>CM060694.1:86669761-88152261 GCA_030686995.1 Artemisia argyi | reverse complement strand
ATATATATATATATATATATAGTTCGTTAGTTAGTTAGTTAGGATCAAATAAGAAGAATAATAAAAATAGGAAGGATAGGAGGTAACCACAACCACACATTCTAGATGCACCTACAAAAATGGATGCATCTTCATTCAAATTTTCCCTCCTACATTAAAATGTGTGGTTAGAATTACTTCTTACTATTCTTATTTTAATTATTCTTATCCCTTCCCTATATATATATATATATATATATATATATATATATATATATATATATATATATATATATATATATATATATATATATATATATAATGTAAAAATGGTCAAAGGTGAAAAGTGGAAAAGTGGAATAGTCAATATTATGAAATGTTGAAAAATGTATATAAGGAAATATTGAAATGCATTTAATACTCTTATTAAAACAACCTATTACTTAAAAGTATAATGATTTATGCACATTGTACAACTAATTAAAAACATATCGACCAAATTAAATACAACCAATTAAAACACAAACCGGGTTGACCCGGGACTCTTCAAACACGGCGGGTTGACCCGGTTTAATTTGACCCATTTTCGACCCAACCTAGCAAGTTGACCCGGTTTAAATCGACCCATTTTTTGACTGAAACGGTTCAACTGGTTGAACCACCCGGGTCGAACCGGGTTTCAAAACATTATCCATTACTTAAAAGTACAATGATTTATTCACATTGTACAACTAATTAGAAACATGTCTATCAAATTAAATACAACTAATTAAAACAAAAACCGGGTTGACCCGAGACGCTTCAAACCCGGACGGGTTGACCCAGTTTAATTTGCCCCGTTTTCGACCCAACCTAGCAAGTTGACCCGGTTTAAATCGACCCATTTTTCTATCGGAACGGTTCAACCGGTTGAACCACCCGGGTCGAACCAGGTTTCAAAATATTATGTTAAATTCCCAAATCTTCAAACTTTTATTATTTTTCGTTTATAACCTATAAACTTTTTTTATCAATAAACTATCTGTCACTATAAAATCCCGTTGCTATGCACGGGTACTCGTCTAGTATATATATATATATATATATATATATATATATATATATATATATATTAAAGAATAATTCTAGATCCACTCACAATTTACACAAAAAAACCCACTCGCTGATGTGTCAGCGAGCTGATTGGTTGGTTTTTTGTGGGCCACAAAAAACCAACCAATCAGCTCGCTGACACGTCAGCGAGTGAGTTTTTTTGTGTAAATTGTGAGTGGGTGTAGCACACCTCTATATTAAAAGTCTTTCCTAACATATTAATAAATGAAAAATACGTATAAATTATGTAATTCTGGCTACCAAAAGCTAATCTAATCATTAGATGAGGTTTGAGTTGACACTAACTTAATCAAAGGCCCTTTGAAGAAGTTGGGTTTTTGGTTTTACAAGAAATAAAAATTACTGATTGTCCAAAGAATGTAGTCGCTAGAATGATTAGTTTGATGAACTTGAGCCACTGACATCAAGGCTAAAGATATTGCAATCAACGTCCAGGTAATAAGATTCCTTAGAAATGAGGAGAACCGATACCGTCACAAAGAGATCAGGATTATGTATCATATCAGTAACACCTTTTTTTGTGGTTCCTCATTGCAATCAACCAATTTCAGTGACGTCCGCACATTCTTTTGTAGTATCAAATAATACCTATACGTGTCATTGCAACTGACACTAGTGGTGTGTAAGCGTTATCTATAAAGGACCAATTGACACGAGTGAATAGCTATCCATTCAACAAAAGGAAAAAAATCTACCCAATCATCACAGCCTTTTGTTTAGGAAAGTAGGATGTGTGACCACAACACCATAGGAGATTGATAGTGAGATATATGATGGTATCAATTCATGATTGATGGATTCAATAAAGAACTGATTGAATCGAATAAACAATAAAGGGTACGGGCATCTCTTGTGTTGTGGTTTAGTTGGTGACAGATCGCCAACACGACACAAGCAGGACCATTTCGCCTGGTTCGGATGATTTATCACCGAGCTTTGGTTACATTCCCCGACCCTTGCAAAAACGAGGAGTTTTGGTTCGCTTGGTCTTCTTTTAGCGTCATCTGTAATCATTTGTTCTATGCTTCTTCAATGGGTTTTTGCACTAAAATACCACTATACTTTATCAAAATATTCATTTGAGTCACTATACAATTTTTTTATCTATGCATATCAGTGTACTTTTTACAATGTTTAATTGAGTCATCTTTCTCTAATTTACTAGTTACTGCTTGATGATCTGGCAAATTAGTGTTGTTGTGGCATCTCATGTGGTGCTACTTGTATACGTGGCATATTACTCAACGTACAATAATATTGATTAATTTTAAAGTTGAAATAGTCATGTTCACATAAAGAGCTATATAAATGGTGCTTTGATATTGCAAATATTATTTTAAGGTTCTTTATATAAAATCTATATAAATGTAAATTTATAAAAGTTGTGTAAACAAATTCTTTTTACTTAAGTTTTTAGAAGTTTGTATAATGTAATTTGAAGATCTTCTAATTGATCGAGATTTGAAATATGATGGCCTATCTATGGAAAAAGAGTAGTATCTGATAATGGGCTAAGTGAGAAGAATGGTATACAAGATTGTAAACAGGTACTCGAGGATGGGAAGCATGAGCTGGAAAGTAACTCAAAGGATCAAGTAATCGGTGATTTACATTCAAGAGGCAGTAAAAGAGAAGTTTCGCCATCAAGGTTGAATAGTAGCAGCGGGGATAGACATGTAAAGAAGAGAAAAGCTAACAGCATGGGAGGGTTTGTAGATGTAAGTAAAGAAAATGTGTTTGTTAAAGGATTGGGGGAAGAGGGTACAAACAGCAGAAAGAAAAAGATTGGGAGGAGAAGTGTGAAAAAGGCAATGGTAGTTGCGAGAGATGTGGGGGTCGCGGGATTAGGTGATAATAGAAAAGGTGTATCGGACATTTATAAGGAATTTCATGAGGAAGAAGAAAAGGGCGGGTTATTCATATTTAGAGGAGTGAGTCAAGCGATATCAGATGGTCAGAGTTGTTCCATTAATATGGAACAAGTGAAAGAGATCGGTGAGGTAATAGGGGTTTCATGGGCAAAGGCAGAAGAGGAGAAAACAAAGGAGGAAGCAGCACGTGAGGGATCGTTGGAGGTGGAAACTACAAGAGGATGGAAGCTTCACGGTCAAAGCCTTAACGAAGATGGTGGAGGAGAGAATTTTACGGGTTGAGAACGGTGGCCAAGAAACTTTGTGGAACAATCTGGTGCCTAAGAAGGTAAATATTTTTGTATGGAGAGCTTTGAAAGGGAGGATCCCGGTGCGTGAGGAGCTTGACAAAAGAGGAATTGATTTGGATTCATTACTTTGCCCACGTTGTGATAGCATGGGAGAATCATCTAATCATTGTTTGGTTCTATGTAACTTCGCTATGAGCGTGTGGGAAAAAATCTTTAGATGGTGGAAAATTAGGGATGTCAATGCTTTTTCCATTTGTGAGTTATTTGCATCTAATGGAAATGTTGATATTCCTAATCTTTCTACTCGTTTATGGCAAGCGGTTATTTGGACGTCCGGGTACTACATTTGGAAAGAAAGGAACGAGCGGGTTTTTAAAGGGAAAGTTTCAAGCATCAATAAAATTACTCAAGACATTCAACTTAAGAGTTACGAGTGGATTATGAGGAGATCAAGAAATAAAGTCGAGATAAGTTGGCATCAATGGTTATTCGATCCAATAAAGTGTCGTACTGTTTAATAAGCCCTGTTAGAGATGGTTTCGTTTCCAGATCCGGGTTCAATTTCTGGTATGTGGTAACAGTCTGATATGAGTCAGTGCTTAGGGTGTTTGGTTAAAGGTCTGTCTGCAGCTAGTGTTTGGCATTTTAAGGTTAAGGGGCTGTTGGTTTTAAGTATTCAAATCAAGTTATAAGGGGCTGTTTGGTTTTAAGTGTGAATTTAGTGTTATCAGGTCAGCTGCAAGTGTTCAAGTTATAAGGGGCTGTTTGGTTGTAAGTCTTCACAAGGCTATGTGTTTGTGTTCTGCTGTCAGGTATCAAGTGATGTTTGTTCCTGCTGTTTGGAATAGGCTGCAAAATGGTATTTTCTTCTGCAAGATAAATTGGTTCAAAAGGCTATTATGTGGCTTTTTTGGTATCAAGTTGTCATTGGTGGCTGCATTCCATGGGTGAATTTTATATTCTCATCTGATTGAAGTTGGACTTTTGTGAGTGTGGGCCTTGGTTGTGAGAGCTGTTGATACACATACATGTTTTTGTTTTAGTTGTCATGTGCTCCTTGTGTGAAGAGCTAAGATTTAGCTCCTTTCTTTGTTTTGTATTTCGTCGATCTGGGTCTCATCCTCTTTTAATTAACTTGTTAATTGAGGTGGGATGTTTTGTATTGTACTTTTGTTTTTCTTTTTGGTCTCTAATAAAATGTTGCCTTTCTAAAAAAAAAAAAAAAAAAAAAAAAAAAAAATTTCCTAGAACTCTCTTTCTAGATCTTTAAATGATATCTTAAAATCAAAGTATATATGATAATTACGTATGTCTCTGGCCATCAAAGTGACTCACTACATGTAATCATTTCTACCTTACTTTGCTTCTTACGGGGGCTTTTGCACTACATGGTCATCATACTTTCTCAAAATATCTATATAAGTCACTGTATAAATTTTTGGTTTATACAAGTCATTCTACTTTTATAAAATAGTAAAATAGTCATCTAACATTTAGTATATCACGTTTAACTCACTCGTGTGACACCTTATTTCCATGTCAACATAAACTATTTCCAACTAAGCATCATCATGCTGAGTCATCTCCAACTAAGCTTCTACATCATTTTCAACACAATAAATCCAGTTTTCCTATCAGGTTTAAAGGTTTTAGTATGTATAGCTTCCTCGCCCATGGGTTTCTTAGCCGCGTAAATTCATTTGTCAACTTAAATTGGATCTCATATATGTGATCTATCCAAATATTCCAACTTAAATAAGTATTTTCTTAATAGTTTCATTGAAAAATAGTACATTTTCATGTTATCAGTTAACTTATAAACATGCCCGTCCTGACACATGTACTCCGTAAGAAGGGGTTTTTGCACTAAAATACCACTATACTTTATCAAAATATTCATTTGAGTCACTATACAATTTTTTTATCTATGCATATCAGTGTACTTTTTACAATGTTTAATTGAGTCATCTTTCTCTAATTTACTAGTTACTGCTTGATGATCTGGCAAATTAGTGTTGTTGTGGCATCTCATGTGGTGCTACTTGTATACGTGGCATATTACTCAACGTACAATAATATTGATTAATTTAAAAGTTGAAATAGTCATGTTCACATAAAGAGCTATATAAATGGTGCTTTGATATTGCAAATATTATTTTAAGGTTCTTTATATAAAATCTATATAAATGTAAATTTATAAAAGTTGTGTAAACAAATTCTTTTTACTTAAGTTTTTAGAAGTTTGTATAATGTAATTTGAAGATCTTCTAATTGATCGAGATTTGAAATATGATAAAAAAAAATTTTTTCCTAGAACTCTCTTTCTAGATCTTTGAATGATATCTTAAAATCAAAGTATATATGATAATTACGTATGTCTCTGGCCATCAAAGTGACTCACTACATGTAATCATTTCTACCTTACTTTGCTTCTTACGGAGTACATGTGTCAGGACGGGCATGTTTATAAGTTAACTGATAACATGAAAATGTACTATTTTTCAATGAAACTATTAAGAAAATACTTATTTAAGTTGGAATATTTGGATAGATCACATATATGAGATCCAATTTAAGTTGACAAATGAATTTACGCGGCTAAGAAACCCATGGGCGAGGAAGCTATACATACTAAAACCTTTAAACCTGATAGGAAAACTGGATTTATTGTGTTGAAAATGATGTAGAAGCTTAGTTGGAGATGACTCAGCATGATGATGCTTAGTTGGAAATAGTTTATGTTGACATGGAAATAAGGTGTCACACGAGTGAGTTAAACGTGATATACTAAATGTTAGATGACTATTTTACTATTTTATAAAAGTAGAATGACTTGTATAAACCAAAAATTTATACAGTGACTTATATAGATATTTTGAGAAAGTATGATGACCATGTAGTGCAAAAGCCCTGCAAATAAGTAGTGCTGATGACACACTTGACTGATATATAGTTCTAGCGCTGTATAAGGTATAGGTGTTTGTGTACCTCATATTTTCGTTTATTTGTAAAGGATAATCAAACTAGTATATATATTGACAATCAATTTTATTTCTTATTTTGGGTTAATAAATAAAGAACTTTATACTCGCAATCTAGTTAACAATTCACCGCATAGACACTCCTTGGATCGATCATCGATTCAAATCTAACTTATCCTTGTTTCTTTAAAAAGGAGTGTCCTTGGCATACTTAGGGCCCGCTTGGTTCAAAGTGGGGAGGGAAAAAGAAAGGAAATGCAAAGGAATAAGCAGAGGCAGAGCTACGGAGGGGGCACGGTGGGCACGTGCCCCCTCCAAACTTTCCGGCGTAGTGTAATTTTATCATAGATTCTCGTGTTTTTCATCATTTTGCCCCCCTACAAGTAACTGAAATGAAGTTAGTAAAGCTTGATAGAATCAGAAGAACAGAGAAATGGAAGAAAGATTGATCTTGCCGCTTACCGGAAAAGTTTTCGTCCGATAGAAAAAAAGAAAGATAAAAAAAGAAGATGATAACACTTCTCTCTCTCTTCACGTGTACACTACAATCTACACTAGTATTTTGTTTATAAAAAATGAAAAGAATTGATCACCAAATTTTTTTACTCCATATATTATATCATTCTTTATTATTACTACTAAAACAGTATTTTGCTTACTTTTGACTTTTGACAATTACTCGTACTACGTATTTGCATTTCTCTTATAACACATTTTTTAGTATTTCAATTTTGTGTACATAATTTCTTTTGTTTTTAAGCGATCTAAGTCGTAGTTGTCACACAGGGCCCTCAAAATCCACGGACAGACCCTGCATATTTATATGATAACCACTGTTTCTTAAAAACTTTAGTTCTATTTACTTGATATGGAGGTATTGTTTTCGTTTATGTGCTAAATAACTAAAAGATAATGTATTTTTGTTAATAATATTCAGTCGGGGTATTATTTTTATCGTCTCACAATGTAAGATTTTCGGGTTGATTCGACTTGCTTAATTTACTTATTGGTTTGGACAAAGGTTTGTTTCGGCGACACTCAATGCACAAAATATATTTTTTCGGCTTGTCCTGAAAATTTTTTTTTTGCCCCCCCTCGGAAAATATCCTAGCTCCGCCCCTGGGAATAAGTGAGGTGAGTAATCAATCCCTTACCCACCAATTTACTCTATAATAGTTGATTACCCATTACAATGTAATCAATCTATTTGCACTCACTAACCAAGCACAATATAATGAGTGGGTTGGACTTTTTGAATACCTTACTCATTCCCCACCCCCCAAACCAAGCACCCCCTTATTATGCAAAAGTTCGTACATATATTCAATGTATGCGATAATCAATTTACGGTGTTTACTAAATTAAGTGGTTTGAAGAGAATGCCTTAATTAACCTCTTAAATGAGAGACTTTGGTTTTGGTGAGTCTCTCAATTAAGAGAAATAAGTGTTTGGTCCCACATTTTTCCCCATTAAGTGAAAAGTAAACAAACCGTTGATCTATATTATCAATGTCACCTCATTGATCATGACTCATGAAACATTTTTAACATAACAACGAGAAACCACACACAAAATCAATCAGTTTTTTGATCTTAATCCAAATAAAAATCATAGTACGCCAATCTTTCCTATCAAAAGTGTATTATTTCAAGAATCGATTTTGAGAACACAAATTTATTTCAAAAGCAAACTTTATTTGTTTTAGATTCAGGCTATATTTGGCGCAGAGCTTTTTGGGCCTATGAGCGGTGAGCAATGAGCTTTTTAATTTTTAGTGTTCGTTTGGCAAAAGAGCGGTGAGTTTTGCTATTGTTTAGGAAAACTTATTTTTCTAATGCTTCTTTAAGAAGCTGTGAGCGGTGAGCAGTGAGATGTGGCTACAGCTCACAGCTACTGCTTACTACTACTGCTCACAACTGATTTTGCCAAACATAGCCTCAATAAAAAGTAAATTTCTTTTTAAGAACCCTAACAAAAGGAGTTCAAAATCAACATTTGTTTCTTACGATCTCTCTATTTTCATCGAAATGAAGTTTTATAAAGGTTATACTTTGTGTTAATGAAAATAATTTGTATGCCTAAACTCTAGACCTAAAATTAGATCGAAAGATGTGATTGATGATTTTAAAAAATTAATTGGCGGGAGATGATGAAAGAGAAAAAGTAAATGACACTTGTCACCAAATGAATTAAGTAGGTCTATTAGTATATCTCATTGTTAGATCTATATATCGTTACTCTTGTGTTAATTCTTAATTTGACTGATTTGTTTTTGAACGGCGATTTTATTCCACACAACTAGCAAGGAGCTAGATTACAAAGTAATAGAAGAAGGGTTTTTTAGCCATTCGTTCCAACCAAACGAGGCTTTACATCTAGACTTGCACAAAAAAAAGAACTAGATATTACATTATCACATATGATCGACTTCGTTGGAGTTTTCTTATCGAATAAGAGTTTGTTACGATAATTCCAAGCAAACCACCATAGCGTATACTAAACACCGTCGAAAACTTGTTTAAGTTTAGGCGCCATACGACATGAAATTAACCATGTTTTCCATTCTTCATACGAGCTCACTGCTTCATAGTTAATATTCCACCATCGAACTATCTATTTACCAATATCCTGAATCATATTGCATCTAAAGAATAAGTGCTCCGATGACTCAACACCATAATCACAAATGGGACATGAAATAGCTTGAATATCAATTCCTCACCAAGACAGATTCATTCTAGTAGGAAGGACATCACACATGATTTTCCAAGCGAGGATATTAACTTTAATGGGAACATACTTAACCCACCTAGTCGTATCACCGATATTAGGAAGACGCATCTCATCAATTATCCTCCTAATAGAAGCCACCGAAAACTCTCCCGTACTCTCCAAATTCCAAACCCAACCATCATTCATAGGCACTAGGCTAATCGATTGAACCAGCTCCTCCAACTTACTAAATTGAGTCTGTTCAATTCCCCCTAGGACTGCGCCTAAAAGAATCAACAAGATTATCACCTTTTAATTTAGAACTAACAGTAACCTCCTTCATATTTTCAAGAGCGAACATCCGAGGGAAAAGATCTTTAAGGATACCGCCCTTATACCATCTATCCAACTGGAATTTAACCATTTCCCCATTGCCCAATTTAAGATTCGTGAAATCATAAATGTACACACCTTTTTTTATGAAGAGCCCGAACTTCATCCACAATAGCTAACCAACATGATCAGCCAGCTTTCTCCCCGCTAGAACTTACGTTACCATTTACACCATGAATCGCCGTAATGACTTTCGTCCAAAGAGAATCTTTTTTTTTAAGAATCCCTTTTCATGTGTTATATACCCTTTATCGTTCAAAAAAAAATGTGTTATATACGCTCTAAAAATAACATTCACTTTTTATTTTAATGTGTAGATATCCTTTTTGGTAATTTTACATTTTATAATTACAGATACAACTATGTTATCAAACACATTTTTTAAACAAACAGCTACTCCTTACTGCTTACTGCTATTGCTACTAATACGTGTCACCAAACATAACCATAAGTGTATTTTTTTCAATTGCTCAATAAGTGTTTGATGGATGTTAAAGATATAACTTTTTATTTATTTAAAATTTTAAATGACTTAGAATGGTCATATGTGTTGGTGAAGCTAACATATTATCTTTATATTTGATGAAAAGTCACAATTTGCTCTCACAATTAGTTCACTTGTGCCAATCCTAGAATTTCAAGGTTTGACAACATAGGTTTGAATGCATTTCCTTGAAGAGGGATACAAGTCTGTTGATTCCAGTTTCTTATTTGAGAAGTCACATAAATATTGATCCGAAATTAGGTTTCCTATTGACATGAATCATGTCACATGATTATGATCTAATTTTTTAAAGTTCACTAATATTGTTAGAATTTTTTTGTTTTTATTATATTTTTGCAGGTTCATTACAGTTAAATATCACAGCTTTCACATGCTATATAAATATTGTTGTGTTTCACTATATTTAGGTATGTGATTTATGATGATACAAGGTTTTTGTTGAATGCTAAATATCATTTTACATCTTAACAAATGGATGATTTAATTGAGTCTATTCACCAAAATGTATTTTACTTTTAAATGAATTCATTGATAAAATGCTAGCCATTTGGGAAGTAACTACAAGATACTAGAATTTTGTTGTTGTTCATATGAACAACAAAATGTTTGCTAATCTGAGTTCCTTATTAAATGTTTGCTTATGGTATGTTAAAGGGGTTCGATGAAATGTGTAAGAGGTACCTTACTTAAATCTATAACTAAAACAATAAAGAACACGGTTTTTGGCCTTGATTGAAAGCATTTCATGAAAAATAGGCTTACTGCTAACTTTGGCTCAGCCGCTTTTATCGAGCTTGATGAGTGTGTAAATACTTATCATTTTTGGTCAATCTGAACTGCAAAAACGTTTAAAAACACTCAGAAATGCATCAAAATACAGAAAATATCCCAGGATTGTGTTTTATATGTTTCAAATGCAAAATTATTGAAAACAGTCGAAAAACGAACAAAGTTTGCAAAATTGGCAGTTTCAGTCCCTCAACTTTCAAAACTTGTCAAATTTAGTCCCTAGGCATTTGTTTTGTAAGAAAAGTCACCAAAGGTCCTTTTGAAATCATAAGTTGTCATATTTAGTCCTTTGGTGAAGAATTTCAAAAGTTTACAAGTTTGGTCCCTGTACTTTCAAAATTGGCAAAATTAGTCCCCGGGATATTCAAATTTTGGAAAAATCTTTTATGGTGCTTATATGATTGGAATGTGGCAAGTTTGGTCCCTGGGTTAACTTTGAACAGTTGGCAAGATTGGTCCTTAAATTCCAGCTTTTACATGAATGGTCCTTGTGATAACTACTTACACCAAATAGCCATTTTGTTAATTATTACCCAAGCCCACCCAATCCAACACCCTTATAACTCCCACACTCCCTGATCCACCAATTCCCTGGCCCATCACCACAAGCCCAAAGCCAAAACAAAACACACCCCCGTTATATATCTCCCTCGGTCAACAAGTCAACCAACATCCTCCCACCCAACTTGCAGCCTACAAATCCCTTCCACACTCCACCTTCTCCATACCCCCAGCTCACCCTTCCCAATCTTTGTTCCCTCCACCAACACAACAATCCAAAACCCATTAATCACCCTTAAATCACTCCAAGTTACCTGCCAAATTGCTTATACCAAATTTTCCCGCCAAGAGTCTTTGAACGGCTCGGATCCATTTAACTCATCCTATGGCTCAAAAGCAAAGTGGGAAAGATAGAGGAAGTACCCAAGTCCAATAAAAATGAAGAAAGAAGCCAAGAAGAAGAAGCAGTTATTAGTAATAGTTTTAGTATAGTTGTAGAGTAGTTACAATGTCAATCTGAATGTAAAATTAGTCCTTAGTTGTACTCAGTAATTTAGAAGGTGTGCAATACCATTCTCAGTTTAATCAAATCCTGTTTTACTTATCCATTTCAGAACCTTTTCAAGTTTATGCCATTTCTATTGAAAATCTCAAGTGTACTTGTAGTAGTTCAAATTTGTTAGACAATGTTCATTTAAGCTTATTTTAGCTTATTTATAAGTTTTCTTAAGTTTTTAAATCATCTAAATCAGTTTCCATTTATAATAGTAAAAATACAAAAAAAAAATCAAAATAAAATAAAATAGAATTAAAAATCCAAGAAGAAGAACTAGAAGCAGTAAAGCATGGTGGATTTTGGAATAGCAGTGGTGTTAGTGTTTCAAGGAAGGTTTCAGGAAGTGTGTTTGATCCTTGGTACTTCATTTCTGAGCTTGGACTTATTGTGAGTTAAAAATTTTAAATTTTGCAATTGATTGTAGCAATGGTTGTAGTCTAGCTTGCTGTGCATAGTTGTTATCATTTGATGCTTATTTATGTTTTTTAGGAATGTTTATGCTCAGCTTGTAGTGTAGGAATTGGTTGTTTGAACTTTGCTCATTCACTGTTAATATAAGCTCAACATAACTTATTGTGAATTGCTTGCCTTAACTACTTATTGTTTGTAAAAAACTGCTTTTCTAAACTTAATTTAGATAAGTGAGTAGTTGTGACCCATTACCTCAAGCTTGACCCACCACTTCCTTTGAAAAATCATAACAGACCACCATTTAAGGGGTGTTTGAATCAGGAATTGCTCTTGCAATATAGGTTGTTTTAGGTGCATCTATTAATCAAGTTAGTTTACGCTAGGTTAGTATAAGTTAGTTAAAACATAAAAGCCACAAGTCCTTCATCAAAAAGTCAAAATTCTCTTGAATCCTCCATTATTGCTCACTGTTGGAATATTTACTTAGCATAATCATATAGGGTCATGTATATTTAGGTGTTATAGCTTAAATAAGTTCACTTGCAGCTTGTAACAACATTACAAGTCATTAGATTCAAATCCAAGCTCACCATGGTCAACTTTTAGCAAAAGTTCAAAAAAGTCAAATGTGATAGATTTGCAGAAAATCAAATTTTCCAAGAATTTTAATGATTTTTGTGTTTATATTCAGGCCTTGATCTTTTCACAAGTACTAGTCCCCCCAGCTTAACTTAAGAAATCCATTCTCAGCTTATTTTTAGGATTTTTTTTTTTTCTTATTAGCCGTTTGCAGCCCCGAAGTATGCCATTTAGCCTTGTTTCTTTCTAATTAGTACAATGTGCCTGAGCACTCGTTTTGGCTTGCGGCCAGGGCTTATCTGAGTTTTTTCAGTTGAGTTGAGTTTGTTTAAGTATATTACACATTCCCTGAGCTTTTGGTGCAATGTGGTGTAGAAGTGCTTATTCTAAGTGCTTATTTAAGCTGCTTATTGCCTTCCTAATTTATTCTGTGGGCTTATTTTTGTTTTTATTGTTTAGTTGTGTATATTTAAGTTAGTTGAACCTTCCCTAAGCTTTTGGTGTGATTTGGTGCATATGTGCTTATTTGAAGTGCTTATTTAAAGTGCTTATTTGCCCAATTCAGCTTATTAGTGGGCTTATCAAACTTTTTATATTTTTTCTAGGCTTAGTATAATATTTTAGATTTTCCATAAAATTTCCAGATTTTTCCTAGCTCATTTGGTACTTTTCTTATTTAATATTAGTTTTTAAGTATTTTTAAATCATTTTAAATTAATAAAAATTAAATAAAAACCCAAAAAAATTATTTCTCAGTTTTAAAAATAGTTTTAGGTTATTTTAGATTTTTCAAAAGTAAATTTGCATTTTTCTCACTTTATTTCATATTTCTTTTCATTTTTATTATTTTTTAAATCTTTAAAAATAGTTTTTAATTAATAATAAATACATAAAAAGTCTAAAAAATATTTTTCTTTTTCCTAAAATTTTGTTTTACCATTAGGATCATAGAAAAGTAATTTTCATGTCCGTAGGATTAGTGTAGCATAAAATTCACTTTTTATTTTGCGCACTCGCGTTTATTTTGGCTTAAACGCGCGTTTTTAATTTTAAATACGTTTATAAGTAATTTGGTTTTACGGTTCCTTTAATATAGGTTATTTGAGTTGTTTTAACTTGTATTTACTTAGTGTAATCATCTCAAACCCTTTTCTGTCCAAATTCACCCGATCACAAGCACGTTTAAATACCTTTGCACGCCTCGTCGGGACATAACGACCCGGGGAAACCCTATTCTTCACCGGTTATCTTGCACTTTCTCCTGGGTTGACCTATTGACCACACCCGGTTGACTGGTTAGTTTAGGAGGAGTCAATTTTTGGCGCCGCTGCCGGGGAGGTTGTGCGCGTATTTAAAACGGTTTTTGCAGATTAGTGAATCTGGATATACGCTCATTGTATATTTACCACCCTTGTTCATATTTTCATATTTTTATAAAAACAAAACGAATCGTAAATTTTACCATTTCGGATTACTCAAAGATTACTTAGTGTGATCCAAGAGGAAACGATTTGGTTTTTCAAAGCGATCACCAAAAAGATTTTTCTTTCTCATTTTTATAAAATGTTTTTCAAAAATTCTAAAAATATCCATCTTTACCCTCCTACATTTTTGATTCTTCATTTCTCACCCTCCAAAACCCTTTGATTCTTTCTATGTCTCATCCACACCTTCTTTGTCAATGGTGTGGTAGTCCTTATAATGGTGGTAATTGCCCCAGTTGTGGCATGGTAGAGTCAAGAAACGGGTCTGTCTATAACCAGAATCCCTATTCCTACTATGACATGACTGATTCATTCCATCAGCTACCACACTATGAGACTCAGCAGTTTTACTGTTGTGAGTACTGTGGTGGTTCACACTACAGTTCTGATTGGCAATCAGGAAACACGCTTGTCTATGAGCAGGTTCCTGATAACAATTATGACTACAACACATACGACTCACAGCCACATCAGTTCAACTATTGTGAATACTGTGGAGGTCCTCACTTCAGCCCGGATTGTCAAACATGGAATCCATTTCCTTGTAACAATTATGACTATACTTATCCTGACCAACCTCCACAGTACCAAATGATCCAAGTAACTCCTCAATACCCACAAGATCTTTGTCTAGAGGTTCTTGAGAAATTTAAAGAACTTAAGGAGGAGTTAGCTAATATTTCGCTTCGCTATGCTCCAAGTTCTTCTTGTGCGTATTGTGGGGGTCCTCATGATGATTTTCAATGTCGACCGTATTATAAACCTGAACATTGTTCTAGTGTTGATACATCCGGTTTTGACACATCCACACCCCCACAACTTCCACTCATTCAAAATTCTCGTGATAAATCTATCGCGGAATTACTTGCCGAAGAACGAGCTGCTAGAAACGAAAAGACCATGGAAGAATTACTTGTCGAAGAACAAGCAGCTATAACACGTGCCAAATTTCGTAAAGCTGCTCTTCTCGATTACGATGATGATAGTGATAATGAAGATACCCTTGATATTCTTCAATTTTATAAGGGTTCATCAAGTTCATCAGTTGCAATTTCTTCCATGGAAAATCAGGGAGAAAATAATGTGACAGAGTCACTAGCCGTTGATCAAATGGAACTTGAAGAATCCATAACTGCTAGTCCTTCTCAACTCCCCCAGTCTGTTGTTATCACACCCGAAGTTCCCACTCACTCTCTGAGTATGGGGGACGAGCATCTTAGCACTGTTCCTGAAAAGGAATCGGACGAATTCATAAAGTCTAGTGTTGAGAACCTTGTCCCAATCCCAAGTGAGTCACATGGAATTTTTGATCATATGTGTGATTTTCCTTCCCCTCTTGAGTGTTCAAAAGATCATTTTGAGACTTTCTCCTATTCTAGTGATGATTGTACATATTATGGAGACATCGAGTATGTTGAGGCATCACTTCCACATTCTAATGTTGATCCTCTTCTTGAGGAGTTCACCGATGAACTTACTCACATCAATCCACTTCTAACGGGAAGTAACGATGATCTCTTTGACTTTGAAGCCGATCTAGGAGAAATTGAAAGTCTCTTAAATCATGATCCGTCACTCACTTCTTATCCCAACAGTCCAGAAGAGAATGTTGATCACCTTGTTCACGAAACACTCAATACGACTTTCACTAATCCTCTGTTTGAATTCGAATATGAATTCACTTTGATTTCGGATAATCCAATCTTTGATATTCAGATCAAGGATAGTGATGAGTCCACAGTGGAACAAGAGTTCACAGATTTACATCATGTGATTGATTCTCTTCACGAGGAGTTCTCCAGTGAACTCACTCATATCATATCTCCACCGGAGTATGATAACTTCTACTTTGATCCAGACACACCCGGGATATGTCTTGATCATGTGAGCTTAAATGATGAGATTCGTAATATAGAAATTATGGATTCTCCTGTGGGTGATGACGAGTTAATCATGATTTTCATCATGGTTTTCTTCCTTTTCTTCACCTATCCCATGACTTCCTCTCTTCTTCACTCATTCAGGAGTGAAGATACCATCTTTGACCCTGGCATTTTCATGTATCATTCTTTTGAGCCAGGGTCTCTCTGTATATCTCATTGGTGTGGAACTTTCACGTACTTCAATGTTTATCCAAACATCTTGAATGAAAGTCCGATGGAGATTGTCTCTTGCACATGATACTTCCCCATGAACAAATGAATTCGGGATCGAGTCAAGCTAGTGACTCGGTAAACAAAAACATTAGCATAATATGGGGTTTTCACCCTAAGTGTGGGGGAGTTGCCCCTGCTGTTGTTACCATGTAAAAAAAATGTGTTGATGAATGAATAAAAATGGTATTTCCACATTTAGCTTGTAATGTTGCCTTTTTACGTTCAAAGAATCGGCATAATAGCCGGGGCTTTGAATATTGATATTCAATTCTAAGTGTGGGGGGGGGGGGGGGGAGTTCTAGTGAATTTGATCACATTTTACCTTCTAATACCCTCGTTTTTGGCCAAATTTTTTTTAGTGGAAGTGCTTTGCACTAAACACAGGAAATGGTTATCAGTCCACCATGTCTAACCCACATAAGGACTGGCTAATCCAGGAGCAAACGACTCTTGGTAAAGATATCTCAAATCCGTTTATGGCTGACAATTTGCCGAAAATTGTATGGTATTCAACTCACCATATCTTTGATAGTGAAGAGTTGGCAAGCCCGCAAGGTTATGGCTTGTGGTAAAGGCAGTGGAAAACCATAATTGGTAATCGACTCACCAAGATGCTGACTGTATTCCATCAAAGAGTTGGCTAGTCCAGAAGCAAACGGCTGCTGGTAAAGATAAATCAAATCCGTTGACAGCTTATGGTTTGCTCAAAATCATATGGTTATCAGTGTACCATAGTTCTTACTTGAACTGAAATATTTGGCTACTCCAGAAGTAATGACTTTTGGTAAAGAGACTTCAAATCCATTAAATTTTTTAAAAACAGGTTGTTTTTGGATTCTAGATTGCTAGGGACTAGCAATAGTTTAGTGTGGGGGATTGATGCGTGTGTAAATACTTATCATTTTTTGTCAATCTGAACTGCAAAAACGATTAAAAACACTCAGAAATGCATCAAAATACAGAAAATATCCCAGGATTGTGTTTTATATGTTTCAAATGCAAAATGATTGAAAACAGTTGAAAAACGAACAAAGTTTGCAAAATTGGCAGTTTCAGTCCCTCAACTTTCAAAACTTGTCAAACTTAGTCCCTAGGCATTTGTTTTGTAAGAAAAGTCACCAAAGGTCCTTTTGAAATCATAAGTTGTCATATTTAGTCCTTTGGTGAAGAATTTCAAAAGTTTACAAGTTTGGTCCCTGTACTTTCAAAATTGGCAAAATTAGTCCCCGGGATATTCAAATTTTGGAAAAATCTTTTATGGTGCTTATATGATTGAAATGTGGCAAGTTTGGTCTCTGGGTTAACTTTGAACAGTTGGCAAGATTGGTCCTTAAATTCCAGCTTTTACATGAATGGTCCTTGTGATAACTACTTACACCAAATAGCCATTTTGTTAATTATTACCCAAGCCCACCCAAAAATATCACCCAATCCACCACCCTTATAACTCCCACACTCCCTGATCCACCAATTCCCTGGCCCATCACCACAAGCCCAAAGCCAAAACAAAACACACCCCCGTTATATATCTCCCTCGGTCAACAAGTCAACCAATATCCTCCCACCCAACTTGCAGGCTGCAAATCCCTTCCACACTCCACCTTCTCCATACCCCCAGATCACCCTTCCCACTCTTTGTTCCCTCCACCAACACAACAATCCAAAACCCATTAATCACCCTTAACTCACTCCAAGTTACCTGCCAAATTGCTTGTACCAATTTTTCCCGCCAAAAGTCTTTGAACGGCTCGGATCCATTTAACTCATCCTATGGCTCAAAAGCAAAGTGGGAAAGATAGAGGAAGTACCCAAGTCCTATAAAAATGAAGAAAGAAGCCAGGAAGAAGAAGTAGTTATTAGTAATAGTTTTAGTATAGTTGTAGAGTAGTTACAATGTCAATCTGAATGTAAAATTAGTCCTCAGTTGTACTTAGTAATTTAGAAGGTGTGTAATATCATTCTCAGTTTAATCAAATCCTGTTTTACTCATCTAAATCAGTTTCCAATTATAATAGCAAAAATACAAAAAAAAAAAAAAAACAAAATAAAATTAAATAAAATTAAAAATCCAAGAAGAAGAACTAGAAGCAGTAAAGCATGATGGATTTTGGAATAGCAGTGGTGTTAGTGTTTCAAGGAAGGTTTCAGGAAGTGTGTTTGATCCTTGGTACTTCATTCTGAGCTTGGACTTATTGTGAGTTAAAATTTTTAAGTTTTGCAATTGACTGTAGCAATGGTTTTAGTCTAGCTTGCTGTGCTTAGTTGTTATCATTTGATGCTTATTTATGTTTTTTAGGAATGTTTATGCTCAGCTTGTAGTGTAGGAAGAAGTTGTTTGAACTTTGCTCATTCACTGTTAATATAAGCTCAACATAACTTATTGTGATTTGCTTGCCTTAACTGCTTATTGTTTGTAAAAAACTGCTTTTCTAAACTTAATTTAGATAAGTGAGCAGTTGTGACCCATTGCCCCAAGCTTGACCCACCACTTCCTTTGAAAAATCATATCAGACCACCCTTTAAGGGGTGTTTGGATCAGGAATTGATCTTGCAATATAGGTTGTTTTAGGTGCATCTATTAATCAAGTTAGTTTACGCTAGGTTAGTATAAGTTAGTTAAAACATAAAATCCACAACTCCTTCATCAAAAAGTCAAAATTCTCTTGAATCCTCCATTATTGCTCACTGTTGGAATATTTACTTAGCATAATCATATAGGGTCATGTATATTTAGGTGTTATAGCTTAAATAAGTTCACTTGCAGCTTGTAACAACATTACAAGTCATTAGATTCAAATCCAAGCTCACCATGGTCAACTTTTAGCAAAAGTTCAAAAAAGTCAAATGTGATAGATTTGCAGAAAATCAAATTTTCCAAGAATTTTAATGATTTTTGTGTTTAGATTCAGGCCTTGATCTTTTCACAAGTATTAGTCCCCCAGCTTAACTTAAGAAATCCATTCTCAGCTTATTTTTAGGATTTTTTTCTTATTAGCCGTTTGCAGCCCCGAAGTATGCCATTTAGCCTTGTTTCTTTCTAATTAGTACAATGTGCCAGAGCACTCGTTTTGGCTTGCGGCCAGGGCTTATCTGAGTTTTTTCAGTTGAGTTGAGTTTGTTTTAGTATATTACACATTCCCTGAGCTTTTGGTGCAATGTGGTGTAGAAGTGCTTATTCTAAGTGCTTATTTAAGCTGCTTATTGCCTTCCTAGCTTATTCTGTGGGCTTATTTTTGTTTTTATTGTTTAGTTGTGTATATTTAAGTTAGTTGAACCTTCCCTAAGCTTTTGGTGTGATTTGGTGCATATGTACTTATTTGAAGTGCTTATTTGCCCAATTCAGTTTATTAGTGGGCTTATCTAACTTTTTATATTTTTTCTAGGCTTAGTATAATATTTTAGATTTTCCATAAAATTTTCAGATTTTTCCTAGCTCATTTAGTACTTTTCTTATTTAATATTAGTTTTTAAGTATTTTTAAATCATTTTAAATTCATAAAAATTAAATAAAAACCCAAAAAAATTATTTCTCAGTTTTAAAAATAGTTTTAGGTTATTTTAGATTTTTCAAAAGTAAATTTGCATTTTTCTCACTTTATTTCATATTTCTTTTCATTTTTATTATTTTTTAAATCTTTAAAAATAGTTTTTAATTAATAATAAAAACATAAAAAGTCTAAAAAATATTTTTCTTTTTCTTAAAATTTTCTTTTACCATTAGGAACATAGAAAAGTAATTTTCATGTCCGTAGGATTAGTGTAGCATAAAATTCACTTTTTATTTTGCGCACTCGCGGTTGTTTTGGCTTAAACGCGCGTTTTTAATTTTAAATACGTTTCTATGTAATTTGGTTTTACGGTTCCATTAATATAGGTTATTTGAGTTGTTTTAACTTGTATTTACTTAGCGTAATCATCTCAAACCCTTTCCTGTCCAAATTCACCCGATCACAAGCACGTTTAAATACCTTCGCACGCCTCGTCGGGACTTAACGACCCGAGGAAACCCTATTCTTCACTGGTTATCTTGCACTTTCTCCTAGGTTGACCTATTGACCACACCCGGTTGATTGGTTAGTTTAGGAGGAGTCAGAGCTCAAAGAATTTCATGAAATTGAAGATGAAAGACTTTCTCGCCCATTAGACTGTTTAAAATTCACTTTTGCTCATCTTAGTATGAACCATTTCAATTGGATAGCATTCTTATTATTACCCTTAAAGTGCGGCCGGTACCCTTAATATTTAAGGGAGCCCCCTTACAACATTAAGGGGTCCGCCCATCTGACAGAGAAAAAAAAAATTCAGAACTTCGAAATTTCAGAAAGTTTTAAGCATTCTTAAGAATTCAATCAATTTGCTCCATCATTCCTAATCCTAAACGCAAGTGATTAAATAGTTCACGCTTAAGGGGTTTGGCAAACATATCGGCAATGTTATCTTCCGAAGCTACCTTTTCTGCATAACCTATGATCATAAGTGATTGATGATGTAGTTCTATATGTTTGATGTGCGAGTGTTGAATAGGGTATATCCTAACTTTTATAGCTCCTTTGTTGTTGCACACTTATCTAACTTAATGCCATAGTCTACGAGAGCTTGTTTCATCCATAGTTTTCTTACGCGAGGGGTCTAATCCTACTTCTATATTAACGATTAATCCATTTAACTCATTTCACTTCATCACCATGAGTTTGCTAATAGTGGACATAGAAGATTTCCATTTTCTATGTTGTTCGACAACGAACAATTTTATTTTAATCCTAGGAAAGCCAACTAAGAGGGGTTCATAATGCGTGAGTATGTAAGTATTACTAGCTATATAACTAAGAATTAATCTAACTAGTTATTAATCTAAGAATATGAATTTTAACGATGAACTTAAGAGAAACGCGTACCTTTTAGTCTTCAATAAAATTTCTTCAAACACTTCAAGTTGCCATGTTGACTTATAGAAGCCATTTGTAGATGAGATTCCAATATTTTCAAAAAGTGACAACTTAGCCACTTGGTTCCTATGGTCTCGTTAGTCCAAAGTTGTTTGAACCAAACATGGTTTGCAATTGACTAGGATGCATGTATGGTGGAAGTATTCCCCATGGGTTAAAGCTTGGTTGATGTGGATAATTCCACATTGGGTGACTATTATTAGAAAAGTTTTGTCTAACTTGATTTCTCCTATGTTGAGGGGTTTTAGACCGAGGATGAGGATTATTTGGTCTATTTAGAGGTAGAGTTTTAGATCTTAATTTTGGTTTAGAAAATCCGGTTTCGGCTTTTAATGATGGTTTATAAAAACTTTTTACTTCCTCATCACTTGCAATAGGCATTTTTCTATCTTTTATAATTACATACTTAGGGTTTGACTTTAATAGTTTTTGTGTACTAGATTCACATTCAAACTTTACATTTTTATTTTCGCTAGTTGAAACATTAGTTGAGGTGAATCCTAAATCGGTTTTATCTCCCGAAGTTTCTAGAACACTTATTATTTTCTTAAGCGAGTTACTACTATTTTTAAACTTGTCAAGTTTGAAAATTTCATCTTTAAGTTTTTCGTTTTCATTTTTGACCTCTAAACATGTTTTACATTCTATAAAAACTTCTTTTTCTTTTTCCAAATGTTGTAGTTTAATTTTTAATTCGAGTACTTCATTTTCTAATCGATTATTAATATGTTTTAGTGACTTATTTTTAGCTATGACCTTTTGACCTAATTTACATAATCTACTATATTCGTTATCTAAAGTATTTTTCATCTAAAGATAAATGTTCATCACTATTGTATTTGGTTTTAGAACGTACCTCATCGGATGCCTTTGCTATGAGACACTTTTCATTTTTTGTTGTCTCTTTTTCATCATTATCCCTATCGCTCCATGCTCCTCCTACAAAGGCCTTGTGGTTTTGACTTCTTGACAATTTTGGACATTCTCCAATAAGATGATTTGGATCTCCACACTTAAAACACTTTCTTTTATTATATGGTTGCCTAACGTATCTTCCTCGTCTTTTGAAGAATTTCTTGAAGTCTCGTACGGCCATAGCATACTCTTCATCGTCACTTTTGGAGGTTGAGCATTCTTCATCACTAGAGTCCTTTTTAGCTTTCAACGCAATTGGTTTGCTTTGCTCCCTTTTTCCTTTGACCATCTCGGAGTCTTTCTTTATTATTTCTTCGTAGACCTTTAAGTTGCCGATCAATTCGTCAAGTTGTAGAGTTGACAAATTATTTGATTCTTCAATCGCTGTAACATTAGCTCGCCATTTTGGATGAAGAGCCCTAAGAAATTTCCTAACAAAATTCTTACTAGAAATTTTCTCATCAAGTGTTTTTAAGCTTGTGATGATAGTGTTAAACCTAGCAAAAGCATTATCAATTGATCCCTCTTCTGGAATCATAAATTGTTCATATTGTTGAACAAGAAGATCCATTTTATTATCTTTGACTTGACTATTACCTTGGTGAGTGATTAATAAGGAATCCCAAATTTCTTTTGCGGTTTTACACATAAAAATTCTTTCATATTCTTTGCGTCTTTGCGTGGTAACGCATTATAAATAACCATTTTAGCCTCATTATTTTTTGCTAGTTTCTTTTTCAAATCATCATTTTGTTATTCAAAAGATACAATTTCATTCTTTTTAGTTTCAAAATTATATTGAATAGGGGGAAAATCACCAAAGGTAATAACATGCCAAAGATCAAGATTTTTTGATTTCACATAAGTTTCGAATCTATTTTTCCAATAAAGAAAATCATCACTTTCAAATAGTGGTGGTCTTTGCATAGATTGACCTTCTAAATATTTTTCCGATTCCATAGATCGTTACAAGTTTTAAAATACAATATATTTTAAAAATCTTGTTTAACGTAGCTCTGATGCCAATTGTGGAAAACTAGAAGGCGGGGGAGGGGGGGGGGGTGAATAGTTTAACGTCTTTTTAATTTTATTATAAAAGATTCGTTTAGTTTTAAAACCTTGTTTACTTTTAAAACTTTGATTCGATCTTATGTGAACTCAAATCTTGAACAATATGAACAACTATATCTAAGTATAAACAATGTTAATAATGTAAGCTAAGTATGTTAAATCAACACATATATAATATAAACAATTATAGCTATATACGATAGATAAGTAAGTAAACGTTTATTTTATAATCCTTAATTATATTTTGTATGAAAACTATACTTGATCGAAATGATCAATTATATGCATGTTACCTTTTTAGTTTGATTGTAAAAGCTTTGTTTTGTGAATGAAACTTTTGTTTGATCTTTAAGTGAAATCAACACTAGCACTATATGAGCAACTATATATATACGTCTACGTCAACAAAAGTAATAACGATATAAGCAAGATAATAAGTAGGAGATGGAAAGATCTAACCGCGAGACAAAGGATTTATAGTGGTTCGGCTACAAGGACACCTTCCTTGCCCTACTCCACTCCCCGAGTCACCTACTCGAGAGTTTTCTTCACTATGTCAACAAGCTCCCTTATGGCGGAGAAAACCTTACACAACTTTTGCTTACACCAATTAACGACACTAAGCTAAATGTCGAGTTCTAATCCTAGCTAGAACCAATCTCACACCACTAGCCACTACAAGCCTTCTTCACACCTTGTACACACCACCACTACTACACAACTTCTCAAAACTTCACTACTTCTTCTTCACACCACTATTTCTTCTTCACTACTAACACACCTAAATCAACATATTACAAAGCTTCTACACCTTTACAAATAATTTACACAACTATAAACAATATTCACAAATCTACAATACTTCTTTAACTTGATGTTGAAGGGGTATTCTTCTCTTGCACTTTGAGTGGTGAGGGATTTGATCACTTGAAACATACTTAAAATCTTATGATCAAAGGATTTAGAATGATGTTTGGAAAGGATTGGAACTGAAAATTTTTGTGCAAAAGGTGAGGAAAAATTGCAGAAGTGAGCCAGTATTTATAGGCAATTTTTCTGACAAGTTGGAGCATGCCGGCCCCCATAATTGGAGGCTGGCCCCCTTAAAATTAAGGGGGCTGCCCTTATAATTAAGAGGGCCACCCAGACAGAAACGCATTTTTTTTGTGTTTTTCTGGGGAAGGTTTATCTAGTGAAATTTTAACTGTTTTTGGCTAAAAATTTGAATTCATATATTTATTATGAATTAAACATTTTCCTTTAATTACCAAAAGTGTTTTTCTAAAATATATAAAATGTTTATAACATTTTATAAAATTTTTAGTGTCTAAATAAAAATCCCCTTGATCATAAAATGTATTAGGAATTTGTTTATTCATACCTTAAGTGATTTAGTTGGATGGAATGATATTTGTAACTAAATACTTGTTTACGTAATGATTTTACGTTTAATGATTTTACATTTTGTGATCGTCAAAACATAGGGATATCAAGAAATATTAATAACGTTTTTATGCATTATTTATATCAACAATTGCCAAAGAAAGTGTGTTTTTGTGATTGTGAATATGCAGGAACGGATATTAAAGAAAAGCACGAAAAACAACGAGAAATGACAAAACCGGGCACGAGAATGGAAAAGAGACAAAAAGTCAAAGCTGGGATTCAAAGTCAAAGTTAAAGCTCAGAAAGTCAAAGAAAGTCCTTCAAGTTTCAAAGTATATAAGAATGACCCTTGTGAGAAAGTTTGAAGAATTTACAAGAATGGCCCCTCAAGAATTAAAATTGGCAGAATTAGTCCTTTAAAGATAAATTTTTGAGAAAGTCAACCAAGGCCCTTCAAATATTCAAGACTGGCAATTATGACCCTTGGAATACATTTTTGAAGATTAGCAGTTATGATCCTCGAAGTTTACGAAAACTACACAATTGGTCCTTGTATACTTTAATTAGAAAAGCTGAAATTACAAAGTCCTAATTTAAATAAAAAAATAAGCCTAGTCC
This sequence comes from Artemisia argyi, assembly GCA_030686995.1. Lineage (NCBI taxonomy): Eukaryota > Viridiplantae > Streptophyta > Magnoliopsida > Asterales > Asteraceae > Artemisia > Artemisia argyi. Next base: position 88,127,004 of record CM060694.1, on the reverse strand, counting down.
AAGTTGAGCCAAGTCCAAATTATTATCTACTCCCGCCCCCCAATTTATCCTTTTACCAGACATACATGAACCCTAATTTCATACCGGTTTAATTACTTAGAGTAAGGGTAATTAAGTCTAATCATTGGCTTCTAGAAGGTGTCAGGGAATGTCAGAAGCGAAAGAATCACACAAGGGGCTATATGGCAGTCTCTCATTGGCTCAAACATGTCATAGCAGATGATCTAACGGTGTAAATCAATTTGGTATGATTGATATGTGATCTAAGGGTGTGGATTAGCTCAAAAGAAACACAAGTTCACGTGAATCGCCAACATGGACTTACTAGATCCTTCCTCCCCTCACGGCTATAAAAAGGGACCAAATCCTCCCTCATTTCAGTGTAGAATTAGAGTAGGGAACCTCTGTCTAATTGTAATCTCACTTTTAATTTTAGTTTTACTTAGTGTTTTTTATAGTGTAATTTCTATTTCTCATTAATAAAAGTTGAGCTTACATTTTTCATTTTATTATTTGTTATGCACTTTTTAGCTTCTCCTGTTTTTATAAGTTTTAAATAAGCTTTCTGCTACTTAAATGTTTAAAATTCTTCTACTGTTTCATTATAAACAACTTAACTCATAAAAACTATAAAAAGACAGAAAAATATAAAAAAATATAAAAAATATGATTTCATTTTCTTAAATCCAGCTTGCAAACAAGCTATTTGTAGTGTAATCAATCCCATTTTAGCTTATTAGCTACTGTGAGAGTTGGAGTTAGCTCAAATCAGTTCAAAGTTTCATATTCATGCTCAAGTTAATGAAAGTCAAAGTATGGTGAAGGTGATTTCCCATGGTGTATACTGGTAGTTTAATCAGAGAAATGGAAGTGATTGGACTATCTAAAGATAGGCCTGGTTCAAATGAGTCCTCTGTTTAGCTGAGGACAAAATTGTAAGATCAAATTTCCTTTGTTTAGTTCTATATTGCAGTTTAATAGATTGATAGTTTAGATTAGTTGTAGTTTGTATTTTACTGTTATATTAGTTTATTATATGCATATGTGAGCTTATGTGATCAGTTTTAGCATTAGTGTAATTAGTTCCATTCATTTCAATTTGATAGTTAAAATCTGAGATAATTTTTGCACATCTGAGATTCTGATCCTTTGTTGTTAGTTGTTGGAGTTTGCTGTGAAATTTGTTTCTAATAGAGATTGTGTATCTAGTCTGATTAATGGATTGTAGATTGGAGCTTTATATCTGTTAGTTAAAGTGAAATTGAGCAGTTAAGGGGTGTTTGGATTGGAATTGTTTACTGTGTTTTAGTAGTTTCTGTGTAGTAAAATAAGTTTAGATAGTTTACTCTAGGTATAAATAGGTTAGTAGACATATAAAATCAGTAGGTATTTACATAGATAGTCAAAATTAGATTTAACTTTAGTTTACTGATAGATTAACTGATTTCAGTTAGTATAATTATAGTAATAGTTGCAAATTAGTGTTAGGAAGCTTAATCTAGTATAACGTTAGCTTATTGCAACATTTAGGACTAGATTTGTTGATTAGGAATTGGAATTGGTCAAATTGTTTGAGCATAAGTTTAGTCAACCGTTGCTTCATATTGTACTCAATAGGCTGCTGAACTAGGGTTCAATTGAGGTAGCAATTGGTTGATTGTGATGGGGCTTTTCAGTATTTAGGAATCTCAGTAGTACTAAGAAGCTTTTGCCCCCTTTAGTTTTCACTTTATAGCTTATGGAAACTGCTTATCAGGTCTGCAAGTTAGGAGCCTAAAACCTGTTAACTGTTTGATTATAAGGACCTGAATTTATGCTTAATTGACTTGTAATCTGGTAATTTTGCATAGTTTGAGTTGCTTTGAGTTTGTATAAGTGCTTTTCATTGTACCTGAACATCTGGCTTAATCAAGTGCTCAACTGCTTATTCCTTTGGCCTATTGAAAACTGCTTATTGGTCTTTTTGATGTTTCTGGATTAAATTTGGTGTGCTAACTGATTGTGTGAGCTTATTTAAGTATAATACACCTTTTGTGATAGTTTCATAAAGTTTGGTGACAAGTGCTTATCAATAAACAGTTGTCATAAGCTGTTTTTAGTTAATAAGCACTTTTTCCAGCTTATTTTTTCACTTCTTTTATTTTTCCTAGATTTCAAACATAATTTTAGAATTTTCCTAAAAATTTCACATTTTTCTGAGTTCATTTACTATTTTTCTTATTTTATTTTAGTTTTTAATCATTTTTAATATTTAAGAAATTGTTTTGTATTTTTCAACATTACTTTTACATTTTCTTTTATTTTTAATCATTTTAAATAATTCAAAAATAGAAAATAAATCATAGAAAATAAATAAAAAGTCAAAAAAATATTTTTCTTTTGCCCAAAATTATTTTTAGTTGTTTAAGATTTTTAGAAATTTATTTCAAATTTTTAGGAGCATTTTTCATAAAAATTCACTTTTAAATTCGTACGTTACGTTTTAAAATCACATTTGATAATTCGTTTTACGATTTGGTTAGTTGTGCTTTAGTAACTTGTACACTTAGCATTGTAGTTTGTTTCTCATCATTATTCTAGTTTTAAAATCACAAAATTCCACTTTTTCACTTTTCACGACACAATTTCACGAATCGTTAACCATGATTCCATTCAACCTTCACGACACGAATCAATTTTTGGTGCCGCTGCCGAGGAAGGTTTGAAGTGAATTTTGGTTGTTTTTTTTTTTTTTTTTTTTTTTTTTTTTTTTTTTTTTTTTTTATAAATCGTGTTTTGAAAGCCTTCCTCAAAATTGTGAATATTTTCTTATAAAAATATAAAAGGTAAAAAATCAAAAACACTTTTCCTAAATTGTTTTCAAAAATAAAAAAATAAAATAACATCCTCACTCTCGAGGGAGTGTTGTAAACCATTCCCGAATAAACAACAAAAGAAATCGTGAAATTAAACGTATTCGGATTACTTTATTACTACAACAAAATAAACGGGGAATACGGAGGTCTTGACATTAAATTACAGACCGAAGAGAGATCCATTCTTCTCTCCCGCTCTGTTGCGCGTAGTTTTAGAGGAAACGGTTACGGATAACGTAACGGGTACAAAAAGAAAATAAAGTTTTGTGATTTTTGTTTTCAAAAATTTAAAATAGCCAAAAATATTTCCCAACAAAAAAATACAAAAAGATTTTTTTTTTCTTTTTCATTTTTATTTTTGTGGTGTATGATCACCCGCTCATCTTCTCAAAATCTCATTTCTCCACTTTCCAATCCCAAAAGGGTAATACGTCACAATCACCGAGTTCATTTCCCAACCGTTGAGGAAATGAACCAAAATGATCAAAACATGGGACCCCCGCCAATGGGTGGTGCTCAAAATCACGGGATCCCTCCGATGGGACCCCAACCAGCTTATGATTTACGTCCGATGGAAGAACAACTCCAATCACCTTTCAATGGTGTTAGGAGGGCCATCGTGATTCCCGATATCACCGCAAATCAATTTGAAATCAATCACGGGTTACTCAACATCATCACGAGTATCTCCTTTCACGGGTTTGAACATGAAGACCCATACGTTCACATTAGGAATTTCACCGACATCGCTGAGCCTATTAGGATCAATCAAGTCTCTTATGATGTGGTGAAACTGAAATTGTTTCCTTTTTCCCTTAAAGGGGCAGCCCGGACTTGGCTGGAAAAGGAACCACCGAATTCGATTCACACTTGGGCAGATTTAGCTTCCAAGTTGGTGAATCATTTCTATCCTCCTTCTAAAATTTCTAATCTCCAAACTCAAATCTTTCGATTCCAACAAGCTTTTGATGAATCGTTCAGCGAAGCTTGGGATCGATTTAAAGATTTGCTTGAAAAATGTCCGAATCACGGGTTTTCACCCTTGCATCAGATTGATACTTTCTATAATGGGTTGTGTCATTCTGATCAAGACTCACTCAATTCTGCTGCGGGTGGGAATTTGTTGACTCATAACACTCAAGAAGCCTTCACAATCATTGAAAATAAGGCTCGAGTGAGGATGGCTAGAAACAAACTTCAAGCTTCAAATGCTAGTAGCAAAGCTAATGATGAAATCATGAATATTCTAGCCGGTATCATGGTTTTAAACATCAAAACCAAGGAATTAATCAAAATCGGAATTTTCAAGGGAATCAAAATCAAGCTCCGAATCAAGGGAATTTTCATCAAAATCAAGGGAATTTTCAAGGAAATTTTCAAAATGCTAATCATCGAAATCAGAATCATGGAAATTTTCATAATCAAAATCAGGGTTTTAATCAAAACAACCGAGGGAAAAATTTTAATCAAAATCAAAATGTGGTTCAAAATCCGTCACCCTCGGATGAAATTCTTAAGCAAATCATGGAAACCCAAGAGATATTGGCTAAGGAAATCTTTGATATTAAGAAGTCTTTAAATGATCGACCCTCGGGCTAGGGAACTCTTACAAGCAACACGATCGCTAACCCGAGGGGCGATGTTAAAGCGATCACAACTCGAAGTGGTGTTTCATACAATGGACTAACGGTTCCGACTACCTCTTCTTCTCTTCCTCCTAAGGTAGTCGACCGTGAAACCGAGGCAATATAATGGATACGGAAATTCCTATTAATAATGGAAGGACCAAAGACATCCAACCTCTGGTTGTCCAGCCGTCAAAAGGAAAAGAATTTTTTTTTTTACGAAGCTGAGAAAGAAATTCCCGTCAAGACCAAATTATCTTATCCGTCACGATTAAATGATCAAAAGCACCTTGAGAAAGTTAATCATCAAATGGAAAAGTTCTATCAGATCTTTAAAGATTTGCATTTTGATATTAGCTTCGCAGATGCTATTCTTTTAATGCCAAAATTTGCGTCTATGATCAAGAATCTTTTGAATAACAAAGAAAATTGTTTGAGATGGCTAAAACCTCATTAAATGAGAATTGCTCAGCGGTTCTCCTGAAAAAGCTTCCCGAAAAGCTTGGATATCCTGGCAAGTTTCTTATTCCCAATTTTCCAGGGATGGTTCAGTGCTTCGCCTTGGCCGATCTTGGTGCTAGCATTAACCTCAAACCATTATCGATTTGGAAAAAGTTATCTCTTCCTGATTTGACACCGACTTGCATGACCCTCGAGCTTGCCGACCGTACTACTTCTCAACCAATGGGAATAGCCGAGGTTATTTTCGTCAATGTGGACAAATTCAATTTCCCTGCTGATTTTGTGGTTGTCGATTTTGATGGCGATCCACGGGTTCCTCTCATTCTCGAGAGAGGATTCCTAAGGACTGGCCGTGCTTTGATTGATGTTTACGACGAGGAGATCACCCTTTGTGTTGGAAGTGAAGCTGTTACGTTCAATCTTTACCAAACCGCGAGATACTCCTCCAATTATAATCATATCTCCGTTAATCAAATTGATGTTATTAATGCTGCTACGGAGGAGTATTCTCAAGAGCTTCTCGGTTTCACAAATAATGCTTCGAGTGGCAATCCCACTCCTTCTTCAGAACCAATCATCTCCGACTCTTCTCCTTCCCTCACTACGTTTGAGGGAAGTGACTTTCTTTTGAAAGATGTCGATGAATTTCTTGCTGTTGATATGTGATGAGTGTGTAAATACTCATCATTTTTACCTCATCTGAGCTGCCAAAACATCCAAAAACACTCAAATATGGATCAAAATACTGAAAATATCCCAGAATTGTGTTTTATATGTTTCAGATGCAAAATGATCAAAAACAGATGAAATATGAACAAAGTTTGCATAATTGACAGTTTTAGTCCCTCAACTTTCAAAACTTGTCAAATCTAGTCCCTGAGCATTTATTTTGGAAGAAAATTCATCAAAGGTCCTTTTGAATCACAAATAAACATATTTAGTCCTTTGGGGGTGAAGTTTCATAAAATTACAAGTTTAGTCCCTGAACTTTACAAAATTGACAAAAATGGTCCCTGGGATTTAAAAACTTTGAAAAAAAAGCAATTTTTGTCCTTGTGCTACTCATCTTTGGCAGGAATGGTCCTTGGGTGAAAAGATTGGTGAAATTACATGTTTGGTCCCTAAAGTTTACAAGTTTGGCAGATTTAGTCCCTAGAAATTCAAAATTGGAAAAAATCAACATTGAACCTTGGACAATGGAAACTTGGCAGAATTTAACATTGCGAATAACTTTGGAAAGATGGCAGGTTTGGTCTTTAATTTTCAGAAAATGGCCAATTGGTCCTTGTGATACATTCTAAACCAAACGGACCTATTTTGCTATTACTACTAAAAACCCAAAGCCTAATGCAAACTAAGCCCTGATCTAACATCCATCCCAAGCCCAACACCACAGCCCAATCCCCTTCCTTTTAATATAAACGGGGTCAACGTTTGACCCTGGGTCAAACCCCCAGTCAAAACCACCACCTTCACATCACAAAACCACCTTCCACTCCAAATACCGCCCTGCAAAACCACCACCACTTGCCCATCACTTCCCACCGCCCAATCCAACACTATTACCTAACAATACAAGCCATAATTAATGCTCCCTCCCCCATTACATGCAAAGCAGTCCAATTTCTCTGTTTCCATTTTTGCGCCAAAAGCTGTTTAAACGGCTAGGATATCTTTGACTCATCCAACGGCTAAGATTGATGATGGGAAAGATTCAGAAGCATGTGGGAGTCTCAGAAAGGCTATAAAAGAGAGAAGAAAGGCAGCAAGGAAAGAGTAGTAGTGTAATTTTAGTTTATGTATGTCGAATTAGTTAAATTTAAATTTCAGTGTTAAACTTTAGCTTTTAAGTACTTTATTAAGTAATCTCAGTGTATTATCAAGCTTTTTCAATAATCAATTTCAGTTTTCTCTTTTGAATTCAGTTTATGCAATTTTCATTTAAAATTCTCAAGTTTACTTTGATGTTGTTGTAGTTGATGTTAAGGACTTATAAGCTCACATAAGCTCCGATATAGCTTCAAAATAGCTATTAGATATCTTAAAAGTCAGTATAGTATCATAAACCAAAAATACAAAAAAATTCAGAAAAATAAAAAGAAAATAAAAAATTGGTGAAGATCAAGAAGAAAGCAATGGAGCAGGGTTGATTTGGGATGGCCCTGCGTTAGTGGTCTGTGGAAGGCCTATAGGTTGGTTCTTGGTCCTTGGTTCTGTGAAATTAGCTGGAGTGCAAAGTTGTAAGCAAAATTCTCATTTTAACCTTTCACTATTCTATTGTTCATATACTGCTTGTTCTTGCTTGTTTGTGCTTATTTGGTGTTGGTTAGTGATAAACTTGCTTAAAATTAGTAGCTTGTTAATTAGAATTGGTTGTGGCTTAGTATTTCATTTTCACTGTTAAAACAGCATTAGTAGTGATCTTGGTAATTAGTGGTTAGATATTGTTGTTCTGTGCTCATTTAGGTCCATATTACCATATTAAGCTTTTGCAAATCAGTATCACATCATAGATTTTGATTTCTCGTTGAAAAATTACATCATCACAGTTTTTAAGTATTGTTTGGTTAATCTGTGATCTCTGTGTTCTAAGTTGTTTATGTTGTTGTTGTTGCTTGATACATGTCACAATAGAGTCTAGTAACTTAGATAAACCATAAAAACCAGTCATCATTTGTGAAAAAGTCAAAAAGTCCTTTGATCTCTTTCACAGTGTTAACAGTTAAGAATTTGAAGTCCAAATCTCTTCATAATTGTTCAAAAGTAGTTAGGTTTGCTAGATTTAATCTCACTTAGGTTTATTATATCATAATCAGCCAATAAATCAAGATCAAAGTTCATAAAAGTCAAACCTTAGCGTTTTCTCAAAAGTCAAAATTTTCAAGTCTGTCATATTGTGCAAATCTCCCAGATCTTGCACAGGGTTTAATCTAGGTTGGAAATCCAAAACTTTTGTTGATTTGTGTTATTTTGTTGGTTGTTAACATTTTCCAAGAAGAAAATTCCATTTTGTAATTCATTTGCTTATAAATAGGCAGTGTCAAAGTACCCCCTCTGGTCTGTTACCTCCCCTGTGCACAACTTTTTCACCAAAGTTCATATGCTTGCATAGAGCTTATTAGTGGGCTCCAGTGCATGATTCTTGGCTTTTTGGAAAGCCAAGCAACCCATCTTGATAGTTCAGGGCTTATTTTACCATTTCAAGCTTGTTTGCTAGGGCTGCAAGTAGCTTTTAGGTTGTCTATTTCTTGGTGTACACTGAGTGATTCAGTGTTTGAGTCTATATACCAAGCCCTACCTAGACTTCAATAATAAGCCATAAGCTCAGCTTATTGGCTTATTTTGAAGTTGACCAAGTCAACCTGGAAGGTCAACTTCCTATTTGGACTCTCTTTCATTTCTGTGGACCCCACAGAGGTCCAAAAGTCCTTGTTCAAGGCCTGTTTTGGCCTTGTGTTTCATTAAGTGCTTATCTGGCTTCAATAGCTTATTCAGTGTGCTTATTTGTTTCATTTGGCTTATTTCTAGTTGATAACCATCTGTCTTGGCTTATTTGTTCATTTGATAATCTTTTTCAAACATCCACAAGTCCTAATAAGCTAAATGTTCAACTGTTAAGCACAAGGGGGTGCACATAGCTTATTAATAAGCTAAAACAAAAGTGTTTTCACAAAATTTGTTTTTTTTTAGTGTAAAATCAGTTGTCAAAAAGAAAAACCAACTTTAAAATTAGTGATAGCTTCTATTTAATAGATTTTCTTTTTAATTTTTCTTTTCAGCTTATTATTAAGCACTTCATCATTTTTATATTTTTCTTAATTTTCTTTCATCTTAAAGTAGTTTCAATAATTTTTCTAGATTTTTCTCTTTTAATTTAGTATTTATTATAATTATTATTAATTTAATTAATAATTGAGTAATATTAGTGATTAAATAGTTTTATAAAATTTTAATTAACAACAGTATCTTTTTATAGTTTTCCTAGGTTTTATAAATCATTAAGTATTTTTAGAAAATAGTTTCTTAATTACTACTGTTCGTTTTCTAATTTTCTTAATTAATTTAGTTAAATTAGACTTTAATTAATAAATAAGTAAACAATTAGTAAAATAGTCTAAATATAATTTTATAAACTTTTTATAATTTTTTAGGATTCCTAAGATGGTTAATTAGATTTATAATTTTTTCTATAATTTTCTAAGTCATTTGAAATATTATTAGTAATTTAAATTAGTTTAATTAGTTTAATTAATATAATTAGTATTTATTTAATATAAAATCCACAAAAAGACAAAAATAGGTATTTTTATTTTCTAAATTTATTTTAAGTCATTTTAGAATTTTAGAAATTTAATTTTGCAATTTTCTAGTTTAAATTTGTATTATAAAGTTTTTAAGTTAATTAGTTTTAATTAAATAGTTAAATAGTTTTTGTTTAAATAATTAATATTAAATAGTAAAATAATCAAAAATATAATTTTCTTTTTAATTAAATTTTCTTTTAACATTAAGTTAGTAAAATTTTCATTTGCACCCCCTGTAGTTGTAAATTGTTTAAAACTCACCTTTTTCTTCTGTCTGTAATCGAATCTGATTTCTAATTTGTGTACGTGTAATCATATCTATGTTTCTGTAATTGTTAATATTGTTTCAGTTGTTCAAATACCAAGTAATCAGTAGAATAATCAATTCCAAATCTTTATTGGTTACTGTCCTCAGTACCACTCATCCCCACAAACGTTTAAAATACAATTTCAATCTCGTTGGGACTTAACGACCCGGGGATTTCCATGTACTTCCACGGATTTTAATACTTGGCTTTTTCTCCCAGGTGGGCCTATCAATTGCACCCGGTTGACTGGTTGGTTTGGGAGGAGTCAAAATTTGGCGCCGCTGCCAGGGAGGTTGTTGCGTATTTCAAAACGTTTTTAGGTTTAGTGGTTTTTAAAACCCCTCCTGTACAAATACCATCACTTTGTAAATTTTTGTGAAAATCAAAATCATAACTGAAAAAGTTCATTAACACTTTTCCTGAAGTGTTAAAAACACCAAAAAAAATCATAAACAACAAAACAAACGGTGAAGTTAAATTACTTTGTTTACTTTAAGATTACAACCTACACAGGTGGAATATGGAAGTTCTGACATTAAATTGCGAACTGAAAAGAGATCCATTTATTCTCTTCCGCCACCCTACGAGTAATCTTAAAGGAACGATTTCGGTTAACGAATCAGTTCCAAAAATATTTTCCAAGTTTTTTCACCCATACACGAAAAGCCAAAAACATTTTACTGTGAATAATTACATAAAAGATTACCACTGCAAACCAAGGCAAAACACCTACCAACTGGGGGTGTGTACATAATAAGTTCCCAAACATAAGATAAAAACTTGCCATTGTATCCTTGTCAGTGGTGTACCTTTTCTAAAGAAGCCATTCACCTGAGATTATTGGTTTTAAGTTCATTGTGGTTTTGCCTCGATCTTGTTTTGAAAAAATTGTTTTTAGTGCATGCGCACTCTTTCACAGTCATGACGTAATCGTCATAGAAATGTAACCGAGTTACGTACTGTTGAAGAAGAACACACGTTAAAAATGGACAACGAGCCCCCACATCCTCCCAAGGATGAGATAGTTCCTGACACCCGAATAATGGAGGAACTATGTTAACCTACCATGCACGGGAGAGGTGGACCCATTGCACCACTTACAATTGGAGCCATGGATTTTAGGCTAAAACACAACATGATACAGCAGGTCCAAAATTCGTGTCAGTTCCACGGTTTTCCGGGTGAAGATGCTAACAAGCATCTCGATAAATTTTTAACCATCACCCAAAGCATGAAACAAAATGGCGTCACCGAAGACGCCCTGCGTTTATACCTGTTCCCGTATTCCCTCACTCATCATGCGACTGCTTGGTTCGATCGACTTCCTAAGAATTCGATCCATACCTTTGATGAGATGGTTACTAAGTTATTGGCTAAATACTTTCCACCATCCATGGTTACAAAGCTGAGAAACGATATTAGTAACTTCAGACAGCTTCCCGACGAGTCCTTATTTGAGGCATGGGAACGCTACAAACTTGCTATTGATCGGTGTCCCAATCATAACATGCTTCTTGTCACCATTATTGATACCTTTTATAATGGTTTGACACTTCGTCATCGTGACACCATCAATGCTGCTGCTGGGGGCACCTTTATGAAAAGGACCCCTAAAGAGTGTTATGACTTAATCGAAAACATGACTGCCCATCACAATGTTTGGGGCTCCTCTGCAGAGAGGAATGACTTATGTAAGTCAGTCACTTCGGCAAATAATGAAATAGCTGCCCTTACCAGAAAGTTTGATGATTTGTCTGCTGCAGTTCTCAGAATTCACCAGACAAATCACAATCAGCTGATTAAAACTGTCAGTTGTGAAACCTGTGGTGGTCCACACCCGTACCATGAGTGCCTAGCCTCCGGTGGCTTCGCTCAGGAGAACGTATTCGCAGCTCAAGGTTCCTACAATGTGGGAGGTAATTCTTACCAACCGCAAGGGGACCGAAATCTGTTGAGTTATCATTCCAATAACTACATTGGACCACCGGGATTTAATCAGTCCCAGAACCAAAATGGTCAAAACAGAAACCAGAACTACAACCAGAATCAGAACCAGAACCGAATGAACCAAGGTTTTAACAACCAAGGGAATTTCAACTCTGGTCAACACCAGGTTCAACAAAATCAAAACCAAGGGAATTATAACCGTAATCAAGGTCAGAATAATTACCATCAGGGTAATTTTCAACAACAAAATCACTTCCAGGGTAATAACAACCAGCAACATGGGAATTTCCAGAACAATCGGGCTCAAAATTTTCCTAATCAAAATCAAGCCATTGTTACAACTGGACCATCATCTGATGAGTTATTAAAACAGTTTATGAAATCCCAAGATGAAATGAACAAATTGTTGGTAAGTCAGATCTCTGAATTGAAGAAGTCTTTAAATGATCGACCCTCGGGCTCAGGTACTTTACCTAGCAACACGATCGCTAATCCGAGGGGCGATGTAAAGGCGATCACCACAAGAAGTGGAGTTTCTTATAAAGGACCCACAGCTCCGTCTACCTCTTCTTCTGTCCAGGTAGAGGAATGTAAAACTGAGGATACTACAGACATGGTACTTCCCACTAATAACGGAGGTACCAATGACATCCCTCCTCCAGTTGTCCCGATCCCGACTCCCCCTAAAAGAGTCGTGTTTGAAACTCCAGAAGGTCCTGTTGAAAATCCAAAAGCCAATACAAAACCATCAATTCCATATCCCTCACGATTGCAAGACCAGAAGCTCCATGAAAAAGCTAATCATCAGATGGAAATATTCTTCCAAAATTTTCAAGATCTACACTTTGATATTAGTTTTGCGGATGCTCTTATTTTAATTCCCAAATTCGCATCGACAATCAAAAACCTATTGAGCAATAAAGAAAAACTGTTTGAGATGGCCCGAACTCCACTCAATGAAAACTGCTCTGCAGTTCTGTTGAAACAGCTTCTTGAGAAGCTAGGAGACCCCGGGAAATTTCTGATACCATGTATTATCCCGGGGATGGTTGAGTGCTTTGCCTTGGCCGATCTTGGTGCAAGCATCAACTTAATGCCCCACTAAGTATGGAAAAAGCTCTCTCTTCAAGAACTCACTCCCACATGCATGACTCTCGAGCTTGCAGACCGTTCAATTTCACTTCCCCTCAGTATTGCCGAGGACGTATTTGTAAGAGTGGGAAAGTTCTATTTTCCGGCAGACTTTGTCGTTGTTGATTTCGATGCGGATCCAAGAGTTCCTCTCATTCTTGGGAGAGGATTCTTAAGGACGGTCGTGCATTGATTGATGTTTTCGATGAGGAAATCACGTTACGAGTTGGTACTGAAGCGATAACGTTCAACCTTGATCAAACCTCGAGATACTCCTCGAATTATGATGCTGAATCGGTCAACCGAATTGATGTCATTGACATTGCATCCGAGGAGTATGCTCAAGAAATCCTTGGATTCGCTGATAGTTCTCCAAGTGGAAATCCCACTCCATCTTCTCACCCCATAATCGCTAATTCTTCTCCTTCCCTCACTCTGTTTGAGGGAAGTGACTTCATCCTTGAGGAAATAGAGGCCTTTCTCAAAAGTGATTCGGTTCCCGAAGGAATCGATAACCAAGAGATTGACCCGGAAGGGGATATCTTTCTCCTTGAGAAATTATTAAACAAAGATCCCACTCCTCTTCCTGTTCTACCTCAACAACTTCATAACGCGGAAATCAAATATGTTGAGAAAACTGATGATTTCCCCGAGGTCGAACTTAAGGACTTACCTCCTCATCTAGAATATGCATTCTTGGAAGGTAATGATAAATTACCAGTCATTATTGCAAAAGATTTAAAGGATGAGGAGAAAACTGCTCTGCTTAAGGTTTTAAAGGCCCACAAACAAGCAATTGCTTGGAAGCTCTCTGACTTAAAGGGTATTAACCCGGATTTTTGTACACACAAAATCCTGATGGAGGATGACTTTAAGCCTGCCGTGCAACATCAAAGACGGGTAAATCCAAAAATCCACGAAGTTATCAAGCAAGAAGTTCTCAAACTTCTCGACGCTGGATTGATTTACCCGATATCTGACAGTCCTTGGGTGAGTCCCATGCATTGTGTTCTAAAAAGGGGTGGCATTACTATTGTCACAAATGAGGATAACGAGTTGATTCCAACTCGGTTGGTTACGGGGTGGCGAGTATGCATCGATTACAGAAAACTAAACGAAGCCACCCGCAAGGACCATTTTCCTCTGCCCTTTATGGATCAAATGCTCAAGAGACTGGCAGGGAATGAGTATTATTGCTTCCTCGACAGCTTCTCGGGTTATATCCAGATTCCCATTGATCCACATGATCAAGAGAAGACTACCTTCACATGCCCTTACGGGACATTTGCCTACCGTCGCATGCCTTTTGGGTTATGCAACGCTCCGGGCACTTTCCAGAGGTGCATGATGGCTATTTTCTATGACATGATTGGGAAAACCACAGAGGTATTCATGGATGACTTCTCATTCATCGGGAATTCTTTCAACTCATGCCTCTCCCATTTAGAAAAGACGCTTCAACATTGTAAAGACACAAATCTTTGTCTAAATTGGTAGAAGAGCCATTTTATGGTCAAGGAGGGCATTGTCCTCGGCCATAAAATTTCAAAAAGTGGGATTGAGGTCGATAAGGCCAAAATTGATGTTATTGCTAAGTTACCTCATCCCACCACTGTTAAAGGCATAAGGAGTTCCTCGGCCATGCCGGGTTTTATCGGAGATTCATTCAGGATTTCTCTAAAATAGCCTGGCCCATGACTCATCTTCTTGAAAAGGAAGCTCCTTTCATCTTTTCCACCGAGTGCGTTGAAGCTTTTTCTACTTTAAAGAAAAGGCTTACCGAGGCATCGATCCTTGTTGCCCCCGACCGGGACTTACCCTTCAAACTTATGTGCGATGCTAGCGACTTCGCTACTGGTGCAGTTCTGGGGCAACGCAAAACCAAACATTTTCAGCCAATACATTACGCAAGTAAGACCATGACTGAAGCTCAAACGCACTATACCACCACAGAAAAAGAATTATTAGCTGTGGTATATGCCTTTGAGAAATTTAGGCCTTACTTGATCCTAACCAAATGCGTGGTGTATACGGACCACTCGGCTTTGAAATACCTGTTTGCTAAATAGGACGCAAAGCCAAGACTCCTCCGTTGGGTCTTGCTCCTACAGGAATTCGATATAATCATACGAGACAAAAAAGGAGCAGAGAACCTTACAGCTGATCACTTATCCCGGCTAGAGAATCCTCATCAGGATTGTTGGGATCATAGTTTTACTATTTTATGAAGTCTCAGTCATTTGTAATAATGCTAGGTTGCTTAGTTATTATTTACTATCATTTACACTTTGTATTAAGTTTACTAGGATTAAGAATGAGGTCCATGGGCCTCAAGCCCATACGAATTGTGATAAGGGATGGAGTAGGAGTGTTGCCCTAGCTCCTTTCCTATAAATACTAGTCTTAGGCCACTTGTAAACTTGGTTGGTTATTTGATTTCTTAAGGAAACTATTGCTCTTACATTTCTCTTTATCTTATAATCATCCCATTCTCATTCTCATCTCATTTCTATCATTGTTATGCTTGTGTTTACAAAATGGTGACCTAACAGTGGTATCAGAGAGCCATGGTATAAGTTTTGGTTGATTTTTGTGGTCGATTCTTGTCAAAAACGTTCCTTTCTTTTTAACTGTTTACCAAGTCATTATGAAGGATCTTCAGATCGACAAACACACAAAGGCAGAGCTCAGAAGAATCAATAGGGATGCACAAGAATTCCTCAAGAAAAGATCTGGTAACAAAGTCGAATACGAGTATCATATGCAGAATATAGCTAGTGCAATGTCTGCCGACTTTGACTGGCTAAATCCAGAAGTGAATATCGATCTCAGTTCCAAGAATCATGACAAACCTTACTTCACTGACTGGACCAAACCATTACCTTTGAAAGGATTTCTAGACAAACCCAAGATACCTTACAGCTTCTTCTTCAACAAAGATCTTCGTAACATCCAGCTCACTCAGGAAACATCCAAGACGAAATATGCTTCCTCACTCACAATCTCAGTACCAGCCGCACGATATGAAATTCCTGCTATTGAAGAAACTACTCGTGTTTTCAGCAACTCCATCGTAGCTTACAACAGAGATGCTCTACACGGAATTCAACATTGGCCTGAACGTCGTCGTCTCGGTTATACAAGCAGATTAGGAGAGAAATCATTGGAAAATGTGAAGCAGAAATCAAAGATCATCGCTATCTTGGAGATTCAACAGTCGAAACGGTTTAACTACTTATTCATGCGTGAAATTGTTGTTAAACGACAAGATGAAAAGAAGTACAAGTTCTCTGAAGCAGACTTTCCCGACCTTAATCTCAATGACATCAAAGACATGTATCTCGAAAAGGTTCAAAACAGAATGCGTGGATTCGATAGAGATGTACAGTACAACTTCATGGCGTCACTACTTCTTTACATCCGACGTTTGATTGTTCAAGAAAGAGTGGAAGATCTTCAGCTTGGAGTGGAAAGTTACCAACAGAAGATCAATTTGACAAAGCCACAATTCTACTTTGATGGTATCTATCAAACACCACAGTTTACTCTCAACCAAGAACCTTTTGGCTTCACCTACATCAACAGCAAAAAGCTACAAAGTTTCATGAGGTTCGGTGAGGTACACAAATTTTGTGATGTTACACTCAAATCTGTTCGTGATGGGCTTGTCAAACGGTTGAATGATGATCGCCGTAAGATAGCTAAGGGGGAACAACCTAGATGGAAATCCAGCATAAGAAGACAAGTTCGTAACTTTGTCTTAAAGATTGAAGAAAGGTTATTTCGACGGGAACAGATCAGACGACTGGAAAGCTATATCGGTGCCAGACCATCGTTTCCTGTCAGAAACTTCGAAAGACCAGAACCCAAGTTCACTGACTTTGATGCTCCACTTCCTGACAAAGATTAACTTGGTACATTTGGTTATTCTTTTCAATATCATTTGTTTCATTTGATTGACTTTCACTATGGCTTGTGCACGCATTACAGTGCACAACCCGAACTTGTAAAGAAAGGACCCTGAGGTACGCTTCAGTGCCTCAATCCTCATATAAGGAGCGAAGGCTTCTTACTTTTGAGTAGAATTAATCAAACATTTATGATTTTTTTTTTCATAATTCTGCTCAAAAGGACAAGTATTTCACCTCAATAAGACCTAATCACTTGTTGAGGGGGAGCACTTGTCAAAAACAAAATACTTTGCTCTAAATCAAAAGTTCTTGGTGAATCTCCCCGTAAGACTCAAAAGGCATATTTTAATCTAAAAAAATTTGTCAAAAACATCATTTTATATGCTATTTTTGAGGGGGAGAAAATAAAAAAGTGATTAAAATATACGAAGTAAAAGCTCAAAAGGTGTATCATGTGCGAACTAGACTCAGTATTAACCCAGGAATTGACGAGACAATAAAAGTTAGTAATATCAAAAAGACTTATCCTCGACGGGTAATAACATCAAGTTAGTTACTAGAGCTAGTTGTCACCTAAAAGCTGACAATGTATCTCTTTATCTAACCACGTAAGCGTGTCTCGAAAAGGATATGTCTTAGTAGAAATGTACCGTCTCGAGAAAATTTCTGTAGACTTGACCAGGCCGGGTAATAACTTCAAGCTAGTTTAACTAGTAATGTAAGCGTGTCTCGAATCGGTCTTGTTCACGGAAAGTGGATCAATTCAAAAGTGCTTGCTCCTCCCACATGTGCAAATTTATTAAATACTTATGAGTACATGTGCAGGGGGATCCCTTCAAAAGTGTACACAAAACTCTCAAAGTGTTAAACAAAATATTTGATTAACTTAAACACTTTGAGAGATTTTAAATCAAAGGTTTCTTGGCTACTGTCGGAGTTATAAGGTGATTAAGATAGGAATATCCGTCCTGTGATCCGCCAGAGCCGGAGGGATCTACCCAAGGACATCTCCCATAGTTAGAATTAGAAGTCCTTAGGTATGATACGATAAAAGGAGAAAAGAATGAAAGGGAAAGAAGGAGTTGAAGAATTAAAAAGAAAAGTAAAGAAAAGGGTGAAAAGAAATAGCCCTCCATATGATTCAACCTTAGGGCAGACACCGGGTTCAATACGTATGCTACTAGTTGTTGCAAAAGACAACACCGGTATTGAAGATTAAGCCGTCATGGACCCAGTGACGCAATGCACTAAACCTTCTTAACCACTCAAGTTCTCTTAAAAGAGCTTGTTTCATTCTCACGGGGAACCTGTGTAATCTATCGACCTATCTCTTAGAGATGGTTGATATTCAAGAAGGAGACCCCTCCCTAGTCTCCGCATAAGAAACCTAGGTGTGCACTTATAGAGTCTAGAGCCTTGAGATACATCAAAGATCTCTTAGGAACACTTAGTATTTCTACAACTGGTGTTCTACATTAATGGGCATCAGTTGTAAATTATCGAGTCCTTCGCAGATCTTAGCAATCTGCCGAGAACGTTTATGAGAGGATTACGTAAGTATTTCTCAATGATTGAACGGAAATCCTGCCAGGGTCAACATCAAACAGCCCTGACAGCAGGTCACTTCGGTAACCTCACAAGGGTTACGCTTAGTGTTTGCAGTGGTTCCATTACGATCTACAGTCGTGGAGTGATCCCCAGCGACTCACCCAGTCATTGAGCTACTTAGTAGGTCTCGTAAGCTCCTTCGGGAGTATCTGATATGGGAACGGCCTGGATAAGGATTAGAAGGAGTCTTTACAATATGCTGTTGATGAGCTCTAATTCCTTATCCGTAAGTACCGGTTGTTTTATTGCTAACTGTTTACCTGCAGGGTTATATCATCTCCATGGCGACAGATTCCACATGCTCATACATGCATCTTGAAGTTATCAAAAGCTCCCTCAAAGATCAAAGCAACACAAAGTTCAAAGAAAGATTCTACGCAATAAGGAAGAATCTACAAAGTTTAAAGACTAAAGATCTTAAGTGAAAGAAAGGGACAACGTGCATGTATAAGTCAGAATTCAAAGATATATGAGCATGTTGGAATGGCGGACAACCACCACAGACGCAGGAGTGACGAATGGCAGACTACTTCCTAACACAATCACTACATCATCACCAAAGAACAAAGACAGAGAGCAAAGTACATTCATTATCATTCTAATCATTTTTGAAGACGTCTAGAGTTTCACATGTCACAAGTCAACGACAAAGATGAAGACGTCAAGCAACCATTATGACCGACCCTTAGGGGGAGATTGTTGGGATCATAGTTTTACTATTTTATGAAGTCTCGGTCATTTGTAATAATGCTAGGTTGCTTAGTTATTATTTACTATCATTTACACTTTGTATTAAGTTTACTAGGCTTAAGAATGAGGTCCATAGGCCTCAAGCCCATACGAATTGTGATAAGGGATGGAGTAGGAGTGTTGCCCTAGCTCCTTTCCTATAAATACTAGTCTTAGGCCACTTGTAAACTTGGTTGGTTATTTGATTTCTTAAGGAAACTATTGCTCTTATATTTCTCTTTATCTTATAATCGTCCCATTCTCATTCTCATCTCATTTCTATCATTGTTATGCTTGTGTTTACAAAATGGTGACCTAACAGTGGTATCAGAGAGCCATGGTATAAGTTTTGGTTGATTTTTGTGGTCGATTCTTGTTAAAAACGTTCCTTTCTTTTTAACTGTTTACCAAGTTATTAACTTTTCATTAGTATTTTTGGTTTAACAGTTTAAATAATCATAAAGTCTCCTGCTTTTCCATTAACAACTTTTATATTTGTGACTTTATGTGGTCTTTGTATCCCGTATAACAGATAAGCATCATATGTGTGACTTTCTGTTTCAAACTGCGAAGATTTTTGTGGTCAAAAATGTGGTCTGAAATATACATGGTCTCAAAAGCTGGATACAAAATTAGTCAGGACGGGTGGCCAGAAAAATGGTCGGAAAACTCATCGAAAACTGGACAAATAGTCGGAAAATCGCCGGAAAAGTCGGAATTTCTTGTATAAGAAATTCTCGATGTACTTGTTTTCGAGAACACACCTGTTATCGAGAACCCAATACCCTAAGTTATCGAGAACATTAAACTTATCGAAAATCTTTGTAAGTTTTCGAAAAGTTTTTCACATTCTCGACAATCAGGTTCTCGATAAATCAGGTTTTCGACAAGATAAATGTTTTCGATAAGTTAACTATTCTCGATAATTTTGTGTTCTCGATATGTTGAAGTTATCGAGAATTTTTTACCAAAACCAAATACTCTTGTGTGGACTTCAGCTTACTCACATCACAAGTCCAAAGCCAAATATTTGACGATAATCAGAACGCGACTTAAGTGGTGTCTGGTGTTTGCTAATTATCCACAGCCATGACCCAAAACCAATCCCAACAACATATAACTGTCAACACAAATTTACCATCAACTATGTTATAACAACTCATCTACAAACCATCTCCAAACCTTCACCAAGACAGTCCAAGACTCGGACTTTAAAAACAACAACAAAAGATCTCAGTCGTGTATAGAGTGGTATATTTTATTAGATAACAAAATATTTTTAGATCTTTAACACTCGTATACAAACCTCATCACAGATCTTTTATCAATTTTCGAACACTTTCAGAAAGAACAAAACAATTATGTCTAATTCCTTCTGTCGTTCGGTTATAGATCAAGACACAAAATCGAACAAACAATAAACCTACCCGAGACCCATATGGATCTGGAAGCCTTCGACTTGAGCATGTAACCTTCGGATAATGTAAAAGGCAGTTTGTTTTTGTTTGTTTGATTAGAGGTTAGATGATGGAGGCTGCGGTTATTTCTTTTGAGAGGATTTGTTTGAGCTGTGATTGAATCGGTTTGCAAAGATGAGGTGTGGTGAGAGAGTTTACAGGATGGGGGCGGATATAAACTAAGATGTGTGAGTGTTAGGGTAAGTTGGTGTTATAACTGGTGTGTATGGACCGGGTCTCATTTTGTTTAACCATGTGTTGTTTGGATTGGGTCAAATGAAGTTTGTTGACTGGATCCGAATCTAGTTTAATGGGTTGTCACATTTATTGGACTGAAACGGTTTATTATTCGTATGACCATTGGACTATGTTTGTTGATTTGGACTGGATATGAAATTCATGGGCTTGAATGATTTATCAAATGAAAATTAACATGGGCTGAAATGTAATTAATCAAATGTATTTTTTTAATACATTGTGATAATTTTTGTTTAACGTTTGGCCAAAAAGAGTGGTATTTTGGTTGTTACATATTTTCACGGGGATACATTTTTGACAAGATCGGGAAACCATTATCAAGTTCACTTAAACCGTCACAAAGGCTAGTTTTGAGTATTTAACCGCAAGATGTGACTACGGTGTTAATTCATTATTATTTATTTGAGGTTGAAGTGGGATTTCACGGGCGCGTGTACTTAGTATCTGAAGATATCGGGGTTGGTTGGATGCATGATTCTTCGAGATCCTTGTTCGAGCTTTTAACCTTTACAATGACGAAGACTTGAATATCTAGTTATTTTTGTGATTCTTCCTCTCTATTACCACAAATAACTATCACTTTAAGGAGTTACGTTGTAGTGCTCAGTGTCACACGAAGTTGTGGATAATTCAAGAGGTGATGTACATCTTATACTTGATGGTTGGTTGGTTGAAGAGTATAGAGTACTTAGGGAGTCGATGGAGCACGAACTCTCTACACCGCTCTTTGTCATACATTAGTGCAAGTTTAAGTCACAAGTTCGGGCTATTTTACTTCGTTCTCAAGTTCATAAGATTGAATTTTCTCCTTCAGTAGTCACTACAAAAAGCAGTCAGAACGATAATGGGGTCGGTAAAGAGTTAGTTGAGAAAAGTACTAAAGAGTAGAGATGTTTATCAGCAGTTGATTCTCATGGGGCTAGTTATCGCACTACACACTTGCTTCGTTAATTGGACATATGGGGTTACGCTGCCTCCGATTCTCATCGTTAACATAGTGTGTATGCTTCCGATTTCGAAGAAGACATCGTGGGGGAAGAGAGAGAGTGTTTCTTTGACTTGACATTGATGTTGCTTGACGTCTTTGCGAAAACACTCATTTTCCACAAGGATCTGCATTTAGGGGGAAGAAATGTGCACATCGAGGATGCTTAATAGACTCACATGATCGAGTTTACAACTGCATTACTACCGGATAACCTCCGCAGAGATGATCAGTGGTTCAGTTTTGTGATGATTGGTGTAATCGTTTCGACTCTAGCAGATTGTGAAGTGCTAAGTAGCCTACATATGTGAGAATATCCTGCTGATTTCTTGCATGTTACCCCCGAACGGAGCTTCCGCATTGAGTATAACCATGATAATTTAACTACTCAGATTTGCTTGGTGTGGTTTACTGTGTCATCTACAAATTCCGCTGCGTACTCAAAACGACTAAAGTTAGAAGACTTGTTTACTACATCAAAGTTTCGAATCTGCTGAAGACGGTTGTCAGTTTGGGGGGAAGCCGATTCGGAAACTTCGCCATAAAGAAGTGTACGAAGAAGCCGCTAAAGACATGCAGCATGAATTGGGGGGAAGTTAATCCATTTCATGCATATTACATCATTTTTCCTACAAGTAAAGATAAAGTTCTCAAGCCGAGGTACAAGATCAAGACAAAGAGCGTCAACTGTAGTCATCCTCAGCATTTGAAGAGCCGATGAAGACCTTTCTTTATTTGTATTTGTATTTGTACTTGTAGGAAATGTTGTAAGTAATCCCATATGTTGCCACATTGTGGGAAGATTGTTAGGATCGCTCCTAACATGAAAATGTGACAACATATTTGGAATTACATTAGTTATCCTATTTACCCCAAACACAAGGACTTGTTATGTAATATTGTCATAGTATGATTGTGTTAGGCTATATAAGCCCTCCTAGACTTCACTAGGAGGGTGAGACTAGTGTGTGTAACTTAACATTTTCTTTCATTCAATAAAACACCTAGTATTTCCCTTCTCTCTCTACTTTCTCTCACTAACCATGGAGGTCATCTTCTTCCATGTTACCCGACCTCCCGAATCACATAATCAACATAAACTACGATCCTAACAAGGATGTTCTCGAAAGAAAGGAAATTAATGAAACCTTTCCTCTGGAGACACTCAATCTAATCTCTATCCGGGATGATACCACTACCCCATGATTTGCCGATTTTGCAAATTACCATGCGGGTAATTTCGTTGTGAAAGGGATGTCGTCCTAACAGAAAAGAAAATTCTTTAAAGATATTAAACATTACTTCTGGGACGACCCCTACTTGTTCAAAATCTGTGCGGATCAAGTCATCCGACGGTGTGTCCATGGCCAAGAAGCCATGGAAATTCTTAAAGCTTGTCATGATGGACCCACGGGGGGACATTATAACCCAAACTACACCGCCAAAAAGGTGTTTGATTCAGGATTCTTTTGGCCCACAACCTACAAAGATGCCCATGAACTTATCAAAACCTGTGAGGCTTGCTAGCGTTACGGGAATATTTCCCAAAAGAATGAGATGCCGCAAAACGCCATGCAAGTCTGCGAAATATTTGATATGTGGGGCATTGACTTTATGGGGCCGTTCCTGTCTTCACGAGGGAATAAATACATACTCGTGGCTGTCGACTATCTGTCAAAATGGGTTGAAGCAAAAGCTTTACCCACCAATGATGCCCGAGTAGTCGTTAAATTTTTGAAGTCTCTCTTTGCCAGACTCGGGACTCCTCGTGCCATTATCAGTGATCGTGGCACACACTTCTCCAATGAACAATTTGCAAGAGTGATGCTGAAATATGGTGTAACTCACCGTCTTTCTATTGCATACCACCCACAAACAAGTGGACAGGTGGAGGTCTCGAATCGGGGTATTAAGAGAATTCTAGAAAGGACGGTGGGTGAAAACCGTGCCTCTTGGTCGGATAAGCTGGATGATGCACTATGGGCTTTCCGCACTGGTTACAAAACACCCATCGGGTGTACTCCATATAAGCTGGTGTATGGGAAAGCATGGCATCTTCCGATCGAATTAGAACATAAGGCCTACTGGGCCTTAAAACATGCAAATTTCGACCTTCAGACCGTGGGTGATCACCGCAAGGTTCAACTAAACGAATTAAACGAACTTCGTGATCAAGCTTATGAGAATTCTTTGATTTACAAGGAAAAAACCAAGAAGATCCACGACTCAAAAATTTAAAACCGTGTTTTCAACATCGGTGACAGAGTCCTTCTCTTCAATTCACGATAGAAGATATTCTCATGAAAGCTGAAAACTCGCTGGTCTGGGCCATTCACTATAACAAAAGTGTTTCCATATGGAACTGTGGAGTTATCTTAACCTGATGGTTCCAACTTCAAAGTGAATGGCCATCGGTTAAAACACTGCTTTGGAGGGGATGTACCACCTATGGTTGTCCTGGATCTCCAAACTTTCCCCACGAACCAATGAATTCGGGGATCGAGTCAAGCTAGCGACTCGATAAACAAAAACAGTAGCATGTATAAGGGGTTTTCACCCTAAGTGTGGGGGAAGTTACCCCTGCTATGGTTCACCTTGTATATATTTGAAAAAAAAAGAATAAAAGAAAAAAAAATGTATGTATATATATCAATAAATAAAATAAAGTGAAAAATGTTATTTCCACATTTAGCTTGTAATATTATCTTTTTCCATTCAAAGAGTCGGCAAAATAGCCGGGACTTTGAATATTGAGGACAATATTCAACTCTAAGTGTGTGTGTGTGGGGTGGGGGGGGGGGAATTCTAGCGAATTTAATCACATTATACCTTCTAGTACCCCCATTTTTAGCCAATTTTTAAAAATTTTTTTTCACTTTATTTCAAAATTTTTATGGTTATCAGTCCACCTTGTCTAAGCCATAAAAGGACTGGTTAATCCAGGAGCAAACGGCTCTTGGTAAAGATATCTCAAAACCGTTGATGGCTGGCAATTTGCCCTAAATTGTATGGGATTCAACTCACCATATCTTTAATCGTGAAGAGTTGGCTAGCCCACAAGGTTATGGCTTGTGGTAAAGGCAGTAGAAAAACCATAATTGGCAATCAACTCACCAAGATGATGACCTTATTTCCATCAAAGAGCTGGCTAGCCCAAAAGCAAACGGCTTTTGCTAAAGACAAATCAAATCCGTTGACAGCTAATGATTTGCTCAAAATCATATGGTTATCAGTGTACCATAGTTCTTACTTGAACTAAAACATTTGGCTACTCCAGAAGTAATGGCTTTTGGTAAAGAGACTTCAAATCCATTAACTAGGGACTAGCAATATTTTAGTGTGGGGGATTGATGAGTGTGTACTCATCATTTTTACCTCATCTGAGTTGCCAAAACATCCAAAAACACTCAAATATGCATCAAAATACTGAATATATCCCAAAATTGCGTTTTATATGTTTCAGTTGCAAAATGATCAAAAACAAATGAAATATGTACAAAGTTTGCATGATTGGCAGTTTCAGTCCCTCAACTTTGAAAACTTGTCAAATCTAGTCCCTGAGCATTTATTTTGAAAGAAAATTCACCAAAGGTCCTTTTGAATCACAAATAAACATATTTAGTCCTTTGATGTAAAGTTTCATAAAATTACAAGTTTAGTCCCTGAACTTTACAAAATTGACAAAAATGGTCCCTGGGATTTGAAAACTTTGAAAAAAAATCAATTTTTGTCCTTGTGCTACTCATCTTTGGCAGGAATGGTCCTTGGGTGAAAAGATTGGTGAAATTACATGTTTGTTCCCTGAAGTTTACAAGTTTTGTAGATTTAGTCCCTGGAAATTCAAAATTAGAAAAAATCAACATTGGACCTTGGACTATGGAAACTTTTCAGAATTTAACCTTGTGAATAACTTTGGAAAGATGGCAAGTTTGGTCCTTAATTTTCAGAAAATGGCACAATTGGTCCTCGTGATACATTCTAAACCAAACGGACCTATTTTGTTATTACTACTAAAAACCCAAAGCCTAATCCAAACTAAGCCCTGATCCAACATCCATCCCAAGCCCAACACCACAGCCCAATCCCCTTCCTTTTAATATAAACGGGGTCAACGTTTGACCCTGGGTCAAACCCCCAGTCAAAACCACCACCTTCACACCACAAAACCACCTTCCACTCCAAATACTGTTCTGCAAAACCACCACCACTTGCCCATCACTTCCCACCGCCTACTCCACTACTATTACCTAATAAAACAAGTAATAATTAATGCTCCCTCCTCCATTACACGTAAAGCAGTCCAATTGCTCTGTTTCCATTTTGGCGCCAAAAGCCGTTTAAACGACTAGGATATCTTTGACTCATCCAACGGCTAAGATTGATGATGGCAAAGATTTAGACGCATGTGGGAGTCTCAGAAAGGCTATAAAATAGAGAAGAAAGGCAGCAAGGAAAGAGTAGTTGTGTAATTTTAGTTTATGTATGTCGAATTAGTTAAATTTAAATTTCAGTGTTAAACTTTAGCTTTTAAGTACTTTATTAAGTAATCTCAGTGTATTATCAAGCTTTTTCAATAATCAATTTCAGTTTTCTCTTTTGAATTCAGTTTATGCAATTTTCATTTAAAATTCTCAAGTTTACTTTGATGTTGTTGTAGTTGATGTTAAGGACTTATAAGCTCACATAAGCTCCTAGATAGCTTCTAAATAGCTATTAGATATCTTAAAAGTCAGTATAGTATCATAAACCAAAAATACAAAAATATTCAGAAAAATAAAAAGAAAATAAAAAATTGGTGAAGATCAAGAAGAAAGCAATGGAGCAGGGTTGATTTGGGATGGCCCTGGGTTAGTTGTCTTGTGGAAGGCCTATAGGTTGGTTCTTGGTCCTTGGTTCTGTGAAATTAGCTGGAGTGCAAAGTTGTAAGCAAAATTCTCATTTTTACCTTTCATTCTTCTATTGTTCATATACTGCTTGTTTGTGCTTATTTGGTGTTGGTTAGTGATAAACTTGCTTAAAATTAGTAGCTTGTTAATTAGAATTGGTTGTTGCTTAGTATTTCATTTTCACTGTTAAAATAGCATTAGTAGTGATCTTGGTAATTAGTGGTTAGGTATTGTTGTTCTGTGCTCATTTAGGTCCATATTACCATATTAAGCTTTTGCAAATCAGTATCACAGCATAGATTTTGATTTCTCATTGAAAATTACATCATCACAGTTTTTAAGTATTGTTTGGTTAATCTGTGATCTCTGTGTTCTAAGTTGTTTATGTTGTTGGTGTTGCTTGATACATATCACAATAGAGTCTAGTAACTTAGATAAACCATAAAAACCAGTCACCATTTGTGAAAAGGTCAAAAAGTCCTTTGATCTCTTTCACAGTGTTAATAGTTAAGAATTTTAAGTCCAAATCTCTTCATAATTGTTCAAAAAGTCAAACCTTAGGTTTAATATATCATAATCAGCCAATAAATCAAGATCAAAGTTCATAAAAGTCAAACCTTAGTGTTTTCTCAAAAGTCAAAATTTTCAAGTCTGTCAAATTGTGCAAATCTCCCAGATCTTGCATAGGGTTTAATCTAGGTTGGAAATCCAAAAATTTTGTTGATTTGTGTTATTTTGTTGGTTGTTAACATTTTCCAAGAAGAAAATTCCATTTTGGAATTCATTTGCTTATATATAGGCAGTGTCAAAGTACCCCCTTTAGTCTGTTACCTCTCCTGTGTACAGCTTTTTCACCAAAGTTCATATGCTTGCACAGAGCTTATTAGTGGGCCCCAGTGCATGATTCTTGGCTTTTTGGAAAGCCAAGCAACCCATCTTGATAGTTCAGGGCTTATTTTACCATTTCAAGCTTGTTTGCTAGGGCTGCAAGTAGCTTTTAGATTGTCCATTTCTTGGTGTACACTGAGTGATTCAGTGTTTGAGTCTATATACCAAGCCCCACCTAGACTTCAATAATAAGCCATAAGCTCAGCTTATTGGCTTATTTTGAATTTGACCAGGTCAACTTGGAAGGTCAACTTCCTATTTGGACTCTCTTTCACTTCTGTGGACCCCAC
This sequence comes from Artemisia argyi, assembly GCA_030686995.1. Classification (NCBI taxonomy): domain Eukaryota; kingdom Viridiplantae; phylum Streptophyta; class Magnoliopsida; order Asterales; family Asteraceae; genus Artemisia; species Artemisia argyi. The sequence continues at coordinate 88,099,360 of CM060694.1, read as the reverse complement.
AGAGGTCCAAAAGTCCTTGTTCAAGGCCTGTTTTGGCCTTGTGTTTCATTAAGTGCTTATCTGGCTTCAATAGCTTATTCAGTGTGCTTATATGTTTCATTTGGCTTATTTCTAGTTGATAACCACATGTCTTGACTTATTTGTTCATTTGATAAGCTTTTTCAAACATCCACAAGTCCTAATAAGCTAAATGTTCAACTGTTAAGCACAAGGGAGTGCACACAGCTTATTAATAAGCTAAAACAAAAGTGTTTTCGTAAAAGTTGTTTGTTTTTAGTGTAAAATCAGTTGTCAAAAAGAAAAACCAACAAAAACCAACTTTAAAATTAGTGATAGCTTCTATTTAATAGAATTTATCTTTTTAATTTTTCTTTTCAGCTTATTATTAAGCACTTCATCATTTTTATATTTTTCTTAATTTTCTTTCATCTTAAAGTATTTTCAGTATTTTTTTCTAGATTTTTCTCTTTTAATTTAGTATTTATTATAATTAATGTTAATTTAATTAATAATTAAGTAATATTAGTGATTAAACAGTTTTATAAATTTTTAATTAACAACAGTATCTTTTTATATTTTCCTAGGTTTTATAAATCATTAAGTATTTTTAGAAAATAGTTTCTTAATTACTACTGTTCATTTTCGAATTTTCTTAATTAATTTAGTTAAATTAGATTTTAATGAATAAATAAGTAAACAATTAGTAAAATAGTCTAAATATAATTTTTATAAACTTTTTATATTTTTTTAGGATTCCTGGTATGGTTAATTAGATTTATAAATTTTTCTATAATTTTCTAATCCATTTGTAATATTATTAGTAATTTAAATTAGTTTAATTAGTTTAATTAATATAATTAGTATTTAATTAATATAAAATCCACAAAAAGACAAAAATAGGTATTTTTAGTTTCTAAATTTATTTTAAGTCATTTTATAATTTTAAAAATTTAATTTTGCAATTTTCTAGTTTAAATTTGTATTATAAAGTTTTTAAGTTAATTAGTTTTAATTAAATAGTTAAATAGTTTTTCTTTAAATAATTAATATTAAATAATAAAATAACCAAAAAAATAATTCTCTTTTTAATTAAATTTTCTTTTAACATTAAGTTTGTAAAATTTTCATTTACACCCCCTATAGTTGTAAATTGTTTAAAACTCACCTTTTTCTTCTGTCTGTAATCGAATCTGATTTCTAATTTGTGTACGTGTAATCATACCTGTGTTTCTGTAATTGTTAATATTGTTTCAGTTGTTCAAATACCAAGTAATCAGTAGAATAATCAATTCCAAATCTTTATTGGTTACTGTCCTCAGTACCACTCATCCCCACAAACGTTTAAAATACAATTTCAATCTCGTTGGGACTTAACGACCCATGGATTTCCTTGTACTTCCACGGATTTTAATACTTGGCTTTTTCTCCCAGGTGGGCCTATCAACTGCACCCGGTTGACTGGTTGGTTTGGGAGGAGTCAATATGTCTTCTTCACCAGAAGTTGATGATTCCTATCGTGATCCGGAGGGGGATATTCTTTTACTTGAACAACTTTTAAATGAAGACCCGACCCCTTCTTCCCTTCCGATGGACCTTAAAATGGCATACGTAAAAGAAGTTAAGCCGTCTATTAAGAATCCTCCGGAGCTCAAGCTCAAGGATTTACCTCCTCATCTCGAATACGCTTTCTTAGAAGAGACTAATAAATTGCCCGTCATCATTTCGAAAGACCTTAAAGATGACGAGAAGACCCGACTCTTAGATGTGCTCAAGAAGCATAAAAGTACCATCGCTTGACAAATCTCCGACATAAAGGGCATTGACCCTCGATTCTAAACACATAAGATTTTGCTTGAAAATCGATAACCATAAGGCATCCGTCCAACAACAACGACGGGTTAATCCACAAATCCATGAAGTGATCAAAAAGGAGGTCATCAAACTCCTTGATGCTAGAATGATTTACCCAATCTCGGATAGTTCATGGGTGATGTGCTCTCGGTGTGTACAAGTTTTAAAATTTATAAACACGATTACCGATTAACTATTTAACACATACGAGCAAGTATACTCGTCCGTTTTAGTAAAGGTGGTAAGTAGAGATCGTCCCAAGGGATTTATAGATCAAAGTATTAGAAAACTAGTTTGTATAAAAGGGTTGTCAATCCTTTATTATCGAAAATTCAATTATTCAAGAAACAATAAAACTAAAACATATACTTGTGTGAAATGCCACAATCAATCAATTGGAGTACTCATGTTAAGCTTGGTGTAAACTTGTTATGATGCACAACTTTTATATGAATGATTAACAATCAATGGTGTTTATCATGTTAAACCATTTCTAGAATTCAATCATCTAGTTACTTCCGTTCGGCCTAAGTCAACTAGAATAATAATTCCATTAACACAATGTTGTTTAAAAAGCAATTCTTTACTTATGAATTCCTACGAATCCTTTCGGCCTAATTTCATGATGAAATCTTCTCAAATCCATTTTAAAGAGTAAACATGATGCTCGTCACACACCATATCCCATACTAATTCGTACACTAATTTTTTGGAATAAAAACATTTAGAAAACCCTTTCGGCCAATATTCCCCAAAGATGTTTTTATCAACAAATTAAGCAAGATTATATATTATCCCAATAAACTTATAAATTAAGAAGAGTTTTCATGCATCACCTTTTTAAAATAAAGAATAATCCATGACTAATTACATCATTCACACAAGTATATACCAAATCACTCCATATCAATTATATTAAAACACAACTAGTAAACAAAACATTCATTATATTTAAAGTAACAAGAATTCATTGTAAGAAACAAGATGTATCTAGCTTGAGAATTACAAGAACTAAAACCGTGGAACTATAGCAACCACACGCCTCCAATCGACTACCAAATGCAATAAACAACTCCACACACTTAACCAAACTATTGTGACTCTAACTCAAAGTTTCCTGAACGTTTTTATTGTTGTAGCAACCTTTCGGGTGAGAAATATGAAGTTAGTAATAACTTGGTGTAAGTTATTACTTAAGATTTTGTGGTATACTTTGGTTGCAAGCCTAGATGTCATTATATAGCCTCCAATCACTTAATTCTCAAGTAAAAACGTCCCCTAAGAAGTTATTAGTGAGAAATGATCAGCCATCCATGATAATGAGGAGTAAAAACGCCATTAAATGCAATCTTGTAAAAACAGCTATCATCCAACCGATCGGTATTTGCTCCAACCGATCGGTTGGTTCTTCAGGTTCATTCCAACCGAATTGGTTGCGGGCTCCAACCGATCGGTTGGATTGAACTTGTAACCAACTTTTGTCTTTTTCTTTATCGCTCTTCGTCGCATGCATTCTATTCCACTTTGGTGCTAATTCCTTTCATACAACTTGATATTATCTTGACATATGAACGTAAAAATCTTGAATCTATCAAATCCTTGAGTCCTTGTGTGATTCTTCACTCATTTCCTTCTCGAAAATCTCCAATTATGCACCTTTACTTCATATTTTCATCTTTTCATCATTTTTTCTTGTTTTTGGCTACATTTGCTTGTACAAACACTTCTCCACGATTAAGTAACAAATATGTACAAATATGGCCAAATATAATGCATAAAACACACCTAAAAACATGTATAATTTACGTGTTATCAAATCCCCCACACTTGAGTTTTGCTTGCCCTCGAGCAAGTCTAGAAGAAAAATAATATCAATGGTACGATTTATTTATGTTCCCAAAAATCTAACAATCATCCCTAAGGTTAATTGTTAATTTTTAATGCGAAAATTATTTGGAGCATTAGTAAGTGTAAAGCATGATAACATAACTAAGCACCTCACGAAAGATAATTTGAATTCACTCAACACTCAAAGGTAATTTGATTGGTTAACCACTCATTGCTCAGTCATGATTCATGTTTCTTACCATAAGCTTGTACAAGTATCAAAACAACAAAACAAAGCATCCAAGAGGACTTTTATTCGGGTTGTAACTTGAGGCTAAATGGGTTATATCGGCTAATGTTCAAACATCTCATACAAGAATCAAACAGATCACCGGCGCGTATTTTTAGTAAGTAATAACGGATGGTCACTAGATTATACCTTGGATCGCTGGCGCGTCATTTACATAACGAATGGTCACCAAAACATTCTCTAGATTGCTGGCGCGTCATTCCATTACCAAAAATACGGATGGTCACTAAAATTTTTTTCATGCACTTGATATTTTCAAAAAGCCAAAAATGGTAGGAATAAGGCATGGGAAATATTTAATTGGTTATAAAAGAAAAAATAGAATCAAGTCTAAATCCCATTGTTGCTAGTTACCGAACAAACCTCAAACCCAAAAATGATTAAAGTTACAATCATTCTCCTTCTTTATGAACTCTCCATATATTGATACATTGATTCGCCATAATAATATTCTTCATTCTTAGCACATTGGCTAACAAAATATCACATTTCTTATTCCATCTCCATACATAATATAGCACATTGGCTATAATTGTCATCTTATAGTTGCGATGACTTATTCATTTATTTATTTATTTATTTTTTTTACATCACATCTCCCCCACACTTCGCATAAGCATCACCACAAAAATACAAAACTAAAGGTGATCAATCTTCATCTTTGTTGGAATGGCATACACAAATGATAAAGTGTGGCTAACTATTAATCATAAAAAATAATCCATCAACCAAGCAACTAGCAACCCACCGTTTAGACTTTGACAAGGGTTAAGCTAAGGTGTAGGGTGTAAAATATTTTTGCATTTTTCTGGATGTAACAAAAGAAAAAGATTGGCTCGAAGGGTGTACTAAGGGTATCTAGCATTAAAGATAAATGCTAACAAATGGGTTCCAAATACGAGAATAACTAACCGATGTGGTTAGCAAAACTTATTTTGTAAATGGAAGGCTTTTTGGTGTAAATCTTAAGTTGCCTCTTATCATTTGAATATGTTTTGCCACTCGAAAGTGATTTTAACCGTAATGCATAACAAGTACAAGTTCTAGAATCAACACAATCACCGGCACGCTTATAGCAAGAATATATAAATGCTATATACAAAAAGGCTTAAATCCTCACAATTTAAGGTGAATACTATAACATGTACTAGTAAATGTCATCAATTCCGAAATGAATTTGCTCTAATAACTTGATTAAGCTCCAAAAATTTTCAAATACCCTTATTTTTACCATTAAAACAATTTTATTTAAAATTAACTCAAGTGTTCAAACAACTAGATTTTCAAGGGCGAACGAATCCTAGTTACTTGAATTCTCAACTAATCCTAAAAATTTAAAAATAAACCTATTTTTCCTATTTTCTTCCCTCCCCCACACTTAAGTTTTGCGTTATCCTCAATGTAATAAAATTAACTTCAAAGTAAAGGAAATGGGAAAAATTTAGTAAAATAGAAACTACCGGGGTAAAAATACGCGATATGCATATTTGATCACAACTAAGCAAATGAGTTCTCTGACTCCAAATATTGATCAACCATAAGCTTCCGTAATGTCACCCCTGCAAAAACTGCAAACATATACCAAACAAACAAACAAAAACACAAACACAAATACTAAAACAAACCAAATGTTAACATAATACGTTATTAATCCTAAAAGAAAAAGTTATAGAAAGAAATAGAAATTATTCAACACACATAATTGTTTTTGCAATCAACCATCCCAAACTGTAATTGGTTGCACATCCAAAATTTCTGGAAGTCCCAAAAGTTTTCCGTTTCTGTTCTCTCGAAGGCGTTTGAACCTTGTAATGTCAATACTCATTGGTATAACTGGCTCACTAAAATTCTTCATTTCTATTTCGTTAAATAGCCCAAGACTTCTTGCTATTCCCGAAATAAAATGACCCCCGCAAAGATAATTTTTTGTTCCCACAGTTGAACGTCGGTGTAAATGTTCCACAATCACCCAAGCTACGTTCAAATGTCGAAAAGGATGTTTCTCTTCTAGTGCATGCAACACCCATAAATCTTCTTTGTAAATGAACTTTAAGTTAGAAGTTCTATGTAATATTGATTGTACTAAGATTCTATGAAGTACTTGTAACAATGGTGTCTTAATTGATGACACCTTACTCTCTCCGTATTCTAACTTATCCTCCGTACTAATCCTTTTCCAATATCTGTGCACATCAAAATTGTTTCTATTTCTTACCCCCGTTATAACCAAAAATTTGAAGTCCTTGTTACTCAAGTCCGTATCGGAATATAACCCTAATAAGTTCCCAAATTCAAATAATGTTACCTCATGTTTCTTTCCTCCTAAACGAAAATTGAGAAATTTATTAGTTGTTACTCCCACATCAGTAATCTTTTCCTTCATTTGCATAGAGCACAGAAACTCCAAACACCATTCTTTATATATCGGTTCTCTAATGTTGAATGCTCTCTTCCACATATCCGACATCAAAATTTTCTTATCCCATATTATCGTGATGATAAATAGATCTTCCAAGAACTCATTGCATCCTAATTCTTTCATCATGTTCCAATTCATCACTCTTGGTGTATGAACCACACACCCACCAATTTTTAGAAGAGTACTATTAAACAATTTCTTAACTTCAGCTTCCTCTCCTTTCCATAAAAGATTCGGATGGCATTATGGGATTGGCATCAACTCTCTTTTCTTTAATCCATCTCTAGTTCTCTTTGCTATGCTCGAACTTCCCACAACATGACTCTGAAAATTACAAATTAACGTTAGTATAAGATTATAAGAGCTAATACTACACAAATTAGAAGTCAAAAAGTGGAAACGAAATTTTTTTAAAAATGTTAACGAGCCATCCAACCAATCGGTATCCCATCCAACCAATCGGTTGGATGCTCATGTCCAATCTAACAGATCGGTTGCCCCTCGCAACTGGTCGGTTGGATTTTCTGCAAAAATTCCAAAACTTAATTCTTATTTCCTTTCACTTCCAATCCATTCCTACTTCATTCTAACCTGTTTTTGATCATCCATGGTAGTTTCTAATCATCCAAATCATCCTAATAACGATCCATATCATCTCCAAACACTCCCTTAATCAAAACCAAGAATATGCAAGAACACTATCTAATCAATCCTTCAAATTAGTGTTCTAATCAACAATACACTATCCTAACATCATTAATTAACAAGTATATAACATCTGGAAATCATCAATTGCAAGCAAACATGTTCTAAAGTAAAAACCCAATTTAATTTGAATTTTCAATTAATTAATTCTTCCTCAAGACTTAATCAATCAATCTAATTTTTTTTTGCAATGATTTCCACTATCAATTACCCACTTATCCTCAAAAGATTACATCTTAATTCGCACTATATAAAAAATACCCAATTCTTGACCTAATTTCAATAATCCGAATTAAAACTTAATTAAAGTAAATTGATGATGTTACTTACTTGTTTTGGAGCCATGGATGATATCTTAATACTCCTGCAACCTCAAACAACCTCTATGTGATCGAATTTCTAGACCCCCAATTTGGTGTGTATGTGTGGGTGGTTTTCTTGTGATTTTTGAAAAGTTGGGTTTATATATTCAATTCTAATCGTTCAGTTTTTGATCCATCTGTTTTGGATTGAATTTTTGCAAAACATGAATTTTTCATAACCTCAACACTTAGTTTACTTGATACAAGTAACTAATGTGTTTACTTTTAACTAAAACCATTTTTGTATGTAAATTTTCCACCACACTACCAAAATTGGTCTATAAATACTAACTCTTAACAAAAACTAAATACGAAATAACTCAACTAAAAACTTATAACTTCAAACTCTTATTAAGACATAAACATAACATAAGACATCCAACCTAAATAGATAGATAAATACATAAATAGATAGATAGATAGTCTTAACCGTAAAACTTAAAATAACAATGCATAAAAGATAAAATCAAACAAACTAGCACAAGAAGTGCTTTATTCTTGAAACTTGCTCCTTTTGCTCATTTAGCCTTGAAAATACTCATTCCTAAGAATGTCTTCACTTTGGTACTTTCCCGATATCTTCCGATATGTCTTTTGTGTTTTGAACCTCCTAGCAAAGTTTCTTCCACTTGGGCATACAATATCAAATTTGACATGCCATTCTCCATCTCCTTCTTCTTTCTTGTAGTTGCTAGGTCCATCGGGTCCCCACTCCAAATTTTTAAGTGGAACCAGTAATGATCCAAGAAAATCTGTAAGTTTATTAAACAGAAAAATATTTTTAAACGGGTTAAAGAAAGCCTCCATAGCAAGAGCTCTTTCCATTTCATCCTCAATGTCAAAGAAACTAGGTATCAATGGCCCATATTTTGGCCCACCCTCTTCATCTCTTCCAACTTCAAAACAACCAAAGTAATCCTCTACTTCTTCATCCATACTATCTCTTTTTCCTCTCCTAGGCTTAGGATAACAAGTATGCTTAAGAATTCCATCATTAATGGTCATGGTTCCATGCCCCATATCTATTATTGCCCCACATGTTCTTAAGAAAGGTCTCCCCAACAAAATTGGGAACTCCTTATCAACCGGAATGTTTAGCACAAGAAAATCACACAAAAATGCTTGGTAGCCAATTTGAACACGTACATTCTTAACTTCTCCCATAGCCTTAGCTTTCGAATTATCTGCCATTGTAAGATTTGATTGGTTAGGTTGTGGGTTACAAAGTCCTAACCTTTGGTACAACATATAAGGCATCACACTAACACTTGACCCCGTATCGGCCAACGCATACATTGGAGTAGTCCTGTTCACTTTAATTGGTAAGACAAAGTTTCTCGGGTCACTCATCTTCTTAGGAAGCCCATTTTCTACTATCCTCTCTCTTTCAACTTCATCAAATGTTGTATCTTCCAACCTTGACCTCGCCATCATGACCGAATCCAACTTCTTCCTATAGGTCATGTAATCATTCAAAACCTCAATAACCGTTTTCTTCTCCATGAGTTCATGAATCTTTTCTTCTAAATTCTCCAATATCGCTTCTTTTTGTTCATTAGTTAAAGGTTGGGTAACTTTTGGTGAATTTTGTGGTGTACTAGGTAGTGATGATGATGATGATGTGGAATTAGTTACTTTTGGGTTGGAGAGTTGGGTAAGTTTGTTTAGTGTTCCTTTCTTCTTATTCGCTTTTCCCATCTTACAAACCTCTTTCTTTCCTTCCTTTTTCTTTTCCATACCTTCACATAACTCCGCTATCATAACATCCACTTATTTTTCTTCCTCCAAATCAGCTATATTAATCCTTAACTCACTAAGTGCAAAGTCCACCGTACACTTGGTAGTCACAAGAAATTCCCTAACAAAAACTATCTCCGGTTCATCAGAATTGCAATAATCAAGAACAACAAAGTCAACCTTAAAAATGTATCCATGAATATTCACTTTCACATCCTTAACCTTCTTTCTACCATAATCCTCATAGTCAAGACGAACAAAACCAAGCTTGTCTAGAACATCCTCCGCTATATAGTTGTCCCCATACTCCATATTAAGTTCCGCATCCATAGCTTTGATCCCTTCCACCACACAAGGTGTAGAATACCTTATGTGTGGGGCATCATACTTCTTAAAAGGAGCTCTTGTGAAAATAACCACCCTTTTCTTAAGTTCCTTAGGTAAACAAACATCGTTCTCCCCAACTATTTCTCCATTTTCCAAATCCGCTTTCGCTTTCTCCAACATGCTTTCCAATTTCTCCAAAGAATCACCTGAATCTTTGAACATATCCTCCAAGTTCCTTAAGTACTCCAAAATTTGACTTAAACTCTCCATTTCACTAAAGCAAATTACTAACTATAATATAACCATCAACAAAACAACCAAATCATTAGCATTGGGGTTAGTTATAATCAAAATAAACTTAAAATGAGACAATACCTAATAAATTAACAAGCAAAAGCTATAAAAACACAAAAACAACTCAAAATAAAAATTTCAAAAAATTAAATCCGAGGCGAGAAACCATTCGGTTTCTACTCCAACCGATCGGTTGGATCAAACACAAAAAAGTAACCGGATCGGTTACGGGCTGTAACCGATCGGTGTCTTTGAACCTGATTTTTTTTTTAAACTTAATATTTGAAATTAAAATTTAATTAAAAATGACTTTTATTCTAATGACTCAATTAAACTTAAACTATACTTATTATTAATTCTTAATTAAAAACTTAAAAAGAAAACTTTAATTATTAAAAAATTAAAAACTTAAAAACTTTTCATTATCCTAACTTAAACTAACTAAATCTCATAAACTTAATTAACTACTTATTTAAAACATTAATTACTAATCATAAAACTAATTAAAACTTTTAATTAATGAAAATTAACTAAAACCATTAAAACTAATCATAACCAAATTAACTAACATTAAATAACAGTTAATTAAAAACAATAAACATAAAACAAAATAAAATAAAATAAAATAATACCGATTCAACCAACCGTTCGGTTGGAAATCCAACCGATCTGTTGGATTGAACAACCAAAAATTTTTTACTTTTTTTTTAACTTTACCAAATAGAATTTTATGAAAAACAAACTGAAAAACTAAGAAATCTAATTAAATCCCCGGCAACGGCGCCAAAAACTTGATGTGCTCTCGGTGTGTACAAGTTTTAAAATTTATAAACACGATTATCGATTAACTATTTAACACATACGAGCAAGTATACTCGTCCGTTTTAGTAAAGGTGGGTAAGTCGAGATCGTCCCAAGGGATTTATAGATCAAAGTATTAGAAAACTAGTTTGTATAAAAGGGTTGTCAATCCTTTATTATCGAAAATTCAATTATTCAACAAACAATAAAACTAAAACATATACTTGTGTTAAATGCCACAATCAATCAATTGGAGTACTCATGTTAAGCTTGGTGTAAACTTGTTATGATGCACAACTTTTATATGAATGATTAACAATCAATGGTGTTTATCATGTTAAACCATTTCTAGAATTCAATCATCTAGTTACTTCCGTTCGGCCTAAGTCAACTAGAATAATAATTCCATTAACACAATGTTGTTTTAAAAGCAATTCTTTACTTATGAATTCCTACGAATCCTTTCGGCCTAATTTCATGATGAAATCTTCTCAAATCCATTTTAAAGAGTAAACATGATGCTCGTCACACACCATATCCCATACTAATTCGTACACTAATTTTTTGGAATAAAAACATTTAGAAAACCCTTTCGGCCAATATTCCCCAAAGATGTTTTTATCAACAAATTAAGCAAGATTAGATATTATCCCAATAAACTTATAAATTAAGAAGAGTTTTCATGCATCACCTTTTTAAAATAAAGAATAATCCATGACTAATTACATCATTAACACAAGTATATACCAAATCGCTCCATATCAATTATATTAAAACACAACTAGTAAACAAAACATTCATTATATTTAAAGTAACAAGAATTCATTGTAAGAAACAAGATGTATCTAGCTTGAGAATTACAAGAACTAAAACCGTGGAACTATAGCAACCACACGCCTCCAATCGACTACCAAATACAATAAACAACTCCACACACTTAACCAAACTATTGAGACTCTAACTCAAAGTTTCCTGGATGTTTTTACTGTTGTAGCAACCTTTCGGGTGAGAAATATTAAGTTAGTAATAACTTGGTGTAAGTTATTACTTAAGATTTTGTGGTACACTTTGGTTGCAAGCCTAGATGTAATTATATAACATGCAATCACTTAATTCTCAAGTAAAAACGTCCGCTAAGAAGTTATTAGTGAGAAATGATCAGCCATCCATGATAATGAGGAGTAAAAACGCCATTAAATGCAATCTTGTAAAAACAGCTATCATCCAACCGATCGGTTGGTTCTTCAGGTTCATTCCAACCAAATCGGTTGCGGGCTCCAACCGATCGGTTGGATTGAACTTGTAACCAACTTTTGTCTTTTTCTTTATCGCTCTTCATCGCATGCATTATATTCCACTTTTGTGCTAATTCCTTTCATAGAACTTTATATTATCTTGACATATGAACGCAGAAATCTTGAATCTATCAAATCCTTGAGTCCTTGTGTGATTCTTCACTCGTTTCCTTCTCGAAAATCTCCAATTATGCACCTTTACTTCATTTTTTCATATTTTCATCACTTTTTCCTGTTTTTGGCTACATTTGCTTGTACAAACACTTTTCCAAGATTAAGTAACAAATACGTACAAATATGGCCAAATATAATGCATAAAACACACCTAAAAACATGTATAATTTACGTGTTATCAATGGGTTAGCCCGGTTCATTGTGTTCCCAAAAAGGGCGGTATGACCATTGTGACTAATGAAGATAATGAGCTGATACTGACACGACTTGTAACCGGATGGAGAGTTTGTATAGACTACCGCAAGTTGAATGATGCGACTCGTTAAGACCATTTCCCGCTCCCTTTTATGGATCAAATGCTGGATTTTTTAGTGGGAAATGAGATCTATTGTTTTTTGATGGCTTTTTCGGGTATTTTCAAATTCCCATTGATCCGCAGGATCAAGAAAAGACCACTTTTACTTACCCTTATGGAACGTTTGCTTACCAACGTATGTCCTTTGGCTTATGCAATGCTCCGGGTACGTTCTAAAGGTGCATGATGGCCATTTTCTCTGACATGATTGAAAAAACTATGGAAGTATTCATGGACGACTTCTCGGTCTATGGAAATTCTTTTAATTCTTGCCTCTCCCATTTAGAAAGAATGCTGAAACAGTGTAAAGACACTAATTTGTTTCTAAATTAGGAGAAGTGCCACTTCATGGTTAAAGAGGGCGTTGTTCTCGGCCACAAAATCTTGAAATCCGAGATCGAGGTTGATCGCGCCAAAGTCGATGTAATCGCAAAGCTACCTCATCCCACCATCGTTAAAGGAATTCAAAGTTTCCTTGGTCATGCTGGTTTTTACCGACGTTTTATCCAAGATTTCTCTAAGATGACCCACTTGCTAGAAAAAGATGCTCCGTTTAACTTCATAAATGAATGCATCGATGCATTTAATTTCTTGAAGAAGAAGTTAACGGAGGCACCGATCTTAGTTGCCCCTGACTAGGACTTGCCATTTGAGCTAATGTGTGATGCTAGCGATTTTGCCATTGGTGCAGTCTTGGGGCAACGTAAGACTAAGTATTTCCAACCGATACACTATACAAGTAAAACAATGAACGACGCTCAAATTCATTATACGACTACTGAAAAAGAGATGTTAGCCGTTGTTTATGCTTTTGAAAAGTTTCGACCTTATTTGCTTTTGAAAAAGCATAGTATATACGGATAATTCTGCTATTAAGTATCTAATGGCAAAGCAAGATGCTAAGCCAAGATTACTTCGGTGGGTTCTACTCCTTCAAGAATTCGATGTCAAAATTCGAGATAAAAGAGGATTTGAGAACCTTGCCGCTGATCATCTTTCGCGTCTAGAAAATCCCCACCAAAGTGTTCTCGAGGCAAAGGAAATTACTAAAACATTTCCTCTCGAGACACTTGGGAGAGTATCACATAGTGATCCTAGTACCCCATGGTTCGCCAACTTTGCGAATTACCATGCGGGGAATTTTGTAAGGAAAAAGATGTCGTCCCAACAAAAGAAAAAATTCTTTAAAGACGTCAATCACTATTTCTGGGATGACCCCTATTTGTTTAAAGTTTGTGCGGATCAAGTGACCCGACGGTGCGTTCATGGCAAAGAAGCCAATGACATTCTTTTGGCATGCCACAGTGGACCTACGGGGGGACATCATGGTGCCAATTACATTGCAAAAAAAGTTTTTGACTCTGGATTTTATTGGCCAACAATATGCCGAGATGCACATGACTTAGTGAAGTCATGTGACTCTTGCCAACGTCAAGGGAAAATCTCACAAAAGGATGAAATGCCTCAAAATGCTATTCAAGACTGTGAGATCTTTGATGTTTGGGGTATAGACTTTATGGGTCCATTCCCGTCTTCGAGAGGGAATAAATACATACTCGTGGCGGTCGATTACTTGTGGAAATGGGTTGAAGTGAAGGCGCTCCCTACCAATGACGCCCGAGTTGTTGTGAAATTTCTTAAAAACCCATTTGCTAGATTTGGTACACCTCGTGCTATAATTAGTGATCGCGGTACTCATTTTTGTAGTGATCAATTTGCCAAAGTGATGCTTAAGTATGGAGTTACTCACCGACTTAGTACCGCGTATCACCCGCAAACTAGCGGACAAGTTGAGGTGTCCAATCATGGACTTAAACGAGTCTTAAAAGGACCGTAGGAGAACACCATTCCTCATGGGCTGACAAATTACATGATGCACTCTTGGCTTTCTGCACTGCTTATAAAATACCCATTGGGTGCACTCCATATAAGTTGGTGTATGGAAAGGCGTGCCATCTCCCTATCGAGCTTGAGCATAAGGCCTACTGGGCCTTGAAACATGCAAATTTTGACTTTAAGACCGCGGGTGATCATCGAAAAGTTCAATTGAATGAATTAGTTGAGCTTCATGATCAAGCCTACGAGAATTCTTTAATCTACAAAGAGAAAACAAAGAGGATTCATGATGCTAAGATCAAAAACCGCGAGTTCAACGTCGGTGATCAAGTCCTTCTTTTCAATTCTCGATTGAAGATTTTCTCGGGTAAGCTTAAAACCCGTTGGTCTGGACCATTCACCATTACTCAAGTATTACCTTATGGCACCATTGAGTTAACTCAACCCGATGGTCCCAAGTTTAAGGTGAATGGTCACCGTCTTAAACATTACTTCGGAGGGGACATACCGCCCAAGGTAGTCCCGTATCTCCAAACTTTCCCCGGGGACAACTAAATTCGGGGATCGAGTCAAGCTACGTGACTCAGTGACCAAAAACAAAGCGCTTCGTGGGAGGCAACCCATGCTTATCCAATTCATCTTCTTAAAATTCTTATTTCTAACAAATAACGTAAGGAGGGGGTGACCTCTTCCATATCTCGTGTTTCGTGGTTGTTTGTGTATGATTGTCCAGGATTGTACCCGATTTATGATGACTCTCGTGCTCGTTGTTTTGTCTTTCTTTCCACTCGAGTCTCATTCATCGATGCTTTTGGAAATCCTATATCCGAAAATCTTTTCGACTAACGTTATCTTTGGCATAATTAATAAACGGCCCTAGATCTTTGCTAGGATTACCTTTACCCGTAAAGATTGAGGACAATGTTTCATTCTAGTCCGGGGGTGAATCTTCGATTCGATTGACTTTGCAACTTTCACCATTTCGTTTACTTACACAACTCCGTTTTTCCTGAAAAATGAAAAAATCTGAAAAATTGAAAATTTTTGAATAAAAGATGATTTGAAAATGCTGTGAAAAAGCACAAAAAAATGAGAAAAATTGAAAAAATTGTGCAAAAATATAATAAGTTTTGACACCTTGTTGACTTTCCAGCAGGCAAGAGTAGGAATAAATATTTTGATTTGACCGGGCATGTTGAGCCCTAGCTTGTTCCCTTAACCAATGATAATCATATATGCTTGTGCTAGTCTTGTACACCAGGAGCTATAAAATGCGAATTCTTTCTTAAGAATCTGCAAGTTCCCGTACTTAACTTTATACATGCGCAGCTTAATAGCTTTCACTAGTCTTTTACACAAGGAGCTAGAAAATGCGAATTCTTTTTCAAGAGTTTGCAAGTTTCCGTATTTGACTTTATATATGCGTGGCTGATTATCGGCTAAGCATTTGCGAATCTCATTATTTGAGATTTTTAAATGTGCGAAGAGTGAGAGATGATAGAGTTTATTTAGAAGTTAGATGCTAAACGTGGATTAGTTGGTTCTCTTTATAGCTCATGGAAGGTACTTGTGGCTTTTTGCACCCACAAAATTGTTTTACCATTAATAATAGGTGTTCTAGGTTAATTAGTGGTATTTAGGTTTGGGCAATATTTAGTTCTTCATTTTCTTAAAAGAATATTTGCTTTAGAAGTTGGGTACATATCAAGGACACATCAAAAGTAAAAATACAAAATGAAAAGTCAAAAGTAAAGAAGTTTGTGGAAAACTAGAAGGGTGGGTTGAATAGTTTTACGTCTTTTTCATTTTATAAAAGTTTGCTTCACAAAGAGTAGTTCAAGTTTATAAAACTTAGATTCAAAAATATAGATTTGAGGTTGTTCACTATAGTTGTTTAAACACCACTAAATAAAGTTGTTGAGTAAGAACTACAAAGTTGCTTACTACACACACACACACACACACACACACACACACACACACACACACATATATATATATATATATATATATATATATATATATATATATATATATATATATATATATATCCTTCTAGTTTGGTTTAAATAAGTTTAGTGTTGTGAGTGGAACTTAATTTGATCTTTATGTGAAATCAATATATGCACAATATAAGCAATTATAACTATATGCAATATGTAGGTAAGTAAGTAAGTAAGTAAGCAAAGAGTAAGAGATGGAAAGATCAAACCGAGAGACAAAGGATTTATAGTGGTTCGGCTACAAGGACACCTTCCTTGCCCTACTCCACTCCCTGAAATTAATTTTTGGATTTAATGAGTTTAGGTTTTGTAATCATCAAAAAGGGGGAGATTTTTTATATAAATAAATGCCTAAAAACGTTATTCATATCTTTCGATATCTCTATATTTTGATAATCACAAAACCTAAACTCATCAAACCAAAGATCATGACGTAAATAAGTATTTATTAGTAAATACTCACTTTTACCATCTAATCACTTAAGGTATGAATACACAAAGTGTCTAATGCATTATAAGATCAAAGGAACATTTTTATTAATCACTAGATTTTTATAAAATGTCACAAAACATTTTATATCTTTTATAAAACACTTTTGGAATTAAAAGAATATTTTTAATTCATTATAAATACATGAATTCAAATTTTTAACAAAAAATGGCAAATCTAATCCAGAAAAATTTTCCTCACAAAAGGACAAAGCTGGATAACATTCTGGAGGGGGCGGCCCCCTTAATTAACTAGGCGGCCAATTAATAATTAAGGGGACCGGCCCCTAATTAGGGGGACCGACACGCTCCTGATTCCCCCAGCTCTGCCTTTAAATACTAGTTCATTCACTTATTTTTCTCACCTTTTTGCACTCTAAACATTCTGATCTAAAACCCTATTTCTATCCTCTATAATCCTTTGATCATATATACATTAATCTTTGTTTTCAAAGTGATTCTAGCCTCAACACTCAAGAGCAAAGAGAATAATACTTCTATCATTCAAGACTAGAAGCATTACAACTTAGTATCATCTTGCTATCTAAGTTGTTTGTTTATTTCATCTTGTAAATCATTCATTCTTTGGTGTATAAGGTGTGCATATTAGTTAGTTAGAGTTAGACTTGTTGAAGGTGTGAAGTGGTACAAGAAGTGAAGAAGTAGAGGTGGTTAGGAATAGTTGTAGGAAGTATAAGAAGATATTATACCTTGAAGTGGTGGTGAGTAGTAAAGATATAGAAGCCATATAGTTGTGTAGAAACCTTGAAGTAGCAAAGACTTTGAAGCCTTAGAGTAGTGAAGACGTTGAATCCTTAGAGTAGTGAAGACGTAGAAGCTTTCAAAGTAGAAGAAGCTTTGTGGCGGATCATAGATTAAAGCCCTCAAGTAGTGACATAGAAGTATTGAGGTTGTGAAGACATAAAGGCTTGGAAGTTGTGTAGAAGCATTAGATTTAAAGTAGTGAAAAGATAGAAGTTGTGAAGGAAGACATAAGTGTCGTGAAGAAGTGTAGAAGGAATAAAGGGGTGTGAAGAAGTTGTGATGTATTTGAAGTTGTGAGATTGGTTCTAGCTAGGATTAGAACTCGACATTTAGCTTTGTGTCGTTAAATTGGTGTAAGCTAAGGTGTGTACGGTTTTCTCCGCCTTAAGGGAGCATATTGATTTAGTGAAGAAAACTCTCGAGTTCGGTGCTCGGGGAGTGAGTAGGGCAAGGAAGGTGTCCTTGTAGCCAAACCACTATAAATCCTTTGTCTCTCGGTTTGATCTTTCCATCTCTTACTCTTTGCTTACTTACTTACTTACTTACCTACATATTGCATATAGTTATAATTGCTTATATTGTGCATATATTGATTTCAAATAAAGATCAAATTAAGTTTCACTCACAACACTAAACTTATTTAAACCAAACTAAAAGGATACATACATACATACATATATATATATATATATATATATATATATATATATATATATATATATATATATATATATATATATATATATATATATATATATATATATATATATATATGTGTGTGTGTGTGTGTGTGTGTGTGTGTAATAAGCAACTTTGTAGTTTTTACTCAACAACTTTACTTAGTGGTGTTTAAACAACTATAGTGAACAACCTCAAATCTATATTTTTGAATCAAAGTTTTATAAACTTGAACTATTCTTTGAGAATCAAACTTTTATAAAACGAAAAAGACGTAAAACTATTCAACCCACCCCCTTCTAGTTTTTCACAATTGGTATCAAGAGCCACGTCAAGCGATATTTTTAAAATATATTGTATTTTAAAACTTGCAACGATCTATGGAATTTGAAAATTATTTAGAAGGGGAACTTACGCAACAACCACCATTATTTGAAAATGATCATTTTCTTAAATGTAAAAATAAATTTGAAAATTATGTGAAATCAATAGATCTTGATCTTTGGCTTATCATTTCAATTGGTGATCTTCAACCAACTAAAATGGATTTTAAAAATCAATATAATCATCTTCAAACAAAGATTGATAAAAACACTAAAGCTAAATCAATGATTTACAAAACTCTACCAAGAGTTGAATTTGAAAGAGTATTCTTTTGTAAAACGGCAAATGATATTTGGAAATGTCTCTTAAATTTTCACCAAGGGAAATGCAAAACCAAAGATGATAAACTTGATGTTGTACAAGAATTAGTCACTCTAGAAAACTTGATAGATAAATAATTACTTGAAATAAACACAAGTACTACGAGTTCAAATGTGATTATTGAAGGTATCGATATCGAAGAATACATGAGCCAAATCCGAAGAAAGAGTGCAAATAAATCATGGAGCGACAAGGACGAATAAGATGATGAAAATATGGCTTGTGAAGACATTCAAATAAATGAAAATACAAGTATTGATGGCAAGGACTACATGCACCAAGATCTAAGCGAACCTACAAATAAAACATGGAGCGACATGGACGATGAATATGATCATCATATAGCATGTGAAGATTGCAAAACTACTAATAAAGTACAATCCGAAACCGAATATTTTTGCTATGATCAATTTATATTAGAGTTTTCAAAATTAGAAAACAACTTCAAACATTAATGTCTAGACTTGAAAGTAACATTGAAATTGATCTTGAATGTAAAAATTGTCAAGACTACAAACATGAAATTAAAATGGAAAATGAAAAATGAAAAATCAAGAATATTAGCTAAATTTGAAAATAGTTCTAAATCTTTAAAATATCTACTTAATATTTAAAAGTCATTTAATGATAAAACCGGTTTAGGATTTACTGCAAATGATCCTTCAACAAATATATCAAGACAAATAAAATTTGTAAAACTTAGTAGAGAAATTTAGAATTAATATTATTTGTATCTATTATTAATTACTTAAGTCAAGAAAGTCATTGTTAGTTCGTTAAAACAAACTATTGATGAATTCTTGTACTCCTCGGCGACATCCTCATCATGTGAATTTAAATGCAATGGATGTCCTCAACTAACCATCTCAGACCCATGAGAATCTGGGTACCAAGTTGTTTTTCATGTTTAGGTAGTAAACGATTGATGAGACATCTTTATGGATCGCTCACTTTCATATCATGCATATGAAGACTAGTGATTCATATTACCTTGACTCACATTCTACACACGTTTTACATATGACGTTGTTGCGGCCGTTAAAAGAATTGTTGTTAAGATCTTCACTATTGGAGTGTTGATTTTGTGATGTATTCTTTACTACCTAAAGATGAAGGAATCAAGCGCAATTATTTTTGACAAACACGACTCACGATGCTTGAAGTGATCTAATACGCATTTCGGATCAAGTTACCTTGATCTTTAATAGCGTTGGGGTAATACCTTGCTACTTTGTCATGCTTTGGGCAAAACATTGAAGATGTTTACCAACATTCACATGCCTACTCAATTTGTAAAGCTGGACCTGAGGTAAGTTTTCTTTTCAAAAACTTGTTAATATCACATTATATCAAAGTATGACATAATTAGTTTAAAATATGCTTAAGTTTGTAGGTTGTCTTGTTCATATATGATTAATATTACTAATATATGTATACATGAAATTAGTCTAGTTGAACCTCTTAATTTTAGGTCTATTGCCCATTTTCTTATTCATCATTGATTTTGGAAATTGTGAAATCGTAGGGGGGGGGGGGATACGTTTCCGTTTAAAACTCTTTAAACTTGTTGTATCAAAAATAGTATAAACCATTATGTCAAGTTACGCCATTATTAGTCCGGTTTGTTTTTCTTTTCTAAAAACATCCATATGACAAATTTCCGATCAAGCTTGTTGTAATATGAGAAATGCTAATAATAGTCTTATGACTAATATAAAGCATATGATATACCAAGTTCTCACACAAGCATAAACATCAAGTCACAACACAACACAAACAATAATATAGTGCAAGTAGAAAAGTAAAAGGAAAGAGCAAACCGAAAACGAGGATTTATAGTGGTTAGGTCACGGATCTCCTTTCCGCCCTACTCCACTCCCCGAGTACCCAACTCGAGAGTTACTTCACTAGATCAACAAACTCCCTTCTTGGCGGAGAAAACCTTACAATCGGCGCTTACACTTTATTCGGTACAAAGCTAGATACCGAGTTCTTTTACAAGGTACAACCACTCCTATCGTCGCCTATACTATATTTCCGACACTAAGCTAGATGTCGAGTTCTTTTCCAAGGGTAGAACCACTCCCGCTAGTTCTTTTACAATGGTACAACAACTCCCGCTATGTTTTGTGGCCCAACATAGAAACCGTGTGTTTTATGGCACAAACACATAAACCATCTAATCTATAATAAAGAGTACAATGATAATCCAAGACATATATGTCTAATGGATATGAATAACTAATCTAAAAGAACTTCCATTGATAGAAAGCCTTCAATGAATGAAGATCACAAGTTCTCTAATCTTGTTGTGATGGATCTTCATATATGTATGCTTGTGGTGGATGATGATGGCTAGATCTCCAAGCTTCTTTGGTGGATCAAGATGTATGATATGCTTACAACAAATATGAATGTTGGAAGCATTATGATCATGATAATGAGGGTGATTGATTGTGTTTTCTACATGGTTTTCTATTGATCTAAGATCTATGCAAAGTGTAGAGAAATGTGTGTTTTTTCTATTTTCATCAAGTTGTTTGAAAAACCATGGACATGTATATGTAGGTAAACTACCAAAGATATAAACCATGTGCAAAAACCATGAGCTACTTTACAAAACTAACAAAGATCTTACACAATCTTTCCAAAGTCAACTACAACATTCTCTTACAAAATATATGACATTTCTTACAAGATCTATGACATATCTTACAATATCATTTGGAAAGATATACATTCTAGAATATGATGATCCATGTGATGATGTAATTATATACTTTCTATTTTGATAAAAATGTATATGAAAGTAAACTTGTATAGTTATTAGAAATGTATTAACTTGCTATATGATATTTTGTAAGTTGCTAAAAATGTTTGATGTACTTATGTTGTTATAAGACACATTTTTATAAATTGTAAACTTACTAATATTACCTAAACACCTAATGTGGCACTTATTCTATTTTATACCTAAAGTGCACTTTGACACCTAAAATACTTAAAGGCTCTAAAAGTATTTTAAACATTCTAAACGGTTGGTCAAGGGGTTTGATCATAATGCCATATAACAAACATGTACGAGCCTGTGTTGTGCATACGAGGACTCGAGACGTCGAGAGGTGTTGAATGTATGTTGAGATAAAATATGATTACATGTAACTTGTACAATTTACGTTATGTATCAAGTTATACATTTGTCATCAATCAAAACAAACGGGACTGTATAGATTAAATATCGTAATATTTGCACTAACAATCTCCCCCTTTTTGATGATGACAAAATATGTAAACGTGATAGAACGTAAAATGTAAAAAGTTACTTGTGTCTGTATTACTTACTTGTATCCGTAACACCTTCTACATTTCCTTCTCCGTTTACACTCTTCTCCCCCTTTTGTCGAAACAAAAAGGGTGTGTCCTTGTAGTTAACTTCATTTCTCTCCGAAGTGGTGAGCTTGCATCATCCCTAGTGAAGTTTAGTCTTCAACTCCAATTTCCTAAGGTCGTTGCGTCCATTAGGTTGTTAGCGGATCCATGGATCAAATAAAGTTCCTTAACCTACATCAAGGTTAGTGTTGTGCAATATAAAATTATATATAAAATATGCATGATGAATGAAATGCATGTTGGACTATGTTGACTTATCTCCTTCTTTTTGTCGAAACACAGAAGTGTGTCAAAGAATGAGAATAATGATGAATGCGTGCATTCTTCCCCTTGATCAATACTCCCCGTTGCTAGGGTCCCAACGTATATGACACTAGAAACAAGAAAGCTACAAAAACAAAGGTTAGTGTATGATTAGCTCCCCCTTGATGAATACTCCCCGTTGCTAGGGTACCGACGTATATGATGCAAGGATGAAGAATCCTACAAAATAAAGGTTAGTGTAATACAATAATTGTCCTATAATGAGTATATGATATATAACAATGCATGTGTATGATGCATTCTAAAAATGCTTGACGGAAGCTCCCCTTGCTTTAGGGCGTCAATAAGAACCTACAAAACAAATATTAGTATACTAGAAGCTTTGTTAGTAGACACGTATGTCATATACAACCAAGTGTATAGACGATGCAATAAGAGTGCTTGATGAAGATTCCTCCTTGTTCGAAGGTACCAAGAAGCATCTAAAATAAGAAAATAATTGATGCAAACAACATCCCTAGATGAGTATGCTATATATGAAGAAGTATATATGATGAACGTACAATGAAAATATTAGTGCAATATATTTCATCTTAAAGAAAAATAAGAAAACTAAGGTGTATTCTTCTAATAAGAAATACAATAAAAGAAAAATGTGAATATAATATGATAAAATCCTACAAGATAGTGCCTCGAAGGAAGATATGAAGTGAGGTTGGAATATTGAGAGTTAGAGTGAGTGGTGCTAGTGTTGGTGTTGGCTTACTAGAAGGATTCATGTGATGATAACTCGATAGATGAAGGGTCGATAAAAGTAAGTTTTTGCTAATTCATGGTTGTGATGATTAGTGAAAGTGATGATGGAAGGTGGTGGTGATAACGTAGACAACTATTTAAAGAATTAGAAACTCGTATGTATAGCAAATGCTATAATGAATATAAAGATTGGACATATGGACTTATGCAATCTAAAATTCACAGCTTAAGGGATAAAGGAATACGACTTATGTAATGTTAAGAGAAATGGAAATGTGAATGGACATTGATATTTAATGACGGCTATGGGTTATGATTTGATCGATTAGGATTGACGCTAATGAAATTGAAATACGTTTAGAAATAATGACCTATATCGAAAGACAATGGATGAAGGAGTACTAACATTGTTTAGTTCTACATGACCTTTAATGACATTATCATCTACCAAAGATGATGTATCATGCCACAATGTATGCTTGAATGGATTCAAAAAGAAGTGAAGACAATAAGTACGTAGGAACAAACATTTCATAAGAAATGAATAAAGAATACTAAGAACCTATATGAGGATGAGAATGACATTATGAGATGGGAGAGTGTTGGTTAAACCGATGTGTTGAGAAAGTGTTGGGAATGACGGTTGATTGGCTCCAAACGGTCAACCTAAATTGACCAAGGAATGGTCAACCAAGTCAAACTGCCTAGAATCAATCTCCGCGGAATATAGGGTTTCCCCGGGTCGTTATGTCCCGACGAGGTGTGAATGGTTATCAAACGGATCTGTGATCGGGTGAATTTGGACAAGAAAGGGTTTTGTGATTGGTTAAACTAAGGAATCTACAAGGAAATAGCTTAAATAAGCTATATGAACAAGACTGGAAAGTTAGAAAAACCAGAAACGTTTAAAACCTAAAAACGTGTACGTTCAGGTTAAGGTTACGTGAATGTATAAAATAAAACGCGAGTTTTAAAGAAATAAAATACTTACAAAGATGAAAACCACATTTTTACAATCCTAATAATATAAGAAAATTTTTGGAAAATTAAAATTAATTTTTACAGTACTATATTAATTATTATTAATTAAATAATATTTTCTAATTACTTATTAATTATTTAATTTTACCTAAATTATAACTAATTATGAAAGTACACTAAAAATATGAAAAATAAATTTGGAAAAATCTAAAATATTATAAAACTAACTTTCAAACTGAAAATATATTTTCCTACTTTTTTTAATAATTATTATTAATTAATTATTATTTATAACTATTTAAAAATACACTAAATAATAAGAAAATTTAAATAAGCCTAGAAAAATAAAATTAAAACTTAGAAAAATCTAAAGTAATATAAAACTAATTTTAAAACAGAAAATATATATTTAAGACTTTTTAAATAATTATTATTAATTATTAACTAATTATTAATTAATAAAAACTAATATTAATTATTAAAAATACTAAATGAAAAGAGAAAAATATGAAAAAATTACTGAAATTATTTTATAACTATAGGAACCTATGAAAATTATAAAAATGAGAATTGCTTATTAAATAAGCTGAAAATAAGCTAAAAATATTAAATAGAAGCTATCACTATTTTTAATTTTGTCTTTTTCTGGATTTTCTTTTTGAAAACTACCTAAATACTAAAATTAACAAACTTTGGTGAAGGAGCTTTTGCTGAATCACAAGAATAAGCACTTATGAGTGCTTAATGGCTTAACACTTTGACTTTGGTCAAACAAGCCATGAAAAAGCTTGAAACAAGTACAAAATAGGACCAGGGATGAAAATAAGCTACAATATGGACAAAAGTACTTGAAATGAGCAATTACAAAGGAATAAGCTCTGATGATAAGCTGGACTAAGAAATAAGCTAAATCCAAACTCCACACAGATCCAATCAGGCCAAAATAGCCAAGTTTAATGCTGTGTGGGACCCACTAGGGGGATTGGAAGCCAAAACAAAGAGCCATTCCAATAAGCTGAGCTTAGGGACTTTAAAAAAAACCAAAGGTTAAGCCCTGGGTCCCACAAGGAAGGTCAGGGGAGGGCTTGGAACCTTGGCATAAAAACTGAGTGCATCAGCTTAAGTAAAATGGGACAAAGTTGAGGGGCATAGCAGCCCTAGTGAATAAGCTAGAAACTTGGAAATAAGCACTAGAACATGAAGATGAGCTTATTGGCTTCTCAAAAATCCAATAAGCTCATTGTGGGACCCACTAATGAACAGGAAATAAACCATTGAAAATAGGTGATTGGGACAAGGTCTGTGTAGCAGGGCATTACCTTGCCCTGCAGGTGTCTTTGAGCAGGTGTGGACCCCACAGAAAAATTCACAAAAATGAAATGAAGGTGGGAACTCAAAGTTCAGCTGGGAAATTGTAACATGTTAAAGTTTCAGAACCTCAATCCAAGCACAAAATTCTAATTAATTCCCACAAAAAATGGGATTTCTGCAAATGGTAAAAGTTGACTTTTAAGAAAATGAACTAGGTTTGACTAAAATGAAATTCAAATGACTCACACTGATTCTAGATGTAATAATAAGCTAAAGTTTGAATGAAATAAGCTATGTTACCTAATTATGTGATGATATGATGAGATCAAACCCCCTAGACCCTAACAGTGACTGATTAACAATGGTACAATGTGGAATTTGACTTCTTATCAAAAGGACTAGCTGATTTTAAGGTTTTTCTGACTTAATGGGACATGAGATATCCTACTTATGCCAAAACAACAACAAATCAAGGGCAAGATCACAGGGAACAAACCTGTTCCAAACACCCCTAAAGTTAACTGTTTTTAAGGGTTACGAAGCAACTGACCAATTTAACTCATGAACTAGATTAATTACTGTATACTAAGCTTAAAAAAACTTAAATAAGCAGAAATGAACAATCAAATACCACAAATTACACTTATCAAATAATATAAGAAAACTTGGTACAATTCCTTACTTTGAAATCCAAGCTAGATGAGAACTAGGAACCAGGAATCAAACCATACCCTAATATCCCCCATGGGATTCTAAACCATAATACAATTCCATTACTACTACTGCTTGCTTCTTTCTTCAATTTCTTTTTATGAATTTTCTTTGTATTTTTCTTTTTGTAGTATTTTCTATTTAACTAAGCTACACTATTTCAAATGTTTTGAAAGCTGTTAGAAGCTTATAAGTAATTGATTTTGAGCTTATGGAACCATGAAAATGAACTTATAGCAAGACTTGAAAGCACATGAGATTTTGAATGAAAATGTGAATTCAGAGTTTCAACAAAGTTAACTTGAAATTAGACTTGAATAAGGTTTAAATTACACTAGGAAAGCTGATTACAATTCTTTCAAAACTGAAAATTACACTGAATTCATAAAGCTAAAAAACGACAATAATTTATGCTAAATAATCTATTCTACACTACCTAATGCTTCATTCTTCCAATTTTCTGACTTTTATAAGCCCTGGAAGTTTTCCTTGACTTTCCCACTTCAATTGAAACCGTTGGATAGCTTCAGTTGATCCCCACCGTTTAATTTTATTTTGGCGAGAAAACGGGTATTGCAGTTCTGAATGGAGTTTGGTGGGTGCATTTATGAGGAGGGGGAAGGTTGGGTGTAGGTGAGTAACATTTATTGAAGTTGGTGGAGTTGGTGAGAACTTGGGAGGAGGGGGAGCAGGATTACAGGGATTAAGGGAGGTTAAGGATGAACAGTGGAGTGGGGGTGAGGGTTTGACCAACTTTGACCGAGGGAGTAATATTTAAAACGGGGAAGGGATGGGGCCTTGGGTGATTGGGCTTGGTGGATCAGGCCTTGGCTTGGGTTTGGTTATTTGGATTTGAATAATAACAAAGGGTGTTTGTTTGGTAAATAGCAAATCACAAGGACCATTTATGTAATTATTCTGAAATTGAGGGGCTGCCATGTGATTTTTCAAAAGTGCTCCAAAGGACCAATGATGCCAAGAACCAATAACACAAGGACCATAAATAAAGTTTTCAATTTTAAAACACCCGGGGACCAAATCTAACAAGTTGCCAAACTTGAGGGACCAATATTGCCAATTGTTGAAAATTATACTCCAAGGACTCATTTTGACACTTTTAAATTCCCAAGGACCCTAGTTGACTTTTCTTCCAAAAATTCCCACCAGGGACTAAATCAGCCAATTTTAAAACTCCAGGGACTAAAATTGTATATTTCTAAAACTTTTGAGATTTTTCACCAAAGGACTAAATATGACAACTTATGATTTTAAAAGGACCTTTGGTGATAATTTTCCATATTTTGAATGACCAAGGACTAGTTTTGACATTTCATGAAAGTTGGGGGACTGAAACTGCCAATTTTGCAAACTTTGTACGTTTTTCATCTGTTTTTACTCTTTTTGCATCTAAAACATATAAAACACAATTTTGAAATATTTTCAGTATTTGGATGCATTTCTGAGTGTTTTTGTATGTTTTGCAGTTTAGATTTGACCAAAAATGATGAGTGTTTGAGCACTCATCAATCCCCCACATTAAACTATTGCTAGTCCCTAGCAATAAACTGTTTTGAAAATTTAATGGATTTTAATCTCTTTACCAAAAGCCATTACTTCAGGAGTAGCCAAATGTTTCGGTTCAAGTAAGAACTATGGTCCACCTGATAACCATGTGATTTTGAGCAAACCACCAGCTGTCAACGGATTTGATTTGTCTTTACCAGAAGTCGTTTGCTTCTGGACTAGTCAACTCTTGATGGACCTAGTCAACATCTTGGTGAGCTGATTACCAATTATGGTTTTCCACTGCCTTTACCACAAGCCATAATCTTGCGGGCTAGCCAACTCTTTCACTTTTTAGGATATGGAGAGTTGAGATACCATACAATTTTGGGCAAATTGTAAGCCGTCAACGGATTTGATATATCTTTACCAAGAGTCGTTTACTCCTGGATTAGCCAATCCCTTTGTCGTTTAGACATGGCGGACTGATAACCACAAAAATTTTTGAAAATTTTGGGCCAAAATGGGGGTACTTGAAAGTAAAATGTGATAAAATTCGCTCGAATACCCCCCCCCCCCCCCACACACACACTTAGAATGAATATTTTCCTCAATATTCAAAGTCCCGGCTATTATGCCGACTCTTTGAACGTAAAAGGGCAACATTACAAGCTAAATGTGGAAACACCATTTTTTTCCACTTTATTGGGAACCACAGCAGGGGTAACTCCCCCACACTTAGGGTGAAAACCCTATAAGCATGCTACTGTTTTTGTTTACTGAGTCGCTAGCTTGACTCGACCCCGAATTCATTTGTCCTTGGGGAAGCATGATGTGGAAGAAACAATCTCAATCGGACTTTCATTCAAGATGTTTGGACAAACATTTGAAGCACGTGAAAGTTCCACACCGATGAGATATAATCCCGGCTCAAGATAAGGATAAATGAAAATGCCGGGATCAAAGATAACGTCTTCATTCCCGAAGGAGTGAAGAACAGGAGAACTCACCTGATAGGTGAAGAAGGGTAGAAAGATCTTGATGACAATCAAGATAAAGTCATCATCATCAGAAAGAGAATCCATAATTGGTGTATTATGAATCTCATCATTTAAGCTCATATGATCTAGACATATGGGTGGGAGGGTTGGGATTTTGATATCAATCAAATTCTCAAGTTTGAGAATATTTTCCTCCGGAACACAAAGATCATCTTTGTCTAGATCAAAGTAAAAATTATCATACTCCGGTGGAGATATGATATGAGTGAGTTCACCGGAGAACTCCTCAAAGGTGAATAAATCATATTCGGGGAGAGAATTTTGAGAATGAGAAGTGGTACTGCCACTAATCTTCTCTCCGATGTGATCAAAAGTAAAGACTTCAAACTCCGGAATAGGATCATCGGAGAAAATGTCACTATCCTTTATGGGGATAGGAGATGAAATAGGTTTCTTTTTAAAAGCCTCAATTTTAGAAATGAGGAGATCGACATTCAATAATGTTGCACGAAGTGCTTCATCCTTGATTTCCGTGTCAATCTCATCATTCTCTTCTTCTAAGCTAACTAGCTCAGAAGGTAATTCTTCCATATAAATGATGTCTCCGCAAGATAACGAATTGTCATCATTAGAATCGGAGAACATCTCAACATGATCAGTCGGGAAGACAAGAGGAGGAGGGATATCACACAAATGATCAAGAATTCCCTGTGACTCTCTTGGGATTGAGACAAGGTTCTCAACACTAGACTTTATGAATTTGTCCGATTCCACTTCAGGAACAGTGTCAAGATGCTCGTCCCCCATGCTCAGAGAGTGAGTGGGAACCTCGGGTGTGATAAGAGTGGGTTGAGATGGAATCTCAACTGATGGAATTTCATCTGATGAACCTGATGAATCTTTATAAAATTCAAGGATATTAAGGGTATCTTCATCATCACTGTCATCAGGAATGAAATGGAATCGAGAGCTAGATCTGGCTGCTTTTTCTTTTGCAATTGATTCCCTAATAGATCTTTCATAAGCATCTTGGGAATTTATTTTAGCAGCCTGTTCGTCAGCTAACAATTCTTCCATCGATTTTTGATTTGGATTATCTAGGGTATGTGTGATTCCTTTCAAATCTTTCACTAAATCCAAAAGATCAAGGAGAAGACTTTGAGGAATTGGCTGAGGTGGAGGTTCGTCATAATACGATGTGTCACAATTGTTACAAGGAAATGGATTCCTTGTTTGACAATCGGAACTGAAGTGTGGACCTCCACAGTAATCACAACAGTAAAACTAATGTGGCTGTGGGTTGTGTATGCTAGAGTCATAACCGTTATCAGGAAACTGCTCATAGATAAGCGTGTTTCCCGATTGACAATAAAAAATGTAGTGTGAACCACCACAGTACTCACAACAGTAAAACTGCTGAGTATCATGGTGTGGTAGCTGATGGAATAAATCAGTCGTGTCATGGTAGGAATAGGAATCTTGGTTATAGACAGACCCGTTTCCTAACTCTACCATGCCACAACCGGGGCAATTACCACCATTATAAAAACTACCACACCACTGGCAAATCAGAAGGTGTGGATACGACATAGAATTAATCAAAGGTTTACAGAGGGGTAGGGATGAAGAATCAAAGATGTGAGAGGGTAAAGGAGAATGTTTTTGGATTTTTGGATAAACATTTTGTACAAATAAGAAAGAAAATGTTTTTGTGTTTGTTGAAAACTGATTTAAAATGTTTTCGGGAACAGTTTTGTTTTTATAATAAGAAAATATGAACAAAGAATGGTAAATTTACAAAGAAGTGAATTCCAAAAGCACTAATCAGCAAACCGTTTTAGAAAAACGCGCACAACCTCCCCGGCAGCGGCGCCAAAAATTGATTGGCTCCAAATGGTCAACCTAAATTGACCAAGGAATGGTCAACCAAGTGAAACTGCCTAGAATCAATCTCCGCGGAATATAGGGTTTCCCCGGGTCGTTATGTCCCGACGAGGTGTGAATGGTTATCAAACGGATCTGTGATCGGGTGAATTTGGACAAGAAAGGGTTTGTGATTGGTTAAACTAAGGAATCTACAAGGAAATAGCTTAAATAAGCTATATGAACAAGACTGGAAAGTTAGAAAAACCAGAAACGTTTAAAACCTAAAAACGTGTACGTTCAGTTTAAGGTTACATGAACGTACGAAATAAAACGCGAGTTTTAAAGAAATAAAATACTTACAAAGATGAAAACCACATTTTTACAATCCTAATAATATAATAAAATTTTTGGAAAATTAAAATTAATTTTTACACTACTATATTAATTATTATTAATTAAATACTATTTTCTAATTATTTATTAATTATTTAATTTAACCTAAATTATAACTAATTATTAAAGTACACTAAAAATATGAAAAATAAATTTGGAAAAATCTAAAATATTATAAAACTAACTTTCAAACTGAAAATATATTTTTTCTACTTTTTTAATAATTATTATTAATTAATTATTATTTATAACTATTTAAAAATACACTAAATAATAAGAAAATGTAAAATAAGCCTAGAAAAATAAAATTAAAACTTTGAAAAATCTAATGTAATATAAAACTAATTTTAAAACAGAAAAAATATATTTAAGACTTTTTAAATAATTATTATTAATTATTAACTAATTATTAATTAATAAAAACTAATATTAATTATTAAAAATACTAAATGAAAAGAGAAAAATATGAAAAAATTGCTGAAATTATTTTATAACTACAGGAACCTATGAAAATTATAAAAATGAGAATTGCTTATTAAATAAGCTGAAAATAAGTTAAAAATATTAAATAGAAGCTATCCCTATTTGTAATATTGTCTTTTTCTGGATTTTCTTTTTGAAAACTACTTAAATACTAAAATTAACAAACTTTAGTGAAGGAGCTTTTGCTGAATCACAAGAATAAGCACTTATGAGTGCTTAATGGCTTAACAGTTTGACTTTGGTCAAACAAGCCTTGAAAAAGCTTGAAACAAGTACAAAACAGGACCAAGGATGAAAATAAGCTACAATATGGACAAAAGTACTTGAAATGAGCAATTATCAAATAATATAAGAAAACTTGGTACAATTCCTTACTTTGAAATCCAAGCTAGATGAGAACTAGGAACCAGGAATCAAACCATACCCTAATATCCCCCATGGGATTCTAAACCATAATACACCTCCATTACTGCTACTGTTTGCTTCTTTCTTCAATTTCTTTTTATGAATTTTCTTTGTATTTTTCTTTTTGTAGTATTTTCTATTTAACTAAGCTACACTATTTCAAATGTTTTGAAAGCTGTTAGAAGCTTATAAGTAATTGATTTTGAGCTTATGGAACCATGAAAATGAACTTATAGCAAGACTTGAAAGCACATGAGATTTTGAATGAAAATGTGAATTCTGAGTTTCAACAAAGTTAACTTGAAATTAGGCTTGGATAAGGTTTAAATTACACTAGGAAAGCTGATTACAATTCTTTCTAAACTGAAAATTACACTGAATTCATAAAGCTAAAAAACGACAATAGTTTATGCTAAATAATCTATTCTACACTACCTAATGCTTCATTCTTCCAATTTTCTGACTTTTATAAGCCCTGGAAGTTTTCCTTGACTTTCCCACTTCAATTGAAACCGTTGGATAGCTTCAGTTGATCCCCACCGTTTAATTTTATTTTGGCGAGAAAACGGGTATTTCAGTTCTGAGTGGAGTTTGGTGGGTGCATTTATGAAGAGGGGGAAGGTTGGGTGTAGGTGAGTAACATTTATTGAAGTTGGTGGAGTTGGTGAGAACTTGGGAGGAGGGGGAACAGGATTACAGGGATTAAGGGAGGTTAGGGATGAACAGTGGAGTGGGGGTGAGGGTTTGACCAACTTTGACCAAGGGAGTAATATTTAAAACGGGGAAGGGATTGGGCCTTGGGTGATTGGGCTTGGTGGATCAGGCCTTGGCTTGGGTTTGGTTATTTGGATTTGGATAATAACAAAGGGTGTTTGTTTGGTAAATAGCAAATCACAAGGACCATTTATGTAATTATTCTGAAATTGAGGGGCTGCCATGTGATTTTCCAAAAGTGCTCCAAAGGACCAATGATGCCAAGAACCAATAACACAAGGACCATAAATAAAGTTTTCCATTTTAAAACACCCGGGGACCAAATATGACAAGTTGCCAAACTTGAGGGACCAATATTGCCAATTGTTGAAAATTATACTCCAAGGACTCATTTTGACACTTTTGAATTCCCAAGGACCCTAGTTGACTTTTCTTCCAAAAATTCCCACCAGGGACTAAATCTGCCAATTTTAAAACTCCAGGGACTAAAATTGTAAATTTCCAAAACTTTTGAGATTTTTCACCAAAGGACTAAATATGACAACTTATGATTTTAAAAGGACCTTTGGTGATAATTTTCCATATTTTGAATGACCAGGGACTAGTTTTGACATTTCATGAAAGTTGGGGGACTGAAACTGCCAATTTTGCAAACTTTGTACGTTTTTCATCTGTTTTTACTCTTTTTGCATCTAAAACATATAAAACACAATTTTGAAATATTTTCAGTATTTTGATGCATTTCTGAGTGTTTTTGTATGTTTTGCAGTTCAGATTTGACCAAAAATGATAAGTGTTTGAGCACTCATCAACGGTTTTGATTAATATATCGTTTGCACTGACAATGACGTGCATGATATGTGTTAAGTACGAAAGAATGAGATCCTATGATGGTGTTCTAGAAAATAAAGTTGTGAAGTCCTAGTTTAAGAAAGATCCTAGACTCCATTAGTTGTTGGTTGTGGAGATGAAGAACTTTGTCAATCACATGATGAGATATTGGTACAAACTAGTGATGTTGGGTTAAAAGGGCTTGAAACACTTGTGGTTTTGTGAACCAATTTTAACTAAATGGTGTGTACCTATGTGTTGGTATTTTAGGGAGCAGGAAACATGAGTAGATGTTCTTTAAATACATTTTGACAAAATACAAATTTGTGAATGAATTTCTCTCCGCCTTAATCGGTGGACATCCAACATATTGTGTAATGCATCGTATAAAGAATGATGATGAAGTGTTTAAGAGGTTGTATTGTTAAGGCTAAATAGTGACGGAAGTGATTTTTGGAAAGCGGAAGCAATAATGCGAATTAGAAAGAGGTTGATTGAAAGATATCCAAACACAAATTTCAAATCTCTAAGACTCAATCCTATTAGCTATGAGCTTAGTAATGTTTATGCGGATGTTGGTTAGCGTACAAAGAACTTTATCCTTGAAGTCATGTAGCTCTTCTTTATCAATGCGAGATAATCGCATGACAAGGCATGTGGTTTTCTCAAAGGATGTGGAAAGGATCAGAGTATTGTTATCCTCAATCCTTTTAAAACTATATGGAAGTGTAGGGATTACAGTTATGCGAGATGAGCATATAAAAGCTAGAACAAAATATTCATGTAAACTATGTTTAAAAGATAACATTTTGGAGCATGCATCATTAAAACATCCTACGTATATATTTAATGAGTGTCAACAAAAGACAAGAACATTAAAACATAGATAAAAAAATCATGTATCAAAATTGCATATCATAAGTTAACAAGTAACTTGTTAATCTTGCAAAGTATCATACAAATCATGTTAACATTTAGTTATATGAAACATATAAGCATGCAGACAAAACCTTTCCAAGGTTTACATATTAATCAATCAAATAGTTATTATGTCAAGATACCCAATTATATCAAACAAATAACATTTAATCGACACATATATGTGTAATGCAAGTGATTCTGAATAAACTAAAGAGAAACTCAAATCTACTTCTTGTTTGAATAATATTTCTAAGACAAGATGATTAATACATGATTTAATGAGACTCAACTATATTTAATAAAACTAAGGTGATGAAGATGTCATGTTTTATATAGAAATTTAACAAATATGTGTCAACAAATTTTAATCTATGTAATTAATTTGTATGATAAAACGACTTCTAAATGTTTATCATACCAAAAGTACTTTGACAAATTATAAGTGCACATGTAGTGAACAAATAGTGTGATAAAGAAACAGGATGAAAAATTTATGCAACCCATGTTTAAATGATAACATTTTAGAGCATGTATTATATAGACCATCCTAAGCATGGATCTAATGAATGACCGAAAAAAGACACAACCATTCAAATATATGAACATCATATAAAGACATCATGTATCAAAATGACATACCATGAGTTAACAAGTAACACGTTAATCATGCAAAATATCATATACATAAAGAATGAAAATATTATATAAATCATGTTAATATATAGAAACACGAAACATATAAGCATGCAGGCATTATAAAGAAATAACCAAGGTTTACACATGAATCAACAAAATAGTTAACATGGTTATGTTAAGATGTCCAATCATTATCAAACGAATAACATGTAATAGACACATGTGTGTGTAATGCAAGAGATTTTAATCTTTGTGTTTGGAATCTACGGTTGAATGATCTAAAAGGTGACATCTTTAAGCATGTGTTACGCAAGTGATTTGGTTATCCAAGACCAAGAGATGTGTGATAATGAAATATGATAAGAAGGTTCTCAAGAAAGCTCTTTGGAACAGGAATCTAAGTGAAGTTACCAACTTCAATAGATCTTGTGTATGCTCTAGAGATAGGGTTTGAACTAGGTTATGAGCAAGGTTTGGTTATGATGGACGCTTGAAAGGAAATAGATACATATAGTGTCTTTTAATATGTAAGATTATCTCGTGGAATAAAGTCATCATGCTTATGAAATCAAGAATGAAAAGATGGTGAGAAAGCTCTAGTTTATAGAACTTGCAGATGTTTATTTAAGATCATTTACCTGATGAGGTGTAATGAAATCTTATGTAACACAACCGTTCATGTTTCAAGGAGAGAATGATGCATAGGATATACAATATCCTTTTAACAGGATGAAAACTTAACGCATGATTTCTTAGGCATAATGTCTTCCAAAACATCATGTTTTCCTAAATGAAGATATGAAGCCAACGTGTTTGAATCGGATAGTCTATCTAAATATACTTGGTCTCAAGATTATACTAGATGATGACAAGAGGAATTAACTCGAGTTTCTTATGTATACTCCTCAAGAGTCATTGTTGCACGGGCTACATGAGGTTGGCTTTGAGATTGCATTTTAACATATGTTGTTAAGATTTTGATTTAAGATTTAATGAAACTTATGCAAAAGTTAAAAGTATTACCAATACTTTGATAACTTGTGAAAGTGGTACTACTTAAACCTAGTATAACTGAATGTGAGCTTCATGCTCTTTTGATGGTAAAGGTTCTTATTCCTATAGGTGGTTGAGTTTGCTTAACGAGTGTTTGGACAAAGGGCTCAATGCACTCACTAGATTCAAACGATGGTAAGAATGGTAGATTGGTTGATCTAGGTGGTAGGTCTTCTAGTGTGTCTTAATAAAGATGTGGTGATGTAGAGGTTTGTTGTGCTATGGAAGTTCTTAAGTTTCATAGATGTTGAAAGTAAAACGGATGGATACTAAGCCTTGGGGTCCATAACTAGTGAGTGAAGTTCTTGAAGTTTTGGTTATGTTTGTGAAGCTTAGGGGCTGAGATATATCATAGAAGTAAATTAGATGATGGTGAACGAACAAGAAAACTTAAGTACTCAATGTTCAATGATGAAGGCCTATTTGTTTTATCCCTATTGATTGAGAGAGTGTTAGGATAAGTGTTTTAACATATGTTGTTAAAATACTTGGGTGTAGATTCTTTCGAATGTGACTTTTAATGACTACAATCGTTAGTCAGATTTACTTGAATATTTCGGACGAAATACTTAAGTTGTCAATCCTAGTTTGTTGAGATTAGATAGTACTAAAGAATAGCAAGACTTGATAATACATCTATAACTTAAGTGTAAGTTATGACTTGATGTAAATCCTTATCGTCTTGAAGGATGACACATTACTTTCATGTTAACCAAGTAAGGTAACATATGTAGATACAAGATAATATCTACAATCACAAGTTAGACTTGTGATATTATATGTAATCTTTGTAAGTAACGAGTCCAGATTATTTAGAAAGTTGTCAAGTCACCAAATAAGTGAAGCTAATGGATGAAGGATGAGTTAAGGATGGAAGAATGTAGTAACCGTGGGTAATGACTACAAAGCATTTGGAGTTAGGAACCCACGGATGGCAAGGAACCAAATAAAGGGTTCCTTCCTTTATGCATAAGGGTTCCTTGGGTGAGTTTTGTTTAAATTGAGTTTTTGGCAGGAAGTGGTTTCCTATTGGTTATAATGAGTAAAAATGGTCCTAATATGCTTAATGAATACTGAGGAAAATGTTTCTCACTAAAGTGAATGATTTGGTGGAGGAGTGGTGATTGCGTTGGCATTGAAAGATTTTGGAGATGGTGTTGGGGTAGCAAGGTTGAGGACGTTTGTATCTTTGATAGGTGAGAAAATGTTGAGTGATGAATCACTTGATGATGATGAGCTTAGTTGAATGGTTTTGTTGAAGCAACATGGTTTTACACTAATCCTAGCGGTTTTCCTAATAGGTCTAGATGATTCGGATGAGGTGTTGGATTTAGTCATTTCAAGACTTTGGTTAGCTAGAATTATAATTATAAGAGAAGTGATGGTGATGGTGTGAATTGGAAGTATGAATGTTGGTCAATTTATAGGAAGAACATGTTATGAAAAGTAGTGTTTGGATTAGATGTTGTTCCATACACGTTTGGAGGTTCCTAATCATTTGGAAGAGTTCAAATCATTGGAATTCAATCCAATGGAGTTGGATGGAGTGCAAGACTAACTTATGCACTAAGTAGTATGTGATCATGGAAGATAATGTTCCACAGATTTGGAGGAACCAAAGGAAAGGTTCCTTCCTTGTATCAGAAAGGTTCCTTGGGTTAGTTTAGCCAAATTTGAAATTTTGGCGGGAATGATGATCCTATTGTTTAATTTGTGCTAAGAGAGCTCTAGAATTACTGATAAATACTAACTAGCATGTAGGAAGCAAGTTTGAAACCTAAGGATTACTAGAAAAAATCAAAAAATTCAAAGATGAAAATTTACTGTAGGACAGGAGGAACCAAACGACAACACGGGTGGAACCAAGTTTTGGGTTCCACCGTATCCATTGGAAAATTTTGGCGGAACCAAGTTTCTGAACGTACGGAACCAAACATTGGGTTCCACCGTTTCCGTGGAGGCTCAAAATCGAGACAGAGCAGGTTTTACGACTTTGTGGTTTTTCCGAATTCCAAAATTTTTCCTAAAACTTAAGTAATCAATTTTTTGTAGTTAGAAGATACAAAAATTACAGGTAGAAACATGCTTACCTATAGAGTTTGCGAGAGCGATTCTAGCATTCATAGTTTTAGCCGAAAAGTGAAAATGGCATAGTACTAAAGAGTTATCCCCTGCAAATGTTGTTAGTACACATATAATCCACAGACATAATATCATCCTACAACATCATAAAAACATAAAATAACATTGTTTTAATGACCAAATTGTTCAAATGCACCCTTGTGCCAAACACTCCTTAACAAAGGACATTTATCGATTCTCGAAACCCGTTCAAATATCCTAATTATACTTGGAACATATGCAACTAATTTGATGTGATAGATTAAAACCAAAAACACATATTCTAACACATGCTAGCATATAGATCAAGCTGAGGATTATGAACTTACCATAAATAGAAATTAAGCCACACACGGAAAATTGATAACACCAAAGTGTTATCGTCCAAATATGACATGGTTAGTTTATATGATCAATCAAAGATGAGTTTCTATCTTATAGCACGATACTTATAAATCAAAAATAAACGAATGCAATTACAACTTACAACAAGCAAACAACATGTATTCAAAATAACCAAAACAAGTAGTCATATAGCATGGCATAAAACAAAGATACTTATCATCACTTTGTGTTTAAACATGACGATGTATACCAAGCTTGATTAGTTTCCTTTACATATATAAATATCACCAAATTCTTTAGTTTCAAAAGAAATCATATTAATGTTCGAAGGATACTAACTAAAATTGCCTAACTCAAAAGTTTGAGTTTCTACGTCAAAACGAAACTTAATATTTTGGACACACTATAGTATTTGGTTTATTCTTTTGACTTCAGATTAGACTTAAGCCATAAAATTATTTTTAATAGAAAGTAGACTCAATTACCTTTAAAATGATAGGTGGCGCGACTCCTACGGACTTACGGTTAATTAGTTATGAATTTTTTAAGTTGGACAAAAACTGTTTACTGTACCGACGGATTTCAAGGAACCAAATAAAGGGTTCCGCCCTTTATATCATTTGGTTCCTTGGCATCTATGACAGATTTACCAAAACTCGTATTTTGACATAAAGAAAACATGTAGGACATACTAGATTTGATAACAAACATATAATACACTTATTTTACTTCATTTCTACTGATGTAACTTATCTAATCATTTACGAAGGTGATTATTCAACTAAAATTTTATTTATCCCAAACGAATCTTTTAAAAACGTATTTTTTGTAAATTAGCTCTAAGCACATAATTAGACACTTACAAATTCTTTTAACAAATATACTCTTTTATCTTTCAAGGAAACCAACAAGCTTGTATACAAAGTAATATTTAACCACAAAATTTTTAAGTATATTTAGCAAAACATTTTTCATATTATATTCCGTTTCAACGGTAATTTGATACATGGATCGTGCTCTATTTTAAAAACCATTTGTTTTGAAAATAAGAGCTACGAAGCTCTGATGCCAATTGTGAAATCGTAGTGGGAGGGTGAATACGTTTCCGTTTAAAACTCTTTAAACTTATTGTATCAAAAATAGTATAAACCATTGTGTCAGGTTACGCCATTATTAGTCCGGTTTGTTTTTCTTTTCTAAAAACATCCATATGACAAATTTCCGATCAAGCTTGTTGTAATATGAGAAATGCTAATAATAGTCTTATGACTAATATAAAGCATATGATATACCAAGTTGTCACACAAGCATAAACATCAAGTCACAACACAACACAAACAATAATATAGTGCAAGTATAAAAGTAAAAGGAAAGAGCAAACCGAACACGAGGATTTATAGTGGTTCGGTCACGGATCTCTTTTTCTCCCTACTCCACTCCCCGAGTACCCAACTCGAGAGTTACTTCACTAGATCAACAAGCTCCCTTCTTGGCAGAGAAAACCTTACAATCGTCGCTTACACTTTATCCGGTACAAAGCTAGATACTGAGTTCTTTTACAAGGTACAACCACTTCTATCGTCGCCTATACTATATTTCCGACACTAAGCTAGATGTCGAGTTCTTTTCCAATGGTACAACCACTCCCGCTAGTTCTTTTACAAGGGTAAAACAATTCCCGCTATGTTTTGTGGCCCAACATAGAAAGCTTGTGTTTTATGGCACAAACACATAAACCATCTAATCTATAATAAAGAGTACAATGATGATCCAAGACATATATGTCTAATGGATATGAATAACTAATATAAAAGAACTTCCATTGATAGAAAGCCTTTAATGAATGAAGATCATAAGTTCTCTAATCTTGTTGTGATGGATCTTCATATATGTATGCTTGTGGTGGATGATGATGGCAAGATCTCCAAGCTTCTTTGGTGGATCAAGATGTATGATATGCTTACAACAAAGATGAATGTTAGAAGCATTATGATCATGATAATGAGGGTGATTGATTGTGCTTTCTACATGGTTTTCTATTGATCTAAGATCTATGCAAAGTGTAGAGAAATGTGTGTTTTTCTATTTTCATCAAGTTGTTTGAAAAACCATGGACATGTATATGTAGGTAAACTACCAAAGATATAAACCATGTGCAAAAACCATGAGCTACTTTACAAAACTAACAAAGATCTTACACAATCTTTCCAAAGTCAACTACAACATTCTCTTACAAAATATATGACATTTCTTACAAGATCTATGACATATCTTACAATATCATTTGGAAAGATATACATTCTAGAATATGATGATCCATGTGATGATGTAATTATATACTTTCTATTTTGATAAAAATGTATATGAAAGTAAACTTGTATAGTTATTAGAAATGTATTAACTTGCTATATGATATTTAGTAAGTTACTAAAAATGTTTGATGTACTTATGTTGTTATAAGACACATTTTTATAAATTGTAAACTTACTAATATTACCTAAACACCTAATGTGGCACTTATTCTATTTTATACCTAAAGTGCACTTTGACACCTAAAATATTTAAAGGCTCTAAAAGTATTTTAAACATTCTAAACGGTTGGTCAAGGGGTTTGATCATAATGCCATATAACAAACATGTACGAGCCTGTGTTGTGGCATACGAGGACTCGAGACGTCGA
Source organism: Artemisia argyi (assembly GCA_030686995.1). Lineage (NCBI taxonomy): Eukaryota > Viridiplantae > Streptophyta > Magnoliopsida > Asterales > Asteraceae > Artemisia > Artemisia argyi. The sequence continues at coordinate 88,058,062 of CM060694.1, read as the reverse complement.
GAGGTGTTGAATATATGTTGAGATAAAATATGATTGCAAGTAACTTGTACATTTTACGTTATGTATCAAGTTATACGTTTGTCATCAATCAAAATAAACGAGACTGTATATATTAAATATCGTAATATTTGCACTAACAGAAATCATCTTTGACCACTAGTAGAATACTTATAATTTAGGACAAATGACTATTCTAGTTGCAATAATAGATGTGCTATAATATAAATTATGATTAAGATAAGTTAGTATGTATATGTGTTAATCTTGCATCCATTGACGATTGGTTTTATCCCTCTCTATTATATTGCATTAAGCCCATTAGATTATGTCTCTCTTATCTATGTCTTTTAGTTACCATAAAAGGTGATTATATGTGACAACGGGCTCAACCGATTCTCTTGTAAATGATATTTTTTGTTCATACTTTATAAATCCATAACTAGTGATTCTTGGTATCAAAAATAAAATATCATGCATTAAACCCCGCATTTTGAAAAATAATCCTTCAAATAACTATTTCATCCTTCTTCAAACAACATATTTGACTATAAGTTATCACGACTTTGTTTTTATCAAAATCATGATTGGAAAAATTTTATTATCTATTTTGTCAACATCTTATGAAGCAAAACCTAATCTATTTTTACTCAAATATACACTTGAATCTACTTTGAAGCATTGTTGAATATCGCTAAAAACGTTTTTTTATGTCATCTATGATAATCTCACATTTGTCATAAACTTTTGTGAACATTTCACTCATAACAAAACCAAGTCATTTCAAGAGAATCATGGTTTACACATTTGAATCTTGCTTGCAACAAGTCTTAAATGCCCTTACATTCATACCTTTCCTTTTATTGCACATAGGCACTAATTAGAATCAATGAACTAGTTCATTAATCTCATTTAGTTAATTATTTTATTAACATGATTTGTTGTCTCACAACTTGTTTAATGTAATTATTAAAGAAGCAGGTTGCATGACTATTTTAAAAGAAAAATGGTTGTTTTCTTAAATCCTTGCATACAATTTGTTTTATGTGCATGACTAACATATCCTATATTGCCTCAAAGAGTGAACTTGCTTAAAACCAAACCCAAACATATGACCTTCTCTAAAAATTTCTGCCAAAAACCCAATTTCGGTAACCTGGAAAACACCAGATGGGCGGCCCCCGTAAATTACAAGGCGGCCCCCTTAATTATTAAGGGGACCGGCCCCTATTTAAGGGGACCGGCCATTTGATGGTCGGGGTTCCTGTTTTCTTTATCACTTTTGACCCGCTTCACCCTATACTTCCCTAAATTCACAAACACATTTTGTCCTAAACTATCCCTCAAAATTTACCTTCCTAAACCACACTTTCCCCACATTATAAATACCTTCACTTCATCATAAATGCTCATCCATCCAAACATGTCATCTCCCAACAACCAAAGACCCAAGTTTTCAAGAGTTGCAAAAATCTCCGTCAAACCCGTTTGGAGGAGAAAACTTGACTCTTGTCACAACTCAAGTGATGTTGTTCCAAGTCAACCAACAACTAAACCTCATACCCACACAAATGATCCATCTCACAACCAATCATCCACTCTTGCCTTCACTAATGCTCCTTCATGTGATGAGCATGCACAATCCCAAAACAACAATCCTAACCTCATTACCAATACTTAACATGCTGCTCATTCAACAAAAACACCATCCACTCATGAAGCCACTCTTCCACCAATATCATGTTTTCATGATTACCTAAGCTCAAACATGTCTCCACCATCAAGAGTGCCACCACCACATCCTACTACTTCACATGCCATTCCTATGTTGCATGTTCAAACCTTCACCCAAGACAACATTCATGCTCCACCACCATTACCTTCCTCCGAACACTTAAAGTTCGTTGAGGAGCTAAAAGAAGCACATGAGCTTAGTGCTCTTTTAGCATTACATCTTGCTCAACGCAATTTGGATCCACCTCCATCTAGCTCACCCTCATCACCACACAACATAAACCAAATTGAGAAGCATGTCAACAATTGCCCTTGTTGCATCTTCCTCCAAAAACAAACAATTGCATTGAATGAGCACTTTACTTGGATTAAGTATCTTCTCACTAGATCTCAGCAAACACCATCACTTGAACAACTTCAAAACCCTCAACCAACAAACCCAACTCCAAATTCACCACCTCCAAGCTCTACATCACCAAACTCACCAACATCCATGAAACCAAAAAATTACCTCCATTAAGCCACCAACATGATCCTCACTTACCACTCTCACCCAAGCATTCTATATGCTTATTCTTTTTATTTTTCAAATAAAACACTTCAACCTTTTTTGGGATACAAGCAAGTTTGTTGACACTCTCTATTGGCACAATAGGATATTCTACTTGGTTTAGAATTCTAGCATTATGTATGATGTAACAATGATTATGTGGTTGACATAATCATTTTGAATTAATGAATGTTTTAATATGTGTTCCTAATTATCCTTTGCCATGCTTATTATTAGTTGTTATTATGCTATATATATATTTGCTTGTGCTTCTGAAATTTTTCTTGCAAGTATTCCGTAGCTCGAACCCTTGGTGCCCTCAAACGAGGGGGAGCATACATCAAGGGGGAGCTTTCATCTTATCAGCTTAAACCTTTTTGATTCTACAAAAAGGGGGAGAAGTGAATATAAACTCACTAAATACTTGTCTAAAAATTAATTTTTGGATTTAATGAGTTTAGGTTTTGTAACCATCAAAACATAGAGATATCGAAAGATATGAATAACGTTTTTAGGCATTTATTTATATCAACAAAGTTGTTATGTATGAGGTTTTGGAGCTACCCGATAAGTTCCATTGTTATTATTGAAAAAAAAAGGAAAAAAATGAAAAAATGAAAAAAGTAAAAAATTAAAGAAAAAAAAATCAAAGTGAAAGTTTGAATTGAATAAAAGCTTAAGTGTTATAAAAGTTGTTGGCGTGTGAGGTGCATGTGGATAATTCTGAATTAGTCACATGAGGTGCACGTGTAGTACTCCACAACTTATATATGAGTTTATATGTACCCCAATTCCTTGATTTGGACCGAATTTCAAACGCAGTGGTTCTTGAGAGAAGATGAAAAACTACTTAGCGTTTGAACTTGGTATCTCTATCGGCTAAAATCATATTAAAACGAGAAAATATGAAGCAATTCATTTCTCATCAAAAATAAAAAAATCTAAATACATTAAGAAAATGGGAGCAAGAGGTTTTCACAAGTAACTTTTATGGGCAGTGTTACCATTTTACTTGTAGATAAGCTGTGATCTCGTTTTTACGCTTAGTTTGGGGGCTTGTGAAAAATCAAGTATGACGATTTTTATCCGTACGGTCACTTTTCCATGAGAAGTGTTTCTACTCTTTGACCCTAAAAATTATTGCAAAATAATAAAAGTTCAACAAACCGTCACAAGAATAAAGTGAGAAAATACAAAAAAAAAAAAAAAAAAAAAAAAAAAAAAAAAAAAAAGAGAAAAGTAAAAAAATACTAGTGTAAGTAGAATAAGGAATAAAATTGGAAAATGGTGCGTTTTCATAAATAAATGATTTTGTAACCTCTTTGAAACCTCCTTGCTACTTTACAAAGTCAGTAGAAAGAGTTATAAAATTATTTATCCCAAAAGCGTGAATTGATCACATTGCGTGAGGACACAACAATACTTTAGTCCAAGGGATTTTGGTGAGTGCTTATTCACTCACCTTTTCTTGTCCAAATTTAGACTAAATAATCCAAAAACTAACCTAAATTGCCAAACAAAGTGTGTTTTTGTGATTGTGAATGTGCAGGAACGGATATTAAAGAAAAGGACGAAAAACAATGAGAAAACGACAAAACCGGGCACGAGAATGGAAAAGAGTCAAAAAGTCAAAGTTGGGATTCAAAAGTCAAAGTTAAAACTCAGAAAGTCAAAGAAAGTCAATCAAGTTTCAAAGTATATAAGAATGACCCTTGTGAGAAAGTTTGAAGAATTTACAAGAATGGTCCCTCAAGAATTAAAATTGGCAAAATTGGTCCTTTAAAGATAAATTTTTGAGAAAGTCAACAAAGGCCCTTCAAATATTCAAGACTGGCAGTTATGACCCTTGGAATACATTTTTGAAGATTGGCAGTTATGATCCTTGAAGTTTCAGAAAATTACACAATTGGTCCTTTTATACTTTAATTACAAAGGCTGAAATTACAAAGTCTTAATTCAAATCCAAAAATAAGCCTAGTCCAAGTTGAGCCAAGTCTAAATCCAACAAAATAAATTCCAAGCCCATTTCCATTTTAACATAATCCGGCCCATACATCCCCTTGGTCAAGACCCATTCACACGGGTCAAACTAAGATAAAAAATTATTATCTACTCCCGCCCCCAATTTATCCTTTTACCAGACATACATGAACCCTAATTTCACACCGGTTCAATTACATAGAGTAAGGGTACTTAAGTCTAATCATTGGCTTCTAGAAGGTGTCAGGGAATGTCAGAAGCGAAAGAAGCACACAAAGGGCTACGTGGTAGTCTCTCATTGGCTCCAACACTTCATAGCAGATGATCTAACGGTGTAAATCAATTTGGTATGATTGATATGTGATCTAAGGGTGTGGATTAGCTCAAAAGAAACACAAGTTCACGTGGATCGCCAGCATGGACTTACTAGATCCTTCCTCCCCTCACGACTATAAAAAGGGACCAAATCCTCCCTCATTTTAGTGTAGAATTAGAGTAGGGAACCTATTTCTCATTAATAAAAGTTGAGCTTACATTTTTCATTTTATTATTTGTTATGCACTTTTTAGCTTCTCCTGTTTTTATAAGTTTTAAATAAGCTTTCTACTACTTAAATGTTTAAAATTCTTCTACTGTTTCATTACACACAACTTAACTCATAAAAGCTTTCTACTCCTGTTATTATATGCATATGTGAGCTTATGTGATCAGTTTTAGCATTAGTGTAATTAGTTCCATTCATTTCAATTTGATAGGTAAAATCTGAGATAATTTTTGCACATATGAGATTCGTATCTTTTGTTCTTAGTTGTTGGAGTTTGCTGTGAAATTTGTTTCTAATAGAGATAGTGCAACTAGTCTCATTAATGGATTGTAGATTGGAGCTTTATATCTGTTAGTTAAAGTGAAATTGAGCAATTAAGGAGTGTTTGGATTGGAACTGTTTACTGTGTTTTAGTAGTTTCTGTGTAGTAAAATTAGTTTAGATAGTTTATTCTAGGTATAAATAGGTTAGTAGACACATAAAATCAGTAGGTATTTACATAAAAATAGTCAAAATTAGATTTAACTTTAGTTTACTATTAGATTAATTGATTTCAGTTAGTATAATTGTAGTAATAGTTGCAAATTAGTGTTAGGAAGCTTAATCTAGTATAACTTTAGCTTATTACAACATTTAGGACTAGATTTGTTGATTAGGAATTAGAATTGGTCAAATTGTTTAAGCATACGTTTAGTCAACTGTTGCTTCATATTGTGCTCAATAGGCTGCTGAACTAGGGTTCGATTGAGGTAGCAATTGGTTGATTGTGACGGGGCTTTTCTGTATTTAGTAATCTCAGTAGTACTAAGAATATGATGATCCATGTGATGATGTAATTAGATACTTTCTATTTTGATAAAAATGTATATGAAAGTAAACTTGTATAGTTATTAGAAATGTATTAACTTGCTATATGATATTTAGTAAGTTACTAAAAATGTTTGATGTACTTATGTTGTTATAAGACACATTTTTATAAATTGTAAACTTACTAATATTACCTAAACACCTAATGTGGCACTTATTCTATTTTATACCTAAAGTGCACTTTGACACCTAAAATATTTAAAGGCTCTAAAAGTATTTTAAACATTCTAAACGGTTGGTTAAGGGGTTTGATCATAATGCCATATAACAAACATGTACGAGCCTGTGTTGTGGCATACGAGGACTCGAGACGTCGAGAGGTGTTGAATATATGTTGAGATAAAATATGATTGCAAGTAACTTGTACATTTTACGTTATGTATCAAGTTATATGTTTGTCATCAATCAAAATAAACGAGACTGTATATATTAAATATCGTAATATTTTTGACTAACAGAAATCATCTTTGACCACTAGTAGAATACTTATAATTTAGGACAAATGACTATTCTAGTTGCAATAATAGATGTGCTATAATATAAATTATGATTAAGATAAGTTAGTATGTATATGTGTTAATCTTGCATCCATTGACGATTGGTTTTATCCCTCTCTAATATATTGCATTAAGCCCATTAGATTATGTCTCTCTTATCCATGTCTTTTAGTTACCATAAAAGGTGATTATATGTGACAAGTGACAACGGGCTCAACCGATTCTCTTGTAAATGATATTTTTTGTTCATACTTTATAAATCCATAACTAGTGATTCTTGGTATCAAAAATAAAATATCATGCATTAAACCCCACATTTTGAAAAATAATCCTTCAAATAACTATTTCATCCTTCTTCAAACAACATATTTGACTATAAGTTATCACGACTTTGTTTTTATCAAAATCATGATTGGAAAAATTTTATTATCTATTTTGTCAACATCTTATGAAGCAAAACCTAATCTATTTTTACTCAAATATACACTTGAATCTACTTTGAAGCATTGTTGAATATCGCTAAAAACGTTTTTTTATGTCATCTATGATAATCTCACATTTGTCATAAACTTTTGTGAACATTTCACTCATAACAAAACCAAGTCATTTCAAGAGAATCATGGTTTACACATTTGAATCTTGCTTGCAACAAGTCTTAAATGCCCTTACATTCATACCTTTCCTTTTATTGCACATAGGCACTAATTAGAATCAATGAACTAGTTCATTAATCTCATTTAGTTAATTATTTTATTAACATGATTTGTTGTCTCACAACTTGTTTAATGTAATTATTAAAGAAGCAGGTTGCATGACTATTTTAAAAGAAAAATGGTTGTTTTCTTAAATCCTTGCATACAATTTGTTTTATGTGCATGACTAACATATCCTATATTGCCTCAAAGAGTGAACTTGCTTAAAACCAAACCCAAACATATGACCTTCTCTAAAAATTTCTGCCAAAAACCCAATTTCGGTAACCTGGAAAACACCAGATGGGCGGCCCCCTTAAATTACAAGGCGGCCCCCTTAATTATTAAGGGGACCGGCCCCTATTTAAGGGGACCGGCCATCTGATGGTCGGGGTTCCTGTTTTCTTTATCACTTTTGACCCGCTTCACCCTATACTTCCCTAAATTCACAAACACATTTTGTCCTAAACTATCCCTCAAAATTTACCTTCCTAAACCACACTTTCCCCACATTATAAATACCTTCACTTCATCATAAATGCTCATCCATCCAAACATGTCATCTCCCAACAACCAAAGACCCAAGTTTTCAAGAGTTGCAAAAATCTCCGTCAAACCCGTTTGGAGGAGAAAACTTGACTCTTGTCACAACTCAAGTGATGTTGTTCCAAGTCAACCAACAACTAAACCTCATACCCACACAAATGATCCATCTCACAACCAATCATCCACTCTTGCCTTCACTAATGCTCCTTCATGTGATGAGCATGCACAATCCCAAAACAACAATCCTAACCTCATTACCAATACTTCACATGCTGCTCATTCAACAAAAACACCATCCACTCATGAAGCCACTCTTCCACCAATATCATGTTTTCATGATTACCTAAGCTCAAACATGTCTCCACCATCAAGAGTGCCACCACCACATCCTACTACTTCACATGCCATTCCTATGTTGCATGTTCAAACCTTCACCCAAGACAACATTCATGCTCCACCACCATTACCTTCCTCCGAACACTTAAAGTTCGTTGAGGAGCTAAAAGAAGCACATGAGCTTAGTGCTCTTTTAGCATTACATCTTGCTCAACGCAATTTGGATCCACCTCCATCTAGCTCACCCTCATCACCACACAACATAAACCAAATTGAGAAGCATGTCAACAATTGCCCTTGTTGCATCTTCCTCCAAAAACAAACAATTGCATTGAATGAGCACTTTACTTGGATTAAGTATCTTCTCACTAGATCTCAGCAAACACCATCACTTGAACAACTTCAAAACCCTCAACCAACAAACCCAACTCCAAATTCACCACCTCCAAGCTCTACATCACCAAACTCACCAACATCCATGAAACCAAAAAATTACCTCCATTAAGCCACCAACATGATCCTCACTTACCACTCTCACCCAAGCATTCTATATGCTTATTCTTTTTATTTTTCAAATAAAACACTTCAACCTTTTTTGGGATACAAGCAAGTTTGTTGACACTCTCTATTGGCACAATAGGATATTCTACTTGGTTTAGAATTCTAGCATTATGTATGATGTAACAATGATTATGTGGTTGACATAATCATTTTGAATTAATGAATGTTTTAATATGTGTTCCTAATTATCCTTTGCCATGCTTATTATTAGTTGTTATTATGCTATATATATATTTGCTTGTGCTTCTGAAATTTTTCTTGCAAGTATTCCGTAGCTCGAACCCTTGGTGCCCTCAAACGAGGGGGAGCATACATCAAGGGGGAGCTTTCATCTTATCAGCTTAAACCTTTTTGATTCTACAAAAAGGGGGAGAAGTGAATATAAACTCACTAAATACTTGTCTAAAAATTAATTTTTGGATTTAATGAGTTTAGGTTTTGTAACCATCAAAACATAGAGATATCGAAAGATATGAATAACGTTTTTAGGCATTTATTTATATCAACAAAGTTGTTATGTATGAGGTTTTGGAGCTACCCGATAAGTTCCATTGTTATTATTGAAAAAAAAAGGAAAAAAATGAAAAAATGAAAAAAGTAAAAAATTAAAGAAAAAAAAATCAAAGTGAAAGTTTGAATTGAATAAAAGCTTAAGTGTTATAAAAGTTGTTGGCGTGTGAGGTGCATGTGGATAATTCTGAATTAGTCACATGAGATGCACGTGTAGTACTCCACAACTTATATATGAGTTTATATGTACCCCAATTCCTTGATTTGGACCGAATTTCAAACGCAGTGGTTCTTGAGAGAAGATGAAAAACTACTTAGCGTTTGAACTTGGTATCTCTATCGGCTAAAATCATATTAAAACGAGAAAATATGAAGCAATTCATTTCTCATCAAAAATAAAAAAATCTAAATACATTAAGAAAATGGGAGCAAGAGGTTTTCACAAGTAACTTTTATGGGCAGTGTTACCATTTTACTTGTAGATAAGCTGTGATCTCGTTTTTACGCTTAGTTTGGGGGCTTGTGAAAAATCAAGTATGACGATTTTTATCCGTACGGTCACTTTTCCATGAGAAGTGTTTCTACTCTTTGACCCTAAAAATTATTGCAAAATATAAAAGTTCAACAAACCGTCACAAGAATAAAGTGAGAAAATACAAAAAAAAAATAAATAAATAAATAAATAAATAAATAAAAAAGAGAAAAGAAAAAAAATACTAGTGTAAGTAGAATAAGGAATAAAATTGGAAAATGGTGCGTTTTCATAAATAAATGATTTTGTAACCTCTTTGAAACCTCCTTGCTACTTTACAAAGTCAGTAGGAAGAGTTATAAAATTATTTATCCCAAAAGCGTGAATTGATCACATTGCGTGAGGACACAACAATACTTTAGTCCAAGGGATTTTGGTGAGTGCTTATTCACTCACCTTTTCTTGTCCAAATTTAGACTAAATAATCCAAAAACTAACCTAAATTGCCAAACAAAGTGTGTTTTTGTGATTGTGAATGTGCAGGAACGGATATTAAAGAAAAGGACGAAAAACAATGAGAAAACGACAAAACCGGGCACGAGAATGGAAAAGAGTCAAAAAGTCAAAGTTGGGATTCAAAAGTCAAAGTTAAAACTCAGAAAGTCAAAGAAAGTCAATCAAGTTTCAAAGTATATAAGAATGACCCTTGTGAGAAAGTTTGAAGAATTTACAAGAATGGTCCCTCAAGAATTAAAATTGGCAGAATTGGTCCTTTAAAGATAAATTTTTGAGAAAGTCAACAAAGGCCCTTCAAATATTCAAGACTGGCAGTTATGACCCTTGGAATACATTTTTGAAGATTGGCAGTTATGATCCTTGAAGTTTCAGAAAATTACACAATTGGTCCTTTTATACTTTAATTACAAAGGCTGAAATTACAAAGTCTTAATTCAAATCCAAAAATAAGCCTAGTCCAAGTTGAGCCAAGTCTAAATCCAACAAAATAAATTCCAAGCCCATTTCCATTTTAACATAATCCGGCCCATACATCCCCTTGGTCAAGACCCATTCACACGGGTCAAACTAAAATAAAAAATTATTATCTACTCCCGCCCCCAATTTATCCTTTTACCAGACATACATGAACCCTAATTTCACACCGGTTCAATTACATAGAGTAAGGGTACTTAAGTCTAATCATTGGCTTCTAGAAGGTGTCAGGGAATGTCAGAAGCGAAAGAAGCACACAAAGGGCTACGTGGTAGTCTCTCATTGGCTCCAACACTTCATAGCAGATGATCTAACGGTGTAAATCAATTTGGTATGATTGATATGTGATCTAAGGGTGTGGATTAGCTCAAAAGAAACACAAGTTCACGTGGATCTCCAGCATGGACTTACTAGATCCTTCCTCCCCTCACGACTATAAAAAGGGACCAAATCCTCCCTCATTTTAGTGTAGAATTAGAGTAGGGAACCTATTTCTCATTAATAAAAGTTGAGCTTACATTTTTCATTTTATTATTTGTTATGCACTTTTTAGCTTCTCCTGTTTTTATAAGTTTTAAATAAGCTTTCTACTACTTAAATGTTTAAAATTCTTCTACTGTTTCATTACACACAACTTAACTCATAAAAGCTTTCTACTCCTGTTATTATATGCATATGTGAGCTTATGTGATCAGTTTTAGCATTAGTGTAATTAGTTCCATTCATTTCAATTTGATAGGTAAAATCTGAGATAATTTTTGCACATATGAGATTCGTATCTTTTGTTCTTAGTTGTTGGAGTTTGCTGTGAAATTTGTTTCTAATAGAGATAGTGCAACTAGTCTCATTAATGGATTGTAGATTGGAGCTTTATATCTGTTAGTTAAAGTGAAATTGAGCAATTAAGGAGTGTTTGGATTGGAACTGTTTACTGTGTTTTAATAGTTTCTGTGTAGTAAAATTAGTTTAGATAGTTTATTCTAGGTATAAATAGGTTAGTAGACACATAAAATCAGTAGGTATTTACATAAAAATAGTCAAAATTAGATTTAACTTTAGTTTACTATTAGATTAATTGATTTCAGTTAGTATAATTGTAGTAATAGTTGCAAATTAGTGTTAGGAAGCTTAATCTAGTATAACTTTAGCTTATTACAACATTTAGGACTAGATTTGTTGATTAGGAATTAGAATTGGTCAAATTGTTTAAGCATACGTTTAGTCAACTGTTGCTTCATATTGTGCTCAATAGGCTGCTGAACTAGGGTTCGATTGAGGTAGCAATTGGTTGATTGTGACGGGGCTTTTCTGTATTTAGTAATCTCAGTAGTACTAAGAAGCTTTTGCCCCCTTTAGTTTTCACTTTATAGCTTATTGAAACTGCTTATCAGGTCTGCAAGTTAGGAGCCTAAAACATGTTAACTGTTTGATCATAAGGACCTGAATTTATGCTTAATTGACTTGTAATCTGGTAATTTTGCATAATTTGAGTAGCTTTGAGTTTGTATAAGTGCTTTTCATTGTACCTGAACATCTGGCTTAATCAAGTGCTCAACTGCTTATTCCTTTGGCCTATTGAAAATTGCTTATTGTTCTTTTTGATGTTTCTGGATTAAATTTGGTGTGCTAACTGATTGTGTGAGCTTATTTAAGTATAATACACCTTCTGTGATAGTTTCATAAAGTTTGGTGACAAGTGCTTATCAATAAGCACTTGTCATAAGCTGTTTTTGCTTAATAATCACTTTTTCCAGCTTATTTTTTTCACTTCTTTTATTTTTCCTAGATTTCAAACATAATTTTAGAATTTTCCTAAAAATTTCACATTTTTCTGAGTTCATTTGCTATTTTTCTTATTTTATTTTAGTTTTTAATCATTTTTAATCTCATAAATTGTTTTGTATTTTTCGACATTACTTTTACATTTTCTTTTATTTTTAGTCATTTTAAAAAATTCAAAAATAGAAAATAAATCATAGAAAATAAATAAAAAGTCAAAAAAATATTTTTCTTTTTCCCAAAATTATTTTTAGTTGTTTAAGATTTTTAGAAATTTATTTCAAATTTTTAGGAGCCTTTTTCATAAAAATCCACTTTTAAATTCGTACGTTACGTTTTAAAATCGCGTTTGATAATTCGTTTTACGATTTGGTTAGTTGTGCTTTAGTAACTTGTACATTTAGCATTGTAGTTTGTTTCTCATCATTATTTTAGTTTTAAAATCACAAAATTCCACTTTTTCACTTTTCACGACACGATTTCACGAATCGTTAACCACGATTCCATTCAACCTTCACACGGGATAGGAACTCGGGATTTCTATTTCTTGAAAATCTTTTGGAGAATATAATACATATATATAATTGGTTTTTGACACGAATCACGTAGGCATGTCGTGAGGTTCAGTTGGCTGTTATTCTTTACATTAAGTACTTGCCTATATCGTATACACATATGTCTTACTCATACTATATTATAGCAGTAGGTTGTGAACATATAGGTTGCAAGTTTTGTATGGGCGGAAATTGGAACTAAATGGATTTACAATGCCTTTGCTGTGTGAACATTCTTTAAAGGATTTCATGTTAAACAAACTCTATTAACTCACCAACCTTTGTGTTGACACTTCAGCATGTTTATCTCAGGATCTTAAGCAATTAGCATTGGCTTGGAGCATAAAGTCACACGATATATTTTGAAGATTTATGCTTTTATCATTTACCATTCAAAACATTTTGTAAACATTTATGTATTATTCTTTGGGACCTCACGTTTGTAACTCTGAATTTATTAATTGAATGGTAACTTTTCAAAACGTCTCATTTAGAGGTCGTTTTATATAACTTGTACTTTGTATTATGAAGTAGCACCCTAGTGACACTATCTTCCGCTGCGACCATTTTAGGGGTGTTACACTAACAGAAAGTTTTTTAGCAATGAAGACATACGAAACACAGTAGCAAGTATATATACAAAAATGTTTATTCAAGACCTCATAAAAACCTGAGGCACAATAATTTGTCAAGAAAATCATCTTCCTGAATGTTACAGGCTTGACACATACCAAGACATATAAATACATTACAATCACGAAAATTGCCTTAAACATAATAATGATTAACAAAGGTTAGATACAGAAAATTCTCTAGGAGGAGAAAGGTTCAGTTTGGGGTCAAAAAAGAAGGAGCAACATGACCAACAGGCATGATTTTCTTCAAGTCTTTACTGTCAGTGATCACATCCAAATAGGCCCATTACCTCTTGTTAAACTGGATGCTCGCCTCATGAAACTTTTCCTTGGTATTTGGCTATACCTTCATATCTTCATCAATAACAGGAAGATTGGGATATTTGGCCCTTAGGCCAGCAACGAAGAGTGAAACGTAAAAATCCTTGGCGAAACGCTAAACCTTTGCTTGTTCTACCCCAAACTCTATCTAAACAATCAGCCTTCATAGGAAGGTGGGCATGAACCTTACCAAATCTTCCTTTTCAGCTTTAGCAAAAGACAGTTTACTCAAAGCTTCATCTATAGAAGCCTTCATCTTTGCAAGCTAATTCTCTAGTTCTTTGCCCTTATCCTTCTCACCCAAAAAAAGCTCACTCGGGTAATTAATCTCCTGCTTACTGGAGGACATCAATTTGTCCTCCCTAGCTTGAGCTTGAGCAGCTACGACTTCCTTCTCTTCTATGATTTTTTTTAACGGGTCACAAAGGCTGAGGATCAACAAAGCATCATTCCTCTTCTAATCCATTAAAGTAGCCTTCTCAGCCTCTCAACTCGCCTTTTCAGCCTCCAGCTCCTGCCTATACTCAGTATATAACCCCTCAACTTGGTCCAATGTAATCTGCAACCTCCGAGCATGCTCCATGGCTGACTCAACCATTTTAGCCCTTTGGATCAGGCCGTAATACTCACAAATGAAGTATGTCGAGCTCCGATCCATGATATTCCTACTAACACTTAAGGGACTAGACCCATCAGAAACCTTATGAGCAGGATGAACAATTGACCCAAGATAAGCTCTTTGAGAGCTAGGTTCCTCGCAGGGATCATTCAGCCTTAGAGAGGTCCGGAAAGACATAATGAGGCCTTCAACAAGCTTCTACACATTCCCCTCTCCAGCAATTTCAACACTCCCTCCACTTAAAGATTTATTGACAACAAATAATAAGAAAACATCAAATAAAATTAGAAAAACAATGAGAACATATCACTCAATGAATGGTGGATTTCAAGGTAACGTCATGCATACCTTCCTTGGTAGGCAACCTGGAGCCCCGCTTTGAGGTAGTTTTGTCCTTTATGGAGACTAAAACCTCCTCCCTCTCCTCGTCATCCTCACCAGCGTTTAACAGGATAACTCGCTACTCCTCTACCTGAACATTCTGAGCCTTAGGCACGACATTCTGTTGCTCAAGTAAGTTATCCACAATCTCAGCATTCTCCATAATAAAGGGAGCAGTAACCTCTTCAGACGGGGCCGGGGGGGGGGGGGTGATTCATCATAAGTATGAAGTTGTGAGAAACATAAACCATAAAAATCAAGAATCACATGGTAAAAATCTTGAAGAGGAAAATGAAAATTGCAATGACTAATGTACTCTAGATATAATGTAACCGTCCTTAAAGTAGGACGCACAATGGCTCAATCACTCTCTTGAGGAATTCGAGGATTATATCTATTAATCCACATAAATTTATCTACAAAAGTCCTAACTTTCTTACTCTTAACAGTGGTGGGACTTTCTTCAACTACAGGAGGTATCTTAGCAGCCTTATCTAAGTATCTGAAATATCTAAAGCTTCGAATGGGTATGCAAAACACAAAGTAATGAAATATGACAAGCCGCAAACTCACTAAATAATGACAGAACTACCAACCTTGGTCATCCATAATCTGATAAAGCAGTTAACAAAAACAGTGACAAAGTAATTAGCAACAAAGAAAGGAAGACACAATGACAAACACATGTTAATAAACGCTTTTTATATACTCACCCAAGTGAGGGCCCACGGACACCCATACAAAAGTTATAGGGTCCAAACCCACCCACATGGGTCACGTAATATGCACGCACACAACAGGAACATGAAGAAGGTGAAAGGACAACCGTCTGTTTGACAGCCCAAGTTACGCACAACTTTTCAAAATTCATAATATTCCAAAAAGACGAAGAAAGAGAATATTGATAGTTTGAAAATGATTAAGGCAAACGCTTAGGCCGAAGAAGCACTAATGGCTATCATCCCTTAAAAAACAAAGATTTGCCAACATTAAGTGTCAATTAATTTCAAAAAATATTACAAAAATGAAAACAACTATTCTAACGATGGATGCACATCTCGGGCTGGACAAACAATAAATATCTTCCAATACCTGAGAAAACATCTCATCAATGACAAGGAGATTTGTTAATACAAATAATGTCTAAAAACGTTATTTCTATTTTTCGACATCTCTATGTTTTGATGATAACAAAATGTAAAAACACTTTACGTCAAAATTAAGGTAAACAAATTTTTAGTCGAAATATCCCGTTTATACGCAAATCACTCTATGTAAGAACAAACAAATTTACAACTTTACAAATGATCAAAGAGTTGAATTAATTTGTGTTCTAAATTTCACATTTTTAATGTTATAAAATAAATTTCAAAAATACATTTTATAAATTATTTTTGAATTAAAAAGAAATATTTAATAGAAAAAATAAGTTTGAATTATCCAACAGCTATTTTCCCCCAAAACAACTCCAAAATTCCCCAAAATAAAACTTCACCACTAAAAACAAAAATTGGAGCATGCTGGTCTAGCATGGTACCACTAATTCCCACGGTATCACTAAATTTAGTGGTACCGTCCAACATTTAGTGGTATCGTCCCTGTATAACAGCCAAATTTTCTTTGCCTATAAATACCAGTCCACTTCATAGTTTTTAGGCATCTTTTTTCACACAAAACTTTCTGTGTTAAATCCCTCAATCACATTTACATTTCCTTGATCATTTAGATAGTTTCTTTTGTTTAAGAGTGATCCAATCATCCAACCAAGTGATCACCTTCATTGCTCTACTAGTGCAAGTAAAGAACACAAAGTATCAAGAAGATACCAAGTGTTGTAGTAGTAGTTAGTGCACTTGTAACACTTGTTACATACTTGTTGTATCTAAATATACATCTAATTGTCTTTAGTCTTGTTTAGTTATCTTGTGTGGATCATTGTGATCCTGGTGAGATCGTGTGGATCTCGTGTAGATTGTGTTGAGAGTGTGTTGATCAAGTGGATCGAGGGTAGATCATGTGGATCTTGTAGATTGTGTGATTAGTAAGGATCGTGTGGATCGTGTGTGAGATTGGTACTAGCTAGATTAGTACTCGGCACTTAGCTTAATGTCGGAAATTGTGATAAGCGACGTTGTACAGTTTTCTTCGCCTGAAGGGAGCTTGTTAACATAGTGCTTAGAACTCTCGAGTTGGGTACTCGAGGAGTGGAGTAGGGCAAAGAAGAGCTTCGTTACCGAACCACTATAAATCTCCTTGTCTCGGTTTGATCTTTTCATCTCTTACTCCTTATCTTTGTTATTTATACTTAATAGTTGTGGTATTGTGTTCATATTGTTGTTGCTTGATTTCACAAAGGATTGAATCTAAGTTTTTCACAAAGTAAACTCTATAACTAACGAAAAATCGGTAAAACTATTCAACTCCCCTTCTAGTTTTTCACAACATTAAATATTTTTTGAAACACGTAAAAACATCTCATTAATGACAAGGACATTTCATTGACGACATAGTCCATCATCAAATCATATAAACTTAATATAATAATGGACTAAGGGGTTGTTTCTTTTTTTCTCTTAGTGGAAGGATTGTACCCACTAACAATTTAATATTATTACTTTTGTTGATGGGGCCCATAAAAATCCCTTGTTGGGTCTATATCCATAAGGGATGAAAATTCATATCCTCCCCAATAAGAGGCTTAGAGAGATATGGGACCCACATCACCCTTAGCTAAGGAAAAAAGTAAACACCCTCTAAGGGGACTTGATAGCGTATGGGAGTTTTAGCCTAATACCTAAAGCCCATACGACTAATTCCAGACCTAGAACACGGAAGCCTACAAAGATGTTGCCTGAAGAAACCCATCTATAGGAATCAACAGGAATGATAATTCTCTTGATAGACCATTATGGTGCTAGTACCACATGTATCACCTCATCAATGCAAAAGGAAATGCGAACATATCGCCTACAATACCTCGTACGAAGATACCCTTCGTACCAAGAGCCAAACCGAATGATCATGTGTCATTCTTGTCTCCTCCGTGGATGACTCCCACGTGGGTCTCTCCAAACCGTTGGATCACATACAACAAATGACATAATCCTAAATGCACCTCTATAAATATGCATGCATTTCATGAGAAGCAAAGGAGTTCATCTTCTGTATAAAAACACACATTAAACACTAATTGTATGTGAACGTTACCCCAACTCAAAATAAAACTCTATTATCTTGGATTATTACGTATTGGTGTGTACTAATTTACACACCTTTTATTCGACCAAAACCGGACCTAAATGACCAAAAACCGAGACACATATGCCAAATATGTCTTGTTTTGTGTTTATCAACGTGCATGTATGGATATTGAGATTATGGACAAAAAAATGAGTCAAAACCAACAAAACAAGCACGAGAGAATGGAAAAGGAATCAAAAGCCGAGGTCGGGAAGCATTTTTCAAGTCCGGATTAATAATGGAGCTCAATTTGTCAAAGCTAGTCCTTGTAGATTCATCATTTGCCACAAATAACCCATGAAATAATGTACAGAAGTGGTCCTTGGATTTTATGAATTGACAAAAGTGGTCATTATGGTTTTCTAAGCCTAAATACTTACAAAACATAAACCAGGTCCAATTTCTTAATTATCATAAACGCATTATACAAATCAAACAACACAAGGCCCAATCTTATCAAACCTT
This sequence comes from Artemisia argyi, assembly GCA_030686995.1. Taxonomy (NCBI): domain Eukaryota; kingdom Viridiplantae; phylum Streptophyta; class Magnoliopsida; order Asterales; family Asteraceae; genus Artemisia; species Artemisia argyi. The sequence goes on along the minus strand of CM060694.1, from coordinate 88,039,792 downwards.
ACCCGGCCCATCACCACTTTATAAGAAACCCGGATCCACCCCTCTTTTAATAAACCCGGAAGTCAAAATCCCTAACACTCAGTCAACCAAATATATAAAAATCCCAATTAACTCCCTCCCTTCCCTGTACATCTCTTTCCCTCCCACCATGAAATACCATCCGTACCCCTTCACCTTGCATCGTACTAAGAATATTTTAAGCTGACAAGGACAAAGAGTGGTGTGGATCGCCACAGTGGACAAATCCCAGCATATGATTGGATGATACACATCACCCAAAGTGATCCAATGGCTAGGGTTTAAGATCAATGATTGGGAGCAAATGGAAGGCTGACATTAGAAGGACTAGAAGCTTCTGAAGACCCTGAGCTCAGCTATATATACTCACTCCTCATCCACGTTTGAGACTGTTAGCGAGGATTAGGAGTAGGGTAGTTTTAGTGTAGCTTAGGAGTAAATTAGCTTAATTAGTATTAGCTTTAGCTTGTTTACAGCTTATAATTCTTGTCTCTTTATCTTTCAAGCTTTGTAACTCAGTTTTTAGTATCAATATAATTTCATAGTTCACTCTAAATTTTTATCTCATTTAACTTGAAGCTCACTTTATGTTATCTGCTGGTTCAAAAGCTATTTTTACTGTCTCATAAGTTCAATCAAAGCTTGTAGTGAGTTTTATAGCTTAGTTTCTACTTGAATTGGTTGAAGTATCACTGGTCAACTAAAGTCAATGGAAGTTCATATGATGATTTTGGGTATTTGGATGATGGATTCTGGTTATGAGATGTTAATTGAGCCTATCTAAAGATAGGCTTTGATCAAATGATCCCTCTGTTCAGCTGAGGGTTAGATTGTAAGTTTACTCTTAAATTTTCACTACTGAATTGCATTTACTGCTTATTGAGTTTTAATCTATGTTGTTTACTTGTTTACTGCTACAATTTCTGCTTAGTCCTGTTACTTTAATGCTTAATTTGAACTATTATATTCATACGTTAGTAATTTGCTTCTATTTCACAGTTTGCTGTTTGATATTGATAGATTTACACTTCTGAGTTTCTGTTGCTATAAGTTGGATTTAATTGTTGATTTTGCTTCTAGTAGTGTTATGAAATTTGCTTTGATTAGCTCTGGATCTCATTGTAAGATTCATTCTCATTTCTCTTGTATTGCAGATTGTTTTATTAGTATTCAATTCAATGTTTAGTGGTGTTTTTGTTGTCTATTTGGGTTATTTAAGTTCGTTTACTCAGTTTTGAATTTTACTAGTCATTATACCTTGAAATTGTTTCTGCCATTTGTAGTAATCATTATTAAGTCATTTTAGTCTTAACGTAGTATTACTAGCTTAGATATTACTTAGAAGCAATAGCATATCTCAGTTCAATTGAATTGATTTTAAATCTCAAAACAGTTAGGTAATATAGTTGTGTTTGGCATAGTTGATTTCTGTGGTAATGTGTTTGTTTAGGCTTTTAGTTGATTTTCTACCAGTTCTCATTTGCAATTAGGAGAAAGTTGGAAGTGATTTGGAGTAGTTATAAGTAGTTTGTAAGATTTTGGACTTATATCAGTGAAATCGTGTAGATTGTAGCAGCTTAGGTTAGTTTATATTTAACGAATTAGAGTTGGATCATTTAATGAATTGGAACATGCTTAATTCAAGATAGTAGTAGTGTAGTATCTGGTATTGGAAGTTTCATTGGTCAGTCTTACCCATTTTGACCCAATAAACACACATGCCCTGCACCAGCATACTGTCTCAAACAGCCCATTCCTTAGCTTGATATCTCATTATTCACAGCTTTATTTGTTCTAGTTTTTGGTCTATAGGAAATTCATATTACTGTTTTTACTATTGTTAACTTATTTTGTGATTATGAGATTACTTGAATGCTTCTTTTATGGGCTGCAAATCAGCCCATTAGACATGTTTTGTGCCCTGCACATCAGCTACCATCCCTTTTTGATCTTGTTCTAGTAGTAGTAATCAGTAGGATTTAGGATTGGATATTGGTTTTACATATAGCTAGTTGCTTAGTCTTCATTTTTCTGAGCTTATTTCCTTTTTAGAAGCTTAATTGCTTAGTTTATTTTGCTTCCCATAAGTGCCTTCTAGGTCTGATTTGTAAGATTGTTTACTGATGTGGTTTTACGCTTGTAGAAGTGATTTTGGTTTCATGATTTGTACTTGAGTGTCCTAAGTTTATTAGTTATATCTGAGTTCCTTATTAGTTTGTAATTGTTCTTTGCTTAGATCTTTGCTTCAGGCTTGTACTGTGGCTTATTCTGCTTATGCTTTAGCTTATTGCCCATCTGCTTATTGTTTGTTTCTACTGCTTCTGTGCTTTATTTCTGCTCATTTCTGAGTTCCATTGTGTTTTTTAGAGTTCATTGCATTTGAGTTTCAAGTTTCAACTAGTTTTGTGGCAAGTGCATATAAATAAGCACTTGCCATAAGCTGTTTCTGTCTAAATAAGCACTTCAACTTATCTTTTTCTTTTCAAAATTTTTCTGCAAGCTTTTCATTTTATTTTAGATTTTCAGTAAATTTTTCATATTTTTCCAAGTTGATTTGATATTTTTCTCAATTTTTCTTCAATTATACTCCCTCCGTCTCAAAATAATTGTCAGGAGACAAGAATCACTAAGTTTAATAAAAGTGGGGCCAATATAAATCTCAACCACTCAAATAGAATGTTCTCCCACTAACTTCTCTAGTTTTTACTTAAAAAGGAAAGTGGACAATTAATTTAAGACATCCATAAAAGGAAATATGGACAATAAATATGAGACGGAGGGAGTAATCATTTTTAATAATCAAAAATTAATAAAAAATCAGAAAAAGCTTTAAAAAATACAAAAATATTTTAGGAAATTCTTTTATAATATTTTAGATTTTTCATATTAGATTTTATATTTTTCCCATTTATTTTTACAATTTCCTTTATTTTTAATTACTTTTTAATTCAATAAATAGAAAATAAATCATAGAAAATAAATAAAAAGCCAAAAAAATATTTTTCTTTTTCTCAAAATTCTTTTTAATAGTTTAAGATTTTTAGAAATTAGTTTCACATTTGTAGGATCATTTTTAGTATAAAGTCACGTTTTATTTCGTACGTTACGTTTAAATTTCGCGATTGCATTTCCGTTTTTACGTTTTGAACTTTGGTGCATAACTAGCTTGTACATTCTGCATATTTTGTATTCACTTGCTATTGATTGAGTTTCTCATTCACATTTTTCACATTCACGACTTTTCACGACACGGTTTGGCAATCGATATTCTAAGATTTCATTCTACCTTCGCTGGGACACGACCCGGGAAATACTTTCCTAAGTATTTCTTCGGAAAATAAACCTATACTATAAAAAGATTTTATCAAAATGGCGCCGCTGCCGGGGAAGGTTGAAGTGAGTTTTTGAATTTTCGTTTTGAAAAATCGTGTTTTGATAAGCCTTCCTCTATTTTGTATATATTTCAATAAAAATATAAAAATTGAAAAATTCAAAACACTTTTTCTAAAGTGTTTACAAAAGTACCAAAAAAATAATAAAGTTACAGCCTCGACTCTCCCATAGAAGGGAGGGCATTGTAAACCAAATAAGCCTTACAACATAAGAAAAACGTGAAATTAGTTGTTTATCGGATTACTTCAATTCCACAACCGATTAAGCGGGAAAATTCTTTTCTCTCGTTTTGTCGCGAGTAGTTTTGAAGGAAATGATTACAATTAACGTAACGTTTGAAAAAAGAAAATAAAAGAAAATAAAAGTTTGTGATTTGTTTTTCAATAAATAATAATAAAAAAAAAAAAAAAAAAAAAAAAAAAAAAAAAAACATTTTTCTTTTTCATATTTGATTTTCACTTTTATTTTGATTTGTTTTTATAATACGAAAAACCAAAAATAATCCTCTTATCCGTATAATTCTTCTTCTCACACCCTCTATCTATTTAATTCTCATTTATGTCTTCGGTTTATCATCGTGGGAAGTTTTATAATATTCCAACCGTCGAAGATGATTGAAGAAAAAGCATGGAAGAATTGTTCTTGGAGGGGCATAGGCAGATTATAAGAGCGTTATTTTGTAAACATGGCATCGATTCTTCGAGTGGAAATCCCACCCCATCTTTTGAATCTATCATCCCCGACTCTTCCCGTCCTTCTCACACACCGGTTGAGGGAAGCGACCCCGTTTTGGAAGATGTTGGTATTTCTCTTAATGATTCTATTTCGACTGAGATTGTTGAAGATAAGCCGTCATATCCTTTGGAGCCCGAGCTCAAGGTATCTTTACCCAACTTTGAAAAATATATTTTTGATACGGCTGAAGAATGTGAGTTATCTCCGATTGATAATTCGATTGATCCTGATGAGATGTTCTCCGATTCCGATGATGACGATTCTATATCTTGTGGAGACATCGAATATGTTGAAGAAGTACCTTATGAGCTCGTCAGTTTAGAAGAAGAGAATGATGAAGATATTGAAACGGAAATCCAAGATGAAGCTCTTCGTGAAAAATTATTGAATATCAATCTTCTCATTTCTAAGATCGAGGCATTGAATGATCCTCCGATTTCTTCTCCTATCCCTGTTATAGATAGTGATTTCTTACCCGAGCTTGAAATTGTTCAATTTGAAGAGACGAGTAGTGGCAATCCCACTAGTCATGCTAATATCTCTTTTCCGGATTATGAGCGTTTTAACTTTGAGATTGACTCTGAACCTATTTCCGATAATCCGTCATGTGACCCTCTTTTAGAGGATGCCGATCTATTTCTTGCTACGGATGACTCGATACCACCGGGTATTGAGGATGACGAGAATGAAATTCAAAGAAATATTCTTTCCGATTTACCTTCTTCTCGTCCACCCGCGAAACCACCAGATTAAGTTTTTGAATTCGATTCAAATGAAAATATTTTTGGAATGGTGGACGAGACTTATGATCATGATGATCCCGTGCTTGATATTTTACCCACTCATGATTCTGATGATGTTTATGCTTTTACCATCCGTGTGTTTCACCCATTCTTTACTTATCCCAGCATTTCTTCACTTTTCCACTCCACCGGGAGTGAGGATACCGTCTTTGACCCCGGCATCTTTGTTTCTCATGTCGGGTGTCCGTTCCATCTGCTCTCCCCAAGGACGAATTAATTCGGGGATCGAGTCAAGCTCATGTGACTCGGTGAACAAAAACAAGCGCTTCGTGGGAGGCACCCCATGCTTATCTTTTCATCTTCTTGAAATTCTATTTTCTTTCTAACGTGACGTGAGGAGGGCTACCTTTTCTATTTTCTTGTGTTTCGTGGTTGTTTGTAAATGTCCAGGATTTGCCCGAATAATGAAGACTCTCGTGCTCGTTGTTTTGTCTCCATTCGAGTTTCATCATTCGTTGCTCATCCAATATCCAAATCTTATCGACTAACGTTATCTTTTGGCATAATTAATAAACGGCCTTAGATTTATGTAGGAGAACCCTTACCTTTTAAACATTGAGGACAATGTTTCGTTTTAGTCTGGGGGAGGGGGGGGGGGGTGATCGTTCGATCTGGTTTTTGCCTTGCACTTTGCTGTGAACTCTCGCAACTCCGTTTTTCCATCAAAAATAAAAAAATTGAAAAATTTCAAAAATCTTGAAGAAAAATGAATGAAAAAGTCATGGAAAAGCACAAAAAAGTTAAAAAAATGTTGTGCAAAAATATAATAAAGTTTGAATAAGTGTTTTGACACCTTGTTGACTTTCTTGCTGGCGAGAGTAGGAATAAATATTTTGACTTGACCGGGCGTGTTGAGCCCTAGCTTGTTCCCATAACCAATGATGATCATATAAGCTTGTGCTAGTCTTGCACACCAGGAGCTATAAAATGCGAATTCTTTCTTAAGAATCTGCAAGTTCCCGTACTTGACTTTATACATGCGCAGCTTAAAAGCTTTCGCTAGTCTTTTACATCAGGAGCTAGAAAACGCGAATTCTTCTTCTAGAGTTTGCAAGTTTCCGTATAAGACTTTATATATGCGTGGCTGATTATCGGCTAAGTATTCGCTGGTTTCATTATTTGGAATCTTAAATTGCGAAGAGCGAGAAATGATAGAGTTTATTTAGAAGTTAGATGCTAAACGTGGAGTAGTTGGTTCTCTTTAGAGCTCATAAGAGGTACTTGTGGCTTTTTACTCCCATAAAATACGTCACCAATATATAATAGATGTTCTAGGCTAATTAGTGGTATTTAGGTTTGGATAATATTTAGTTCTTTGTTTTCTTAAGAGAATTTTTGCTTTAAAAGTTGGGTACATATCAAGGAACATCAAAAATAAGAGCAAAAAGTGAAAAAATCAAAAGTCAAAAGTTGATTATGTGGTTTTCGAGCTTCCATTGATGTTATGAGAAAAGTCAAGAAAGAAAAAAAAAATGAAAAGTATGAAAAATATGAGAAAAGTGAAAAATAAAAAAGTGAAAGTTGAAAGTTATGATGAATAAGAGTTTGAATGTAAATAAGTTGTTGACGCATGAGGTGCATGTGTATAATTCTGAATTGGACACATGAGGTGCACGTGTAGTACTCCGCAACTTATATTTATGATATTGTATGTACCAAAAATTCCTTGATGTGGACCGAATTTCTATTGCAGTGGTTCGTAAGAGAAAATGGATAACTACTTATCGTTTAAACTTAGGTGTCACTATCGGACTAAAAAATATTGAAACGAGAAAATATGAAGCAGTTCATTTCTCAACAAAAATAAAATATTGAGATACAAAAACTTAGGACATGGGAGTAAGGAGTTTCCACAAGTAACTTTTATGAGTAGTGTTAGAAACTAATTTGTAGATAAGCTGTGATCTCGTTTGTACGCTTAGTTTGGGGACTCGTGAAAAATCAAGGATGACAATTTTTATCCGTATGGTCACTTCTTAAATAGAAGTGTTTCTACTCGTTGACCCTAACAATTATTGCAAAATAATGAAAGTTCAACAAACCGTCACAAGAATGAAGTAAGAAAAGTCCAAAAATAGTTGTGATAAGTAGAATAAGGAAAATTTTTGGAAAATGGAGCGTTTGCGGGAATAAATGATTTTGTAATCTCTTTTGAACCTCCTTGCTACTTTACAAAGTCAGTAGGAAGAGTTATGAAATTCTTTATCCCAAAAGCGTGAATTGATCACATTGCGTGAGGACACGGTAATACCTTAGTCTGGGGGATTTTGGTGTGTATTAATTTACACACCTTTTATTCGATCAAAACCGGACCTAAATGACCAAAAACCGAGACAAATATGCCAAATATATCTTGTTTTTGTGTTTATCAACGTGCAGGTATGGATATTGAGATAATGGACAAAAAAATGAGTCAAAACCAGCAAAACAAGCACGAGAGAATGGAAAAGGAATCAAAAGCCGAGGCCGGGAAGCATTTTTCAAGTCCGGATTAATAATGGAGCTCAATTTGTCAAAGCTAGTCCTTGTAGATTCATCATTTGCAACAAATAGCCCTTGAAATAATGTACAGAAGTGGTCCTTGGATTTTATGAATTGGCAAAAGTGGTCATTATGGTTTTCTAAGCCTAAATACTTACAAAACATAAACCTGGTCCAATTTCTTTATTATCATAAACCCATTATACAAATCAAACAACACAAGGCCCAATCTTATCAAACCTTACCCGGCCCATCACCACTTTATAAGAAACCCGGATTCACCCCTCTTTTAATAAACCCGAAAGTCAAAATCCCTAACACTCAGTCAAACAATTATATAAAAATCCCAATTAACTCCCTCCCTTCCCTGTACATCTCTTTCCCTCCCACCATGAAATACCATCTGTACCCCTTCACCTTGCATCGTACTAAGAATATTTTAAGATGACAAGGACAAAGAGTGGTGTGGATCGCCACAGTGGACAAATCCCAACATATGATTAGATGATACACATCACCCAAAGTGATCCAATGGGTTTAAGATCAATGATTGGGAGCAAATGGAAGGCTGAGATTAGAAGGACTAGAAGCTTCTGAAGACCCTGAGCTCAGCTATATATACTCACTCCTCATCCACGTTTGAGACTGTTAGCGAGGATTAGGAGTAGGGTAGTTTTAGTGTAGCTTAGGAGTAAATTAGCTTAATTAGTATTAGCTTTAGCTTGTTTACAGCTTATAATTCTTGTCTCTTTATCTTTCAAGCTTTGTAACTCAGTTTTTAGTATCAATATAATTTCATAGTTCACTCTAAATTTTTATCTCATTTTACTTGAAGCTCACTTTATGTTATCTGCTGGTTCAAAAGCTATTTTTACTGTCTCATAAATTCAATCAAAGCTTGTAGTGAGTTTTATAGCTTAGTTTCTACTTGAATTGGTTGAAGTATCACTGGTCAACTAAAGTCAATGGAAGTTCATATGATGATTCTGGGTATTTGGATGATGGATTCTGGTTATGAGATGTTAATTGAACCTATCTAAAGATAGGCTTTGATCAAATGATCCCTCTGTTCAGCTGAGGGTTAGATTGTAAGTTTACTCTTAAATTTTCACTACCGAATTGCATTTACTGCTTATTGAGTTTTAATCTGTGTTGTTTACTTGTTTACTGCTACAATTTCTGCTTATTCCTGTTATTTTAATGCTTAATTTGAACTATTATATTCATACGTTAGTAATTTGCTTCTATTTCACAGTTTGCTGTTTGATATTGATAGACTTGCACTTCTGAGTTTCTATTACTATAAATTGGATTTAATTGTTGATTTTGCTTCTAGTAGTGTTATTAAATTTGCTTTGATTAGCTCTGGATCTCATTGTAAGATTCATTCTCATTTCTCTTGTACTGCAGATTATTTTATTAGTATTCAATTCAATGTTTAGTGGTGTTTTTGTTGTCTATTTGGGTGATTTAAGTTCGTTTACTGCTGTTATAGTTGTTTCCAATTCATAGTTGATTATATAGCTCATTTTTGAATTTTACTAGTCATTATAGCTTGAAATTGTTTCTGCCATTTGTAGTGATCATTATTAAGTCATTTTAGTCTTAACGTAGTATTACTAGCTTAAATATTACTTAGAAGCAATAGCATAGCTCAGTTCAATTGAATTGATTTTAAATCTCAAAACAGTTAGGTAATATAGTAGTGTTTGGCATAGTTGATTTCTGTGGTAATGTGTTTGTTTAGGCTTTTAGTTGATTTTCTATCAGTTCTCATTTGCAATTAGGAGAAAGTTGGAAGTGATTTGGAGTAGTTATAAGTAGTTTGTAAGATTTTGGACTTATATCAGTGAAATCGTGTAGATTGTAGCAGCTTAGGTTAGTTTATATTTAACGAATTAGAGTTGGATCATTTAATGAATTGGAACATGCTTAATTCAAGATAGTAGTAGTGTAGTATCTGGTATTGGAAGTTGCGTTGGTCAGTCTTACCCATTTTCACCCAATAAACACACATGCCCTGCACCAGCATACTGTCTCAAACAGCCCATTCCTTAGCTTGATATCTCATTATTCACAACTTTATTTGTTCTAGTTTTTGGTTTATAGGAAATTCATATTACTGTTTTTACTATTGTTAGCTTATTCAGTGAGCTTGTCAATCTTAGCATCCATGCTAGATTGACTCACGGAAGATGAAGTGGAAGGACCCGCATTGATTTGAGAAACAATCGGTTTGCTTCGTGTAGAGCGGACCTTGGACTTGTTTTCTATGATTTGCAAAGCTTTTTTTGTGGTTCTACTCAAGAAATTACCTCCCGCGGAGGCATTGAGAGAATCCTGATCAGCTTGGCTCACGCCATTGTAAAAAGTATCGAGTTGCATCAACTCTGAGAAATCATGATGTGGACACTTGCGAAGTAAATTCTTTGAAATGATCCCACGCTTCACCAAAAGATTCATCATATTTCTGAGTAAATTTGGTGATTTCGTTCTTAAGACTCGTGGTCTTGGAAGGTGGGAAGAATTCATTCACAAATTTTTTGACAAGATCTTCCCATGTCTCAATAGATCGAGGAGGTTGTTTTTCAAGCCAAATCCAAGCTTGTCCATCGAGGGAGAATGGGAAGAGAAGAAGTTTTATTGCTTCACAAGGGACATTCTTATACTTGATAGTCGATGTGATTTTATTGAACCATCGAATGTGAGCATGAGGATCGTCCCTCTCAAAACCGTAGAATTGACTTGAGGTTACAAGATTGAGTAACCCGGTTTTGAGCTCAAAATTATCAGCCACGATGGCTGGAACAACAATGGCATCTCTGTAACCCTCGATGGGTGCTTGGAGAAGCTCACACATGGGGCGGTCTTCCGCCATGGTGACAGTGGATGTGGCAACAGTACGGATCTCAGATCCGACTGTTGGTGCTGAACGTCTACGAAGTCTTCGAGGTTTCCTAACAAGCTCACGTAATGGGCTAGTGGACCTTGAAGAACGAGTGCACATGCACTAGGGATAAAAACCAATCAAAACAAAATCGATGCAAATCAACAGTGAACTTAAATAATAATCACAAGCAAGTGGCTTCTTTAAGAAAGGTACACCACTCATAGGGATACAAAGGCAAGTTTTAAATCTTTGGTTTGGGAACTTATTATGTCCACACCCCCAGTTGGTAGGTGTTCTGTCTTGGTTTGCGACGGTTTATTTTTATGTATAATTATTATTCACAAGAAAAGACGGATGTTTTTGGGTTTTTGTGTATGGGTTAAAAACTTTTGGACAATATTTTTGGTATCGTTTCGTTTACCAAAATCGTATCTCTTTAAGAATCACCTTAAAAGAAATCCGACTCAGAAAACGTTACGATCTGTTTTGTTGTTTTATTTTATTTTTTTTATTTTTTTTTTATTTTTATTTTTTTGTTTGTGTTTTAACACTTTAGGAAAAGTGTTAATGACTTTTTTGTGTTTTGATTTCAAAATTTACAAAAGTGATGGTATTTTTACAATGATTGAGGTGAAATAACACTAATCTCAAAAGACGCTACAGAAACGCGCACACCTCCCCGGCAGCGGCGCCAAAATTTGATTGGCACGAAAGCAGTCAACTAAAGTCAACCACATATGTGGTCAATATAGTCAAACTACCTAGACCAATGCTTCCAGGTAATATAGAGTATCACCAGGTCGTTATGTCCCGACTAGGTGTGGATTGTGCTTTAGTGTGCTTGTGCTCGGGTGATTATTCACAGAAAAGGGTTGTGATGAGAATTATTTTGAGAATTATGAAATGAAATAGCTTAGGAAAGCTATGTGATTGATTACAGGAATTTAGATCAAGGAGATATGAGCTACTCCCTCCGTCCCAATTTATTTGTCCACTTTTGATTTTTGAAGTCTTTCTTTTACAACTTTGACTTCAAATATTCTTTTTTGTGTTGTATAATACTTGATGCAAATATATGAATTGATAGAGTTTTAAATGTATTTTCATTGGGTATAACTTTCATCAAGTATTATATAACACAAACAACACAATTTAAGGTCAAAGTTGAGAAAGAAATACTTCAAAAGTCAAAAGTGGACAAATAAATTGGGACGGAGGGAGTAAAACCTAAAAACGTACGTTTTAATTAAAAACGTATACTGACGTACGTGATAAAAAGTAAAACTGATTAACTAAAAAGGCTACAAGTGTGAAATTAATATTTTTACAATCCTAATGAATAAAGAAAATTTTTAGAAAAAGAAAAATTATTTTTACACTATTTAATTATTTATTATTAATTAATTACTAATTACTTATTTATTAACTAATTATATTGATTTAATTTATTAAAAATACTAAAAAGACTTAGATAATTAAGAAGATTTTTATAAATCTAATTAACCATCACAGGAATCTAAAAAATTATAAAAAGTTGGTTTTATGTATTTTTAAACATATTTACTAATTATTATTCTAATTATTAATTGATTACCAATTAAACTAATTATATTCTAAAAAATAGAAAATGAACAGTAGAAATTTTAGAAAAATTCCTAAAAATGTTTTAACTTATATAAAAGCTAGAAAAATTATAAAAACTAGGTGTTACTTAATAAAATCTAATTATGCTATTTAATTCTTTAATATTAATTAATAATTAATTAAACTAATATTAATTCTAAAAACCACTAAATGACAAAGGAAAAATCTGGAAAATTTTCTAAAAGTACTTTGATATAAAAGAAAATTAATAAAAATATAAAAATGCAAGAGTGCTTATAAATAAGCTGAAAAGAAAATTAAAAATATAATTTCTATTAAATAGAAGCTATCACTATAATTAAATTTGGTTTTTTCTGTTTTTTCTTTTTCCAAACTATTTATACACTGATTATATAGAACTTTAATAAAGACAAAATTTTAAAAACCTAGAAATAAGCAGTATGGAGCTTATGTGTTCCAACAGTCAAGCTTTTGGCTTGATTTTGGAATTTGAAGCTTGAATAAGCTTCAAATAAGCTGTACACAGTGAACCAAAGTAAAAATGAAATGTGTATAAGTACAATGGACAAATATGAACAAGATGGTGCAATGGAATTAACCAATAAGCTGTGTATAAACAATTAAGCAAGTTCCACTAACACTGAGAACCAAACACCCCCTGCAGTGAAGTCATGAGGCTAAATAAGCTTATGAAATAAGCTGTAAAAGCCAATTTAAGCACTAGAATAGCAAGTTTGGCTGGTAAGGTTTCCAGAAACCAAAGCTCACCTTGTGGGGTCCACAAAGGAGCTTATGAAGGGCTTATGAAAAAGCCCAGTATGCACTGAATACTCAGAGTGCACAAAGAATTAGAACAAGTTGTAAGGCCAAAATCAGCTTATAAAATAAGCTTGAAAGGGCAAAGCAAGCACAGGACCACTGAGTTTGATAGATAAGCTCTTCAATAAGCTAAAATACACAAGCTTAAGCAAAGTAACCAAACTTATGCAAGCTTATGAAAGCTGGGAAGTTTGGTCAGGTTACTTATGTGATCAGGCCAAATATAAAGTCTCAATAAGCTATAAGCTAAGAAGCTGGGATCTGAAATAAAGCCTAAACTACCAAGTTGTACTAGCAAACTACTCAAGAAGCTAAATTACAACTAGTGGGACCCACAGGTTAACCCTGGGGAGGTCTTGAACTTTGGGGTACAAAACATGAATGGGTCAGTTTAGGGGTGTGTAGACAGGCCAACAGTTGGGTCAAATAAATTAAGCAACAACAAGCCTAAGTCCAAAATAAGCTATAAGCTAAAAAGCTGAGCTGATAAGCTCAGTAAAAAGTCCAAGGGGCAAGTGTGGGGTCCACTGGATAAGTGATTGATGCTAAACCACCAACTTAAACTAACCAAGGAATGGTCAACAAAGTCAAATAGCCTAGATCAATGCTCCGGGTAATATAAGGTATCACCGGGTCGTTATGTCCCGACGAGGTGTGGATGGTTAACAAACGGTTTCGTGATCGGGTGAATCTGGATGGAAAAGGGGTTTGAGAGTGATTAAGCTAAGGAATTTACAAGGAAATAGCTTAAATAAGCTATATGATGATTACGTGAAAGTTAGAAAAACCAGAAACGTTTAAAACCTAAAACGCGTACGTTCACATTTGAATAAAACGTAAACGTACGAAATAAAACGTAAAAACTGAAATCTGAAAACACCCAGGGGGTGAAAATGACTTTTTTACAAACTAAAAGGTAAAAGAAAATTTTTAGAAAAAGAAAATAAATTTTTACACTATTTAATTATTTAATATTAATTAATTACTTATTATTACTAATTATTAATATTTAAACAACTTAAATATAATACAATATTAATTAAATACTAAAAAGGTGAAAATAAAATTTCTAAAATTATAAAATAACTAAAAACTAATTTTAAAAATAAAAATATGTATTTTTGTCTTTTTGTGGATTTTCTATTAATTAATTACTAATTAATTATTAATTACCTAATTAAACTATTTTAAATTAAGAAAAATAGAAAATGAACAGTAAAAATTCTAAGAAAATTTCTAAAATTATTTTATAACATATAAAAGCTGTAAAAAAATATAAAAACTAGGTTTTACTTAATAAAAACTAATTATGCTATTTAAAACTAATTATTAATTAATAATTAATAAAACTAATATTAATTCTAATAAATACTAAATGATACAATAAAAATCTGAGAAAATTACTATAAATACTTTAATATAATAGGAATTTAAGAAAAATATAAAATTTCTAAGTTCTTAATAAAAATATAAAAATGAAAATTAAAATTAAATTACATTAAATAGAAATTATCACTTAATATTAAATTGTTTTTTCCTGATTTTTCTTTTACAAAACTCTAAAAATACTTAAAACATAAAACTTTTGTGAAAACAAAATTTACAAAGCTTAAAAATAAGCCAACTATAAGCAATAAGCTATGGCAGTTGACCAAAGTTGACCAAACAAGGAAACTAGCTTGAACCAGCTTGTGTGGGGCCCACTATGGCAAATTCAGGTCTAAATAAGTTAGGTTAACTTGTTTAAGCAAGAAAAGGCTAGGGGTGACCACTGAATAAGTCAATAAGCCAACAAATAAGCAATTGGAACTTGATGTTTGACTGAAAATGGGACAGGTTTGGTGGTTGAGTCCAAGTGGGGTCCACTGGGTTTGGGGTCAAACTATTGGTCAAAGTATCAAGCCAGGTAGGAGGGGGTTGAAATGAACCAAGGTGAAGGCCTGAGGACCACTGGAGTGAGTCAGAAACCACCACTAAAGTGGTGGTGGTGGAGTGGTATGCTGCTGCAGCAGGGGAGGGTTCCTCCCTGCAGCCCACTTTGGGTGGCTGTGGGGCCCACAAATAAATTCCTAAAATTAAGGGACCTATGGGACTTTGAAGAAGAGCCGGTGGACTCTAACTAGGAACAAGTTCCAGCCCTTGAAAGCAAATACAAAAATCAAATAAATTCTTTGAACTTTTGTGAAAATCTGAAATATGCTTAATTGACTTTTTAAGAAAACTTAGTACTTTGACTAATATGAACTTCCACTGATTCCTAATGATTGATTATGCAATATTAAGCTAATATGAGATGAAAATAAGTTATATTAACAGTTATTAAGCTAATATGGAGACTATGGTACAAAAGGTTTCAACAGATAACAAATGATATGGATTTAAAAATGATTTTGACTTTCTGAGGTTGAGCATGCAATTTTTGTGGTTTACTTAGTCCTAAAACCACCTAGGGAAGCTGAGGGTGCAAAGAAACAAGCAAGAAAACAACTGCCCACTATGAAACTAGGCAGAACCAAACACCCCTTTTTGTTAACTGCCATGGGATTTTCAAACTGAATGGGGTCAGGATAAGCTGCAATAAGGATAAGCCTATGATACACTAACTATAATGACTCCTAAACAACAACAAACAGGGATCAAATAACACTTTCTAGGGTAAAATAAACAAAAGCAGTTTACTTAGCTAGGACATTGATTAAAATGAGAATTTAAGAATGTTACCTTAAAGCAAAAACACACAGCTTATCTGAGCTTATAAACAACTGCTCAAACCAAAATCATTCATAAATACCCTTCTGAATTAGCATAGTACCATGTAGGACTTAACTTGACTTTCATTGACTTGTGTTGACTGTGGTGAAATTATTTGAACATGTATCTATTATAACTCCTATAAGCTTACAAAAACTATTGAAAGTTAAAATGAACCTCAGTAAACAATAATTAAGCTTGTGAAGCTTATGGAATTCATTCCATCATAAATGAGATTTTAACTTTTTGAACATGAAAATTTAACTGTAAAGGCTTATATAAAAGATTGAATTGCATAAACTTAAAATTTATTATACTACTGAAACAGAAGAGTACAAGCTTAATAGTGAGAAATTACATTGATTTAAACTAAATTAATCTAAATTAAATTTAAAAACTAAAACTAGCTAACTGCTACTACACTACACACCACTTCTTTCTCACTTTTTCTTCATTTATATGCATTGAGGAGATAATCTCTCACTTTCCCATCAGCTTCTGACCATTGGATTGCTAGGAATTCATCTTGGCCGTTTAAATTGAGTTTGGCGGGAAAAGTGGTATTAGCTTTTTGGCAGTTGAGTGTTAGGTCTAGGAGCATTTAATGAAGTTTGGTTAGTAGTGGAGATGGAGGGGACAAAGGATGGGAGTGGTAGCAGAGGGTGAGGAGGTTGGAGTGTGGAAGGAGATTACCAGGGCAAGTGGTGGGAAGATGGTGAAGGGTTTGACTTGTGTTGACTTGGGAAATAATAAAAACGGGGTGAGTTATTTGTTGAGGGAGTGGGCTGTGATGGTGAATGGGCTGAGGGTGTGGTGGATTGGGCTTGGGGGTGATAAGGGGTTTGGTTTTATTTTGGGTTTAAGTTTGTGGATTGGGTGAATAATAAATAAGGGTCCGTTTGTTAATTAACACACAAGGACCAATATTGTAGTTTCACCAAACCAAAGTTGAGGGGCTGATCATGAAACTTTCCAAAATATAGCATGAGGACCAATTTTGACAACATTTGAGTATTACAAGTACAAAAATTTATATTTTCCAAAATTAAAATACCCGGGGACCAAAATTGCAAATTTCCAAACTCCGGGGACTAAACTTGTAATTTTCTCAAAATTTTTCATCCAGGGATTAAAAGTGATTTTTGTGAATTCCCAAGGACCAAAATTGATTTTTCATTCAAAATTATCCCACCAGGGACCAAATCTGCCAAAATCTGTAATTCCAGGGACCAAAAGTGTAAATTTCCAAAACTTTTTCAATTTTTCACCAAAGGACAAAATATGACAACTTTTGATTGTAAAAGGACCTTTGGTGATAATTTTCCATATTTTGAATATCCAGGGACTAGTTTTGTCATTTTATGAAAGTTGAGGGACTGAAATTGCCAATTTTGCAAACTTTATACGTTTTTCATCTGTTTTTGCTCATTTTGCATCTAAAACATATAAAACACAATTTTGAAATATTTTCAGTATTTTGATGCATTTCTGAGTGTTTTTGTATGTTTTGCAGTTCAGATTTGACCAAAAATGATGAGTGTTTGAGCACTCATCAATAAGCCAGAGGTAACCCAAGAGATTTGGTCAGACCTTGGTGCAGGGGAGGTAACTCTCCCTGCAGGCTACTTTCAGCTTGTACACAGGCTATGAAAAAAATTCCAAAAATAAGAAAAGTTCTTATTCTTGTAGTTAAGCTAGTAGACTTTGACCCCAAGAAATTCCAGAGCTTGATATCAAACACAAAATTCAGGTAAATTCATGAAAGATTTGACTTTTTTCTAAAACATACAATTTTGACTTTATGAGATTTTGTGATTTTTGACCAAAATGACTTTCAATTACTGATTTTGTGACTAAATATGTTGAATGAAGTTATTGTAAACCTAAATTAAGCTATTGTACCTAAAAATGAAATGATATGAAGTTTTGCTTAACTAAAATCCACACAGATTTAATCTGAGATGAGATTCTGTGAGATGTTGACTATTTGTCAAATAAGGCTTAGTTTAGAAGCCTTCCCTGTCCTAAAACAACTTGATACAACCTGCCTAGATTGAGACAACAGTCAACAGCATCAAAACCACCAGGATTAACACTCATCCAAACACTCCATAGTTGAACTGTTTTTATGATTTATGAAACTAACTAACAATTTAAGCACTTAACTTGATTAACTACTAAATACTAAGCTCAAACAACCCTAAATAAGCATGAATGAACAACTAAATACAACAAATTACACTTAACACCTAATATAAGAAAAACTTGGTACAAATCCTTACTTGTAGTCCAGGCTGGAAGAAAGTTATGAACCAGGAATTAAACCATTCCCTAATACCCCCTTGGGATTCTAAACCATAATCATCCAGATTTCACCATGCTCATTTGCTTCTTCCCTTTTTTAAGTTGATTTTTTTTGTTTTTCTCACTATTCTATTTGAATTTTTGATATTTTTGCTTTTATTAATGGAGACTAATTTTTCTGATTTAAAACTTAAGACAACTTATAAATAAGCTAATTTGAGCTTAAATAAACACTGTTTAACAACTTTATAATGAAGATGAGATTTTCATTTAAAACAGCATAACTGACTTACAAAAGATACATAATATTTCTTTGGTTCCAATTATCCTTAACTACATTACAATACTTGAAAAATACACTTGGAAGCTGAAATTTAAACTAGAACAGGAAATTACATTAAAATGATTGAAGAAAAATTACTAATTTTTCTACTCTGGTGGCCTGCTGCTTCTCTTTCCATTTATATGGGGCCATTAGGGTTTTGGAACCCTTCTCAGTGACTTCTCCTCTTCCAATTACAGCCCTTGGATGAGTCAAATAAATCCCAGCCTTTGAAAGGCTATTTGGCGCAAAAAAAAAAAAAAAAAAAAAAAAGTCTTTACCCACTCTCTGGTAACTTGGAGGCTTTGAAGAGGCATTAAATGATTTTGGAGTTTGGTGGAGGCCAAGGGAACAAGTAATGGTGAAGCTGAGGTAGAAGAGGGGGGATTGGCAGGGCAGGTGAGCAAGTTGGAGAGGGGAGGTGGAAGTGTTTGACTTGTGTTGACTGAGAGGGGGGGTAATAAAACGGGGGAGTATATATTTAAGTGGAGGAGGGCTGGGGTGATGGAATGGGCCAGGGGTATTTGTTTTGGGCTTGGGGTGGTTGTGGTATTGGATTTGGTTTGGTGTTGGTATTATTAAAAGGTCCGGTTGGTGTTTGTTATAACAAGGACCAATTTTGTAATTTTCCAAAACATGAGGGACTGAAGGTGATCATTCTCCAAAGCTCTCATAAGGACCAAGCATGCCAATTAAGAATAGTACAAAGGTTATTTTTGACATTTTTCCAATTTTAAAACCCAGAGACAATTTTTGACATTTTTCAAACTTGAGGGATCAAAGTTGTCATTTTGTAATTTTTTTACTTTAAAGGATTAAACTTGACAACTTATGAATCCCAAAGGACCTTTGATGATAAATTCCATGTTTTGATATACCAGGGACAAGATTTGCCAAATTTACAAAGTTTAGGGACTGAAACTGTAAATTATGTAAACTTTGTTGTTTTTCATCAGTTTTCAATCCTTTTGCATAAAAACACAATCCAGGGATATTTTATGTATTTTAAGGCATTCCTGTGTGTTTTCAGATGTTTTTGCAATCTAAATGTGACAGAAATGATGGGTATTTACACACTCATCACTTGAATTGATTTTAAATCTCAAAACAGTTAGGTAATACAGTAGTGTTTGGCATAGTTGATTTCTGTGGTAATGTGTTTGTTTAGGCTTTTAGTTGATTTTCTACCAGTTCTCATTTGCAATTAGGAGAAAGTTGGAAGTGATTTGGAGTAGTTATAAGTAGTTTGTAAAATTTTGGGCTTATATCAGTGAAATCGTGTAGATTGTAGCAGCTTAGGTTAGTTTATATTTAACGAATTAGAGTTGGATCATTTAATGAATTGGAACATGCTTAATTCAAGATAGTAGTAGTGTAGTATCTGGTATCGGAAGTTTCGTTGGTCAGTCTTACCCATTTTCACCCAATAAACACACACGCCCTGCACCAGCATACTGTCTCAAACAGCCCATTCCTTAGCTTGATATCTCATTATTCACAGCTTTATTTGTTCTAGTTTTTGGTTTATAGGAAATTCATATTACTGTTTTTACTATTGTTAGCTTATTTTGTGATTTTGAGATTACTTGAATGTTTCTTTTATGGGCTGCAAATCAGCCCATTAGACATGTTTTATGCCCTGCACATCAGCTACCATCCCCTTTTGATCTTGTTCTAGTAGTAGTAATCAGTAGGATTTAGGATTGGATATTGGTTTTACATACAGCTAGTAGCTTAGTCTTCATTTTTCTGAGCTTATTTCCTTTTTAGAAGCTTAATTGCTTAGTTTATTTTGCTACCCATAAGTGCCTTCTAGGTCTGATTTGTAAGATTGTTTACTGATGTGGGTTTACGCTTGTAGAAGTGATTTTGGTTTCATGATTCGGACTTGAGTGTCCTGAGTTTATTAGTTATATCTGAGTTCCTTATTAGTTTGTAATTGTTCTTTGCTTAGTTCTTTGCTTCAGGCTTGTACTGTGGCTTATTCTGCTTATGCTTTAGCTTATTGCCCAACTGCTTATTGTTTGTTTCTACTGCTTCTGTGCTTATTTCTGCTCATTTCTGAGTTCCATTGTGTTTTTTAGAGTTCATTGCATTTGAGTTTGAAGTTTCAACTAGTTTTGTGGCAAGTGCTTATAAATAAGCACTTACCATAAGTTGTTTCTGTCTGAATAAGCACATCAGCTTATCTTTTTCTTTTCAAAATTTTTCTGCAAGCTTTTCATTTTATTTTAGATTTTCTGTAAATTTTTCATATTTTTCCAAGTTGATTTGATATTTTTCTCAATTTTTCTTCAATTATAATCATTTTTAATAATCAAAAATCAATAAAAAATCAGAAAAAGCTTTAAAAAATACAAAAATATTTTAGGAAATTCTTTTATAATATTTTAGATTTTTCAGATTAGATTTTATATTTTTCCCATTTATTTTTACAATTTCATTTATTTTTAATTACTTTTTAATTCAATAAATAGAAAATAAATCATAGAAAATAAATAAAAAGCCAAAAAAATATTTTTCTTTTTCTCAAAATTCTTTTTAATAGTTTAAGATTTTTAGAAATTAGTTTCACATTTGTCGGATCATTTTTAGTATAAAAGTCACGTTTTATTTCGTACGTTACGTTTAAATTTCGCGATTGCATTTCCGTTTTTAAGTTTTGAACTTTGGTGCATAACTAGCTTGTACATTCCGCATATTTTGTATTCACTTGCTATTCATTGAGTTTCTCATTCACATTTTTCATATTCACGACTTTTCACGACACGGTTTGTCAATCGATATTCTAAGATTTCATTCTACCTTCGCTGGGACACGACCCGGGAAATACTTTCCTAAGTAT
Source organism: Artemisia argyi (assembly GCA_030686995.1). Lineage (NCBI taxonomy): Eukaryota > Viridiplantae > Streptophyta > Magnoliopsida > Asterales > Asteraceae > Artemisia > Artemisia argyi. The sequence goes on along the minus strand of CM060694.1, from coordinate 88,018,826 downwards.
TTCTTCGGAATATAAACCTATACTATAAAAAGATTTTATCACGTATCAAACAAGTGAAATCAAACATACTATTAGCCTAATCTCACATCATAAACCTTAAAATAATCTTTGCTATTTGTACCATACGTAAACAATTTCCCTTATAGATGTTGGGATATTTTGTTTTGTTTTAGTTCGTTTTCGAACCGCTAAAAAGTAACCAACCAAAAGTAGCATGTTTTTATCCAAGATGCCTCTATGCATTGTATGGTTAAGATATTCGTAGAGTACGACTGAATGGATCTGGACATAAAAAATAAAAAGATAGAGAATAAACACAAAATTGATATAAAGTCTCAAAATGAGAGCGAGTGACCAACATTCCAAACCACTTGGTGCAAATGTGGCAAATTCTAAGTTAGCCATGTGCAACTGGTAACACACAAAAAGGTTCAACTTGGTCTAGACAATGTTTGTTTCCATGACTCAAACCAGCAAATCGACTGCCTTTTAATATTAGAAAATAATTTAGAGGTCATGTGATTACTTTTGTGCCTATCGCTGATTGGTACGACTGAATGATTTGTGAAAGTACTAAGTTTGTAGATACGCAACATACTTTCTCAAAAGTACCGAAATATGTAACCTACTAAAAATAGTCCATATATCGCTAACAAACTTTCAAACTTGGCTAAAGATACGTAATGTTGACCGAATTTTAACCTGGTTGACCGGTTTATAGGTAAACATTTTAAAAAATATACATTATTGGTCCCTGTGGTTTGCGTCTATTTTCACCAATCATCCTTTAACTTTATTTCAGTTATAAAAGCTACAATAATGGTCCTTGTCGTTTGGGTTGACTTTCATCTTTAGTCCCTTGACTTTATTTTCACTATTTCGTCCGTTTTACACGTTTTAGTCCGTTTTTATACGTTTTCTTCTGTTTTTCCACTTTTATAAAAAAAATCAAATAAAATTTTATAAAAAAAAAATTTCTAAAATATTTTCGAAAAAAAATATTTTTTCTAAAATATTTTCGAAAAAAGTATTTTTTTCGTAAATTTTTTAGAAAAATATTTTTAGAAAAAAAAATTTTTTTTAGAAAAATATTTTTTAGAAAAAATATTTTTTCGAATTAAAAAAAAAAATATTTGAATAAAATATTTTCGAAAAAAAATATTTTAGAAAAAAAATATTTTTTAGAAAAAATATTTTTTTTCGAAAATTTTTTAGAAAAATAATTTTTTTCTAAATTTTTTTTTAGAAAAAAAATAAATTTTTTTTAGAAAAAAAATAAATTTTTTTTAGAAAAATATTTCAAAAAAAAATTAAAAAGTTTTTTTTTTTCTAAAATATTTTCGAAAAAAAAAATTTTTCTAAAATATTTTCGAAAAAAAATATTTTTTAGAAAAAATATTTTTTTTCGAAAATTTTTTAGAAAAATATTTTTTTTCTAAAATTTTTTAGAAAAAAAAAATAAAAATTTTTTAGAAAAATATTTGAATAAAAAAATTATTTTTTCGAATTTTTTAAAAAAAATATTTTTGAAAAAAAATATATTTTAGAAAAAATATTTATTCGAAAAAAAGTTTATTCGATTTTTTTTATAAAATATTTTTTTATAATATTTTATTCGATTTTTTTTTATAAAAGTGAAAAAACGAAAGAAAACGTGTAAAAACAGACGAAAACGTGTAAACACGGGCGAAAAAGTGAAAATAAAATCAAGGGACTAAAGGTGAAAGTCAACCCAAACGACAAGGACCATTATTGTAACTTTTATAACTGAATTAATGTTAAAGGATGACTGGTGAAAACAGACGGAAACCACAGGGACCAATAATGTATATTTTTTAAAATGTTTACCTACAAACCGGTCAACTAGGTTAAAATCCGGTCAGCATTACGTATCTTTAGCCAAGTTTGAAAGTTTGTTAGCGATATATGGACTATTTTTAATAGGTTACGTATTTCGGTAAGTATGTTGCGTATCTACAAACTTAGTCCTTTGTGAAATTGTAGATCCCTTCGTTGTCACCAATATAATGCTACCATGAGGTTTTAGGCGTATCGTATCACTTGTGATGTCTATGTACTGATAAAATAATAACGATCTCACCACAACCATCCGCCAAAGGCCTAACCGTATCCGGGTGTAATTTAAGTGCCTCAGCGAAGTGGTGGTTTAGGATCAAGTCATGTCATGGACAAAAGCTGTAGACTAGTTCGGTGTGTTTGTCAATTAAAAAAAAATAATAATAATAATAATAAAAAAAAAAAGAAAAAGGTAAGAAACAATTAATTGACCACCACTACAAGAAACAAGAGAACAGGAGACGGAGGTCATCCCGTCGACACAATGTCTTCGGGAAAATGCAGAAAACGACAAAAAAAAACGTTTGACCGAGGCCAAACGCGTTAAATTTTTCGGGTTGATATGCTCCCGTCGACATGTCGACGGGGAACATGTTGGTTAAAGTTTTCAACCTCAATAATTGCCCAAACTTGAGCGCGAAATTATACCGCTAATACTCTCCCGTCGACATGTCGACGGGAGAATATAAATCACGAATCAAAGAGTAATTAACGTATGATGGCGATATAGTTTAATGATGCCGTCGACATGTCCACGACAACATTAAACAATAAATATTTATAGTTTAATGTTACCGTGGACATGTCGACGGCGATATATAAAACGTGATTAATGTTCAATAATTAAAATGTTGATTAGTATTATTTTCCCGTCGACATGTCGATGAGAACAAATTGACGGACAACAAATCCATTTGATTGAAAAATGAAGTGGGACCCACGTTGTTGACGGCGGTTGTCGACGGGACGGCTGTTCCCGACGGGGCATCACCGTCGTCACGTTCCCGTCGACATGTCGACGGCACCAGAAAATACCGTGGACATGTCGACGGCAACGTCATAAAAAAGTCGCCGGGGAAGCCATCGATTGTACTAGTGGCACCAAAACATCATAAACTTTTGTGGATTACTTAGAATCGTATTGTCTTGATTACACAACACGGAAGTACAACTAAATCGAACACACTATGTTTAGGTGACGTCCATTTGTGTATTTTCTGTCACAGTAGATCTTTATGTGCGACGCCTTCACTCACTTTGTAATAAGTAGGCAAAACACAGTCACTTAGCCGGAACTTTGATTTTAGAAAGGCGAATGTTCACAAATATATATACCACCAAATTCCTGGCACGTGTCTCAACTGAGACTTAAACCGACAACCAGCCAAGTGATTGGTTGTTGAGTCACTCACATAATCGCATGCCGCTAGGCCTAAACCCTTTGGTTTCAGGGGCGCAGCTTCTAGGGGGGGGGGGGGGGGGGGGGGCGTCCGACCCCCCGAAATTTTTTTGCGATGTAGGGGGTATATAGTTTTCGTGTAGAAAAATTTCGGTATATTCGGTTTCGACCCCCCGAAAATTTCGGTATACCTGAAATATAGCCTTAGGAAAAAAAAAAATTAGATCCCGACCCCCCACTTAAAAATTCCAAGCTTTGCCACTGTTTGGTTTAGAGTTCCGGTTCTAATAGTTGCTTAAAGCAACAAACCAGAACTAATAGCACTAGAACTAAAAGCATCAAAGCAAAACTAATTCACATATGTAAGATTGCCAAATATTCGCAACCACATTGCATGATTGACCTCTTTTCTATTTTAGTTCCATATGGGTTTTCTTGAACCTGCTATTATGGAGTAATATCATAATTTGTATGCTAAAAGTCCTCATAACATTTCAGGTCGAGGTGATCGATAATATTCTTCCAACCTCTATATTGAAGCCGTGATAACTGTATTAAATACATTTTCACTAATATCTTTATTAACATGCAAGTAGGGTTGTATCCAATTGGTGACTAAGACAATAAAGACTGATGAATTGAAAAACTTAGAAAGGAAGGATAAACACAAAAATGGTTAAAGTTTGAAAAGTGTGAGCAATGAAAAGCATTCAAACAACTTGGTGCAAATGTGACATAGTCAAGTTGGTCTTGAACATTCAGAATATGTCGCTTACATGACTTAACAATCAAATTATGATCTTATATGTGCCACAAATTAGAGATCAATTAGAATCGCATCATGTTGACGACTTTCCGTACACTTAGTTAGTGCTTAGACTTTATGCTTGATTGTGAATCACAACATAGAAATATAACTGAACTAGATGTGTAAAATATGATGTCTCGAGGACTTCTATTTGTCGATAACCTATGTTATGTTTCATACTTTCATATGCAACTGAGAAGGTGAGAAATGGGAAGGAATATTGCACAGAAAGGCAAGAATTACCTTGGTTACCTAGTCGAAATCAAGATGATTTCTCAATGAAAATGATTCCCTTGGCTGTGATACTACGCCTATTTTTATATTTCTTAGTGTTTATTGTTTCGTTATTCAATTTAAGAATGTTGTACTTACTAGTGTCTCGTTAGTTGTATACCAAAACTAACACAAAACAAATTCTGAAATTTTATCATGGGCTCATTGCAATCTTAGGGCAACACTAAGCTGTATCATTTGCCATTTCTAGCTAACACAGAGGTATTTCTAATTTTCGAAGTAGTCATATACCATTACAGAATGAAATGTGATTTTTATAAAATAAAAATGAACGCAATAAAAAAAATGTCATTTGCTTTATCATACTGTACGGATAAAGTTATCGAATGACAAACATAATGACAAGAAAAATTATTTCTACTATTTTTTTCTTCTCAATCCATAACTTGTGATAACTTTTATTTCATTTAAACAAATCTTTTATAAAATAATAAAACTTTCTGATCATTTTGAAAATATTTTGATAAAACGATCTTATTGAGAAAAAAATTAGGTCAATTAGGTTACTCTATTTTGACATGTTGCAAAATTGATCATTCTTATTGGCTAATTAAAAATCAAAATTGAAAAAAAAAAAAAAAAAATTGATCAAACTTTGATAAATTTGATAGAAAAATTGGGTAGAGAACATAAAAATATAAGTGTTAAATTTGTGAAAACAAAAACTTAAAAAAAAAAACAATTAATAAAACTTCAGTGGTTTTAATTTTAAATAAAGTATATAGAGTTAAGTGTAAACTTTTAAGTTTTCATATTTTTTAATAACTTTAAAAATAAACAAATAGCCTCTTAAACTTTATACCCCTAAACTTTATATTTTAAAAATAGAACATATATGTTGTTTTAAAAATAAACGTGTATATGCACGCGATTATAAATATCAAAAATAAAAACACAAGTTATTGCACATGTAAATAAATACAAGAGATTGAATTCTTTCAAAAAAATAAAAAAAAGAAAAAATAATAATAATAATAATACAAGAGATTGTACGTATACGAACAACCCATGTTATTCCTCTTTATGAGTTTATGTAAAGATATCCGACAAAATATATTGTTTACTATCTAGACTTATGTTATTCCGTTTTATAAGTTTAACACATGCATACACGGGTTTGAAAATTAAATACGGCTAAATTGTTATTAATAGAAATATAAATATCAAATATAAGCACGAGTTACTGTATAAGAAAATAAATATACAACGATTCATGTATTACCATTTAAAGTTTATATAAAGATATCCCGAAAAAAATAAAAACTTTATATGTTAATTTCATCAACGGTCTATCGGTAATTATGTGTTATTAAACTCGCATATTGTGTGCAACATAATATCAATAGTTAAATTATAAAACATAAACCTCAAAACCCATGTCAATTAAACAAAGTTAAATCTTTCATCCAACAAAAGTTTTTACAAATTATTTATCGATATTAAAACATAACAAAAAAGTTTATGTAAAAACGCGTGCATAATTATTATATTACAATCACAAAACGGGCAAATTTTGATATGTCCGTATTTAAAACTAAAATTTTAAAATAAATTTGATTCATATATAAACCTCATACGTGCACGAGACGTATAACTAGTAGATCTTAAATAAGTTAGCACTTATCCGAACCAAGTATCACACTAGTAGCACTAGTTGCAGACTTGCAGTTCGTAGAAGACGAACAAAACTCGCCAATAGTTTTAGCTAAATAATACAAAGCAAAATTGATCAGCTAAGCCGTAAAGGTCCCATTTCAATGGGCCTGTATTTCCTAAAGAAGCCCATTAATAGATTCATAATTTCAGCAACAAACTCTTTGGTTATTTTGGGCCTTTGACACGTGACCACTGACCAGTGCAATGTGGAGGTGCAAGTTTGTAACCGGTTTTTTTTTAAACCGGAAAAAAAACCGCAACCGGTTTTTTTTTAAAATTGGTTTTTTAAAACCAAACCGATTTTTTAAAACCGAACCAATTAGACCGGTTTTTGGTTTTTGCCCAGACCGGTTTTTTACTGGTTTTAATTCCGATTTTTAAAAAAAGCCGGTTTTTTATTTATTAAATATATATATATATATATATATATATATATATATATATATATATATATATATATATATATATATATATATATATAGGGGAAAACATAGCTACAACACAATGTAGCCAATTGGCTACATTTCCTTTGAAAAAAAAGGTGGGGACAGGGGGAAAATATGTGTCAGGGTCTAACCGCAGGGACTGAACTGTACATTATTAAAAGTTTTTTCAAAGGAATTGTAGCCAACTAGCTACAATTAATTGTAGCTAACATTTTCCCATATATATATATATATATATATATATATATATATATATATATATATATATATATATATATATATATATATATATATATATATATATATATATATATATATATACTCGTTGCCCATTTTTCAAAAATAAATAAATAAATTGAAAAAAAAAAAAAAAAAAAAAACCGTTGTAAGTTTTAACCGGTTTTTTCCGGTTTAAAAATATAGCCGTTTTCTAAAAAAATAATAAAAAAAAAATAAAAAAATAAAATATGACCTTTAACCGTTTTTTTATTTTATTTTATTTTATTTTTTTTAATCCGAACCAACGGCTCTATAGAGGAACTAGCCATTGTTTTTTATGTTTTTAATGATTTTTGATGCTTTTAAGCCATAGATTGTTGGTATAAATAGATGTAATGAGTTGGGGTTGAAAACACATAAAAAACAATCTCATTTCTTTCTTTAATCTCTAAAAAACGCTCTAATCTCGCTAATTCGCTATAATGAAAAACTCAGAATCACAACAAGCTTCCACTACTCCCTCCGTTTCTACTAGCAATGCCCGAAAAGTTTACACAAATGAAGATGTAGTGCAAGTTAGACCAACTAACCGAAAAGGTGATGTTTGGTCTAATTTTGAATTGTGTTTAATGGTTGATAATATAGATAAGGTGTGTTGCAAGAAATGTGGGAATTTTTATAACCCCACGTCTAACACTACACTTAGGAATCATTTGGGTAGTTGTAAGGCGGTTCAAAATGATATGTCGCAAGGTACTATTGGTGCGGATGGTCAAATTTTTATATATGATGTGGATGCGCTTCGACTTGATTTTACGAAGTTTGTCATTCAACAAGGGCTTCCATTCAACCACTTCGACAACGTCAAGCTTACGGAGATCATCAAAAGGAGGCTACAACCGCGGTATCAACATATAAGTCATACTACTCTTAGAAGTGGTGCTTTTAATTTATATAAAACAGCTAAAAAAAGATATTATTGATGGTTTTCGTGAATATAAATATGGTGTTGCTATAACTACGGATACTTGGACCGCACCACATGGTACTGGAAATTCTTTTCTCGCCGTTACGGCTCATTGGTTTAATCTCGAATCTTGGTTATTAATGAAACGGACAATTGCTTTTAAACTATTTGGTTATCCTCATACGGTATCTAATTTAAGAAAAATTTTACATGACACTTTAATTGAATATAATTTAGATGATAAAGTTTTTACGATTTCACTAGATAATGCATCAAATAATACTAGAGCTATGGAATTATTAAAATTACGTGTAAAACCTATTTTAGATGGTGCTTTTTTTCATTCCCGTTGTGTTGCTCTTGTTTATAAATTTATCCGTACAGGCGGCTTTAAAAATATGTGATAGTTTAAAGATGAAATTTAGGAATTTATTAGTAACTATACATGGTGCGAGCAACGAACGACAAATTAACTATAAACGTTTTCGTGTTATGTGTAATGAAAAATCCCTAGGACCTTGCTTTGATAATAATACTAGATGGAATTCTACTTGCATATTGTTTGAAAATATATTCTGACACGAACAACTTTACATGCTTTTAATGAAAGACTTCTTAATAAAAATAGGTCCGTTATAATACTAGACGAACAAGATTGGGATCGACTAAATGAATTAACTATGTTTTTACAAGTTTTTAAAGAGGCAACAACTATATTATCGGGTGTTTATTTCCCAACTAGCCCATTAGTTTTAAACCAAATTTATGCTATGACGGAAAAATTATATGAATTTAAAAACTCACCCACTCAAATGTTTAGAAAAATGGTTAAAATTATAAAAAAGAAATTTATATTTAGTTTACCTTTGGTTTTTACTTGTTCCGCCGCACTTAATCCATGTTTAAATGTTGGAGGTGTAGAACTTTTAATAACAAAAATAATGAAAAATTTAGACATATCTTTTGGGTTAGACGGTGAAGACCCCAACTATATAACATATCAAATTTTTAGATTTAACGATAATTTTAAAAAAATATTTGAAATTTATGCAACAAAATATGGTCTCCAACAAAACCCAATTGTTGACCAAATGCGGGCCGGATCGTCCCGAATGACAAGAGACATTAATATAAACCTTTATAATTCTTTATTTGAAGACGCTACAAAGCGTCAATGAACATCGGCTCCAACAAGCGAATTGGGACACTATATGGCTAAAAACTTTTAAAGAACTTTAAGTCCCGATGAGTTTGCAAACTTTGACATTTTGGCTTGGTGGAAAGAAAGGGAAATCCAATTTTATACGCTATGGCTCGTGACTTATTAGCGGTCCAAGCTTTGATGGTAGCTTCCGAATCGGCCTTTTATACTAGTGGTCGAATTATATCGGATAGAAGGTCAAGACTAACCCCCGAAGCCGTGGAAGTATGTGTATGTTTGAAAGATTATTTGGACGGAGTAGATAGGATACAACATGAATCATCGTTGGAAGGTCCAATATTAGATAAAGAAGTTGAAGAAGGTATAGTAAGAGAAGAAGAAGAAATGAGGCTATCACCTTCGAATACCGAAGGCAAATTAGATGAAGGTGAGTTTGAAGAATTTGATGTTGAAGATGTAGATGTACAATATTTTTTGAAAGAAAATGATCTTGAGTAGTTGAGTATAATGGGTGATGGCAATGCCGAAACTCAATATACTTGATTACACTAATATGATTTCGGGTGATAGCCATGTCGAAGCTCGAAATGTATTAGTATTTATACGTTTTTATGATTGTATTGTTTAAATAAAAGTTATGATTGTATTGTATAAATAAAATTTATGATTGTATTTTTTTAGTTCTATAATTGCATTGTTTAAATAAAAGTTATGATTGTATAATTGTATTGTTTAAATAAATGTTATGAGTATATTGTTTAATTATATGTTTGATAATTAACAAGTTTATTAAATAAATGTTCGAAGTTTTTAGAAAATTCTGAAGAAAAACGAACCGGTAAATAACCGATAAAAAATCCGAATCCGAACATTTATAACCGAAAAAAATGAACCGGTAAAAAACTGATTCTGAAAATTTATAAACAAAAAAACCAATTCCGAACATTTATAACTGAAAAAAACCGATTCTGAAAAAACCGAACCGAACCAAAACCGGTTATTAGAAAAACCGGTTTTTTTAAAACCGGTTTTTCTAAAACCGAAAACCGGTAAATTTGCACCTTTAGAGCAATGCAATCCTCGAACAAAAAGAGAGGTATCAACAAGTTTGGCTTGTTTGGCTTATGAATATTGGTAGCCTCATGACCACAAAGAAGTCTCATTAAACAAAAACAAAAACAAACAAACAAACAAACAAACAAATATCTGTGTGTAGAAATATACATTAATAATACCCAAATCATTACAAGACCCAAGTATTAAATTTGATATGTTAAATTGATACAAACATATACTAGTTAAACATAGTCTCGCAGGTGTAAACGAGTCAAAGCAGATCAAACTTTGGGAGAGCTAGACTCGACAATATTATGTACGGCTTGAGCTCGGCTTGTTAGCTCCACGAGCCTTCATGAGAGAAGCCAAAGCTCGGCTCGAGAAAAATTGAATTTGGCTCGAGTGTAGCTCGTAAAACTCTATTTATTTGTATTGATGTAATTTTTTAACCTACTAAAACTTAAATATAACATTAGCTTAAATGTGGCTCGAGCTCGACTCGAAAAGCTTGATAAGTATTTATAAGTAGTATATCTACATGTAAGCCTTTATCTAAAATGTAAAAGCAAAATGGTCAATATTGAAATTTGAAAAAGTCAAGTGAAATGTGGAAAAACTTTTATAAAGTTGTGTTCTTAAGTTTTATTTTTGAAAGAAGAGAACAAAAGTGGTAAAAAACAAAATAAATTCATGTTTCAGAATTTTTTCCTGGAGATAAGAGAAAATAAGGTGAGAGGAAATTTGACTAAATTTCTCTCAAGAAATTTCTTCCTAAAAGTGGGATGATTTGGAAGGAAGTTATATTACAAAACTTTCAATGAATACAATTAATTAAATGACATAATATAAAACATAACTTTTATATATAACAAAGGGTATAACATAAAATCATCAGTTAGCTCTTCGTTTCTCTTCTAACTCGAGAATACGATGTCCAAAACCAAAATATCATTATTCTCCTCTTCTTTTCTGTCCATTTTTATCACTTCTCTTCTTTCTTTCTTTTCATTTAAATACTCGAGAACCGAATGTAAAAGTGTTAAAAGTTTAGAAAAATGTTTAGATGATATTTCTAAGAAAAATAAAAGATGCAAATGATATGTAAAATGATGCAAGAAAAAATATTAAGAAATGTAAATAGCTTTGATTCAGGTTTATATTTACAATTTGAAACTTAAACATTTTACTTTTTAAATAAAAATATAAATTCTCTACTTTTACAATTTATGAAAACCTTTTTAAGAAAAGACCCGTTTCTCGCCAATTAAACACAACCTCAACCTCCCACTTAACCTCCCACTTATAGCATCTACTATGGGAAGTCCAATAATAGGTTTATAATTTTTGAAAAGGCTTATGGCTCATTTCAACCATGGTGGATTTTTATTTCATGTCCAGGTGGTACGCTAAAGGTCCTAAAACTAGGGATGCCAACGGGGCGGGTTTGGGGCGGGGCGGCCACCCCCATCCCCAAAACCGGTTACCATAGTTATTCCCTAACCTGTCTCGATCCCATCGGGGCGCCCCGTTGGGGTGAGATGCTCCCCCAAACCCGCCCCGTATTAATTAGGGATCTAATCGGGGTGTCCAATTTGGGTGCAATTGTCGACCAAAGCCACACCATTTCAAATTTCTTATTATTTTTATACCGTTAGCAATAACTTGAAGAATTAAGAACTTATTAATAATCAATTACAAACAAGCATTATTAAGTTTTCAACGGTAATATTATACATATATATTGATAACTTACGCCGGAAAAAATTAAAACTTGAAAATATTACACTAAACGAGTTTCTATAATTACTATTTTGCAATCTTACAAATATAAAAAAACTAACAATATTAGAGTAATAATTTTTTATTACGTAAATACTAACAAAATATTATATAGGTATACATATATTTGTATATTAGTTATAATTCTTGTGCACGCACGAGATTTACACATAAATCAAATTATTTTAAAATTTTAGTTTACTATATGGACATATAAGAATTTACTCGTAAAAATTGTGATATAACTTACAACTAATCGATATGCGTGAGTTTTCATTATGTATTAATGTCTATTAATATTTTGTAAAAAAATTTATTGGATGGAAGATTTAACTTTGTTTAGCTGACATACATGTTGAGGTTAATGTTGATGTTATTGTTTAATTTTAACTATTGATATCATGTTGTACAAAATGTGAGAGTTTAGTAGCACCTAATGAGCGTTGATGAAGTTAAAATACACTTCGTAATGTTTTTTAAAAATGTTTTTCCGGATATCCTTACATAAACTTTAAATAATAATTACACGAGTCGTTATAAATACAATCACGTATATTTGTATCATGTTGTACAAAATGTGCGAGTTTAGTAGCACATAATGAGCGTTGATGAAGTTAAAATATACTCCGTAAAGTTTTTAAAATGCTTTTCCGGATATCATTATATAAACTTTATTTAACTGACATAGATGTTAAGGTTGAGGTTGATGTTGTTGTTTAACTTTAACTATTAATATCATGTTGTACAAAATATGCAAGTTTAGTAGCACGTAATGAGTGTTGATTAAGTTAAAATATACTCCGTAAAGTTTTTAAAAAATGTTTTCCAGGATATCCGTGTATAAACTTTAAATAATAATTACATGAGTCGATGTTATAAGTACAATCGTGTATATTTGATAACATGTTGTACAAAATATGCGAGTTTAGTAGCACATAATAAGTGTTGATGAAGTTAAAATATACTCCGTAAAGTTTTTTAAAAATGTTTTTCCGGATATACGTATATAAACATTAAATAATAATTAAATAAGTCGTTGTTATAAGTACAATCATGAATATTTGTTTTCATATCACATTAACTCGTGCTCAACATTTAATATTTATATTACCGTTAATAATAATTTAGCCGTATTTAATATTCAAACCAGTGTACACATACATTAAACTTTTAATTAGGATAACATGAGTCATTATTTAATGTTTTAATAGATGAAAGTTTAAAACTAATATTTATTTTAAAAACATTTAACGTATATTAAAACTAAATCGTATGTTTACAAAATTTTGTAATTTAAATGGATGAAAGTCTCAAGCTAATACTAATACTCATGTGATTGTAAAAAAAGTTTATATTATAAAGTATAGAGGGTATAAAGTGTAAGGGGTTATTTGTTTATTATCTAAAGTTATTAAAAAATATTGAGACTTATAATTTTATACTTAACTCTATAGAATATATTTAAAATTCAACAACTAAAGTTTGATTAATTACCTCCTCTTTTTTTAAGTTTTTATTTTTATAAATTTGGCACATATATTTTTATGTGTTTTTTTCCATCAATCAAACTAGACGAGTACCCGTGCATAGCAACGGGATTTTATAGCGGTAGATAGTTATAATGATATTTTTGTTACACAAAACGTTATACAAAACACTTAAGCCAAAGTAGCATTGTAAACACTTTCTGTTTGTGATCATAATATTTATTGTCACGCAAAAACTGTAACATTTCATCTTACGACAACAAAGTACTATTGTAAACTCTATTGTAAATAGGTATCAACTTAATTAGCTGTAATAAGCTTCTTTTTTTTCCCCAGCTAATGAGCTTATCAAAAGGACTTAATTCGTCACCTTTATTTTGGATTCAGTAAACAGATAAGCCCTATAATAAGCTAATCCAAACACACCCTTAAGTTACCAAAAAAATAGCGCAAAACAAAATACATCAAATTGTTGAATCACATCTTTACCTTAGTCCACCTGTACAACATCATCAAAAATTGTACCTTATGAAAGCATGATCATTTTTTTAACGGTATAATTATATTAAAAAGCTAGCAAGAAGCTAGAATAACAAACGCTAAACAAAAATAACATGCAAAAGTAACCTATAACTACACGTGAACAAACCCATGTTAACAATGATCGAGTACACCTATGAATAGACTAAGCCTAAATGTTATAGTTGTTGATCCCAGTTGAGCAGTTGATGTTATAGAAGCTGACTTAATGAAAACAAACTTAAACAGAATGCGGAATGTAATGTTTAACTTAAGAAGAACTTATGCAAACAGTTTATCAACAATCACTTCAATATATTAATACGAATTGTCAACAGAATTAGGGTTACACGAAACCTTGAAGTGAATAACAAAGATACGTACTAAACTCTAACCCTAGGATCCCCTTTTATAGACTAAGGAGTCCTAGTCGGTTTACAATAGCTTTCTACACAAACAATATCCTTTCTATAATTACAAAAACGTGTATACAATATTATCTCTTCAGCAGTAGAATGAATGTACTAGCAGTAGTATTCTTGTCTCTCAGCAGTAGTATCCATCTAGTAGTAGTATGATAACACTAGCAGTAGTATCCATAAGCCTAGCAGTAGTATCACACTTAGATGAATTTCAGAGCAACAACAACTTAAAACCCAACAATCCTCCCCTCAACTTGATATTTTCTTCAAAATCATCAAGTTTCCTTTAAAGTATGAACAAACACTACGAGGATGCTTCCAAACACTCTCATTTCTCATTTTAAGACTTTGAAGCAAGTATCTCTTCATATTTTGTCACGAGATCACATGCTTGATCATCAACCATAAAGTGTCTTTGAAGCTTTAGCTTACCAGGCTGCAACATCTGATGTATGATCTATGTATGAAAGTTCAGAGGAGCATAATCTTTTTCTACTAACATGTAGATAACTGTTTCTTCAATTGTTAATGCATGAACACCACAAGACTGATATAAGAACCATGATCTAACTTTTCCCTTCTTCAGTCTCATCCATTCAACATCACTATCCTTAGGTTCAAACATTACCTTCAAGTTGTAGTAGATTACCCTTTCAAACACATCATCTGGTCTCACATCACCATATTTATCTGTATACAGCTTCCAAAGACTCACCACATCATCTATATCCATAAAATGCATCATCTGTGAGAATCTAACAAATCCATAGTATAATCCATTTGTTCTCTTAAATTCCCAATACCCTGCACTTCCATCTTTGATTACAAATCTATAAGAGATGATAGGGTGCTTAAGTGCTAAAGGGGTTACATTCATAACTTCTGGTTCATCATGCATAAACTTTTGTCCTTCATGTTTAGATAATCTTGTAAGAGTCATTAGTCTTGCTTTATGCTTTTCTGACACCTCCTTAGTAGCTTTCTCTTCTTTGTCTGATTCAGTCTCTGAACTGCTTTCCACTGCTACTTTTCTCTTCTTCCTAGCAAATGTCTTTTGCTTATAACCAGGTCTCTTAACACCATGACTAGGAGAAGTCACTTGTTCTACATTTTGCTCTTTTTTCTTTCTCTATCTCAACATTCTCAGCCTCAACCACTTTCTTAGGCTTTTCTACTCTCTTAGGCTCTTTAGCTTTCTCAACATCCACTCCCTTCTTATTCATCTTTGCAATCATCTCCTCATCTTCTTTTAACCCAATAGCAATGAAAGTTTTAGTTTCTCTCTTTGCTTTCTGATACATGTTGAAGATTTCTAATCTGAATAAGGTTTTAATTATACAAGCCTATACCCTTTCATGTTCCTTAGATATTGCTCATACCCCTTTCTTCTTTGTAGTGGAGTTGGCCCCCTGAGTAGCTTTCTCTTCTTCCTTTCTGCATTGTACTCTCTTTGCTTCTTAGCTGTGAACTCTAACCATGCACCAATATCAAATTTTGGCATTTCTTGTTCTTCAATGTTAACTAGCTTTGAGAGTTCAATATCTGCATCCATCTTGATCCTTTCAGCCTCCCAATCATCGTATTCCTTCTTAGTAGCACTGATATCATCACTTCAGCCATAGAGATATCATCTTCAAATACATCAGTAGTAGAAACTTTATCTATTGTAGCAGTAGGAACATCATTTACACCAACAGTAGGAACTTCTGTGCTAGCAGTAGGAAGTTTGGAACTAGCAACAGAATCCAAGTTTGCACTAGCAGTAGAAAGAAGTTGACCAGCACCAGAATCCACCTTAGCTACTTCTGCAATAACTTTAGCAGCATCATCTATTCCCAAACTCTTTACTGTTTCAGCCATGAACTTTGAAGCATTTAGCAACTCTTCAGGCTCCAAGGTCTTCAATTTTTCAACCTATGTCACTGACTCAATCACTGCTTCATTTCCATCCATATCAGCAACCACAAATCCTTCTGCATTTTCATTTTCACCACTATCTACTTCCATATCATTACCCATATTCTCATCTCCCATATCCATACCAACAGCAGCACTTTCCTTATTTCCCTTAGCCTCCCTGAATTCACTGGCTCATTCCTCCCCTGTTTGGGAGCATCCTCCCCCAAATTAATATGATCAGCATCAGAGGAACTTACAACCTGTGATGTACCCACTGATGTAGTTTTTCAATTAAGTATTTATTTTTCCAAAGAAACACTCATGAAAGTATTTTCCCAGGTCGTGTCCCAACAAAGGTTGAATTTGAATTCGTCGGTTCGTGATCGTGAAATCGTGAAGTGAATAGTGAATAAAAGTGAATAATTGGGATTTTTAAACTAAAAATAATGAAATAACAACTGAAAACAAGTACTAAAGCAAAGGGAACAAGTAAACAATACATAAGCTGAAACGTAAGAAAACGAATTAAAGACGTAAATAAAAACGTAATGCACAAAATAAAAAGTGAAATTAATGCAATTCTAAGCCTACGGGTGTAAAAATAGTTTTCCTACATCCTAAATGATAAAAGAAAAATTTGGGAAAAAGAAATTTATTTTTTTTTTTAACTTTTTATTTAATTATTATGAATTAAAAGCTAAACAAAAGAAAATAAATGATTAAAAATAGAAAATTAAAAGCAAAAATTATGAAAGTTTTCCTAAAAGTCTATTTTTAATGCAGAATCTAGTAAAAAATATGAAAAGTGGGAAAAAGCTTAAAAATAAGTTGTGATAAGCAAAACAGTTATGATAGGCTTAAATGGAAAAAGGTGTTAAAAGAATAAAAAGTGCAAACCCTTTGAGAAAATCCCAAGGGTGCAGTTGGTTTGTGTGTGCGTTGTGAGGTGTGGACAAGGGCTAAGGTCAGGGGTTCGAACCCTTGCCTTAGCTTTTTGTTAAAACTTTTTTTCTTTTTAACTTTTTGGCAAAAACTTAATAAACTACTGAAAATAAACAATTTTTATCAAAACAATATTTTGTAAAAACTTGAAATGAGCTCAGATCAAAGCTAAGATTAAATCGATAAAAGCTGGAAAGTTTGCAAACAAGAACAACTAAACAGCTCCAAAAGGAATTTTAAACTACTCAAAAGCTATCAAGGACACTAAGCTATCTCACCAAATTGAAAATAAAATAAGCTTATACTAAGATCTACCTCTAAACTAAGAATCAAAACTAAAATACTTAAAGATAAGCAGAATTGAGGTTGAGAAGATGGCCACATAGAACTAAGGGTGAGCAAACGGACCGGATGGACCGGACCGACCGACAAAACCGATCGGACCAGACCGGACCGAGATCGGATCGACCACATTCGGTTCGGTCTCGGTCTAGGGATTTTCATAATTTCGGTCTCGATCCGGATCGGTCTGGCTTAAAAACCAGACATTTAGCCTATTTGGACCGAGACCGGACCGGACCGGACCGAACTGAACCGGACTTCGTTCCGGTCTCGGTCTAGGATTTTTGCCGGATTCGGTCTCGGTCCAGTCCGGTTTTTGTCGGTCCGGTCCAGTTTTTGGATCGTAAGCACCCCTACTTAGAACAAACATGCATCAGTTTAAAAAAATCATAACAGAACCTACTTTAAGCTAGAATAAGAGCAAGCAAATGATTAAGGTTGTAAAACCCAGAAATTTTGAACATCTAAAATACTCAAAATACCCCTATAATTTTAAAACTTTTGATGATTATAACCTAAATATGTAAATTCGTTAATATTTGAACCACCAACGTTTATACGAATAATGAAAAGCTTATGATAAATAATAATGGTGTACATTCGATAATCACTATTCGGAATCAATAGTTTTGGTTTTATATTATTTTTATAGAAACACTCCCGGAAATATATTTCTCTCAATTACCAATTTGAGGTATCGCGTTTACACTTTAATTCAACGGAACACGAAATACACGAAGTAATAATAATAAGAGCATGTGCATCAGTAACGTGGAGGCATGCGTTAAGGGGTGTTTAACGCATGTTAAGGTGCGTTAACCGTTGCATATTGTGGCGTTAAGGAGGCGTTAACGTGAAACGTTAAGCCCTTAACGTCACGTTAAGGCTTATTTTGGTAAAAAAAAAAAAATTGACACTTTTAACCCCTATGAACTTTTATATATTTTGAACTAAAGATATTGGAAATTACAAAAGACCCCCTTAATATTTAAAGTAGCCGTTAGATAATTTTATTTGAGAAACTAGCCGTTAAGCCTTTTATTCAAACTTAAACTTAAACTAACATAACATCGTACTACATCATACAACACCATAAACTAGCCGTTAACCTCCCATACGGAAATACTTAACATAAACCAACACACGATACAAGAATACAAAGGCCATTAATTCATATATCTGTTCCAGTTGACGTTGCCCTTCAAAATCAACCACACTTGAAAATATTTGAAATCTTTCCCACCATTGCATTCTTTGTAAACGTTCATTGCATCTTCAAGACGAACATCTGGCTTACGTGTAGGCTGCAAATTCGAGTAAATTTCATGAAATTTTTGGCAATCAGAGTTCATTCTTGCCCACTTACCCGTTATCTGGGTTTTGCTACGAAAAGGACCGTCTGATTGTTCATTGAACTTTTCTGTTACGACTTACCAAAAAGGTCCTTCGTTGGCATGGAATTCGTGAACGTTTTGCCACATCTCGGCTAGCCAGCATTCTTCAATAGACCAACGATTTGCCATAGTAAATTTCTTTAGAAAGTGAAGTGTGTGCAAAATTGTATGATAATGTATGCTTTATATTGGAGTGTATAAACGTTTAAGATTCAAAACCTGAGCGGGATAATTTTAAAATTTCAAATTTCAAAAGTTCAAACAAAACAATAAAAATGTGTGCAAATTCAAAATTCAAATTTCATCTGAGCGGGATACATTTCAAATTTTGAATTCAAAATGGAGGGCGGGATAATTTGAAATTTTGAATTCAAAGGAGAGGGCGGGATACTTCCACAAAGCATCCTATAAATACCTATTGGGGTGATGCTGAATACACACACAGTTCACACCCACAATCATCAAAGAATTCACTTTTGTTCTTCCAACAGAATGTCTCACAACACATCACCTGAAAATGCATCGGTGTACAACACACCACCTGAAGACAATTCCCTACAAAACACACCGCCATAAGATCTTTTTCCGGTGTTCCAATATGACAACCCACCTCCTCCAACTCCACCAGAAGTAATGTTTCCACCAGAAAACATACCACAACCAAACAATTAACCACCAAACTTTCCACCTGAAAACCAACCCATCATTCGTCAGTTGACTGAGGAAGAACAGTATGAGCTAGATATGCAAGTCGTTTTGGAGGATGAAGCTGAGCAAGCCCGTCAGGAAAGGGAGCGTGAGGCGTACCTCAAAGGGAAACAGGATCGGAAGAACAGAAGAGCAGATTGGCGATGGGCTCAGGGACTTCTACTTGTGCCATCGAGTGAGGACGATTCAAGTGCCTCCTATTCGAGTCACGAGGGCTATGTGTCTGATGATTCATTTTATTGAATCGTAATTTTATGTTTAATTATCGTAGCTTTATGTTTAATTATCGTAGGTTTATGTTTTAGTATTTGCTGTTGTTTTTTTTAATATGTTTAATGTATGTTTAAATTTTAAGTATTAATATAAGTTGTGTTTTAGTAGTTATTTAAATGAAATATTAGTTTTAGTTGAGGGTTGAATTTGAAACTAGTTGAGTTAAAGCTGATTTAAATTGAGTTATTGTTGTGGGTGTTTTTTGTGAGTTAAAGTTAAAGTGTTTAAAGCTGACGTGGCGCTGACGTGGCGCTGAGTTAAGTTATAATGTGAGTTATTGATGTGGATGCTCTTAGAAACTTAAACCTTATCTCTTCTTCTTCAAACCGACTCCACCCATCATATAATATCTGTTTTTCCTTTCAACTGTACCAAAACACAAAAACTGATATCATCTTCCTTCTCTCTCTATCCTATGTTAGTCGGTCACCGCCATCACTTCCATCTCTCTACCTCTCTCGCTCTATTGGTATGTAAAAACACCACTTACTTCATTATTTTTTCTCTCTGGAACCAATTATAAATCAATCGACATGTTTTCTTTTTTGTGGATTAAAATCTATTCTAATAATGTTCTTGATAAATTATCGTGTGGTATAAAGTCAGATATAAGGATGTTTGTTTGTTTACTTCGAGCTTATCTTAGTTTGGACATGTTTTGAAATCGCTCATATGGTAACTGCTTATCCTACCTGTGGCTTCTATTTTGTAAACTGCCCATGTGCTAACTGTTAGCTGATTATCATATTTGGTATGTGTTTGTTTGTTTGTTTGTTTCAGGTCAGCCACCACAGCCCCGTAAGGGTGCGATAGGGAGTACTTGTCTCGGCTTATTGCTTGTTGTCTGCTATGCTATTGCAGCCCACCCCATAAGGTGTTTGTCCATTGCTCAGTCCAGGACACCAACACCTCAAGGCTGTTGGTTGTTGCTGTGTTGTTGTGGTTTTATTGATTGTTGTTGCTTGGTTGTTCTCAGCTCAAACCACACACGGGTGTGTTTGGTTTAACTTGTTAATTTTACTTATTGCATAATTGGGGTAAGCTTATTATTGGTCTTATTTGATTATGAATATACATAGATAATGAGTTAAGGTGTTTGTTTAGCTCATGTATTGTTTATATGTCATATTAGACATATCATAGTTGGAATAGAAGCTTAAAAATGGGGTCTTGATGTGTTTGGAACAAGTAAAATTCGTGCAGACTCTGTGACATGCAAAACGAGGTTTGAGGCTTTGCAAAAACTAATTTTTGATTAGATAATATGAAAGAGCTTATTTATATGTTCGTTTTGGTAATTGGAACGTCCCGTAACTCCTAATAATGAAGAAGTTATGGTCGAATGAAGTTTTGAAATTATATATATTGTTGGTACAACTATTAGCAAAGTTTGAGTCTGACCAGTTTCATAAATCATGATTTTTAGTCCTTTTGAATCTGTTTCAGCCTTCCGGCGAAACACGAAAGTTGTTCGGAATGACGTCTTGCATAAAATCTCTTTTGAGTCTGAGTCTTAAAAATGTAGTATAACGGGGCAAAACTGAAAGTCAAACTACTGCAGTTTATTTAAAAAGTCAAAGTACCATTAGAAAGTTGCAGGGGGATTCTGGTCATTTTGCATTGATATTCAGGTCTTGGCTATAACTAAAAAGTTGTCCAGAATGTCGTTTTACAAAAACTCTATTTTGAGTACGAGACATAAAAATGTGTTTTAATGGGTCGTTTTGGCCGGGTCAGATTTAAGTAAAGCATATAAGCCTTAATGGATCAACTTATAAATTACTATTGGACTACATATTGGGTATTTTGGACAATGGATATTCGGATTAAAAACTATTGAGCTTGGACATTTGGACTATCGGACTATATTGAACAATCAGTATTTTTGGACATATGGGCTTATTAGAGTCATGATGGACATGAGATATCGGGCGATTGCCCATTGGAATATTATCGAGCGTGAGGTTATTTGTGATGATCTTTTGTGATTTGCTACGACGCTGTCAAACCTTGCGACTTCAATTTTCGCAGACGAAAATTTTCTTTTTAGAGGGGAAGAATTGTAAAACCCAGAAATTTTGAACATCTAAAATACCCAAAATACCCCTATAATTTTTAAACTTTTGATGATTATAACCTAAGTATGTAAATTCGTTAATATTTGAACCACCAACGTTTATACGAATAATGAAAAGCTTATGATAAATAATAATGGTGTACATTCGATAATCACTATTCGGAATCAATAGTTTCGGTTTTATATTATTTTTATAGAAACACTCCTGGAAATATATTTCTCTCAATTACCAATTTGAGGTATCGCGTTTACACTTTAATTCAACGGAACACGGAATACACGAAGTAATAATAATAATAGAAACTTAAACCTTATCTCTTCTTCTTCAAACCAACTCCACCCATCATATAATATTTGTTTTTCATGTGGTTGATGATCCATACTCTAGTAGTCTTAGAGAATCTG
Source organism: Artemisia argyi (assembly GCA_030686995.1). NCBI lineage: Eukaryota > Viridiplantae > Streptophyta > Magnoliopsida > Asterales > Asteraceae > Artemisia > Artemisia argyi. The sequence goes on along the minus strand of CM060694.1, from coordinate 87,996,715 downwards.
AGTTGAACTGTCTTAAAGCTTATAGAAGTGCTCTTTTAGATGAAGAGTCTTTTTTGAGACACAAATCTAAGACTGATTGGTTAAAGGAGGGGGACAGAAACTCCAAATACTTCCACAATGTTATAAGAGGAAGATTGAACAGGAATAGAATTTCTCTGGTTGAAGATTTGAATGGTATTCCTTATAGGGGTAATGAGGTTAGTCAGCAGTTTGTTTCACACTTTTATAATGTTCTTGGAAAGTGTTCTTCTGTGAGTCCCATTGATGATCCTGAGTCTTTGTTCAAAAAGAAATTGCTTCCTTCTGAGGCTATGAATATGATCAAAGATGTTTCTAATGATGAGATTATGACATTGATAGTAATAAAGATCCTGGTCCAGATGGTTTCTCTTCTCAGTTCTTTAAGGCTTCTTGGAATATCATTGGTGATGAGTTGTGCAAAGCCATTAAAGAATTTTTCAAATATGGTAAGCTGCTAAAGGAGGTTAATGCTATAGTTATTTCACTTGTACCCAAAACTCCTATTCCTAAAATGGTTTCTGATTATAGACCAATTGCTTGTTGCAATGTGGTGTATAAAATTATTAGTAAAATTATTGTTAACAAAATCAAAGGTTTTCTTAGGGATTTGGTTGATCAAACTCAATGTGCTTTCATTCCTAGAAGGCAAATAAGTGACAATATTTTGTTATCTCAAGAACTTATGAGGGGTTATCACAGTAATAGGGGGCCTCCCGAATGTGCTTTTAAGGTTGATATACAGAAGGCTTATGATTCTGTTGAATGGGTCTTCTTGGAAAATTGTCTCAAGAACTTTGGTTTCCATGACACTATGATAAGGTGGGTTATGGAGTGTGTGACTACAACTTCCTTTTCAATTAATGTTAATGGAGACATGAAGGGGTTCTGTTGGATCAATATACTCTGACCAAACTTAACTATAACTTGTAATGGTCATAGTAATCTTGAATAACTCAAAACTACTAACAATGAAACACTGATATAACCTTGTAAAGTATGCGGAATCTACTAACACAAAGCTAAGAAGAACTTTGAATGATTATTTTAAAACCAACTTGAACCTGCTTATCTTATACAGATTCACTAACAATCCCTAACTCTCTAATATCGTATTCTCTAATCTATGAAATCGTATGCAAGTACTCGTCCGTCTAATACCATCCTAAGGCTCCTTTTATAGGCACAATGAAAACCTTAAGTCGGTTTACAATACTTGAATGATAAGTAAACTAACACTTACTAATTCTAGAATATTCTAATAATATTACATAACAATCCTTAAACGATTTTGCATATTAGTCCTTTATCTTAGAAGTACTTTGAATATTCTTCATTCACGAGCAGTACTTTGACCATGAGCAGCACTTTGACACAAGCAGTACTTTGAACAACAGAAGTACTTTGATCTTCATATCCCAACAATTCTCCCCTAAATTGTGTCTTTAACCTTTATCTGACTTGTGTGTCAAAGTACTCTTTATCAGCTTCAGATGATATCTTCACAACAACAAATCTTTTCAGCAACTTAGCAATATTTTGACAAAGTGTACATCAAATCTTTAATGTTTCATACTATTCTCATCACTTCCAGGTGTGTAAACTCCTGTGAGAGGTGAATCATTGAAATTTAATGGATTTTGATGCCTCTTTACCAAAACCATTAACTCTGGAGTAACCAATGTTTAGGTTAGAATAACCATGGTGCATTGATAACCATATGAGTTTTAGAAAATCATCAGCTATTAACGGATTTGTTTAGTCTTTACCAAGAGCCGTTTGCTTTTGGATTAGTTAGTTCTTTTATCACAACCATGGTGAACTAATTACCATATAAATGGATTTTCCACAGCCTTTACCACAAGCCATTTTCTTGTGGGCTAGCCAACTCTTCACTATAATAGATATGGTGAGTTGAAAACCATACAATTTTTAGTAAATTGTCAACTAAAAACGGATTTGATTATCACATCAGAGCCGTACCCTCATGATGAGTCAAACTCTTTCTTGTCTGTTAAACATGGTGAGTTAATTACCATTTGTTGTGTAGTACAAGTACTAACACCATGTGTGACTTCTCAAAACCTTTATTGATATCATCTTATGCTTCACAAAGTTTTTCTTTTAAAACTTTACTGGTTTTATGCAGCAAGCAGTACTTTGAGAAAGTACAGTTTGTCTTGCAGTACTTTGAATAAAGTACTTTATTATTCAAAAAATATTTATATAATATAAATCATACCAGTATTTATGCATTATCATCATCTGAAGTAGCCCACTTTATGAACAATTCAATCACCATTAATGCTACATCAGTCTCATTCTCAACCTCCATGCCATGATCAAGCATTTTGACCATAAGATCTCTTTCAAGAGGATATCTTTTCTCTGCTAGCATATGGATCATAGCTCCATCTTTCATTTCAAGTGAGTGTACCCCTGATGACTCAAAGAATCTCCATCTTATTATCTCCCAATTCTCTTGATCATTCCACAGAGCATCACTACTTGTTTCATTAGTTTCCCAGATGGTTATTAAATCACCCAATAAGATCAATCCCACTCCTGTTGGCTCAGTATTCTCAAAGTAAGCCTGCACTTGTAGATACAAATAGTATAGATCTTCTCTATCTATCTTGTACAGTATATCCCATAGCATATTGAATACTGTAAAACTTTCATTCTCTCTATGAAAAATGAGATCTCCATCAGATGATTCTACCACCGAAAATGTAGAAATCTTAGAATTTTTCTCAGCATTCTATGTCTTTTTTGGATTCTCAAAATCCACAACCCTAAGATAGTTCCTCAGTTCATCAATAGTGTCTGATCTCAGCATCTTGAGCCTCTTTGATAACTGATCATCTTGAGTTGCTCTCTTTCTCTTTAATTTTCTTTTCTCAGCTTGTTCTTTCATTTAATCTTCCAACTTCTTTTCTTTCTCAGAATCCATAGGCACAAAACTATCCAACTCTCTTTTGATTGACTCTTGAACACTGTCATATAGTTCTTTCACCTGTGGATATCTTAACCTTTGTAGATTCTTAAATCCTCTGCCTTTCAGAAAACTTATCATAGAATTCCTTTCTTGAGCTTTAGACAGTGGCCTTCTTGTTTCAAGAACTGGCTTCCTTGACAACCTTAAGAATTCAGCATCCAAATCAGCTTGATACTTTCTAGCAGCTTTTTCATTCTTAGCTACTTCAAAAGCTCTTAGCTGTGCCAGAGTGAGCTTCTTCTTCTTCTTCTTCTTTTTGGAAACTTTCACAATCCTTTTTCCTTTGTCATTAGGATCCAATTCTTTAGATTCAGAAGAAGGTTCTGAGACTTGAGCTTGTTCAACACCAAGAATACTTATCCCTCTTGGTCTTGACATATTAACCATAATCTGAGAAATAGTCTCATCATCACTAGCTGTGTGCTCCTTTATCTCTTCTTGCTGAATAGAAGGACCAGATTCATCATCAAAAATTCTTGTAGAAGGTCTAGCTTCATTAACATTTAAGGTAGCAGTACCTTGATCACCTTGATCCAAAGTACTTTGCACACCAGTACTTTAAGGTTTAGTACCTTGAATATCTATATGCTGATCAACAGTACTTTGAATGTCAGCACCTTCAACATCAGTACTTTGTGCTTTATTCTCTTCTGCAGCAATTTGGTCAACTTCATCAAGTTTTCTTTCAGCAGTACTTTGAGCAATATCTACAAAATCCATAGCATAAGCTTCTTCATTTGGATCTTGAGGCACAGCATCATCTTCATTCAGATTATCATTCTGATTCCTCCTCAATTTGAATGATGATGACCTCTTCTTGCTCTTCTTAGATTTAGAAGTGTTCTCTTTTTATGTAACTCTTTTTATGAATATGAATAAAGTTACTCTTCTATTTAATGATTAATGTAGCCACCCCTTAAATAAAGAATAGCTACTAATGCCTCCCCTTAAATGTAGCTTAATTATTGATCATCCCAATACTCACCACTAAATAAGTAAATCTTGTAACATCAAAGCCCTTTGTGAGTAAATCAGCTACATTATCATCTGTGTGAACTTTAACCACATCTATAAGTCTGTGCTCATAACAATCTCTGATAAAGTAATGCCTAATCTGAATATGCTTAGTCTTGGAATGATAGACAGGATTCTTCACAATATAGATTGTACTCTCATTATCAATGTTGATAGGAGTATTCTTGAAGTTGAATCCATAGTCCAAAATTTGATTTTGCAACCAAAGCACTTGGGCACAACAACTTGCAGCAGCCACATATTCTGCTTCTGTGGAAGATGTTGCTGCAATTGTTTGCTTCTTGCATTGCCATGAAACTAATCTTCTTCCAAGATATTGGCATCCTCCAGTAGTTGATCTTCTGTCATAATTGTCTCCAGCATAATCACTATCTGAAAAGGCTTCCAAATGAAAAGGAGACTCTCTAGGATACCACAACCCTAGCTTAGGTTGTTGCCGAAGATACCTAAAATTCCTCTTGATTGTATTCAGATGTGAAACTTTGGATTTGACCTGATGTCTTGCACATAAACACATAGCAAAAGTAATGTCAGGTCTAGATGCAGTCAAATACATTAGACAGCCAATCATGGATCTATATAGCTTAACATCAACATCTTCTCCATCTTCATCTTTCCCCAATGGTTTGTTAGTATCAATGGGTGTGGAGGCTGGCTTGACAGTGGTAAAATTAAACCTCTTAAGAATGTCAGAGACATACTTATCTTGACTAATATAGATTCCACTGCTTAATTGTTGAACTTGAAGCGCTAAAAAGAATGTTAATTCACCCATGGAACTCATTTGAAATTCTTGTTGCATGAGCTGCTCAAACTCTTTCACCATTGACTGTTTTGTGGCTCCAAAGATAATGTCATCCACATACACTTGGACAAGCATAATATCCTTTTTGTCTCTTTTGATGAACAAAGTCTTGTCAATGGCACCTCTCCTGTAACCATGTTGCAATAGAAAAGTGGAGAGTCTTTCATACCAAGCTCTAAGGGCTTGACGGAGGCCATACAGAGCCTTAATAACCTTGTAGACTTGTTTGGATGTACATGATCTTCAAAACCAGGAGGTTGTTTGACATATACCTCCTCTATGATAGTGCCATAAAGAAAAGCACTCTTAACATCCATTTGATATATAGGAAAGCCCATATATGATGCAAAAGCCAGAAACAACCTTATGGCTTCAATTCTTGCCACAGGAGCAAACACTTCATCATAGTCTACCCCTTTTGTCTTGTCTGCAGCCTTGAGCGACTAATCTTGCTTTTTTCTTGATGACATTCCCTTTTTCATCTCTCTTAACTCTGAAGACCCATTTTGTACCAATTAATCTCTTACCATCAGGTAAATCACATAATACCCACACTTCTTGAAGCTTGAATTGTAAAAGTTCTTCTTGCATGGCTTCAACCCAACTCTCTTTAGCTAATGCTTGAGATACTGTCTTAGGTTCCTCTTGAGACAAAAAGCAAGCAAATAAGCACATTTGCTGATCCTTGTGATTCACCCTATTTTGTTTATAAACAAAGCTAAGTAAAGAAGTATGTTGCTGAGAGAGATTCTTAGCCTTTGTTCTTGTGAGCACTCCTGAAGTAGAAGGTCCAATGATCTTACTGACAGGATGATCTTTATGAATTCTCAATGTAGGAGTTTGTTGATCCCAGTTGACTAAACGATCTTATATAGAAGTTGACTTGAGTTAATACTTAAGCTAAAACGCGGAATATTAAAGCTTAACTTAAGAAGAACAGTTATTCACTATCAACACTTCAATATATTAATAATACGAGCACTCGACAATGCTAGGGTTTTACAACCTTGAAGTGTAAACGAAAACAAAATAATACATCCCAACTTTAACCCTAGGCACCTCCTTTTATAGACCAAGAAGTCCTATTAGGTTTACAATGACCTTCTACACAAGATAAGAATATTCTAAACATATAAGATATACACATAATCTATTCTATAATTATCCACTCGTGTATACAAGTCTATCTCTATAGCAGTAGGTTCACCAGCAGCAGTCTCTCATAGCAGCAATTTAATTACTCTAGCAGCATAATCAATATCCTTAGCAGCAGATTCATATTGGCAGCAGTTTGACACTTAGTGAAATTCTGAGCAGCAGAATCTCAAAACCCAACAATCCTCCCCTAAACTTAATATTTATTTCTAAATGATTAAGTTTCTTCAAAGCTTAAATAATCACCAGGAGGATGCTTCCAAATACACCACTTTTCTCTAAGATGACTGTTGACTAAGAATCATCTTGTATTTAGACAACAAGTTGAAAGCTTGATCATCAGTATCATAGGCCTTTTGTAGCTTAAGCTGCATAACACCATTAACCATCTGATAAATAATCTCCAAACAAGATGCCAATGGATAATCCTTTTCAATTAGCATATATAAAGTAAGTGGCCCAATGTCCAAAACATGAACCCCAGAACTTTGAAAAAGCATCCATTTTCTGACTTTGTATTCTTTGATCTTTGTCCATTTTGAGTCTTCCAAAGAAGGATCAAACATGAGTTTCAAAGCTCTCCAAATAACGTAGTCAGACAAGGCTTCTTGATTATTATGAGTATCCACATTAAACTTTGTAGCACCATACTTTTCTTTGAACAACCTCCATAAAGTACAAATATCTTCTCTATCAAAGTAATACAACATCTGTTGAAGTCTAAGAAATCTAGATGTCTTACCATCAGACCTTTTGACATCATGAAATGTTCCAACAGTGTTTAGATATCCTGTAGTTACTTGAATAATTGGATATTTGATTCCCACTGGTTCAACATCAACTACCTCAGGTTCTTCCCTCTTGGTAACCACAGTCAGAACCTGCATTTGTTGTTTTAGATGCTCAGGAGGAATATGTTCAATATCATCCACATACTCATCATCATCATCAGATTCAGACTTGTCCTGTACTGCTACGTTCTGCTTTTTCCTAGCAAAAGTTTTCCTCTTAATACTTTTTCTTTTATACCTCTGCTAGAAGGAGTCATTTGCTTTTCAATCCTTTCTTCTATTGTGAGCTCTGCTTTACCAGCTTTGTCAGGTACCAACTTCTTGTTCATTTGAGCAATTTGTTCTTCATCTTCTGTACGACCCATAGGATAGAAGGTATCCATTTCCCTTTTAGCCTGTTGATACAAATCAAACACTTCTTGATCTGACTTGTGTTTCAATTGCACTAATCTCCATCCCTTCATATTCTTAAGGTATCTTTCTTGCTCTCTTCTTTGTTGAAGTGGAGTTGGTCCCCTGAGTATCTTCCTTTTCCTTCTTTCAGCAGCAGCTTCTTTCTTTTTCTTTGCTGTGAATTCTTGCACCCAAGCTTTAACATCAAATTCTGGAGTCTCTTGCTCTTCAATTTTAACCAGCTTGGATAATTCAATGTCAACATCCATTCTTATCTTCTCATTAACCCATTCCTCATACCTCTTCAAATCTTCAGTTTCTTATCAGCCCTTTCTTTTTCTTGTTGCAGCATTTGTTGATCTTCAAAATCAATTTGTTCTTGTTCCTTTCTTGCAAAAGCTGCATCTTGCTCAATTTGTAACTCTTTAGGCCAATAATGAAAAGGAATCTGAGAGTAGTCAATCCCTTTAAACATTATCATCTGTTCTTCAATCACCTTTCCCTTTCCCTTATTAGTAGATGATGAAATTGAAGTTGAATGTTTTCTAGCAGAAGTAGGTTCTCTGATTACTACTCCTTTTTGAGGTATTCTTGGTAATGGAGATGTTATTGTGGATGTTGGTTGTTGTGGTTGTGATTGATTTGGTTGTGTTGTTGGTTGAGATGGTGATTTGGGTAGAACATCTGTTGTCTTCTTACTTAACAATACCACTGCTTCAGCAGTAGCTTTGTCACTAGATCCAGCAGTAGAACCTTGTGCATCAGCAGAATTGAGTTTCTCACTAGCAGCAGGATCAGCTTCTAGCTTAGCAGCAGAGTTATGTGTAGCAGCAGAGTCACCTATCTTGTTAGTAATAGCAGCAGTATCCACATCTTTAGCCACAGAATCACCCAAAGACATCAAAGCTTCACCCATCAACCCTGTTGCCTTTACTAATTGCTCAGGCCTTAAAGTCTTGAGTGTCTCCACCACATTTTCTTGTACATAAACCAATTCTTCCATAACAGCTTCATTCCCCTGCTTATCTGTAACCACAAAACCATCCATATCCTGAGGACTTTCGACCTCCATATCATCATTCATTTGAACCTCCCTAGAAACCATTCTAGTATCCGCATCTTGAGCACCATCAACCTTCATCAAATTTACCTCCCCTGATCCCATTGCCACATTCTGCTCCTCATTCCTCCCTTGTTTGGAAGCATCCTCTTCCAAAGGAACAGAGTGTTCAGGAGAACTAATCACCTGTGAAGTGCCCACTTTCTTCAATCTTTTGAAGGAGGTTGAAGATCTTGATTTTCTTATATTCTTTATCTTCTTTTGTAATCTTCTGATCTTTTTAGCTTGAGCATCAGAAATAGTTGAAAGACCAAGAATCTTCTCCTCCAAAGTATCACATTTAAGCTCCAGGTTGGTACAAGTAGCCATCAATTTCTTAATAAGTTGCATACTAGTCTCATCACTTCGACCTGTGTGACCTGGTCCGAGAGGTGAATCATTGACATTGTCATTTTGTACAGTATCATCCATCAATTCATTAGTCACTGATCTGTCCTCATCACTTCAACCTGTGTAACCTGGTCCGAGAGGTGAATCTTGGTACTTAAACCCAACATCAAACCTAGTTTGATCATCTGAGCCCCCTATTTTTGTCATTTGGCTAGGGTTACCATCATTAGAATTAGATTCATCAAAACCCTCCTCACTATATGTTGCCTTCGTTTAGGTCTTACTTATGTTATCACTGTTCTGCTCTGCTGCTAAACTAGAAGCAGTAGTGACAGCCCTCACCAACGTGTCCCCTCCATCACCTAGGACAACCTCATCTGGTACAGACATCCTAACACTAGCCTGAGGTAGCTCAGTGTTCTTTGTGGCTTTCCTACAGGTGTAGAGTATTTTAGGTTGTGTGATAGATACAGTAAAATTTGGTGTGTGATGGGAATCAGTGGGAGTTCCTGATCCTTCACCCTGAATGTTTTGCACAAGTTGCACCATGTAAGGTGTAAGTGGTGTAAGTGTGCTTGAAAATCCTTTTCCATTTTTAAGTAAGAAAGTAAACATTTTTGAAACCAACTTAGGAGAATCATAAGTGGATTTATGTGTTCTTACTTTTGAAATTTGGTTTTCCACAAAGAGTTGTATAAATCTTGGATATAATAAATAAGAACCAGACTCTTTGATGCTTTTTGCAATCCCTTCCAAAATCATGTTTGAAAAATTAAATGGATTTCCTTTGCTTAGGCATATCATAGCAAATGCTATGGTAGTACTAAACTCATTCCACCCAGAAGTTTTAGAACTCAAACAATGAAGAAGATTGTGAACCAAAAATTTATATTGAGAACAGAGAAGCCCTTTTTGAAATTTTAAATTAGTATGTTGGCCCTCATATCCCAAATCATTTAAACTCTCAAAGTTGGCAGAGTTAGCAAGACACGTAGCCTCTGCTTCATCATCTAAGAGAAGAATTTCTCTATATAGAAGATTTAGTGACACGCACTTGTTGACCATCTACCATGGCCTTAATATTTTTTTCCCCATCCCTAGTTTTGACTTTAGCAGTAAGCCAAAACTATTTGATGTAGGAAATGTATATAGTAGGTTTGTTGGGAATTCTGCTAAGTAAGAATTCTCCTGATGGATACTGCTGAAGAGCTGGTTCCTGCTGAAGTAGTGTATCTGCTGAAGACTAGTTTCAGCATTATTAGTTTCTGCGGATATAGTATTTCCGTATTTTATGTAATATAGTTAGGATATGCATGAGTTTATTTAGGAAGTGATAATGCATATCTTTTAGAAGTTTTAGTATATACGTTTCTTGGGAAACGGTTTAGGGTTCCTGGTGTATAAAAGGAACACACGATTATGTATTGAGTTTCGTTTTAGAAAAACAATTTCATTATTATTAAAAGATCCATAGAGGATCAAAAGTTCTTAGTATTAAACTTGTGTTTATTTCCGCTTTAAAATACAAGTTACAGAGATTATCTATTAGTGTGTTAGTCATTACATTAACATAACTAACGATTCTAGAGTAATCAAGAAGATCTATCAAGGTCTTATATTTAACAAGTGGTATCAGAGCCTCGAGAGAGTCTCTGTGATACTGAGAAAAACAAATCTTACACCATCAAAATCCAAACCAATCAAAGAAAATGCCTGGATCAGACGATGAAGTTGATACAACCCAGAACATAAACACCACTTCTCTCCAACAACTCAACCTCTCCAACAGTAATGCTAAATTTCCATACTTAAAGAATGCTGAAGACTATGATTTGTGGTCCATGAAGATGAAAAACTGGATCACAAACATTGACTGGAATCTTTGGGAGGTTGTCCGAAAGGGGAACAGCCTGAAGAAGCATGTCAAAGATGCTGATGGGGTAGTTACAATTGTAGGCCCCAAAACTGCTGAAGAGGTTCTAGCCGTGCAAAGGTAGAATAAAGTAAGAACAATTCTGCTCCAAGCTATACCAGATGACCACATGGGTGACTTCCACTTCATGGAGGATGCCAAGGACATTTGGATGGCAATAAAGGCTAGATTTGGTGGGAATGATGAATCAAGAAGGTTGAAGAAGTCAATGCTGAAGCAGCAGTTTCAAGAGTTTCAGATATCTAAGGAAGAAGGAATCCATAAAGGCTATGACAGGTTCCACCGGATCTTAAGTCAGCTTAATCAGCTGAAGGCTAGATCAGATAATGAGGACTGCAATGCTAAGTTTCTGAGATCTTTGCCACCATCTTGGTTGCAAGTCAATATTGCTCTCAAAACAAAGGGTGGATTAGACTTAATCTCCTTTGATGACCTCTACAACAAGCTCAAATCTCTTGAGCCTGATGTTAGAAGTCCAATTCGTCCATCCACTCACTTAGCCTTTGTTAGCACCACCACAAAACCTGTGCACCAAGCCTCAAGTTCTTACACCTCAGGAGCATCTTCTCAAACCCAGACAAAATCAGCTCCTAAATCAAAATCCAGTAGTGTATTGGATGATATTGTTCATTCATTTGTGGCTGAATATGAACATCAACAGTTTCTTGCTTATGAGGATTTTGAACAGGTGGATCCATTGGAGATAGAGGAGATGTACTTGAAATGGCAGCTAGCAATGATTTCTATGAACATTAAGAGGTTTGAGACTAAGTCTGGAAGAAAGTTTGGTTTTAATGGAAGAGAGGCAGCAAGGTTTGACAGAAGGAAGGTTAAATGCTACACTTGTGGTCAAGTGGGCCATTTTTCAAGAGAATGCAAGGAGAGGAAGTCTGGTGATGAAGTTAGATATGGCTCATATCCATTGGAATCAGGGAATTCTAAGACTACACCTTCAAAGGCTTTGGTGACTCTGGATCACCAGATTGATTGGGCTGAACATGAACCTGCTAAAGAGGAAGCTTCTACTTCTACACAAGTGAATCTGCTGGCATACTCACCTTCAGAGGACAAGAAGGAACAAGTCTCCTTGATGGGAATCTCTCAGGTACACAACTGTGTGTTTGGATGTAGTGTAAGATACAATGAACTTAAACAAGAATATGATGAATTGAAACCTAAGTACAATGAGTGTTATATTGAAGTAGAGGCCTATAAAAAGGCTTTAAAAACTTTAGAGAAACAAAAAGTTTGGTTTCAAAAGAATCAAGTAAAATATGATGAAAAGATAAGAGTTCTAGAAAGTGATTTAGAATGTGCTAAGATAGACTTAAGACGTACTAAAAAAGAGAAATCTGATGTAGAAAACGAAAAACAAGAATTACAAGTTAAGTTAGATAAAGAGATAGCTGGTCGTATGAAATGGCAGGAAGGAGCATCTAATTTGAATAAATTGATTGATGGTCGCCAATCTGTTAGGTCTAGAAAAGCATTAGGATATGAGAAATATATAGATCCTGAAGAGTTAACTTATCCTGATATGTCTAGTGTTTTTGACCCTGAACCAGCCTTAGCTTATCAAACATCTGTTAAATTTGTTAAGGAAGGGGGAATGAATGCTGTCCCTGGACCTATAAGAGGGGAACATATGCCTATAGACCTGTCCATACCTATTGACTTTGATGGATCACACCATCTCTATGGCAAAAAGTCAAGTGACTTGCCAGACCCTATTATTAAATCTATTGACTTTGTCTCTTGTTGTGATAGTGAGAAGTCTTCTGATGAAGGGTCTACTTCATTTGCCAGTTGTGATTCAAGTGAGAAGTCAGACCTGCCCAAGACCACTCCCAAGATCACTTTCAAGACCACACCCAAGACTCCCCACAAGCCTTCTAGAGTTCCTGCTGATAACAAGACAGTTTCTTCTGAAGACTTGTTTTTTTAAATCTTTGCAAAACAATATTTCTAGTTCTGTTAAAAACAATTCTGTTAATCATTGTGGTTTGAATGCTTTTTCATGTTATGGAACTTCCTTCAGTTTGAATAAATCTTCTAAAAAGAAGAAATGTTTTGTGTGTGGAAGCAAATCTCATTTGATTAAGGATTGTACTTTTCATGAGCAAAGAATGAGTGTATGTTTTAGTCAAAGAAAACCTAGGCAAATGTGGAAGAATGTTAATGAAATACCCTCTTTTATTCCACATCAGCAGAAACCCAATTCTGCTAAACCACATTCTTCATGGAGAAGAACCAGTACTAGACCTTATGCTCGACCCACTAGTTCTTTCTTTTCTAATGGTTATTGGCCTAGTCACTTTGACTCAATGTATTATGGTGGTGGGTATTGGGATACTGCTGTGAAGCCCTCAGCAGGTTGTTCTTGGACAAAGAAGGGTCCTAATTTGCATTACAGGCCCAAGAACAATGGTGGATCTAAAACATCTACATGGCCTATCTCTAATGATCCACAAGGCAGACTCAAGTCAGTAATGACTTGAGTCTCCAATGTGTACTAACTTTTGTATATTTCTTGTTGTTGTTGTAGGATCATCCTTTGAAAAGTACTGAAGTAGGGATAGTTGATAGTGGTTGTTCCAGAAGTATGTCAGGGAATAAGGACAAAATGCATGACTTTGTGCCTATAGAAGGAGGAGGAACTGTAACTTTTGGTGGTGGAGATGGCAAAATTACTGGGAAAGGAACTATTAAGACACCTCTGCTAGATTTTGAGAATGTTTATTATGTGAAGGAGCTGGAGCATTTTAATCTATTCTCTGTATCACAAATTTGTGACACTAAGAATAAGGTTTTCATCTCTGAGGATGAATGTCTAGTGCTCTCCAAGGACTTCAAACTTCCAGAAGACACAACTGTTTTGCTGAGAGTTCCTAAAACCTTCAACTTGTACACATTCAATCTGAATGATGTTAAGCCAGAAGGTGATCTAACATGTTTGGTGGCTAAAGCTTCCCAGGATGAATCTACCAAGTGGCACAGGAGAATGGCTCATGTTAATTACAAGACTATCAACAAGTTGTCTAAACTTGGTCTTGTTCAGGGCCTTCCTTCTAAACTCTTCACCAATGAACACAATTGTATTGCTTGCAACAAGGGAAAGCAACACAGAGCCTCTTACAAAGCCATAAAAGCTATGAGCACCATTTCAGAACCTCTTCAGTTACTGCACATGGATCTCTTTGGTCTAACTCCTATCAGAAGTATTGATCATAAGTACTTTTGCCTGGTTATCACAGATGATTATAGCAGGTTTTGCTGGGTATTCTTTCTAAAAACAAAAGATGAAACAACTCCTATTTTGAAAGAATTCATCATTTTAATTGAAAACCAGCTTAATAAAAAGGTTAAAGGCATTAGGTGTGATAATGGGACAGAATTCAAAAATGTTGTTTTCATAGAATTCTGTAAGTCTAAGGGGATTAGAAGGGACTATAGTACTCCAAGAACCCCACAACAAAATGGGGTTGCTGAAAGGAAAAATAGAACCTTAATTGAGGCAGCAAGATCTATGCTTGCAGACTCTAAATTACCCACTATGTTTTGGACTGAAGCAGTAAGTACTGCTTGCTATGTCTTGAACAGGGTATCCATCACTAGACATCATGTCAAGACACCTTATGAACTTCTCACTGGGAAAGTTCCAGACATACATTACCTTAAGCCTTTTGGATGGAAAGTAACAATTTTAAATACTGCTGATACACTGGGTAAGTTTGATGGGAAAGCTAATGAGGGATACATTGCGGGTTATTCTGTTCATAGCAAGGCCTATAGGGTTTATAATGTGAATGCCAAAAGGATAGAGGAGACCCTTAACCTAAGATTTCTTGAAGATCAGCCTAATACTCAGGGACAAGGCCATTCTTGGTATTTTGACCTAGATTATTTGACTGATTATTTGGGTTATACTAGACATGCTTCTAATCCTAATGCAGGTACCAAAGATCCAATTTCTAACCCTGCAGGTTCCATGGATGATGACTCAGAATGTGACTCTGAGCCAGATGAACATACCATTGTTGTACCATCTTTTCCAGCTAACCATTTTGTAGGTAATCATTCTGCTGCTGAACAAGATGATGAGTTACATTATTCAGAGGATCTTGCAAGACTTAAGAAGCAAGAACATGCTGCTACATAGGAAGCTCAGAGACTCAGTACAAAGGTTGCACAAGAGACTGATGCCATCCTTCAACAATCAGTACAAGCAGTCAGTGGAAACAAGGATGCTGCTGACAGTTCTACTGAAGGCACTCCTATTCCCACTAATGGGCTCAAAGCTGCTGATACTCCTGCTGCACAATCTCCCATTTCTACTGAAGCTTCTACAGACTTTGAGAAGCCCTTTACAAGATTTCCATGTCCTTCTGATCTTGGTAATTATCAGCCCAAGCCTGGCCTGTTTCACTCAGCTTCTTATGATACTGAGTTTGGGCCTACAGTCAACAACCTTGATGCCACAATTGATGTTAACCCTACAGCAACAAAGAGGATTTATAATGATCATCCCCTTTCTAAGATTATTGGTGATCCTCAAGCACCTGTTAGAACAAGAAGCACTGTAAAGAATACTAAATATGGTGAAGTTGCTTTCATTTCTTATGTCTACAATCAAAAGAGGGACAATCACACAGACTTCAAACATTGTCTGTTTGCATGCTTTCTTTCACAGATAGAGCCAACTAGTGTTCCTCAAGCACTGGCTGATTCAAGTTGGCTTGAAGTAATGCAAGAAGAGATGCTGCAATTTAAGAATCAGCAGGTTTGGAGATTGGTTCCTCTCCCTGATGGTAAATATGCCATTGGGACAAAATGGATTTTGAAGAATAAAAGAGATGCAAGGGGGATTGTGGTGAAAAACAAAGCTAGACTAGTGGCTCAAGGGTTTAGACAAGAGGAAGGCATTGACTATGATGAAGTCTTTTCACCAGTGGCCAGAGTTGAAGCAATTAGGATATTTTTGGCCTATGCCTCATATATGGGATTTATGGTTTATCAGATGGATGTTAAAGGTGCTTTCTTATATTGTGAAATTGAAGAGGAGGTTTATGTGACTCAACCCAAGGGATTTGAAGATCCTGTTCATCCTGAGTATGTGTACAAGGTTGTCAAAGCTCTCTATGGACTTCATCAGGCTCCCAGAGCTTGGTATGCTAGACTTTCCACATTTCTGCTGAAGCATGGCTACAGAAGAGGTGCTATTGACAAGACTCTATTCCTAAAGAACGATTACAGGGATATTATTCTTGTGCAGGTTTATGTGGAAGATATTATCTTTGGTTCTACCAAAGAAGCATGGTGTAGAGAGTTTGAGGATCTGATGAAGGGAGAATTTCAAATGAGTGCCATGGGGGAACTCACTTACTTTTTGGGTTTACAGGTTTAGCAGAAACCTGTTGGTATTTTTATACATCAGGAGAAGTATGTAAAGGATATGTTGTCAAAATTTGATATGGAGAATGTCAGGACTGCCACTACTCCCTATGAGGCTCCCAAACCAAAGAACAATATTGATCCTGATCTCCCTGTGAATGTTCATTTATACAGGTCAATGATTGGTTCTTTGATGTATTTGACTGCCTCTAGACCTGATATTACCTTTGCTGTGAGTGCATGTTCAAGGCACCAAGTCACTCCACTTACCTCTCACTTAAATGTTGTTAAAAAGATTTTCAAGTACCTGAAAGGCCAACCCAAATTAGGTCTTTGGTATCCCAAAGAATCTCTATTTCAGATAGCAGCTTATAGTGATAGTGATTATGCTGGTGCCAATATGGATAGAAGATGTACAACTGGAGGTTGCCAATTCCTTGAAAGAAGACTGATTTCTTGGCAATGCAAGAAACAGACCATTGTTGCTACCTCTACTACTGAAGCAGAGTATGTTGCTGCTGCCAATTGTTGTGGACAGGTTCTCTGGATTCAGAATCAATTGCTGGATTATGGGTATAATTTTATGAATACTACTATTTTCATTGACAATCAAAGTACAATTTGCATTGTTAAAAATCCAGTTTTTCATAATAGAACCAAACATATAGAAATCAGGCACCACTTTATCAGGGATGCTTATGAGAAACATTTAATTAAAGTGGTAAAAATTCACACAGATGAGAATGTGGCAGATTTGTTAACCAAAGCATTTGATGGACCAAGGTTTCAATATTTGGTGGTCCATATTGGTATGCTTAACCCTTAAATGCAAAGTTTAAGGGGAGGCATAAGCCTCAGGGGAGGCATATGCCTCAGGGGAGGATTGTGAGTGTAAACTTTGTAAAATTTGTATAATGTGTATACTTTTTGAGTTTATAACACTAACCCACTAATGTTTCTGCAAGTTTGTTTGGTGTATTTGCATGTTTTATGTCTGTTTTGCAGATGTTCTGATGTTGTAAGTTATATGTTAAAAGTCACCAAGAGCTGTATTCAAGGGAATGTGGTCAAGTATGCTGAACATGGTTTCTTCTGATTAGTTGATTATACTAAAGGTCATACAAAGTTGATTAATGAAGAAGAACTTTTCATTCATTCAAAGAAACAAGTTACAGCTTACATTCAAAGTTCCAACTGGATTACAAAGACCATTCCTATACATTTGCCTAATCGAGTTCTACTAGCTTCTATCATCTATTACAAAATACTTGAGGCTATGACAAGTACAATGATGAAGCTGAAGATGAAAATGGAAAAAGAAGAGAAGGAAGACTATGAAGATGCTCAAGTACCAAAGGTAAGAAAATACTCAAGAACTTTGGTCCATGGCAACATTCCTCAATCATCTACTCCATTTTCCCTTTTCCCTTACGTACAACCTCTGCCTCCTTGCTCTGTCCGTTGTGTTCTTGATAAGAAAGACCAGGTCCTGGAGCAGGAAGATCCAACATCACATTTCGTGATGTTGGAAGAGATGGATCTCTCTTACTTGACCTTGGTTGGGATCTCTCTGGTGTGGAAGGAGGAAGAAATGTTGGATCTTCATTTTCCTCCTCTGAAGAGTCTTCATCAGAGGTACATATGAAGGGAGAGACAAGTTCTCTCTTAGCAGGAATGGGAACATGGCTAGGTTCACCCCTTTTATGTGCATTCCATCGTCTTTCATGTGCATCCCATCGACTCTCCATTTCTCTTTCATAGTCTGAATCAGAAAGCTCCCAAGGATATGGTGGTAAATCTTCTTCTGGTGATGAATAAGAGAGAGAAGAGGAATTTTGATCTAAAGTTTTTGGTTTTGATGACATGATTTTGGTGATGAATTGAGGTTAATTGGGAAATTAGGGTTGTGAGATGATTTGGGGTTAATTGATGCCTGAGAAGTGTTATTTGGGGGTGATTAAATAAGCCAAGTTTAGGCGTTATGATAATTAATGCGAGTTGGGTGGCATAGTAAAAATCAAGATATTCACCGAAGATATTTTTACATTTGCTTGGTTTCTGCTGATGTTGACCATTCCTCAGCAGATTTGACTTTCATTTATGCCGAAGGGTAATTTTGAATTTGGAAGTTTTTAAGTTACACGTCAGACTTGGTCAATAATTAGTTCCGATAATTTTGACCACGATTGGGGAACTTCCAAATATAACCTACTTCGCATATCTCTTCCTAAACAAAATTATTCGCTTGTTACTCCATTTAAACCCATAATTCTCTGAGTAATTCATACCTGTCTCACGCAAATTCATTCAAATGGCACAACTTGAATTAAAAGGAGATCATAACACGTATGTTATTCTGAAAAAGGCTAAGGGACACGGAGAATTTGATTTAATGGTGGAGTTTCTACAGAGATCAAAGATTCATTATGCTTTGACACATTGTCCCAATCTGATTTATGAATCAATGGTGAAGCAATTTTGGGCATCTGCTGCAAAGAGATCCAACACAGAGATTGTAGCTATAATTGAGGGTGTAGAGTATGTGGTGATAGAAGGTTTAATCAGGACAAAGCTTCAGTTGGATGATGAGAATGGTGTATTTCACTCCAACACTGCAGAGATTCTTGCTGGGCTAAGGGAAGCTGGATATCAAAGTACTGATACAACTAAGTGGCACAAGAATCAATTTTGTCCTAAGTGGAGGTATTTGGTGCATTTGCTACTCCAATGTATAAGCAACAAGTGTGGTGGATGGGACCAATTCTCTCTACAATTGGGTTGTGGTATTGTTTGTTTTTCTAAGGGTCTAACTTATAATTTTTCAAAGTTTATTTTTGAAAATATGCTAGAAAATATTGATAAACAACAACATAAGTTCTTAATGTACCCTAGGTTCTTACAAATTATTTTAGATAGAACCCATGTGCCTATTAAAAGTCTTGGTTCTAAGTTGTTTGCCTCAATGAAAACAAATTATACTGGGGAACATCGCCCTTTGTTAGCTGCAATGTTGCCACATGGCAATGATAATGTAGTTGAGGGTGATGATGCTGATAATATGCCTACTCAAAATGCTGCTGATGATGGTAATCCATCATCTTCTGGTGTTGCTGCTGATGGTAATCCTTCAGTGGTAATTGAGGAAGAGCCAGCTACAACTGCTGAACCATTACCTATTTCTACTGACCTACCACCACCTTCCCCTGCACATATGTCACCTAGTCCTACCATTTCACCATCTCAGGCTGCTCCAGTTGAGCAAACTCATGAGATTGATGATTCTTTTCAGCCTCTTGAGCCTGAGTTCACTAGACTACCTACACCTAGCCCTATGAGAGAGCCATTTGATGAAGGCTTTCCTAATGTTGTACATGAGTCTGTTTCTCCTGTTGGGTTCAATGAAGCTCCACTTACCACTGAGCAATCAGCTGGTAGAGTAGAGGACCCTATTACTCTTACTTCTGTATATGATTCACTTTGCAGGTATATGAAAATGACTGATGATCTCCAAAAGGAGCTTGCTGATACCAAGTCTACTCTTGGTAATGAAATTGAAAGGCTGAAAAGTAAGGTTCAGGATTTGGAGGAACAGTTGAATCAGCAGAAGAAAAGTAAGGGTGGATTGGATACTACTGAAGTGCCTCAGGAGGAAAATTTGGATTCTCTTGAAATTTTAGCTAAAGTTGCTAGACAGTCTCATGTTGCTCCTCCTAAAGCTGATGAAGTACTTAAATCTAAGCCACCAATTCAATTCAGCAGAAGAAGAAGTAGAAGACAATATTTGGCAAAGAAAGCTGCTGAATCTTCCAAAGTGCCTAGTGGTGATGATATACTTATGGCTGAAGCTACTGATATTCTTCAGGAGAAACAATCACCAAGTGTTATTGCTGCTGACAAATCTACTGATCAAGCTCATGCTTCAGGAGATACATTCTTTGTAGTAGGGAAAGAGTATTTGAATTCCCCTGTTCATAATTTATCTGGGAATCAGCATGTTTCTCCTGATGACATCACTGAAACCCTCAAGCCTCAAGGATCTACTGATAACATACTTAATTCAGATGTTCAAGAATTAAATGATGATCCTATGGAAGATTTGGATGTTCCTCATGATGATTTTACTGAAGGAACTGAAGTGGCTGAGGCTGAGATTGTTACAGCTGAAGAAAGAGGTGCACAAGAAAAACTCTTCAAAGAATGGGAAGATTATAAGAAGAGTTCTGATATGGCTGAGGCACAGCAAGCCAAGTTTGATTCAGAATACCAGTCTGCTACAAAAAGATATATTTCTACTTTGCCTATTGAAAGACAAAAAGAATTGGATGCTGCTGTTCAAGAGTTTGATGAGTCAGATTGGTAGCATATTGGAAAACAAGTGATTGATAATTCTGATTTAGCTGCAGAAATTCTTGGTGATAGGGTGGAGAAAAAGGACTGGGCTTCTAAAATTGTGCAAGAGATGAAGTTGAGGAAGAAAGTAGCAGATGAACAAAAAGCCAAAGCTAAAAGAGACAAACCCATGACTCAAGCATAGCAAAGGGATTACATGTGAACATATGTGAAAAGTCAAAGCAGTGCTCTATATAACAATGCTTGGACTAGGAAACAAGTGTGGGCACTTCCAGATGACAAATTGATTCAGATGTATAATAGAATCAAGTCTAGATGTGACAAATATGGAATGCGTGCTTCTAAGCATATTTCTATCCCTCTTGCTGATGCTGGTTCATCTGTTAATGTGGATATTCCTGTTGTTGCTGATAAGGTATCTTTACCTGATACTTCTGCTGATGTACCACATGTTGCTGCTTTATCTTATGTGGATAAAGGTAAAGCTCAAATGATAGCAGAAGATCCTCCATCTAGAAAGAGAACCAGGAAACAAATGGAGGAGGAAAGGTTGGGTGAAGAGGCTGCTAAAAGGTTAGATGAGGAACAACAAGCTGACCTGGCAAGATTTCATGAGATTAAGGTAAGAGAGGTTGAACTTCAAGCTGCTAGAGCCAAACAGACGAGGCAGGCTATGGATGAACAATATGCATCTGCTGCACTTGAATCTTCTCAGGATTCTACTGATGAACAATTGGATAATCCATCAGTGGAAACTGATGCTGCAGAAGGTGTATCTACTGAAGCTGAAGTTCCTGATGCATCTTCTCTACCTCATGCTGCTATTTATGTTCCTGGAAGAAGAGTAAAGAGAATGGCTAGAGTCAGAACTTCACATTCCATACAAAGCCAAATAGATGTGAATGCTTCTGATGCTTCATTTATAAGAGAAGGATCCCCTGATGATTGGCCTGAGGCAACTTGAGATGTTTTGGTTCACTGGGAGTTAACTGAAAATGGCCAGTTTAATACCATTTATAGATTGGATAAAACTTCTATATCCTTTACATTTCTTCAAGAAATTCTACATCTTGTTGATCATCAGGATTTGGTCACTCTAAATGATTTGGTGAACAAATATTATGCAAATCATACTCCTACAGGGTCTGGATTGTATTTATTAGGTGATCTAAGAGTGTTGTTTGATTCTTCTACTCCCACTGGTGCTAGTTATGACATATGGAAAAACAACCAGAGATGGAAAGTTCAGAGTTGGAAGTTTTATCCTATGCCTTATGTTCATGTGTTGGAAACTACAACTGGTCTAAGACTTATTGTGGATCTTGGCAAAAGATATCCTCTGAAAGTGTCTTTGATGGAGAAAATGCTTCAACAAAAGTAGGAGATTCCTCCTGATCCAGTTGGGAATGCAAGATTGTTTGCTGAATCTTTGGTGAAAGTCTTCAAACAAAGAATTAGGACTTCCAGAGCAGCTTCTGTTTAATGGTATAATGTTGTATATTTGTTTTTCTTACTTATTATTAGTTTAAAAAAAAAAAAAACTAACATTTTTGTTGTATAGTATTGTGTTTATGGTATGCAGGTTTGGTGTTCCTTACACTATTCTTTGATCATCAACTTACCTGATGTTGACTATTCCATCAAAAAGTTGGCTAGTCCAAAGGGTACAGCTTTGGTAAAGACACATCAAATCTGTTGATAGCTGTAATGGTTTGCTTAAAACCATAGGGTAATCAACTCACCCATGCTTTATTGCTGAGAGTTGAAATGGTTGTCAATTGACCATGGATTTTTCCTTTATGGATTCCAAATAATTGGCTAGCCCACATGTATATGGCTTGTGGTAAAGGCAGTGGAAAACCATATTTGGTAATCAGTTAACCAAGATGATGTTTCATCAAAATAATTGGCTAGTCCTGAGCAAACGGCTACAGGTAAAGACATCTCAAATCCGTTTATAGCTGATGATTTGCTAAAAATCATGTGGTTATCAGTGTACCGTAAAACATTTGGCTACTCCAGTAGTAATGGCTATTGGTAAAGAGACATCAAATCCATTATTTTCAATGATTCACCTCTCACAGGAGTTAACACACCTGGATGTGATGAGAATAGTATGAAACTAATTTGTTTTGATGTACATTTAGTCATTTGTTGCTGCAAAGAATGGAGCTTTCACGTATTTGCTGATCATAGAGATCCTGCTGATGATGATTCTTTGCTGGTGCTGTGTTATTTCAATCCTCTTGGTATGTAACTTCAAAGATCTATCAAGAATCTTGAACTTAACCATGTCAAATTCAAGATTAGGGGAGGATTGTTGGGAATTCTGCTAGGTAAGAATTCTGCTGATGGATACTGCTGAAGGATACTGCTGAAGAGCTGGTTCCTGCTGAAGTAGTGTATCTGCTAAAGACTAGTTTCAGCATTATTAGTTTCTGCGGATATAGTATTTCCGTATTTTATGTAATATAGTTAGGATATGCATGAGTTTATTTAGGAAGTGATAATGCATATTTTTTAGAAGTTTTAGTATATACATTTCTTGGGAAACGGTTTAGGGTTCCTGGTGTATAAAAGGAACACACGATTATGTATTGAGTTACGTTTTAGAAAAACAATTTCATTATTATTAAAAGATCCATAGAGGATCAAAAGTTCTTAGTATTAAACTTGTGTTTGTTTCCGCTTTAAAATACAAGTTACAGAGATTATCTATTAGTGTGTTAGTGATTACATTAACATAACTAACGATTCTAGAGTGCTCAAGAAGATCTATCAAGGTCTTATATTCAACAAGGATTCACAGTTAATGCATACCTAAGAGAAGTAGCATTCAAGAACTTAGCCATATCTGTGAAACCGTCATGAACCATCTCTTCATCCAGTAAAGCAACATTATTGTGACTTTCAGCCCAGGTACGTATTGATTCCATGAATTAGGGTTTTAAAGAATTGGGGATTTTTGACTTTGAGAGTAATAGAGTGTTAGGGTTTGAGAGAACTTCAATTTGGAGCGCTTAAAAACCAATTGTGAGTGGCAATTAGGTTTTAAACTTGTTTTGAGAAGTTACACAACCAGCTTCACACTTTCAACCATAGCAGCACAACCTTGATATCAGCAGAACTAGCAGCAGATTAAAACAACTAGCAGCAGAGTGATTTGGCCAGCAGCAGAGTTGACTAGTCAAAATTAAATCTTGGTCAAAAAGTTAAAAGATCCTCATCATTAAATGCTCGGTATACGCGTTGATCACTATAAAGAGGAACTAATCTTTCCCTAATTCAGCACACGTAAACCCTAGTATCTTCCAAAAACATCAATCCACCAAATCAAATCGCAATTAAGATGAAATCCACTCTCGAAATCATCAACATCTCTTCTGATTCTTCATCGGATGATGAAACACCACTTCCCCTATATGTTCCACCATTTCGTCCTCCTCATGTTGGATGTAGGACGAAAGAACAAGCAAGGAAGAGAAAGCATGATCTTCCTGTGTTCAAGGATCTCTTGAACCTTAACCAAACTCCAAGCTCATCAAGGGGTAAAGGTGTGATGCCCCCAAGTCTCCATCTTCATTAGAATCATTAGAGGATCCCAATCCCTGGATCCCAATTCAACCACCATCTCCAAGGGAACTTGTTTCTCCCTTTCTTTGTACATGTTCAGATGAGGATGAACCACAGAACAATCCTCCTGCCACTCCTGAATGACCACAATCATCAAGACCAAGGCCACCACTCAGAACAAGAATATCAAACCCTCCTCTGCCAAAGACAAGAAAAGTGGTAATTGGGCTTCCATGCCATAGGCGTTGATGTAGGTTTTGATAATTGTCTTTTGATGTAATATGTTGATGTAGCAATCTTTTGTAGTCATGGGTAGTCATGTGTGGTTGAAACATATGTTTTGTAATCTTTTGCCTTTATCAATGAAAGAATGACTCTGTTCTGTTTTTAGTAACTTTAGACTTGTGTATAAACAACAATAGTCATCAATTTGAACTTATCCTGCAAAATGTTAGTCCAAAAACCACAAAACATACAAATATATGTTGCAAATGTACTAGAGATACTCAGCAGTAGAATAACATGTAGCAACAGAGTACATTCCAACTAGCAATATACTTCTTAAGAAGCAACAGAAACATCTTAACCAGCAGCACAGTATCTTTAAAAAACTTTACAAAAGCATAAGGAGATAAGTTTTTCAAAGATTGATCATACAAATGTTTGCAATTAAAAATTGAAACCTCCCCACATCAAAATGTTTTGTCAGTAGATCAGCAACATTGTTATCAGTATGAATCTTGACAAATTGAATTAACTTCTTTTCATAACAATCTCTTATAAAATGATGTCTTATCTCAATATGTTTTGTTTTAGAATGAAAAGCAGTGTTTTTAATGATGCAAAGTGTGCTGTTGTTATCAATATGAATTTTGGTGTTCATGAAATTATACCCATAATCCAGTAGTTGATTTTGCATCCAAAGCACTTGACCACAACAACTTGAAGCAGCCACATACTCTGCTTCAGTTGTAGAATTTGCAACCACTGTTTGTTTCTTGCATTGCCATGACACCAATCTGTTTCCAAGAAATTGACAACCTCCTGTTGTAGACTTTCTATCCAAGCAAGCTCCAGCATAGTCACTATCTGAGTATGCTACCAAATCAAAAGGTGAATCCTTAGGATACCAGAGGCCCAATTTAGGTTGATGCCTCAGACACCTAAAAATTCTCTTCACTGCATTGAGATGTGATTCTTTGGGACATACTTGGAATCTTGCACAGGCACATACAGCAAACATAATATCAGGCCTTGAAGTTGTAAGGTACATCAATGAACCAATCATTGGTCTGTACAAGTGAACATCTACTTCTTTTCCATCTTCATCCTTCAACAATGGTTTATTGGATTCCATGGTTGTCTTAGCAGGCTTAGCATCTTCAAATTCAAACTTCTTCAAAATGTCATTAACATACTTATCCTGACTAATAAATATGCCATCTTCCTTCTGTAAAACTTGCAGACCCAAGAAGAAGGTGAGTTCCCCCATTGAACTCATAGCAAACTTATCCTTCATAAGCTTTTCAAACTCAACACACATAGCTTTGTTTGTAGAACCAAAGATGATATCATCAACATAAATTTGTACCAGCAAAATATCATCCTTGTGTCTTTTGAGAAACAAAGTCTTGTCAATCTTTCCTCTACTAAACCCAGAATCTAACAAATATGTTGACAAGGTATCATACCAAGCTCTGGGAGCTTGATGTAAACCATACATTGCTCTATTCACCTTGTAAACTTTGTCAGAATGGTCAGGGTCTTCAAAACCAGGGGGTTGAGACACATAAACTTCTTCTGTAATAGTCCCATATAGAAAAGAACTTTTGACATCCATCTGATACACCACAAAGTCTTTGTATGAAGCATAAGCCAGGAATAATCTAATGGCTTCTATCCTTGCCACAGGTGCAAATACTTCATCATAGTCAATGCCTTCTTGTTGAGTGTATCCTTGTGCTACTAACCTTGCCTTGTTTCTAATGACTATGCCTCTTTCATCTCTTTTGCAACTGAAAACCCATTTAGTTCCAATCACCCTTTGCCCATTTGGCAAATCAACTAAAGTCCATACTTCTTGTAACTTGAATTGCTGAAGCTCATCTTGCATTGCATCTACCCAGCTTGGTTCTTGTAAGGCTTTGTAAGTATTTTTGGGTTCAATCCGAGATAGAAAACAGGAAAACAAGCAATTTTGTAGATCTTTGTGACTGTTTCTTTGATTCAAAGATCTTGCAAAGAAACTTTGATGTTGTAGATCTTTCAGCTCTTTAGTCATTCTTCTTGTTTGAACAGATGATGTTGGATCACTGAGAATTTGATCTTTGGGATGATTCTTGTGAACTCTTGTGGTAGTAGTGGGACTAACAGGAATATTGAGTTCCATATTAGTAATGTTTGCATCTGCTCCAAACAATTTACCATCAAGAGCTTCATCATCTGTATCATAGTAGATATTCTCGATAGGAGGCATATTTGGATCATCAAGATAGTTTGGATCAACAGAAGTCCTACCCTGAGTGTCCACTGATGGAACCTTTGGTGAAGAAGTAGAGTCAATTGGCTTGGCAGCATAATTGATTAAAGCAGTAGTTGTTTCTTTTGGCCTAACAGTAGAGTCTTCTTTCCTTGTTAGAGAGACATCAACAACCACTTTAGGTGCTTCATTTGTTACCTTTTTTGCATCAACAGGTATCTCAATGCCTTCTTCTGATTCCTTAGGTTTCTCTTGAGCAACAACATCTTCTTGTGAACTTTGATCTTTCTGAAAGGGTAGTAAAGTTGGACCAATCTTCAATTTCTCAACCAAAACAAAATCTTCTTGAGGTTTGTTAGTATCTACACTTGCAATAACTGGCACATAATTCATAGTCTTGGTAAGAATATCAACATTAAACAACCATTCTGGTCCCTTCCCTTCAACATTAGATGTGTTCTCACTAAACTTGATATGCAAATTCTCCTCTACATGTTTGGTTCCCTTATTGTACACCCTGAAAGCTTTACTATTCACAGAGTAACCAACCAAATATCCTTCATCTGCTTTTTCTTCAAAGTTGCCTAACTGATCCTTTGTGTTCAAAATAGTAACAGGACATCCAAATGGTTAGAGAAAATCAATCATTGGTTTCTTTCCATGAAATAACTAATATGGAGTCTTGTTGTGAGGCTTAACTACCTTACTTCTATTTTGCACAAAACATGCAGTGTTTACAGCTTCAGAAGGTATAGGTAATTTAGAATCAGATAACATTGTTCTTGCAGCCTCAATCAGTGTCCTATTTCTTCTCTCTACAACACCATTCTGTTGTGGAGTTCTTGCAACACTGTACTGTCTTAGAATACCCTTTCCCACACAGAATTGATTCATCACACTACTCTTGAACTCAGTTCCATTGTCACATCTGATTATTTTCACCTTGTGGTTGTGCAGGTTTTGAACTCTGGTAATGAATGCCTTGAGTTTCTCCGGAGTTTCATCTTTAGTAGCTAGAAAGAAGACCCAAGTAAACCTGCTAAAGTCATCTGTGACAACTAGGTAATATGACTTCTTGTTCAAACTATTCACAAAAACAGGCCCAAATAAGTCCATGTGAAGTAGATGTAGGGGCTTAGTAATTGTGTTCACAGTCTTGGACTTGAATGAAACTCTGTGCTGTTTACCCTTTTGACAGGCAACACAAGTTTCACAATTTTCAAACATCTTTGTAGGCATCCCTCTCACAAGATTTCCTTTCACCAAGTTGTTCATAGTCTTGTAGTTCAGATGTCCAAGTCTTCTATGCCATAATTTGGACTCATCAATAGTGGCCTTTGCAATTAGACAAGTTAAAGCTTTTTTGGGAACAATGTTCTTAATATGGACACTGTATATATTATCAGTTCTAGGGACTTTCAATAGCACAAATTTATCATCTGGCAACTGAAAATCAGGAGAAAGGATCATATATTCACTGTCTATAAAAAGAACAAAGTTCTTTTTGTCACACATTTGTGAGACACTAAAGAGGTTAAACTTAAGCCCTTTCACAAGAAATACCTTCTCAAAGTCCAAATTCCCTTTCCTTAGTGTTCCTCTGCCAATAATCTTTCCACCTTTTGGATCATTCTCAAAAGCAACATAACCACCTTCAAAAGGCTCAAAGTCTTCAAGTTGAGACTCATCACCAGTCATGTGTCCAGAGCATCCACTATCAACTATAACAATATCTTTTAGCTCATCCTGCAGATTACCCTGCACATGAAAATAGAGAAATTAGTTTCACTTGGGGACCCAAGCCATTACTGACTTGGATATGCCTTGTGCATCAACATAGTCAAATTTCTTTAAGTCAATTGATGCACTGCTGTTTTTGGAAACATTGTTTGAAACAGATGACTTAGGCTTCCAAGTCCAGCAAGTTGAGGCCTTAACAGCATAAAAATGATTTCCTACAACTATATTTGTTAAAACTTTTGGCCCAGAAGTAGAAAGTTTTGTACTAGCAGCAGATTGCTTACTAGCAGCAGAGTGCATACTAGCAGCAGAGTGCTTACTAGCAGCAGAGCCGGCAATAGAACCAGTTGTGGTT
This sequence comes from Artemisia argyi, assembly GCA_030686995.1. NCBI lineage: Eukaryota > Viridiplantae > Streptophyta > Magnoliopsida > Asterales > Asteraceae > Artemisia > Artemisia argyi. The sequence goes on along the minus strand of CM060694.1, from coordinate 87,968,249 downwards.
TTAAAAGCACCATTTGATTTAGCAGCAAAAATAGATCAAGTTGCACCAGATCTTAATAACACAGCCCTTGGAATCATATTTCTATTAGGATAAGGGTGAGTATTTTCAGAAACATATTTATGATTCACCCTTGAGTATTGATTCCAAATTGGCTTTTGGTGATCTTTACAACTATTTATCAAATGTTCAAAACTACCACACTTATAACAAGCCTTCTTCTTTAATTGAAACTTATTACCTAACTTATTTGAAACCAGGTTATTAAAGTTTCTCTGATTACCCCTAGGCTTATTATAAAATCTATTCATCTGATCTCTAGGAACCTCATTATATTCTACCATTTTCCTAGAGATACCCTTACCCAACACAGGTGTCACATACTTTACCTGTTCAATTTTACATTCTACTTTTACAGGAATTTCTTCCTTTTTCACACTTTGTTTTAGTTCAACCTGTTCCTCATCACTATCTGAATGCCAGTCTTCAATAGTAGGAGCCTCAGGAAATTTTCTATCTTCAACCTTAAGTGTTTCTATAACACTAGTACTAGGTTCATCTATAGATTTTTCCATGTCTAGCTCACTAATAAAAGACAGTTCTTTTCCTGGTGGAGCATAGGCACTCTTAACTGGAGGAGCAACTTCATTGTAGCCTATTCTACTTCCCATCCTTGTCAAGGTACTCTCAATAGATTTATTAACCAAATCAGAAGCATATTGTTGTTTATTTACTCTTACTATATGTTTATCTTTATCTGTAAGAGCTGCATCCTTATCTTTTTCTGCTTCTTCTAACTTACTCTTGAGAAATTCAATCTCACTGTTTTTCTTATAGATCTCAACATCCTGTTGGTTAATTCTATCTACATATTCTAGCTCACACTGTTTGAGATATTCTAATCTTCTTTCTAAATTTTGAATACCTACTTTGTAACCTAAGTTATCAAGTTTTAGGTGTTTAACTTCTCTTATTAGACTCTTATTCCTAGACTAAAGTTATTCTACAGTGTCATCACATGATTTAAAAGAACACACAGATAGATCAGAATCATTAGACACCTCAGAGTCAGATCCAGAAGATGATGATGCATAGGTCATAAGTGCAAAGTTATGCACTTTAGGCTTGAGTTGAGCTATCAGAGAATAATTGGGTTCTTCTTCAGCCATGTCACTCCAATCATAATCTCCCAACCCATCACAAGACACCAATGCAGTAATCGTATTCTTTGATTCTTCAGAGGTCTAGGAGCTTCATCATTCTTCTTTGGAGCTCTACATTCTCTGGCAAAGTGGCCCTTCCTATTGCAATTGTAGCACTCCATCTTTGACTTATAAAAACCTAAACTTTCTTTAGCCCTGTACTTGACTTCTATCCCAGGCCTCTTCAAGACTTTTCTTGCCCTTAAGGTCAACATAGCCATCTGCCATTTAAGATCAATTTCTTCAAGATCATGAGGATCAATATGATCCATATCTTGATTGAGAACCTGTGACCTCATCTTGGTTGTCAGATCAGCCAAGAATGCACATATGGCAACATCACTGATGGAATTATTATCATTAGAACTAGCAGCAGATACCCCATAAGCAGTAGAGTGGGATTCTTGAGATCCTTTTGACTTTGAAGATACAAAGGCAAGATTTTGAGTACCAGAAGATGAAGTAGTTGAAGAAGTCAACTCTGGTTGATACACTTTCAAATTGTTGTAGAGGCTTTCCAACTTCATAGTTTCAAAATCAAGCTTATTCCTCTAAACAACTTTATGCATACTCCATTCAGGTGCAAGACTTCTAAGAAACTTGAGGTTTACATCTTCTTGAAGAACCACATAACCAACAAGCTTTAAGTGACTAACAAGTTGATTAAGCATGTTGTATGTTCCATCAATCTTTTCTCCACTTGTAGGAGTAAAGTTCTCAAACTGATGCTTCAACATATTTTTCCTTGACTTCTTAGTAGCATCATTCCCTCCAAATCTGAATTCCACAGCATCCATCAAGGCTTTTACAGTCTAATAGCTATCAAAGTCCAACTGAAATTCATTCGGTATTCCCATCAAGAGAATACTGTGTGCCTTGATCTCCATCTTCCTCACTGAGTTTTCTTCAGCAGACTTGATAGGTATCTCTTTTCCATCAGGACCCTTTTGTGGTAAAGAGTCACCATTAATGATCACATTCCACATGTCAAAGTCAATCATGCGAATGTACTGTCTGATTCTCATCTTCCATAGCTCATATTCTCCAGGATTGAGCATGGGAACCTTTGAAGCAGTCACCATATGTATGTCGTCACCCATCTTCAGCAATTGATTGGGAACAGTAAACTTGTAAGGAACAAATTCTTCTTGATTACAACTTCTATATCACAGGCTCTGATACCACTTGTTGATCCCAGTTGAGCAAACGATCTTATATAGAAGTTGACTTGAGTTAATACTTAAGCTAAAATGCAGAATATTAAAGCTTCACTTAAGAAGAACAATTATTCACTATCAACACTTCAATATATTAATAATACGAGCACTCGACAATGCTAGGGTTTTACAACCTTGAAGTGTAAAGGAAAACAAACTAATACATCCCAACTCTAACCCTAGGCACCTCCTTTTATAGACCAAGGAGTCCTATTAGGTTTACAATGACCTTCTACACAAGATAAGAATATTCTAAACGTATAATATATACATACAATCTATTCTATAATTATCCACTCGTGTATACAAGTCTATCTCTATAGCAGTAGGTTCACCAGCAGCAGTCTCTCATAGCAGAAATTTAATTACTCTAGTAGCAGAATCAATGTCCTTAGCAGTAGATTCATATTGGCAGCAGTTTGACACTTAGTGAAATTCTAAGTAGTAGAATCTCAAAACCCAACAGAGTTGGTGAAACTTCAAGATTATTTTCCAAATTTGTGAAATCAGGGTCTTCATAGGAATCTGAGAGAATGCCTTCTTTCTCCAATTCATCATCAGTATCTTCTAAGGCAGGCATGTCTGGATCATTCAAATCATCAGAATTGATCCAATTTGATGTATCTAAGACATTTGAAGTACTTTCAAATGGATCAGCAGTACTTTGATGCAAAGTACTGTCAGAGTCATTTATGCCTTTAGCATTCTTCTTTTCTGCTTCATAAGCTCTCCTTTGATCATCTTCATAGCATTTTGCAATAGTTTCTTGAAGAAGCATCCTATTAAGCTCATCTTGGATAGCTTGATCTTCATCAGATACTGTGGAATTTGGTTGAACAGTACTTTGTGGTTCAACAGTACTTTGAGGTTCAACAGTACTTTAAGGTTCAAAAGTACTTTTCTTTTTTTCAATAAATTCTTCATCAGGAACATCTTCAGATCTCATATTGACTCCATGAACAATGTATTGTAATTCTTCTTCATTGTGAACAACTTGATTTTCTTCTCTCACAGGCACATACTTCATGGATGAGGCCAAAATATCAAGATCAAACATCCAATCAGGACCTTTACCTTTTTGATTTTCTTGATCTTCTAGAAACTCAACATGAAGACATTCTTGAACCTTCTTGGTAGCCCTGTTGTATACTCTAAATCCTTTACAATTGGTACAATAACCTAATAAGCATCCTTCATCTGACTTGCCATCAAACTTTCCTAGAGTATTAACAGTATTCAGAATAGTTAGTGGACATCCAAAAGGTTTCATAAACTTAATGTTTGGTTTCTTTCCCATAAGTAACTCATAAGGTGTCTTCATCTGAGGTTTTGTCACTGATACTCTATTCAACACATAACAAGCAGCACTTACAGCTTCAGCCCAAAATGGAACAGGTAATTGAGAATCTGCAAGTATTGTCCTTGCTGCTTCTATATGATAGATCTAACTTTGAGTCTCAACTGATTTTCAAGTGCTATTATGAGATCATAAATAGCATCAAAGGTTTCATCTTTAAATCCCAAGAAAAAGACCCAACTAAATCTGCTACAATCATCTGTTATAACCAAACAATACTTCTTCTTGTTTAAACTTGCAACCGAAATAGGTCTAAATAGATCCATATGCAATAATTCCAAAGGCTCTCTAATAGTTCTTTCTTCAATCTTTTTACATGAAGCCTTGTGTTGTTTACCCTTCTTACAAGTCAGACATGAGTGATCATTCTTGTATGTTTTAGAAGGTAAAACTCTAACTAAATTGCCTTTGACCAACTTGTTGATGTTCTTGAAATTCACATGCCCTAATCTTCTGTGCCATTGATGTGCTTCTTCCATTGTTGCTCTTGCTACTAAACAAGTTGCTCTTTCAGTAGGATTAATATTCTTCAAATCTAAGCTGTACACATCATTGGTTCTTGGTACTCTTAGCATTACCAAGTTTTCATCTTCTAACTTAAATTCAAAGGAGAGAATAAGACATTCTGTGTCAAGGAATAACACAGGATATTTCTTGTCACAGATCTGAGATACTGTAGGACCGTAGAACAACCTAAATCACTTATGAATCATGCTTAATCCTAGAGAGAGAAAGTAAGTAGAGAGAGTGAGTGAGTGGGAACTCTAGTGTGTGAAATATGAGACTATGTTATTACTAAGAGAACCAACCTCAAACATGAGGATTACAAGAGTATTTATAGTGGATGTCTAGGGCTTCACATATCTTTGAAACTATTACATAACTAGCCCTTAGACTTTATAAAATCATGAAAACTACACATAAACTTCATCATAATGATATTTTAAAGCAACCTATTACTATACATTAATGACCGACACTTTTTATAAATAAAAATATTATTCTAACAATCTCCCCCTAAGTGTTGATCATTGAAGTTGCGCGACGTCATCATATTTGTCTTTAATCATTCATTGCTCTTGACGTCTTTAAGAATCACTAGATGAATCATAGTTCCAGTTCATCATGCTTCATTGTTGTTGAAGTGATCCAATGATGTCATCTGCCTTTCGTCACTTCTGTGTTTGTGGTGGTTGTCTGCCATTCCAACATGCTCATACGTCTTAAGTCTATGTCATACATACATTTGTTATTCCCGTTCTTTCACTTTGATCACTTTACTTTGTAGATTCTTCTTTTTGGTGTAGAATCTTTCTTTGACTGTTGCTATCCTTTGATCTTTGTGAGAACTTTCCTTTGACTTTGTGATGCATGTATGAGCATGTGGAATCTTTCGCCATGGAGATGATATATAGCTGCAGGTAAACAGTTAGCAATAAATCAACCGGTACTTACAGATAAGGAATTAGAGATCATCAACAGCATAGTGTGAAGACTCCTTCTAACCCTTACCAAGGCCGTTCCCATGTCAGATACCCCCGAAGGAGCTTACGAGACCTACTAAGTAGCATAATGACTGGGTGAGTCACTGGGGATCACTCTACGACTGTAGACCGTTTGAAACCACCGCGAACACTAAGCGTAACCCATAAAGAATTACCGAAGTGACCTGCTGTCAGGGCTGTTTGATGTTGACCCTGGCAGGAATTTTTGTTCAATCATCGAGAAATACATTTGTAAATTCTCTCATAAACGTTCTTGGCAGATTGCTAAGATCTGCGAAGGACTCGATAATTTACAGCTGATGTCCATTGATGTAGAACACCAGTTGTAGAAATACTAAGTGTTCCTAAGAGATCTTTAATGTATCTCATGGCTCTAGACTCGATAAGTGCACACTTAGGTTTCCTATGCGGAGATTAGGGAGAGGTCTCCTGTTTCAATATCAACCATCTCTAAGAGACAGGTCAATAGATTACACTGGTTCCCTGTGAAAATGAAACAAGCTCTTTTAAGAGAACTTGACTGGCTAGAAGGTTTAGTGCAGTGCGTCACTGGGTCCATGACGTCTGTATCTTCAATACCGGTGTCACCTTAGCAACAACCAGTAGCATACAAATTGAACCCGGTGTCTGCCCTAAGGTTGAACATATGGAGGGCTATTTCGTTTCACTCTTTTTCATAATTTTTCTTTTTAATTCTTCAACCCCTTTGTTAGGTCACCATTTTGTAAACACAAGTATAAGAAATGAGATGAGAATAAGAGATGGTTGATTATAAGAACTATGAAGAGTGAAAGAACAAGAGTTTCCTTAAGGTATTCAAATAACCAACAATTTTAAAGTTTACATACGCTTAGTATATATAGGGGAGGAGTAGGGCAACACTCCCTTCCTCCCTCATTCATCATAAACGTGGGCTTTCAAGGCCCATGGACATGCATACTTAAGCCTAGTAACATAAACATAATCAAATAAATAACTAAGCAACCTATTACAAAAGGTAATGACCGAGACTTGACTAAAATACAAAAGTATGATCCCAACAATCTCCCCCTAAGGGTCGGTCATCACGGTTGCTTGACGTCTTCATCTTTGTCGTTGACTTGTGACATGTAAAACTTTAGACGTCTTCAAAAGTGTTGTATAATAAATGCACTTTGCTCTATGTCTTTGTTCATTGGTGATGATGTAGTGATTGTGTTATGAAGTAGTCTGCCATTCGTCACTCCTGCGTCTGTGGTGGTTGTCCGCCATTCCAACATACTCATACATCTTTGGACTTAGACTTTCACATGCACGAAGTTCCTTTTCATACTCTAAGATCTTTAGTCTTTATACTTTGTAGATTCTTCTTATTGGCGTAGAATCTTTCTTTGAACTTTGTAGTGCTAAGATCTTTGGGGGAGCTATCATTTGCATCAAGATGTATGTATGAGCATGTTGGAATCTACCATCATGGAAGTGAGGTACCTGCAAGTAAACAGTTAGCAATAAATAACCGGTACTTACAGATAAGGAATTAGAGTTCGTCAACAGCATAGTGTGAAGACTCCTTCTAATCCTTATCAAGGCCGTTCCCATATCAGATACTCCCGAAGGAGCTTACGAGACCTACTAAGTAGCTCAATGACTGGGTGAGTAGCTGGGGATTACTCTAAGACTATAGATTGCTAAAGAACCACCGCAAACACTAAGCGTAACCCTTGTGGGGTTACCGAAGTGACCTGCTGTCAGGGCTGTTTGATGTTGACCCTGGCAGGAATTTCCGTTCAATCATTGAGAAATACATTTGTAATTCTCTCTTAAACGTTCTCGGCAGATTGCTAAGATCTGCGAAGGACTCGATAATTTACAGCTGATGTCCATTGATGTAGAACACCAGTTGCAGAAATACTAAGTGTTCCTAAGAGATCTTTGATGTATCTCAAGGCTCTAGACTCTATAAGTGCACACTTAGGTTTCCTATGCGGAGACTAGGGAGGGGTCTCCTGCTTCAATATCAACCATCTCTAAGAGATAAGTCGATAGATTACACTGGTTCCCCGTGAGAATGAAACAAGTTCTTTTAAGAGAACTTGAGTGGTTAATAAGGTTTAGTGCATTGCGTCACTGGGTCCATGACGACTTTATCTTCAATATCGGTGTCGCCTTAGCAACAACCAGTAGCATACGAGTTGAACCCGGTGTCTGCCCTAAGGTTGAACATATGGAGGGCTATTTCTTTTCACCCTTTTCTTTTACATTTCTTGTTAATTCTTCAACTCCTTCTTTCCCATTCATTCTTTTCTCCTTTTTTGGTATCATACCTAAGGACTTCTAATTCTAACTATGGGAGATGTCCTTGGGTAGATCCCTCCGGCTCTGGCGGATCATAGGACGGTTTTTTCTTATCTTAATCACCTTATAACTCCTTGATTTACCGACAGTAGCCAAGAAACCTTTGATTGAAAATCTCTCAAAGTGTTTGTGATAATCAAATATTTTGGTTAACACTTTGAGAGTTTTGTGTACACATTTTGAAGGGCTCCCCCTTCACATGTGCTCATAAGTATTTAATAAATTTGCACATGCGGGAGGAGCAAGCATTTTGAATTGATCCACTTTCAGTGAACAAGACCGATTTGAGACACGCTTACATCACTAGTTAAACTAGCTTGAAGTCATTACCCGGCCTGGTCAAGTCCACAGAAAGTTTCTCGAGACGGTACATTTCTACTAAGACAAATCCTTTTCGAGACACGCTTACGTGGTTAGTTAAAGAGGTCCATTGTCAGCTTTTAGGTGACAACTAGCTCTAGTAACTAACTTGATGTTATTACCCGTCGAGGATAAGTCTTTTCGAGATTACTAACTTTTATTGTCTCGTCAATTCTTGGGTCAATTCTGAGTCTAGCTCGCACATGATACAACTTTTAGCCTTTTGACTACTTATATTTTACTTACTTTTTCATTTTCTCCCCCTCAAAAATAGCATATAAAATGATGTTTTTGACAATCTTTTTAGATTAAAATATGCCTTTTTTGAGTCTTATGGGGAGATTCACCAAGAACTTTAGATTTTAGAACAAAGTATTTTTGTTTTTGACAAGTGCTCCCCCTCAACAAGTGATTAGGTCTTATTGAGGTGAAATACTTGTCTTTTTGAGCAGAATTATGAAAAATCATAAAACATTTGATTAATTCTACTCAAAAGTAAGAAGCCTTCGCTCCTTATATTAGGATTGAGGCACTGATGCGTACCTCAGGGTCCTTTCTTTACAAGTTCGGGTTGTGCACTGTAATGCGTGCACAGGCCATTATGAAGAATTGTATTGACAAATCAAATCAAGTTCTTACAAATTTCTACCATTCTGGTCTCTAAAATGTCAACACCGGAAATCCTGGTCTGCCTCCAACATAGCTTTCCAATCTCCGAAACTGATCCCTATGCTTCAACCGGTTCTCAATCCTTGTAATGAATCTGCGAGCTTCCCTAGCCTCATCGGTATTCCACCTTTTGGATTTACCTAGTGCTATGTCATCTAATCTGCTTTTGATTCCATCTCTGACGAACTTCAGGGTTTCATCACAGAACTTATGGATTTCTTCATAGGCCATGAAGCAGTTACGACCGTTTACACTACGGTATGTGAACCCAAATGCCGGATGCCTGATCAAGGAGTATTGAGATAGATGTTGAAGGTTGGGGATGTTGAACAGATTAGGTTTGGTGAGATTCAGCTTCTTCTGATAACTTTCCACTCCCAGTTGAAGATCTTCTACTCTTTCTCTGATGACTATTTGTCTGATGAAGATTAGGAGAGCAGTGATAAAGGAAAGCTGCATAGGTTTGGGTAAGTTGCAAAGCTTTCCTTGAACTTTGAGCATATACATATCTTCTATGTCATTGAGGAGTAATCGTGAAAAGTCTGACTCGGAAATCTCGTACTCTTTTTCATCAAGTCTTTTGAGTACTATTTTGCTGAGGAAGGGGTACCCAAAGTGAGTGACTGTCGAAATGAACTGAATCGAGACTATCTTCAACTCACTTGTCACATTACCCATCGTCTGATTGAGTCTGCTGCTTCGATAATACTGTGCCCGGTTATCTGGCCAATGATGTATACCATAGAGTGCGTTCCGGTCATAGTCAACAACTTTATCGATGAATAAGTTAGAGGCTTCTTCTTCGATGGCATTGTTGAGGTATCTGGCTGCAGGGAGGAAGGTAAGTGATGTGGCGTACTTCTTCTCAATTTTGCTGCCGTGTTGTAGAAATTCCAAGTCGTTGTTGAAGAAGAACTTGTAAGGGATCTTGGGTTCCTTTGGCTTTCCAATCATAGGCAGTGGTTTGGACCAGTCAGTTATGTATGGTGCTGTCTTTCTTGTGACTGGATCGAAGTGAGATTCAGGATTGATCCAGTCAATATTTCTTGACATACCTCGAGCAATATTTTCTAGATGATACTCAAGTTCGATGGAGTTAGCAGACCGATCTTTCAGAAGATTGAACGCATCATTCTTGATTCTTCTTAACTCTTTCTTGTTCATCTTTTTCATGTGAAATTTATGTTGAATCAACTGAGCGTATTCCACTGTTCGACCATCGAGAGGTTCTTGATCATCTGCAAGTGGTGGTTGCGAATTAATCATCTTGTCAAACCAGGAGTAATCGGCAGTTTCGTCTTCGTCAATCCATTTGAGAATGTTTTTCGGTTTCTTAGGTTCTGTGCCTTTAGAAGAGGTGTCAGGTTTGTGCTGATGATGTTTTCGTTTCCTTTCTTTCTTCTTTGTAGATGACGGTTCTGGTACTTCATCGGTCTGAGGAATCTCGTCTCCGCCTGTGTATTCAAAGTGGTCATGGGCTTTAGGACCGGAACCCGATGCCTTAGGTTGTTGAGTGGAAGTAGTGGTAGGAGTTGTGACCGGTTGCTTGTGTTGAGATGAAGGTCCTTCAGTTTGTTTTTGTTTCTTAGCTTGTGAGTTCGGGTCTTGATCTTCATCATCTCTTGGACGTTTCAGTTTGTCGGCCTTAGTGCTGCAGGTCTCTTTAGACATCTTGGCTTTTATAGCTTCCAGGACTTTAGCTTCTTCAGGTGACAATGTGAACTTACTTGCCAATTTGTCTAAGAGCTGGGTTTCTAATTCGTCCATTGATAACCCCGGTTGTGGTAAAGTTGATTTGCCTGCTCGAAGAGTAAATGAGGTAGATCTGATCACTTTCTTGACAGCTTGTTCTGCAATCTTGGTGAGTTCACCTCTCATTGGTGCCAGCAAATCTTTCAATTCAACAACTAAGTGTTGGTCCATATACTGATGTGCTTGAGCAACTAATGTGGCTTCCAAGTTATCTTGCACATCCTTAGTTAAGAAGGTGTCAACCTTTTCTTGCAGCTCCTGGACATTTGTGTTAAGCTTTGTTAATTCAGCAACTTGACTTGCTAGTGATTCAACCTGATCTTCTAATTTGGTTTTCTTCTTTTCATGAACTCTCCTAAAAGCTTTCTTAATCAACTTGGATGCAGTAGAGGCTTTTTGATGAGTGCTCAAACACTCATCATTTTTGGTCTGATCTGAACTGCAAAACATACAAAAACACTCAGTAATGCATCAAAATACTAAAAATATTTCAAAATTGTGTTTTATATGTTTTAGATGCAAAATGAGCAAAAACAGATGAAAAACGTATAATGTTTGCAAAATTGGCAGTTTCAGTCCCCCAACTTTCATAAAATTACAAATCTAGTCCCTGGATATTCAAAATATAGAAAATTATCACCAAAGGTCCTTTTGAAATCATAAATTATCATATTTAGTCCTTTGGTGAAAAATTGGAAAGTTTTGGAAATTTACACTTTTGGTCCCTGGAGTTTCAAACTTTGGCAGATTTGGTCCCCGGTGGAATATTTTTGGATGAAAAATCATTTTTAGTCCTTGGAAGTTCAAAAATGTTCAATATTGGTCCTTGGATAAAAGATTTTCACAAAATGGCAAGTTTAACCCCTATACTTTGAAAAATGTCATTTTTAGTCCTCGGGAATTTTCAAAATGGAAAAATATCACTTTTGGTCCTTTGATTATTCATACTTGGCAGGAATTAACCCTTGTGAGCACTTTGGAATTTGTACATGATCAGTCCTCAAGTTTGGAATAATTACAAAAAAGGTCCTTGTGTTCACTAAGTTACCAAACCAAACGGATCCTATTTATTTATTTAACCCAAATAACAAAAACAAACCCAACACCATGGTCTGATCCAGTAACACAATCCCCAAGCCCACCAAAAACCGGCCCAACTCCAAACTAATACTACCCCCGTCCACCCAGTCAACCAAGTCAAACCCCAGGGTATTGTTCACCCTTCCTCAACCTCCACAAAACCCGCTTCTGGTTCCCTCCCCCTCCTCTACTTTTCACCAAACTTAATAAAAACCCTCACCTACACCCTCACCTTCCCCCCTCCTCATTTATTATCACACCAAACCCCATTATCTGCCTTTTCCTTATTTCCCGCCAAATACCAATTTGAACGGCCATGATCAACCAAGCTCATCCAACGGCTCAGAAGAGTTGGGAAAAGCAAAGTATCACTCCAGGACTTGTATAAATGAAGAAAAAAAAGGATTAGTTGAGTATTAGATTAGGAGTAGTGTAACTTTACTTTCTCATGTCACTTTTAGCTTAATTCATTTTTCAGTTCTGTTTTTAAGTTTAAGAATGATGTAATCAGTTTATTTTGTGTAATCTAAACTATCTTTGCAGTTAAATTCAAGTTACTTTTCACGAATTCAATTTTAGCAATTTTAAGTGAATTTGACACGTTTGCTTAATTCTTGATTGAATGTTGTTGAACTTGTTCCATTAAGCTTCAGTAAGCTCACTTGTGAGTTCCTTTAAGCTTCCAAAGCTTTTTACTGAGTTCCATTTACAGTTTACTAAAAATCTAAAAAATACAAATAAATAGTTATAAAATAAAAAAATAATCAAGGAAGAAGAAGAAAAACAGCAAGGATGGATGGTTTTCTGGTCTAGAAGCTCTTGGGAGCATTAGGTTGTGGAAATTGGTCCCTGAGCACCCTTGATCTTTGCTGTGGATGATTTGTAAGACTTTTCATAATTTTTTTTAGCATAATCTGTTATTCTTAGTTGTTGTTGTTTATTGTTGTTTATTTATGTTTATTTCATGTTAGTATAAGCTCATCTTCCTGTTTCATGGTCTTAATCAGTAATATTGTTTGAAAATCTTATTTTGAGTTACTAAAAGGGGTGTTTGGCATAAGCCTTTCAAGTAGGTTCAGGGAACTGTGGTTGTTGTGTTCTGGTTTATACATACTACATTAGGTGTATCTAGGCTTAGAAAACTTTAAAATCCAAGTTTTAAGCTACCAAAGTCAAAAACCATCTCCAAAGTCTCCAACAGTTAACTGTTGGAGCTTTGAGACCTCAAACTCACCCATTTGGTTTTAAACCTGTGTATTAACCTTACTTTGGTCTTAAATAAACATATCACAACTTATTTGGTCCATTAGAATCATCACAACTTCATAAAAGTCAAATAAGCAAGTTTTTTACAAAAGTCAAATTGCACCTTTTTCAGTTTTTGCAAAAATAGCAAGATTTAATTTGAATTATGTGTTTGCTTTCTTAGGTTGAAACTTGTTGTGATTATAGTCCAGCACCTCATCTGTTAAAGTCCAACTTGTTTTTATTTTTGTGAATTTTGTGGTGGGCCCCACAGCTCTCCAAAGTGAGCTGCAGGGCTGTGTTCTGCTCTGTCTCAGCAGACACACCACCACCACCACTTGGTGGTGGTTTTCTGGCCAACCCAGTGGGTCCCAAGGCCCCAACTTTGCACATTTCAACTTCCCCCCTGGTAGGCACCATAGTTTGACCAAAGGTTTGACCTTGAAACTTGTGGACCCCACCTGAATCAAGGCCTCAACTTTGTCCCTTTTTCAGTTTCCAAGCAAGTTTCCAAGGGCTTATTTATAGCTTATTTGCTTAATCTGTGGACCCCACTTGTATTTTATGGCTTAAACATGTTCACTTATCTTATTTAGATCAGATTTCATCATAGTGGGTCCCACTTAAGCCAATTTTAGCTTATTTTGCCCCTTGGTCAACCAAAGTCAACTATTTGGCTTTTGGTTCCATAATTAGCTTATTTTTTATTTCTAAAAAGTTTGTTTTTACAAAAGTTTGTTGTTTTTAGGTGTAAAGTAAGTTTGTAAAAGAAAAATTCCAAAAATCAAGTTTAATTTTTAAGTGATAGTTTCTATTTAATTTTATTTAAATTTTAATTTTCATTTTTATATTTTTATTAAGAATTTAGCTTTTTTATATTTTTCTTAATTTCCCCATATATTAAAGTATTTATAATAATTTTTTCAGATTTTTATTTTGCCATTAAGAATTTATTAGAATTAATCTTAGTTTAATTAATAATTAATTAATAATTAAGTTTAAAATAGCATAATTAGTTTTTATTAAGTAAAATCTAGTTTTTATATTTTTTATAGCTTTTATATGTTGTAAAATAATTTGAGAAATTTTCTTAGAATTTTTACTGTTCATTTAGTATTTCTCTTAATTTAAAATAGTTTAATTAGTAATTAGTAATTAATTAAAAGAAAAATCACAAAAAGACAAAAATACTTATTTTTAATTTTAAAATTAGTTTTTAGTTATTTTATAATTTTAGAAATTTTATTTTCACCTTTTTAGTATTTAAATAATATTATATTGTATTTAAGTATTTTAAATATTAATAATTAGTTATTAATTAATATTAAATAATTAATTAGTGTAAAAATTTATTTTAATTTTCTAAAAATTTTCTTTTACCTTTTAATTTGTAAAAAAGTCATTTTCACCCCCTGGGTGTTTTCAGATTTCCGTTTTCACTTTTTATTTTGTACGTATACGTTTGATTTAAACTGAACGTACGCGTTTTTAAGTTTTAAACATTTCTGGGTTTTCAAACTCTCCCGTCTTATTCATATAGCTTGTTTAAGTTATTTCCTTGTAGATTCCACAGTTCAATTACTCACAAAACCCTTCTCCATCCAAATTCACCCGATCACGAAACCGTTTGATTACCATTCACACCTCGTCGGGACATAACGACCCGGGGAAACCTTATACTTCCGCGGAGCATTGGTCTAGGTTGTCTGACCTTGTTGACCATTCCCTGGTCAATATAAGTTAGGTGGTTCGGGCTCAATCACTTTTGTACTTGCGGGTTTCTTGATTGATTCGTCATGGGTAGATTCGGATGCAGGAGGTGATGATTGTGAAGATTCAATGTGGGTGGTTACGTCCTTATCATCTCCTCTTTGTGATTCGGGTTGATCAACATTCTTATCTTTGGCCGCTTCCTCCTGTAATCTTTGTTCTTCAGCCAGTCTGTCAGCTTCGGCCTTAAGCTTTAGTTCTTCTGCTAATTTGGCTGCTTCTTCAGCTTTTCTGCTTTCTTCCATACGAATAGTTTCTTCCAATTTGTCTTGTTCTAACTCCTCAAGCCTAGCCTCTTCAGCTTCTTGTTTTCTCTTTAACTCTTCTTCTTGAGCCCTTTCTCTGATCTCCATCTCTTCCATGGTCAAAAGATATGGAACATCGGTATCCATATGTTCCTCCTCTTCCTCTTCTTCTCTTGCTGAAGCATTTAGCATCTCCACATCTCTAGGTGATACTGTGGGGGTTTCGTAGACTATCATAGCAGCACTGGTTCCTGTGGTAGACTCAGGAATTCTGCTAGATCCGCCTTCTTCGTTTGTTTGAGAAAACAAAGGAGGTGGAGGTTGATCAGCTTGGAAGGCATCTATTTTGCTGTGGAGGAGACCCAACTTAAGAGATCTTTCATTTTCTTCTTCTACTGAAAGGCCTATGTTTGAGTGAGCAGACTCTTGTTCAGCAGTCATTGGTTCCTTCAGCTTCTCTTTCCTTAACCTTTCTTCTTCCAATTTAGTGTATGCTTCAGTAAACGGTCTTTGATTGAGATTTGTTGGGTATTCAGCATTATCAGCAAATTCATCAATGTCTTTGTCCCAATCTTCGAAAGTCATGTCTCTATCATCAATATCTTCAAGATTAACCTTCTTGTCGATGTTTGCATAGGCTTCCCTATACACTGGACCTTCGTCGGATTCGGTTTCTGAGTCAGACGGTTTTGGAGAAGGTGGTTGTGTGGGTTCAGGAATGGATTCAGGTTTCTTGACTGGAATTTTGAACTTGAGTGTACCCCTCTTTTGTTTAGACTTGGTAGAACTACCAGAGCTCCCAGACTTGCTACCTTTCTTCCCCTTCTTCTGCATGAACGACAGTAGAATGACTTCGTCCAAGAACCCAACTTTGTCTTCCTTGAGAGCTTGAACGTAGTACTTGTAATTCTTACAAAGCTTCACTTTATCATTCAAGAGACAATCGGGAAATTTCTTTCCTTGCTTACGAGTGCTGGTGTCAAGTCTCTTAATTTGTCTGAGAGTGTCCTCATTTCTGAAAGTGTGCTTGGCTTCATCATCCAGTCTTTGTGGAATATCGTCATACTCACGAAGGAAGCTTTCGATGAGTAATTTGGTGAAACGAACAAATGGAATATTGGTAGTCTTGTGTTGTATGTGCCACACAAGGTCTTCCCAAATAATGCTAGCATAATCCACCCTTTTAACGTTTGCCACAGCCCAGAAGAGTTTGAGGTGTTGGAGCTTGGGGTGTTCGTGACCAGTGTCTCTTCCAGATAAAGACTTAGCAATCAGGATGTACAGTGTTCTCCATGGTTGTGGAAGAAATCTGATGTTGACCTTAGAGTGTCTTGTCACTACTTCTTCTGATTCATCGTAACCAATATCCCGTAACCATTCTATCAGCTCTTCCTCATTAGGTACTGGATCGTATTCTTCATCTGGGGCAAGTTCGGGTAAACCAAGAACGTTTCGAAGAGTATCTATGTCCACGTAACTTGTCTATTATGAAGCATGCAAGTGAAGGACTCTTCCCCAAGGTCTAGCTGAAGTGTGTGCCAAAATTGGTGTATGTAGAAGCAGGCCACTGATGCTGACTTGGTGAACAGGATTTTGTTTGGGTGATAGAGGAGAGCATCCACAGCTACAATGCATGAAGATTCATTGCACGTGATTTTGTTGAAGTTGATTCTTAAGTTGTTCTTGCCTATCTTCCTGGAGTAATTTTCGGGAAAGGTTTCTTCCCAGGAGAGTTTTGGTTCAGGTTCTGGTCCATATGGAATGTCATTATGTTGTGCCATCTGAATTGATCATAAACAAACACAAACATAGCAATGATATACTTTGTTAGCTCAGACATTCAATTACATGATTGTGCAAATTATTGAATTGATCAGTGGGTGTTTTTGTGTAAAAACTGTTGTTATATGATGAACTTGTGTTTTAGAAGTTAACACTTAGTAGAAACTTATAACAATCTAGTTACAACATGAGTTAATCATTACAAGAGTTTACACTTTTGAAATTTTACAACACTTAGACAAATTACATGAATTTAGGCAATGTTACGCGTAAGAAATCATATTACGCATAACATTTCTTATGCATAAGAAATCATATTACGCGTAAGATAACAAAAGCTACACATAACTTCTATTTTACGCGTAAGTGCAATCTTTTGCGTAGGATTCATCTTATGCGTAAGAGTGAATCTTATGCGTAAGAATGAAGCTTAGGCAAAGGATTGAACCTTATGCGTAAGATATGACTTATGCGTAAAATTTGACTTATGCGTAAGAAAAACTTATGCGTAAGAAAAGATCTTTTGCGTAAACATTGTCTTATCCAAGACAAGTTTTTCAAACGTGTCGAATCTTACGCGTAAGATTTCATCTTACGCGTAGGATGAGTAACTTATGCGCAGAATCGTCTTTATCGAAAAATTCACCTTTGAAAATTGTGTCTTTTGATTCCTGAAAGTGTTAAACACAACCACTGATCAATATTACATTCAATTCATTCCAACACACTTAAGACACACAACTTTACGCGTAAACATGTCAATACTCAAAGTTATGCGTAGGATCGTATGAACACCTAATCACAATCGGATTCAAACATGATTCTGGGTTAAAATTGGAATGGGGCAAGTGATCCTAATATGCTAAGGGACATGTGGACCAAATTATAACAACAATTATCCATAGAATTAAGAGTTCATAACTGCTAGTGTATTCGAACCCTAAATCCAAGATTCAAGATCCCTGAGTTGTTTTTTAAAGCAATTAAACCACAAAATTGAGTTCCTAGGCATATATAAACACTATCCCCATCAACAATTTGAATCATAACACTCAAAATCAGAAACCCCTAAAACCACGTATGAACCCTAAATTCAAAATCAATCAATTGAGGTTTCTGGGTGTGATTAGAGTATGCAAACATGTAATATCTCATCAAAGGATCATTTTCCATCAACCAAAACACATCCTAACACTCTTAATATCTAAGACCAATTTTACGCAAAACCCTAAATCGAAAATAATAGATTTAGAAAGATTTAACCGTAGGATTTTGATGAAATTAAAAACCAATGTTTAGAAACATGATCAAAACATTATGTCACTTACAGATTTGAGGAATTATGATTGGATTTGCAGTTTGATTGTGAGTCGTAGATCAAGTTTGGTGAAAGTAATAAATGGGTGAAACTGTTTTGCAGGTGAATTGAATGAGTGGTCAAATTTAGTTTTGACCAAGGTTAAAATTAGTTTCACTATTTGACAATTTTGGCCCCTTAACCTTATGTAACATTCAATCCTCATGTCCAATTAACTCACATTTTAACTTTCGTTATCTACACCAAGTCTACGACAAGAACAACTTGTGGAATTTTACTCCCCCTCGACCTTAGACCGAAGTCTCTAAAAATTAAAATTTATTATAATGGTCAAGGAAAGTATCCTGAAAAACTATTTGAAGCATCACATTTGATAAAACGTAATATTTTTGGTAAAATGTAAGTACGTAGTAATTATTAAGAAAAATTGAAAAATATTTTACCTCCCCCTCAACACTTGTTTTTGATCATATTTGAAGATGTTTATGAAAAATAGTGTTGACAAGAGTGGTCGTACTTGCATTTTTTTTTTGAAAAGAACAAAAATCTTTTTGTGTTTTTGTTTGGTTTTATATTTTTGTATTTTGTTTTTGGAAAGATATTTACAAAGATAGTTTTGATGTTTGACGATCAATTGTGTTTTAAAAACTTTTCCAGATCATCTGGAGTCAAACATCGCATACCAATTTGGTGAACTAGACTAGCAAACCTTGATGGTGCTAAGGATTTGGTAAGTAAGTCCGCCAATTGGTACTTAGTTCCAACAAAATACAGTTCAACTATACCCTTTTCAACATGCTCTTTGATGAAGTGATATCGGAGATCAATGTGTTTGGATTTGCAGTGATGAACTGTGTTGCAGGAGATAGCAATGGCACTTTTGGAATCACAGTAGATCGGAATCTTGTTGAACAGGTAGCCATAATCCTTAAGTTGTGATCTCATCCAGATGACTTGAGCACAACAAGCAGACATAGCTACATATTCAGATTCTGTTGACGACAGTGATGTGCAGTCCTGCTTCTTTGATTGCCATGACACAAGTTTATCTCCGAGAAACTGTAATCCACCAGATGTACTTTTGCGTGTGTCTAAACATCCTGCATGATCAGCATCTGAAAAAGCAATTAGTTCAAAACCAGAATCCTTCGGATACCAGATTCCCAAATTAATGGTTCCCTTTATGTATCGAAGAATTCTTTTAACCTCACTGAGGTGTTTTTCAGTTGGTTTAGACTGATAGCGAGAGCACATGTAGACAGCAAATACTATACCAGGTCTACTAGCTGTGAGATACATGAGTGACCCAATCATACTCCGGTATTTGGTAGGGTCAACAGGTGTCCCATGTAAGTCAGCATCTAGTTTTGTGGTATAGCCCATTGGTGTATTGTAAGTATCACAACTCATCATTCCATGTTTCTTTAAAATTTCTAGAGCATATTTGGACTGATTTATAAAAAATCCACGTGGTGATTGATGAACTTGTAGTCCTAGAAAGAATGAAAGTTCACCCATCATGGACATTTCAAAATTATCTTTCATTAATTTTGCAAAATCATTAGAGTAACTTCGTTTTGTTGAAGCAAAAATAATGTCATCGACATAGATTTGAACAACTAGTAAGTCCACCCCGTAGGTTTTTGTAAATATTGTTGGATCCACTGAACCTTTAGAAAATTTATTGGCCAGCAAGAAAGTGGACAGTTTGTCATACCACGCCCGTGGGGCTTGCTTAAGTCCGTAGAGTGCCTTTTTGAGTCGGTAAACGTGATTGGGACGCTCAGGATCAACGAAGCCTTCTGGTTGGCTTACATAAACTTCTTCACGGAGTTCTCCATTAAGAAATGCTGTTTTCACATCCATTTGGTAAACAACCATGTTCCTATGTGCTGCATAAGCCAAAAAGATCCGAACAGCTTCATGTCTAGCCACTAGAGCAAAGGATTCTGCAAAATCAAGTCCTTCTAGTTGGGAGTATCCTTTCGCTACCAGGTGTGATTTGTTACGTATGACAGTGCCTTCTGCATCTAGCTTACTTTTCCAAATCCATTTTAACCCGATGACAAAGACTCCGTCAGGTCTTTCAACTAATTCCCAGACTTCCAATCTTATGAATTGCTGAAATTCCTCTTGCATAGATTCAATCCAGTTATCATAAGTCATTACTTCTTTGATGTTCTTAGGTTCTTCTTGACAAACTGTGAGTGCATAGATACAAGTTTCTCCATCAGTGTGAAGTCGTTGTCTTGTCATAACAGGTGCATCTGGATGGCCAATAATATGAACTAGTGGATGGTCTCGAGTCCATTTGTGTGTTGAAGGGTGTAGTTGATAAGTATCTCGCATGTTAGCAGGATCCAAATTTTGTGTGGACGACTCAGCTACTTCAGGAAATGTTGGAGCCGGTGCAAACGGGTTAATGAACGCATTAGGATCATACTCTGCGGTTTGTGGAACTGATTGTGGTGTAGGAGCTTCAGTTGATTGTTGTGAGTTGGAAATAGTTTGTTCTGCTGTAAATGGTGATGCAATTGGAGGACCGTCTTCTCTCAACAGTTGTTGTAGTTTGTTGAGGTGAGTCAGGTACTTGAATATTATCAGGTTGAGCAGCGGAATTAGGTGAGACCTCAGTAGAACGGTATTCAATTGTATCATCAAACAGTGGAGCAAACAAGGTTTCCAATTCTTTGCGGTTGAGAGGCAATGGTACAGCCGAAGAGTCCGGAGAGTTAAGACGGTTGAATTCGGGTCCTAAGCTGTGTTGCTCAGAAGCCATTTGTGTGAGTTCATCAAAATTAGCGTGAATGGTTTCTTGAATTTCTCTTGTTCGATGATTCCATATCCGAAAACCTTTAGAATTTTCACAATATCCAACGAACACTCCGATGTCAGCCTTTGCATTAAGTTTACCTAAATCATCACGATCATTTTTCGGATAACAAAGTGCTCCAAATACATGAAAGTAATCGATGTTCGGTTTTCTTTTGTGAACAATTTGATAAGGTGTTTTGCGATGGCGTTTAGAAATCATGCAACGGTTTTTGGTATAACATGCGGTTGAAACTGCTTCCGCCCATAAGTAATCTGGTAATTGAGCATTAATCAACATGGTTCTAGCAGCTTCCACTAACGTCCTGTTGCGTCTTTCAACAACTCCATTCTGTTCTAGGCTTCTAGGAATAGATGTTTGATGTTCAATTCCCACTTTCTCATAGTATGACCAAAGTGTCTGATTCTTAAATTATGTACCATTGTCAGTTCTGACTATTCGTACCGTGTTGCGTAAGTGAACTAGAATTTTAGTGAGAAAGGTGATGATCATTGAAGGAGCCTGATCTTTACTTCGTAAAAAATAAACCCAAGTCCATCTGGAGTAATCAACCACAATTACAAGTATGTAGCGTTTACCGTTGATACTTTGAACACGCATCGGACCACACAAATCCATATGAAGCAATTGTAAAACATGATTCGTACTGTGCTCAGATTTAGAAGGAAAATGAGCCCGAGTACATTTTCCTTGTTCACAGGCTGAACATAAGTGATCTTTGGTAAAACGGAAACTTGGAAATCCATCAACAAGTTTATGACGAGCAAGTTCAGTCATGGTTTTGAAATTCAAGTGCGAAAGACGTTTATGCCATAACCAAGATTTAGTCGATTCCACTTTGGAGAGAAGACATATCGGAGATGTAGCAATCATATCTGACATTGATATTGTATAAAGATTAGAACCACGTGAGCCAGACATTAGATCGTTTCCTTGTAAGTCACGATCAAAACAAGTTTTCTCACGAAATGCAACTTCTAGATCCCCATCACAGAATTGACCAACAGAGAAAAGGTTGTGTCCAAGGCCTTCCACATAATAAACACGACTGATTTCAATGTTCCCACTAACATAGTCACCATATCCCATGATTAAAGCGTAATGATCATTCCCGAATCTGACAGTACCAATGAACTTTGAAACAAAGTTATTTAACAGTTTGAGATTGCCTGTCATATGTCGGGTGCATCCGCTATCAACAATCCAGAGAACAATCTGTACCACCTGCATCACAAGAAGACGACAAGGTGGAACAGAAGTAAGGGTGGAACCCAAAGAAAGTGCGGGTTCCTGTTGGTTAGAAGCACATGTATTCAACAATTTAGGAATCCATTTAAAGTCTGGTTTATATTGTAACCAACGTTGCCAATTCCAACTAGTTCTTGCTTTCTTTTTTGTGAATTCACTAGTAATGGGCTTGTTCCTAGATTTGTTCTCTTCAATTATGGGGGTAACTTCAACTTCATTAGAAACCGTAGAAGGCGGCTTTCCTAATATAGACTTAGAGGCAGTAGTGGGCCTAGAAGGAATGCATGTCCTACGTTTTTTATGACGATTAAGAAGAGAATTAGCTATACATTTTGTATGATCACCAGATGATACACTTTTACGACAAAACACACAAGATGCATTAATATTCAAAACATTGAAAGGTTCATCATTCGTTACATGTAGATTTTGATTACAATTTGCCAGATTAGAATCTAAATCTGATGCAACATGAGTTTTATTCAAATTCCTAAGTTGATCTTCTACTTCTTGAGCTTCTAGTGGTTCTCTTTTACGTTGCCAGAGCCTATTCTTCTTGTTACTTTTTCGCTTGGGTCTGCTAACGCTATTAGTGGAGACTAGTCCTGTGGAAGTGGAGTTATCAACATTAGTGTTTTGAACAAAATTTCCTTTAGTAGTTTTGTCTAATTGATACAATCCTGGTGCTATCACCGTGGTGTCAACAATCTTTCCTTTTTGAAGTAGCTTAATTTTCTCTTTCAAATCAATGATGATGTGATTTTTATCCTGAATTTCAGACTCAAGTTTCACGTTGCAGTAATTAATGTCATCGCTGTTTTGTTGCCATTCGACGTTTTTAATTTTTAAATCTGCAATTTCTTTCTCGTATTTGAGACACAGACTTTTTAAAGACTCATTGTTTTTGCAAAGCTGACAAGAGTTTGAATTATTTTGACTTTGAAGTTTCAATTCCGTTTCAATACTTTGAGCTTGACACCATTCAAGCCTTTGTTTGAGCAGACAAATTTCTTTTGAAAATTGTTTTGTCACATCATCATTCTTTATTCTCAGCATGTCATTATCATGTTTAAGTGTCTCTATTTCCACATTCAACAAGTTATTATCAACACAAAGATCATCCACCAGCATAGAAGTACCAGATTTATAGAGATCATTCATGATAACAGAATAAATATCAGCATTGAGAATTTGTTCCAAGAGTCGATCAGCATCATTTTTTAAAATTCTATTTCTTTGCTTTTGAACCAAAATCTCATTTTCAGTTGAGTTGAAAACATTTATCATTGTTTTGACCTCGTTTTGAAGTTCTTGTTCCCAACGTGTAGCACAGAGACGGAGGTGTTTGACAATTGGCAACATTTGTTTTTGAAAAATATCTCTCTTTTCTCGCTCGTAAGCGGATTGAAAAGTTTCAATTTTTATTTCAGAATTACGTTCAATTGTTTCCTCCAAAATTTCGATGTCTTCCATAAAAGTTTTGTAATAATTTAAGACACGACAATTTTTAGGTAAAGGTGTAACTTCACCGGATGATGGTAAAGGACCATTTATTTGTGCTACAGTTTGGACAGGGGCCTCATTAGAGGATGAAACATATGACTCTGCGACATACCATGATTTTTTAGGTAATTCCTTTTGAAGAACAAAAGATTTAGAAATATGAGGAGCTTGTGAATAATCATATGGTGTCCAATATTCAACATTACTCATTTTTGATCGACTCTCGTCTTCAAGTTCTTCCTCTTCCTCAGTATCAAAAACAACAGTACGCACAATCGTATTATCAAGCATATGGTCCATACTGTAAATCTTAGGATTTTCTTTGAATGCTGTGTGAAGAAACATTGATTTGAAATCGCCAAGAGCAAATCCTTTATCGGGTCTCGGTTTTAAAGTAAATTTCTGAATTGTTGTGACAGAGCCCCCGGTTTTGTAAACAATATCACGAAATTCTTTGAGTTGTTTTTCAAGATCAACAATCTCACCGAGTAAGTTATCTATATACTTCCTTTTTCGTATTTTATGTTCACAAAAATCCTTTTTGCAACTGGACAATTCTGTTTCTGTTTTTGAAAGTACTTTTTGAAGACGTTCAACTTGCATTTTGAGTTCACACTTTTCACTTTCGAGTTTATAAATCAACTTTCCGTTTGACTCAATTAAATCTTGCATTTTGTGTTGAAGATCTTGCTCATTGTTGTAAGATTCTTGAAAAGTTTTTTCAAAACTTTTTGCATGTTTAATCTTGTCTTCCTAATTTGAAAGTTGTATTTTATAACATTCAATATCTCTTGCAAGTGAAGCATTTGTTTCTTTTAAGGCTTTGTTTTTCTCGTTGCATTTTATGATTTGCAATTGTTGAGCATTCAGTTGTTTGGATAACAATATGAGGTCAGGGTCTGGATCAAACGATGGTTCATGTTGTTCTATATGATCATGTTTATCATTCTCAATAGGATCATCAAATGAAACAACTATGTCATCATCAAATATGACAACTGTGCTTATTTGTTCATCTGTTTGAGAAGATGAAGATGAGTCAGATGGAACAACTTGCGCCATATCTGATTCAGAAGCAGAAGGTGAGGCTATTTCATGTATTAGGCATGCTTTGTGGTCATGTACCTGACACAAGCCGTCAGTGTCATACACTGGACCTGAATCATTAAACTGAAGTTCCTGCATGTTGGCCATAAGCATCACAACTGCATTGGCTTCCAGATCTTCCATGTCATCCTCATTGTTCACATTTGCCATGAAATTGTTATCCTGTTCAGGGAAATGTCCATCTTTTTCATCTTGAAGAGCCATGAGTAATGCCTGTTTGTGAAACTTACTACCCCGAGTTCTCGGTTTAGGACATGCTGTCGCTATATGACCTTGTTCATTACAGTTATAACACCACACTGCATTCCCATAGTTTGAGTTCCTAGTTGCAACTGGTTCAGACCTTTGCTAAGAAGAACCTGAGTTGTTCCTGAACCCTCCATTGTTATTAAACCTCTGACCATTCCCAAAATTTCCTGAAGAACTTCCTGAACCAGATCGACCATAGTTACGATTCTGAATTTCCACCCTTCCATCATTGACAACAGCTTGATTCCTTGTGTTAGAAGATGAACGTTGACGGTTGTTTGTTTTGTTGGAGAATTTGCTAAAAGTACGAGCAATAAGAGCAAGTCCCTGATTCAACGTATTAAAGTCATCATCGTCATCTTCATTGGAGTTGGAGTAATACACTGCATCATTGTTGTTTGATGGAACAAGTTGAGTAGAAGTATTCTGTGGAGATGAATCATAAGGGACCATTTGGTTCGAGGTAGAAGATTGTGGATAACTGAAGTAGTTTTGCTCTTGAACATATGCATGATTTGACATTGGTGGTGGAGCATAGGGAGATTGAGCTACGAGTGCCAAAGAATTTGGTGTTGGTGATGGTGAGTATCCTCCTCGAAGAGCTCGATCTTTTTCCACTTCAGGTTCATGGTGTTTCAGAAAATCATACAACAATCCATATGGTGCATCATGAAGATTTTTGGTTTGTCGAACAAATGTCACATATTTATGCCAATCCGGACCAAGACTACCAACGAATTTGGAGTTCACTGCGATCCTTGGTACAGTGATTTTGTGTCGTTCCAGATCATTTACCACATTAGTGAAACGATGATAGTAGGATTCAAGTGACTCTCCTGGTTCAATTGTGATGTCAGTGTATTCCATGTAGAGTTTGGATTCCATATCATCTTTGTTCAATTGAGTGCCTTCCATAAGGAGATGAACATGTTCCCACATAGCTTTGGCTGTTTTCTGAGCATCGACACTTCGATAAATTGGATTAGGTATTCCTTGAAGTATATAAGCCATTGCATACTCATCAGCTTCACAATGTAATTTATGTTCTTCTGTGAGTTGAGATTCTGGAAGAGGTCTCTCTGCAGGAGCACGTAGAGGATCAGCAGTTGGATCACCATTGTCAAATTTTGTTGGCCACTCAAATGGTCCTTCAAGTATCACTTGTTTCAAGAATTTCCCATGAGGTTTCTTTAGTTCAAGAAATCGTAAGAATTGACCTGACCATTGAACATAGTTCCCAGGTGTTAGCATTGGAGGTGTTTCAAGTGATTCCGCCTCATGTCTGGATTGTTGAGTTGTAATAACTTCACACATTCTATCAAACCAGTGAGGTTGTTTGGAAGAAAACTGAGTGTTTTGTTGTGACATTGGATATGGTTGTTGTTGAGGAATGATTTGATGTTGTTGCATCATGAGATATTGTGGTTGTGGATTAAACGGTTGTTGATGAAAGTGTGATTGTGAAGGTTGTTGATATGATTGTTGCTGATGGTATTGTTGTTGCTGATACTGCTGATGTTGCTGTTGTTGAGGATTAGAGAAGTAGTAATGTGGTGGTTGAGACATCTTAGAACACTTGTGTAGTAATGGATCTTTGTAGAAGATTGAAATGCACGTTCCTTTGGTTAAGATCTAAAACCCTGGGGTAAGTTGAAATCTTACGCGTAAAACTGAAACTTAGGCGTAGACTTCAAAGTTACGCGTAAAGGTTGATCTTATGCGTAAACTATAGAGTTATGCGTAAGATATACCTTATGCGTAAGTTTTAAGGTTAAGCGTAAGATTCTTATGCGTAAGGTTCAAAGACCAAACAAATCTTTCAAACTTATCCAAGCTTGAAAGATATCCGTAGTCGAAGTATTCCACTAACTTATCCAAGCTAGGGAAGTACTGAGTCACCGTAACACGAGGAGAAGACCTTTGATGAAACTTAAGCGTAGATTCCAACAACTTACGCGTAAGATTAAATCTTATGCGTAAGATTAAACTTCTGCGTAGAAAGTCAACTTCTGCGTAGGATGAAACTTCAGCGTAGAACTTAGGCGTAGGAATTGAGCTTTCGCGTAGGATTTAAGCGTAGAATACCAAGTTATGCGTAGAAAGAGGGTTTAGACCAAAGTTATGCGTAGGAAAGGGGTTTTGTGCCAAAGTTATGCGTAGAAAGGACAGAAAGTACTGTAGACAGCTAAGTTTTTGTACTATTCAAAAATCTTACGCGTAGGATGACCAGAAAGTTGAAAAACTCAAATTTTAGAAGAAAAATGCTTAGAAATAAGGAACTTTTGATCAAATAACTTCACCAATACTTAGAAAACAATAAAAGATCAATACTTTATGCAAAATCTAAGCTTCTAAACACTATATCAACCTTAAAACTTGTCTAAGCTTCAAGATTTGAGTGTAAGAAACAAAGAACAAAGCAAAAATATGATGAAAAACACCCTAAATCCCACGTTACCACCAAGAAAAACACTTCAATCTCTATTAGGCGAATGATACCACTTGTTAGGTCACCATTTTGTAAACACAAGTATAAGAAATGAGATGAGAATAAGAGATGGTTGATTATAAGAACTATGAAGAGTGAAAGAACAAGAGTTTCCTTAAGGTATTCAAATAACCAACAATTTTAAAGTTTACATAAGCTTAGTATATATAGGGGAGGAGTAGGGCAACACTCCCTTCCTCCCTCATTCATCATAAACGTGGGCTTTCAAGGCCCATGGACATGCATACTTAAGCCTAGTAACATAAACATAATCAAATAAATAACTAAGCAACCTATTACAAAAGGTAATGACCGAGACTTGACTAAAATACAAAAGTATGATCCCAACACCCTTCTTTCTCCTTTCTCATTTTCTCATTTTTTCAATCATACCTACGGACTTCTAATTCTAATCTATTAGAATTGTCCTTGGGTAGATCCCTCCGGCTCTGGCAGATCATAGGACGGTTTTCCCTAACCTTAGTCACCTTATAACTCCATGACTATCCTATAATTGCCATGAAACCTTTGATTGAAAATCTCTCAAAGTGTTTATGAATATAAACACATTTTTGTTGAAACTTTGAGAGTTTTTGTTTCTTTTGAAGGACTCCCCCTTCACATGTGTGTAACACCCCCAAAATACCGCAGCGGAAGACTGTGTCACTCGGGATGCTACTTCATAATACAAAGTACAAGTTATAGAAAACGAACTCTAAATGAGACGTTTTGAAAAGTTACCATTCGATTAATAAATTCCGAGTTACAAACTTGAGATTCCAAAGTATGATACATAAATGTATACAAAGTTTTGAATGGTAAATGATAAAAGCGTAAGTCTTCAGAATATGCAGCTTGACTCTAAGTTCCATGCACTAGCTATCGCCTTACTAACCTGAGATAACATGCTAAAGTGTCAACACAATGGTTGGTGAGTTCATAGAGTTTGTCTTAAAACAGTTGAAAAAGCCTTAAAGAATGATCACACAGCAAAGGCATCGTGAATCCACTCAGTTACAAGTCCCGCCATAAGAGACTTGTAACCTGTGTGTTCACAACCCACTGCTACAATATAGTATAATAAAGACATGTATAAGTTCATCAAGACAATTAAGCAATTAGTAGTGAGTCTCTACTTCATCTCCGAAGACCTCACTTTTATGATGTATCCAAACATTCGCAAATGTTAGGATGTATCAAAGACAACTGGGAGCCAATTCCCAAAGACAACTGGGAGCCACTTCCCAAAGACAACTGGGAGTCAATTCCCAAAGACAACTACTAGTCAATAAATAGAATAACGCAATTAAGTATAACGCAGTCATGTATGTAAGCAATCAAGTATAACACAGTCAAGTATAGACGTTTTGAGTATTTGTACAAGTAAGCAAGTAGTTGAGCATGTATCCCCCCCCCCCCAGGAGTTAAAACAAGTACGAAAAGAGTAGGGGCTATGACTCACCTTAAGTCTATGTAGTGAGTAATGAAAATGGTAGTCGAATCGCGAAAGTCTCTAAGAGCAGCCTATAATAGAACGTTGCGACTTAGGTTTGGAGTAACATCTAAGTATACGAAGAATTGCCAATATATGTCTTGCATAATGTTCATGATGTAGTACTTTAGTATAATGTGTAAGTCTTTGAATATAAGTGGTCTATGAAACATGTATAGGTTGTATATCTCTTACTACCGTTCAGGCCGACATAATTCAGAAGTCATGGAGTAAACGTTCGAGGAGCCAGGACACTTTAACTCGTAAATCCACAACTCGTCTCGACGGCTTACTCAATGAACTCCTCACATGAGGCTCCCTACTATTGTAGTATTCGATAACATATATATATAAGCTTTTGATCTTTAATAGTTATATGGTCGTTAGCCGTGGCTTTGCCGTGACTTTGGCCATGTTACCATGGTCTTGAGACTCAGCCTTGGCTTTAGCCATGGTTGTGGTCTTGGCTTTAGGTCATTAGACCTCTTGGTCTCATCTAATTATAACAATTATATAGTTACTTTGGTCTAAAAATGGGCTGTTAAGAATTTGAAGAAAATTATCACTCAGAAAGCATTTTCAGGTCTCGAGCTTCTTTGTTCCTGAACGAAAACGTTGTTCCGGACAACTTTCGTGTTTTAACTTTTTGATGAATCGGACCAGAAGTGGGACTTTCAAAATCATAATTTGATCAGAATGCTAATTAGGCAGATTTGCCGTTTTGGTTTCGCTAACTTCAAATGGTCATAACTTTTGACTCGTGTACTCGTTTTGGGTGATTCAAATTGCTATGTTTTCCTTGTTAAGTCCTCTTTAACAGTAAGTAAGTGTCAAATATTAAAGTTATACTATTGTGGTCGTGGTTTTCCATAAAAATCACTAGTTTGCTTGTTTGCTTGTCATAAGTTAACATATGTATACCAATACTTGTTTTATCCATTTTTAAACATCATGAACACAATACAAAGACCATATATAGCATGAAAGAAACATAATAAGCATGAAATAATATTGAGCAAGAAAGTGTATAAGGGTTTGCTTACAACCTTTGGCTTTCTAAAGAAAGGAAGTCAAGTTTAGAACTAGGACACTAAACCTAAGCTTGTAAACCCTTCACCATAACTCTTGTAACCCTTGCTAGCCTTGATCTAACCCTTGATAAAACCCATTAACTTCAGCCCCTAATCACCTTGTGTAGCTCCTAATTCAACCATGGAATCACCAAACAAACTTAAGAACTAGGTAGAGAATACTAAGACCTTGAACTTTGTAGTGTAACTTGTAGTTTGAAGATCAAAGGATCATGGAGCTAGGGATTGTGTTGTGGCGTTTTATTTATGAAGAAATGATGGAATGAGCTCTCTATTTATAGCATGAAGAGGAGGTTAGGAAGCTTACTAGGAAACTACACAAACTTGGTGACCAAGGTTAACTTGGAGCCAAAGTTGTAATTAAGTAAAGAATCAATGGTCAAAATTTAACCACAAGTGTGAACCCCCCCCCCTCCTAAGTCGGTTCTAATAGGATAAGGGTGAATAGATGAGTGGTCATGGTCTTTGGATGATAATATCCTAAGTATGTAACTAGTTTTGACTCCGTAAGTTGCTAACCGTAAGTTTTTAGGCCACGAAACGTAAAACCGGGTATCCTAAAAATATGAAACTTATAAATATGGTTAAACATGTCAATATAGTCCATAATAAAATATAAAATGAGTGGTAGGTTCTATCGGGTGCGAAAACCCTGCTAAAAACTGGAAACACGGGTCTAAAACGCGCAATTCGCGTAAAACGCTGAACTGAAAAACGTAAAATTCCGAAACTTTTGGAATTGTCCTAAAATGAGAGAAAATCATATTTCTATTGTTTATAATGTTTTATGGACATATCGGGATGCTAGAAGGACGTTTAAACCTAAAAGTAAATCTCGGACACGGCTTTGTGATTTTTGCAGAAATGATCCGACGAGCGTCAAACTCTCGGATTATCGTTAAAATAGTTTAACTTACGAGAATATGAAATAAAAATTTCTGAGATGAATAGTGAAAAATGAATAGTAAAAAGTGAATAGTAAAAGTGAATAGTAAAAAAGTGAATAGTGAAATTTTCGGGAATAAAAGTTAACCTGAAATTGTGAATTGTTACAATGTGCTCATGAATTTTTAAGAAATTTGCACATGCATGAGGAGTTTGCACTTTTTGAATTGATCCACTTTCAGTGAACATGACCGTGACGAGACACGCTTACATCACTAGTTAGACTAGCTTGAAATTGTTACCCGTCCTGGTCAAGTCCAAAGAAAGTCTCTCTAGACGGTACATTCTACTCAGACAAGTCCTATTCGAGACACGCTTACATCACTAGTTAGACTAGCTTGAAATTATTACCCGTCCAGGACAAGTCATTTCGATTACTAACATTTTAAGCTTCGTCAATTCATTGGTACATTATGAGTCGAGCTCTTTTGAGATTCAGTCACAATCTTTAAACAACTTTGATTACATTTTAATCATGTCTTCTCCCCCTCAAAAATAGCATATCGTGATATTTTTGATATCAACAGATTAAGAAAAGGCTTTTTGGAGAGAAAGACAAATTTCATTTTGCATGAATTTGGAACAATTTTTTTTTTGTACTCCCCCTTAATGATATCACGTTTAGAATCAATTAAGGGTTTTGAGAGAGTTATCTTGAGCACTAATTTTGAGAAATCTTGACAAAGTGCTCAAGAATTATGTTTGAAAACGAGTTTTTGTTTGAAGTCTTTTTCGTTTGTTTAGACTCGAACGTTTTGAAAAAGATTTCTTCCTTGAAAATACGAGTCCTTGAT
Source organism: Artemisia argyi (assembly GCA_030686995.1). Taxonomy (NCBI): domain Eukaryota; kingdom Viridiplantae; phylum Streptophyta; class Magnoliopsida; order Asterales; family Asteraceae; genus Artemisia; species Artemisia argyi. Next base: position 87,936,666 of record CM060694.1, on the reverse strand, counting down.
TTGAAAACAATCTGTCACACCCCCAGAATCGGGTCCAGCGGAAGCATACATGCAGCTGGGGTGTAACTAAATTGATATCACAACACAAGTACAAAAATAGTTTTCACTTCAATCATTTAGAATAAAATAGTTTAATCAAAAATGTTGAATTTACATTGTTAAAAGTAGTGCATAAGTAGGCCTTTAAAATAGTTTAAAATGGTCCCCAAATGAATATCAGAGTCTTCTAAGACCATGCCATGCCCTGCCAAAACCTCCCGTAGCGTGCCATTGATTAATACCTGAAAATACATGCTAAAGTGTCAACACGAGGTTGGTGAGTTCATAGAGTCTTGTGAAAAAGAATGTAATGCATATGAATGAAGATTCCCCAGCAAAGGCCTCGTAAATCCACTCAGTTCCAAGTCCCTCCATAAGAGACTTGCAACCTGTGTGTTTACGACCCACTGCCAAAAGTAATAAGTTTGGTTTGTGTAAACAAAAGTAATAAGATTGATGCAAAAGCATCGTAATTCAGTAATAAAGTTGCTGCAAAGGCATCGTAATTCAGTAATAAATCAGTAATAAGGTTTATAAAAACCATCAGTATATAACTTTAATCGTATGTACAATAGCCCAAGTATAAAGTAAAGTAATAAGATTTCAGTCATAAAATTTTACATTGGCTCTTAAGCTCATGACCCCGAAGCTAGACGTTACTTGGCCCCAAATGAGTGTTTACCAGACACTCTAAAGATATTAGACATGAAATGCATCCGTAATTCCGTTGGAGCAACCCAAACACGGATGGAGGAGTCACCCTCAATAGATCTATTCACTCACACTCGCTCGTACTTTAATTAACGGTCCATGATAATAAAGGGGACTTGTCAAGACGTGGTAATAAGGCAACTTAAGCAATGTAAGGAATTTAATACTTTGGCATTGTACAAAAATAATTAAAGCAGCGTATTCTCCCCCAAAAGTAGTTCAGAATGTATAAAAGTATAAAACAAGTATTTGAGCATGTATCTCCCCCGAAGAGTTTATAAAGTAATTAAACAAGTAAAAGTGGGGCTATGACTCACCTGGTATGATGGTACAATGATGGTAAAATGATCGGGACAATAAGGCGCGAACACTAGCCGCAACCTAAGATGAGTGGAAATGATCTACTTTAGATCATGAAACGATGTAATGAATGCACATGCACATGATACCTATACCACTCATAACTTGAAAATACTAGTTATAGTCATGTGAAAATATATTCCATACTTAAGAAAAATAAGTCTTAACTAGACTTGTAAAAACTTGTCGTAGTATATCGTATATAGAAAGTTAGTGTTATAAACTTCGCCTTGAAAACCTTGAAGTAACGTCTAATGGTCGTAAAAATAAACTCGTAATCATAAGTACTTTATTGGTTATAAGTTTAGAACTTTGGTAGTATTTCTAGAAAATCTAAGATTTAGTACGTAGAAGTAGTATTATTATTATTTCTAGTAAAAGCTGTCAATTATATAGAGTTTTTGCCGATATTGAAACGTGAATAAGTTGGTCGTTTTAAGTTCATTTTCTTCGTTCTTTATATCCCCAGATTTGTCTTTGTATGTACTAATATATTTTTGATAACTCGGCTTCTCTAGGTTACGTCTAACGCCTCGGTTTGTCCACCAAAAATCGTCCAACAGCATACAATTTTCAGAAAAATAGTTTTCGTCAATAAACTTGCAAAAATCATATCTCCTTCGTTATAAGCTCGTTTTAATCCGTTCTTTCGCCTACGGCTTCGTTTTTGAAAGTATTTTCTAAATACTTGGTTGAAAAGTTCCCCTGTGTTACTGAGTTTTCCAGGATTTCAAATTTGGGACAGTAGGTTTATAAATAGGTTCCAAATCCATTTCTAGTGTTCTAAACTAGTTTCTAATCCACCCAAATCACTTCCAATCACCACAAATCTAGTCTAATCCTACCATACACCTTCTTAGGGTGTCATGGGTTCTTAAACATCATCAATCAACTAGATCTAACAAGAGTTTCCATATCTAGTGTTTCAAAGATATATATAAATATATATATATATATATATATATATATATATATATATATATATATATATATATATATATATATATATATATATATATATATATATATATATATATATATAAAGAGTGGTATAAACTAACATATGCATGAAATCATGTATGGAAATCACATGATCATAAAGATAACATGAAGAAATGATGAAAATGAATTTTGTAAACTTACTTTGAAAGATTATGGATCTTGGATGATGAAAACCTAATGATCCTTGAGTTTATATTACAAAACCCTAACAAGGATCATCAAATGAACTAGAAAATGGCTTGATCTTCAAAAAATAATGGATCCTTGATGGTGTTCTTATTTTGGTCGTGGCTTAGGAGGAGAGAAAAGGAAGAAAACCTAACTTTTGATTTCTAAAAATGGACAAGTGTATGTTAAATGTGTTTATGTAAGAAAATATCTAGTACAATGGCATTTTGGTAAATATATGGTCAAGTGGAAGTAACATGGTGAGGGGGGGCGGCACATGGTGGATGAGTATGTAGGAAGTTTGTTAATATCTAGTTCACGGAATCGGTTTTGGTTCCGTTAATCGCTACTCGCAAATTGTTAAACCGCGAAACGTAAATCTGGGTATCGTAAAAATATGAAACTTGAAAGAATGACTAAACTTGTCAAAATACTCCATAATAAAATATAAAATGAATGGTAAGTTCCATCGGGTCGCTTAAACGTTGTTAAAACTGGAAACGCGGGTCGAAAACGCGTAATTCACGTAAAACGCTGAACTGGAAAATGTAAAATTCCAAAACTTTTAGAATTGTCGTAAAATGAGAGAAAATCATATTTCTATAGTTTATAGTGTTTTATGGACATATCGGGATGCTGGAACGACGTTTAAACCCAAAAGTAAATCTCGGACACGGCTTCGTGATTTTTGCAGAAATGATCCGACGAGTGCCAAACTCTCGGATTATCGTTAAAATAGTTTAACTTACGAGAATATGAAATAAAAATTTCGGAGATGAATAGTAACTTTCCGAATTGAAAAATGAAATTTCGATGTTTGAAAAAGGACATAAAATTACGAGTTGTGACATTCTTCCCCTCTAAAAGGAACTTCGTCCCGAAGTTCAGTTTGTGTTGGTCTATGAAGTTTACTTGGTGAAAAGATGATCATATTCGAGAATTCCAGCGAACTTTCACGATAGGAATTCGACTTCACTTCAACAGTTCGACCTTACAGTCCCTGGTTTCTATTGGTTCTCCTACAAGGTTTAGGTTTGTCATTGGTTGGATTCCTTCCAATGGAATCATGAGTGACTAATCTGAAAGTCATTTTTTGGGATCTGAAAATGTGAATCATGTTTGTGTAACCTTCTGTTTGCTAACAAGGCTCAAGTCTAACGGCCACTAGGCCTACTCGGTCTGAAATATTAAATAGTCCAGTGCACATCGGGTTTAACTTTCTGAATTTTTCTGAATGGTATCATACCTTTCCTAGGCAGAGCTTTCAACATAACCCTGCCACCAACTTGAAATTCTAAGGGTTTACAATTTATCGAACTTGTAACTGATTCTTGATTTGTAGGAAATTCCTGGTTATTTCATGAATGCTTACTGGACTAGTGAGTTAGGCTTTTCCAAATTTCGATCCGTCAATGGATGTGGGCACTTCGACCATAGAGTGCTTCAAATGGTGTAGTCTCTAAGCTCGTGTGGTAACTAAGGTTGTAAAAGAATCCGATTTATGGCAAATGATTAGTCCAACCATTTCTAGAGTTAATCACTCATGCTATGAGCATATCTCCCTATGTTTGAATCGTTCTCTAATTTCTGACAATTGGTCGGCAGATGATAGGTGGTGTAGTTCCAAAGGAATCTTAATGAAATCGCTAGGAGTTTGAGGTGAATTAAATTCCTCTATTAGGAATAATTGAAATGGATATAATGAATTTGTGAAAAAATTTACAAGGTTAAGCCCATCAAAGGGTGTTGTTGAAAATAACAGATTAGGATAAGGTTGTGATCCTCCGCAGGATGTCATGAATTGAGTCTTTCTCCACCTACGATGCTTAGTCTCCATTACTAAGATTTTCCCCAAGCTCTATGTCGTCAATTTACAAAATCCTAAATGTATAAGTGATGTAATATAGTGATTGATTTTTCAGAGTTTGTTTTGTTCATAAACCTTCCCTGAATAAATGAATTTACAACTTTAAGCAACGGCTTTCCAAGTAACATTTTTCTTGATGTTTCAAAATTTAATAGTTATGCAAGATAGGACAGTTTTCAACATAAGGTGGATAATATGGTTTACCAAAGATCGATGTTTAAAATTTCCTAACATTCAATAGTTTTGTAAAAGATTAACCAAAAGAAATTTGCTTATCAAAATAAGTGCCTCAGAAAAGTATTTCTTACAAGATATATGTTTTGTATAACGGTAGTTTGGAGAAAAATCCATTTAAAAGTGAAAGTATTAAGAGGATAAAATAGTCAGGTATGTATGTCTGCACAAAGGCATAGGTGTCTAACGTGTTTGGATAAAGTCTATTTGTGAGGACATGTTCAATCTATAGTCTCGGTTAAGAGGTTGGATTTATCTCTATGGTGTTGCTTAGTGAGCACTCGTATCTAAACAAATCCTGTAATTCAGTCAAGCCAATACTTTCTAGATGATGGAATTTCGGTGACCAGGTCAATGATAGTGGTTCGAATTGTTTTGTGATATCCTGTGATTTCTGTTGAGTTTTGAACGGTCTTAATGTACCGAGGGATCCTCCTTATAGATGGTATGGAAAGTCTTTCCTAGGGAGGTCATTGATAATATCCACTTATCAATATAGGGAGTAGTGAGTGATGAGTGGCATAGGAATCTATATAGTGTCAGCTAATTCCTATACATATGTGGGGATGGGGAAAGGAAATGATAGTGATGGTGAGAAGGGAAAATATTGTGACAACTACGACAAAATGAGATTGTGATAAAAGAAAATACTGTGATGTAAGTGTATTGTGCATAGACGTGAAGGTTCATGAGATGAAATGACCAGTTGACGTGCTTCCAATCGGCGGTTCACGAAGTGATGAAAAGTATGAATGTTCTGACAACGAGAGTATACACACACATGAATGAAACATTTGGAAATCGAGTAAAGGATTCAATCCAGACAAAATTTTATTATAACCATTCTCAGTGTTGCAAAATTCATTTCTGAGTCAGACATAGGTGGTCAGCCTATATCTCACTATCCCGGGTTGAATATAGATGACCAGTCTATATTCCACCGAGGTTCCATGAATTTTGAAATACTCAGCTCAGTCATACTAAGACTATGTCCTTCACAAATACCAAGACGTTCTGAAAGACTAAAGCAGGTGACCAAACTCGAGGTCAAATGATGAAACTATGCAAGGAAAAACATAATGCGGTGACATATACGATACGTGAACATGCTTATATGAAAGACAATTATAGTAATCAACGATAATAAATGAATATAATATATCAGATAATGAGATACAAATCTCATCACCTATGTCAGCAACTAACCACAAATGAGGCTTCAGCTTGGCAGGCAGGCATGTGACGGTCATAGGGTTAAGTATTCTTGAAAGTAGCTATAGTCTAGGTTTTAAAAACACTTAGTTCGCTATAGCCAAAGCTCTGATACCAATCTGTCACACACCCAGAATCGGGTCCAGCGGAAGCATACATGCAGCTGGGGTGTAATTCAATTGATATCACAACACAAGTACAAAAATAGTTTTCACTTCAATCATTTAGAATAAAATAGTTTAATCAAAAATGTTGAATTTACATTGTTAAAAGTAGTGCGTAAGTAGGTCCTTAAAATAGTTTAAAACGGTCCCCAAATGAATATCAGAGTCTTCTATGACCATGCCATGCCCTGCCAAAACCTCCCATAGCGTGCCATTGATTAATACCTGAAAATACATGCTAAAGTGTCAACACGAGGTTGGTGAGTTCATAGAGTCTTGTGAAAAAGAATGTAATGCATATGAATGAAGATTCCCCAGCAAAGGTCTCGTAAATCCACTCAGTTCCAAGTCCCGCCATAAGAGACTTGCAACCTGTGTGTTTACGACCCACTGCCAAAAGTAATAAGTTTGGTTTGTGTAAACAAAAGTACTAAGATTGATGCAAAAGCATCATAATTTAGTAATAAATTTGATACAAAGGCATCGTAATTCAGTAATAAGGTTTATAAAAACCATCAGTATATAACTTTAATCGTATGTACAATAGCCCAAGTATAAAGTAAAGTAATAAGATTTCAGTCATAAAGTTTACATTGGCTCTTAAGCTCATGACCCCGAAGCTAGACGTTACTTGGCCCCAAACGAGTGTTTACCAGACACTCTAAAGATATTAGACATGAAATGCATCCGTAATTCCGTTGGAGCAATCCAAACACGGATGGAGGAGTCACCCTCAGTAGATCTATTCACTCACTCTCGCTCGTACTTTAATTAATGGTCCATGATAATAAAGGGGACTTGTCAAGACGTGGTAATAAGACAACTTAAGCAATGTAAGGAATTTAATACTTTGGCATTGTACAAAAATAATTAAAGCGGCGTATTCTCCCCCAAAAGTAGTTCAGAATGTATAAAAGTATAAAACAAGTATTTGAGCATGTATCTCCCCCGAAGAGTTTATAAAGTAATTAAACAAGTAAAAGTGGGGCTATGACTCACCTGGTATGATGGTACAATGATGGTAAAATGATCGGGACAATAAGGCGCGAACACTAGCCGCAACCTAAGATGAGTGGAAATGATCTACTTTAGATCATGAAATGATGTAATGAATGCACATGCACATGATACCTATACCACTCATAACTTGAAAATACTAGTTATAATCATATGAAAATATATTCCATACTTAAGAAAAATAAGTCTTAACTAGACTTGTAAAAACTTGTCGTAGTATATCGTATATAGAAAGTTAGTGTTATAAACTTCGCCTTGAAAACCTTGAAGTAACGTCTAATGATCGTAAAAATAAACTCGTAATCTAAGTACTTCATTAGTTATAAGTTTGGAACTTTGGTAGTATTTCTAGAAAATCTAGAATTTAGTACGTAGAAGTAGTATTATTATTATTTCTAGTAAAAGCTGTCAATTATATAGAGTTTTTGCCGATATTGAAACGTGAATAACTTGGTCGTTTTAAGTTCATTTTCTTCGTTCTTTATATCCCCGGATTCGTCTTAGTATGTACTAATATATTTTTGATAACTCGGCTTCTCTAGGTTACGTCTAATGCCTTGGTTTGTCCACAAAAAATCGTCCAACAGAATACAATTTTCAGAAAAATAGTTTTCGTCAATAAACTTGCAAAAATCAAATCTCCTTCGTTATAAGCTCGTTTTAACCCGTTCTTTCGCCTACGGCTTCGTTTTTGAAAGTATTTTCTAAATATTTGGTTGAAAAGTTCCCCTGAGTTACTGAGTTTTCCAGGATTTCAAATTTGGGACAGTAGGTTTATAAATAGGTTCCAAATCCATTTCTAGTGTTCTAAACTAGTTTCTAATCCACCCAAATCACTTCCAATCACCACAAATCTAGTCTAATCCTACCATACACCTTCTTATGGTGTCATGGGTTCTTAAACATCATCAATCAACTAGATCTAACAAGGGTTTCCATATCTATTGTTTCAAAGATATATATATATATATATAAAGAGTGGTATAAACTAACATATGCATGAAATCATGTATGGAAATCACATGATCATAAAGATAACATGAAGAAATGATGAAAATGAATTTTTTAAACTTACTTTGAAAGATTATGGATCTTGGATGATGAAAACCTAATGATCCTTGAGTTTATATTTCAAAACCCTAACAAGGATCATCAAATGAACTAGAAAATGGCTTGATCTTCAAAAAATAATGGATCCTTGATGGTGTTCTTATTTTGGTCGTGGCCTAGGAGGAGAGAAAAGGAAGAAAACCTAACTTTTGATTTCTAAAAATGGACAAGTGTATGTTAAATGTGTTTATGTAAGAAAATATCTAGTACAATGGCATTTTGGTAAATATATGGTCAAGTGGAAGTAACATGGTGAGGGGGGGCGGCACATGGTGGATGAGTATGTAGGAAGTTTGTTAATATCTAGTTCACGGAATCGGTTTTGGTTCCGTTAATCGCTACTCGCAAATTGTTAAACCGCGAAACGTAAATCTGAGTATCGTAAAAATATGAAACTTGAAAGAATGACTAAACTTGTCAAAATACTCCATAATAAAATATAAAATGAATGGTAAGTTCCATCAGTTCGCTTAAACGTTGTTAAAACTGGAAACGCGGGTCTAAAACGCGTAATTCGCGTAAAACGCTGAACTGGAAAACGTAAAATTCCAAAACTTTTAGAATTGTCGTAAAATGAGAGAAAATCATATTTCTATCGTTTATAGTGTTTTATGGACATATCGGGATGCTGGAACGACGTTTAAACCCAAAAGTAAATCTCGGACACGGCTTTGTGAGTTTTGCAGAAATGATCCGACGAGTGCCAAACCCTCGGATTATCGTTAAAATAGTTTAACTTACGAGAATATGAAATAAAAATTTCGGAGATGAATAGTAAAAATGAATAGTAACTTCCCGAAATGAAAAATGAAATTTCGATGTTTGAAAAAGGACATGAAATTACGAGTTGTGACACAATCAGAAGTCATCATTTAAGTCTGGGTTTCGTACGGAAGTATACGAAAGCCATTGTGAAGAGACTTTTGAGAAACGACATGTTTTAGAAAAACATTTTAAAGAACTCCCGTTCAAGCATCTGTACATGTCCGTATCATTATTGAATGACATTTCTAGAAACGTACAGAATATTGATTTATACGAGAGACATGTCGTGAGAAGAATATTTTTGGATTTTTTGATTTTATATTTTTTTTTTGTATTTTTTGAAATTTTATATTTTTGTATTTTGTTTTAGTTGGTTTTTCAAATTTTGTATTTTGTTTTTTCAAAAATATTTACAGCGAAGCGATTTTGAAAACATTTTTCAAGAAGATTCGAGAAGACGTTCTAGCTCCTCAGGAGTTAGGCTTCGCATGCCAATTCGTCGAACTAAATAGTCAAACGGTTCTTTTGGAAGGGCTTTAGTAAATAGATCGGCGAGTTGGTAATCAGTCTTAACAAAAAATAATTCAACAGTACCCTCTTCTACGTGCTCTTTGATGAAATGGAAGCGAACTTTGGTATGCTTCGTCTTTGAGTGGTGTACGGGATTGCACGAGATGGCTATGGCACTTTTTGAGTCACAATACATAGGTATTTTGTCAAAAGTAAAGCCATAATCTGTGAGCAGTGTCCGCATCCAAAGAACTTGGGCACAACACGCAGATAGAGACACATACTCGGCTTCGGCGGTTGATAGCGCAGTACAATCCTATTTCTTTGACGACCAGCTTACTAGCTTTTCACCAAAAAATTGTGCTCTACCTGATGTACTCTTTGCTGTAACTTGATTACCGGCATGGTCTGCATCTGAAAATGCTGTCAGATTAAACCCCGAATCCTTCGGATACCAAAGTCCCATGTTAATGGTGCTTCGTAGGTACCGAATGATCCGTTTAACCTCTTTGAGGTGAAGTTCGGTAGGCTTTGCCTGAAACCGTGCTAACAAGCAAACAGCAAATTGAATATCGGGTCGACTAGCAGTTAGGTACATGAGAGAACCGATCATGCTCCGATATTTCTTCGGATTGATGGGTTTCCCAAACAAATCAGCACCAATTTTTGGTGAAGTGACCATTGGTGTACCAACAGAATCACAGTTTTCCATTCCATGTTTTTGCAAAATCTCTATTGTATATTTAGCTTGATTGATAAAAATACCACGAGGGGATTGATGTATTTGTAAACCAAGAAAGAATTTTAGTTCCCCCATCATGGACATTTCAAATTTGCTTTTCATGAGATTTTCAAAATGTTTTGAATGGTGAGGATTGGTTGATCCAAAAATTATGTCGTCCACGTAAATTTGAACGATCAAAATGTCATCTTTGAATTTTTTGATAAACAAGGTGTCATCAGCCGTTCCTTTGGTGAAATTGTTTTTGAGCAAGAAAGATGATAGTTCGTCATACCACGTAGTCTGGATGATCTTTGTCGATGAATCCTTCTGGCTGACTGATTGGTCCTAAACGGTCAACTAAGTTTACCAGGTGATGGTCAACCAAGTCAAACATCTAAAACCAACTAACCAAGGAGTACAGTGTATTCCCGGGTCGTTATGTCCCAGCGAGGTAAGCAATTGTATTTAAAAACGTTTTAAGTGATCGGGTGATTTAACAGGAGGATCAGGAATTTGATTTGAATGATTATACTATGAGATTATGATTGAAAATAACTTAGAAACACTATTATGACTATTACTGATGATCAGATAACCTAAAACGTAAGTTAAACCTAAAAACGCACGTTTGAATTTAAATTAAACGCGAACGCGCAAAATAAAAAGTGAAACGTGAGCAAATAAAATCCTACGAATGTGAAAATTATATTTTTAAAATCCTAATGTTATAAGAAAATTTTTAGAAAATTAAAATTATTTTTACCACTATTTAATTAATTACTATTAATTAATTTCTAATTATTAATTACTTTTTAATTAACTAAATTACACTAATTATTAATTAATTATGAAAATTAACTAGAAAAATGAAAATTAAATTTAGAAAAATCTAAAATATTATAAAACTAATTTTAAAACAGAAAACCTATTTTTCCTACTTTTTAATTATTTATTATTAATTAAAACTAATTATTTAATTGATTTAAACTAAAATAAATTATAAAAAATACTAAATGACCAAGGAAAAATCTGGAAAAATTCCTAAAATTATTTTAAGTAATAAGAAACCTAAGAAAAATTTAAAAATGAGAATTGCTTTTAAATAAGCAGAAATTAAGCCAAAAGGGCTTAAATAAAAGCTATCACTTTATTTATTTTTGTCTTTTTCTTGTTTTTCTTTTACAAAACTATTAAACTACTTAAAATATGAAACTTTTATGAAGGAACTGTTGGTGGAACTCAAAAATAAGCACAATGCACTTAAATAAGCTCAATAGTTGACTTTTTGGTCAAATAAGCTTAGGATAAGCTAAGTGTAAGCTGCTAGGACAGAACCAGAGGATGATTAAGACATAAATAGATGAAATACACTGAGAAAAAGCTTGAACAACCAGAAAAGCCTACAAAATAAGCTTAAAATAACAAATAAGCAATCCCAAGCTCAACCTAGCCAAACAGGCCTTGAGGGGCAACTGCAGCCCAAGGTGGGGCCCACAGGAGTGCCTTGGAGGCCAAGGCAATTGTTTTTCTAAAAAGGTAACCTGAGTGGCTCTCCAAAGAACCCACAAACTCAATCTGAGCTTAAGTGGTGAGGAAACTAGGGGCTTGTGAAAACTTGTACAAAAACTGAGTGGTAATACCAACCAGTTGAGTGTATAGGTGATAAGGCCAATTCAAAAGCTCACAAGCTAGTTTCAAAGATTGCACATATAAGGAAAAGCTCAAGGTGAATCAGAGAAACTTGAATGAACAAGGTAATAAGCTAGATCAAGCTTGCATAAGCTCAAAAGGTCCAACAGCTAATGATTTGAGTACAAGTGAGATATTGGAACAGGAAGCTTAAACAATGGGTCACACAAGCTAATGCCAATTCAAACACAAGCTTAAACTAGCTCAGGCAATACAAATCAACTCAAAACAACACTGCAACAAGCTAAGATCAAATAGGAACAAAAATTAACAAGCTTAGTGCATACACAGATGCATAATCAGGAGCAGTGGGCTGAGAAGCAATTATTGAGTGCAAATTAAGCTAAGAAATAAGCATAAAATGGCAAACAACTTATTTATCTGTCAACTCAATACTGCCAGCTACACATAACAACAAAAATCAACCCATGACATCAGGAGGTGAACAAGATCAGGATCAAGGAAAAATGGGTCAAAAGGCAAAAAGTCTGGGTGCAGGGCACTTAAATACTCACAGAGGCAAATGATGGCCACTTAAAACCTAATGGAATAAATTCCTAAAATCTTGAAAAAATAGTTTTTAGAATCTCAACCTGGCAAAGAACAAACATCCAAAGTTTCAATGCATAACTCCTAATCATCAGTAAATGAAAAATCTCCCAAGTTTTGAACAATTTTACAATGTTGACTTTTTCAGTTCATCACATTGTTGACTTAATTGAACTTCCATTGATCTAAAATGATTCCAATTGACATGTTATGATGAAATGAGACTGAATTTAGTTCAATCAACCAATTATGCAACTACTGTCATGGTATTGCAACTCAAATACTTCAACAATTACTGAGAATGAATGCACATATTAGATTTTGACTTTTGAAAGAAGTAACACTGGATTTTATGATTCTAAAAACCTAACAATACCTAATACCAACTTCCTATGCCAAACTAACAACAAATCACTCACAAAAACACAAGGTACACCCCTGAGCCAAACACCCTTTTATAAAACAGACTTGGAAAGATTATGAGGTAAAACAACAATTTGAGCCATGAAACAGAAAAATGAGCTTACAGTAGACAACCATGAGCACAATTAGACAATTTTAAACAATAATTAAGGACAATCATTAAGTATAACAGATTATGCTAAAAATTGCTAATGTGACAGTGAGTATGGATTATTAAGCAACAATTGATTTAAGTTAACAAGCATGCATTCTTAAACTAAACTACAACTTAGATGAACAAACCACACCTAGAAACACAGAGATTACTGCTAATAAGCATTTTGATAGTAAATAGCACATATTGGAAATAAGAGCTCACAATTTTGCATTCCAGCTGAATCACCCAGAACAAAGACAAAAACCCTTCCTATTGTCTCCCTTGAGACTCTAAACAATGGCCTTCCATTAACTACCATGCTCCAGGATCACCTTCTTCATATTTTTTTTTATTTACTGAATTTTTTTGTAATTTTTATTATTTTAACTAGAAGCTGAGAAAAATGTTAGAGAGACTTATAAAAGCTTATAGTAAACTGAGATGAGCTTATATCATCACCAAACAACAACCTTTAACAAGTGTTAAGTAAAATTGAAACTTTCATGAATTTCAAGCATCAACTGAAATTGAACAAAAGAACTGGAAATATATATTAAAATGACTGAGAAATACAACTTAAAACTTGAGAATGCAATCTATTACTCAGTTTTACAATAAAAAGGATTACATAAAAATAACATTAAATAAAAATAAGCTAAAAACTACCAACTCCTTTCACAGCTTCTGCCTTCCTTTTATACTTCAAAATTAGGGTTTCTAGGAGACCCTTGTCTTTTCCCAGCAATAATCTTGGCCCTTCATTAGCTAGATTCAATCCTAGCCATTTGATTCCTTTTGGCGCCAAAACCATTTTTGGCTTTTTATTTTGATAATAGGAGCCAGGGGTGTAATCTTGGAGTTTAGTATTTGGAGGGGTGTAGGAGGGGGGATAGGGGTGATGATGGAGGAGTGTTGAGTGGGTGGTGATGATGAGGGTAGCAGGGTATTGCAGGGTCACGGGGTGTGTTAGAGGAGGTGGTCAAAGGTGGGGGTTGACGGGGATTTAATATTAAACGGGGGGTGGGCTAAGGAGTGTTGGGCTGGTTGTAATATGGGCCAAGGGAATGGGGTAAGGGTGTTGGATTGGATTTTATGGATAATAATAATACTAGAATCCGTTTGGTTTGTATGGTATTGAGCCAATGGACCAATTTTGTTATTACCTGATTTTTAAATGGCTAAAATTTCAAACTTCCCAAGATATTACAAGGACCATTCAAGCCACATTACAATTCCATAAGTCCTTATTTGAATAATTTTCCAATTTTGAAAACCCAGGGACTATATTTGCCAAATTGCAAAGTACAGGGACCAAACATGTAATTTTCTCAAACTTTTCACCCAAGGACTTGTTTTGACAATTTTTGAATTCCAAAGGACTTGGGTTGACTTTTCTTTCATTTCAAACCTTCAGGGACTAGTTTTGTCAAATTTTGAAACTTGAGGGACTGAAACTGCCAATTATGCAAACTTTGTTCGTTATTCATTTGTTTTTAAACATTTTGCATCTAAAACATATAAAACACAATTCCTGGAAAAATTTCTGTATTTTGATGCATTTCTGAGTGTTTTTGGATGTTTTGGCAGTTCAGATACGATAAAAATGATGAGTATTTACACACTCATCACTGACTCACATACACTTCTTCTTTCAGAGTTCCATTCAAGAAAGTTGTCTTAATGTCCATCTGATAGACTGTGATGTTTTTGTAAGCTGCATAGGTTATGAAAATCCGGACTGCTTCAAGCTAGCTAAAGGCGCGGATGATTCTTCGAAATCTATCCCTTCTTCTTGTGGATATCCTTTAGCCACGAGACGAGCTTTGTTACGAATTACAGTCATTTCCTCATCCAGTTTGTTCTTCCATAACCACTTGAGATCAAGAACTCGTTTATCAAGTGGTCGTTCAACAAGTTCCCAACTATCATGTAACAGGTATTGAAGAAGTTCCTCCTGCATCGCTTCAATCCAAGGGTTTTCTGCCATTGCTTCCCGAATGTTCTTTGGTTCTTTGAGGCTGATTGAGCAAATGTAAATGCACAACTTGAGATCGGTGGCAAGTTGTCTCCTCGTCTGAACTGGCTTTGAAGGTTCACCAATAACGTGTTCAATTGGATGGTCTTTTGTCCATTTGAGTGTAGAAGGGTACCTTAGGTTAAACATATGTGTGTTAGATGGTTCTTCTAACCTTGAAGAAGATGCAGCAGAGTCTGTTGCAAATGGGTTTTCAAATACTTCTTCTTTTTCTAACGCAACATCGTTTGAATTATTTGTTGGTTCTTCTTGAAAATGAGTGTTTTGATATTGCTCATCAACTCTTGGTAGATCAGTTTCAATAACTGGAGTTGCTGGAGTAGATGTTGATGATGCTGAGGGAGTTGGTGCTTCAGCTTCGATTGTTGTAGATGCATCTTGTGATGGTGGTGGTGGTTGATGGTTTTGAGCGGGTGCAGCGGAATGTTGTGGAGATGCATTTGTCGAAGTTCCACCATAGTATTCATCAAACATTAACTCAAAGAAGTTTTCCAGTTCTTGTTCTAAAGGTTTTTCAGTGTTTGTTGAATGAGCTCCTTGAGGCACGAGTCCTGAACTGATGTGTCCAGAAGTCTGTTGGTTTGGTGCGGGTCCTAATCTGTTTTGATTAGAAGCCATCGGATTAAGCGCGGGTTCTAGAGCGTATCTCTCAGAAGCTATTTGTGAAATCTCGTCAAACTTCACATTCATCATCTCCATTATCCTTTTTGTTCTTCTATTATACACTCTGAATGCCCTCGAGTTTTCTGAATATCCAATGAAGATGCCAATATCACCCTTAGCTTTCAACTTTCCTAGATCTTCTCTGTCGTTCGTCGGATAGCACAAAGCGACAAACACGTGAAGGTAAGAGATGTCAGGTTTCCGGTTATTCACTAGCTCATATGGGGTTTTATTGAATCTTGGATGTATTAGGAATCGGTTTTGAGTAAAACAAGCAGTGGCTACAGCATCAGCCCATAAGAATAGTGGTGCACTAGAATAAATTAGCATTGTGCGAGCAGCTTTCACAAGAGTTCGGTTTCTTCTTTCAACTACCCCATTCTGCTGTGGAGTTCTAACAACTGATGTTTGGTGTGTGATTCCAACATCTTCAAAATAGGTTCTTAACTCCTGATTTGTGAATTCTGTGCCATTATCTGTTCTTACAATCCTTACTGGAGCTTGAAGTAGAACTTGAATACGCTTCAGAAAGGTGATGATGATGCCTGGTGCTTCGTCTTTTGATCTCAAAAACTTTACCCAAGTATATCTTGAATAATCATCAACAATAACGAGAATATACTTTTTCTCATTAATGCTTTCAACTCTCATTGGGCCACATAAGTCCATGTGCAACATATGTAACCTTGCTTCCGAACTAGGTACGGTTTTGGGTTTATATGATGCTCTTTTACTTTTTCCTTGTTCGCATGATGGACATAGGTGATCCTTGGTGTATTTGAACTTAGGAAGACCGTTGACGATGTTCTCTTTGGCTAACTTGTTGATGGTGTTGAAATTGAGATGGGATAAACGTCTATGCCACAGCCAGGACTTAGTTTCGGTTGCCCTTGTCATAAGACAAATTGGCGATGTAGAAGCCATTTGGTTGATGTCGATAGCATACAAGTTTGTACCACGATTTCCAGATAAGAGATAATCACCAACCAAATTTCTAATAAAAACTGTGTTTCTCCTAAATGCAACTTCTAAATCTGCATCACAAAACTGCCCAACTGAAAACAAATTGTGTCCCAACCCTTCGACGTAGTAAACTCGAGTGATCAAAAAATTCCCAAACTGAAGATCTCCAAAACCCAGAATAGCTGCTACATGATCATTTCCAAAGCGTACAGTTACCATGAATTTCCAAACGAAATTGATCAGCAGCTTTAAGTTCCCGTTCATGTGCTTGGAGCAACCCGAGTCGACGATCCAAAGACATATTTCGACAACCTGCGAAGAACAGAAGATTTGTATTTGGAAACCGTTTTGAATTTGGTTCCATTGGGTTAGGTGTAAAATCCATATCACACTCATAGAATGTTTCTACATGTTCAATTTGAACAACTTTCAATGTTCCATCCTGGAGAATGAATTTTCTACCCGTTGGTTTCCATACACAATACTTAAGATAGTTCCTAGGCATTTGGTTACTAGTGGTAGACCTAAAGCGTGCAACTAATCTTTCAATAGATCTAGATCTAGCACTAGTTCCTTTTGGAACATTCTTCTGTTCAGGCGTAACATTCACATTTTTAGAAACACATTCATCATGAACATAATTAATTAAACATTTCTTGCATATCAAACAAACAGAGTCATTACATTCATTAGAACTAGTACTCTCAACATTATATTCAGATGAAATATGTATCTTATTAGAAAGCGATAAATTCCTAGGGTGTTCTTCTACTTCTTCAACTTTATTCTTGCAACTACACTTAGAGGCAGGCGAGACTCTATTGTTCCTTGTATTGCTCCTAGGCTTTAGTCTGCTGCTCCTAGAGGTGCTTTCTAATCCTGTAGAAGTTGAGGCACACACATTAGGATTTATATTGTTGTCCTTTTTAGCATCACTAGACTCTTTAGAATTATCCTTTTTGCCCTCATAAGTCTTAGATGTGGAGGCAGATGCATTAGTGGGTCTGATCCTAAAAAGGCCAGGTGCTATCACTTTTGGTGTTTCGACAACCGCTTTTCCTTTATCAATAATCTTTTCATTTTCACTTTTCTTGGGCAAGGGTGTTGGAGTGACTGGTTTTGTCAAATCCTTTTTCTCATCGAATTTTGGAGCAAACCTTGAAATTGACATTTTTGGCTTTTGAACCATGTTTGAAACATTTGGTTTTTCCAAAGTCAACGGTTTTGCAAACTTAGTTTCCTCACCCTTCCCTTTTTGACTTTCAAGTTGAGCCCTCAAAAGATCATTTTGTTCTTTCATTTTCTTTAATTCACGCTCATACGACAGTTTGTCATATTTGCATTCTTCACTTTTTCGATCAAGTTGTTTAGAATATGACACATTTTCTTTTTCTAGCTTTATAAGAGCATTTTCATATTTTGAAACAATTTTGGAGGTCTCAGCTCTCAGTCTTTCATCGTCATGAACAGAATAGGTTTGTAAAATGATGGACATAATATCAGTAGACAGAACTGCTTTGAAGAGAGAATCATTTAGGTTTTCCAAAATATTGATTTGCTCAAAAGATTCATTAGCCTTCTTTATTAGAGATTTGTGATCCGTGACGAAGTCAGCTGTTTCTTTCAAAAATGCTTGTTCAAAATGAATTACTCGAGCATGGATGTTGTTAATTTGAGGAGCAAATTCATTTTCGAGAATCTTTTTAAGCTGTAAATGAACCGTGGAATTCCAGTTGATCTCATTAAGTCTCGTTTTAGATTCTAAAGTCGTTTTAAGTGGCCCAATTCTGGTTTTAAGATCATCAAGATATCCCCTTGCAGCACTTGTGTTAAAAGTGTTGTTTGAGGAAATCTGTTCAATGTTAGAAATCGATTTAGAAGCAACTACTTTCTTAGAAAACATTTTTGAGAATGGTCGTTTTATGGAAAACACGGATGGTTCTTTTTGTGGAACAAAAGTAATTCCCAAAAGTTTGTTCAATTTGTTGTAATCAATCGGTTTCAAATCCTTTTGTTTCATTTTAGTAATGCTCTCTTCGACAAGTTCCATCGTTTCCACAGAATCCCGAACAACGGGAGGATCATGTTTGGTGTAAATAACACTACCATTATACAAGACGTTCTGTTCTTCCTGAGCTTTCTTGAGATTACAAGGATTGTTGTTACCAAGAGCCATTTAGTGTTTCGTATGGTAAATCGGATTAGTTTGATTTGAAATCATTTTCATTGTTTGACTTGACTGACCCGACTTAACCAATAATTCTTCTAGATGTGCAATCTTGTGTTCTGACTCTACGATTTCTTCCAAAAGTTTATCTTCTTTCTTTGCAAAGTCCTTTTTCAACTCATCCCATTCTTTTTCAAGATTGGAGTAAGCTGTTTTTTGTTTTGAAAGTTGGTTTGTTAACTCAGAGATTTCTTGTTTTAAAGAGTTAATGGTTTTTGTTGAACTAATTTCAAGAGTATTAAACTTGTTTTTCCATTCCCTATCTTTAACAAGTAACTTCTTATAACCAATTTCAAGTTCTGACTCGCGTTCTTTGTAAATTTGAAAACTTTTAGAATTTTCCTTGTATCTCTCAAGCTCAGTGGTCAATTTCTCATTCGCGGTCTTAACTTCGCGATTGACCTTTTTAACCTTCTCAATCTCAATACCACAATTGTTTAATAATAATTCAAATAAAGCACATGTTTCCTCATCATTCTCAGCATGCGGTGAAACAAAGTCTCCATTATGATTCACATCTGGAGTTGCTGAAGGAGTATTGCTACTACTTGGCGTGTCCAGGTATGTATCATAAGTGGGTGCTTGCTTCTCAGAATGCTGTTCCTCATGAGGATACATATCAAATATATAATTATTATGACATGTGTTGAAATTTGATACCTCAGATGGTGCACCGGTGTCATAAACAGGAAGTGTGTTAGAATCCGTGTCATACTTAGCTTCCTGAAGATTCGCCATGAATATGCAGTTTGCATCGATATCCTCTCTGTCTTCCATTTCATCCATAAGAGCCATAAAATCATGTTCCTCTACATTCAACTGAAACCCTGCCTTTTCCTTTTGTGCCAACAGCACCGCTTTCTGCAAATACTCTAGATCTTTCTTCTTCGGCTTAGTAGGACAGTTCCTTGCCATATGACCTACACCTTGGCAGTTGAAACACTTTACCGGATTACCCTGATTCACATTTCCATAATTCCCAACAACTGGAGCTGCCATATTCCTATAATGATTACCCATTACCTGATTACCAACATTCTGACCCCTCTGATTTCCAAAAAACTGACCCATCTGATTCCCTGCATACTGACCATACTGATTCATTTGATTCCTTGAATACTGACCTGCATTCTGCATATTCTGATTACCCATATTAAATCCAGTAGCATATCCCTGTTGATTCCCTACAACTTCAACCATTTGGCCTCCATTGCCCATATTGAAACTCGGCTGAGCATTCTGCTTGTTGCGAGTGTTCGATGAAATCCTTTGGTTGTTGTTAGTTGGTGTATAATAGCGTCCTTGGAATGCCTTTGTCAGAAATGTAAACGCTTGTGTCAAGGATGCAGTAGCTTCATCATTGTCAGTGAATTCTGGTTCTTGGAATTGTGGGTATTGCTGTTGTGGAATAACATGTTGTTGCTGTGGGTAGAATTGTTGTTGGTAGACAGGTGTTGGTTGTTGAATGTTGGATGGTTGCATGTAGTTGTGAGTGGAAGATGATGATAGTTGTTGTGTGTTCACTGGTAAAGGTGTTGGTGTATTAGCCATTAATGTTAGAGATCATGCTTTTTAGCAAGCATTTCAGCCCTTACTTCATTAGCTTCATCTTGATTTTTCTTCAAGAAGTCATACAACTGATCATAAGTCACTTCATGCAAATTCTTTGTCTGATGAACAATAGTGACGTATCTTCCCCATTCTGGTTGTAACTCATTAAGAAAATTGGTGTTGTTAACAATGTTTGTCTGACTGAGGTTGTGTCTTGATAAATAATTCATGATCTTATAGAACCTGTGGTAGTACGACTCTATGGATTCACCAGGAATTGAAGTAAACTTGCAAAGTTCCTTAAGCAATTGGGTTTCCATTTCCTGTTTCCCGATGTCTGTCCCATACATTAACCTCTTGACTCTTTCCCAGACTGCATGAGCACTTACTTCACTATCAATAGTAGCATAAATGGTTTCAGGTAAACCAAGAACGACGTAATGAAATGCCTGATCATCAGCTGCAATCTGTTGTCTGTCTTGCTCAGTTTACTCAGTCTCATTCTGATCTCTGTAGAACGGTTGTATTGGGGGGGGGGGGGGTTCCATTTGGATCTCCAGGGTCTAGGACTTGTATTGGTTTGAAGGGTCCATCCACAATGGATTTGATAAGAAGTGTTCCATTTGTTTTGCTCTTAAGATAGCGCATCATACGACTAGCCCATTGTAAGTATCCACCCTTTGACAGCATGAGAGGTCGGTTTTCGGCACCGGTAGCATGAATATCTTGTTGTGTTGCCATGGATTGACTTCTAAGTGAAAAGTTATTATTAGGATCTTTTGAAAGATAACAATGGTTGTTGTTGTAGATTAGATGTTTTGGTGAAGTTGAAAAGCGTTCTCGGTAATTATTTTAGTGATTTCGTATTTTCCCTCAAAAAAAAAAAATTTTGAAAATTTTTTCTCGACCAAATTTGAAAATCACTATTAAATGCAATTCTAAGGTTACTGGAAAAATTTGAGTTTTAAAAATTTTGACGCCAAATTTTACCAAAAAAATTTGAATTTTGGCCTAAAAATTTTAATTTTCGGCCGAAATTTTCAACGTTATACCAAAATTTAAATCACGCGTAAAAATTGAACGTTTAGTCTCCAGTAAAAAATAAAGTTTACTCAAATTTTCCCGCCAAACTCGGTAAGATTGTTGTTGTAACTCCGTTAACTCGCTAGTCTCTAACTCGGTAACAAGTCACTAACTCGATAAGCTCTGAAAAATCCAAACTCGGTAACCTCAGAAAATGTTGACTCGGTATATTTCAATTTATATCTAACTCGGTATGTTTCAGTTTCTGTCAAACTCGGTAAGTTCTCAAACTCGGTAAGGTTGTCAAACTCGGTAAGGTTGTCAAAATTTGAGCAGAGTTTCTCCTTGATATGAGCCACAATAAACCTTACTCGATGTACGTTAAGGTAATAGGCTAACTCGCCAATTATAACTAAACTCGCTATAAAGAAAGTTCTAACTCACAAAAATTAAAGCCTAACTCGTAAGAAAAATTCAAACTTGCTAAGTAAAAAACCCAAACTTGAAAGAATTGATCCCAAACTCGGTAAAATCGAGAACCTAACTCACCATAAATTTTCTAACTCGCTAGTATGGCGTTGAACAATAACCAGATACTAAAAAAAACCGATTTTTCACCAAAAAACAATCTAAAACAACCTAAAATTATCCCTAGGCGATTGATACCACTTGTAGGACCGTAGAACAACCTTAATCACTATTGAATGAAGCTTAATCCTAGAGAGAGAAATTAAGTAGAGAGAGAGTGGGTGGGAACTCTAGTGTGTGAACTAATGAGACAATATTATTACTAAGAGAACCAACCTCAAACATGAGGATTACAAGAGTATTTATAGTGGATGTCTAGGGCTTCACATATCTTTGAAACTATTACATAACTAGCCCTTAGACTTTATAAAATCATAAAAACTACACATAAACTTCATCATAATGATATTCTAAAGCAACGTATTACTATACATTAATGACCGACACTTTTTATAAATAAAAATATGATTCTAACAGATACTAACAAAAGATTGAATTTAAGCTCCTTCACATATCTAACATTCTCAAAATCAATGGATCCAGTCTTGATGGTTCCTTTGCCAGTGATTCTCCCTCCATCAGGATCATTCCCAAATGCAACTCTTCCTCCAAAATAAGCCTTAAAATCTAACAAAAGCTCCTTGTCTCCTGTCATGCTTCCAGAGAAACCACTATCAATGATAATATGATCCTTAAGCTCCTCTTCTGGGTTGCCCTGCATAAAGATGAAAAGGGTTAGTTTCTTTTAGGAACCCAAGCCATTACTGACTTGTGTTCCCTTTGTGGAGTGACATACTCAAATTCTTTGAGTATGTAATCTCTACTATTTTTGAAAGCACTATCAAGAATTAATGTCTTTGTTTCCAAAACCTGTGGTTGATTCTTATCAACACTCCCTTTTTCACTCTTATTCTCTGAAAGTACTGTTTCTTCCCCAGCAGTACTTTCTTTCTTAACCTATTTAGTTTTAACAGTTAGTGTTGGGTTCTTTGAGCTAGATACTCTTTTTGAGGTGTAAGGCCTTCTAGGTTTGTAGGAATTGAACTTCCTTGGTCTTACTTTTGAAGAAGTGCTAGCAGCACTGGAGGCTTGGAAAATGGTCTTTTCTGGTGAGGGTAATTATAGTCTTTTGAGGAATTACTATGGTTAACCCTATGTAACTGATTCCAAACTAGTTTATTATCCCTGTGCTTATGATTTGCAGATGTGGTCTTTGGGAATTTGCTTAAGTATTCTGAGTGATAATCACAGTCCTTAATCAAATGGTGAGGATTATAGCATACATAACATAACTCTGGACCCATATTCCCAAATCCTCTTCCAAAAGGTTTTATAAAATTAGCAGTATTTTGAAAAAAAATTCTTGAAGGTACTGCTGAATGATCAACAGTACTTTGAGAAATTTTTGGAAGTTCTGCTGATTGTAAAAAGGCTTTATCATTCCCTGAACCCTTGTTATCATCCCTAGGTTTCTCAACAGTTTCCCTTAAGGACTCAGAACTAGATTGACTTGAATTAGATTGACCTTTAAGCTTTTTCCTAAACTCCAAATTGTCTACTCAAAACAAGAAACATCTGTCCTAGGTGGTTGGAAACTACCTATGGGTGGAGGAACTTCATTGTATCCCTTGTCTTTCTTAAATTCAGGAGGTGTTGAACAAGGTGATTCCTCATCACTAGATGTGTTTTCCTCTAAGCTTATGAATTCTTCATCACTAGTTGAGGTCTCTTCTAAAAGACTTAGTTCCTTGTTCCTAGTTGGGATTTCTTCTGAACTACTATCATCATAACCTAGGCCAGTTTTAATGTTTGCAGTTCTTTGTTTTTCAACAAAACTAACATGTGACAGACCTGATTCTTTCCAACTAGCAAGTTTTTCTAACAACTTATCCCTTTCTTTAGTGACCTTTTCTAGTTCAGAAACCTTACATCCTAACTTCCACTCACTTAACTTTAATTGATAATCTTGTTGCTCATATTTTTCTGCCCAAGCTACTTCATTATTTTCATGAGTCATTATCTTGGCTTTCATTGACTCTAAAGTCAATTGGTAACCAGCTATCTCAGACCTAGCCCTTCTATAATTATCTCTTTCAGTTTCATATTCTTTAAGTAATTTTTTATAAGAATTACTACATTTAGAGCATACCTCAGAGATAGTAGATGAACTTGGTGAAGTAGCTACCATAGCAAGCTGAACAGGTTCTTCTTCACTTTCTATGCTCCAATCAAAGCTTCCTAGACCATCTCTTGATTCCAAAGCAGCGTATCCTGGTTCCTCATCAAAAGGTGTGCTCCAATCAACCTCTTCCAATGCAACCATAGAGTAGGTTACTGGTTCATCATCAAATTCATTACTCCAGTCAACCTCTGATAGATTTTCTTGATCCACCAAAACTTGTGACTTTCTCCCTGTCTTGTTCATGAACTTCTTGATCCTTGCAGTGATCATGGCAACCTGCCATCTTATGTCAATTTCTTCTAGAGCATCATCATCAATTTGCAAGATATCTTCTTGATATGTAACAGGTAGAGTGACTTGTTGAGCAAAGAATGAACATAGAACATCATCTGAGTTTGTGTTGTTTGATGGTGATGAAGTAGTAGTGACCATGGTTGTACAGGGGTGCTGTTTCTCTTCAACAGTACTTTGGACAGGGTAAGCAGTACTTTTATTGGAAGTACTGCCTCTGTTTTCAGAAGACACAAAAGCAATGTTATGAGAACTTGAAACTTTGTTACCCTTCATCTCATGCTCATACACCTTTAAATTGTTGTAGAGATCATCAAAGTCCATAGTATCCAAACCAGGCTGTCCTCTAATCATAGTAGCAACCACATGCCATGCAGATGGCAAACTTCTCAAGAACTTCAGGTTTGCATCTTCAACAGATGCCTATGCTCCATATAACTCTAGCATACTGAGTAGATTTTGATATCTGTCATAGGCAGAGTCAAGGCTTTCTCTTTTACCAATAGTGAATGTTTCAAACTGTTGCTTCAATAGGTTTCTCTGCATCTTCTTGGAAGCATCATTACCTCCAAATCTTGTCTTAATAGCAGCCCATAGTTGTTTTGCATCCTTAGCATCATGAAACTTCAATACGTGACCATCAGGAATAGCAAAAAGCAGTATGTTGAGAGCCTTATCTTGTTTTCTTTTTGTAACTGCTGGCAAGGTTGGCTTAGGTGGTGTAGGTTGTCCTTCAATTGATACAGGTTCATCAATGACAATATTACCTTTGACAATCACTTCTCATAAAGCATGGTCTATGATGGCAACGTACTGCCTCATCTTCATACTCCATAGATCATATTCTCCCTTCTTGACAATGGGAATTCTGATTGAGGTGATGGATGGAACTGGTGCAACTTCTGTCGACATCTTTTAGGGTTTGTTGTAAAATTGGTTTTAAGCGTTTCTTCTTAATCAGAGTTTCCACACAAGCTCTGATACCACTTGTTGGATCGATATACTCTGACCAAACTTAACTATAACTTGTAATGGTCTTAGCAATCTTGAATAACTCAAAACTACTAACAATGAAACACTAATATAACCTTGTAAAGTATGCGGAATCTACTAACACAAAGCTAAGAAGAACTTTGAATGATTATATTAAAACCAACTTGAACCTGCTTATCTTATACAGATTCACTATCAATCCCTAACTCTCTAATATCGTATTCTCTAATCTATGAAATCGTATGCAAGTACTCGTCCGTCTAATACCATCCTAAGGCTCCTTTTATAGGCACAAGGAAAACCTTAAGTCGGTTTACTATACTTGAACGACAAGTAAACTAACTCTAACTAATTCTAGAATATTCTAATAATATTACATAACAATCCTTGAACAATTTTGCATATTAGTCCTTTATCTTTGAAGTACTTTGAATATTCTTCATTCACGAGCAGTACTTTGACCATGAGCAGCACTTTGACACAAGCATTACTTTAACAACAGAAGTACTTTGATATTCATATCCTAACAGGTTCTTTAAAGGGCAAAGGGGTTTGAGACAGGGGGATCCTTTGTCCCCTTATCTCTTTACTCTCATCATGGAGGTTTTGAACTTGCTAATTAGAAGAAATGTATATCAGAGTTATGCTTTTAAATACCATTGGCAATGCAAAAAACTTAACATCACTCACCTTTGTTTTGCTGATGATCTCATCCTATTCTGCCATGGTGATAGGGGTTCTGTTGCTGTCTTAAAGAAGGCTTTGGATGATTTTGGCAATGCTTCAGGTTTGCTTCCTAGTCTTCATAAAAGCACTATTTTCTTTGGTAATGTTGGTGAGGTTACTAAGGCCAGGATTTTGAATGTGATGCATTTACAAGTTGGTAAGCTTCCTATTAGATATTTAGGGGTCCCTCTTATATCTACAAGGGTTTATTCCACTGACTGCCAGCCACTTATTGATAAAGTTAGGAAGAGAGTCATGGATTGGAAGAATAAATCATTGTCATTTGCAGGGAGATTACAACTTATTATTTATGTTGTTAGCTCTATGCAAATTTATTGGGCCTCAATGTTCATCCTCCCTGTATCTATTGCTAATGACATTGAAAGACTTATGAGAGACTTCCTTTGGAATTTTGGTATTTTCAAGAAGGGTAAAGCTAAAATTAATTGGAAAGATGTTTGTAAACCAAAAGTTGAGGGAGGTTTTTGTATTAGATCTATGTAGAATTGGAATATTGCTTTAATTACTAAACACATATGGAATCTTATTTCTGGCAAAGATTCTCTCTAGGTTAAATGGGTTCATGTGTATATACTTAAAAGGATAAGTTTTTGGGATATTCCTGAAAAAGGTCTTTCATCATGGTGTTGGAAGAAAATTCTCAGATTAAAAGGAACCATTAGAGATCATATATTTCATAAGATTGGAGATGGTGTTAATACTTCCTTATGGTATGATAATTGGCATCCTGTATGTCCTCTTAGTGATTTCATATCTAAGAGGAAAATTCATTCTGCTGGGCTTTCTTTAAATTCTAAAGTTGCTGATGTAGTGGTCAATGGTGTATGGAAGTGGCCTCATTCTTTAACTGATGAATTTGATGGTTTATCTGTTATTGATCCTCCTCTATTATGTAATGGCAAGAAGGATAAAGTAATTTGGAAGTCTTGTTCTGGAAAACTTATTGATTTTTCTGTGTCTGCTGTGTATGCTGATCTTAGAGAGGAAGGTCAAGTGGTCCCATGGGCTAATTTGGTTTGCTTTAGTCAATGCATCCCTAGGCACTCCTTCATATTGTGGCTTGCTGTTCTTGGCAGGCTCAAAACTCATGATAAAATGGGTGCTTGGGAAGTAAAAGATAATATGAAATGTTCTCTCTATAATAAGGACCAAGATAGTCATGATCATTTATTCTTTAGTTGTGATTTCTCCTGCATAATCTAGAACAAGTGTAAAGAGCTTGTTAGATTGAAGAATGCCCCTTCCAAATGGTCTGATATTCTTGTGTTTATGCTTAAAAGGCCTTTTAATAAATCCATATGGAGTTTTATGTAAAGGTTAACTATTGGTGCTACTGTCTACTTTGTTTGGCAAGAGAGAAATCTTAGGATCTTTCAAGACAAAGTTAGAAGTGTTGATGTGATTTGTAGATTGATCAAAGACACTCTGACCAAGTCCTTGAATGTGCTCAGATTTGGGAATTTCATGTCAATAGAGTGATGGGTAGGAAAAAGATCATGTTTTCTGATGGCAGGAAAGAAAGATAAGGTTTTCTTTATGATTATTTCAGTTGTTCATTGGAAGGAGTGGGTCTTATGCTGTATGTTCAAGTGTAATAATTGGCTTCTGATTTGGTATTGTGTCAAATTGAGATACAAGGGTTCTAGTGGTTATATCATGGTTGAATTTTGGTTATTTGGTACTGTAAGTTCTCATAATTGTCCTTCTCTATATGAGCCTAGCTCAGATGGTGTGTGGACAACTATGTTTGAATTTAGGCCTTTTAATAGTAGTCTTTTTTGGATTGTTCTTGCTGATGGAGGTTTATTATTAGATTATAATGGGTTCAGTGGTAATTATTTGGTTTATTTATGGAGCAAGTGGAGAGGTTTGGTTGGCATTGGTTATTTTGAGACATTTTGGTTATATCTAAGGCTTAATACTAGAAGTGGCCATTATGTTCTCTTTATTTATAAGGGTTAATGGAAAAAGAGTGCAAAGTTGATTTGGTTTATTGGGACTGCTACCAATACTTATCATAATGGGCTTGTTGGTCATTGTGTTTATAAGGGCAGTATGGCTGGATTCTGTTCAATTAGGTGTAATGGGCTGATGGAGGTTCTTTCTGCTGGATGTAGTCTTCCTTTGTTATTTGTTGTTGGGCTTATGGAGTGTATCCTTACCCTCCATGGCTTGCTCCATTGGGGCTGGTATTATGATGTAAATACTTTTAACAGTTTGAGGAATTTCATAGGTTACTTGATTGAAGACTTGAAGGCCAATATTTGCATATTGGTAGGAGTCCTAAATGATAGTTGTGCTCTTTTTTCCTTACCCGGGGTTTGTCCCGATAGGTTTTACTCGGGAAGGTTTTTAAGGAGGCAATATTGTTTAGTGAAATGCTCCATTTTAGTATCCACGAAGATGAATTTGAAGGTGACTTTGAAGATGAAGATGAAGAATAGTATCAGTTACTGTGTCATCTACTTATTTGGTTTTTGCCTTTTATTGTGTAATTTGAATTGTAGCAGTAGAGAATTATCGTTACTTTCGATGTTCCCGAAGCATGTTTTGGGAAGGTCATGGCACAATAACTACTATGGGTGTGTCCATAGTTAGTTATCTTTGTATAGTTTGGTTGTTTTAATATATTTGCCAGGGTATAGTCCCTTTTACCCAAAAAAATGTGCTAACAGCTAGTTTAAAAGCCCTACAAGCTAAATCTATGAAAACAAACTGATGCAACTATATCCACTAAACAGGCTGAGAAGCCACTTTCAAGGCTTAGTTTAATGCTACTTATTCAAAAGCTTATTCCTCAAAAGTTCCAATCATCAAAAGCTTATACTACAAGGTATAAGTAACATCAATTTCAAGCTTTTAGGGGCTTATTAGTACCGGGAAAAAGCCAACACATGACTGGTGCAGGGGAGAAATTAGTCCACTGAGTACTTTTATAGCTTGAAAATAAACTAGCAAACTAGCTTCTTTTTGTGAAATTCTTTTGAAAGATGTAGACAAGCTACCAAATATTACCTAGGAGCAATTTATATGAATTTTCGAATACTACTGAAAGGTAAAAATGATTTGGCCTATAACCTACTGATGGAGATATGGAAAATGGGTGAATATGGGTCAAACTAGTTTTCTACCTAAAGACTTAACCCAGAACCTAAAGATATTCAAAATAAACCAAAGTTTAAGTAAAACAAACAACAAAACACTTAAAATCTTAAGGCTTAAAATAGAGGCAGTGCAAAATAGTTTTAAACTACTATTGGAATATCTAAACAAAACCTTAGATGCTATGAAATTATGCTAAAACTTAATTCTAAACAACCAAATTAACTGAAATAAAGCTATTTCAAAATGAATTAATGAGCCAAAATGACAAGAACTCATAATGGAAGTTAATACCAAACACCCCCATATGTGTTAACTGCTATGTGATTAAGATGTGAAAATAAGATTAAACCTAAATAAGCTCTCAATAAGCTATTAATGAGCTTATAAGAGCTGATAAAACAGTAATATATTGATTAAAAATAGTTACTAGCTTAAAGGAAATGAGAGACAGAAATTAAGATTAAAGCTCAAATTTGATTTTTATTGAAAATTAAGTAACAAGTATATGAGAATTAAAGTAACAACAACCAAATTAAACAGAATACAAGCAAAAGGTACAATTAAGCTAAACCTTTTCCTAAAGCTACACTAATTATACCCTACTCCTAATGGGGTCTTCTGTGAGTGAGAAAGGGGCTTTATATAGCCATCTGAGGAGAGCTTACGGCTTCTCTGGAAGGGTCTGGAACCTCAATTGAGAGCCATTGATCATCCCATCAATAATAAGCTTTAATTCGTGGCCCTTGATTTGATGTGTGACTTGTTCCCTCCAATCATAATGCTTCAATTGGCCACTGTGGCATTCCTTGATGTCCCACCTCTGACACGTATGTCAGATGCTTCTAGAAGTTTTTTTAGTACGAGTTAAATTTTGTGGTGCATGGTAAAGTGGGAAGGAAGGAGATAAACAGTAGAAGGTAACTAGTGGTGGGGATGGTTATTATTTTTTATGTTTGTTTGACCTGTTTGAATGGGTGTGTTGACCGGGTAGGGGATAAAGGGTTACGGGTTATATTTGGCAGGCCGGGTTTGGCTAAAAGGCTTAGTTTTGGGCTTTGGTTTTAATAAAAGGGAAGTAGGCTTTTTGGATTGGTGGGGATTTTGGGTTTGCAGATTTGGGTTTATGATTTGGTTAAGTGAAAGTTGTTAGTAGTTTAGGCATAAAAGTGTAAGGACTAATTTGTAACTTCTGAAAGTTCAAAGACTGCTTCTACCATTTTTGAAATGTTCTTCCAAGGGCTAAATATGACATCGTGTAATTCTTCAAGGACCATTGTTGATAATCTGAGCATATTTGTGAATAATAATCGAGAAATCCTTCCCCGGCTTCTGCTTCTGATCCTCTTTCCATTCTCGTGCTTGTTTTGTCGATTTTTGCATGATTTTTGTCCTTTTCTCAAAATATCCGTACATGCACATTCATAAACATGAAAACAACATATATTTGGCATATTTGGTGGGTTTTTGGTCTGATTTTGGTCAAGAAAAGGTGTGTGAATAAGCACACACCACCCACCTTTTTTAGCCTTTTGAATTTTGTAGTTCTTGACCCCTTGTGGCCCTTCAAAGTTTGAACTTGCAACTTCAACAGTTTGATCTCCTTGGCTTGTAAAGCTGAAGGTGTTTTAAGGTCAAGAACCTTAGACTCCAAATTGTTGCATTTAGTCTCCAAATTGGTACATTTATCCGTCAATTCCTTTATGAGTTCAAGAATATCCTCATCACTTCGACCTATGTTAACTGGTCCGAGAGGTGAATCATTGGAATTGTCATTTGTACCATTAGAATCTGTCAATTCATTGCTTTCATAACTACCCTCATCCTTTGGGATGTATTACCTTCCCTGAGAGGTGAATCTTTAGGTGTGTGCAGCTCAGTATTAGACCTAGTCTGATCATCTGATTCCCCCATGTTTTCCATGTGACTAGGGCATCCATCACCTGTTTCCGATTCATGTGAACCTTCCACATTAGATGTTGTCTTGGATTGGGTCTTATTGATGTTTCCACTATTCTGCTCTACCTCTAGGCTAGTAGCAGTAGTGGCAGCCCTCACCAACATGTCACCTCCATCACCTATGACAGCCTCATCTGCTCCAACCATACTAGTACCAGCCTGAGGTAGTTGAGTACCCTGTTTAGTTTTCCTATGGGAGTAGGTCTTTTGGGGTTATGAGATTGTTGCTTCAAAAGTGGGTGTGTGATGAGAGTCAGTGGGAGTTTCTAATCCTTCACCCTGTTTTTGCACAAGTTCCACCATATAAGGTAAAAGTGGTGTGATTGTACTAGAAACTCCTTGTCCATCCTTTTTCAAATAGGAAAACATTTTTGGAACAAGCTTTGGTGCTTCATAAAACCCTCTATGTGTCCTAACATTTGACAATTGTTTCTCCAAAAATATTTGTATAAATCTAGGATATAGAAAATGGTTCCATGTTTTCAAGTGTTGTACCAAACCCTCTAAAATCATATTTGAAAAATTAAAAGGCTTTCCTTTAGATAGACAAATCATAGCAGAAGTGTTAGGATTAAAAAAAAGGTTCGGTCACCCTATGTATTTACATACTTAGCGTAGCTCTTAGTTTTGTATATATTATATTAGATATAGTCACACCGTGGAGGACGGACGGGTCTTTACCCACTATACACCTAATACACAGCCTGCAGGAGGGCGTATACTGTAATTGTATATATACCCTCTTCCCACCAAGGGAGAGGGTTGGTTGTTTCACATAATACATACACCCACAAGGTGTTTTCTCTCACTAAGAAACTCCCCTCTCTCACTTTCTCTCTCTAACTCTAACAATGAAGAATTTGCTCTTTCACAATCCAAGACCTCCCGAGTTCACCACATTAATCAACATATATCGATCCTACAATTAGTATCAGAGCCATGGTTGTGTTATTTCGTTGATTAATTGTGGTTCTTACTTGTTATTTGCTGCTCGTTTACCATATTTTTTAACTAGTCAGATTGTTTTTACATAAGTTTGTGGTAAAACTGTGTCGAGACATGTTGTCTTATGCTTTCATCTTGTGGTATCATACAAACTGCTCCTATGGTCTTGTCATTAAGTATTGCTCATCAGTTTGTGGGTAACTGATATTTTGGTCTGAATATTGGTTGTTTTTCCTGGAATTCTGATGGATTTATTCTTAGATGCAGTTTGGATTTCTCTTTGTAGCGATTTGTTGTTTTAAGTGTAGTTGGTAGCTGCTGTTTGTCTTGGTCCTGAAGTGCATCTTGGTTTGTAACTGAAAATGGGAAAAAGACAAAAATGGTGAATGCGACATTTCTGTCCATTGCAATTTGGTATTACCATTTGACAAAGTGTAGCGGTTTGGTGCTGGCAGTTGCAGCAGCGAGTTGCCAACTCATGAAAAATCATCTACCAAATCTAAACAAGATGCTGCCAAATTTTCAACAAAAAGGACATAGCGATTTGTCCAATAAAAGCAAATGAAAAAGAAGAGATGAAGTTATCACAGATCCTTAATCAAACCACAATTTTAGACCCAAGAATCCAAAATCAAACCAACAACTAATCCAATCACTATCCCTAACCCTTCAACGTACATCGGTAGCCCATACCCATATCCAAATAACAACAACAATCGAGGACAACACAATTTCTCAAAAAAGTTTGACATCAATTTATAACGGTCAATGACTTTATCGAACACACATCATCATTGATCTAGAACGACAAAGTGTAAAAGACCTCAAAAGATGAATAATAAAAACCTTAGTTTAGTCTCTTTTGCGTGTTATAGGATTTAACATAGAACTCAAAAGATCTAAACACGAAAGAGCACACACTTCATTGATTCACTAACAGTCGAAACAAAACTATAAGGTCAAAAGGAATCTCAGTTTTGTGTTGTTACAAAATCAATTTTTTTTATTAAACACAAGCACATCATAGATCCTATCTCAGACTCGTATACTCAACAAGAAAATCAAAAGATCTCAGTTCATATCTCTCGGTAATTAAAGATTCGTCCAAAGACAATAGAGAAAGAGTGATAAGTCATCATAGATCTTGTTGAAGATATGCTTCTATTCAATATCCGACTATTAAAGAATGAGATATAACATTAACGTTATACCCGTTTCTTTTTTATCGGTCAAATATAACAACTAATGGGCCTACCTTTGACCTTGATTGTTACAAGAAGTTGAATACGAAACCATCTCTCTCGTTGTGGTGTGATTGCAAGAGATGACCTTCTCATTTTTGTTTGAGCTGAAAAGAGGGACACATATGTTCCAGATGTCAGATCTGTTGTGTGAGTTGTTTTGTGATGCTGCGTTTGGTTGTGGTAGTTTGAAATGGGAGTGATTGTTGGATCTGCAAAGTGATAGAATGAGATGAGATAACGACGCTATTTTTCTTGGTCTTTGATGAGAGAAGCGTACTGGTGAAGATGGGGGCGGATTAATTTGGAGATTATATATATATATATATATATATATATATATATATATATATATATATATATATATATATATATATATATATATATATATATTTAATTCACATTGGATACGACACCGTTTTAGGTGCCACTTTTCCCGCCAAAATTTGGCCCAAACCCTGGCCCACTTTGCTAGCCCAATCCGTCTGTTCGTTCAGATCCATTGTCGCTGTTATACATATTTCCTGAAGCTTCTACATATTCCCATAATACCAAAACGACCCATCATCATTTCCGGCCTCTCTATCTCTGTGTGAAGGTGGCTTGGTAGCTGGTCGTGCGGTAGATGAGAATACTAAGGGGCTACTCCGATTTGAGCTTAACCTTTGTGAGTTTCAAACATATCAAACCCTAAATCACAAAAGAGGCAAAACCTACGGATCATCTCTTTCGCCAAATTAAAGGTATAGTCTTGCACATCCTAATTCTAAAAATTAGTTTCTTTTAATAATTAAGCCCAATTTGAAACACCCCTAATTAAGCACGGCTGTTAGGTTATGTGTGAACAGTAGTTTATGTACAAACTTTGCTAAAGGTGGTTACTTTATAAGATGTTGCGGACAATAGTTTAGGTTCGAACTTTCTAAGGGGAGTTATAGTTGTAGTGCGGACACACTGATAAATGAGACAGTAGGATGGACAATGTTACATAGTAGTATAGTACTATGGTACTGACGTAAATGTAGACAATATGCCGAAACGCACTTTGGTAATTTTAGATGATAGCATGGTAGTTTATCTAATGGTAGCATTAACTGATGTCGTTATCCGATTGTTGGACGGCCAATATTGGTTGTAATCTAAGCATTATAACTAAAGTACAGGTTGTGGAAAATGGTCTAGAACTCTTGATACTATGCTGCTGTACAAAAGAGATGACAAACCAGGTAACATATTCTATCAATTTTATTCCCGTGTTCATTTTCATAATAAGTTTAGATATATATAATAATAAAAGTTTTTCTATTTGTTCAGGTGCTTAACGAGATTGCTACTGAAACAAAATATTAAACCACGTGCCATACGACCCCGTTTCTCCTTGGGCTTTTCCCGCCAATTCTTGCTACTACAAGGCGTTGACCATTATGTTATATTGCAGCAATGGTGTGGCAAGCATGTTGCAACTGGGGTAGCCAAAGACAATGCCAACTTTCAGCCTGTTGGTGCGGATTGGTAAGTAGTTTCGAGCTTCTTCGTTTTACTTTTTTTTAATGACTTCAGTTTCATATTTATGACTTATCTGA
This sequence comes from Artemisia argyi, assembly GCA_030686995.1. NCBI lineage: Eukaryota > Viridiplantae > Streptophyta > Magnoliopsida > Asterales > Asteraceae > Artemisia > Artemisia argyi. The sequence continues at coordinate 87,901,953 of CM060694.1, read as the reverse complement.
ATGGTAGAGTTTTAGCTTTTTTCTTCTTTGTAGAGAGTTCATTATGTTAGTAGTTTGAGTACTTTTTTTTAACTGCCTCTTTTGTGTACTATTAGGTGAACCTGATTACCAGTAACTTAGACTGTCATGGCAGTTGACTCAGTTTTGTTTGGTCGTAGGTTTTCAGTATATTGCTGCGTTATCAGAAAAATGCAATGGCCATTTCGGCTTCGATGGAAGGTGAGTGAATGATACTTTTAGTATATTTATAATTTTATTTTTCATTTAGACTAAATGATGAATAATGATCAACTATCCATGCCAGATGACTGAAATAGAAGATATCGGGTTTCCTAACCATTATTTTAACTCTGCCACATACAACGAGATAAGCCACAGGGCAGACAGTCGCGACTCTATTCTAACAGGTATTGTACACATTTATGAAAAAAAACATATTAATTTTCATAAGCTAACATGCAAATGCTGATACAGTAATCATACCTGTTAGCTCATATTGGGCCAAACATTTTGGAGGTATGCAATAACCTAATGCAAGCCGCTACTTGCTCATGTGTAACGCATTACCCGATCTATATCCTCTTAATAGGAGGACTGCAATTATCTGCAACACCAGCAACATGTTGTTATGTGAATCCTGAAGTACCAAAGGCGGATCACATAAGGGCACTGTAAGTAAATAATCTAAAATTTTTGACCAAGTGAACTCAAATAACAGAAAAGAATACCAACGTTTGAATGTAATCTAATTAGGTATGAGGAATATATGGGACCAATGGCACCATTGCTCCTACCACCAACTGAAACACAAACTGAGGAAGCAAAAATACCGCAACAACATATGCTGATCCGAGCGTTGCTAGAAGTGAGGCCCAAAACAAATGCGGTACGTACCATAACTTTCCACCTCATGAGACTCAAGAACATATTCTAATGGTGCACAAATGTCTGAAACAGCTACGACAGTTTGTCATAGAAGCCGTGATCACAAACATTGAAGAATCTTAAGGATGGTACTTCATGTGACATGTGCGACAACGATTTAATTTAAACTGAGGTATCTGTATGTCACAGTCCCAAACACCATCTTTGTTATATTTATTAGACATGTTGTTCCTGCATTTTATTATAGGAATGTTTGGAAAAGTAGTTGTCATTATAGTTGCTCCATTTGATTCTGAAAATCGCTGAAAGCCATAACTCTGGAAAAACGACGAGTGTGCAGAGTGAGTATTTTTATTTCGTACCCATATCTGTTGATTATATAGCTTCATTATATGCAAGTATTCACAAGAACTATGATCTTTTATTTCGTTACTTGTCGCATATTGTTAGCCGCTCACGTGTCAAGATTGAACATCTTACAAGGGTTTTCAGTCATCCACAAGTACATTCTGCATCTTAACATTTCCAAACAAAAGTTTAAACGTTGATACTGATCTTTTTTATATTTTTTTAGGGTACGAGTAGCTAAGGAAGTTGTAGATGATAAAGGCAGTAATGCACAGGTAGTTATGACGCCTTGATATCATGAACAGGTGGCATAAATAGTAGGTAGGGCGGGTTGGGTAACTATGTTAAAAGAGGTATTTTGTTCTAAGTTGACAACTAAGTAAATTAAACCCGTTAAATGTAACAATAGGTTAAATGGGTAAAAAAAACAAAGTGGACCAGTTGACTTTTCATTTAATCTTAAGGTGCATTTTTATTTGCTCCTGATATTTGGTTTTATTTGAAACAATTAGGGGGTGTTTTAACCTCACTTTTTGCGGCTTATTCTAAAACTTTTAAGCTTATATAAGTTTAAATAAGCCGTAAGCCGGCTATATAAGCCGAAACAAACACCCCTTAGTATATAAATATGCTTATATATGTCCTACTATTATACGGAAATATTAAAGTTCATGAATCTTGATTCTTTAAGCAGAAATGTTGTTACCTTCACTTAGGCTAATTGTCGTTATTGTCTAGTATGGTCTTAGTCTGGGAATGGTTAGCCTTGGCCTTGGATGAGTAAGATGAAGCTGCCAAATGGTCCACGTAATTTCTTGGGACACCGAACCACTTGGTGCGCTTCAATGAAGGTACATTGACCAAACTCATTTATACAGTATTCTATGAGTAGCATTTTAGTGATATACAATTATAGCGTATAAGCATGTAGTTGTAGATCTGATCCAAAACTGAAATGTGTATAAAGGTTCAACCAAAACCAAACTGGATGGGACTCATTGTACATTTCTTTTGTATTTATTGGTGTGTGAAGCAGGACATAGAGGTGATCTGGATCAACGACGTTTACAAGACGGATGGTGAAGCAAAAGGGTAGTCGTGAGAAACAAATACACCTTACTCCGTAGAATACATGGAAGTACTCTACTTACACGTGGGGAAATATAGTATTATTGATGTTGGGGCTGTTATGCCATGTGTTGCGCCTTAAGTATAGATAGGCACTTGCAACTGATGTGAATACATCTGATGATGCACTGAGCACTATTATCGCAACACTGATTATTCACGCAAGTTTTTTTTATATAAAGTATATGAAACTAAAATAGGCCAAATATGAAACTAAAAATACGGGTGAAACGACCATGTTTGCTCACAATTTTTCTACTTCATACATTTTTTTACTTTCTATACTAAAAATTGATCAACTGCAAGTTTTTATTCAATATGCTTGCATTATTCCTTAATAAGAATTATTTTTTTAATCGATTTCTATAGGAATGCGTGAAACACATAGAAGAGAATTTATATATACGAGGTGATTGCATAAATGAGAAGACAAGGAGGATAGTCATATGGAAATTTACAGCCATAGGTGGTCATATAGAAACATGTTAGGATCAGGCTACTATCAAGTTTAGAATAATAAGGTGTATTTGGCCTTTGGATCAAGTCGCTACTAAAACGAGCAGTATTCTTGACTGAATTTATATATACCAGGTAATTGCATAAATGAGGACAACACACATGTAGCCATACATCAGAAGCTCGAAACTACTTCGACAGACGACAATGTGTGATGGATTTGAAAACCAGAATAAATTAGGAACAAATTTAGTTGATGTGTCAAAAAAATGTAGTATTTGATCTGATTTTTAAAAAGTGGAAGCTTTTTCAAATAAGCCATCCATGGTTGCTTAAATAAGCTTGCCCAAACTTCTCTATAGTTGTCTAGCTATACTAAAGTATGTTAAGAAAATTATATACCAAACACATAGACTGGCCTACGAGAACAATACCAAACACCCCGTCTCTTTGAAGTTCAGATTTTCTAGGTTTATGAAGTTCAGAATACGTAGATTTTTTAACTAGGATACTTAGTTAAATGTGTTTCTGCTATACAGGAAATTTAAAGGTACGATGCATATTGTAGCTCTAGCCAAAACCACGGTGTCAATAGCTACTGTGCCACATATACAGCGCTGAGGTGAGCTCATTACTAGTTTATTGCGGATTTATCTAAAACCTTATTAGTTGCTCTATTTTTATTACTATTTAGCAACATGGTTCGTTTGAATAAGCAATGTTGATCTATGAAACAGCAGCTGACGTTGGATCTTTGCTACGCCATTGGCCAAATAAGCTAGTTGCGATTGTCATTGGAACTTCTTATTATGCTTGCAGCCATGGAGGTTGTATCCTGTTTGTTCATTTTAGATGCAATATTTTTGGTAAACGCTATATGCTTATAATGTTTGTATAGTTTTCGTATGTTAATTTTAATTTATACCATATCTCCCACCCAATTATAACTCGAAATGATGGACACACGACAGGAAGACTGGGCTAAAAACTGCTGCAAGTGACTCATGACTGAAATGCATTTGATTCCAACATGTTCTTGAGCAAGGAGAAGTGAAGTTACTAGTAACCACAGGCTTGCTGAAAGGGTAAGCATTGATACTCTTTATTTAACTATCCATCAGCCCCCCCCCCCCCTCCCCAAAAAAAAAAAAAAAAAGAAAAAAAAAAGCTTAGTCTCAAGATCTGAATACAACACCACTAGAGTTCTCAGCTAATGAGTTCCAGTTATACAATCATTTTTTGGTTACTGTATTAATGTATTTGTTTTTTCCAGATCATTGCAATGGTGGCACAAATTCAAGGCAAAAGATGTTTACAGGAAATTATCAAAGGGCTGCTAATTCCGACAGGTTTGAGCCAACATTTTAATCAACAATTTTGGTCTGGATGATATCTTACTGAGTCCAAGGATGGACATATGGTTTTTGTTACTGTAAGCAATAAAAATTAGCCTTACTTTGCCCAAATAGCTTCACTGCTTATTTTGGATGTTTATCCACGTGTCTCGCTTTGACCACTTGATATCCTGTCAAAGACTTTTGGTTTACAATTTATTTATGCAAAATCACCTCGGCCGAAAAACAGGCTCGCCCGCAACGTGGCGGACCGCTGCCATTCTAGTTAGGGTTAACAAATGATTGAATGAATATTATTAGGATTGTGGTATGTGTTTAATAACCGTGTAGGTTGGGGCAATAATGGATCGGGTCACATGCTTTTTGAGGTGGACCATTATTATTAAGGATTTGATGGGCCGATTAGTTAGTTATTATACAAAAGTTTTGAGCTAAAACATTTATATCATATAACTGAATCCGGATTGGGCTTCTGATATTACTGGATCCATAATTTTTATGTGTTGTGCTGAAATGTGACTACTAAAATGTATTGTCATATATTGTGTTAACTTTGGCATATTATTTGGCTAAAAAAATTGCTTTTTTGGTCTCACAAATTTCACAAGGTTTCACATAATAATTAGTATCTTGTCAAAAACGTAACATACAAAACCCCAGTTCTCCAACCTCTATTTACCAAAAGAATTTGGGCAAATCACAAAGTAACTACGGGGCGTGTTTCACAAAGGCTAGTTTTTGGAAACACAAAGGCTAGTTTTGGGAAATTGAAACGTTTATGTGACTACGGGGATTTGTACTATATAGTATGGGATTGGAAATGAGGTTTTATTTCACAAGTTCGTATGCTTATGTATCTTCATTTCTTTCTTTCTACTGCACGAAGATAACTTGTTTGAGCATTTATTGTTTGTGATGAAGACTTGACTATCTAGTTAATTTTGTGTTTCTTCTCTATATACACACAGTAACTATCACTTTAAGTGTCTCACGTAGTTGAGGATAGTTCAAGTGGTTGGATACTCATATATGTTTGATGTTGTGGTATATGGTATACACCGTTTTGAGTCGCGCATTTAGCATAAGTATAAGTTCAGGGATTTGTGTAATATACGTCATCATGAGATCGTGGTACATGGTTATTTCTCCAAGTGGTCACAGCACAAGCCGACAAAATACGAGGGTGGTTTGTTTGCCAATGTGGTTAAAGGTTGAGAAGTGATCAACAATTCTCATAGGATATTCTACGCTACAGCACGACAAAGATACTTCACAGTCCAAGCAAAATCTTTCAAGATCCTTCAATGTCCTTCATGATTTTTCAAGATGTTTGCTTGAGACAAGAACTTCTCGTGCATATGGTCGTACACGTCAGTGATGTTTCCGAAAGTTCGAAACCATCATGGGGGAGAAACATGTACTTTGATGATATAACGTCAACCTCCAGGGGGAAGTAGTTTATACTACTTTACTTAGTATGGTGTGTGAAGTATTCTACATATGGGAGAAGATTTGTTGTTGATCTCTTGCATGTTCCCCCAAACAGTTATTCACCAGAACCAAATTTGTCATAACACATTCAATTTATCATTATCTCACGGTTTCTTCTCGGTTTAAATCATAGATTTGTAAAATCCCGTGATGATGAAACAATCCTAGAAAAAGAAAAGTGCATTTTCGGATCTTAATTGATTCTTGTGCTACGGCCTCAACTTTGAAGAAGGGATAAAGTGTGTGCTTCATGTATTGGATGTTGTTCTGATATACTTCATGACATTTTGGGTTATAACAAAGTTTTACGGGGTTATACGTTTTTGACAATGATCGGGATAAAACCATTATCAAAGTTCATTCAAAAAGGGCTAGATCTGGGCGTTTAAACCACAAGATGTGACTACGGAGTTAATTCATTATTATTTATTTGAGGTTGAAGTGAAATTTCACGGGTGCGTGTACTTAGTATCTGAAGATATCGGGGTAGGTTGGATGAAGATTCTTCGAGATCCTTGTTCGAGCTTTTAACCGGTGCAATGACGAAGACATCTAGTTACTTTTGGTAATTCTTCTTTTCTATTACCACAAAATAACTATCACTTTAAGGAGTTATGTTGCAGTCTCAGTGTCACAACTCACACGTAGTTGTCGATAGTCAAGAGGTGATGTACGTCTTATACTTGATGGTTGGTTGGTTGAAGACTATAGAGTACTTAGGGATTCGATGTTGCACGAACTCTCTACACCACAATTAGTCACACATTAGTGCAAGCTTAAGTCACAAGTTTGGGTTATTTTACTTCAATCTCAAGTTCATCATATTGGGTTTTTCTCCATCAGTAGTCACGACAAAGAGCCGACAGAATGATAATGGGGTTGGTAACGAGTTAGCAGAGAGAAGTAGAAAAGAGAGAGATGATGCTTGAACACAACAGTTCAAGCCTCGTTCTTCAACGACTATGACGTTTGAACAATTCAGTTCAAGCCTCGCTCTTTAACGATATGATGTTTGAACACTTTAGTTCAAGCCTCGTTCTTCAAATATGGCATCTATAGACAACACTTCATGCCTTCCTAAAAGAAAAGAAAAGTGTACGTTTTAGTGCGCTTTATCTTCGGAAGAAGAGAAATCTTCTTGTTAATGACCACTCTCATCAACAAGCTTCATGCTTTTCCCTTGCTCCTTCAGTCAGCAAGTGGATCAACCTACATTGGATTATATTCTTATTCACTTGTTCAATCAAAAATGGCAGTCATATGCAATTTTTGAGGGGGAGAAGGGCGAATAAACTAAATGTCAGTCAGCAAGTGGATATACTTACCGTTGATTGTACTCTTATTCACTCGTTCAGTCAAAAACGGAAGTCATTTGCAATTTTTGAGGGGGAGAAGGGTGAATAAACTAAAAGTGGGTCTACTTACCGTTGATTGTATTCTTATTCACTCGTTCAGTCAAAAATGGCAATCTCATATGCAATTTTTTAGGGGGAGAAGTGTGAAGAAACTTCTTGTTGATTGATTTTGGGTCTATCAACATCTTCTCATGGGCTGATATTATTAGTGATGATAGACTTTCAGTTAATGCTTCATGTACACATCATTATGATGATTCCGATTAATCGCAACCATCAGGGGAGAGATATGTGTACATCAGGGACGCACAACATCTTTACGTGATCGGGCTTATTCATTTATTCTGGAGTTGATATCCGTAGAGATGATCAGTGCTTCAACATGTTACTTTGGTGTTATCGTCTCGATCTGTGCTGAGTACATGTGTGCATCACGGGCTGATTAATCGTAACCATCAGGGGAGAGAAATGTGTACATCAAGGATGCACAACGAGTTCACGTGATCGGGCTTAATGTCTTATGAAACAAATTAAAGATGATGAGTGGTTCAACTTGTTACTTTGGTGTTATCATTTAATGTGTACGTCACGAGCTGATTTGGTATATGTAATATAACTGGAAGGCAATTGGTGGGATGAAGATGTTGATATTTTCTATTCCCAAAATGGACAATCTTGAAGAAGGTCAAGTCTACAATCAGTTCTACATTTTCCATTGTGTGTTAGAAGAATAAAGACGACATGCATTTAACTATCAAAAGACTTCTTCATATTCAGGGCATTCATCAAAAAGGTTGTCAGTTTGGGGGAGAGCACTAATTAGGGGAGATTGAAAAGCCAGTATTAATCCCTAATTAGATTTGCTCACATTGTTCTTCAGCAAGCAAAGCGATGGCAGTTGAGAAGAGTCAGGAAGCCGAAAGATGTAATAAAGTTTGAAGACCTTTCTCGGAATTGCTGCATCAAGTGTTTCACCATTTATGAAGATCTATGATATAATGTTTCAACCATTGGTTTGAAGAATACTTTTAGCCTGTTCAAGTGTTGTATCTCCTATATTCCACTGATGCACAAATATTTGCTGATGCAACCCATACTCCTTCATCAACCACAATGGTTCAAGAAGTACCATATGTTAGTACTTCTCTAACAACTCATGAAACTATATATTTGGTCATTTATCAAGGTGTTGAAGAACAAATTCTTGGAATTCAAGTTCCTGAGAACGATGATGAAACCCTCCTCCACAATCTTACTCCAGACCTGATTTCTAGAGAATCATCTTCACAAAGGGTCATTCGATCAAATTCTCATCAGCTCAATCAATCGTTTTGTTATATCAGCAAGTGGTCAAAGGCTCATCCATTGGAGAACGTGATTAGCAGTCCTTCTCGACCTTTTTTGACACCATATGGTGCTACTTTGATGCACATGGAAATCCGATGCCATTCGGCGAAAAACGATCTGATTGAACTCTTATCTATCTAAGGAAGAATTAAGGAGGTAATTCTTCATGTATCCTTTGAAAATATATAAAATCATAAAAACACAAAAGACTTTTCAATTTCATAAAACTTTTATAAAAACAAGAAAAACATATAAAACTTCAAAAAGAAAATACAAAACTAGAAAATTTTCATAAAATCCAAAAATATTCTTCTCTCAACATGTCTATCGTATAATCGATATTATGTACACTTCTAGAAATGTCTTTCAATGATGACACGGAAACATACATATGCTTGAGCGAGAGTTTTTCTATTTTTTTCATATAATGTTTTTCTAAAACAAGTCACTTCTCAAAATCTTCTTTAAATATGGCTTGCAGTCATTTTAGACTGTAACCCGGTCTTAAAATTATGGCTTGCTATTACTTCAGATAGCAATCTGGTTTTCAAAATAGGTAAAGCACGTCGCCAAAAAGACGGTTGTTCGTCCCACTGGGTGAAGTTCACCCGGGCACGAATTACGTTATATCCGTGTTTCTTCGATTTAATGTACGTTTCAGTGCATTATTTCTTGATCAAGAAGAGAAGTCTACTTTTTACCAAAAACAAATATTTTTCCATCTATGATTCTTCAAAAAAATACTTTGTATCATAAATGGTGGTTTAAAACATTATTTGCAAATCAATCGTTCTTAAATTTTCCATAAAATTTGCCACTCAATCTATGACAAAAGGTTTAAATTTTTCGTTAAAATTTTAAATAGAAAACGGGTCATAGATTGAGGGGAGAGTGATGTTGTGTTTCAATCAAAGTATATATATTATCGTATTACTCAAAGAAATTCGCAATAAATACGGATAACCCGAGGTCGTAGTCCGTGTGAAGGGTGAATGGAATTTCAAATTCCCGATTCGTGAAAGGTGGGAAAAGTGATTTTAATGAGATTACACTAAGGAATATAAAAATGAAGCACAATTAACCAATTGAGCACGTAATTCAAGTAATCAAACTTAAAACGTAACGTAGAATCAAAACCGAAAGCTTAAACGCGAAAAAAAACGTAAACGCGCGAAATAAAATGTTAAATTGAAGCTACACTAATCCAACGGACTTGAAAATAATTTTTCTAAGTTAAAAATGATAAAAGAAAATTTTAAGAAAAAGAAAAATATTTTTTTAACTTTTTAATTAATTTTTATGAATTAAAAACTAATTTATCTAATTAAAAATTAAAAGAAAATGCAAATTAAGTGAGAAAAATGCAAAATAAATTTTGAAAATTCTAAAATAACTAAAACTATCCTTAAAAATGAAAATCTATTTTTTTTTTTTTTTTTTTTTTTTTTTTTTTGCTTTTTGTGTAATTTTTAGGAACTAAAATCTATTTAAACTAATTAAAATGTAAGAAAAATGTAAATAAAATTGAAAATAAATGGGAAAATTGGAAAATTAATTTCTAAAAATCTAAAATAACTGAAAGTTAATTTCTAAAATATTTTTGGATTTTTTTTAGGCTTTTTTATGATTTTTTTAGGAATTTTTGGTAATTAAAAAGTATTAAAAATTGATTAAAAACTAAAAATAAAATAAGAAAAATAGCAAATGAACTCAGAAAAATATGAAAAATTCAGGAAAATTCTAAAATTATATTCTAAAACTAGGAAAAATTTAAAACTTGGAAAATAAGCACAGGAACTGCTTATAGGCTTAAAACAGCTTATATGAAATGCTTATTTATAAGCAAACTTCGACCAAACTTGATAAAAATTATACCAAATGCTATATAGACTCAATAAAGCTCAAATGAATAGGAATCAGACCAATAAGCACTCAGAAACACAGAATGGACAAAATCGGGTTTAAATAAGCAATAAGCCAAACAGTATAAGCAAATGGTTCCAATACAGTGAAATGAGCTTCTATATGCACAAATGACCTGAGATGAACAACAATACTCAGATACTGATCAACAAAACAAAGTAGCAGGCCTAAAACTGAAAACAAATTCTTGGCTTGAACCTCACAACTAATCAAGCCTAATAAGCTGTGTTAATAAGCTGAGAAGTCAAAACTTATGGGGGCAAAACCTTGTTTAACCTACTGAGATCTCAAATTACCCAAAAGATTTCACTTAAAAACCTATTTGCTATCTAAACTTGTTACCTAAAACTTGGACAAAACCTGTGGTGCAGGGGTGTCACACCCCCAAAATACCTGAATGGCAGCGGAATGGAATACCTGAGGGTGTAACGGATCATAGCACACAAGCAAGGAAATATTGAACGACCTAAAGTGTCGTTTATAAAATACATCGTTTGATTCATTCAAAATATTCAAAGTTATAAAACATAGGTCCCAAAAGTTAGAAAAGGTTTAAGGAAATAGTTTAGTACAATCAAACGATAGTTCATAAGTGCATGAAATCCAAAAGTGACGCGTCATCCTTGATACACAAAGTGACTCCATGCAATGCCATGAGAATATGCCTTAGTTACCTGAGAAATACATTGCGGAAAACGGTCAACATAAAGTTGGTGAATAATCATAGGTTTATAAGTAAAATCTAGTATACAAATGCCATAAGTAATGCCAAGAAATAGGATGTCCGGAAAGTATATACATTGGCTCTTAAGCTCATGACCCCGAAGCTAGACGTTACTTGGCCCCAATGAGTGTTTACCAGGCACTCTAATAATAAAGACATGAAATGCATCTGTAATACTGTTGGAGCAACCCAAACACAGATGGAGGAGTCACCCTCGATAGATCTATCCACTCACTCCCGCTTAGTACTAGAAATTAACGGTCCATGATAATAAAAGGGGACTTTTCAAGACGTGGTAATAAGGCAACTTAAGCAATGTATGAATTTTATACTTAGGCATGTACACAAAAATAAGTAATGCAATGTATTCTCCCCCGTGGGATTTGAAATCAAAATATAGAATTAAAACGGGGCTATGAGAACTCACCTCGAAGTGATGATACAATGATGGTGCAATGAGGTAAAAGTAGTCGGGACAATGAGGCGCGAGTACTAGCCGCAACCTAAATGAATAATCATGATCTAACTTAGATCAAGCCGTAATGAAATGAATGCACATGCACATGATACTCATACCACTCGTAATTTGAAAATACTAGTTATCGTCGTAGAAAAATGGTTTCCATACTTAGGAAAATATATCCATATATAGGAGTATATAACTTGTCATATTAACTCGTACGAAAAAGTTAGCGTTATAATCCTTGTATTGAAAACCTTGAAATAAGTCGTTAAGTCGTATAAGTATCCCTTCGGGTCGTACGTATTCGTTTGATAATAAAATAGTCCTTAGTAATATTTTCTAGAAAATATACTTTTTAGTACGTACATTATTATTTTTACTTGTGACTATATATATATATATATATATATATATATATATATATATATATATATATATAGTTTTGACATTGTTAAAATGGGTATAACTCGGTCGTTTTAAGCTCGTTTTCCTTGTTCTTTATGTCCACGGATTCGTCTTTGTATATACTAGTATATTTTTGATAACTCGGCTCCTCTAGGTTACGTTTAATGCCTCAAATTACCCGTCGTATTCTGCCAAACAGCAAGCAGTTTTCTAAGAAATAGTTTTTGTCGTTAAATTTGCAAAAATCATATCTCCTTCGTTATAAGCTTTTTTTAGTCCATTCTTTCGCCTAAAGTTTCGTTTTTGAAAGTATTTTCTAAATCCTTGGTCAAAAATTAGCCATCATCTACTGATTTTCCCACGAAATTAAAATAGGGACAGTAGGTATATCAAAAGTTTCAAAAACCATTTTCAAGTCTCCAAACTAGTTCCATCATCCATCAATCCACTTTCAAACAGCACAAAACTAATCTAATCCTACCATACACCTTCTTAGGGTGTCATGGGTTCCTAATCACCAAAACCAAGTAGATCTAACAAGGATCTAACCAAAAATCACTTCTAGGGCTTGTATGATCAAAAGTTTACAAAAATAAAGTGGTATAAGTTAATGCATGTATGAGATCTTGCAAGAAACATGTATAAATATAGTAATACCTTTGTAAAAATTATGAAATGATTTTAGTAAACTTACTTGTAAGATTAGTGAAGTTAAGATGATTAAAACCTAATAATCCTTGAGTTTTTATTTCAAAACTCAAACAAGGACACTATAAACACAAGATTTATACTTTGATCTTTGAAAAACTTTGGTCTTGCTTGTTCTTCCTCTTGTGGCCGTGGGTATGAGTAGAGAAAAAGAGAGAATATGTTTTTGATGGATGAAAGAAATGAGATAAAATCTTGGTAAAGTATATATGTATTATTGAAAATATATTATATATAATAGAGTTAGTATGAAAATTAAATGGAGAAGAGTATGTAAGTATCTTTTGTAAGAAAGTGGCAAGGGGGGGGGGCGGCAAAGTCAAGGGGGGGGGGATTGTGTAAGATTTTTGTGATTAAATGTATTATTGTTATGTATTTGTGTAGTTTTAAAATGTACCGGGTACCGGGTTAACTAAAAATAAATTTTAACGGAGTTAACCGGGTCATAATAAAGTTATAAAAATTATAAAAATAGGTTGGATAAAATTATTGAGTGTTTAGTTAATTATAGTTTAATTTCCACGAAAACCGTCGAAGTTTTAATAAACTTAAGTTAATAATTAGAATAATTATCCAAAATACCGGGTAAATTAATATTATAATTTTTATATTATAAACATGAATATAAAAATATATCGGGATAATAGTCGGGAGTGTCGGACATGTTAGACACATTTATAGTTCGCGTATTAGTGTTTATTTAAAAATAAACGTACGTAAATCGTTAATAATACCAAAAGTATTAATTTAGTTATCCTACGAGTGGAATAGTATGCAAGTGCCCTAATGATGATATGTCGACTATTTCTAGTCCGTATGAAATGTCCCTGACAATAATGCATGAATTCGCTCCTGAACCAATACGGTTACGCGAATTTGAACACTCGTAAACTAAATTTACGATGACATGAATAATGCACGTGAATAGTGGTTTTCTCTCAGAAATGAATAGTGTCAAGTGAATAGTAAAATTTCTGAACGTGTCTTGGAATGTCAAATTGACCTCAAAAACGATGAATAGTAAAATGATGAATAGTGATCGATGAATAGTAATTTGTGAATAGTAGAATGTCGAAGTTTGGAAAAATGACCTGAAATTGTGGGTTGTGACAGTCGCCCATCCAAAAAGGAATTCAGTCCCTGAATTCAGTTAGTGTTGGTCTCGGTACTAGGCTCGGTGAAAAGTTGTGGATACTTGCGTCGCATTTGGTCTTCTCGTTCCCAAGTAAACTCGGGTCCTCTTCGAGAATTCCAGCGAACCTTCACGATCGGAATTCGACTTTGTTTCAATTGTTTGATCTCGCGATCCATTATTTCAACTGGTTCTTCCACAAAGTTAAGCTTGTCATCGAGTTGTATTTCTTCTAAAGGTATAATGGCAGACTCGTCCGAAAGACATTTCTTGAGGTTCGAAACATGAAACGTGTTATGTACGTTGCTAAGTTCTGATGGAAGTTCAAGTTTGTAAGCAACCGGACCAATCCTTTCCAGGATCTTGAATGGCCCAATGTATCTCGGGTTCAATTTCCCGCGTTTTCCAAAGCGTATTACGCCTTTCCAAGGCGAGACTTTCAACATAACCTTGTCTCCGACCTGAAATTCCAATGGTTTGCGTCGAACATCTGCGTAGCTTTTCTGTCGACTTCTAGCAGTTTCGAGTCTCTCTCGAATTTGAATTATCTTTTCTGTTGTTTCTTGTACCATTTCCGGGCCAGTACATTGTACTTCACCGACTTCGGCCCAACAAACTGGAGATCGACACTTACGACCATAAAGTGCCTCGAATGGTGCAGCCTTAATGCTCGAATGGTAGCTGTTGTTATAGGAAAACTCGATTAACGGCAAATGGTTAGCCCAACCATTTCCAAAGTCAATCACACATGCTCTAAGCATGTCCTCAAGTGTTTGAATAGTTCTCTCACTCTGACCATCGGTCTGAGGATGGTAAGCAGTGCTCATGTCTAATTTGGATCCAAAAGAATCTTGTAATGACCGCCAAAAGTTTGAAGTAAAACGACTATCTCTGTCGGAAATGATGGAAACTGGTGCACCGTGTCTTGAGACTATTTCCTTGACATAAAGTCTAGCAAGTTGTTCCATTGAATAAGTCTCTCTAATGGGTATGAAATGAGCTGATTTGGTAAGTCGATCAACGATTACCCAAATAGCATCGAAACCTCCTGACGTCTTTGGAAGTTTAGTGACAAAATCCATAGCAATCCGTTCCCAATTCCATTGTGGAATTTCTGGTTGTTGAAGTAACCCTGACGGTTTCTGGTACTCGGCTTTCACTTTAGCACAAGTAAGACATTTGCTGACGTACATAGCTATTTCTGCCTTCATGTTCGGCCACCAATAAAGCTTTTTGAGATCCTGATACATCTTATCAGAACCTGGATGAATAGAGTACTTCGACTTGTGTGATTCATGCATAATCAATTCTCGCACTCCACCATAGAGTGGTATCCAACTTCGGTCCTTGAAGCATAACACTCCATCCGATCTCTTTACAAAGCCATTTTCGCTTTCTGGCATACCATAAAGTTTCTCATGTGGTCGATTTTCTTCCTTGAGAGCCTCAATCTGAGCTTCTAGAATTTTTGATGGTAATGGCGAAATGATAGTCATTCCTAATGACCTAACTCTCAAAGGTTTGAGTCGTTCTTTTCGGCTAAGTGCATCTGCTACAACATTTGCTTTCCCTGGGTGATATCGGATTTCACAATCGTAATCACTCAACAATTCTAGCCAACGATGTTGTCTCATATTAAGTTCCTTTTGATCGAGTATATGCTGTAAGCTCTTGTGGTCGGTAAAAATTACACATTTTGTACCATAAAGGTAGTGTCTCCAAATCTTGAGTGCAAAAACTACCGCACCCAATTCCAAGTCGTGCGTAGTGTAATTCTTCTCGTGTATCTTAAGCTGTCTAGATGCATAAGCTATCACCTTCTCGTTTTGCATTAGCACAGCTCCAAGTCCTTGATGCGAAGCATCGCAATATACCACGAAGTTCTCAATACCTTCAGGTAGTGACAAAATCGGTGCGCTACAAAGCTTTTGTTTCAATAATTGAAATGCGGACTCTTGTTTTTCTCCCCACTCGTACTTTTCATTCTTTTGTGTCAGCTTTGTCAACGACTTTGCTATCTTAGAAAACCCTTCAATAAACCTTCTGTAATATCCGGCAAGTCCTAGGAATTGACGAATTTCCGTAGGAGACTTGGGCGTAGCCCAATCCTTAACTGCCTCGATCTTTGCCGGGTTGACTTGTAAACCTTGGCTATCAATAACATGACCAAGAAATTGAACTCTTCGTATCCAAAAATCACACTTAGAAAATTTGGCATACAATTGCTCCTTCTTGACTAGTTCCAGGATTGTTCTGAGGTGTTTTTCGTGATCTTCCTTACTCTTGGAATAAATCAAGATATCGTCAATGAATACGATCACAAACTTATCAAGATACGGTTTGCACACCCTATTCATGAGATCCATAAATACCGCAGGTGCGTTGGTTAATCCAAAAGGCATCACTTGAAACTCATAATGACCATAGCGTGTTCTAAATGCCGTCTTCGGGATATCCTCTTCCCGAACCTTAAGTTGATGGTAACCGGATCTTAAATCAATCTTGGAATAAAAACTAGAACCTTGTAACTGGTCGAACAAATCGTCAATTCTGGGGAGTGGATAACGGTTCTTCACCGTTAATTTGTTCAGCTCACGATAGTCAATGCACATTCTGAAAGTTCCGTCCTTCTTCTTCACAAACAAAACCGGCGCTCCCCAAGGCGAGGAACTCGGTCTAATGAATCCTTTGTCCAAAAGTTCTTGCAGTTGATTCGACAATTCTTGCATCTCCGAAGGTGCAAGTCTATACGGTGCTCGTGCAATTGGTGCAGCTCCTGGCACTAATTCAATTTGAAACTCAACTTGTCGTGTAGGCGGAAGTCCTAGCAATTCTTCCGGAAAAACCTCTTGAAATTCCTTAACAATTGGCACATCTTCAAGTCGTTTCTCATCCGACTTCTTCTCCGTGATGTGAGCCAAGAATGCATAACAACCCTTCTTTATGTACTTCTCGGTTTTAATGCACGATATAATACTGAGTCTAGTTCCACTTCGCTCTCCACGAACAACCAAAGTTTCACCGTTATAAGGAAGGTGAACAACTTTCTCATCACAAATAATTCTCGCTCGATGCCGAGATAACCAATCCATGCCGATAACAACGTCGAAACTTCCAAGTTCTACGGGCATAAGGTCTATATTGAATGGATGGTTTAGGAAATTTATAGTGCAACCACGGATAATGGTGTTGGTGTTAACTAGAGACCCATCGGCTAATTCAACGATATAGGAAATGTCTAATGGGGTAGGTTCTATGTTAAGCAAAGGTGCAAATGCAATAGAAACAAAACTTCTATCCGCTCCTGAATCAAATAAAATGGATGCATAACGATTATTAACGAGGAACGTACCCGCAACAACATTCGGGTCTTCTTTGATATCGTCTCCTCCCATGACATAAGCTCTTCCTCGAGCTTTTCCATCTTGATTTCTAGTTCCTTGATTCTTCCCCTTCTTTGGACAATCACTCTTAAAATGTCCAATTTCTCCGCAACCATAGCACGTTACTGGTGGTTTCTGATTGTCACCCACGATTGGAAGTCTACAATCTTTGATGTGGTGACCAACCTTCTTGCAATTGCCACAAATATCTGGACAACGACCTGGGTTATGATGCTTCTAACACCTTTCACATTTAGGTAGGTTACCAGTGTAACCTTTCCTGTCATTTGGTCCTGCAGCATAAACCTTTGCTACCTCCTGTCTCTTAGGTGGCGGCTGAACAGCATATCCACCTTGGTTGTAATCAAACCTTCTCTTGTTGTTGTTATTGTTGTTTGGATTGTTGTTTCGGTTATTGGGATAGTTGCGGTTCCGATTGTTGTTATAGTTGTTGTTGTTCCGAGTGTTGGTGTAGTTGGTGTTGTTTGAACGGTAGTTGTTGTTGACAGCAGCTTTTCCTTTGACCACTTGGACCATGAGTTTCTGAGTTATACGAATAGCCTCTTCCATTGATTGAGGATCAAAAGAAATCACATCACCTCGAACACTTTCGGGCAATCCACCAACAAAGTTTTCCATCTTTTTCTCATCATCGGGAACCATATTTGGACATAGTGCAGCCAACTCTTGAAACCTCCTGAAATAAGTCTCAATGTCATCACCTTTAGTCACAAGCTCATAAAATTCCGTTTCCATCTTTTGTACCTCGGTACGAGGGCAAAACTTCTTTGTCATCAATTTCTTGAATTCCTCCCAAGTAAGCTTGTGAGCATTTTCCATACCAATCGGCTGAGCATACGAATTCCACCAAGACATAGCTTCATCAAGAAGCATCCCTGTAGCAAATTTTACTTTGTTGACGTCCGGGCATCCGTACATGAGAAATACGTTCTCAGTCTTTTCAAACCAGCGGATTAAAGCAACCGCTCCTTCAGTGCCCTTAAATTTGATAGGATCGCTAATCTTGAAATCTTTCCATGTACATTCCCTCTTATTAGTGGGTGGTTCAACCGTCCCTGTATTAGAAGCAGTCTCAGCAGCCCTTGCAGCAACCTCAGCTCTCTCAATCTCTAGAGCTTCTGCAATACTATTCCTGACCAACTTGCGGATAGCGGCTTGAGTCATGGCGGGTGTTTCTGGTGCATTCTTACTCTCCCTTGGTGCCATATTTCTGATAAATCACAATGGAAATAACCATGAGAAAAATCATAATAGAAATAGTCATCGAACCAAAGATATACACCCACAACACGTATATAGATATACAACCACAACAAATATAAATACAACCACGACATGTACGAGTACAATCCACAATCTGTCTAGACATCACCACGACAAGTATATATATACAACCACAACAACCACGTCACGTATATATACAACCACAACCTGTGTCGATACAACCACAACATGTACGAATACAACCACAATCTGTATAAATGCGACAATAATAAAGAGCAACCACGAAACATCATAAATATAATCACAACACATGAATATAATACATGAAAATTTCGGCCTACATGGACCGATATAATATATATAGCACAACATTTCCAACATAGTAGAGTCGCACTTGATATATTTGTTTGTACAACAACCAAAAGACTACAAGTTCTTGAACTATGTCCCACACCCCGGGACTAGGAAATAATACAAGCTAATATAATACCAGTCTACGTCTAGGCTCCTCTCGGTGCTCTAGATGGTCCAGGCTCTCCCCTCAAGCGGCGAATCTCACGATCCATCGCAACCACGATCTCCTCAAGATGCTCAAGTCGTAACTGAGAAGAAGCATCCCTACGCTCCAATACAACTACCCTCTCTCGAAGCAATGTCAACTGGTCTACCTGCTCCCACTGAGTCTCCTGTGTCACCTGAGCTCTATCTCGAATCTCAGGTAACTCATCCCTAAGTAGCTCAATCTCCTCGAGTCCATGGTAAGACACATCAATACTAACTCTACCCTGAACCAAATCCTCAACCTGCTCCTCAACAGTCTCAAGTCGAGTGGTAATGATCTCATCAACTCTATACCCCAACCTATCTACTTGCTCCTGCTGAGCACCCATCTGATCCTCTAATGTGACGGCTGTAGGGCTCCTAGCCGCAGCCGCTCTAGAACTCTCACCTATGTGGTACTCTGGTGGTGGTGAAAAGTCATCAGTCTCAGTGGTAGGTGAATCTGGAGTGGTAAGCCTTGCACGCTTCCTGAGCGGCAAGAGTGAGGTAGGCATAGGAGTAGTAGTGGGTAAGGCTGGTGGTGGTGGTGTAGGCACAGTAGGACTAGGGAGACTCCTATAAGTAGATGTAGCAATACGAACTCTCTTCCTAGCAGTCTGGATAGTCTTATCCCTAGGAAACATAAGTCTCGGCTCTGAATGGATAGTAGTAGTAGGAGATGATGGTATGTCAGTAGGTATAGTAGGATGGACATGGGGAGTAGGAGCCGTCTCCTCCTCCTCGAAAGGTTCGGTATCATCATCTGACGCCAAAAGTGGCAACTCAGGTGTAGGAGAAACAAATGGTGAAACAGCAGTGGAGGACACAGAGCCCTCATCATCAGAATCTGATATAGTGTAAAGTACAACAGTGTTGGGATTCGAAGACATGACTCTGTGATAATCAAGGTGAAATAGAAATAAATAACTCGTATAATGGCATCACCTAAAAATAAGTAAATATGCACTTATGATGAAATGATGATATGCTATGATGGTGTGGTTATAGTCTAGGGTCTATGATGCAACCTAGTTCGCTATAACCTTAGCTCTGGTACCAATCTGTCACACCCCCAAAATACCTGAATGGCAGCGGAATGGAATACCTGAGGGTGTAACGGATCATAGCACACAAGCAAGGAAATATTGAACGACCTAAAGTGTCGTTTATAAAATACATCGTTTGATTCATTCAAAATATTCAAAGTTATAAAACATAGGTCCCAAAAGTTAGAAAAGGTTTAAGGAAATAGTTTAGTACAATCAAACGATAGTTCATAAGTGCATGAAATCCAAAAGTGACGCGTCATCCTTGATACACAAAGTGACTCCATGCAATGCCATGAGAATATGCCTTAGTTACCTGAGAAATACATTGCGGAAAACGGTCAACATAAAGTTGGTGAATAATCATAGGTTTATAAGTAAAATCTAGTGTACAAATGCCATAAGTAATGCCAAGAAATAGGATGTCCGGAAAGTATATACATTGGCTCTTAAGCTCATGACCCCGAAGCTAGACGTTACTTGGCCCCAATGAGTGTTTACCAGGCACTCTAATAATAAAGACATGAAATGCATCTGTAATACTGTTGGAGCAACCCAAACACAGATGGAGGAGTCACCCTCGATAGATCTATCCACTCACTCCCGCTTAGTACTAGAAATTAACGGTCCATGATAATAAAAGGGGACTTTTCAAGACGTGGTAATAAGGCAACTTAAGCAATGTATGAATTTTATACTTAGGCATGTACACAAAAATAAGTAATGCAATGTATTCTCCCCCGTGGGATTTGAAATCAAAATATAGAATTAAAACGGGGCTATGAGAACTCACCTCGAAGTGATGATACAAAGATGGTGCAATGAGGTAAAAGTAGTCGGGACAATGAGGCGCGAGTACTAGCCGCAACCTAAATGAATAATCATGATCTAACTTAGATCAAGCCGTAATGAAATGAATGCACATGCACATGATACTCATACCACTCGTAATTTGAAAATACTAGTTATCGTCGTAGAAAAATGGTTTCCATACTTAGGAAAATATATCCATATATAGGAGTATATAACTTGTCATATTAACTCGTACGAAAAAGTTAGCGTTATAATCCTTGTATTGAAAACCTTGAAATAAGTCGTTAAGTCGTATAAGTATCCCTTCGGGTCGTACGTATTCGTTTGATAATAAAATAGTCCTTAGTAATATTTTCTAGAAAATATACTTTTTAGTACGTACATTATTATTTTTACTTGTGACTATATATATATATATATAGTTTTGACATTGTTAAAATGGGTATAACTCGGTCGTTTTAAGCTCGTTTTCCTTGTTCTTTATGTCCACGGATTCGTCTTTGTATATACTAGTATATTTTTGATAACTCGGCTCCTCTAGGTTACGTTTAATGCCTCAAATTACCCGTCGTATTCTGCCAAACAGCAAGCAGTTTTCTAAGAAATAGTTTTCGTCGTTAAATTTGCAAAAATCATATCTCCTTCGTTATAAGCTTGTTTTAGTCCATTCTTTCGCCTAAAGTTTCGTTTTTGAAAGTATTTTCTAAATCCTTGGTCAAAAATTAGCCATCATCTACTGATTTTCCCACGAAATTAAAATAGGGACAGTAGGTATATCAAAAGTTTCAAAAACCATTTTCAAGTCTCCAAACTAGTTCCATCATCCATCAATCCACTTTCAAACACCACAAAACTAATCTAATCCTACCATACACCTTCTTAGGGTGTCATGGGTTCCTAATCACCAAAACCAAGTAGATCTAACAAGGATCTAACCAAAAATCACTTCTAGGGCTTGTATGATCAAAAGTTTACAAAAATAAAGTGGTATAAGTTAATGCATGTATGAGATCTTGCAAGAAACATGTATAAATATAGTAATAACTTTGTAAAAATTATGAAATGAGTTTAGTAAACTTACTTGTAAGATTAGTGAAGTTAAGATGATTAAAACCTAATAATCCTTGAGTTTTTATTTCAAAACTCAAACAAGGACACTATAAACACAAGATTTATACTTTGATCTTTGAAAAACTTTGGTCTTGCTTGTTCTTCCTCTTGTGGCCGTGGGTATGAGTAGAGAAAAAGAGAGAATATGTTTTTGATGGATGAAAGAAATGAGATAAAATCTTGGTAAAGTATATATGTATTATTGAAAATATATTATATATAATAGAGTTAGTATGAAAATTAAATGGAGAAGAGTATGTAAGTATCTTTTGTAAGAAAGTGGTAAGGGGGGCGGCAAAGTCAAGGGGGGGGGGGATTGTGTAAGATTTTTGTGATTAAATGTATTATTGTTATGTATTTGTGTAGTTTTAAAATGTACCGGTTACCGGGTTAACTAAAAATAAATTTTAACGGAGTTAACCGGGTCATAATAAAGTTATAAAAATTATAAAAATAGGTTGGCTAAAATTATTGAGTGTTTAGTTAATTATAGTTTAATTTCCACGAAAACCGTCGAAGTTTTAATAAACTTAAGTTAATAATTAGAATAATTATCCAAAATACCGGGTAAATTAATATTATAATTTTTATATTATAAAAATGAATATAAAAATATATCGGGATAATAGTCGGGAGTGTCGGACATGTTAGACACATTTATAGTTCGCGTATTAGTGTTTATTTAAAAATAAACATACGTAAATCGTTAATAATACTAAAAGTATTAATTTAGTTATCCTACGAGTGGAATAGTATGCAAGTGCCCTAATAATGATATGTCGACTATTTCTAGTCCGTATGAAATGTCCCTGACAATAATGCATGAATTCGCTCCTGAACCAATACGGTTACGCGAATTTGAACACTCGTAAACTAAATTTACGATGACATGAATAATGCACGTGAATAGTGGTTTTCTCTCGGAAATGAATAGTGTCAAGTGAATAGTAAAATTTCTGAACGTGTCTCGGAATGTCAAATTGACCTCAAAAACGATGAATAGTAAAATGATGAATAGTGATCGATGAATAGTAATTTGTGAATAGTAGAATGTCGAAGTTTGGAAAAATGACCTGAAATTGTGGGTTGTGACAAGGGGAGTATTTGGCTCAAACAGACAATTTCAAGTCACTTTTTCAATAAGCAAATGAAATCTAAACAGAGTTTTTCTTGATGATATTGATTTATTAACTGCTTAACTCCACAAATTATCTTTCCACAAGTATTTCCAATGAAAATTAAGCCCAACAGATGCTCTCAAAGATCTGTCTAAAATCCTGAGTTGAAAACAGTTTTGACTTTTTGCTTTGATAGAAACTTTGACTAAATTGATTTTAAACCTGTCCTAGATGATTACTTGTGTAATATTAAGCTAATATGCAAATAATTTAGGCAAAATTAACAAGATGTATGACTGGTGACTTGATTATTCTACTGAAAACTACTAAAAGTTAACTGATAAGAAGATATAAAAGTGAATTATGACTTTAACCTAATCTACAGTTCTATTGCAAGTGTTAACTCAATTATATCTATTATAAACTGTTGACATAAATAATGTCTTAAAACATTGTTAGCATATTAACAATGTCTCTATGTTTTGATAATTACAAAGCATAAACTCATTAATCTAAAACTTATGACGTAAACAAGTTTTTAGTGCTTAATACTTGTCTTTGATTCCACATCACTTAAGGTATGAATAAACAAAGGGTTTATTACATTTCATGATCAAAGGAAATTTCTCTAATCACTAGAATTTTTATAAAATGCATTAAACATCTTATATTTTTTATAAAATTACTTTTGGAATTAAAAGAATATGTTTAATTCATTATAAATATTTGATTTCAAATTTCCAACCAAAAATGGCAAATTCTATCCAGAAAAATATTCCCCACTAAAAGACAAGAAAAACCAACGTTCTGAAGGGGCGGCCCCCTTAATTCCTTAGGCGGTCCCCTTAATCATTAAGGGGACCGGCCACTAATTAAGGGGACCGGCCACGCTCCAGAACAGTATTTTCCCCCCTATAAATACTGGTTCATTCCTCATAATTTTCTCACCGTTTGCACTTCTAAACTTTCTGATCTAGATCCATTTCTCTATTCTCTTATCCTTTGATCATAAGTGTATAATTCTTTGTTTCAAAGTGATTCAATCTTCGTCCTCTCAAGTGCAAGAGAAGAATACTTCTATCCCCCATGACAAGAAGTATTACAACTTGTTGTGATCTCCACATCCAAGTTGTTGGTACATCATCAAGATTATTTACATATTCTTAGTGAAGATTGTTGTGAATATTTGTTTATAGATAGTTGTGATAGTTTTGTGTGATTAGTTAGTAGATTGGTGTGAAGAAGAAAAGTTAGGAACTAGATTGGTGTGAAGAAGATAGGTGTGGAGTAGTTAGTTGTGAAGTAGAAGAAGGTGTGTAGAAGTTGTGACTTAGGTGTGAAGAAGTTGTGGTGTGATTATTGGTGTGTAAATTGGTGTGTAAATTGGTGTGTAAGGTTTTCTCCGCCATAAGGGAGCTTGTTGATATAGTGAAGAAAACTCTCGAGTTTGGTGCTCGGGGAGTGGAGTAGGGCGAGGAACGTTTCCTTGTAGCCGAACCACTATAAATCTCTTGTCTCGCGGTTCGATCTTTCCATCTCTTACTCGTTTCATTACTTATCATTGTCACATATATTACTTATCGATTGTTGTTCATATTGTGCAAGAGTTGAGATCACATATTATTGAATATAAGTTTTTTAAAAGCTAAGAAAACACTAAAACTATTTTTACAACGAATTAAAAAGACGTAAAACTATTCAACCCCCCTTCTAGTTTTCCACAATTGGTATCAAGAGCCACGTCTAGCAAGATTTTTAAAATATATTGTATTTTAAAACTTGTAACGATCTATGGAATCTGAAAAATATTTAGAAGGGCAATCTATGCAATGACCACCACTATTTGAAAGTGATGGATTTTTATATTGGAAAAATAGATTCGAAACGTATGTGAAATCAAAAGATCTTGATCTTTAGCATATTATTACCTTTGGTGATTTTCCTCCTATTCAATATAATGTTGAAACTAAAATGAATGAAATTGTTTCTTTCGAAGAACAAAATGATGTTTTGAAAAAGAAATTAGCAAAAAATAATGAGGCTAAAATGGTCATTTATAATGCGTTACCACGCAAAGAATATGAAAGAATTTTTATGTGTAAAACTGCCAAAGAAATTTGGGATTCTTTACTAATTACTCACCAAGGTAATGGCCAAGTCAAAGATAATAAAATAGATCTTGTTGTACAACAATATGAACAATTTACGATTCCGGAAGAGGAATCAATTGATAATGCTTTTGCTAAGTTTAACACTATTATCACAAGTTTAAAAGCACTCGATGAGACATTTTCTAGTGAAAATTGTGTTAGGAAATTTCTTAGGGCATTGCATCCAAAATGGCGAGCTAAGGTCACGGCAATTGAAGAATCAAAGAACCTGATGACGTTATCACTAGATGAACTAATTGGCAACTTGAATGTTCATGAAGAAATCATAAGAAGAGATTCGGAAATGGTCAAAGTCAAGAAAGAACAAACCAAATCCATTACTCTAAAAGCCAAAAAGGAACCTAGTGATGATGATGATTCAAGTGACGAAAGTGAAGACGAAGAATATGCAATAGCCGTAAGAGAATTCAAGAAGTTTTTCAAGAGACGAGGAAGATTCACTAGATCATCACAAGACGAAAGAAAAGCATTCCAAAGAAATAGAAGTGACAACTACGGGAAAAGAAAGTGCTTTAGATGTGGAAGTCCAAATCATCTCATTGGCGAATGTCTAAAGCCACCGGGTTATGAAAATTAAGGCGCTTTTGTTAGTGGAACTTGGAGTGATAGTGACAAAGAAGAAGTTGAAAAGCCAAGAAACGAAAAGTGTTTCATGGCAAAAGAAACCAACGAAATATGTTTAGGAATTGACTTGGAACCTGACGAATGGATCAAAGATAGCGGATGTTCGAGGCACATGACGGGGAACCGCAAGCTATTCTCTACATACAAGGCATACAATGGAGGTAACGTTATTTTTGGTAGTGACTTACGCGGAAAAATCATTAGCAAAGGTACGATTTCTCAAGACTCTCTTACTATTGAAAATGTAGAGCATGTAGATAATTTAACATATAACTTGCTTAGTGTAGGACAAATATGCGATAATAAATGTAGAGTCACATTTACTGAAGAGGATAGCGAAATAGTTAAGAATGGAAAAATTATAGGTAGAGGAATTAGGAAAGGTGGCATATATGTTATGAAACTAGGAAACAAACCTGAGGATAGGATATGCCTAATGACCCTAGATGAAAACTCTACATTGTGGCATAGGAGATTAGGACATGCTAACATGCAACAAATACAATCTTTGGCCTCTAAGGAATTAGTTAGAAATTTGCCTAATCTAAAATATGACAAGCATTTTTGTGATGCATGTAAAATTGGAAAGCAAGCTCATGCTAGTCACAAAGCTAAGAATATAGTATCCACTACTAGGTGCCTAGAAGTATTACATATGGATCTTTTTGGTCTATCCGCTGTGCGGAGCTATGGAGGAAACAAATATACCTTAGTAATAGTAGATTACTACTTACGATACACGTGGACTAGGTTTTTAAGTGACAAAACCCAAGCCTTTGAAAAATTCGAAATATTTAGTAAAATGATTCAAAATAAATTAGGATGCTCAATAGTTGCCATTAGGACGGACCATGGTAGGGAATTTGATACCGAAGTACAATTCGGAAAATATTGTGAGTTAAATGGAATATCTCACAATTTCTCCGCTCCTCGTACTCCTCAATCAAATGGCGTAGTAGAAAGAAAAAATAGATCACTACAAGAAATGAGTAGAACTATGTCAAATGAACAATCCATTCCACAAAAATTTTGGTGTCACGCCGTAGATACATCAACTTATATTTTAAATAGGGTATCAATTAGAAGAATTCTAGGAAAAACTCCTTGTGAGTTATGAAAACCAAACTTAAGCTACTTTAGGGTATTTGGAAGTAAATGTTATATTTTAAACACTAAGGATTACCTCACTAAGTTTGATCCAAAATCATATGAAGGAATATTTTTAGGATACTCACAAAATAGCAAAGCATATATAATACTTAACAAACACTCCATGAAAGTAGAGGAATCACTAAATGTAACATTTGATGAAATACCACCACCTCCTAAAACATTACCTTTAGAAGATGATGATTTAGTCGAAGATGAAGCTATTGAGGTTAGTAAAACAAAACCCATAGGAAATGATAATGAAGACATTCACTTAGAAAATAACGAAACTGTTAATATTAAAGAATCTAGATCACATCCATTAGATAATATAATAGGACATCTTAACCAAAGAACCCTTAGGTCACAAGCCCAAGACAAAAACATTTTCTTTTGTTTCCTCTCAGCAATAGAACCTAAGAATATTAGCGATGCTTTAAAGGATGAAAGTTGGGTTATAGCTATGCAAGAAGAATTAAATCAATTTAAGGAAAATGATGTTTGGGAATTAGTCCCAAATCCAAAGAATATGACCATTATAGGAACCAAATGGGTATATAGGAATAAGTTAGATGAGAATGGAATAGTTACTAGGAATAAAGCAAGGTTAGTTGCCCAAGGTTATAATCAACAAGAAGGAATTGATTATGACGAAACTTATGCCCCCGTAGCTAGACTAGAATCGATTAGGATATTACTTGCCTATGCTTGCGCCCTAGATTTTAAGTTATTCCAAATGAACGTGAAAAGTGCATTCCTTAACGGTTTTATCAATGAGGAGGTATATGTGGCACAACCTCCAGGATTCATTGACTTCGCAAAACCTGATTATGTTTATAAGTTAAAGAAAGCCTTGTATGGACTCAAACAAGCTCCCAAATCTTGGTATGATCGATTAAAAGCTTTTCTTATTAAGCATGATTATTCCATGGGAATGGTAGATAACACTCTTTTCACTAAAAGGAAAGACCCAAATCTCATCATTGTCCAAATATATGTTGATGACATTATATTTGGATCGACTTGTCAAGACATGTGTGATGAATTTGCCAAAATCATGCATGATGAGTTTGAGATGAGTATGATGGGTGAACTTAATTTCTTCCTAGGATTACAAATAAAACAATTAGAAGATGGAATATTTTTTAACCAATCTAAGTACATTAAGGAAATGCTTAAGAAATTTGGCCTAGAAGACTCAAAACCCATGAAAACTCCCATGTCTACGGAGGTAAAGCTCACAAAGGACGATGAAGGTGAGTTCGTAGATAACACCAAGTATAGAGGAATGATAGGTAGTTTACTATACTTGACGGCAAGTAGAGTCGATATCATGTTTAGTGTCTGCCTTTGTGCCCGTTTTCAAGAGGATCCCAAAACCTCTCACCTAGAAGCGGTTAAGCGTATCTTCCGATATGTTAAAGGCACTATACACTTAGGATTATGGTATTCTAAGGGATCCGGCATAGAAACCATTGTCTATGCGGATTTGGATCATGCGGGAGACTACGTAGATAGAAAGAGCACTAGCGGTATTTGCACGTTTATGGGATGTTGTCTAACATCTTGGTTTTCGAAGAAGCAAACCGCTCTTGCTATTTCTACCACCGAAGCCGAATATGTAAGCGCAGGAAAGGCATGTCAACAAGCACTATGGATGAAACAAGCTCTCGTAGACTATGTCATTAGGTTAGAAAATGTCCCCATTATGTGCGATAGCAAAGGTGCGATAGATTGAAGTAAAAATCCGGTGCAACACTCTAGGACTAAACACATAGAAATACGCCACCATTTTCTTAGGGATAATGTACAAAAAGGAAATATATCTATAGAAAAGGTTGCATCGGATGACAACATTGCGGATATATTCACAAAACCCCTTAAGCGTGAATTATTCAACCACTTGAGTTTAGGATTAGGAATGATGGAACAAGTTGACTAAATTATATTGAATTAATACAAATTTATACTTGCATAAAATTTATTTTTCTTGCATTTCATCTTTTCTGAGTCTAGGAATCTATTTCGCACAAAACTAAAGATTGAGAAGATTTATTTTCTTTGCATAAACTCCTTTGTAAAACTCAATCAATTTTCTCTAAAAATTATTCTCACAATCTAGGAATCACATGAAGATCATCTTCCTTGCATTGTTGACTAATTCTAAAAACATTGTCTTTCAAAATCATGCATAAACTCTCACATAAATTGTCAAGGTATATAATCTAATATATGTCTTTGACATTCATGATCGAGCAAAAATTGAATCAAGGAGATCATTTGGATTGTTTCTTAGGATCATTATTTCTTTTTGCATCTAGGAGTCGAAACAATCACAACTCCACATTTGTTGCATATAGACACACACTAGGACAAATTCACTAATAATGTTGTCATCTTGATCCATCACTAGTTTTTCACTCACTAATTGCCTTTGCCTTTAATCTAAGATAGGTGCCTTAGGAAGTTTATGAGATCTTGCCCTTACTTACCTCCTCTTGCTTATTATGTGTTGATTATTTGCTCTTTTGCCTATGTGTTATTGCATGCATGCTATATCTTGATTAGATTAGATTCTATATTGCCTAAAGGAATTGTACTTGCTTGAATTCTAATCCAAACACACAACCTTTCTGCAAATTTTCTGCCAAAAACCTAATTCTAGCAACCTGGAAATCACCAGATGGGCGGCCCCCTTAATGTTGTAAGGCGGCCCCCTTAATCATTAAGGGGACCGCCCCCTAATTAAGGGGACCGAACATCTGATGGTCGGGTTTACAGAATCTTTTCTGCTTTTTAGCCCATTTCAACCTACATTTCCCAATTTTCACCAACACAATTTGTCCTAATCTCCCAAACAAACTTTATCCATCCATAAACACACAAATCTTACACTATAAATAACCCCAATCCTCAAAACTCTTCACTCATCCCTTCATGGCCTCTCCAAACAAACCAAAACAAAAAGCCTCTAGGCTTGCAAGAATGACGGAAAAACCCGTTTGGCGAAGAAAAAGCCCTCGAAACAAATCCATCATAACAAATGAAGTTGAAAGTCACTCAACACCACCTCATCCTCCAATTCACAAACTTTCCACACTTTCCACCCAATTCACAAGGACATTCATTTGATCCTCTTTACAAACCATACAACATTGGCCAAACATCTTCCTTCATGCCAAACAACTCACCTCATCCTCCAATTACTTGTAATGATCCATACAAGTTTGATCAACCATCCCACTACAACTCCAACTACACAAACCAAATTCATCCATATCAACACAATGACTTTCTCCACATTACCACGGAAAAGCAAAAGTTCCGTGATGAAATATCACAAATCCATGATCTTCGTGATCTTAATGCCATGCATCTTGCACAACGCAACAAAAGGCAACTTCCATCATCACCCTACAACAATTGCCTTCCTCACTCTCTCAACTTGGATCAAGTTACAAACCACACTCACTATTGCCCTTGTTGCATCTTTCTCCAAAAACAAATCCTTTACTTGAGTGAAGATATTTCTTGGATTAAATATCTCCTCACTCGACCTCATCCCATTCCACCCCTAACACGATACAATATCGTAAGGGCCACCTCTTCCGCTCCATACGCCACTCCATATCCTTCTCCATCTAACAACTAAGCTTTATGCTTATGTTATCCTTCAAGCAAATAAAACAATCAACCATGAGTTGCAAGCAAGTCCAAGTGCTCCTTCTAGGCAATATAGGACTATGTCTTTTCTTTTGTTTTATTATGATTTATATGTCTTAAGCATATTAAATGTTGTAATGCTTTCTATGATGCTTGAATGAATCTATTTTTATAACTATTGCTTTGCATGTATATGTGCCTTGTTCTCTTCTAATATTTTGTGTAGCCAAGATTTCCATAGCTCATTCCCTTGGTGCTCTCAAATGAGGGGGAGTATACATCAAGGGGGAGCATTAACCTTTTTGATTTTACAAAAAGGGGGAGAAGAGAATGTTAAACTCTAAATTCTTGTCTAAAAATTATTTTTTAGACCTAATGAGTTTAAGGTTTTGTAATCATCGAAAAGGGGGAGATTGTTGACATAAATAATGTCTTAAAACATTGTTAGCATATTAACAATGTCTCTATGTTTTGATAATTACAAAGCATAAACTCATTAATCTAAAACTTATGACATAAACAAGTTTTTAGTGCTTAATACCTGTCTTTGATTCCACATCACTTAAGGTATGAATAAACAAAGGGTTTATTACATTTCATGATCAAAGGAAATTTCTCTAATCACTAGAATTTTTATAAAATGCATTAAACATCTTATATCTTTTACAAAATTACTTTTGGAATTAAAAGAATATGTTTAATTCGTTATAAATATTTGATTTCAAATTTCCAACCAAATTGGTGTGAAGTAGAAGAAGGTGTGTAGAAGTTGTGACTTAGGTGTGAAGAAGTTGTGGTGTGATTATTGGTGTGTAAATTGGTGTGTAAATTGATGTGTAAGGTTTTCTCCGCCATAAGGGAGCTTGTTTATATAGTGAAGAAAACTCTCGAGTTAGGTGCTCGGGGAGTGGAGTATGGCAAAGAAGGTGTCCTTGTAGCCGAACCACTATAAATCTCTTGTCTCGCGGTTCGATCTTTCCATCTCTTACTCATTTCATTACTTATCATTGTCATATATATTACTTATTGATTGTTGTTCATATTGTGCAAGAGTTGAGATCACATATTATCGAATCTAAGTTTTTTAAAAGCTAAGAAAACACTAAAACTATTTTTACAACGAATTAAAAAGACGTAAAACTATTCAACCCCCCTTCTAGTTTTCCACATAAACTAAGTAGACTGCTATTATTGCTAACAAATAACTGAAAAAACACTCAGAATGTCAGATTCAAACACCTTCTATAGTGACAGTTAAGAACTTATGTATGGCAACTAACCCTTAAATCAATCCAATTCACCAATTCAACTCTAATACTGATCCTACTAATCCAAAATCCACACAGAAACACAGAATCAAACACAAATCCACACAGGAACACAGATCTAAAAGATGGGACAGACAAATGAAACAGAAGTACACCAAATCCAATCAAATTCAAATCTAAATGAGAATATAAACTATGAATAAGCTGAATATGACAAAGTAGACAGAAATGAGCAACAAATACCCAACTACACTACTACTACTACTAATTATGCTATTCAAAATGGAAAATAAATGGAACTTACAAAGAAAATTCCCCCTCAGCTTAACAGGGGGGTTCACTATGCTTGCCTGTCTTTTAGACAGGCCAATGGACTCCTTTTGGCTGCCAAACTCCATGAATAAGCTAAGCTTATGGAAATAAGCTAACAGTTTGACCTCAGCTGACTTTCTTTTGATTTTTGAGAATTAATTAAATAAACTCACAACAAACTATAGGCAAGCTTATATGAGCTTATAAACACAGAAAATAAGCTTATTGAAGCTTGAATTTGGAATTGAAACTATTTTTTTCTGATTTTTTTTTTTTTTTTTTTTTGGATTTTCAAAATAAGATGAAATATCAACATAAAATTAAATGAATTAAAGAAACAACTAACAATTAATGACTTAAGCTAATTAGAAAGTAAATAATTGGAACTAAAATAAAAGGAAAAATAGACAATAAGCTGTAAATTAAAAGTTGAATTATATTAAACTAAAAAGTTGATTACAAAGCTGAAAATGGAAATTACAATAACACTAAACATAAACTATTAATAAAACCTACACTCAGAAAACTACACACCAATGACTGAGGAGGGGGTATTTATAGGGGCTGAGGGAATGCTCTTGGATCCTTCTAGCATGTACAGCTCAACCATCTGCGTGAATTTGTGTTAGTTTGAGCTCATCTCATCCCTTGGATTAACCTTGGCCACCAATCCTCAATTATTAGCCCTTAGATCATCATATGCCCAATCATTTGACGCGTATTCTCACACGGATCACTGACATGTCAGGCCTGCCATGTCAGGATCTTCAAGAATCAATTGTAATTTGTCCCTTCTACCCTTAATTGTAGTAAAATTGGATTTTTTGCGCGTGAATAGTGAATTAGGGTTCTTGTTTCTGGGTTTGGGGTAAATTGGGGGGCGGGTAAATTATTTTGGGGATTTTATTATTAAGTTGGGTTGACCGGGTAATAAGTGGTTTGACTTGGGTAAAAAGGTGCAGGCCGGGTACAAGGGTAAAGGGAAGGGGATTGGGCTTTTAGTTATTTTGGGCTTGTAGGATTTATTTTTGGGTTTTTATTACTTTTGATCCGGTTGTTGTGATAATATTAAACAAGGACCATTATTGTAATTTCTAAAATCATAGGGACCATTGCTGTAAATCATCCAAAGTATTTTCCAAGGGTTTATATTATAATTCTCTGATTCTTGAAGGACCTCATTTGACTTTACTTCAAAATTTACTCAAGGGACCATTTTTGTAAAAATCTAAAACTTGGAGGACTAAAGTTGCCATTTCTTCCAAACTTTGTCCAGGGACTAATCTTGAAACTTTATGAATATCTGAGGACTTCTTTTGATATTTTGAGCTTTCTTTTATCCTTTTGCATCCCCGGCTCCGGCTTTTGACCTTTTTTCCATTCTCGTGCTCGTTTTTGTCGGTTTTGGCTTTGTTTTTGTTCATTTTTCACATATCCGTACCTGCGCATACACAAATACAAAAACATACATTCTCATGGCATTTTTGGTTAGTATTTGGTGTATTTGGTCTGATTTAAGGTCTAAAAAGGATGTGTGAATAAGCACACATCAAAATCCCCCAGACTAAGGTATTGCCGTGTCCTCACGCAATATCATCACCTCACGCTTAAGAGATAAATAATTTCAAAACCTCTCTTTAGTGACGTTGTAAAGTAGCAATGATATTCAAAAGAGATATTAAAATCATTTATTCCCAAAAACGCTCCATTTTCCGATTTTCATGAATAATAACTACTACTACTCTTTTTGTACTTTTTCATTTTTATATAGGTGACGGTTTGCTTGACTTTCATTATCAATTCATATATGTTGATAATTTTCAGGGTCTACAAGTAGAAACACTTCTCACAGAGAAGAGACTATACGGATAAAAATCGTCATCCTTGATTTTTCACAAGCCCCCAAACAAAGCGTAAAATTGAAATCATTGTTTATCCACAAGTTAGATGCTAACACTACCCACAAAATTTACTTGTGTAATTACCTCTTGTTCCCAATTCCTAAGTTTTGTATCTCAAGATTTTAATTTTTGAGAAATGAATTTCTTCATATTTTCTCGTTTTGATAGTTTTTAGTCCGATAAGAGCACAAAATTTGAACGCTAAGTAGTTTTCAAACATTCCCTCAAAAACCCCTGCATACAGAAATCGGGTCCACATGAAGGTCTCAGATTTAACACGATTTATGGGGGCCCCCTTTTTATTTACAGCCGAAACATCCCATGTTTGAGACCTGAGACGAAAGCTTTTTATTAGGGAAACCACCGGAGTCGAAACTTGGCATTTTTGCATAATTATAAGCACTTTAATAATATTTGGTCCTTAGTCCTTTATTTCAATTACAACAACGGTTTAAGAGCCGCCAAGATGTAAGAGTTTTATTATGACCTTGGATTTATATCCGCTGTTTTTTATAGCTTTGGATTCCTCTGCCTTATTATTGGCTTTGGATTATTATTATTGATATTCATAATCATATGCCAGACCCCAAGTCCTACGGCCTTTGCTAAGATCACAACATTGGCTGCGAACCAGCAAGATGCAATAGTCTATTTCAACGTAACACTGGCAGTACCCCTATGTATACCAAACCCCCATATGCAGAGATTTTGTTGGGAACGAGAAAAAACTAAGTATTGCCCAAACCCCATATACCTAATTAATCCTAGAGATCGGTGTGCAATCTTGTGAGAACAAGGAGGCCACAAGTACCTTTCGTAGGCTCTAAATAGATCCAACTACTCCAAGTTTAGCACGAAACTTCTAAATAAACTCTATCATTCCTCAATCTCCGCAAATTTAAAATCCCAAGTAATGAGATCCACAGATGCTTAGCCGATAATCTTTTGATTATATTGGTTAAGGGAGACAAGCTAGGGCTCAACACGCCCGGTCAAGTCGAAACATTTATTTCTACTCTCGCCGGTAGGAAAGTCAAAACAAAGTGTCAAATTTTATTATTATATCATATATCATATCATTTTTTTTTCTTTGCAATAAAAAGGAGACAAAAAAATTTAAAATTTTGGTGGAAAAACAGAGTTGCATAAGTTAACAGCTCAGATGAAAGTAGCAGGTCAAATCGAATTGAAGATTCACCCCCCCCCCCCCCCAGCTAAAGTGAAACATTGTCTTCAATGGTTTAAGGGTACGGGAAATCTTACGTAATATCTAAGGCCGTTTATTAA
Organism: Artemisia argyi; assembly: GCA_030686995.1. Lineage (NCBI taxonomy): Eukaryota > Viridiplantae > Streptophyta > Magnoliopsida > Asterales > Asteraceae > Artemisia > Artemisia argyi. Next base: position 87,866,603 of record CM060694.1, on the reverse strand, counting down.
GTATGCCAAGAGATAAACGTTAGTTGATAAGATTTTGGATATGGTGAATTTCCGAAAGAGCAGCAAAGAATGAGACTTGAGTGGAGAGAATGACAAAACATGAGTACGAGAGTTCTCAAACTTCGGAGAAATTCCTGGACATTCACAAACAACCATGAAAACACAAGTTTGGAAAGGGTTGCCCCCCTCACGTCACGTTACTTAAGAAATAGAAAATAAAGAAAATGAAATGGATAAGCATGGGGTGCCTCCCACGAAGTGCTTGTTTTTGATTACCGAGTCACATGAGCTTGACTCGATCCCCGAATTTAGTTATCCTTAGGGAAAGTTTGGAGACCCGGGACAACCATGGGTGGTATGTCCCCTCTGAAATAGTGTTTGAGACGATGATCATTCACCTTAAAGTTGGGAGCATTGGATTGAGCTAGCTCAACGGTTCCATAAGGAAAAACTTGGGTAACGGTGAATGGTCCAGAGCAACGGGTTTTTAACTTGCCCGAGAATATCTTTAATCGAGAATTTAAAAGAAGAACTCGATCACCAACGTTGAAGATGCGATCTTTAATCTTAGCATCATGAATCCTCTTTGTTTTCTCTTTGTAGATCAAAGAATTCTCATAGGCTTGATCACGAAGCTCAGTTAATTCATTCAATTGAACTTTACGATGATCACCCGCGGTTTGAAGGTCAAAATTAGCATATTTCAAGGCCCAGTAGGCCTTGTGCTCAAGTTCAAAGGGCAAATGGCAGGCCTTCCCGTAAACCAGCTTGTAAGGAGTGCACCCAATGGGTGTTTTGTAAGCGGTACGGAAAGCCCATAATGCATCATCTAACTTATCAGCCCATGAAGCACGATGTTCTCCTACGGTCCTTTCTAAGATACGTTTCAAACCACTCATTTGTGGATGATATGCAGTAGAAAGACGATGTGTGACACCATATTTGAGCATAACTTTAGCGAATTGGTCATTACAGAAATTGGTCCCATGATCACTTATAATAGCACGAGGTGCACCAAATCGGGGGAAGAGACTTTTAAGAAATTTTACGACAACTCAGGCGTCATTGGTGGGGAGTGCTTTTGCTTCAACCCATTTCGACAAGTAATCGACAGCCACGAGTATATATTTGTTTCCTCTGGAAGACGGGAATGGACCCATGAAATCGATACCCCAGACGTCAAAAATTTCACAGACTTGGATAGCATTTTGAGGCATCTCGTCTCTCGGAGAAATTTTTCCTTGACGCTGGCAAGAATCACATGATTTCACCAATTCATGGGCATCCCGATAAATCGTCGGCCAATAGAAGCCGGAATCAAAAACTTTTTTAGTAGTGAAGTTGGTACCATGATGTCCCCCCGTGGGTCCATTGTGGCATGCCATGAGAATTTCAACGGCTTCCTTGCCATGAACACACAGCCGGATCACTTGATCAGCACAAATTTTAAACAAGTAGGGATCGTTCCAGAAATAATGTTTAATATCTTTGAAGAATTTCTTCTTTTGTTGGAATGACATCCCTTTTCTAATGAAATTCCCCGCATGATAATTCACAAAGGCGGCGAACCATGGGGTACTAGGATCACTATGTGATAAACTCCCAAGTGTCTCGAGAGGAAATGTTTCGGTAATTTCCTTTTTCTTGAAATCACTTTGATGGGGATTCTCTAATCGCGAAAGGTGATCGGCAGCAAGATTCTCAGCTCCCTTTTTGTCTCGAATTTCAACATCAAATTCTTGAAGGAGTAGAACCCACTACATCAATCTTGGCTTAGCATCTTGCTTTCCCATTAAATACTTAAGAGCCGAATGATCAGTATACATTTAAGAGAAAATAAGGTAGGAACTTTTCAAAAGCATAAATGACGGCTAACATTTCTTTTTCAGTAGTCGTATAATGGTATTGAGCATCGGTCATTGTTTTACTAGCATAGTGTATCGGCTGAAAATATTTTGACTTACGTTGCCCCAGAACTGCACCAATAGCATAATCGCTAGCATCGCACATTAGCTCGAGAGGTAAGTCCCAATCGAGGGCAACTAAGATAGGAGCCTCCGTTAACTTCTTCTTAAGAATATTAAATGCTTCAATGCATTCATTTGAGAAGATAAACGGAGCATCCTTTTCAAGTAAGTGGGTCAGGGGCCGGGCTATTTTTGAAAAATATTGGATAAAACGTCGGTAAAAACTGGCATGATTGAGAAAACTTCTAATTCCTTTTACGGTAGTGGGATGAGGTAACTTAGCAATCACGTTGACTTTAGCTTTATCGACCTCAATCCCAGATTTTGAGATCTTATGGCCGAGGACAATGCGCTCTTTAACCATGAAATGACACTTCTCCCAATTTAGAACCAAGTTGGTGTCTTCACACCATTTCAGCATTCTTTCTAAATGGGAAAGGCAAGAAGTGAAAGAATCTCCATAAACCGAGAAATCATCCATGAAAACTTCCATGGTTTTCTCAATCATATCCGAGAATATAGACATCATGCACCTCTGGAACGTGCCTGGAGCATTACATAAGCCGAAAGGCATACGTCGATAAGCAAACGTTCCGTAGGGGCAAGTGAAAGTGGTCTTTTCCTGGTCTGGAGGGTCAATTGGAATTTGAAAATAACCAGAAAAGCCATCAAGAAAACAATAGAACTCATTTCCCGCTAAACGTTCGAGCATTTGATCCATAAATGGAAGTGGGAAATGGTCCTTACGAGTCGCATCATTTAAATTTCGATAATCAATACACACTCTCCATCCGGTAACAAGACGTGTTGGAATCAATTCATTATCTTCATTAGTCACTACGGTCATTCCACCTTTCTTCGGAACACAGTGGATCGGGCTAACTCATGAGCTATCCGAGATTGGATAAATCATTCCGGCATCGAGGAGTTTGATAACTTCCTTTTTGATAACCTCATGAATTTCCGGGTTAACCCGTCGTTGTTGTTGGACGGAAGGTTTGTAATTCTCTTCAAGCAAAATCTTATGCGTACAAAAATGAGGGTCGATACCCTTGATATCGGAAATTTGCCAAGCGATGGCACTTTTATGCTTCTTGAGCACATCTAAGAGTCGGTTCTTCTCCTCATCTTTAAGTTCTTTTGAAATAATGACGGGAAGTTTGTCGGTTCCTTCTAAAAAAGCGTATTCAAGATGAGGAGGTAAATCCTTGAGCTCGGGCTCTGGAGGATTCTCAGTAGACGGCTTAACTTCTTTAACATCGGCCATTTTAAGGTCCATCGGAGGGAGAGACAGTTTTGGGTCTTCATTCAACAATTTTTCAATTAAAAGAACATCTCCCTCCGGGTCGCAAACGGAATGATCAATTTCCGGTGAAATCGAATCATTAGAAAGAAAGGCCTCAATCTCTTCCAAGATGAAATCACTTCCCTCAAACGGAGTAAGGGAAGATCAGAAACGATTGGTTCAGAAGAAAGAGTGGGATTGCCACTTAAAGCATTTTCGGTAAAACCAAGTAACTCTTGAGAATACTCCTCCGTAACTTCATCGATAACATCAACTCGGTTCACGGAAAATGTTTCATAATCGGAGGAGTATCTCGCAGCTTGATGCAAATTAAATGTTACGGCTTCGGTACCAACGCGTAGAGTAATTTCTTCATCAAAAACATCAATTAACGCACGGCCAATCCTTAGGAAACCTCTTCCGAGAATGAGAGGTACCCGTGGATCAGCATCAAAATCAACAATGACAAAATCGGCCGGGAAATGAAACTTTCCCACATTGACAAAGACATCTTCGGCTATTCCCATCGGGCGGGAAGTAGTTCGGTCGGCAAACTCGAGGGTCATGCAAGTCGGAGTCAAATCCGGTAAAGACAACTTTCTCCAAATGGATAACGGCATTAGGTTAATGCTAGCACCAAGATCGGCTAGGGCGAAGCATTGAACCATCCCAGGAAAATTGCAAGGAATGAGAAATCGGTCAGGTTCTTCAAGCTTTTCGAGAAGCTTTTTGAGGATAACCGCCGAGCAATTTTCATTCATCTGGGTCTTTGACATTTCAAACAATTTTTCCTTGTTACTCAAAAGACCTTTTAACATTGAAGCAAATTTAGGCATCGAAAGTATAGCATCCGCGAGACTTATGTCAAAGTGTAATTCTTGAAAAATCTGATAAAACTTTTCCATCTGGTTTTTATCTCTCTCACGGTGCTTTTGTTCATTTAAGCGTGACGGATAAGGCAATTTTGTTTTGACGGGAATTTCTTTCTCAGTTTCGTTAACAACTTATCTTTTCCTTTGGACGTTGGGACCACCGGAGGTTGGATGTTTTTGGTCCTTCCATTGTTAATAGGAATTTCCGTATCCGTTGTCACCTCGGTTTCACGGGTGACTACTAAGGGAGAAGAAGAGGAAGAGGTATCCGGAGCCGTTGGTCTATCGTATAAAACACCACTCCTAGTCGTGATCGCCTTAGCATCGCCCCTCGCGTTAGCGATCGTGTTGCTTGGAAGAGTACCCGAGCCCGAGGGTCGATCATTTAAAGACTTCTTCAATTCAGCCATTTGATTAATTAGCATTTTATTCATTTCCTCTTGACTTTTCATAAACTGCTTAAGTAACTCATCAGAGGACGACTGATTTTGATTCACAACTGGATTTTGAAAATTTTGTCCACGGTTATTGTTGTTGAAACCTTGATTTTGAAAATTTTGATTTCCATGATTATAATTCCCATGATTAGCATTTTGAAAATTCCCGTAATTTCCGTGAAAATTCCCTTGATTCGGGCCTTGAGTATAATTCCCCCGATTTTGATGAAAACCTTGATTTTGATTTTGAAAACTATTGTTCATCCGGTTTTGATTTTGATTTTGGTTAAATGGATTGTTTCGGTTTTGCATGTTATGATTGACTTGATTCGGTTGATTGAAACCGGGTGGTCCAAGGTAATTGTTTGAACGGTAGCTAAGAAGATTTCGGTCTCCCTGTGGTTGGTATCCGTTACCACCCATATTGTAGGTTCCCGAAGTAGCATACACATTCTCGTGAGTGAAGCCACCGGAGGCTGGGCACTCAAAATACGAATGAGGACCACCACAAGTCTCACAAACATGATTAACCATATTGACTTGATGGTTTTTGACTTGATTCTGATTCTGAGTCGTTTGATGCATTAGTAAAATAGCTGTAGACAAATCATCAAGTTTCTTAGTAATGGCGGCTATTTAAGAATTAGATGTAGAAGAATTGTGAGCAGCGGTTGCTCTGGTTGACTCATTCCTCTCGGATGAGAAATCCCAGTAATTGTAATGAGCAGTCATATTCTCAATAAGTTCGTAACAATCTTCAGGACGTCGTTTCACAAAGTTCCACCATCAACTGCATTGATCGTGTCCCGATGTCGCAAAGTCAAACCATTGTAAAACGTATCGATAATCGTAACAAGAATCATATTATGGTTTGGACACCGATCAATAGCAAGCTTATAACGTTCCCAAGCTTCGAATAAAGATTCATCGGGAAGCTGACGGAAATTGCTAATATCATTTCGGAGTTTCGTCACCATCGATAGTGGAAAATATTTCGCCAAGAACTTCGAAACCATTTCTTCGAAGGTATGAATCGAGTTCTTGGGAAGATGATCAAACCGAGCGGTGGCATGATGCGTCAAAGAATAGGGGAAGAGAGAAAGACGAAGGGCGTCATCGGAGACCCCATGTTGTTTCATACTTTGGGTGATGGTTAAAATTTTGTCATGATGCTTGTTGGCATCGTCACACGGTAAACCGTGAAATTGGCATGAATTTTAGACTTGTTGAATCATATGATGCTTCAGTCCAAAATCCGTAGCCTCGATATTGAGAGGGGCAATCGGACCACCTCTTCCGTGCATTGTCGGTTGGCACAACTCCTCCATCTTTCGGAGATCGGGAGCTGGCGCATTTTGAACAACACCCACCGGAGGGTGTTGATTGTTGTGGTTATTTTGTTCCATTTCCGCAACGTTTGGAAAACGAACTTTGTGTGTTTGACGAATCAAAATTTCTGGGTTTGAAAGTGGAGAAATAAGACGTTTAGAAGATGAACGGGTGTTCATACATCACAAAAATCACAAATTTTGAAAAATAAAAGGAAAATCAAAATTGAAAAGGAAAATTCTTTTGTATTTTATTATATTTTTTTAAAAGCAAACCTCAAAAACTTAAAACCTTTGTTTTTTTTTTTTTCAAACGTTACGTTAATCATAACCGTTTCCTTCAAAACTACTCGCGACGGAACGGGAGAGAAGAGTGTTTCTCTCTTCAGCTTGCAATTTAATGTCAAAGCTTACCGTATTTTCCGCTTATTCGGTTGTAGAATTTAAAGTAATCCGATTAGCAACTAATTTCACGCGTTCTTATATTGGGAAGCTTATTTGGATCACAACGCCCCCTCTTCCACGGGAGAGTCGAGGCTGTAACTTTCTTTTTGGTATTTTTGAAAACACATTAGGAAAAGTTTTTTTCATTTTTCAATTTTTTATTATTTTTTTTGGTTTTTATAAAAAATATATACAACGATGGTTTTCAAAACACAATTTCGAAAACAAAAATCAAAAATTCACTTCAACCTTCCTCGGCAGCGGCGCCAAAATTTTGATGTGTTTCAATCAAAGTATATATTTTATAGTATTACTTAAAGAAATCTGCACGAAATACGGATAACCCGAGGTCGTAGTCCGTGTGAAGGGTGAATGGAATTTCAAATTCCCGATTCGTGCAACGTGTCGTTGAAAGTGGGAAAAAGTGATTTTAATGAGATTACACTAAGGAATATAAAAATGAAGCACAATTAACTAATTAAGCACGTAATTCAAGTAATCAAACTTAAAACGTAACGTAGAATCAAAACCGTAAGCTTAAAAGCAAAAAAAAAAAAAAAAAAAAAAAAAAAAAAAAAAAAACGTAAACGCGCGAAATAAAACGTGAAATTGAAGCTACACTAATCCAACGGATTTGAAAATAATTTTTCTAAGTTAAAAATGATAAAAGAAAATTTTAAGAAAAAGAAAAATATTTTTTTGACTTTTTATTTAATTTTTATGAATTAAAAAGTAATTTATGTAATTAAAAATTAAAAGAAAATGTAAATTAAGTGAGAAAAATGCAAAATAAATTTTCAAAACTCTAAAATAACTAAAAAATATTTTTAAAACTGAAAATCTATTTTTTTTTTTGTTTTTTTTTTTTTTTTTTTTTTGCTTTTTGTGTAATTTTTAGGAATTAAAATCTATTTAAACTAATTAAAAAGTAAGAAAAATATAAATAAAATTGAAAATAAATGGGAAAATTGGAAAATTAATTTCTAAAAATCTAAAATAACTGAAAATTAATTTCTAAAATATTTTTGGATTTTTTTAGGCTTTTTCTGATTTTTTTTGGAATTTTTGGTAATTAAAAAGTTTTAAAAATTGATTAAAAACTAAAAATAAAATAAGAAAAATAGCAAATGAACTCAGAAAAATATGAAAAATTCTGGAAAATTCTAAAATTATATTCTAAAACTAGGAAAAATTTAAAAATCGGAAAATAAGCACAGGAACTGCTTATAGGCTTAAAACAGCTTATATGAAATGCTTATTTATAAGCAAACTTCGACCAAAATTGATAAAAATTATACCAAATACTATATAGACTCAATAAAGCTCAAATGAATAGGAATCAGACCAACAAGCACTCAGAAACACAAAATGGACCAAATCAGGTTCAAATAAGCAATAAGCCACGCAGTATAAGCAAATGGTTCCAATACAATGAAATGAGCTTCTATATGCACAAATGAACTGAGATGAACAACAATACTCAGATACTGATCAACAAAACAAAGTAGCAGGCCTTAAACTGAAAACAGATTCTTGGCTTAAACCACACAACTAATCAAGCCTAATAAGCTGTGCTAATAAGCTGAGAAGTCAAAACTTATGGGGGCAAAACCTTGTTTAACCTACTGAGATCTCAAATTACCCAAAAGATTTCACTTAAAAACCTATTTGCTATCTAAACTTTTTACCCAAAACTTGGACAAAACCTATGGTGCAGGGGAGTATTTGGCTCAAACAGACAATTTCAAGTCACTTTTTCAATAAGCAAATGAAATCTAAACAGAGTTTTTCTTGATGATATTGATTTATTAACTGCTTAATTCCAAAAATTATCTTTCCACAAGTATTTCCAATGAAAATTAAGCCCAACAGATGCTCACAAAGATATGTCTAAAATCCTGAGTTGAAAACAGTTATGACTTTTTGCTTTGACAGAAACTTTGACTAAATTGATTTTAAACTTGTCCTAGATGATTACTTGTGTAATAGTAAGCTAATATGCAACTAATTTAGGCAAAATTAACAAGATGTATGACTGGTGACTTGATTATTCTACTGAAAACTACTAAAAGTTAATTGATAGGAAGATATAAACGTGAATTATGACTTGAACCTAACCTACTGTTCTATTGCAAATTTTAACTCAATTATATCTATTATAAACTAAGTAGACTGCTATTATTACTAACAAATAACTGAAACTCACTCAAAATGTCAGATCCAAACACCCTCTATAGTGACAGTTAAGAACTTATGTATAGCAACTAACTCTTAAATCAATCCAATTCACCAATTCAACTCTAATACTGATCCTACTAATCCAAAATCCACACAGGAACACAGATCTAAAAGATTGGACAGACAAATGAAACAGAAGTACACCAAATCCAATCAAATTCAAATCTAAATGAGAATATAAACTATGAATAAGCTGAATATGTGAAAGTAAACAGAAATGAGCAACAAATACCCAACTACACTACTACTACTACTAATTATGCTATTCAAAGTGGAAAATAAATGGAACTTACAAAGCAAATTCCCCCTCAGCTTAACAGAGGGGGTTCACTAAGACAGGCCAATGGACTCCTTTTGGCTGCCAAACTCCTTGAATAAGCTAAGCTTATGGAAATAAGCTAACAGTTTGACCTCAATTGACTTTCTTTTGATTTTTGAGAATTGATTAAATAAACTCACAACAAACTATAGGCAAGCTTATATGAGCTTATAAACATAGAAAATAAGCTTATCGAAGCTTGAATTTGAAATTGAAACTATTTTTTTTTCTAATTTTTTTATTTTTTATTTTGGATTTTCAAAATAAGATGAAAGATCAACAGAAACTTAAATGAATTAAAGAAGCAACTAACAATTAATGACTTAAGCTAATTAGAAAGTAAATAATTGGAACTAAAATAAAAGGAAAAATAGATAATAAGCTGTAAATTAAAAGCTGAATTATATTAAACTAAAAAGTTGATTACAAAGCTGAAAATGGAAATTACAATAACACTAAACATAAACTATTAATAAAACCTACACTCAGAAAACTACACACCAATGACTGAGGATGGGGGGTATTTATAGGAGCTGAGGGAATGCTCTTGGATCCTTTTAGCATGTACAGCTCAAAGAAAGCTCAAATATCAAACAGGTCAAAGGAACTTATGCTCAGAGATCACTACTTGCCGTACAAAGACAACACTTGAAGAATTAACGGATACAAGCTATAACTAAAGATCTATTTATAGAATGCTAGCATTCAATTTATTTTTTCTGGGGTGACCTCCCTTAGGTGGAGATTGTTAGGATTAAGAAAAAGGTTCGGTCACCCCATGTATTTACATACTTAGCGTAGCTCTTAGTTTTGTATATATTAGATTAGATATAGTCACACCGTGGAGGACGGACGGGTCTTTACCCACTGTACACCTGATCCACAGCCTGTAGGAGGGCGTATACTGTAATTATATATATACCCTCTTCCAACCAAGGGAGAGGGTTGGTTGTTTCACATAATACACATACCTACAAGGTGTTTTCTCTCACTAAGAAACTCCCCTCTCTCACTTTCTCTCTCTAACTCTAACAATGAAGAACTTGCTCTTCCACAATCCAAGACCTCCCGAATTCACCACATTAATCAACATATATCAATCCTACAAGAAGCCTGAGTTGTGCTAAATACATTCCAGCCAATTGTTTTTGGACTTAAACAATGTAAGAGAGTATGGATTAAAAATTTACATTGAGATGAGAGAAGACCTTTTTGAAATTTTAAACTGTCATTTTTCTTCTCATATCCCAATTTCTTAAGTCCTTTAGAAATGGCAGCATTTGAGAGACACACAATCTCTTCATCATCTGCTAAGAGAAGTGATTCCCTTATAGATGACTCAGTGGTGCGTATTTCTTGGCCATCTACCTTAGCCGTAATATGTACTTCCTTATTAAGTGTTATGGCCTTAGCGGTTCGCCAAAACTATTTAATGAAGGAAAGATATATAATAGGATTCACAGTTAATGCATACCTAACAGAAGTAACATTTAAAAAATCAACCATTTTTGTGAAACATTCAGGCACCAGTGTTCCATCCAAAAGTGCGACCATATTGTGACCTTCGGCAAATGTTCGTTCAGCCATCGTAAATTAGGGTTGGTGAATTTGGGGGTTTTTTTGTTTTTGATGAGAAAGATGTAATTAGGGCGTGAGTATACTTCAATTGTGAGCACGTAAACCTAATTGAAAGATTCAATTAGGTTTTTAAACCCTTTGGTGAAATATTTGCATAATCGTCCCTGCACTTTGAAACTTAGTAGCAGAACACAGAAGTGGAATTAGCAGTAGAATCTTTAGCCTAGCAGTAGAATGTCTACATACTTGTTTCAAACACTATTTTCTCAAGAATTAAATGCTCCAATAAGAATTTATCTGCTGATAAGGATTTATTTGATACGTTTTTAGGGGGTCATTTAAGCCCTAAATCGTAAATATATGGTCAAATATTACCTCAAATCGCTTCTTTTGTCATTTTAGGTACTTGGGACGAGAATTATGGAAAATGAAGCATTTTGGACGTTTTTGGAGTCAAAAGTAAAGAAAATGACAAAATCAAGAAACTAAGCTGGAAAATACACCTGACGACGTCACCCTTTACAAGGTGATGGCGTCACTTGAAGATTCCAGAGGTGGAAATAATTGCAAGTGACGCTCCAAAAAACTTTTGGTGGAATTACACGTAATGGCGTCACGTGTTATTTGGAGTAGGACGTCACGTACAAAGTTAACATGAGACGGCCCAGAGGAAAATACAAGTGATGACGTCAAGCAGCTGGATTGGGCATCACGAAACCCTAATGACGGCGAGATGACAGCGTCAGGACCTATAACTTGACGCCGTCACCTTTGTATCTCTATATATAGTTTTTGATTTTTTTCATTCATAAGTGTGCAACTTTAGAGTACAACTTGGGAGAAAAACCCTAATTCGAATTTTACAGCATTTTTAGGGTTTCAAACCCTCTTTTCTTCCATGTTCAATTAAAGATAAGTTCTTCCTTTAATCATTCAATATGTCTATATGTTGTTTGATTAATTTTTTGTCTTTTCTTTACATTAACATGTTAGCTTAGATTTTTTAGTGTTTGCTTAGATCTAATGAAACCTAGTTATTAATTATTGATTGTTGATTTGTTATTGATTGTTTGGTTGATTGACTCGCGTTAGGCTTAAGAAAACTGGCTAATCTCTTATACGGAACAAGCTTGAACGTCTTAAGAAATGTAATCGGATGTGTACTATGGTTTTATTAATTTTATTTAATGCATGAGTAGATGTTGATGATTCTATGATAGGATACTAAACGTGTTGTAATAAGAAGAAATAGATACACATAGAGTTGGGGAAGGACGTACACGCCCCCACGACCGGTATTAAGGAATACAATCCTTCAACTAAACAATTGTGACAACTCAATAAATCAATAAGAGATAACTAGGGAGTAGTGAAATCTAAGTAAAAACACTTGTCTCTTATAAGAAGTTTACCATATTTACTTTTCTTGTTAATTATTTAATTGTTTTTAGTTTAATTAGTAATTTTGGGTTAGTTGACTAGCAACTAAATCCGCCCACTCTTTCAATAACCGAGATTTTAGTTGCTTTCCATAAAATATAAAAACACAAAAAAGAATCATCCCTCACCTTTAGACCTAGTTGACCTACACTTCAATTCTAACGACACTATTCCCTTAGAGAACGATCAATCCCCCGGACCTACCATTTACTACACTACAACGGTCAGGTACACTGCCTGGTGGATTGCAAAATCTCTCAAGATCCCTTGAGAGGTAAAATCTTTTGCAAGGTTGCAAAACACGCATTAAGTTTTTGGCGCCGCTGTCGGGGAATAGTTATTGTTTAGGTTGATTTTTATTTTGATTAGGTCTACTCATTAGATTCCTATCTAGTGAGATTTTTATTCTCTTTTTCTTAGGATTTCTTTAGTCTATCTTTTTTTTTCCTGTCTTTTTTTTAATCAATATCATCCGCCATCATGGAGGATGGTAATATCATAGAACCCGTCATTCAACCAAACCACCAAAACCTACCCGAACCACCTAGAGCACGCACCTTAGGAGACTACTCCGACCTAGCCACCAATGCTATCGAAACACCATTGAGCTTAACCAAGGAGCCAATGTGTCTCCCTTGCGATCTGACACCATCCGGATGGTGCCAAGCGGATGTGCATTCCATGGACTTCATTCCGAAGATCCAAACCAACATCTCAAGGATTTCCTTAAACTCGTTGATTCCATAGACCTTGATGTTGCCACTCGAGAGATTACACAATTGCGTCTCTTCCAATTCTCTCTACGTGACCAAGCTAGTCAATGGCTTGAGTGTTTACCCGCGGGATCCATCACCTCTTGGGATGATCTCACTTCTCATTTCCTTGCTCAATTTTACCCACCGGGGAGAAATACTAAGTTAAGGAATGACATCTTAATGTTCCAACAACGTCAAGGTGAAACTCTTTACAAAGCATGGACTCGTTTCAAGGACTTGCTCCAAAAAGTCCCTCATCATGGCATCGATCTTTGGCTCCAAGTCCAAATCTTTTATGATCATGTCAATCTCTCCACAAGGCAAACCATTGACCAAGCGGCCGGTGGTAAGCTACGTGATAAGAATGCGGAAGAATCATGGGGAATCATAGAAGAACTTGCTCTCTATGACAACGAATGTTGGAATGACCCCCGTGATTTGAATAAAATGGTCAAGGCAATATCTTTGCCTTCGAACAATTCAAGCATTCCCGACCGTAGGATCATGGAACTTGAGGACCAAGTCAAGTTTCTCATGAAATCCTACGAGGCTCCTAAACCTTCAAGCCAAGTGAATAAGATCACTTCTTCATGTGAGTATTGTAATGGTCCCCACGACACTCATGATTGCATGGAACTCCCCGAACAAGCTTTTGCGGACTACGCATCTTAGCATACCGATGGAGCGAGAGATAAGGGATAAAATTTCAAGCCCGAGCCAAACCCTTATGGTGATTCTTATAACCCCTATGGAAAAATCACCCAAAGTTTAGTCAGAAACAAAACCAAAACCTTTCTCAAACCAATTCTTCCAATCCACCTAATCGTTTCCATGCAAACGGCCCATCCTCGAACCGTACTTTCAACAACAATCCTTCCAACAATTACGGCCATGCCAATAATTTTAAAGGATTGATGTCCAATTTTATGGCATATCAAGAAGCGTGTTTGACAAAGTTTGAAGCTGATTTCAAACAAAAACAAAGCGAGATGACAAGTAAAATTGACACCTTGTTGAAGGTTCTAAATGACCAAGACTTGGGAGCTCTTCCGAGTGACACCGTCAAGAACCTAAAACTAAACGTTAACTCCATTTCATCAGTTTTGTCTCCTAGTTCTTGCCCCACAATATTACTCGGTCAATGCTATGAGCACGTGTTTCAAGCAAACTCAAGTTCTTAAAAAAGAAAAACAAGATGAAACAACCAATAAAAAGTCGGTCAATAAAATAATTGAAACACCTCTTACTCAAAACCTTGACTAAGAATTCAAGGAGCTTCACCTTGAACGTCCAGTTATTGATGTCTTACCTCGTGTTCCTTAATACAATGCCCTGTTAGAAAAATATGAGAAGAAGCTTAAGCTAAGTAAAAATGGGACCGCCTTTGTTCAAAATAAGTTACCTAAAAAATTTGATGATCCGGGCATATTTGTTTTACCATGCAAGATCGGGAATTCTGAGGCTTTTGACACATTAGCCGATCTTGGATCAAGTCTCAACTTACTTCCGTTATCCCTCTACACCACTCTAAAGTTAGGAAAATTGGATGAAACGGAGGTAATAATTGGCCTAGCGGATGGAAGTATCGCATACCCGGTTGGAGTAATAAAGGACGTATTAGTGCATATAGGAAGGTTAACTATTTTAGCTGATTTCCACGTCCTTGATATGGTTAGTGACACTACAAGCCCTTTGTTAATAGGAAGATGATTTTTAACTACCGCAAGTGCAATGATTGATTGTAAGGAATCTAAAATAGCGGTAGGAGAAGGTAAAACTTAGTCTATATACGATGTTAAGAAACACGCCTATGATAATAATGAGGAACCAACACCTCATTTGGTAGATGTAAATAGGAGACCCTCTAGATACGAACCTTGGATCAATAGAGACTTCATAGGACCCTAACGGCCATTTTCCCTAGAAGAGGAATTTTTGAACCGAACACATTCGGTAGAACAACTCTTTGCTAGGGACACCGAACTAGACCCATTTGAAGATCCTCTAGTTTTTAGAATGATGATCGAGTTCCTAGGAGTTTTGCCAATTAACCTAGGAATGAATAAGTGGAAGAGCGAGAATGATAAATGTAAGTGGAATTGGAACAAGCTACCTAAGGAAGGAGATGGATCATGGCACATAAAAATGATACTATATGATCTGGATGGGGAGAAGTTTGAAAAGACATACCGAATAAAGTGTACCGATAGAAAGATAAAAGCCAAATTCGACCCTAAAGATGTCCTAGATGAGGAACTCACTCATATAGAATAGGGGGTATGACTTTGATTCTAGCTACAAGACTCATAAATAAAGAAAAGTGCTTCTTGGGGGCAACCCAAGCTTCTTTTTCTATTGTTTGTGTTAATACAAATAATGTCAAAAACGTTATTTGCATTATTCGGTCTTCTTGTGTTTTGATAATCACAAAATATTAAGACATGTTACGTAAAGTTACGGTTAATAAGTTTTTAATCGAGGAAACTCGTTTCTTCTTCGTAGCTACTACAACGTCACTTCAGGTATGAACAAACTTTATACCATCATTAGTAAAGTGATCAAAGAATTTTATTTTCTCCTAAACTTACATTTTTAAGTTTGACAAAACATTTTCACAAAAGTATTTTTGTGTTTTTAAAGATAATTTTTATTAGGAAAATATATTCAAAACGCAAATTTTTAATAGCTATGTTTCCCCCCAAAACAGTTAAGTTTTCACCAGATAAGTTTTCACCATGTCAGGACAAAAATGGGAGCGTATTTCGGGACGGTCCCTTAAAGTGGACGGCGGTCCCTTAGTGATAAAGGACCGTCACCTATTTAAGGCACCGCCATCTCCCTCATGTCGTGTATAAATAGTGAACTGTTCCTCTTCAGAAAATGAGAGTCTTACACAGACAAAAAGTTTTCTATTTCATTTTTATTTGTTCTTTGATCACTATAACATGTCAGTATATTGTTAGGAATTATTGAAGTCAGAAGTAGTTTCTACTGATATCTTTCTACTGACAGGTTCCTTCTGGTGCCTATAGTGGTTCCTACTGATGACATGGTTCCTGCTGATGAAGTATTTCTGCGGATATAGTTATTCCGTGGTATTAGAATTTGTTAGAAGGATATGTTTAAGTTATTTTAGGACAAGATACTACGTATCTTTTATAGCTTTGTTTATACGTTTTCTTGTAAGAGAGTTTTAGGGTTTTTTATCGTATAAAAGAAACTCATAGCTATGAATGATGTACGGCGTTTAGAATCAATCTATAGTGATTAATATACATCCATAGAGGATCAAAGTGTTTTAGTTAAATTTTCTTCTTTATTGTTGTGTTTATATTCTGCGTAAACATAAGTTTACTAGAGATTCTCTATATAGTTGTGCTTTTGATTACATTAGCATACTATTGATTCCTAAGGCTCAAAGATCTATCTAGGAGCTGATCCAACAAGTAGTATCAGAGCCTGGAGAGAATCTTTGTTAAAGAAGTTCCACTTACATCTCTTTAAAACCCTCAAACCCTTCAACCATGACAGGAGAAGACGATTCTGAGGTCACTCAACCACAAATTGTTCTTGTGACGAGGTTCTTTATATTAACTGATCGATCTTTTATTGCTATACTTTTCTTTGGTACGATTGGCGAGTGTGTTTGTGTTTTTGGGAAACCCTAATTGTTCTTGACGGTTTAGGGCTTAAATTTTAATCTTGCTCGCTTTTGCTTGGTTGGTTGGTTTAGGGTTTACTGTTTAACTTGGTCGTTTATATTGGTCTGCTGTACGTGGGTTTTAGTGAATGTGCTAATAGGGAATCTGGTATCGAACGAGGGTTTTTGAGTCATAAGGGGAGTAGGGGTGGGAGAGGTGTTAAGAAGAAGAGTGGAGAGGGGAATTGTACATTAACACAACCTGTTAATGTGAATATCGATGAATTGAATGCTACTGTTGATTTGTTGAAAGTGACTATGAGGAAACATAAGAAGCCTAAGGTTGTTAATCCTAGTTCTAATCAGGCTATACTTGCATCGTCTGGTCCTATTATTACTGAGTGGAGTGTTGATGATGGAGATATTGAATTATCTACGGTTATGGACAGGAATAATCAAGTGAAGGCAGTTTCACTTGATCCATTAGTTAGTGATCCAAATGGTCCACATGGGGCTTCTAATAAGTCTCATAGTTCTGATAAGGTTGATACGGATGCACATGGGGCTGTTGATATTGACAAGGTTGGTGTGGATACGTTAACAACCTTCTACATCGTATGCTGGTGTTACTTCTAATGAACCTACGAAATACACGTCTAACTTTCATAGGCTTGAGTGAAGCAAGAAATCAAACGGTGTGGATCTTTCTGTACCAATGAAAGTGGTTGTAGAGGTGAACACTAGGTTTGAGAATACTCTGTATGGGTACTTCCTTGGCCAACGACTTGCTTTTCCTGTTGTCGATTACTATGTACGCAATGCGTGGGCTAAGTTTGGTATACAGAAGATAATGATGAATGCAAAGGGGTTCTTTTTCTTTAAGTTTAACTCGAATAAAGGTGTTGATGATGTTCTTGAAAAAGGTCCTTGGTTAATTAGAAATGTACCTATTATTCTTAAACCATGGACATTAAACACCAACTTGCTTAAAGAGGATTTGACCAACATCCCGGTGTGGGTTAAATTCCACGATGTTCCTCTTGCTATGTTCTCTGACGATGGCCTTAGTCTTCTTGCCACATTGATTGGTACGCCCAAAAGGTTAAATGCTTATACCAGTTAAATGTGCAAGGAATCATGGGGCCATAGTAGTTTTTCTAGATGCATGATTGAAGTGACATCATATCAGGTGCTTCGGGATATCCTCATTGTTGAGATACCTTTACTTGATGGTTCGGGTTCGACTACGGAGAAGATACGGGTTGAATACGAGTGGAAGCCACCTCGTTATGATAAGTGTAAGATCTTTGGTCATAATCTGGTTGAATGTCCTAAAGTTGTTCTACCTTCTGTTCAGCCTACTAAGCCTGTTAATGATGGTTTCAAGGCGGTCAATAACAAGAAAAAAGGAAAGCAAGGTGGTTCTACTACTACGGGTCAAGGAGGGTTTACTAAACCTGTTGTGGGTAAGCAATTTCAGTATCAACCCAAAAGGACTCCTCCTGAACCTAAGAAAGTGGATGACACTAAGAAGAAGACTTCGGATGTGGCTAGTTCGAGTGGCATGAAGATTTCTACATCTAACCAGTTTTATGCTCTTAATATGGATGATACGGATGCTTTTAGTATTCCTACTAATGACACCAACACGGATGTAGATTCTGGTCATACAATGGAAGTTAATGAGGATGAGTCTACTAAGACATGTAATGCATCACAAGAACCCCTTGTGAGTGATTCAAAAGAGAAGGAGTCGATTGTGGCTCCTAAAATTAGTGATTCTTCTACTCCGCCCATCTCTTCTACTAAGAGGGTTAACCCTTTTTCTAAGGTAGGAGAGATTGTCTTTTCTCATTTTGAAGACGAGGAGGTTCTTAACACATTTGATGAGTCTGCTAATCAATTCGGTGGTGGACAAGAGTATGAAGAAGATTATGATGACTATGACTACGATGACTATGCAAAGCAGGTTTACGATCTTCCAGAGAATTTGGATGCTTTTAATGCCATGTATGGCACAAAGCTTCAAGGTCTTAGGAAGTAGTCTTATTTTGATATGTCTTATGTTATCATTTGAGTATTGGTTTGTTTCTTGTCTAGAAATAGGAAGTATCTTGTTATGTAAGCTTTTCACCTATGTAACGGGCTGAGATATGGGATTCACCCATATCCATTGTACTTAAATGTTTTTTGGAGTAATATATTTACCGGGTCGTTGACCTTTTACCCAAAAAACATCAACATCAACAACATCACAACAATACAACAAGATTTCAACAACTGTATCAAGTGGCAATGGCAAGTTCCCTTATCTTAAGAAGGATGAGTACGAGATTTGGGCTATGAAGATGGATAATTGGATCATCAATACTGATTTCAATCTCTAGAATGTAATTCAGAATGGAAATAGCAAGAAGAAAATAGGAAGAGACAATCAAGGCAACATTATCATTCTTCCTCCTACTACTGCTGATGAACAAATTGCAGTCCAAAGAAAGACCAAGGCAAGAACTATCTTGCTTCTGTCTCTCCTAGATGATCACATGGGAGACTTTCATCATCTGGATGATGCTAAGGAGATCTGGAAGTCTATCAACGCAAGATTTGGAGGCAATGATGAATCTAGAAAGATGAGGAAGTCGATGCTCAAGCAAGAGTTCCAAGAATTTAAGATTTCAGAAGAAGAAGGCCTACACAAAGGATATGACAAGTTTCAAAAGATCTTGAGTCAGCAGAACCAGTTAAAAGCAAAGCCTGATAATAAAGATTGCAACATCAAGTTCTTGAGAGCTTTGCCTCATTCCTGGTCATAGGTCTGCATTACTCTTAAGACCAGAGGTGGTCTTTAGTTCTTAACCTTTGATGACCTTTACAACAAGCTTAGGACTCTGGAGATTGACATCAAGGGTCATTCAACATACTCTTCAACTCCAATAAATTCAGCATTTGTTTGTACCACCATTGGTAATAACAAGGTCTCATATGCTGAAAGTCCAAGCTCTTCATCAACATCATCTTCCTACACCTCAACTGGACCAAAGACACATTCCAAATCCAGTGATGAGTTAGAAGATGTGCTCCATTCCCTTATTGCTGACTATGAGCCACAACAACAGCTAGCCTTTGAAGATCTGGAACAAATTGATAAGTTAGATTTGGAGGAGATGGATCTTAAATGGCAGGTGGCTATGCTTTCTGTCAAAATCAAAAGATTTGAAAGGAAGGATAGCAAAAAGCTCAATTTCAAGGGAAGGGATCCAGCCAGGTTTGATAAGAAAAAGGTTAAGTGTTACTCATCTGGCCAAATGGGTCACTCTTAAGGGAATGCACTGAGAAGAAAGCTGATGACAAGACTCCGTATTCAAGCTGAGGGAGGTGGAAGTTGGCCAATTAAAGGCCTTGGTATCTGTGGACTCTATGATTGATTGGAATGAGCATGCCTCTACAGATGTGGAAGGAAGTGCTTCTAAGCTCTATGGACTGCTTGTTAGCTGTGAGTCAGATGATGAGAGTGAAGAATTTGCCTTGATGGGCATCTCATCTTAGGTACAAAGTTGTATATTCGGTTGTGATAGTAAATATGCTTACCTTAAGAAAGAGTTTGGTGACTTAGAAACTCAATATAAAGAATCCTATATTTAGGTACAAGCCTATAAAGGTGCAGTAAAAACATTATAACAACAAAAGGTTTGGTACCAACAGAATCAGTTAGCTTTTGAAGAGAAGATTAGGGTCTTAGATAGAGATTTACAAAACACCACTAATCTGTTAAAGTTTTCTAAAAAGGAAAATGCTAAAGTTAACCTAGAAAAACAGGATTTGAAAACTAGGTTAGATAATGAAGTGGCTAGGCATATGGAATGGCAAAAAGCAACTAAACATTTGGACAAATTGGTTGATAGTTGTCAGTCTGTTAAGTTTAGGAGAGGGTTGGGGTATGGAGATTTTATAGGGCCAATGAAGTTTATGAACCTACTCAACAAAGCATCTTTGACCCTACCCCTGAGGAAAATTTTCAAATTCCTGTCAAATATGTTAAAGAATGAGAGATGCATTCTGTCTCTCCACCCATAACAGGAACATTTAAGCCACTTCCCCCCATATAGACTTTGACGAATCACAGATGTCATATGGCAAGAAGTCAAGTGACTTTCCTGACACTGGCAGTGAAACTAATGACTTTGTCTCTTGTTCTTTTAGTGACAAGAGCTCAAAGACTAATGACTTTGCCAGTTGTGATTCAAGTGACAAGTCTAAATCACCCAAGACCCCACCCAAGTCTTCACACAAGTCTATTGTCTTCTCTCCAAGAGTTGCAGCTGATGAATCTAATTCAAAGACAGCTTCTTTTGTTGATTTACCTTTTTATTCTGTGAAAGACAATTCTTTTAATTATGTGAAAAATAATTCTGCTTTTAATTTTAGTTATGATAAGTTTGCTTGTAATAAGAATTCTTCTGCTGTGAACAAATCTTTTAAGAAGAAAACATCTTTTGTTTATGGTAGTGCTTATCATCTTATAAAGGATTGTGATTTTCATGAGAGAAGGATGGGTGGGTGTACTGACCAACAGAGACCTAGACCAATGTGGAATAATGTTAATGACATTCCACCATTTGTTCCACATGTGAAAACTAGCAGAAGCAAACCTGCTGACAAACCAGTGCTGATAAGCCAGTTCCAACTGGTAAACCAGTTTCCTTTGGCAAAGCAGTTTTTTGTTGGTAAGCCAGTTCCTACTGTTAAGACGGATTCTGCTGCTAGACCTTTTCTTGCTGGTTGGAAGAGAAAAGTTGCTGGACCATTCTTTAGACCTACTAGCCCTTACTTTCAAAATGATTTTTGGCCTGTTCATTATGACCTAATGTACATGGAAAGGGGGAGATGGGATTCTGCTGTTAAGTCCTCAACAATTTTGTTCTTGGAGACAAACTAGACCATATCTAAATAGGGGATCCAAGAACAAAGGTGAATCTCATAAATCTACCTGGTTTAACTCCTATTGATCCACAAGGCAGGGCCAAGTCAGACATGACTTGGGTCTCCCATTGATACTAATGTTGTTGTATATTTTTGTTACTGTAGGATCATCCTCTTAAGAATAAAGATGTAGGTATTGTTGACAGTGGATGCTCAAGGAGTATGTCAGGAAACATAGAAAGATTGGAAGATTTTGTGCCAATTAGAGGTGGCACTGTGACCTTTGGAGGTGGAGATGGCATGATAACTAGGAAATGAACCATTAAGACTCCTAAGCTGGACTTTGAAGATGTCTATTATGTGAAAGAGTTCCAGAACTTCAACTTGTTCTTTGTTTCATAAATATGTGACAAGAAAAACAATGTCCTATTCACAGAAAAGGATTGTCTTGTGTTGTCCAAAGACTTCAAGTTACCTGATGATACTCAGGTTTTGCTTAGAGTTCCAAGAAGTCACAATCTATACACATTCAATCTGAATGATGTCCAGCCTGAAGGAGATCTAGCTTGCTTGGTGGCAAAGGCATCCTTGGATGAGTCTACTAAATGGCACAGAAGGATGGCACATGTGAACTTCAAAACCATCAACAAGCTGGCTAAACATGGATTGGTTCAAGGTCTTCCTTCCAAAGTTTTTACTAATGAGCACAATTGTGTTGCTTGCAACAAAGGAAAGCAGCATAAAGCTTCATACAAGGCCATTACAGCTGTTAGCACAATTTTAGAACCTCTCCAACTATTTCATATGGGTCTCTTTGGTCCTACTTCTATCAGGAGTATTGATCACAAATTCTTCTGCCTGGTGGTCACTGATGATTATAGCAGGTTTTGTTGGGTATTCTTTTTGGGGACTAAGGATGAAACCTTTCAGACTCTTAAAGACTTTATTGCCCTTATTGAGAACCAGCTAAACAAAAAGGTTAAAGCTATGAGGTGTGACAATGGGAAAGAGTTTAAAAATGCTAAGTTGATTGAACTCTGTGGGTCTAAAGGAATAAAAAAAAGGGACTATAGCAATCCAAGGACCCCACAACAAAATGGGTTGCAGAAAGAAAGAATAGAACCCTTATAGAGGTTGCAAGATCTATGCTTACTGACTCTAAGCTACCCACTATGTTTTGGACTGAGGCAGTTGGCACTGCTTACTATGTTTTGAATAGGGTATTGATTACTAGACCTCACAACAAAACACCTTATGAACTTTTGACTGGGAAAGTTCCAACCATTACTTACTTTTAAGCCTTTTGGATGTCATGTGACAATTCTGAATACCAGTGATCACCTGGGGAAATTTGAAGGCAAAGCTGATGAGGGGTACATTGTTGGTTATTCTACTCATAGTAAAGCTTACATGGTGTATAATTTATCTGCCAAAAGGATAGAAGAAACACTGAATCTGAGATTTCTTGAAGATAAACCTAATGTTCAGGGAGCAGGACATGAGTGGTATTTTGACCTTGACTATTTGACTGATCATTTAGGTTATACAAGTTTCAAAGCTAACCAATCTGCAGGTACTTCAGATACCCAAACTAACAATGCAGGTGCCTCAGATGATGATTCAAATTCTGAATGTGATGAAGAAGTTATTTGATACGTGGGAATTGCGCCCTCCCAACAGGTTTTACCTCTCAAGGGATCTTGAGAAGCTTACAACCCCCACCAGGCAGTGTACCTGATCGTTGTAGTATAGTATAGTGACAAGTACCGAAGGACTGATCGTTCAACTCAGGAATAGTGTCGCTAGGATTAGAAAGCCTACTAAACTAGGTCTAGAGGTGAGGGATGATTCTTTTTGTATTTTTATATTTTATGGAAAGCAGGTAAAATCTCAGGTTTTAAAGGAGTGGGCGGAATTAGTTGCTAGCCAACTAACCCAATTAACTAAGATGCAATCAAAATAAAATAAAAGAAATGAAAATTAAACTAATTTACTAATGTGCTGGAAACAATAATGAGAAAAGTTGTATTTACTTAGATTTCATTACTCCCTAGATATCTTGTACCGGTTGATTAGCTTGTTACAATTGCATAGATGACGGGTTATATTCCTTAATACCAGTCGTAGGGCCGTGTACAATATTCCCTAACTCTATAAGATCCAACTTCACTCCTATGTCGAGCCGTTAAAAGCTCCTAACATGGGATTATTAGAATTCACTTATGCATTAAATACAACCAAAAATCATAGTACACCTCCAATCATGTTTCTTAAGACATTCAAGCAAGTTACCAATGGAAGTCTGCCAATTTTCTTAAGCCTAACATCAAATACAATCATCCGTAACAATTATAAACAAACAATCAACCCATAATCAACATCTAGGTTTCACTACATCTAAGCAAACACAATAAAAGCCTAGCCTAACATGTTAAAAGAAAGATACACATAAGATAGAATCAAACAATACATAGACATATTGAACGATTATTGAAGTACTTATCTTTATTCAAACATGGAAGAAAGAAGGGTTTGGAACCCCTTCTAGATGCAGGAAATTCGACCTAGGGTTTTTACAAAACTTATTCCCCAAAAGTTCCACACTTTACAATGAAAAATTGGAAAAATATGTACAGACTATGCATCCTGACGGCATCATGTGTTAACCTCTTACGTCGTCAACTCGCCGCCTCGTATTGCCTAGATCCACTTCTGACGCCATCATATAGGAATAAGCTCTGGGCCGTCACATGTATTTGGACTCTGACGGCCTTGGTGACGCCGTTAGGCCAATATCAAAGAAAAAACTCTGGGCCGTCACATTAATTTCCACATCCACCTCTTTTGTCACTCTTGACGCCGTCACTAGTAAACCCTTGATGTCGTCAGGTACTGTTCCAGCAAGGAATTTTGATACTTTGCGTTTTCTTCACTTTTATGCTCCAAAAATGTCCAAAATGCTTCCTTTTCCAGATTTCTCCTCAAAAGTACCTAAAATGACAAAAGGAACGATTTAGGGCAATAATTGATCAAATAATCTCGAATTCGGGCTTAACCCCTTAAAAGCGGTACACTTTTCGCCTCATCAAATACCCTTACACTTGAGATTTGCTTGTCCTCAAGCAAATGCGCTTTTATTCTAATCAAAATACAAGTTAGGGGTCATTTAACACTAATATAAAAGTAATTACAACAAATAATCGTTCCACTAAAAACCAAAAACAAGCACGGAGGTCATACACTAGCACCTCACAAAATAGTGTTTAGATACTCACATCTCTCGGGTGTAATAAAGTATATATCACAATAAGGAAATGGAAAACATCTCTCACTACCTGTCATAGCAAATAGATTACCATAGGCTTGGGAAATGATCAAACCTCCACCACTTGGCGTAAGCACCTAGGATAACCTATCAAATTGGCCTTTTAAAGGGTTATAACGTTAGGTGTAGGGATATGGAAAACACGGTTTTGTTGGATAAAGGCAATATTTACTTCTGGCGAGTTAATCATCTTTGTTAATTACATGTACAATATGGCGTTACTAAGCCAAGACTCGACTCGACTCAACTTAAGCGAATAAATCAAAAATAACAAAAACATAAAACAAACATAGAATGAAACGGGATTGTAGTCCGTATGTTTTTCTCTTTTCTTTTTCTAATTTTTTTTTTCTTGCATACACTCTTACCCTACCATCCAAAATAATACATCATAGGGAATGTACATTCCCCTTACACTTGAATTTTTACATACTTTACAACAAACTACTCTAATGACTCGAATCAAGATAATCAAAACACTTGAAGTACTTTTTAAGATTAATGCACATATGGGGGTAATAATTTAATGTTCTTCCCCATTACTCCATAACACAAGTACTTTACCCATAAGTCCCAATTGTCCCAAAACAATATGTACACAATATGACTCGACTTAGCAACCATGTAATCAATTAGATAATTAACTAAGGGTTTAAACAAATAAAAATAATGCACTAAAGATGAGTGCATACACGGAAGGCTAAGGCGATTTGGTTGCACATTTGGGTGGGTTGTAACAAATTCTTCCTTTAAGTAAGATGCTTAAAGTTAGAAATGAAAAAGATAGGCTCGAAGGGGTGTACTAGGGTCATCGTGTACTAAAAATGAGTACAACGCTAACGTGTGGGAAAAATTTATTGACTTTACTAGTCAAGTGATATGACTTAAATCGTCAAGTAATTATGATACGGTTTAAACACAAGGGTGATCCTAATGCCTCTTATCATGTAGTAAATCCTACTACACGAATGTAGTCTCACTAGCGGTCTTGGGGATGCATCACTAACGCAAGTTCTAGAATCTAAATGCAACCGGTACACTCATAAGCACTAATAATAAATGCTTTTCCTATCAAATCTAAAGGCGAACCTCACATATTTGGGTGGAAAATTTTTCTGAATGGTACAGTTTTGTGCTAGTCATACAACTCCTATCCATGATACGCTTGTTAAGGCCAAAGTTTCACTCCTAAATGTTGTAAAAAAATTTAAATTTGGCGCTAAAATTACACTAACAAGTATTTCTCATAGTTTTATTACACACCTACCATCAAACAAACAAACTCAAGTGCAATAGTATCCTATAAGGTATCATCATTTACCCTCCCCTTACACTTAGGATGAACATTGTCCCCAATGTTCAATTAAAGGATGTAAAAGTAAAATAGGTAAAAGAATAAAAACAGATACTCCCCTGATTCGTTCGATGTGGATAGTGTGTCAACAAGGTTAGATCTTCCTCCAAGAAAATGAACGTTGAAAGCTTCCCTTCCATAAATATAAATCATCTTCTTGTCATATATAACCTGTTAAACCTGAGAAAACAATCAAGGCAACCTCGCGTAAAATCGGCGGCAATCTATATATACTAATAAATCCTAGAAAAAATAGCATATATATCTTAATGTTGCTTTCTAGGAATTAAATGGATATAATGCTTGTGGAATGAATGTTTGCAGATTTCCTGGAGTTTATAAAACTAAAGAATCAACAAAAACTTTAAGACTCCTGTTTAAACAAAACTCACAAAATTTTTCAGAATTTTTGTACCTGACGCCGTCAGGTTGTAACTCCTGACGCCGTCAGAATGTTCCTGGAAAAATCTTATGTTAAGTTTCCGGAAAATTTCTGAAAAAACTCACACCTTATTTCCTGGAAAATCCTACAAAACATCATTATGACTCGATACAAGCATTTGACTCAAACAATTACTAATATACATGTTCATTTAATATTGTTGTGGTTCATGCTCAATCTTGTTCTTATAAACAAATTTGGGTCTCCCCTTACACTTAGCTTTTGCAAAATACCTTTATATGTAATTAAGATGAAGTTAAAAACAAAATAAAGCATTTTCACAATTTGTTTTGAATCATGATCCACAAACAATAAAAATAAAACATGTATACGGAAACAAATAAAATCAAATAAACAAACAAACAAACAAACAAATAAAGCTTGGGTTGCCTCCCAATAAGCGCTTATTTTTGTTCGAGTTACGAGCCTGACTCTACCCTTATTTAACGGAAATAGGGGAGGTTTTCCATACACTTAGGATTAAGTGCAGGTGAAAGTAGCGATACACACCCTTAGGGTGGAAATATGCCACGTGAGGTGAAGGGGGTGAGTGAATGGCTTCCTTAATCCTAAAACTACCCGGATAATATTGGTTGATGGGTGGGTCGGTTCCTCTTTTGTCTCCTAGATGTAAATCTAAGGATGGAAAGTTGTGTAAAGATTGAGGTTCCGGCTCATCAACACTAGGAAATTCCCTAGAACTAAGGGTAAGGTTATCACTATAAGTATTCAAACCTATATCCTCTAGTGGTGGTTGGTCCAAGGGTTCTACCTCTATTGGGATTCCTAAAGTTTCTTCTACTTCTTCCGGGTAAGTCACGGGCGGTGTGTGTGCCTCAAATGATGGTAGGACTTGTGGGGTACTTTGTGAACTCATGTTATTTACTTCATCATTCCTTGTGCCAAGATCACCTATATCCTCAACATGTGTTTTATTATAATCTAACCCTAACATTTTCCCAAGTATCTCAAGTGCTTCTCTAGGCATCTCAACTTCTATATCAGAATCATAAGGATCATCCACAATATTCTGACTGCTATATTCAAATTGCCCAAAAGATTCATCATGAGTTTCTTGAGATTCATCATCATCGATCATAAAACCTAGGTCTTTTTGATCAATGTGATCATGTTCGGGTAAATCCTCCATTACATCAAGGTCACCTATGTGTTTATCCTGTATTATGGTAGTGTCTAACCATGACATGCAGCTAGTTTGCTCATACGAAACTATCCTAGGTGAAGGCTCATATGGTGCATAGGTTTCACTAAGTGAGGCATTTTGAGGGGTTGATGGAGCTCCTAAGGTGAATTCTTTAAAAGTCTTATGCACTTGGCCTCTTTTCGCAAGGTACTCAATAAAATCAATATAAGATCATGTCCTCCTCATTTCATCCCTCCATCTTGGTATATCCAAACTGGTGTAATTATATTTTTTCTGGTAAAACTCTAGTGTCGGACTTGGTAGATTCACGTTCTCCATAATGGTGAATGGAAGAGTTAATGGAAAGGTTTTTACGAACAAAGACACAAAGAAAAGATAGACTACGAGAAAGCTAATAAAAAGAAAAATAAAATCTCACTCGATAGGAATCTAATGAGTAGACCTAATAAAATAAATTCCAACCTAAGCAATAACTATTTCCCGGGCTGCGGCGCCAAAAACTTGATATGTCGGAATTGTACCCTCGCAACAGGTTTTACCTCTCAAGGGATCTTGAAAAGCTTACAACCCCCACCACACAGTGTACCTAATCATTGTAGTATAGTATAGTGACAAGTACCGGGGGATTGATCGTTCAACTCAGGAATAGTGTCGCTAGGATTAGAAAGCCTACTAAACTAGGTCTAGAGGTGAGGGATGATTCTTTTTGTATTTTTATATTTTATGAAAAGCAAGTAAAATCTCGGATTTTGAAGGAGTGGACGGAATTAGTTGCTAGCCAACTAACCCAATTAACTAAGATGCAATCAAAATAAAATAAAAGAAATGAAAATTAAACTAATTTACTAATGTGGTGGAAACAATAATGAGAAAAGTTGTGTTTACTTAGATTTCATTACTCACTAGATATCTTTTACCAGTTGATTAGCTTGTTACAATTGCATGGATGACAGGTTATATTCCTTAATACCAGTCGTAGGGCCGTGTACAATATTCCCTAACTCTATAAGATCCTACTTCACTCCTATGTCGAGCCGTTAAAAGCTCCTAACATGGGATCATTAGAATTCACTTATGCATTAAATACAACCAAAAATCGTAGTACACCTCCGATCATGTTTCTTAAGACGTTCAAGCAAGTTACCAATGGAAGTCTGCCAGTTTTCTTAAGCCTAACATCGAATACAATCATCCGTAACAATTATAGACAAACAATCAACCCATAATCAACATCTAGGTTTCACTACATCTAAGCAAACACAATAAAAGCCTAGCCTAACATGTTAAAAGAAAGATACACATAAGATAGAATCAAATAATACATAGACATATTGAATGATTATTGAAGTACTTATCTTTATTCAAACATGGAAGAAAGAAGGGTTTGGAACCCCTTCTAGATGGAGGAAATTCGACCTAGGGTTTTTACAAAACTTGTTCCCCAAAAGTTCCACACTTTACAATGAAAAATTGGAAAAATATATATAGACTATGCATCCTGGCGGCGTCATGTGTTAACCTCTGACGCAGTCAACTCGCCGCCAAGTTGAAATTCGTATTGCCTAGATCCACTTCTGACGCCGTCAAGTAGGAATAAGCTCTGGGCCGTCACATGTATTTGGACCCTGACGGCCTTGGTGACGCCGTCAGACCAATATCAAAGAAAACACTATGGGCCGTCACGTTATAATTTCCACATCCACCTCTTTTGTCACTCTTGACGCCGTCACTAGTAAACCCTTGACGTAGTCAAGTACTGTTCCAGCAAGGAATTTTGAGACTTTGCCGTTTTCTTCACTTTTATGCTCCAAAAACGTCCAAAATGCTTCTTTTTCCAGATTTCTCCTCAAAGGTACCTAAAATGACAAAAGGAACGATTTAGAGCAATAATTGATCAAATAATCTTGAATTCGGGCTTAAATGACCCCTTAAAAGCGGTACACTTTTCACCTCATCATTATTGTTGTTCCTTCTTATCCTACTAACCACTTTTTAGGTACTAAGCCTAAGGATTCTTCTAGTATGACTGAAGCTGATACAAGTTATGCTGAGGAACATGCCAAGCTCCAAAGACAGGAGCATGATGCTATAGATGTTGCTGAAAAGCTTGGTTTTGAATTCTCCAAAGAAACAGAGGAACTATTGAGACAAGCAGCTATTGAAGCTCGCAGGAACATGGATGCTGCTGATAATGGTTCTGTTCCTGCTGCTGGTGTTCCAATCCCTGCTAGTGTTGTTTCTGCTGATACTACCCATTCTGCTGGTAGTGTTCCTGTTGTTGATACCTCTATTCCTGCTGATACACCATCTGTTGACTCATTGTGGCTTATTGATGTTCTCACAAGATTTCCTAGTCTATCTGATCTTGCAAATGAACAATCCTCAAGTTTTGAGTTGGAAGGTATTCATCATCAACCAAGTACATGAATCTTCACTTCCTCCTCCTATGATGATGAAACCTACAATCAATAATCTACCAACTTCAGTTGATGTTAGTCCTCATGCCACTAAAAGGATTAACATTGTACATCCACAATCTTTGATTCTTGGTGATCTCACTTCAGGAGTTCTGACAAGAAACAAGGTCAAAAAATCAAAGTTTGGTGAATCTACCTTTGTTTGTTATATTCAGAATCAACAAAGGAACAATCATGTAGATTTTCAACATTGTCTGTTTGCTTGCTTTCTGTCTCAAGTTGAACTAATTAGTTTAGCTCAAGCTCTAGGTGATTCAGATTGGGTTGCTGCAATGCAAGAGGAAATGCAACAATTCCTGAATCAGGATGTATGGGAGTTGGTGTTATTGCCTGAAGGGAAGTTTAATATTGGGACTAAATGGATTCTGAAGTGTAAAAGGGATGCAAGGGGGATTTTAGTAAGAAATAAGGCAAGATTAGTGGCTCAAGGTCATAGGCAAGAAGAAGGTATTGACTATGATGAAGTTTTTGCTCCAGTTGCTAGAGTGGAGGCAATCAGACTCTTAACCTTTGCCTCATATATGGGATTCATGGTTTATCAAATGGATGTCAAAAGTGCATTCCTTTATGGTGATATTTAAGAAGAAGTTTATGTGACTCAACCAAAGGGTTTTGTGGACCCACAGAATCCTGATTTGGTCTACAGGCTCTAGAAAGCACTCTATGGTCTTCATCAGGAACCTAGAGCATGGTATGCAAGGTTATCCTCATTCCTGCTGAAGCATGGTTACAGAAGAGGTGCTATTGACAAGACACTTTCATCACGAAGAACTCCAGGGAAATTATTCTTGTTCATGTCTATGTAGATGACATTATTTTTGGCTCTACTAAGGAGGCTTGGTGTAGGGAGTTTGAAGAACAAATGAAAAGTGAGTTTGAGATGAGTGCTATGGGTGAGCTTACATTCTTCTTAGGACTGCAGGTCATGCAAAAGTCTGATGGTATTTTTATCAGTCAAGAAAAGTATGTTCAATACATGCTTAAGAAGTTTGATATGGAGAATATAAGAACTGTAACTACACCTTATGAAGCTCCAAAGCCAAAATCCAATAATGAACCAGATCTTGCTGTTAATGTACATCTTTACAAGTCTATGATTGGTTCACTCATGTATTTGACAGCTTCAAGGCCAGACATCATGTTTGCAGTTAGTGCTTGCTCAAGGCACCAAGTTACACCATTGACTTCACACTTAAATGCAGTGAAGAAGATCTTTAAGTATCTTAAGGGACAACCTAAGTTGGGTCTCTGGTACCCAAGGGATTCTCCATTTGTGTTAGAAGCATACAGTGATAGTGATTATGCTGGTGCTAATTTGGATAGGAAGTCTACTACTAGTGGGTGTCAATTTTTGGGTAGGAGATGGATCTCCTGGCAATGCAAGAAGCAGACCATTGTGGCTACATCTTTTACTGAAGCAGAGTATGTTGCTGCTGCTAGTTGTTGTGGTCAGGTACTCTGGATACAAAATCAGCTTTTGGACTATGGATTCAATTTTATGAACACCAAAATTTTTATTAATAACCAAAGTACCATTTGCATTGTTAAAAACCCTGTTTTTCATCAAAGAACTAAGCATATTGAAATAAGGCACCATTTTATAAGAGATGTAAATGAAAAATATCTAATTCAAGTACTTAAAATTCATACTGATGAGAATGTGGCTGATCTTTTAACCAAAGCTTTTGATGGCCCTAGGTTTAATTACTTAGTAGTCCACATTGGGATGGTTAACCCCTGATTGTTCTGTTTGAGGGGAGGAATAAGCCTAAAGGGAGGCTTGTTGCTTAAGGGGAGGATTATTGTTGTACAATTTTACCATTTATGTATTATTTAGTATAGTTTGTTCTCTATTTGCACTAAAATTTTCGTAGGAATTCAAGTCAAACATTCACAAATCAGAAAAGAAGAATTCTAATCAAAAGAGAATCTTGCAATTTTATTCATTCAGATTGCAACATTACAAAAGAAGAATTCCATTACATCAAAAAGCCTAAAAAACTACTCCATGGGCCTTTTGCCCTTGTCCTTCAGATCAGGGATACACTTCTGCACACCTTTGGACTTGATTCCATCCCACAACCTTGGGCATAGCAACCCTAGGATTTGTTTGGGTAGTTTTTGGCGTGGTTGAAATGGTTCAGTGGGTTCAGGCACCGGAGATTTCTTCAACTTTGATGCAGCCTTCTCAAATTCCCGTTGTAACACCTTCTCTAGAAGATTGGTGTCATCCTCGGCTTCAGAATCATATACCCAGCAAGGAAGGTGTGACAGATCTTCATCAGAGGAAGAAAGAGTTAGAGGCTTGGCAGAAGCATTTACATCATGCTTCTTCTTTCTAGCCTGTTCTTTTGTCCTGCATCCTCTTCGAGGTTTGAAAACTCAAGGTGGTTGGACATCAGTCAAATCAGTGGAATCAAATGAAGAATCAGAAGAAACCTCAATGATATCTGGGTTAGGGTTCATGTTGTTGCTGCTGATTGAAGGATTTTGATGTTTAATTGGGGATTAATGCTTGATTGGTGAGTTTGGGGATTGAAGATTTTTAGCCCTATTTATAAGCCTGGTCAAACTTATATTACTGAAGTTAATGCGTTTTAATGTTAGTCAGTTGGGGATATTTACTGACCAAGAGTTGACCAAAAGAAGATATTTTACTGAGGGAGTGTTTCTGCTGATGGGTTGTTCCTGTGGGTTGACTATCATTTCTGTTGATAGTTAATTATTCCTGCTGGTTGAGTTGACGAATTGACCGTAGTCAAACACACGTGGAATTCTGTTGATTGACCATCCATTCCTGTTGTTTGACTTATGGTTACTACTGATAGTTTCAATTTTGGGTATTATTTTGGGTAAACATTAAAGTCAAAATTGGTCAATGATTCTTTCCAAGATTCTTGCCAATTAACTACCACGATTAGGAAACTACCCTTTATAACCTAACGTGTGTATCCCACGCCCAAAATAACTGATTCCCTCTCATTAAAAACTCAAACCCATTTCAAAACTTCTAAATTTCACAACTCATTCTCTCAAATCTTCAATGGCAGAACTTAAGTTCAAAATCGATCATAATAAAGTTGCTTTCTTGGGAAGTGTTAAAGGGCATGAAGTATTTGATCCAATGGTAGAGTTTTATTAAAGGTCGAAGCTTAATTATGCTCTCACCCATTATCCAGAAGTTGTGTATGAATCCTTGATCACACAATTTTGGGAAACTGCTGAAGTAAGATCAATTGAAGGACAACCAAAGGAGATAGTTGCTACAGTTGATGGTGAAGAATGTATGGTTACAGAGTCCTCTGTTAGGGCTCAACTTCAGTTGGATGATGAAGATGGTGAATTTGAGGCTACTAGGGAGGAGATTGTTGAAGGCTTGATAAACATTGGGTATCAAACTTATGGGAAGAAGATTTGGTATAAAAACAGGTTTTGCCCTAAGTGGAGGTTTTTGGTACACACTCTACTTCAATGCATTAGTCCTAAGTCAGGGGGTTGGGATCAATTCTCAAGCTCTCTTGCTTTTGGAATTATTTGGTTGTCTTAGGGTAGAACTTACAATTTCTCTAAGTACATCTTTGAGGAAATGCTTACAAATGTTAAGAGTACCAAATATAAGTTTCTAATGTACCCTAGGTTCCTCCAGATTATTTTAGGCATTGAGACTGAAGACAAAACCCATAGGCCTGTTGGAAAGCTAACAACTAAATTATTTGCCACTATGAAAACAGGTTTTACTAGGGAACATAGACCATTACTGCCTGCTATGTTGCCAATTGGCAATGATGATGCTGGTGAAGGTGATGCTGCTGGAGGTCAAAATCCACCTATTCCTGATACTGCTAGTGCCAATGCACCAGTTACTGCTGATATTGGCCCCTCAGTTGCTCCTGATGCAAGTGCATCAAATGCTACTGATGACCTGCCACCACCATCTCCTAGACCTTCTACACCCAGACCTCCTACACCACCATCACCTGGTTCTGTTGCTCCTACTGAGCCACATGTTGCTCCTGATGAGCATATTAGTGATTTTGTAGAGACAATTAAGTCTCCAGATGTACAAGTAGACAAACCTGTTGAGCCAGAGGCTTCTAATGTTGACCAACCTCTTGACTCACCACAGTTTACAAGACTAGCCACACCTAGTCCTCTTAGACCTGCCTTTGATGAGTATGATAATATCGGTGCAGGTTTTCATGATTCTCCTCTAAGGACCAATGATGCTCCTAATACCACAAGTACACCTGTTGGTAGAGCTGAGGATCCTGATACTCTCACCTCTATGACTATTTTGATGAACAGGTATTTGAAGAAGGTTGATGAGTTGGAGAAAGATCTCAAAAGTACTAAAAAAAAACTTGGAGAGGCTGTTCTTAAGTTGGTTAAAAAGGTTAGGAGGCTGGAAGATAAGCTAAACTCTAAAAGGAGAAAGGGTATGGTGATTGATTCTGATGAGGAGCATGATGGAGCCAAGGAGGATATTGATTTAGATGGTCTTCATTTATTGGCTAAAGCTTCTCTAGAAAGTGCAAAGGTTTGATGATGTTGACATGGATGTACATAATCAACATGATGCAGAAGAAGAACCTCCTAATATTCAGTTGTCTTATGAAAGAAGGAGCCAATTACAAAGGCTTGGAAGAGAGTCAAGAGGATCAGCATTTGAAATGTACAAGTTGAATGTTGCTGGTAGTTCTGGAGTTGATCCTACTAGTTCATCTAATCCTGATAAAGCTTCTCCATTACCTGCTGATGATGCTATGGAAGATGTTTCTGCTAAGATTTCTGTTGATGGACATTCTACTAATGCCATTTCTGTTGATGAACCTGCTGATCAAGTTTCTGCTGGTGTTGGGATTTTTTCTGATGACATTCCTTCTAATCCTGCTGTTATAATTTTTGAGCGAACCATTCCATCTAGTGTTTCCTCTGTTCTACAAGATAAAGGAAAATCTGTCATGATGGAAGCAGATCCTACTGTTAGACAAAGAACCAAGAAACAAATAAAGGAAGAAAGGCTTGGTGAGGATTATGCTAAACAATTGCAAGCTGAAGAATTAGCTAAGCAGAAAGCAAAGTTGGCTAGACAGGAAGAAGAATTAAGACTTCAAGAGGAATTAGCCAAAAAAATTCAAGAAGATCTAAATAAAGAAGGCTTTCCTGCTCCAAGTACTTTACCTGCTGAAAAACAGAGGGAGTTGGATGAGATTTCAAAGAAGTTTACTGCTGAACATTGGGATAATCTTACAACTCAAGTCACTTCAAGTCCAACTCTATCTCAAACAGTGTTAGGGGATGCTTTTGATGTGGAAGATTATGTTCAACAAATGGTTGAATTAGGTAAACAAAGGAAGAGAGCTGAGGCAGAAAGAAAGGCAAGGGAGAAGAGAAATAAGCCCATGACACAAGCACAAACAAGGGAATATATGAGAACTTTTATCAAGAATCAGAGTTCTACTGTGTATGGAACAGGTTGGACCATAAAGCATGTGAGGGGTTTCTCAGATGCTAAACTAATTGTAGAATATGAAAGGCTTCACTCTAATCTTAGAAAAGCTGGGATCCAGGTTCATCAGCCTTTGAAGAGGCCTGCAAGTCTTTTAGATGAACCTGCAGCAAAGAGACTGGAGTCTGCTGATGTTTCTTCTGATCTTCCTACTGATTCTGCTGCTGCTAATGGTTCAAACCCTAATGAGAATTCTGCTGATACACAACCTTCTCATTCTGCTGATGCATTTCGAGGATCTACTGCTGATAATGTTTCTCCTGAGCCATTTGTAAATGTTGAGGAGATTTCAAAATCTCAAGCTACTTAGGAATCTGTTCCTATGGATGCATCTCAGGAACAATCTATTCCTGCTGAGGTTCCACAATCTGTTGCCACTGATGCAGATAAACCCATTCCTACTGATGCAACAAAGTCAGTTCCTACTAATGGTTCCACCCCTACACCTGCTGATACTTCTGCTGAACAAACTCAAGCTCCTGGATCTGAGATGCATTCTCCTACTGTTTCTTCTCCTTCTTCTACTCCTGGAAAAAGGCAGAAGAGCATAGCAAGGAAGAGAGTTTCTAAACCCATTGATTTACCAGCAAAGGATAGGTCATTCATTGAGTTTGCTGAGGAAGATGATGAGGATCCTGTTGTGTGGTACCCTTTGGTTAAATGGGAATTAACTAAGCTTGCAATGGGACAAGTGAATACTATCCACAGAAAAGATGGTTCTTTTAAGCATTTCACTTTTTTGAGTGAAATTTTACATATGGTGGATAGACAGGATTTAGTCAACTTATATGGATGGGTGACTACCTATTATAGATCACATAAGCCTGTAGGTGTTGGTTTGTTCTTTCTTGGGGATTTGTATGTATTATGTGATTCTTCCTATCATGTTGGGAAAGGTTTCAAGGTTTGGACTGGACAACAGTCTTGGGATGTTATTAGTTGGCAATTTTTCCCTCTCTCCAATGTGCATATGGTTTTTACTATGTCTGGCAAGGTTCTGTATATGTAGGCAGATGTGCTATATCCTATTACCATAAGTGTTATGAAGCAAATGCTTGAAGTTAAGTTGACAGTTCCTAAGGATATGGTAGGGAATGATATGACTCATGTTGAGCAGTTGGTTCATATCATTAGGAGGAATCTTCTTGACAGACAAGAATTGGCTTCTAAGTACAACATTGGATAATTTGTTCAATTTTTATTGTATCTTTTTCTTTATTATTTCTTTTGGTTAAAAAAATGTCTGTATTATTTTTACTAACTTGTGTGTTTGAGAAACATTGTCTACAGGGTTTTGATGGTAATCAACTTACCATGTCTTTAAGACAAGAAAAAGTTGACTCATCATGAGGGTACGGTTCTGGTGTGATCATCAAATCCGTTTTCAACTCACCATATCTCTATGAGTGAAGAGTTGGCTAGCCCACATGTATATGGCATGTGGTAAAGGTAGTGGAAAACCATATTTTGGTAATCAACTCACCAAGATGTTGAATGTTTCTATCAAAGAGTTGGCTAGTCCAAAAGCAAACGGTTTTTGGTAAAGACATCTCAATTCCGTTGATAGCTTCAATAGTTTGCTCAAAACTATAGGGTTATTTCACTCATCCATGCTTCATGTGCTGAGAGTGAAAATGGTTTTCAATTTACCATCGATTAATACCCTTTCTGGGAACCAAATAATTGACTAGTCCTAAGCAAACGACTACAGGTAAAGACATATCAAATCCGTTTATGGCTGTGATGGTTTGCCAAAAATCATTAGGGTAATTCAACACACCAATGATTCACGTTCTAAGTGTTGAACTGGTTTCTAGTTAACCTGGGTGATGCCATGATTCCACCAAAGGATTAGCTAGCCCAAGAGTGAAGAGATACTTGGTAACGGCTTATCAAATCTATTCTTGTTGCTACTGGTTCCAGTTGCTGCTGATTCATAGGAAATGCTGTTGGAATCTTGGTCTTTAAAGATGGTTACCTGTTGGTGCTGATATAGAAACGTTCTTGCTGGTTACTTATATTTTGCTACAAAAGTTAAAGTTTCAATCCTCTTGCTCTGAAAGTCTAAGATCTATCTGGAAACTTGAAGTTAAGCAAGTCAAATTCAAGTTTAGATGAGGATTGTTAGGAATTATTGAAGTCAGAAGTAGTTTCTGCTGATATCTTTCTACTGACAGGTACTTGCTGGTGCCTATCGTGGTTCCTGCTGATGAAGTATTCCTACAGATATAGTTATTTTGTGGTATTAGAACTTATTAGAAGGATATGTTTAAGTTATTTTAGGACAGGATACTACGTATCTTTTATAGCTTTGTTTATACGTTTTCTTGTAAGAGAGTTTTATGATTTCTTATAGTATAACAGAAACTCATAGCTATGAATGATAATCGACTTTTAGAATTAATCTATAGTGATTAATATAGATCCATAGAGGATCAAAGTGCTTTAGTTAAATTGTCTTCTTTACTGTTGTGTTTATATTCCGCGTAAACATAAGTTTACTGGAGATTCTCTATATAGTTGTGCTTTTGATTACATTAGCATACTATTGATTCCTAAGGCTCAAAGATCTATCTAGGAGCTGATCCAACAATGTTTATAAGTGATTTCCTCTTCCACAGTATGCAAGAGAAGAACTCTCGACGTAGATGAAGATTCGAGATGTTGAAGTGTGTTCCTCTTCCGTAAAGTGCAAGAGAAGAACTCTCGACGTAGATGAAGATTCGAGATGTTATAGGTGTCCACGCACAAACGTAACAAGTGTTACGGTTATAGGTCTTGTAAATATAGTAAATACTTCTGACTTGTGTGTGAGTCGAGGATGGAGTTATGTGTGTGTGAACTTGGAAGAAGATGAAGATCAAAGAAGTCTTGTAACTAGATTAATTCATT
Organism: Artemisia argyi; assembly: GCA_030686995.1. Classification (NCBI taxonomy): domain Eukaryota; kingdom Viridiplantae; phylum Streptophyta; class Magnoliopsida; order Asterales; family Asteraceae; genus Artemisia; species Artemisia argyi. The sequence goes on along the minus strand of CM060694.1, from coordinate 87,828,216 downwards.
TATTTTTTGTGAGGAGAGTGTTGTCCTAGTGTGTAGGTTAGGACTTAGTATGTCATGTGTGAAGGCTTGGATCGGGAAAAAATTCCAGTGTGTCTTTGTGTGAAGACATGGATTGGGTAAAGATCTAAGTGTATCTTAGTGTGAAGGCTTGAATCGGGTGAAGGTTCAAGTGAATGGGAGTGCTCGTTCATGTGAAGTCTTGGATCGTGTGTCGATCTAAGTGGGACAAGAGTGCTTGTTCGTGTGGCCACATGGGCCTTGGTGTAGATTTGGTTCTAGCTATGATTAGAACTTGACATTCCGCTTAGTGTCGTTAAACCTTGTGTAAGCTTGTGTGTGGATTGCTCCGCCTGAAGGAGTGTATTGATATAGTGATTAATAACGCTCGAGTGTGGTACTCGGGGAGTGGAGTAGGACGAAGGAGTGAGCTTCGCGCCGAACCACTATAAATCGCCACATCCCTTTGGTTGTGTTCTTTCCTTACTTTTTACAATACTTGTTTATTTATGTTTGTTAGTAGCTAAATAGATATCACATAACAAGTAGAATTCAACATGTTTGCAAAAGAATATTAACTGGACCTAAAAACGGAGAAACGTTTTAGCAATTTCATAAGAAACGGTGAAACTATTCAACCCCCCCTAGTTTCTACAATTGGCATCAGAGCTTCTGATACGTGGGAATCACACCAGGCTTTACCTCTCGAGGGATCTCGAGAAGCTTACAACCCCCACCAGGCAGTGTACCTGACCGTTGTAGTATAGTATAGTGACAAGTACCGGAGGATTGATCGTTCAACTTAGGAATAGTGTCGCTAGGATTTGAAAGCCTAAAAACTAGGTCTAGAGGTGAGGGATGATTCTTTTTGTATTTTTATATTTTTATGAAAGCAATTAAAATCTCGGGTATTGGAAGGAGTGGGCGGAATTAGTTGCTAATCAAACTAACCCAATAACTAAGATGCAATCAAAATGAAATGACAGAAATGAAAATAAAGCTAATTAAACTAGTGGTGTGAACAATAATAGGGAGAATTGTGTTTACTTAGGTTTCATTACTCACTAGATATCTTTTACAGGTTGATAGTTTGTTACAATTGCGTGGATGACGGGTTATATTACCATTCGTGGGGTGGCGTACCTACTTCCCCAACTCTATAAGCTCCTTCTTCACTACTATGTCGAGCCATTAAAAGCTCCTAACATGGGATCATTAGAATTCGCTCATGCATTAAATACAACCATAATAACCTAGTACGCATTGGTTCATGTTTCTTAAGACGTTCAAGCATGTCACCATTGGAAGTCTGCCAGTTTTCTTAAGCCTAACATCGAAATCATTCATCCGTAACAACTATAAACAAACAATCAACCCATAATTAACATCTAGGTTTCACTACATCTAAGCAAACACACAAGAGATCTAGCCTAGCATGTTGAATTCAAGACTAGCGTAAGATATATTCAAGCAACACATAGACATATTGATTGAATTGAAAGAGTACTTATCTCAAATTGACATGAAAGGTTTCAAAGGGTAGAAACCCTTGAAAGAGTAGTAAAATTCGTGCTAGGGTTTCTCCAAAGTTACACCCTGCTTGTCCCTTTTTTAATGAATGAAAATTGCAAAACTATATATAGATTTTACAGGGTGACGGCGTCAAGAATGAATGTCTGACGCCGTCAACTCGCCGCCCATAATGAGATCGGATTGCCTAGATCCAGATTTGACGCCCTCATGTGTATTTTAGCTCTGGGCCGTCACCATATCTTGAACCTTGACGGCCATACGTGACGCCGTCACGTTTTCTCTAGACTGTCACCACTTCCACCTCTTGATTTACTCTTGACACCGTCACATGAAGACTCTTGACGCCGTCAGGTACTGTTCCCAGCCAGGAAAATTAAGACTTTGCCGTTTTTGTCACTTTTATGCTCCAGAAACGTCCAAAATGCTTCCTTTTCCAGAATTCACTCCAAAAGTACCTAAAATGACAAAAGGAACGATTTAGGGCAATATTTGATCAAATAAATTCAAATCCGGGCTTAAATGACCCCCTAAAAATGGTTCATTTTTTGCCTCATCATATACCCTTACACTTGAGATTTGCTTGTCCTCAAGCAAATGCGCTTTTATTCTAATCAAAATACAAGTTAGGGGTCATTTAACACTAATATAAAAGTAATTACAATAAATAATCGTTCCACTAAAGACCAAAGACAAACACGGAGGTCATATACTAGCACCTCACAAATAGTGTTTAGATACCCATATCTCTCGGGTGTAATAAAGTATATATCACAATATGGAAATGGAAAACATCTCTCACTACCTGTCATAGCAAAATAGATTACCATAGGCTTGGGAAAGGATCAAACCTCCACCACATGGCATAAGCACCTAGGATAAACTATCAAAGAGGTCTTTCAAAGGGTTATAACGTTAGGTGTAAGGATATGGAATACACGGTTTTGTTGGATATAGGCAATCTTTACTAGTGGCGAGTTAATCATCTTGGTTAATTACATGCACAATACGGCGTTGCTAAGCCAAGACTAGACTCGACTTAAGCTAATGAATGAAAAATAACAAAAACATAAAATAAACATAGAATGAAACGGGATGGTAGTCCGTATGTTTTTTCTCTTTTCTTTTTCTATTTTTTTTCTTTTTTATTTTTTTTCATTTTTTTTTTTTTTTTTTTTTTTTTTTTTTTTTTTTTTTTTTGCGTACACTCTTACCCTACCATCCAAAATAATACATCATAGCGAATGAACATTCCCCTTACACTTGAATTTTTATATACTTTACAATAAACTAATCTAATGACTCGAATTAAGATAATCAAAACACTTGGAGTACTTTTTAAGATTAACGGACATATGGGGGTAATATAAGATGTTCTTCCCCACTACTCCGTAACATAAGTACTTTACCCTTGAGTCCCAATCGTCCCAAAACAATATGTACAAGGATATGACTCGACTTAGCAACCATGTAATCAATTAGATAATTAACTAAGGGTTTAAACAAATAACAATAATGCACTAAAGATGAATGCATACACGGAAGGCTAAGGTGTGGGAAAAATTAGTTGACTTTACTAGCCAAGCAATATGACTTAAATGGTCAAGTAATTATGATACGGGTTTAACACAAGGGTGATCCTAATGCCTCTTATCATGTAGTAAATCCTACTACACGAATGTAGTCTCACTAGCGGTCTCGGGATGCATCACTAACGCAAGTTCTAGAATCTAAACGCTACCGGTACATTCATAAGCACTAATCGTAAATGCTTTTCCTATCAAATCTAAAGGCGAACCTCACATATTTGGGTGGAAAAGTTTTTCGAATGATACGGTTTTGTGCTAGTCATACGACTCCTATCCATGAGACGCTTGCTAAGGCTAAAGTTTCACTCCTAAATGTTGTATAAAATTATAAATTTGGCGATAAAATTACACTAACAAGTATTTCTCATAGTTTTATTACACACCTACCATCAAGCAAACAAACTCAAGTGCAAGTGTATCCTATAAGGTATCATCATTTACCCTCCCCTTACACTTAGGATGAACATTGTCCCCAATGTTCAATTAAAGAATGTAAAAGTAAAACAGGTAAAAGAATGAAATCAAATACTCCCCTGATTCGTTCGGTGTGGATAGTGTGTTAACAAGGTTAGATGTTCCTCCAAGAAAATGAACAATCAAAGCTTCCCTTCCAGAAAAATAAATCATCTTCTTGTCATATGTAACCTGTTGAACCTGAGAAAATAAACAAGGCAACCTCGCGTAAAATCGACGGCAATCTATATATACTAACAAGTCCTAGAAAACAATGTAAGATATAATGCTTGTGGAATGAATGTTTGCAGATTTCCTGGAGTTTATAAAAATAAAGAATTAACAAAATCTTTAAGACTCCGTTAAAAAAACAAAACTAGCAAAATTTCCAGAATTTTACACATGACGCCGTCAGGAATTAACTCATGACGCCGTCAGAAGTGACCTGCAGAAATCTTTACGTTAAGTTTCCAGAAAATTTCTAGAAAAACTTATGTCCTACTTCCTGGAAAATCCTGCAAAACAACGTTATGACTCGATACAATCATTTGACTCAAACAATTACTAATACACATGTTCATTTAATATTGTTGTGGTTCATGCTAAATTTTGTTCTTATAAACAAATTTGGATCTCCCTTACACTTATCTTTTGCAAAATACCTTTATATGCAATTAAGACGAACTTGAAAACAAAATAAAGCATTTTCACAATTTACTTTGAAACATGAGCCACAAACAACAAAAATAAAACATGCATACGGAAACAAATAAAATCAAATAAACAAACAAACAAACAAATAAATAAATAAAGCTTGGGTTGCCTCCCAATGCGCTCGTTTTTGTTCGAGTCACGAGCCTGACTCTACCCTTATTTAACGGAAATAGGGGAGGTTTCCCTACACTTTGAATTAAGTGCGGGTGGAAGTAGCAATACACACCCTTAGGGTGGAAATATGCCACGTGAGGTGAAGGGGGTGAGTGAATGGCTTCCTTCATCCTAAAACTACCCGGATAATATTGGTTGATGGGTGGGTTGGTTCGTCTTTTGTCTCCTAGAAATATATCTAAGTATGGAAAGGTGTGTAAAGATTGAGGTTCCAGTTCATCAACACTAGGAAATTCCCTAGAACTAGGAGTAAGGTTATCACTACAAGTATTCAAACCTATATCCTCAAGTGGTGCCTGGTCCAAGGGTTTTACCTCCATCGAAATTCCTAAAGTTTCTTCTACTTCATCCGGAAAAGTCACGGGCGGTGTGTATGCCTCAAATGATGGTGAACTTGTGGGGTACATGGTGGGCTTAGATTTTCTACTCTATCCTCCATATTATCAAGATTACCTATGTGCTCATCTTGTATTGTGGTGAAATCAAACCACTTTGCGCACCTTATAAGCTTATTATCCCCAAACAAACTTCTTTCTTGTTCCCTCAAACTTGCTATCAATTGATCTGTAACAACATTTGTTGGGTTGTCCATTTTTTTGCCAAGTTGGGCACAATTCTCTATGGCTTCCCATGCTTCATCAGTACTTAATCCCCAAAGGTCCCCATCTGCAGCATGGTCAATGTCCATTTTGGTATAGTGGTCGACATGATGGTAAAATATTTAAATTTGGGACCACAGATTGAAATTATGATGAGGGACTTTTCGGAGTAAATATTTGAAACGAGTCCATGCATCATAAATAGGTTCATCGTCATGTTGTTTAAACATCAAGATGTTATTTGGAGTGGGTGAATTTCGTGGTTGGTAGTATGGTGGATTCGCGTTCTCCATAATGGCTAATGGAATAGTCAATGGAAAGGTTTTTACAAACAAAGACACAAAGAAAAAGATAGACTAAAGAAAACCTAAAAATAAAAATAAAATCTTACTAGAAAGGAATCTAGCAAGAAGACCTAATAAAAAGAAATCCTAACCTAGACAATAACTATTCCCCGGGCTGCGGCGCCAAAAACTTGATACGTGGGAATCGCACCAGGCTTTACCTCTCGAGGGATCTCGAGAAGCTTACAACCCCCACCAGGCAGTGTACCTGATTGTTGTAGTATAGTATAGTGACAAGTACCGGGGGATTGATCGTTCAACTCTAGAATATTGTCGCTAGGATTAGAAAGCCTAAAAACTAGGTCTAGAGGTGAGGGATTTATGAAAGCAATTAAAATCTGGGGTATTGGAAGGAGTGGGCGGAATTAGTTGCTAATCAACTAACCCAATAACTAAGATGCAATCAAAATAAAATGACAGAAATGAAAATAAAGCTAATTAAACTAGTGGTGTGAACAATAATAGGGAGAATTGTGTTTACTTAGGTTTCATTACTCCCTAGAAATTTTTTACAGGTTGATAGTTTGTTACAATTGCGTGGATGACGGGTTATATTCCTTAATACCATTCGTGGGGTGACGTACGTACTTCCCCAACTCTATAAGCTCCTACTTCACTCCTATGTCGAGCCGTTAAAAGCTCCTAACATGGGATCATTAGAATTCGCTCATGCATTAAATACAACCATAATAACCTAGTACGCATTGGTTCATGTTTCTTAAGACATTCAAGCATGTCACCATTGGAATTCTGCCAGTTTTCTTAAGCCTAACATCGAAATCATTCATCCGTAACAACTATAAACAAACAATCAACCCATAATTAACATCTAGGTTTCACTACATCTAAGCAAACACACAAGAGATCTAGCCTAGCATGTTGAATTCAAGACTAGCGTAAGATATATTCAAGCAACAGATACACATATTGATTGAATTGAAAGAGTACTTATCTCAAATTGACATGAAAGGTTTCAAAGGGTAGAAACCCTTGAAAGAGCAGTAAAATTCGTGCTAGGGTTTCTCCAAAGTTACACCCTACTTGTCCCTTTTTTAATGACTGAAAATTGCAAAACTATATATAGATTTTACAGGGTGATGGCGTCAAGAAGGAATGTCTGACGCCGTCAACTTGCCGCCCAAAATGAGATCGGATTGCCTAGATCCATATTTGACGCCGTCATGTGTATTTTAGCTCTAGGCCGTCACCATATCTTGAACCTTGACGGCCATACGTGACGCCGTCACGTTTTCTCTGGACCATCACCACTTCCACCTCTTGTTTTACTCTTGACGTCGTCACATGAAGACTCTTGACGCCGTCAGGTACTGTTCCCAGCCAGGAAAATTAAGACTTTGTCGTTTTGTTCACTTTTATGCTCCAAAAACGTCCAAAATGCTTCCTTTTCCAGAATTCACTCCAAAAGTACCTAAAATGGCAAAAGGAACGATTTAGGGCAATATTTGATCAAATAAATTCAAATCCGGGCTTAAATGACCCCCTAAAAACGGTTTATTTTTTGCCTCATCAGCTTCGTTTATCAAGATCTTTAGAGTATACTGTACTTTAAAACTTGAATATATCTATGGAATCAAAAAGATATCTAGAAGGGCGTTCTTTGAATGAGCCACCATTTCTCGAAAATGAAAATTTTGTCATTTGAAAAAATGAATTTGAAAGTTATGTGAAATCAATAGATCAAAATCTTTGGCATGTCTTTTCAATTAGTGATTTTTTTTACTAATGAAAGAAAATTTTGAAAATCAAAATTTCATAAGAAACTTTTGCAAAACATTGAAGCAAAAATATTGGTTTATGAATCTTTGACGAAAATTGATTTTGATAGAAACAATTTTATGTCAAGTGGCAAATGACATATGGTAAAATAGTTTAAAATTGCATCAAGGAAATGTTCAATCCAAAGATGATGAAAATATGTTATTAGAAAAACACTTAGGGGGTGCTTGGTAAGGGGGTTAAGGGGGTGGGGAATGGGTAAGGAATTCAAAAGGGCCCACCTCACTCAAATTAGGTGCTTGGTTAGGGGTGTGCAAAGGTATTGATTATCCCGTAGTGGGTAATCAACATTATAGAGTAAATTGAGGGGTAAGGTATTGATTACCCACCTCACTAAATCCTTTGCATTCCCTTTGCCTTTCCCTTTACCTTTACCTTTCCCCACTTTGAACCAAGCGGACCCTTAGTTTGAGTAGATTCATGTACTACTTGTTCGAATGTTTTTATTGTAGGAAATGTTGCTGACAAGGATCTAATAAGCAATCTAGTTGATGCACTAATCTTCAAGTCTTGAAGTGATGCCGATGAAGAAGACATTATTCGGTTTTTAATGTGTTAAGAGAATAGCTAGCGGACAAGACAATGTGCGCCTTGTATGTGGAACTAATCAAGTAGTTGATTCACCAAGTGAGTGTCATCAAGTCTCGCATCACATACAACACATGTTATAGTAATACGTTATTAAGGATAGCTAGAGGCCAAGGTAAGTTTTCTTACAACCATGACTATCATGCTTGCTATTTGAGTGTTTGCTATATGATTATGTGACTACGTGATTAGTTATTACTCGCTTGCATGCTAGATAATATTTGTGTGCTAAAACTAAAGAGTTTTCATAAAGACCAAGACACCAATAACCGGAAAAAACCACAACTTTACTGCCGATGGTCCCCAAAAGATTGGCTGATTTTAGACCAAAACACGGTTTCACTTTACATTTATCAGTAAAACAAATCAAACACTTAGTGTGACAGCTGAGTTACTGAAAAACAAGGTTAAATCATCCCCCTACTATATTAAGAATTAAATCCAAGGTCTCAAGCTTTAGATCACAAAACACTCCTACATACTAATCATCAATTGTAAGTCATACTCATCCAATTCCTTCAAATTATATAATTAGGGTTTATTGTGAAATTGGATTTGGGGATCTTAAATCTTTTATGAAATTTTGGAACAATTGACATCTAAGCTCAATAATAGATTAATAGTAAGATTCTTATTAAATACATTCATTAGTTAAAAGAAATGCTCTCATGTATATAATCATAAACATGATAATCTTCAAGGTAGACATCATTACCAAAATGCTAAAACATAACCCTAAACTCCTCATTGTTAAATATATGTTAAAAACATTCACTCTAATTGATAATCAAACCAAACTTTGAGAAAGATAAAAATGTAATAATAACCTTGTGATTCTTCTTCTTATAGGGAACTAAAGGTCACACATATATGATTTTGATCATCTCAACACCGACTCTTATACTCCTAGAATCTCTCTTGATCCAACCACTCCGGGAAGTCACATTCGTCCCTATGTGAATGTTGAGACTCGTCGCCTTCATAAGGGACGAATTGTTGATCCCTTCTTTGCCTATTATAGAGACATTAATACCACCTTTCGTACCATAGGATTCGATTGTTTGCTTCATATCAATGAGAAAATTTGTCCTTGCTTTGTGTTAGAATTCTTTCGACAAGTTGAACTCGTATGTAACAAGGATCAATCTTTGTCACTTTGGTTTTGGATTAGGAACTTCAAATTTGTCCTTAATCATGAGCAATTTGCTCAAATCCTTTGTATTCCCAATCATGGGCAATGTGCCTATACTGAAGATTGGTGTCTCGAGTCACTCTTCAACTATAGAGAAGAAAACAATCCCTACTACTCCTACATACCTCATCCTTGTGAAATTACCAAACTTCTTCGTACTCAAACTTTCCCTACCTTGATCAAACAAAAATTCATATGATAGAGGTTCGTAATGAACTAATTCCTTGGGCTGTCATCCTGAAAGAGAATAGTCTTGGTCTCAAATGGATTCATGAGCAACTCCCAGCGTGTTGTGCTTACATGATGTATTGTCTACACACTCAACAACCATACAATCTTGCCTATCACTTTGCTAAGCGAATTTTACATCTCAAGGGTAACCAAACCAAATTGATACCCTACGGGATGTTCCTAACACGTCTCTATCACTACATCATGAACTTTCATCCTTATCTTCGTGGCCCTCAATATTCTCTCTTTGATCCTATCATGGAACCCATCAATGAGCTCCATGTCTCCTCCATTTTTATCTCCTCGTCATCTGTCGACTATGACATCTATGATGATCCCACACTCGAGAATGAGGAACAGGCTAAAGTCAAAAATGTCATGTAACAAGAACAAGTCACAAACACCATTGACAAGGCAATACCATGATGGATTATCTTACAGTATTGTATTATTATGTTTCTTACGTATCTGTACTATTTGGATTTGTTAACTCTTGAATGTTGTTATCTATGAATGCTTGCTTGAACTTGTCTCAAACTTGCATGATTGTTTAAGCACTATCCACTTGTGTTTTAAGCTTGCTATAATTCAGAAAATGTTTAGATCCCTGCAGATTGCTCAAAAGAAAAAGTGGGTAAAAATCTGGGAACTCACTACTGACGGTCCCTTATCAACCTGGCGGTCCTCCAGTGATAAAGGACCGTCCAGCATTTAACGGACCGTCCCTATGGGATCATGGATTTTTGCTCTATTTTCTTCTTTCGTGCAATCCTAAACCTATTGCATGATTATCACTACCTTACCATATTTAAATAAACAACTTGAAGTGCTTAAGATTTCCTAATGCATAATTTGCCAAATCATAACCATGCTTGATTATTTAAACACCACTCCTCTTCTTCAACCTCATTACAATCACCTCTCATTTCATCTTCATCACCTACAATGGCATCATCTTCCACCTCCTTGCCAAACTCAAATAAAAGACTCACAACCTCACTCAATTCACAACCATCAAACAAAAGGCCTAAGATCAAAATCATTCCACCACAAACCAACTTCATTGATCTCACTCTTTGTGACATAACTCCATCTTCAAAGTCACCACCATCCTCACCTCAAGCACCAAATGCACCACTTAAAACACTATCCACCAATAAAACATCCTACTCTTCATCAAAGCCATCATCTAGTTCAAAGCCAACCACATCACCTTTCTCATCATTCATCAAAAACTTGTCACCTTTGCTCACCCAATCCAGCTCGGGTGCTTACACTCCATTTGTGAGTAATCAACCATCATCTCATACCCTTTCTAGCTCTCCACCAAGAAACTCACATCCTTTCCCAACAAACTCACCAAATCATACCACCACATCACCAAATGGGCCTTTGGAAAACACTCCTCCCACTCCACCATCATCTCTAAACCTTGGCAATCCCGTTCCTTACTACTTTGTTAACAGCTACACCGTGGGATGTGCATGTTGTTATCATAACTTTCATCTCATCTCTACTCTAAGAGATGAACTCTACATCATGTTTGGACACGTTGAGTTTCTTCTTGCTCAACAAAATTTGCAACCAACTCCCATTTCAACCATGCCGCCTTTGGCTCCACCTTCATCCTCACCATCAACCTCTCCACCCTCTAACTAGATATCTTTACATATCTAGATAAGAATAATCAAGTGGAAGATATATTTTGGGACAAGTATGCTTTAGGAGATAGCTTGTTGTATTAGTTGATAACTATTGTTGTAGTTTAAATGATGTCTTAATCATGTGATGATGTATGTTCTAATATGTATTCCATGAATGAATGATCTTGTATGCTTTTCATGTGGAAAATGAATGATAATTAGACTTTAAATTTATGATAACATGTTGTGATGTTTGTCATGGTTGACTTAAAAATGGACTAAAATTATTCAACCTTAAAAATGGGAAGTTACTAAAATCACAACACATCTGCCAACCAAGTCACCTCCTGGTGGCGGTCCTTTAATGGATCGGCAGTCCCACAATCAATAAGGGACCGTCCCCAGTAGGAGCTAAAACTCAGATTTTTCTCCTTGAGTGTCCAACTGATTCATGCTATATCTACTTGATTTCACACTTATATTCATCTTATTTCTCCATACTCTTATATATATATATATATATATATATATATATATATATATATATATATATATGCATGCGCTTTGCTTCTAACTTGTTTTTGTAGCACATCACCATAGCTCGATTCCCCGGTGCCCTTATTTAGGGGGAGCACTTAGCTAGCGGGAGCTTGTATACCGTTTATTTCTTCGACGATGCCCTATTCAGGATGATAGTATTCCATCAACTACGATGATGCCCTTTCAAGGATGCTTGTGTCTCCTCTCCTCAACACCGACGACACCTTTTTGATTCTACAAAAAGGGGGAGAAGTAACGGGAAAACTCATTAAAAATTTATTAACGCATAAATTTACCTAAAATGAGTTTATATTTTTTAATCATCAAAAAGGGGGAGATTATTAATACAAATAATGTCAAAAATGTTATTTGTATTATTCGGTCTCCTTGTTCTTTGATAATCACAAAATATAAAGACATGTTACGTAAAGTTACGGTTAATAAGTTTTTAATCGAGGAAACTCGTTTCTTCTACGTAGCTACTACAACGTCACTTCAGGTATGAACAAACTTTATACCGTCATTAGTAAAGTGATCAAAGAATTTTATTTTCTCCTAAACTTACATTTTTAAGTTTGACAAAACATTTTCACAAAAGTATTTTTGTGTTTTTAAAGAAATGTTTTATTAAGAAAATATATTCAAAATTCAAATTTGTAACAGCTATATTTCCCCCCAAAACAGTTAAGTATTCACCACGTCAGGACAAAAATGAGAGCGTCTGTCAGGACGGTCGCTTAAAGTGGTTGGCGGTCCCTTAGTGATAAAGGACCATTGCCTATTTAAGGGACCGCCACCTCCTGTCGTGTATAAATAGTGAACTGTTCCTCTTCAGAAAATGAGATTCTTACACACACAAAAAGTATTCTGTTTCATATTTCTTTGTTCTTTGATCACTATAACATTTCGGTATATGTTTATAAGTGATTTCCTCTTCCGCAATATGCAAGAGAAGAACTCTCGACGTAGATGAAGATTTGAGATGTTGAAGTGCGTTCCTTTTCCGCAAAGTGCAAGAGAAGAACTCTCGACGTAGATGAAGATTCGAGATGTTATAGGTATCCATACACAAACGTAGCAAGTGTTACGGTTATAGGTCTTGTAAATATTGTAAATACTTCCGACTTGTGTGTGAGTCGAGGATGGAGTTATGTGTGTGTGAACTTGTAAGAAGATGAAGATCCAAGAAGTCTTCTAACTAGATTAGTTCATGTATTTGTTGTGAGGAGAGTGTTGTCCGAGTGTCTAGGTTAGGACTTAGTATGTCATGTGTGAAGGCTTGGATCGGGAAAGGATTCAAGTGTGTCTTTGTGTGAAGACTTGGATTAGGTGAAGATCAAAGTGTGTCTTAGTATGAAGGATTGAATCAGGTGAAGGTTCAAGTGAACGAGAGTGCTCGTTCTTGTGAAGACTTGGATCGTGTGTCGATCTAAGTAGGACAAGAGTGCTTGTTCGTGTGGCCATGTCGGCCTTGGTGTAGATTTGGTTCTAGCTACGATTAGGACTCGACATTCCACTTAGTGTCGTTAAACCTTGTGTAAGCTTGTGTATGGATTGCTCCGCCTGAAGGAGTATGTTGGTATAGTGATTGATAACTCTCGAGTGTGGTACTCGGGGAGTGGAGTAGGACGAAGGAATAAGCTTTGTGCCAAACCACTATAAATCACCGCGTCCCTTTGGTTGTGTTCTTTCCTTACTCTTTACATTACTTATTTATTTATGTTTGTTAGTAGCTAAATAGATATCACATAAGAAGTAGAATTCAACATGTTTGCTAAAGAATATTAACCGGACCTAAAAACGGCGAAACGTTTTTGCAATTTCATAAGAAACGGTGAAACTATTCAACCCCCCCCCCTTCTAATTTCTACAGTTTGTTTGTTTATTTGATTTTATTTGTTTCCTTATGTACACTTTTCCTTATTGTTTATTGTTCATGTCTCAAATAAAATTGTGAAAATGCTTTATTTTGTCTTTAACCTCGTCTTAATTACACATAAAGGTATTTTGCAAAAATGATAAGTGTAAGGGAAGACCATATTTTTTTCTAAGAACGGATTGAACATGAAATATAACAATTAGAAATTAGTATACATATTAGTAATTGTTTGAGTCAAATGCTTGTATCGAGTCACAACAAATGTTTTGCAGGATTCCAGGTATTAAAACATAGATTTTTCAAGAAATTTTCCAGAAACAAAATATAAAAAATTCTGTCAGATCGTTTCTGACGGCGTCAGGGGTTAAAGCCTAACGGCGCAGAGGTTATTTTCGGAAAATTTTTCCAGGTTTAGTTTTTCTGCTGGAATTGTAAAGTTTCGTAAAATCTAAAATTTTTAAACTCTAGGAATTTGCAAACATTTATTTTGCAAGAATTCTATCTTTACTTGCTTTCTATGATTTACTTTTATATAGAATTTACTGTCAATTTTACACGAGGTGTCGTGTTTGTTTTCTTTGTTGTTTAACAGGTTATATTGGACAAGAAGATGATTATATTTCAGAAGTGAAGCTTTGCATGTTCATTTTCTTGGAGGAGGATTTAACCATGTTACCATATCGTCCATACCAAGCGAATCTGGGGAGTATTAGTTTCTTTCATTTTCATTTTAACTTTGCTTTCACACCTTTTATTTTGAACATTAGGGACAATGTTCTACTTAAGTATAAGGGGGTAAATTGGGATACCTTAGAAAGTACAACTTCGCTTGATTTTTGTTTTGTTTAATAGTAGATGTGTAATAAAACTAAGAGAAGTACTTGTTAGGGTAATTTTGACACCAAATTTAAATTTTTTTGCAACATATAGAAGTGAAACTTTAGTCTTAATAAGCTTCTCATGGATAGGAATTATATGACTATCACAAAAACCGTACCACTCAAAAATTTCCACCCAAATATGTGAGGTTTGCCTTTAGATCTTTAGGAAAATCATTCATTATTAGTGTTTATGAGTGTACCGATAGTATTTAGATTCTAGAACTTGTGTTAGTGATGCATCTTGAGACCGCTAGTGAGACTGCATTCATGTAGTTAGGATTTGCTATATGATAAGAGGCATTAGGATAACCCATGTTTTAAACCTGTATTATAATTACATTGACTTCATTGGTTAAGTAATTTTCCTACACCTTTGCGATGTACTCAATTTTAGTACACGATACCCCTAGTACACCCCTCAGAGTGTATCTTTTTCGTTTCTAACTTTAAGTATACTACTTAAAGGAAGAATTTGTTTACAAAAAACCCCCCAAATGTACACCCAAATCGCTTTAGCCTACCTTGTATGCACTCATATTTTGTGCATTATTGTTACATGTTTAAACCCTTAGTTAGTTGTCTAGTTGATTACATGGTTGCTAAGTCGACTCATATCTTGTACATATTGTTTTGAGATGATTGGGACTCATGGGTAAAAGTACTAGTGTTATGGAGTAATGGGGAATAACATCATTTATTACCCCCATATGTGCGTTAATATTTAAAGTAATCCAAGTGTTTCGATTATCTTAATTCGAGTCTTTATTTTTAGTTATGTAAAAGTTTAAGTGTATGGGGAAAGCTAGTTCCCTTTGATGTATTATTTTGGATGGTAGAGTAAAAGTGTATCCAAATATATATATATATATATATATATATATATATATATATATATATATATATATATATATATATATATATTAGGAATACAATAATTCATATGAAAGACTCGGTCACCCCGAGTATCTAATAACATTAAGTTAGCTCGTAGTCATTACTATCATTAGTTAAGAGTAGTTTAGTTTAAGTATCATCATAGAGGAAGGACGGGTCTTTACCCACTGTACATCCTATCCACAGCCCAAGAGTGGGGCGTTTTGTATGTACTATAAATACCCCTCTCCCTCTAAGGGAGAGGGTTGGACCTTTCATTTGAAGCTAATACATTCTACTCATTTCTCTCTCTCTCTAAACCAATGAACCAAACCATCATTGTAATCATGTTTGTGACTTAGTGTATATCTTACAATTGGTATCAAGAGCCATGGTTTCATCTTAGGGCCTTGGATATTCGGATTTGGTGTGGTTTTCTTTGGTTTTAGTTTGTTAGAATAGTTTTTTAGGAAAACATCTTGGTTTGATCTTGTTTTTGTAATATGAAGTGTTATAGGTGTACTTTCGTGATTAGTGGTGTTATATTTACTTAGTTCTTTAGTTGGTTATGCTATTTCTTTCGTTAGTTTGGAGTTGTGAAGGATTTTGGGTCGTTTTCTTGTTAGCGATTACCTCATCTTTTGGAGTTTCTTCGTAGCGATTAGCTCAGATTGGGTAGCGAGTAGATCTAGCGTTTAGCAGAGGTTGCTATTTTTGGATAACCGGACAAATCGCTAGATAGCGATTGGCTTAGCTGCTAGTGGTAGCGATTAGTACACATTGTCGTGTTGTGTTTCTAGCGTTTACCTCTTCTTAGCTATTAGCTCATTCATGCGATTAGCTTGTTCCAGCGTTTAGCTTACATCAGCGATTAGCTCCAGCTAGTGATTATCTCTCTTCTGTGATTAGCTCCAGCTAGCGATTACCTCCAGCTAGCAATTACCTCTCTTTAGTGATTAGCTCCATCTAACGATTATCTCTACTCAGCGATTTGCTCTAGCAATCTGGTGGTATTTAGCGATTAACTCAGTTGTGAGATTCTACTGATTGGTTAATTACTTGTACTTGGTGAATTGTTGTAACTTAAGTCATCTCGATTAATCTGATTATGGTTTGACGTTGTGAGTTAATTCTTACGACTTGACTTATTAAGATCGGATATATTGTAACTTGACTTGTCGCGACTTGACACTTAGTGCAAATTGTAAATTATTCAAGATATCAGTCTAAGTCTAACTCGCATATTACATCCTTCGGTTTCTTTTGTTGACTTTAGTAAAATCCCTGGAAAGAATCAATTTCTCGGTTTAAGTCACAAGAGTTGTAAAATCCCGGTTAAGATTATATCATGGCAACTACGGCTTCAACTGATGACATTCAAGCTGCCGGGTCCAATACCCAACCTCCTATGCTCGATAGGACTGACTATGAATCATGGGCACAAAGAATTCGACTATATTGCCTGGGTAAGGAAAATGGCGAGAACATTCTTCGATCAATTGACGAAGGTCCCCTCCAGATGGGTATAACAAGAGATGTTATCTCCACTGCTGATGATGGAACTGTCACCTTTGGAATCGATAGACCACGTACTTAGAATGACCTTGGTGATGCTGAAAAGAAGCGCTAGGATGCAGATATTCGAGCCTCCAACATTGTGATACAAGGATTACCCAAGGATGTGTACAAGCTCATTATCTTCAATACATATGCCAAAGCTGTTTGGGATAATGTCAAAATGCTTTTAGCCGGGTCAGAGCTCACCAAAGAAGATTGTGAGTCACAGCTGTATGATGAGTTTAAACATTTCAAGATGAATCCTGGTGAAAACATCACTGATTACTAAGCCAGATTTCACAAGCTTGTTAATGACATGAAGATGATCCGAATGACAATGCCCAACATCCAACTCAACTCAAAGTTTGTCACAGCAGTAAAACTCAACAAGGGACTCAGAAACACCAACTATGAACAACTCTATGCTTACTTACAACAACATGAGAAGCATGCAGTGTATGACCGTGAATTGAGGGACAATCTCAATCCAACCTCCACAAGTGATCCTCTTGCCTTCATATCAAATGTTCAAACACTTAACCAACCATCACATGATCAAGTCTTTCTTCATCCTGTACCAACCACACAGAACCAGTCATCCAATGGTCAATCATCTATGCAATCACCAAGTGTCATGAGCACTCAACTGGACTCGGGATACTCTCACACTAATAAGATGATTGATAACCTATCCAACCAAGTGTCTCTACTTATTCAGCAATTCAGAGTGACACTTCCTCAGACTAACAACCAACTCAAAACATCATCTAACCCACGTAATCTTGCTGTTGTGGAAGATGGACGTGTTGTGGTTCAAGGAAGGCAAAATGTCAATCAAAGGAATGGAGTATGGGGGTTTGCTCAGAACAGAGTTGGTAATTCTAATCAGGGACAAGGAAGATAACCCAAATGCTACAACTATGATGGGTTAGGTCACATTTCTAGGAATTGCACTCAACCTAAGCGTCCCCAGAACTTAGACTACTTCAAGGGTAAGATGTTACTTATGCAAGCACAGGTAAGTGGAGTGGCATTGGATAAGGAGCAGCTGTTATTCCTAGCTGGTGATGAAGGAAACACTTTTGATGCTGATGTAGATGACCAACCTGTTCAGGACTTAGCACTTAATGATCCAAACATCTTTCAGGCAGAGGATTGTGATGCTTTTGACTCAGACGTTGATGAGAACCCATTGTACAAACCATTTTCATGGAAAATTTATCATCTACTGTCTCATCACCTCAAAAATCCGGTTCCTCCAAGCCATCCATCATATCTGACGTACTTAAGTTGTATGATGTATGTAAATGTGTTGATGAACTGAAGATTCTCAACGATATACATCAGATTAATGTTGCTGAGTCAAATGAGGTTGAATTGAAAAGCAACAATGTTTCTCCAATTGAGCAACATATGGATCTCAACACAAAATCTGATGTATCTAGTGGAGCATCATCGATTGTATGTGATAATGATGTTATGCATGAACAAAGGATTCCTGACGAAGTACAACAAACAAACGTGGTGGGATTAGATATTGCTAATATGGGAAATAGCAATAATGTCCCATATGAACAATATGTAATGCACGACGTCGAATCTGTTGTACCAAGTGATGCATTCTCTATTGATGATAATGTGTGTGAATTGGATGAGTTCACTGTTGTTGCACCCGATGACACCTTGACCACTAGGATTAATATTCTTAAGGATCAGGTAACTTGTTATGAACAACGTGTAAAATTTGAGCTAACCAAACGTGAACAAAAAATAGATTGGCTAATGCATGCATATATAACTGAATATAACTTAAGGGAAGAAAAATTAAAACAAGAGTTAAAGTCAGTACAAAATCAACTTGATCAAGCTGTTAAACAAAAATAGGAGATTCAGGATAGTGTAAGTGCATTAAAAGGTGATTTTCAAGAAAAAGAAACTAAACTCTTAAATGATTTTTCCAATCTTAAGGCGTTGAAAAACAAACTTGAAAACAAATTGCAATAGATCTTCAATATAGTGAAATTGTGAGGAAAAATGCCCTTATCATGAATGACAATTTGCTTGCTAAGTGTATTACACAAGATGTATTCTACACTGCTACTGACGCTACATTAACTGCTTGTCAATTTCTTGAAATGTCTGTTGCTTTTAATGTTCTCGAAAATCGTGTTGTTGAGCTTGAGGGGGAGAATTTCAAACTGCATGAAAAAATTCAAAATGATGATCATGATAACATGGTCAAGCACTTTTCTAAACTAGAAGTTGAAAATCTTAACTTACAACTAAAATATCAACATTTAGAAGAAGGATTAAAATATCAAATGCCATCTTTGGATGCTCCTGAATTTGATGCATATTTTGAATTAGCCAAACGGGATGATGAAATTCAAGCTCACACCAACACGATTCGAAAATTGAGGGTCCAAATCGCCCAATTAAAATCTCAAAAGTGTGATGATCGGCTCCCATAAACCATAGTCTGCAGATTCTTAGGATTTTCAACTTAAAGACATGAACAATAAACTCAAATATGAAAATGATTGTTTTCAAGCTGAAAATTCAAAAGTCAAACAACATTACAAAGAGTTATATGGTTCAATTAAGATCACACGTGATCAAACCAATGAAAAAATAACTTCTTTGCTAAATGAAATTGAGAATCTAAAGACCAAGGTGAAAGGGAAAATGCCAGTCACTACATGTGACAATGTCACTTCTAAGGTCTGTGAATGTAAAAATTATGCGTGTGAGGCCGTGATTATTTCTCTTCCCCTTAGGAACAATGAGTTAGTCCATAGCGATTACCTTAGACATCTTATGGCTTGCCTTGACATGATTCGTGAGACCATTGAAGAAAATACAATGGTGAGACCTTCTGATAACACCTTGTTAGACGTTAGTTTTCTCATAAATCGGTCGCAAGAACTCTTAGAATATGCCATAGGTACGTGTCCTGTGATTCTCAACATGCGAGATAGAAAGGCTATATCCTCATCTAAAATTTTGAACAAGCATGTTACCTTTGACGTACCTTTGGCAAAATCTGAACATAACACATCACCTCTTAGAAAACAAACAACAATGTAACAATCTAATGCTCCCATCGTTAATTCTACAGGAGTAAGCAATGACACTAAAGCTAGCAGGTCAAAGCCTAATAGCAATACAAGGAATGATAGGACTTCGCCAGCCAAGAGTGCTCGAGGGAAGAAAGTAGAAGACCACCCTAGGAACAATAAGATTGATTTGAATGAAAAGAATCGTGTTGATTCTAGTATTAGCTTTAAGCGTACTGTAATTAATTCGAATTCTAATGCTACTTGTAAGACATGTAATGGTTGTTTGATTTCTGGTAATCATAATGATTATGTTGTGTCATTTTTGAAGTCTTCTTACGTATCCTCAGTTAAGATTGCTAAGACACATAAACTGGAAAATCATACTTGGAAAACTACAGGAAAGACTTTTACCAGTGTAGGATATCAGTGGAGACCTACAATTCTGTGACTCCGATCTGGAAGTGGCCTTCAGAAAGCACACTTGTTTTGTTAAAGAATTGGATGGTGTTGATCTTCTGAAATGAAGTCGTGGCACAAATCTTTACACTATCTCTATCGAAGATATGATGCGGTCCTCTCCCATTTGCTTGCTCTCTAAGGTCTCGAAGAACAAATCATGGTTATGGCATCGCCAGTTGAATCACTTAAACTTCAGCACCATTAATGAACTTACCCGCAAGCAATGTTGCAAAAATCGGCCGAATCGGCCGATTAATCGCCGATTAATCGCTAATCGGTGATGCACCTTGTCGATTTTCGAAAATCGGTGAAAAAATCAGCCTAGGCAAAAAAATCAGAAAAAATGGGTCAAAAATCGGCCGAATCGGTCAAAAATCGGCCGAATCGGCCAAAAATCGGTCTAATCGGCCAAAAATCGGCCGAATCGGTCAATTTAAAAAAAATAGAAATTTAGGCATTTTAGTTAATTTGGGGATCGTTTATTTCACTTATAACGTACAATGGGCCTCATAATCAGAATTGAAGCCTTTTATTGAGGTTTGTAAACATAGAAGGCTTGGAATCAGTTAAATCTTTAGTTTGCTATCGAGAAATTCCCAAAACATGCAGGAAATTCCAAACCAATTAATCACCGATTAATCACTGCCTTGACCGATTACAGGCTGCAGGGTGGTCGACCGCCCGACTACCGATTCACGATTTTTGCAACATTGCCCGCAAGGATCTTGTTCGAGGCATGCCCAGATTGAAGTATGAAAAGGATCATCTTTGTTCAGCATGTCAATTGGGAAAAAGCAAGAAACACACTCAGAAACCCAAGCCGGCCAACACCATTACAGAAGTTCTCCATACCCTTCACATGGATCTGTGTGGACCTATGAGAGTGCAGAGTTTCAATGGGAAAAGATACATTCTCGTGATTGTTGATGATTGCTCACAATTTACATAGGTGAAGTTTTTGAGATCCAAGGATGAAACTCCGGAGATCATCATTAAACTTATCAAGAAACTGCAAGTAAGGCTCAACAAAACTGTTAGAATCATACGCACAGACAATGGAACAGAGTTTGGCAATAAACAACTCACTAAATTCTATGAAAGTGTTGGCATCAGTCATCAAACAAGTACTTCTCGCACTCCTCAACAAAATGGAGTTGTTGAAAGACGAAATCGTACTCTAGTTGAAGTTGTTCGTACTATACTAATATTTTCTAGAACTCCAATGTTTCTATGGGCTGAGGATATTGCTACTGCTTGTTATACTCAAAATCGATCATTGATACACCCTCTCCACAGCAAAACACCTTATGAGCTAGTTCATATCAGAAAACCTTATCTTTACTTTCTTCATGTGTTTGGAGCTCTTTGTTATACAACAAACGATAGTGAAGACTTAGGTAAGCTAAAGGCTAAGGGTATATTGGGGTATTTGTTGGTTATGCACCAGATCGAAAGGGGTACCGAATCTAAACAAGAGAACCCGAAAAATCATGGAAACAATCCATGTCACGTTTGATGAGCTGACAGAGCATACGGTTTCAGGACACACAAGTTCTGGACCCGCACCATACCTTTTATATCCTGGACGGATTAGTTCGGCCCTTGTACAGAATACCAATGCTGCCATTCCTTATGTACCTCCTACTAGTGAGGAATTGAAAAAGTTATTTGATCCTATGTTTGATGAATACTTTGAGCCACAGCAACCTCACGAACCTGAACCACCTGCGGCAGATCCTAATGACTCGGTTTTTAATGCTCCACATTTTACAAATGATCCATCCCCTTCCATTTCTCTAGGTCAGGATGCTCCAGTATCCAGTCACTCTCAACATGCATCAAATGTACAATCATCCTCTGAGCATCAAGGAACGGCAGCAGATAATTCATGTTAAGTTAATCCTTTTGCTCCACCAGAAGATGAGCCGTTTGAAAATATTTTTTCTCCTGAGTTCTCTAATGATGCATCTTCCTCAGGAGAATCAAACTCTGCTACATCAGTTCACTACCCTCAACCTCAGGAACATCTCAGAAAATGGACCAACGATCACCCTATTGACAACATCATAGGGAATCCTTCTCAACTAGTGTCTATAAGAAAATAATTAGCCACCGATGCCTTGTGGTGCTTCTTTAACTCCTTTCTATCCAAGACCGAACCCAAAGATTTCAAGGATGCTTTGTCAAAGGAATGTTGGTTCACAACAATGCAAGAAGAGATCCATGAATTCGATCGTCTTGATGTATGGGAATTAGTACCTCATCCGGAATGTGCAATGATCATTGCTCTCAAGTGGATATTTAAAGTAAAACTTGATGAGCATGGTGATGTTTTGAAAAACAGGGCATGGTTAGTTGCTAAAGGATATGGTCAACAAGAGGGAATTGACTTTTAAGAATCGTTTGCACCGGTAGCTCGTATTGAGGCCATTAGAATATTTCTCGCCAATGCTGCTAGCAGTAACATGATTGTCTACCAAATGGATGTTAAGACTGCTTTCCTGAATGGAGATTTAAAATAAGTGGTCTACGTTACTCAGCCTGAAGGATTCGCGGATACGGAACGGCCAAATCATGTGTATCGTTTAAAGAAAGCTCTCTATGGCCTAAAACAAGCACCCATGGCTTGGTACGACACCTTGTCCAAGTTTCTTCTAGCAAACCAATTCACCAAGGGTGTCGTTGATCCTACTTTGTTCACTAGGAAGACTGGAATTCATCTACTTCACGTTCAAATTTATGTAGATGACATCATATTTGCATCTTCGGATCCTAATGAATGTGATCGATTCTCTAAGGAAATGAGTTCCAAGTTTCAAATGTCGATGATGGGACAGATGTCATTCTTCTTGGGGCTACAAATCTCAAAAAATCCAAGTGGCATCTTCATTAATCAAGCTAAATATGCTAATGACATTCTGAAGAAATTTGGTTTTGATGCAAGTGACTCAGTTGACACTCCAATGGTTGAGAGATCCAAACTTGATGATGATTCATCAGGAGTACAAGTTGATCAAACCAAATACAGAAGCATGATTGGATCTCTCATGTATCTCAGTGCAAGTAGGCCGGATCTTCTATTTGCTAGATGCATGTGTGCTCGGTATCAATCCAAGCCTACCAAAAAGCACTTAGAAGCAGTCAAGAGGATATTTAGGTATCTCCAAGGAACCATTCACATGGGTCTCTGGTACCCCAAAGACACTGCTATGGCTCTCACGGCCTACTCAGATGCAGATCATGCGGGTTGTCAAGATACTCGATGAAGTACGTCCGGAGGTGCTCAATTTCGGGGTGCGAAACTTGTAAGTTGGTCATCAAAGAAGCAAACATGTACATCCATATCATCCATAGAGGCTGAATACATTGCTATGTCCTCATGTTGTGCTCAAATTTTGTGGATGCGATCTCAACTATCGGACTACGGCTTTGTCTTTAACAAAGTTCCGATGTATTGTGATAATAAAAGTGCCATTACTCTATGCTGTAATAATGTCCATCATCCCAGATCCAAGCATATCGACATCCATCACCACTTAATCAGGGAACAAGTAGAGAAAGGGGTGGTGGAACTTTACTTCTCGAGGATAGAGTTTCAGCTGGCTGACATCTTTGCAAAGGCTCTTCCGCGAGAAAGGTTTCAGTTTATTCTTCCATGACTAGGGATGAAGAGCCTTACGCCAGAATCTCTTAAGCGTCTTCAGGAAGAAAATGAGGAGTAAAGGATTTTCCTCACATATCCTTTGTATATAGTTTAAAACAAAAACAAAATAGAAAAATATAAAACCTACAAAAACCATAAAAATCTGAAAAATCTTCTAAATCCAAAAATATTCTTCTCACGACATGTCTCTTGTGTAATCAATATTATGTACGTTTCTAGAAATGTCATTCAATAATGACACGGAAACATACATATGCTTGAGCAAGAGTTTTGTAACAATTCACATTTTCAGGTTAACTTCTATTCCTGAAAATTTCACTATTCATTTTACTATTCACTTTTACTATTCACTTTTCCGAAATTTGATTTTTATTTCATATTCTCATATGATAAATCATTTCTATGGCAAAATAAAAGTTTGACACTCATCAGATCATTTTCGCGAAAGTTATTAAGGAACTACACGTTTTAGGGTAAAACGTCATTCAAAAATCCTACGCACAACGAAACTCGACCGCGTTAATTTTCCCCGCATCAGAAAAATGTTTGATACACTCATAATTTATTTTAGAATTAATCATGACTAAGAAAAATGTGACAAATAAACCCTCGGCCGTGAGAAACAGAAATTTTCGTTTTTAAGCGCTTTTACTTAGCCGTAACCTTAGCCTATACCTGCACCGCGTTTCTAAGACAATTTGAGTTTTCATATTTTTAGAAAAAGTCAACATATTTTTTCCCTCCTCCTTTGACCAAAAATCATTCCTTGATTTTATAAATCATTCCTTGATTTTTAGGCTTACGGTTTTATGTCTTAAAGACATAAAATACCAACCGACACTAGACTGAGCCCAGTCTAGACATTATAAGTCATTTTAAATCATTATTATCCTATTAGAAAAGTAACATTTTACTTTTCTCAATTTTACACAATATTCGTACGTTTTAAGTATTACGCGTTTTAGACCCGTGTTTCCAGTTTTAGGAGGGTTTTAGCACCCCAATGGAACCTACCACTCATTTTATATTTTATTATGGAGTATATTGACATGTTTAACCATTCTTTCAAGTTCCACATTTTTACGATACCCGGTTTTACGTTTTATGGCTTAATCATTTACGGTTAGCATTTTACGGAGTCAAAACTAACTAAATATCTAGGATAATATCATCCAAAGACCAAGTCATCCACCCTACCCCTTGTGAACCGCCAATAGGGGGAGTCACCTTTGTGTGGCTTGATCTTGACCATTGATCCTTTAGATCATTACAAGTGTCTTAACTAACCATAGTTAAATTCTAACCTAATATATGGTTAACTATTTGTCCTACCCTATAAATACCAAGCTAAACACATGAAATTCCTTGCACCCTCCTCTTTTTATCTAACAAAGTCCTAAAATCCTAAGGCACTTTTCTTATATTTTGTAAGAAAGTTAACTAGTTTTTGAAAAAAAACTAGTGTTTGATCTTCAATCTTGGAAATTTTCTAAGAAGAGTTGTTATAACTTTAAAGTCTCCAAAAAGACGTAGTTATAATCTTCAAATAACCTCGGTTTATCAAAGATCACAAATCCTTCAAGAATACAAGAGTAGAAGGATTGCTAAAGTGAAGAGAAGCTTGTCAATCAAAGTCCTTTCCTTACTAGTTACATTCCTTTCTCTTAGAAAGCCCAAAGTTGTAAGCAAACCCTAACATACTTTCTTACTAAATATAATTTTCATGCTATTTATATGTCATTCATACTATATTTTTTCTTGAGATTATGTTCATGATGTATAAAAATTGGTAAAACAAGTTATTGTAAATAAATGTTAACTTATGTTAATTAAACAAGTAAACAAGTGACTTTTATGGAGAACCACGACCAAAATAGTATAACTATGATATTGGAAACTTACCTACTGTTAAAGGGGACTTAACAAAGAAAACATATCAATTTGAATCACCTAAAACGAGTACACGAGTCAAAAGTTATGGCCATAAGAAGTTAACGAAACCAAAACGCCAAAACTGCCAAACACAACCTGTAAACGATCTGACCCTTTTGAAAGTGGCACTTCTGGTCCGATTCATCAAAAACTTAAAATACAAAAGTTGTCCAGAACGACGTTTTCGTTCAGGCTTAAAGAAGCTCGAGCCCTAAAAATGCTTTTTGAGTGATATTTTTCTTCAAATTCTTAACAGCCCATTTTTATACCAAATGACCATGTAAAAGTTATGATTAAATGAAACCAAGAGGTCTAATGACCTAAAGCCAAGACCACAACCATGGCTAAGGCCAAGGTTGAGTCTCAAGACCATGGAACAATGACCAAGATCACGGCAAGGCCATGACTAAAGACCATATAAACTTACCTAGGCGAAAACATGAACTAAAGAGTTAATGGCAATATAAACATCCAATTTAGATCTACTCCATCAAAATAACCATAAGACTCATTCTAATAACAATCTTCATCCAAAAGTAAACTTTCCTAAGTTTATTCAAATATTGGACATGTAACTTTTCGGATCAAAACTTATATATATATATATATATATATATATATATATATATATATATATATATATATATATATATATATATATATATATATATATATATATATATATATTTAATCAAATACTACAATAGTAGGGAGCCTCATGTGAGGAGTTCATTAAGTAAGCTGTCGAGATGAGTTGTGGATTTATGAATTAAAGTGTCCTAGCTCCTCGAATGTTTACTACATGACTTTTGAATTATGTCGGCCCGAACGGTAGTAAGCGATATATAAACTATACATGTTTCATAAACCATTTATTTTCAAAGACTTACACTATACTAAGTACTACATCATGGACTAAATGCAAGACATATATAAGCAATTCTTCATATTCTTTACTCCAATCCTAAGTCGCAACATTCTATTATAGGTTGCTCGTAGAAACCTTCGCGATTCGACCATCACATTCACTACTTGCTATATAACTTAAGGTAGGTTCATAGCCCCACTTTCCATTACTTAATTGTTTTACAAACTCTTGGGGGGAATACATGCTATTTTAAACCGAAAACAATGCTTTGAAATTGTATGCTACCTGATTGTTTTATTATTACTAAGTACCATCCTTGCTAAATCCAGTATCCCTTATTATGAACCATTTAATCACTAGTAATAGTGAGCGCGAATATTGTGAATAGGCCTATTGGGATTGACGAATCCCATTTGTATTGACTATGTTCAAACAAATGCACTATATTTGAGATTTAGGTATGACAGCAAAGTACCTACCGGGATAACTCCGCCGATTGATATTGGTACCCGTTAACGTTTTGGTGTCATGAGCTTAGTATAATAATAACTGTTTTGTTTTCCAACCGTGAGCATGTGTCTAATTAACTCATACTACCAACATATTGTGTTCAACCATTAAACAAACTCTATGAATATCACTCAACCTTTGTGTTGACCTTTTAAGCATGTATTTCAGGTCCATGATGATCAAGGATGGCACGGAAGGGCACGGATATTCAAGAGGGCTATAAATTTTATTATCATTCAAAAACTCATTTAATGTAAATTGTAAACATGGAACCATCTGGGACCTCATTTTGTAATCTCTGATATTTATATAATTGGAATGATAAATCTTTTAAAACGACTCAATTAGAGTTCATTTTCTATTATTATGAATGTTGTGCCGTCGAGTAACACCCAAGTTGAATTCCGCTGCATTCATGAACTGGGGGTGTTACAAGTTTTTCTTTTAACTTCAAATAATGTTCTTCTAAAACATGTCGTTTCCCAAAATATTCTTTCAAAATGGCTTGCAGTCATTTCAGACTGTAACCCGGACTTAAAATTAAGGTTTGCTATTACTTCAGATAGCAACCCGTGTGTCATAATAGGGAAAACACGTCGCCAAAAAGACGGTTGTTCCTTTTACCGGGTGAAGTTCACCCAGGCATGGATTACTTTATATCCATGTTTCTTCGAAATCATGTACGCTTCAGTACATTATTTCTTGATAACGAAGAGAAGTCTTCTTTCCATCCCAAATATTTTCCCTTCTATGATTTTTCAGGAAAATGTTTGTGAAAAACTTGGTGGTACCATGCAATTTTGGAAATCATTAAGAATTGAATCGTTTCTTAAAATCACTCAATCAATGACAACGATTTTTTTCAAAAATTATAAATGGTAATGATTTCAAAAATTTTATATCATCAAAACATGATCTTTGTACATAAAAAGGCAGTTGTTGATATAAATAATGCCTAAAAACGTTATTCATATCTTTTGATATCTCTATGTTTTGATAATCACAAAACGAAAACTCATCAAACCAAAGATCATGACGTAAACAAGTATTTAGTAGTAAATGCTCACTTTCACCATCTAATCACTTAAGGTATTAATAAACAAAGTGTCTAATGCATTATAAGATCAAATGAACATTTTTCTTAATCACTAGATTTTTATAAAATGTCACAAAACATTTTATATCTTTTATAAAACATTTTTGGAATTAAAAGAACATGTTTAAATCATTATAAATATATGATTTCAGATTTTCAACCAAAAATGGCAAATATAATCCAGAAAAACCTTCCCCACAAAAGGACAAACAAATCCAACGTTCTGGAAGGGCGGCCCCCTTAATTATACTAGGCAGCCCCCTTAATTATTAAGGGGACCGGCCACGCTCTAGAACAGTATTTTGTTTGCCTATAAATACTGGTTCATTTCACAAATTTTCTTACCTTTTTGCACTCAAAACTTTCTAATTTAAACCTCCATTTCTATCCTCTAAAATCCTTTGATCATATATACATTAATCTTTGTTTCAAAGTGATTCAAGCTTCAACACTCAAGTGCAAAGAGAATAATACTTCTATCAATCAAAACTAGAAGTATTACAACTTAGTATCATCTTGCTATCTAAGTTTTTTGTTCATTTCATTTTGTAAATCATTCATTCTTTGCTGTATAAGGTGTGTACATTGGTTATTTAGATTTAGATGTAAGATCTAGATTTGTTGTAAGTGTGAAGTGGTATAAGAAGTGAAGAAGTAGAGGTGAATAGGACTAGTGTTAGGAGATATTAGAAGTGGTAGTATATTGTAGGAGTGGTTAGTAGTGAATATAAAGAAGCTTTAGAGTAGTATAGAAGCCTTGAAGTAGTGAAGAAGTTGAAGCCTCAAAGTTGAGAAGACATTGAAGCCTAGAAGGTGTAAAGACGTAGAAGCTTTGAAGTAGCAAAGACATAGAAGCTTGTAAAGTAGAAGAATCCTTGTAGCGGTACATAGGTAAAAGCCCTCAAGTAGAGACATTGAAGTATTGTAGTTGTGAAGACATAGAAGCCTAGAAGTTGTAAAGAAGCAAAAGCCTTGTAGTAGTGAATAGATAGAAATTGTGAAGACGTGAAGAGACAAGAGTTGTGAAGAAGTGTAGAAGGCGTAAAAGGGTGTGAAGAAGTTGTGGTGTGATTGTAGTTATGAGATTGGTTCTAGCTACGATTAGAACTCGACATTTAGCTTTGTGTCGCTAAATTGGTGTAAGCTAAGTTGTGTACGGTTTTCTCCGCCATAAGAGAGGTTATTGAATTAGTGAGAAAACTCTCGAGTTCGGTGCTCGGTGAGTGGAGTAGGGCAAGGAAGGTGTCCTTGTAGCCGAACCACTATAAATCCTTCGTCTCTCGGTTTGATCTTTCCATCTCTCACTCTTTACTTACTTACTTATTTACATTTCGTATATAGTTATAATAGCTTGTATTGTGTATGTATTGATTTCACATAAAGGTCAAACTAGGTTCCATTCACAACACTAATTTCATATAAACAAACTAAAAGGATATATATATATATATATATATATATATATATATATATATATATATATATATATATATATATATATATATATATATATATATATATGTGTGTGTGTGTGTGTGTGTGTGTGTGTGTGTGTGTGTGAGAGAGAGATAAATAACATTGTAGTTTTTACTCAACAATCTAATTAAGTAGTGTTCATACAACAATTGTGAACAAACTCATATCTATATTTGTGCATCAAAGTTTTTGTAATTTGAATCTATTCTTTAGAAGCAAACTTTTATAAAACGAAAAAGACGTAAAACTATTCAAACCCCCCCCCCCCCCTTATAGTTTTCCACAATTGGTACCAGAGCCACGTCAAGCAAGATTTTTAAAATATATTGTATTTTAAAACTTGTAACGATCTATGGAATCGGAAAAATATTTAGAAGGGGATTTAACTCAACAATTACCATTATTTGAAAACTACAAATTCAGTGAATGGAAAAATAAATTTGAATGTTATGTGAAATCAATAGATCTTGATCTTTGGAATATCATTTCAATTGGTGATCTTCAACCAACTAATATAGATTTTGAAAAACAATATAATCATATTCAAACAAAGATTGATAAAAATACTAAAGCTAAATTAATGATTTACAAAACTCTACCAAAAGATGAATACGAAAGAGTATTCTTCTGTAAAACGGCAAGTGATACTTGGAAATTTCTTTTAAACTTTCACCAAGGGAAATGTAATGCCAAAGATGATAAACTGGATATTGCACAAGAATTAGTCACTCTAGAAAATTTGATAGATGAACATTTAGCTGAAATAAATACAAGTACTACTAGTTCAAATGTGGTCATTGAAGGTATCAATCAAGAAAAATACAAGAGCCAAATCCGAAGAAAGATTGTAAATGAATCATGGAGTGACATGGACGATGAAAAGGATCATAGTATGGTATGTGAAGATTGTGAAGCATGTATAGCTACAAATGAGGTACAATCTGAAACCAAACATTTTTGCTATGATCAATTTATATTAGAGTTTTCAAAATTAGAAAACAACTTCAAACATTTTTGCAACATAGACCCAAAAATCATTCTTAAAAACAAATCTTCAACATTCGTTGAAAGTAACCTTGAAAAAGAAATAATTTTAGAAGATGAAATGTCTAGACTTGAAAGTAATATTGAAATTGATCTTGAATACAAAAGTTGTCAAGACTACAAACAAGAAATTAGAAAGGAAAATGAAAAAGCAAAAATATTAGCTAAATTTGAAAATAGTTCCAAATCTTTAAAATATCTACTTAATATTCAAAAGTCATTTTATGATAAAACCGGCTTAGGATTTAATGCAAATGATCCTTCAACAAGTAAATTAACCAAATAAAATTTGTAAAACCTAGTAGAGAAATTTAGAATTAATATTATTTGCATCTATTATCATTTATTTAAGGCAAGAAAGTCATTGTTTGTTTGTTAAAACAAACTATAGATGAATTCTTGTACTCATTGGCGACATCCTCACGATGTGCATTCAAAATGCAATGGATGTCCTTAACTAACCATCTCAGACCCATGAGTATCTGGGTACCACGATGTTTTTCATGATTAGTGATGAGTCTCTAAAAACTCATCATTTCTGTCTTATTTAAACTACGAAAACATTTAAAAACACACAAAAACACCACATAATACTACAAATATCTTTGGAATGTGTTTTTATATGTTTCAGGTGCAAAAGGAATGAAAACAAATGAAAAACGAGCAAAGTTTGCTGATGAGTGTCTAAATACTCATCATTTTATACCAATCTGAACTGCCAAAACATCCAAAAACACTCAAATATGCATCATAATACTGAAAATATCTCAGAAATGTGTTTTATATGTTTCAGATGCAAAATGATCAAAAACAAATGAAAAACGAACAAAGTTTGCATAATTGGCAGTTTCAGTCCCTCAAGTTTCAAAAGTTGTCAAAACTAGTCCCTGTGTATTCTAAAAACTTGAAAAAGTCACGAAAGGTCGTTTTGAATCACAAATTACATATTTAGTCCTTTGGTACAAAGTTTCACAAAATTATTTGCACACTTGGCAGAATCAGTCCCTGAACTTTCAAGAAATGACAATTTTAGTCCCTGGAAGTTTATTTTGGAAGAAAAAGTCAAAAATGGTCCTTGGGAATTCACAAGTTATCAAGTTTAACCCTTGGATAAAAAGTTTGAGCAAATTACAGTTTTGGTCCCTAAAGTTTCAAAAATGCCAAAAACAGTCCCTGGGCATTAAAAATTGGAAAAATTACATCTGTAGCCCTTGTACTATTTATCCTGACAAATCAAGTCATTTTTGATAACTTTTGAAAAAATTACACTTTTAACCCCTCAACTTTGCAAATTTGGCAAAAATGGTCCCAGGTTATTTATTTTGGAAAATATAAGTTATGGTCCTTGTACTATTCATGTTTGACAAGAAAGACCATCATGTCAACTTTGTATAATTTTCAAAACCAGCCCTTCAAAAATTAGATTTTACACAAAAGGTCCTTGGGCTTTAAAACAATACAAACCAAACTATACCCTTTAATAAATCCAACACCAAAATAAAAACCCACCCAAATATAAACCTGATCCACAACTCCCAAGCCCAACAAACCTCAGGCCCAATTCCAACTTAAATAAAACCAGGGAACAACCTTTGACCCGTTGACCACTCATCCCCTACCTCCCAAATCATCCTGCTTCACCCCTCCTACACCACCACTCCACCTCACCCTTCCACCACCTGCTTACACCTTCACCACCTCATACCCTAGCTGTCACCTCCACAAACAAAACCAAACCCCTGGTTTGCACCAGGGGTCAACACATACCAATCTCTACACCTTTGCCACCACCTAAGCCTGACAATAACCTGATTCCACCACCCCTAGCCTTCCCTAATTGTCCCCTTCACCTCCATAACCAACCAATAACATTAATAAGCCTTCACAGTACCCAATTGAGAAAAACTACTTTTCCCGCCAAAATTAATTCAACAGCTTAGATGAGTTTCATGGATCCAATGGTGGTGGGATATGATCAGTGGGACCCTCTAAACCTTACAAGTCATCTATAAAAGAAGAAGAGGCAGAAGTGAAGAAAGGAGTAGTTAATTTAGTTTAGTTTTAGTTACATAAATCGTATTAGTGTAATTTTGTTTATTCAATTGTAATGTTAGTTCAAATAGTTGTAATTTTCATGTTTCAGTGTATTGCAAATCTTATTTAATTTCAAATCCAAGTTCTTTTAATTAAAATCAGTGTTGACATTATTTAAGCAAAATTGACAAATTTGTTTAAATATTGTTAAGTGTTGTTTTTCTTGTTCCATTAAGCTAAATTTTAGTTATCTTTAAGCTTTTATAACCTTACACAGCTTCTATACAAGTTTTAGTTAAAATATCAAAAATTCAAGAAAATACAATAAAAATAGAAAATAAATAAAAAATCAGTGTAGATGGAAGAAGATCATGGAGCAAGGTAAATTGAGGATTACCTTGGGTTTTAGAGCTTAATGGTAAGCCATAGGATGTGATAATGGTCCTTGGTTCTCAGTTTATGCTTGGATGCAATCTTGTAAGCTCAATTCTCAATTTTGGCCTTTTACTGTACAAGTGCTAATTAGTCGCTTATTTATGTACTTTTATGCTTATTAGGTGTCTACTAGTTAAGTTCTTACTTAAACTTGCATGATTGATCATTGGAATCATTTGTTGCTCAGTCTTAAAGTTTAACTGTCAAAATTAGCCATAATTGCTAAATTGTGTTCTTGTTGTTAGTTTCTGTTTTTTCTTGTTCAAGCAGTCTTAAATATATTTAAATTAGTTAGTTTGCTCAATTGGTTGGTTAATAGAAGCTTAAATCTGCAAATCTTAGTGTAATGTGTTCTATAGAGGGGTGTTTGGATTAATGCTTCGCTTGGTGTTCTTATTGTTGTTTTGTTGTCATTTTAAGGTGGACAGACTACATTAGGCATTATTAGCATCATTAGGTAACAACAACCTTAGGTTTTTAATCAAAAAGTCAAAATCATGTTTTACTCCTTAAATTTGCATACTATGAGGATTTTCAACAAGCATAATCACCTATATAGTTGCATAAGTAGTATAAGTAGCCTAATCTCATCTCATTATAACTTATTAAATCATTCTCAGTCATATAGGATCAATCAAAGCTCACAAAAGTCAACTTTAGCAAAATTGAAAAAAGTCAAAATTGCATGGTTATGCAGAAATTCACTTTTTGCAAGAATTTTCATGATTTTTGTGTATCAAATTAGGCTTTGAAATTTCTTGAGGTTGAAATATACCAGCTTAACTACAGGAATCCACCTTTGGCTTATTTTTATGATTTTTTTTAGTTGGCTTATGATGTGCCGTAATCATTGGATTAGATTTAAAGGTGTGTTTGGATAAACTGAGTTCTATGTGTTTGGTCCTGTTTTGGTTACTACTTTTAGCTCATTTAGTTCAAACTAGGTCCATTAGAGTCATTTCAAGTATAAAAACAAATGGTCTTTTGAGCAAAAGTCAAAAACTCACTTGAATCCTTCTCATAGTTTAACTGTTGGTTTTTTATGTTCCTAAATCACTCAAATCTTTTCATTAGTTGTTAGTATAGCTTATTTTCATCATTTAGTAGCTCATAATAACTTATTTAGTCATTAGGATTCATTCAAAGTTCAAATAAGTCAAAGTTTCATGTTCATGTAAAAAGTCAAAAATTGACTTCTAGGCAAAATCTCAGATTTTCAAGGAATTGTTTTGATTTTTGTGTTTGAATTCAGGCCCTGAAACTTTTACATGTTGAATCCCCCACCTAATCTTTAGAACCATGGGCTTAATTTTTTGATTTTTCTGGAAGGCTGTGCAACCCCTAGAACAGGGCTGCAGACCCTTGCTGCACAGCAGCACCACCCTACTGTCTCACCTTCTGTGGGTCTCACAGATCACCACAGTGGGCCCCACTTAGTAATTTTTGGTTCTTTGGACTCCCCAGCTGGCCCTCTAGCTAGTTCAAGCAAGAATGTGAGCTTAAGCTCTCTTGCCCCTACCTGTTTTCCCCCTCCAAGTTTGTCCCATTTTCTGTGTGCAAACATGAACTCAAGTGCTTATTTTTGTGCTTATTTGCTTATCAGTGGTACTCTCTTGTTGTTTCTTGCTTAATTCAGTCCACTTAGCTAGTTTAAACTATAATCCACCTCTGTGGACCCCACAAAAGCTTATTTCTAGCAAAAGTCAACTGTTAAGCATTTATGTGTCCATTTTGCTTATTTTTAAGCTTAGGAAAAGTTGTTTTTACAAAAGTTCTTAGTTTTTAGGTATAAAATAGTTTTCCAAAAGAAAAACCAGAAAAATCCAAAATAAATTTAAGTGCTAGCTTCTATTTAATATTATTTATCTTTTTAATTTTCCTTTTTACCTTTTTATTAAGTAATTTGCATTTTTATATTTTTCTTAATTTTTTTAAATATTAAAGTATTTTTAGTAATTTTTCTAGAATTTTATATTGTCATTTAGTATTTATTAGATTTAATATTAGTTTTATTGATTATTAATTAATATTTAAGTATTAAATAGGAAAATTAGTTTTTATTAAGCACTACCTAGTTTTTATATTTTTCCTAGCTTTTATATAATATGAATAATTTTTAGGAAATTTTTCATAATTTTCACTATTCATTTTCTATTTTTCTTAATTAATTTGGTTTAATTAGTTTTAAATTAATAAATAAGTAAATAATTAGTAAAATAATTTAATAATAATTTTTATAAAGTTTTTATATTTTTTATAGATTCCTTCAATGGTTAAGTAGGTTTATAAAAAGTTTTCTAATTTTATAACCTGATTTAGTATTTATTATAATTAAAGTAGTTTAAATAGTTTAATTAAGTTTAAATAGTTTTTAATTAATAAAAATTAAATAAAAAGTATAAAAATGTATTTTCTTTTTCCATTAATTTTCTTTTATCATTTGGATTCCAAAAATATAATTTTCACATCCGTGGGATTTATATTGGACAGAATTCACGTTTTATTTTGTACGTTCACGTAAATTTAAACTGAACGTACGCGTTTTTAAGTTTTAAATGCTTCTAGGTAATTTGCTTTTGCGTAATCATTTCCATAGCTTATTTAAGTTATTTCTTTTTATAAATCCTTAGTATAATCCATCTCACCATTTTCCCATTCAAAATCACTCGATCACAAATTCGTTTAAATCCAAATTGCACGCCTCGTTGGGACATAACGACCCGAGGATACACTGTACTCCACGGATATATATCTTGACCTTTCTCCCTTGCTGCTTGACTTGTTGACCAACATCCTTGGTTAATAATTAAGGTTGGTTTGGGAGAGATCAATTAGGTAATAAATAAACGAAGAGACGTTTCTTTATTTTACAATGGATCGCTCACTCTTACTACATACATATGAAGACTAGTGAATCATTTACCGTGAATCTTATTCTATACACGATTTGCAAATGACGTAGTTACGGCCATTAAAAGTATTGATGATAAGATCTTCACTATTGGAGTGTTGATTTTGTGATGTATTCTAAATGACCTCAAGATGAAAGAATCAAACGCTAATGGTTTTGACTAACACGACTCATGAAGAAGGAATTTCCTCCGTTTAAGTTATTTTTGTCATCTCATCATTCTACACCCACTATCATCAATGAGTATATTTCTAATGGCACTCATCAAAGATGCTTGAAGTGATCTATTACGTGATTCGGATCAAGCTACCTTGATCTTTAATAGCGTTGGTATAATACCTTGCTACGTTATCAAGCTTTGGGTAAACATTGAATATGTTGACCAATACTCTCATGCCTTCTCATAATGAAATGCTGGACATGAGGTAAGTTTTCTTTTCATAAACTTATAAATATCACACTATATCATATTATGCCATAATTAGTCTATAAATATACTTAAGCTTGTAGGTTGCCTTGTTTATATATTATTATATATATATATATATATATATATATATATATATATATATATATATATATATATATATATATATATATAGGTTTGGGTTAAAATAAAAAGGGTCTTAAAATAAAAAGAATAAAAAGTCTCTGATGCACTAAATTTATAACTATGATGCAGTGAATTTAAATGTGATGCAGTAACTTAATAACTGCAATGCACTAACTGTGATGTCGTAACTTTTTATAGTTGTGATGCAGTAACTGTGATGCACTAAAATTTATAACTGTGATGCAGTGACTTAAAAATGTGATGCAGTAACTTTATAATTGTGATGCACCAAAATTCGCCTTCCTAGACTTTTTATTTTAAGAGACTTTTTATTATAACCCTACCTATATATATATATATATATATATATATATATATATATATATATATATATATATATATATATATATATATATATATATATATATATATATATATATATATATATATATATATATACTAGAGATTAGTTTAGTTGACCTTCTAGATTTTGGATTTATTGCCCACTCTCTTATTTATCATTGAATTTGGACATCATCTATGACCACTAGTAGAATGTTTATTATTTAGGATAAATGACCAAACTAGTAGCAAAATTAGATACTTTATAATTTAACCAAGGATTAAGATAAGTTATTGTTAAAAACAATGAAGAGATAAGTAAGTATATGTAGATGATTAGTTATATCTCTCAATTATGTTGCATTAAGCTGATAGGATTATGTCATCACTTATCCATGTCTTTAGTAAGCATACAAGGTGGTTATATGTGACAACGGGCTTAACCGATTCTCTTGAACATGATATCTTCAAACATGCTTTATAAATCCGCAACAAGCGATTCTTGCTATCTAAAATCAAATATCTTGCATAAAACCTCACATTTTGAAAGATAATCTTTCAAATAACTATCTCATTTTTTCTTCAAACAACATCTTTGAGTATGAGTAATCACTACTTTGGTTTAATCAAAATCAAGATTGGGAAAATTTTCTTGTCTCCTTTATCAACATCTCTTGAAGTAAAACCCAATCTATTTCACTCAAATACACACTTGAATCTATTTCAAAGCATTGTTGAATAAAGCTAAAAACGTTTCCTTAAACCATCTATGATTATCTCACATTTGTCATATACTTCTATGAATATGACATTCATAATAAAACCAAATTATTTCTTGAGAATCATGGTTTGCCTATATGGATCTTGTTTGTAACAAGTCTTGAAGTCCATACAATCATAACTTCCCATTTGTTACTTATAGGCACTCATCAAGATGTTTGAACTAGCCCATTAATCTTCATTTTCATTTTCATTAGTATATCCTATTTGCCTCAAGGAGTTGAACTTTCTTGAATCCAAACCCAAAAACACAACCTTTCTACAAATTTTCTTCCAAAAACCCAATTCTGGCAATCTGGAAAACACCAGATGGGCGGCCCCCTTAAATTACAAGGTGGCCCCCTTAATTATTAAGGGGACCGGCCATCTGATGGTCGGGGTTCCTGTTTTCTTTATCACTTTCTGACCCACTTCACCCTATACTTCCCTAAATTCACAAACACATTTTATCCTAAACTATCCCTCAAAATTTACCTTCCTAAACCACACTTTTCCCACATTATAAATACGTTCACTTCATCATAAATGCTCATTCATCCAAACATGTCATCTCCCAACAACGAAAGACCCAAGTTTTCAAGAGTTGAAAAAATCTCCGTCAAACCCATTTGAGGAGAAAACTTGACTATTGTCACAACTCAAGTGATGTTGTTCCAAGTCAACCAACAGCTAAACCTCATACCCACACAAATGATCCATCTCACAACCAATCATCCACTCTTGCCTTCACTAATGCTCCTTCATGTGATGAGCATGCACAATCCCAAAACAACAATCCTAACCTCATTACCAATACTTCACATGTTGCTCATTCAACAAAAACACCATCCACTCATGAAGCTACTCTTCCACCAATATCATGTTTTCATCATTACCCAAGCTCAAACATGTCTCCACCACCAAGAGTGCCACCACCACATCCTACTACTTCACATGCCATTCCTATGTTGCATATTCAAACCTTCACCCAAGACAACATTCATGCTCCACCACCATCACCTTCCTCCGAACACTTAAAGTTCGTTGAGGAGCTAAAAGAAGCACATGAGCTTAGTGCTCTTTTAGCATTACATCTTGCTCAATGCTATTTGGATCCAGCTCCATCTAGCTCACCCTCATCACCACATAACATAAACCAAATTGAGAAGCATGTCAACAATTGCCCTAGTTGCATCTTCCTCCAAAAACAAACAATTGCATTGAATGATCACTTTACTTGGATTGAGTATCTTCTCACTAGATCTCAACAAACACCATCACTTGAACAACTTCAAAACCCTCAACCAACAAACCCACCTCAAAATTCACCACCTCCAAGCTCTACATCACCAAACTCACCAACATCCATGAAACCAAAAATTTACCTCCATTAAGCCACCAACATGATCCCCACTTACCACTCTCACCCAAGCATTCTATATGCTTATGCTTTCTATTTTTCAAATAAAACACTTCAACCTTTTTGGGATACAAGCAAGTTTGTTGAAACTCTCTGTTGGCACAATTGGATATTCTACTTGGTTTAGAGTTCTAGCATTATGTATGATGTAACAATGATTATGTGGTTGACATAATCATTTTGAATTAATGAATGTTTTAATATGTGTTCCTAATTCTCCTTTGCCATGCTTATTATTAGTTGTTATTATGCTATATATATATTTGCTTGTGATTCTAATATTTTTCTTGCAAGTATTCCATAGCTCGAACCCTTGGTGCCCTCAAACGAGGGGGAGCATACATCAAGGGGGAGCTTTCAATTTATCAGCTTAAACCTTTTTGATTCTACAAAAAGGGAGAGAAGTGAATATAAACTCACTAAATACTTGTCTAAAAACTAATTTTTGGATTTAATGAGTTTAGGTTTTGTAATCATCAAAAAGGGGGAGATTGTTGACATAAAAAATGCCTAAAAACGTTATTCGTGTCTTTCGATATCTCTATGTTTTGATAATCACAAAACGAAAACTCATCAAACCAAAGATCATGACGTAAACAAGTATTTAGTAGTAAATGCTCACTTTCACCATCTAATCACTTAAGGTATGAATAAACAAAGTGTCTAATGCATTATAAGATCAAAGGAACATTTTTCTTAATCACTAAATTTTTATAAAATGTCACAAAACATTTTATATCTTCTATAAAACATTTTTGGAATTAAAAGAATATGTTTAAATCATTGTAAATATATGATTTCAAATTTTCAACCAAAAATGGCAAATATAATCCAAAAAAATCTTCCTCACAAAAGGACAAACAAATCCAATGTTCTGGAGGTGCGGCCCCCTTAATTATCCTAGGCGGCCCCCTTAATTATTAAGGGGACCGCCCCCTAATTAAGGGGACCGGCCATGCTCCAGAACAGTATTTTGTTTGCCTATAAATACTGGTTCATTTCATAAATTTCCTTACCTTTTTGCACTCAAAACTTTCTGATTTAAACCTCCATTTCTATCCTCTAAAATCCTTTGATCATATATACATTAATCTTTGTTTCAAAGTGATTCAAGCTTCAACACTCTAGTGCAAAGAGAAGAATACTTCTATCAATCAAAACTAGAAATATTACAACTTAGTATCATCTTGCTATCTAAGTTGTTTGTTCATTTCATTTTGTAAATCATTCATTCTTTAGTGTATAAGGTGTGTACATTGGTTAGTTAGATTTACATATAAGATCTAGATTTGTTGTAAGTGTGAAGTGGTATAAGAAGTGAAGAAGTAGAGGTGAATAGGACTAGTGTTAGGAGATATTAGAAGTGGTAGTATATTGTAGGAGTGGTTAGTAGTGAAGATAAAGAAGCTTTAGAGTAGTATAGAAGCCTTGAAGTAGTAAAGAAGTTGAAGCCTCAAAGTTGAGAAGACATTGAATCCTAGAAGGTGTAAAGACGTAGAAGCTTTGAAGTAGCAAAGACATAGAAGCTTGTAAAGTAGAAGAATCCTTGTAGCGGTACATAGGTAAAAGCCCTCAAGTAGAGACATAGAAGTATTGAAGTTGTGAAGACATAGAAGCCTAGAAGTTGTGAAGAAGCAAAAGCCTTGAAGTAGTGAATAGATAGAAGTTGTGAAGACGTGAAGAGACAAGAGTTGTGAACAAGTGTAGAAGGCGTAAAAGGGTGTGAAGAAGTTGTGGTGTGATTGTAGTTGTGAGATTGGTTCTAGCTACGATTAGAACTCGACATTTAGCTTCGTGTCGTTAAATTGGTGTAAGCTAAGTTGTGTATGGTTTTCTCCGCCATAAGAGAGGTTATTGACATAGTAAAGAGAACTCTCGAGTTCGATGCTTGGGGAGTAGAGTAGGGCAAGGAAGGTGTCCTTGTAGCCGAACCACTATAAATCCTTTGTCTCTCTGTTTGATCTTTCCATCTCTCACTCTTTACTTACTTACTTATTTACATTTCGTATATAGTTATAATAGCTTGTATTGTGTATGTATTGATTTCACATAAAGGTCAAACTTGGTTCCATTCACAACACTAATTTCATATAAACAAACTAAAAGGATATATATATATATATATATATATATATATATATATATATATATATATATATATATATATATATATATACTCAACAATCTAATTAAGTAGTGTTCATACAA
This sequence comes from Artemisia argyi, assembly GCA_030686995.1. Classification (NCBI taxonomy): domain Eukaryota; kingdom Viridiplantae; phylum Streptophyta; class Magnoliopsida; order Asterales; family Asteraceae; genus Artemisia; species Artemisia argyi. Next base: position 87,786,865 of record CM060694.1, on the reverse strand, counting down.
CAATTGTCAACAAACTCCTATCTATATTTGTGCATCAAAGTTTTTGTAATTTGAATCTATTCTTTAAAAGCAAACTTTTATAAAACGAAAAGATGTAAAACTATTCAAACCCCCCCCCCTTCTAGTTTTCCACAGCAATGAATAAAATATGATTGTTATGTGTTAATATATGAATTTTTCATGAGGTTTTCGTTAAACTCTAAATCATTTATAAACTCATCATTTCTAACACATAACATGCTCCCTCAAGGATTGAGGGGGAGCAAATGTATTGTCTCATAATCAGTCATTCTTAAATCTGACCACATTTTTCTCCCAAAATCTTTGAACTTATTTAAATCACTTGGGATCACAAATCTCAAATGGTTTGAAATTTTTGATCGGGGGAGTAAATATGATTTAAATATGAAATTTGATTAAAATGTGATGTTTTGGACATAATTGTAAGCTCTCCCAAATGTGCTAAGCTCTTTTGCTTATCAATGCACATATTGAGGGGGTGCAAATGGTTTATGGTGACAAAAAGATATGGCATCTCACATGAGCGAGACTTAGACTTGACCAATGAATTGACGAAACAAAAATTATCATCAATCGAAATGACTAGTCCTGGACGGGTAATAACTTCAAGCTGGTCTAACCAGTGATGTAAGCGTGTCTCGAAAAGGAGTTGTCTAAGTAGAGTGTACCGTTTCGAGAAACCTTTTGTGGATTTGATTGGGCCGGGTAATAACTTCAAGCTAGTCTAACTAGTGATGTAAGCGTGTCTCGAATGCCCGTTCATGATTCACTAAAGGTGGATCAATTCAAAAGTGCAAACTCTTCCTGTCATGTGCAAATTTTTGAATCAAAACATATGAGCACATGTTATGTGGGAGCATTTGAAAATGATAAAACTCTCAACATGTTAACAAAATGTATTTCTTAATCATAAACACATTGAGAGAATTTTCAATGATTTGGTTTACGGCAACATAGGATAGTCATGAAGTTATAAGGTGGCTAAGGTTAGGTAAACCGTCCTATGATCCGCCAGAGCCGGAGGGACCTATCCAATGCTTGGCCTGGGGGTTAAATACTGAAAGCCTTGAAACTTGTAAATCCTTGATATTATACTTGACGACCCTTGAAACTTGTAAATCCTTTATATTATACTTGACGACCCTTGAAACTTGTAAATCTTTGATATTATACTTGATGGCCCTTGAAACTTGTTAATCCTTGATATTATACCTGAAAACCTTGAAACTTGTTAAGCCTTGATATTACACTTGACAATTCTTGATACTTAACCTTGATGACTTTTCATACTTAACCTTGATAATCTTTTGATATACCTCATGACACCATCTATAAATTCATCTCGTATTCTCTTATCTTATTACTTGATGTGCTTGTTATCTTCATATCTGTTCACTGAGCTTTTTATGCTCAGCCGCGTTTCTTTTCCATGCAACAGGTACTTAAGCTAGGATCCGGGTTTAGCTTTGGGAATGAGAGAGTGTGGACCTACCCCTATAGTTCCTTGAACGATAGACTTTGTTTTATAATCGTATTTTCCTTATTTTGGAATTCATTTTTAACCTTTGTACTCATTGTATTGTTAAAGTATTAAGCTTGTGTTTTGCTCTGTTCGACACTATTTATTGTGATATCCTTACCCTTAACGGGTTGGGGTGTTACAATTTATGGTATCAGAGACCAGGCTGACGACTTATAATACATAACCTGGACCTGTGAGTTTTGGACCATTAGGTTTCCACTGTAGGAACATTGGAGAACACTTGAAAACTTGATTTAGGATTCCTTCCCTGTGCGAACTTAAGTTTAAACCTATGAGGATTGGGTAGATATTAAGTTTCCTTCGGCGTACGTTCCCCTTTCGTGTTTGTCCTTGACTTCCTTATTCTAACTGATATGGCAAAAAGTGTACCGCTTTTGGGGGGGTCATTTAAGCCCAAAGTCGAGATTATTTGATTAAATATTGCCCTAAATCATTCCTTTTGTCATTTTAGGTACTTTTGAGAGGAAATTTACAAAAGAAGCAATTTGGACGTTTTTGGAGCGAAAAAGTGAAGAAAACGACAAAGTCTCAAATTCTTGCTAGAAACAGTACCTGACGGCGTCAAAGGTTTACTAGTGACGGCGTCAAGCTTGGCAAAAGAGGTGGATATGGCTAATACACATGACGGCCCAGAACTATTTCAAGGCAATTTGGCCTGACGGCGTCACCAAGGCCGTCAGGGTCAAAATACACGTGACGGCCCAGAGTAAATTTACACATGACGGCGTCAGGATTTAACCTGACGACGTCAGATGTTATAGAGTGACGACGTCAGGAAGAAGGCTTACACAAGAAGAAACCTTAGTAAAACCGTCACATGTTGATCAAGACAATCACAACTTGTGCGCGGAGTATCTGATATTGTTTTGGTCATAACTTTTGCATACGAACTCGGATTTAGGTGATTCAAAAGCCCACAGGAAGAAGAGATCTACAATTTGATGAAGAAAAGTTGGTCTTGACACCGTAAAGGCTTGGGCTGATGCCGTCAAGATGGGCCGGGCAGAAAATAGCCTACAAATACAACCTTATAACTTCATTATTTGTAAGCCCTAAACCCCTAGGCCGATTCTAGGGTTTAGGTAGGTGTTTTTCCAGCAACTTAGAGGGTTTCAATCACTCCATAAACATCTTATATTGGTTTGTTGATTCTATCTTAATTATGTTTTCCATTATCACTGTTGCTTGCTCCTCTTTGATGATGTTTTGCTAATTCACCTTGTGTCTACTTATGATTGTGTGAAACTTGTATATAATTGATTAGATCTTATCGATTCCTTGTTGATGTTTGTATCCATCTTCATCAATTAGGGTGTGACACTTCGACACGTCTAATTGGTTTAGCTTATAATTCTTGTTTCCTATTGTCTCTTGTTTAATTGAATGATATCGATGTTAGGCTTAAGAAAACTGGCAGACTTCCAATTGGTAACACGCTTGAACGTCTTAAGAAACATGAATCGGATGTGTACTACGATTATCTGGTTGTATTTAATGCATAAGTGATACGTGGGAATTGCGCCCTCGCAACAGGTTTTACCTCTCAAGGGATCTTGAGAAGCTTACAACCCCCACCAGGCAGTGTACCTGATCGTTGTAGTATAGTATAGTGTCAAGTACCGGGGGATTGATCGTTCAACTCAGAAATACTATCGCTAGGATTAGAAAGTCTACTAAACTAGGTCTAGAGGTGAGAGATGATTCTTTTTGTATTTTTTATATATTATGGAAAGCAAGTAAAATCCCGGGTTTTGAAGAAGTGGGCGGAATTAGTTGCTAGCCAACTAACCCAATTAACTAACATGCAATCAAAATAAAATAAAAGAAATGAAAATTAAACTATTATACTAATGTGGTGGAAACAATAATGAGAAAAGTTGTGTTTACTTAGATTTCATTACTCCCTATATATCTTTTACAGGTTGATTAGCTTGTTACAATTGCATGGATGACGGGTTATATTCCTTAATATCAGTCGTAGGGCCGTGTAAAATATTCCCTAACTCTATAAGATCCTACTTCACTCCTATGTCGAGCCATTAGAAGCTCCTAACATGGGATCATTAGAATTCTCTTACGCATTAAATACAACCAAAAATCGTAGTACACCTCCGTTCATGTTTCTTAAGATGTTCAAGCAAGTTACCAATGGAAGTCTGCCAGTTTTCTTAAGCCTAACATTGAATACAATCATCTGTAACAATTATAAACAAACAATCAACCCATAATCAACACCTAGGTTTCACTACATCTAAGCAAACACAATAACAACCAAGCCTAGCATGTTAAACAGAAGACAAGCGTAAGATATAATCACACAACACATAGACATATTGAATGATTTGAATAAGTACTTATCTTCAATTGAACATGGAAGAATCAAGGGGTTGAAACCCTTGAAAAAGCTGTAAAATTCGTCTAGGGTTTATGCCCTAATGTTTCACACAAAGTTCCACACTTAATGAATGAAAATTAGAAAACTATATATAGATTTTACACCTTGAAGGCGTCACGTTATAGCTTGTGACGCCATCAACTCGCCGCCATGATGAAATTCGTATTGCCTAGATCCACTTCTGACGCCGTCATGTAGGAATGAGCTCTGGGCCGTCACATGTAACTTGCTCTTGACGGCCTTGGTGACGCCGTCATGTACAAATGCCTTGAAATCTTTCTGGGCCGTCACGTGTATTTTCCACTTCCACCTCTTTTGCCACTCTTGACGCCGTCATGTGTAAACCCTTGACGTCGTCAGGTACTGTTCCCAGCAATGAATTTTGAGACTTTGCCGTTTTCTTCACTTTTATGCTCCAAAAACGTCCAAAATGCTTCCTTTTCAGGATTTCTCCTCAAAAGTACCTAAAATGACAAAAGGAACAATATAGGGCAATATTTGATCAAATAATCACGAGTTCAGGCTTAAATGACCCCTTAAAAGCGGTACACTTTTCGCCTCATCAAATACCCTTACACTTGAGATTTGCTTGTCCTCAAGCAAATGCGCTTTTATTCTAATCAAAATACAAGTTAGGGGTCATTTAACACTAATATAAAAGTAATTACAACAAATAATCGTTCCACTAAAAACCAAAAAACAAGTACGGAGGTCATACACTAGCACCTCACAAATAGTGTTTAGATACTCACATCTCTCGGGTGTAATAAAGTATATATCACAATATGGAAATGGAAAACATCTCTCACTACTGGTCATAGCAAATAGATTACCATAGGCTTGGGAAAGGATCAAACCTCCACCACTTGGCGTAAGCACCTAGGATAAACTATCAAAGAGGTCTTTTAAAGGGTTATAACGTTAGGTGTAGGGATATGGAAAACACGGTTTTGTTTGATAAAGGCAATATTTACTGGTGACGAGTTAATCATCTTGGTTAATTACATGTATAATATGGCGTTGCTAAGCCAAGACTCGACTCGACTTAAGCTAATAAATCAAAAATAACAAAAACATAAAATAAACATAGAATGAAACGGGATGGTAGTCCGTATGTTTTTCTCTTTTTTTTTTTTTTTTGCATACACTCTTGCCCTACTATCCAAAATAATACATCATAGGGAATGTACATTCCCCTTACACTTGAATTTTTACATACTTTACAATAAACTGCTCTAATGACTCGAATCAAGATAATCAAAATGCTTGGAGTACTATTTAAGATTAATGCACATATGGGGGTAATAAATGATGTTCTTCCCCATTATTCCATAACACAAGTACTTTGCCCATGAGTCCCAATCGTCCCAAAACAATATGAGCAAGATATGACTCGACTTAGCAACCATGTAATCAATTAGATAATTAACTAAGGGTTTATACAAATAACAATAATGCACTAAAGATGAGTGCATACACGGAAGGCTAAGGTGATTTGGGTGTACATTTGGGTGGGTTGTAACAAATTCTTCCTTTAAGTAAGATGCTTAAAGTTAGAAACGAAAAGATAGGCTCGGAGAGGTGTACTAGGGGTTTCATGTACTAAAAATGAGTACAACGCTAAGGTGTGGGAAAAATTAATTGACTTTACTTGTCAAGTAATATGACTTAATTGGTCAAGTAATTATAATGCGGGTTTAAACACAAGGGTGATCCTAATGCCTCTTATCATGTAGTAAATCCTACTACACGAATGTAGTCTCACTAGCGGTCTCGGGATGCATCACTAACGCAAGTTCTAGAATCTAAATGCTACCGGTACACTCATAAGCACTAATAATGAATGTTTTTCCTATCAAATTTACAGGCGAACCTCACATATTTGGGTGGAAAATTTTTCTGAATGGTACGGTTTTGTGCTAGTCATACAACTCCTATCCATGAGACGCTTGTTAAGGCTAAAGTTTCACTCCTAAATGTTGTAAAAAATTTTAAATTTGGCGCTAAAATTACACTAACAAGTATTTCTCTTAGTTTTATTAGACACCTACCATCGAACAAACAAACTCAAGTGTAATTGTATCCTATAAGGTATCATCATTTACCCTCCCCTTACACTTAGGATGAACATTGTCCCCAATGTTCAATTAAAGAATGTAAAAGTAAAATAGGTAAAAGAACGAAAACAAATACTCCCCTGATTCGTTCGGTGTGGATAGTGTGTCAACAAGGTTAGATCTTCCTCCAAGAAAATGAACGTTCAAAGCTTCCCTTCCAGAAATATAAATCATCTTCTTGTCATATATAACCTGTTAAACCTGAGAAAACAATCAAGGAAACCTCGCGTAAAATCAGCGGCAATCTATATATACTAACAAATCCTAGAAAACAATTTAAGATATAATGCTTGTGGAATGAATGTTTGCAGATTTCCTGGAGTTTATAAAACTAAAGAATCAACAAAAACTTTTAAGACTCCGTTAGAAAAACAAAACTTGTAAAATTTCCAGAATTTTACACGTGACGCCGTCAGGTTTTAAACCCTGACGCCGTCAGAAGTGACCTGCAGAAATATTTATGTTAAGTTTCCGGAAATTTCTGGAAAAACTTATGTCATATTTCCTGGAAAATCCTGCAAAACATCATTATGACTCGATACAAGCATTTGACTCTAACAATTACTAATATACATCTTCATTTAATATTGTGGCGAATCATGATCATTTTCATTCTTATAAACAAATTTGGGGTTTCCCCTTACACTTAGCTCTTGCAAAATACCTTTATTTGAAGTTAAGACGAAAGTTAAACAACAAAATAAAGCATTTTCACAATTTAATTTGAAACATGATCTACCAACAATAAAAATAAAAACATGCATACGGAAGCAAATAACATCAAACAAATAAAAATTAAACAAATAAAAATACATAAAACATGGGTTGCCTCCCAAGAAGCGCTTTTCTTTATTTACGAGTCTTGTAGCTAGACTCAAGGTCATGGGTTATTACGAGACCTCGGCATTGGTTTCATTCTCTAGGTCATCCTCAATATCGGGATCGCTTTCATAGTGAAGGTATTTTGGGTCTTCAAACTCAAATACATCTTCCCGATACTTGAATCAAAGCTTACTAACATCCTTAAAGAATCCACATGATAAATCAAAGGTGTTTTTACATCCTCTCCGAACATCTTTGTCACATAAAACAAGTTGAGAACCTAGCTTATCAAGTCCGTCGCAATCAATTCCTTCGAAATCTTTCATCTTATATGGCGTTTGGTATGACACCCTCCTAACTCCATCTGTGAAAGCCATGATTCCGTTCCAGTCGTCAACCATTAAGTTAGTGATTTCACAAAAGGGCACTCCGAAAACAACTTGCGATAACCTTGGGTCGATATAATCCTTAATATTATCTACGATCGTAAAGTCCATTGTGAATGCCATATTTCCTATGAATACCTGGACTTCATGATCTCTACCAACAACACTTTTTCCTTTATAAATCATCCCCCATCTGCAAATATTGTTATAATGGAATAGGGACATAAAATTCTTAGGTAGGAACACGTCAATGTAGACATTATCGAAATACTTGTGACCAATCATACAAGGGATGCATTACAATCTAGTGACGGACGATACTCATATACTTCCTCATTACCCTTTCAAAAAATCACTTTCCAGAAGCCATTGGTGAATAATGCACTACCATCCTCCTCATCAAGGATCACTCCCGTTTCATTAACAAATGGTTTCCCAAGGACGAGGTTGGTTAATGTCGGATTAGTGATAGAGTCTATGTCATCGATCACGGTGAGATCAATGTTATAGATGAATCCTCCAATCCTAACTGATAACCTTTTCACTATCCTGGCATTATCGAGTCCTTCACACGAGATATGTTCAGGGAAGGCTTCATTGTAAAGGGAGAGGGGGATTACGTTTATAGGGATGTTAGGATCTATGTAAGTATCGGTTATGAGCTTCTTCCTAGTGGTGCAAGAAATCTTAAAAACTTGAGAGTCGCTTTCTTTAATCCTATCACTACACCCTATAGTAATATCTACCATATTTTCCTCAAGTTTCTCTATAATAGATTCACCCAAAATTACTGGATTTTTCGTGTGCTCTTTTGATCTCTCTTTCGACTCATCCCATTTGCCTGACTCTTGTGTGATGGAGTCCTCAAATAAGTTGGCAAGGCTCTTGGCCACTTCGTGGTCTTTCTTTGGGATCTCATCCTTAACTCCATGATCCTCATTCCTAGTTGGTTGTTCGCTCTGGTCAGGTGTAGGAGCAGGTATTGTGGTGATGGTATTTACAAAGTGGATTGGTCCCGAGGGGTTAGCATGGTCCCTAACTTCCTTCACCTTTGGTGACAGATGTTTAAAGAGTTTACTAGGGCTTTTTATTTTCACAGGGGAGGTTGGCTGATTCAGGATGGTGACAGATTTGACTTCTTCAGCCTGAATCAATTTACTAACAGCGTGCTCTTTAATAGTGGTTAACAGATTACAAATCATGTTATTCATATCGGCTTGTTGTTGTCTAAATCGGGTCTCGAGCGTGGAAAGCTGTAATTCTTGAGAGAGAATGAACTTTCACAAGGCATCTTCATAGCTATGCTTAGGAGTGTTCTATGGTGGAAAATGCTCGGACCATGCGAGTGGAGGAGAGTCATTGAAGGATATGCTCCGAGTTTGGTATCCTCTGAAATTTGGTTTATCCTTCCATGCATCATAGGCCTCGCCAAAGTTTCGAGGACCTCGATTAGTGGCGAGCTCTCTATCCTCTGTTTTATCAGCACATGACGATGTGAATTCCTTAAAAGCATGTTTTGGAAGTTCCATGCAATTATGAGTTTCATGAGGACCCTTACACAATTTGCACGAAGAAGTGATTTTGTTCACTTGGCTTGAAGGCTTAGGAGCTTCGTAGGATTTCATGAGAAACTTGACTTGGTCCTCAAGTTCCATGATCCTATGGTCGGGAGTGCTAGAATTTTTTGAAGGCAGAGATATTGCCTTGACCGTTTTGCTTAAATCACGGGGATCATTCCAACTTTCGTTGTCATAGAGAGCAAGATCTTCTATGAGTTCCCATGATTCTTCCGCACTTAGATCACGTAGCTTGCCACCGGCCGATTGGTCAATGGTTCGCCTTGTGGAGAGATCGATATGGTCATAGAAGATTTGGACTTGGAGCCAAAGATCTATGCCATGATGAGTGACTTTTTGGAGTAAGTCCTTGAAACGAGTCAATGCTTCATATAGAGTTTCACCTTGACGTTGTTGGAACATCAAGATATCATTTCTAAGCTTGGTAGTTCTCCCCGTGGGAAAAATTGAGCAAGGAAACGAGAAGTGAGATCATCCCAAGAGGTGATGGATCCCGCTGGTAAACGTTCAAGCCATTGACTAGCTTGATCACGTAGAAAGAATTGGAATAGACGTAATCGGGTCGACTCTCTAGTTGCAACATCAAGGTCTATGGAATCTACGATTTTAAGGAAATCCTTGAGATGTTGATTAGGATCTTCGAAACGAAGTCCATGGAATGCACATCAACTTAGCACCAACCGCATGGTGTCGGATCGCAAGGGGGACACATTGGCTCCTTGAGTGAGCTTAATGGTGTTTCGATAGCCTTGGTGGCTAGGACGGGAATACTCTCCTAAAGTTTGGGGCCTAGGAGGTTGGTTTACTAGTGGTGGGTTTTGTGGGTGGTTTTGTTGTGGTGGGTTGATGGGTTCAAAGATATTACCACCTTCCATGATGTCGGATGGTAAAGGTTACGAACAAAGAAATGAAGAAATAAGATAGACTAAAGAAAACCCAAAAATTAAAATAAAACCTTACAAGAAAGGAATCTAGCAAGTAGACCTAATAAAAAGAAATCCTAACCTAGACAATAACTATTCCCCGGGCTTCGGCGCCAAAAACTTGATACGTGGGAATTGCGCCTTCGCAACATGTTTTACCTCTCAAGGGAACTTGAGAAGCTTACAACCCCCACCAGGCAGTGTACCTGATCATTGTAGTATAGTATAGTGACAAGTACCGAGGGATTGATCGTTCAACTCAGGAATAGTGTCGCTAGGATTAGAAAGCCTACTAAACTAGGTCTAGAGGTGAGGGATGATTCTTTTTATATTTTTTATATTTTATGGAAAGCAAGTAAAATCTCGGGTTTTGAAGGAGTGGGCGGAATTAGTTGCTAGCCAACTAACCCAATTAACTAAGATGCAATCAAAATAAAATAAAAGAAATGAAAATTAAACTATTATACTAATGTGGTCGAAACAATAATGAGAAAAGTTATGTTTACTTAGATTTCATTACTCCCTAGATATCTTTTACAGGTTGATTAGCTTGTTACAATTGCATGGATAACGGGTTATATTCCTTAATACCAGTCGTAGGGCCGTGTACAATATTCCCTAACTCTATAAGATCCTACTTCACTCCTATGTCGAGCCGTTAGAAGCTCCTAACATGGGATCATTAGAATTCTCTTACGAATTAAATACAACCAAAAATCATAGTACACCTCCGATCATGTTTCTTAAGACGTTCAAGCAAGTTACCAATGGAAGTCTGCCTGTTTTCTTAAGCCTAACATCGAATACAATCATCCGTAACAATTATAAACAAACAATCAACCCATAATCAACACCCAGGTTTCACTACATCTAAGCAAACACAATAACAACCTAGCCTAGCATGTTAAAGAAAAGACAACTGTAAGATGTAATCACACAACACATAGACATATTGAATGATTTGAATAAGTACTTATCTTCAATTGAACATGGAAGAATCAAGGGGTTGAAACCCTTGAAAAAGCTGTAAAATTCGTCTAGGGTTTATGCCCTAATATCTCACACAAAGTTCCACACTTTATGAATGAAAATTAGAAAACTATATATAGATTTTACACCTTGACGGCGTGACGTTATAATTTGTGACGTCATCAACTCGCCGCCATGATGAAATTCGTATTGCCTAGATCCACTTCTGACGCCGTCATGTAGGAATGAGCTTTAGGCCGTCACATGTAACTTGCTCTTGACGGCCTTGGTGACGCCGTCATGTACAAATGCCTTGAAATCTTTCTGGGCCGTCACGTGTATTTTCCCCTTCCACCTCTTTTACCATTCTTGACGCCGTCATGTGTAAACCCTTGACGTCGTCAGGTACTGTTCCTAGCAAGGAATTTTGAGACTTTGCCGTTTTCTTCACTTTTATGCTCCAAAAACGTCCAAAATGCTTCCTTTTCCAGATTTCTCCTCAAAAGTACCTAAAATGACAAAAGGAATGATTTTGGGCAATATTTGATCAAATAATCACGAGTTTGGGCTTAAATGACCCCTTAAAAGCGGTACACTTTTCGCCTCATCAATAAGCGAATTCTAGCGATCCCATGTTAGGAGATTTTAGTCGGCTCGACATAGGAGTGAAGTAGGAGCTTATAGAGTTAGGGAAGATCGTACACGGCCCAACGAATGGTATTAGGAAATATAACCCATCAATTAAAATAAGGTGTGACAATTCAATAGGTAGAATTGGATAGCTAGCAAGGAGTAATACATCATAGGTAGACATGCTTCACTTACCTTGTATAACCCTAGTTTATTTTCCTACACATTAGTTTAAGTAGTAGTTTTTGAGTTAGTTGATTAGCAACTAATTCCGCCCCTCCTCCCAAAACCGAGATTTTACTTGCTTTCATTTAAAATATACAAATACAAAAAGAATCATCCCTCACCTCTAGACCTAGTTAGATTAATTTCAATCCTAACGAACACTATTCTTTGAGTTGAACGATCAATCTCCCGGTACTTGTCACTATACTATACTACAACGAACAGGTACACTGCTTGGTGGGGATTGCAAGCTTCTCAAGATCCCTTGAAAGGTAAAACCTTTTGCGAGAGTGCAATTCCACGCATCACTAACCATTTGGTAACCATTCAGATGGTTAAATCTCATCGCTCTGGACCACCTGACGAAAACCCGAAGAAAATGGTGACTCATGCCATTAAGGATACCTCAAGATAGACCCAGCACGTAAGAAGGAGTAAGGGGACTACTGTTGATGCTACGGACTAACAGAAGATGGATGACAAGGAGAAAGAAATGTACGGAATTAAAGCAAATGATAACAATGGTATTAACACCAAGTATTACAGAAAGTGCCATAAGTCTGTGGAAGAAGAAGAGAGAGATCGCAAAAGTGGTTTTGCTAGCCGCCTTTTGCCGCAACACGAGAATAACATGAATGTTGGATTAGTGAAAGGGAGGAAGAGAAAGAAGAGAATGATGTAGACTCCAATCTAGAGTCTACGGCGACCGGCCGTTATAATCCAAATTGAACAAAGAGAAATTTGTGATCATGAACTAGTTTCTTTTACTCTTCTGTTTAGCCTGTATTAGACTTCGAATTTCATTTCCATTTCCAAGTTACTTTGATAATATTGAAATTTTGAATTAATTTCCTCTCTGTGAGTTTTGATATGGCAACCCTACTTGTGTTCATCAGTTAAATGTCATGGGAATCTTGATAATTTTGGAAGTATTTGTACGATGGTTTTGCACCCTAAATTGATTTATCTGATAGATTTCGTTACTTTTGGATAATTCTCATCTTTCTATTTGACTCCATTGACGATGTTGGCAACTAGTATCCCACGCGTATCACTTTGACAACAATACAATGTTCGTATTTCGCAATGAGGCACATTTGGGCTAAGAAACTGAACAAAATCCCAACCTTTTTGAATGGTTGAGTTATCTACATAAAGACTCTTGATAAACCTTACACTTGATCCTAATTCGTGAATTATCCGTCTGGTTTGGTGAATGTAGTTGTTCTACAATTCCGATTACCTTTGATATGGTTTTAACCTACCTTTGAAAATCCGTTTCCGATGGCTTCATTGAAAAACTAAAGAAACAAATGGAAGAACTCCTAAGAAATGAGTTACTAACTGAGCGTAAGCCGTGAAGTATATCAGTTCTATTGGTGAAGAAGAGGAGAGACGACGTGGGGTGAACGTGAAGGTTCCTTAAGATGATTTTTGAAGCCGTTTTTGTATTCGTAATAATAAGTTAACGATTCCAATTGTATTGGCTATCACATCAACTATTTCCGTGTATATGGTGAGATTATGTTTTCGTGAATATTTGGAAGAATTGTTATAACATGACATTGTGGTATGTTCTGAAATGGAGTTATGAGTTGAGGTTATTTTTGGAATCGTCTTCCGTATTCGTAACGACTACTATGATGGTTAGTGACGCTAATAGTATTAGCTAAAGCTCTGACCATCTTTTGAATCTGATAAATAGCGCTTTCTCGTGAGTACTTGGACAAATAGTCATTGTATGACGAAATAGTACATTCGGAGACGAGAAAAGGACATGGAAACCATTTTGCACCATGTTAGAAATTTGGCGAACCTGGAACTGATGAAGACATGCAGTCTCACTTCCCTATTCATCTTGGTGGTACTAAGATGAATTAAGAGTGGAAGCAGACTGGATGATGAAGGGATTTAAAGATCGTGTCAGAATTCACATTACTCCATCGCATTCCAAGAAGAACTGCAGAAAGCTTGATGAATTAGACTCAAGTTCACAGTTTTGTTTCACTCCCAGATTGATGGACAAAAGAAGACAAATTACTTGGACTTGAAGAGATTTGATGTTTTGAATGGGTGGTTTTTAGAACAAACCCTTTTGTTGTTTAGATGAGTTAATTCTATGAAGGATGAAGCTAATGTTGACTAAAGCTCACTCTCGTTAATTTCTTGAGTTTTGTTATCTGGTAAGGCGATCCTTGGATGATTTAGGTTCTCCAATACCATCTCTGTTCCGTGTTCATTTTGTGTATGTTTGATAATGGTCTTGTTTGGGAAATTTTGGCAAAGTTTGGGAAAATTGACGCTTTTGAGACGACGTACCTTAATTGCTGATATGATTGGATTTTCGTTACTCATGCGAGTAGTTTTGTTTTCCTTCAGTTATTCATTGAGACTTCCACTGTTTTGTTATTGAATGTTCCTCTTGGTTGACGCTTGATTTCGGTTGACCTCTAGGATGATAGAAGTAATAGGTGAACTAAGATTGGCATGTTTGTTTACGACTCGTGATAAAGTATTACCATCATGAGGGCATATTTATATGATGCTAGTATTATGACGCCTGGCCAACGATACTTACACCATATAACGTGCATTTATTGTGGCCATAGGATATCTTGGGGAGTATCTATAAAGCTTAGAATTTGATCTCCGTTGAATTTTATATGATTTGTGAGACTTTAGATTCATTCTACCTATGCTTTGACTCTGCGTTCTTTCGTTAGATTATTGGATAAACTTGAACTCTCGATTTTGCATTCTGTTGACCTCGATACATCTGTCACCAATATTAAGCTCCTTGTAGAGATCTCTGTTGTTGATACGGTAAATTTGATTTGGAATTTTGTTCGTATCCTATATAAGCTTTCCAGAAGATACAATTATCATCCTCTACATATGGTGTCATACCCTTTTGATCAGATTCAACCAGATATGTCACTTCCAGGAAAAAATAAAAAATAAAATAAAAAAATAAAAAAATAATAAAATAAAAAAAATAAAAAAAACGGAAGCCATTCTTGATAGACAGGAGAGAGTCATGAGAAATAAAGTTATTCATTTTGTTAAAGTTCTTTGGAAGAACCATCCACCACGTGAGGCGACCTGGGAGACCGAAGAGTCTATGCGAGCCAGCTACCCCCATTTTCCGGTGTACTCTGGTAGGTGTTCGTTTTGTTTCGCTGCCTTATTCTTTCTTTCATTTTCGCGGACGAAAATTCTGTTGAGGGGGGAATAGTTGTAAAACCCACATTTTCATATCATGATTAAATGACTAAAATACCCTCCAAATTTGAAATTTTGAAGATTTAAGTACGTTTACCAAACAAGCCCGAAATCAAAAAACGGTTATCGTACGATCACAAATGTGAACATGTAATTTCAAGTAAATAATGTTTGCGTTACTACAACCTCATATGAACTCAAGAATGTGAAGTTTAGATTAAAACATAAGTGTTGCATGTTACGTGACATGTAAGGGTCCAAAACTACTAAAACTTGTGCATAACATTTAAAATATATACCAATGACTATCCTAAGTATATTTTTAATTGAAAAATGATAATTTTGACCAATCTTCACCCCTTGGCCGTGAATTATGAGAGAAGGGATAGAAATCCCATAAATTTTTCTAGTTTACCATTTTTAAAGCAACTAATTTCCCATATTCCTTAACCCTAAAAATTAAAACCTTTCTCCTTCTTGGTTATCAATTTTTACGCCTCCCCTCCTCCATAACCACCTTTCATTCATCAAAATATCTCCCTTGGAACCTTGGTAATTAATCGTACGTGTTCGTGGGAAGATTTGGTGCACGTAGGGATCCGTTTGGAAGCATTTGAAGGCATTCTCTTGTGTCCTCTTCTCCTATTCTAACCATATATCATCTTTGAAGGGCTTGGTATTTCTTATTTTTTATCTTTGTTTATCTACTTGTGTTTCTTTCGTTACGATAATTTTAATACATGAAAACCAAAAGATACGAATTGATCTATATACATACATACAAATGGGCCTTAATAATATTTGTGAAGAAAATGGATTAACTTTGATGATATGATGGTTAAAACATGTTGGTGGTAATATTTGTAACACCTAGATGTGATTTGTTGAAATCAAAACGGATTTATCTTGTTTCTTGAAAATTGGCCGCCACCCTTATAGACACCAAGGATGATTTTTGTGTTAATTTGATGAATATTATGTGTTATGGATGCTTGGTTTCTTGTGTGGATTGTTTTGGTATATCATGTAACTAGTTTGGTTAATTAAATTAATATGAAATTGAGTATGGAAGTATGAATGTTGAATTGTATGTGATGATATGAATTCTTATTTGTTTTTTATGGTTTATGATGATAACATGTTTAGGATGATGATTGATGATGATTAGCATGATGATTAGGGTTTATGTCGTTGTGATTTGGGACAGATTTGTTAGCTGAATATGTGTGCATCATCAAACGAGTTTGGTAAATATTTAATTCATATTTTTTGTTTGTAAACTCAGTTTAGGGTCCTAATTAAATGTTCCAATTGGTTTGAAGGTGATTGATGTTGATCTGGTCATGTTTTTGAATTTTGTGTGATGATATGTCAAAACTGCGTTTTCAGAAATTAAGTTCAGTCGTGGTTTTTGATTCTTTATTTTCAAACCGTAAGGAGTTAGGATCTCTCCTTTTACTGGGGTAATATTTGGGTTATGTATGACTTCCTGAAATTTTTGTGGATTTTTCTAAGGTGTTTAAATGGGTATGTTAAGTGAAAACTTTCTGCATGTTTGTGCAATTAATTTTCTGGGTAGGTCTGGGAAAACGATTTTTCATATGGAGTTACACTTAAAAATAAAATCTAGGAAAATTCATGTAGAATCTCAAGACATATGTACTTCTGTGAGAATTTTGGTGATTTTTATTTTGGGTTTCTGATATGTTTTAAAAATTCATTTAGTGGGCTAAATTCTGTTAGAAAACCGGTCATTTTATATGCATGTGTCAAATGTATGTCTAAGGTGTTATTTTGATGGTTTGGTGCCCTAATGCATGTCCCACATAGAGTGTGTTCTTAAATGTCGTGTTGACTTGTTGGTGTGTATGTTTGGCCTAATTGGTAAATTTGTGATACTTGGTGGGCTTATATGGTTATTCGGTTAGTTATGTGGTTTATACATTAATTTGATAATTAAAAGGATTAAAATGGAAACTTTGTAAACTTAAGGCCCCGTTTGGTTCGTTGTAATCGGACGTAATTTGATGTAATTGTAATTTGATTACATTATGTAGTGTGTTTGGTTTGCATAATGGATGTAATTGTAATTCAAATTACATTACGTAGGCTGTTTGGTTTGCAATGTAATTGTCATTCAATCTTTCCAATTACATCAAGGGTGGGAATTCAGATTACATAGCAAGTTGCGTGGAAAGTTTTGAATTACGTTGTAATTCAGTATTTTATAATTCAAAGCATCAGTATTTATAAAATATTATTAATATTATTATTAAAAAATATTTATTATTATTATTATTATTATTATTATTATTATTATTATTATTATTATTATTATTATTATTATTATTATTATTAAAAAATATTATTATTCTTTATTATTATTATTATTATTATTATTATTATTATTATTATTATTATTATTATTATTATTATTATTATTATTATTACATTACTTTTATTATTAATAATATTTTATTATTATTAATATTATTTTTCTTATTATATTATTTATTATTTAATAAATAATAACACTGTTAAATTATTTATTATTAAATAAATAATAATAATGTTATTTTATTATTATTAATATTTTATTAATAATACTAATATTTTATTATTATTATAATTTTATATTATTATTATTATTATTATTATTATTATTATTATTATTATTATTATTAAAAAATATTATTTATTATTATTATTATTATTATTATTATTATTATTATTATATTAATATTAATATTATTATTATATTATTATTATATTAATATTAATATTATTATTATATTACTTTTATTATTAATAATATTTTATTATTATTAATCTTAATATTATTAAATTATTTATTATTAAATAAATAATAATATTATTAAATTATTTATTATTTAATAAATAATATGTTTTATTAATATACTAATATTTTATTGTTATTGTTATTATTGTTATTATTGTTGTTATTATTATTATTATTATTATTATTATTATTATTATTATTATTATTATTATTATTATTATTAGCATTATTATTATTATTATTATTATTATTATTATTATTATTATTATTATTATTATTATTATTATTATTTATGAATTACATTACGTTGCGAGTCAACCAAACAGAATGACAAATTTCATCAATTACAATTCCAACAGATTACAATTACAACACATTCTGTAACATCCCCAGTTTTGAAAACATGCAGCGGAAATTAGATTGGGTGTTACTTCATAGCGCACAGTTTATTAGTAGAAAATGATTTGTCATTTTAGTCATTTTAAAGATCTATCATTCGAATATAAACACCAGAGTTTTAAAAGAGGTCCCTATTTGTCCCCAAGGTTTATTGAATCAGTTTTCGAATGATAGGAAAATTTATAGCCTTTATAAATATACGTGCTCCTCCATGCCATCCTTGCTCATTATGGACCTAAGATAAACACATGCTAAAAGTGTCAACACAAAGGTTGGTGAGTTCATAGAGTTTATAGTTTCGAATATCGATTTCCAAAATCAAAGAGTTTATGACTCCATAGAAGTTATAATAACAGTTGATTATCAAATTAAAGTGTGAGTAAATCCATAATATTCATAGCTTAAATCGTTGATTTATCAAAATCAGAAAATGAGTGATTTCCTTAATCAATTTTATACAAATTAATCCGATGGTTTGCCCTTCACCGGGTCAACACCAAAATAGTAGTTTGTTTGACCTAACCGGGTCAACACCAAAATATTAGTTTGTTTGACCTAACCGGGTCAACATCAAAATATTAGTTCGTTTGCCAATTATTATTAGTTTTTCCTGCTATATAGTGAACACAATCTCAGGGTTTAATAAAACAGTGGGCTAGAGCATTGTACGCCCCTAACATCAGTCATTGTAGTGCTACATTATTACCGTTCTATTGCCCTAAGCTCATGACACGCAACGATTAACAGACATCAAAATAACCATAATAATGATGTGAAATAGTGGCCCTCAGGATAGATATTTACCAGTAACCTATGAAATCAAATAAAGTGCATTTGGTGGCTTTCCTCTAGCGACCAAATGGGGATTGTCAATCCCTAATAGATCTATTCACAATTATTTACGTTCACTCTGCAAGTGATTAAGGCGCATGATCGAGGGACTTTTGGTAATAAGAAACTTAGGCAATAGAGATCAAATATAGCATATCGTTGAAAAATCACTTGTAATCATGTCTATAGCAGGTATCTCCTTATGAGATATAAAAATGTGTAAACTAGTAAAGTTTATATGAAATATAGTCCAGTATTTAATTAATGAATACTTGTAAAAGTAAAAACAGTAGTTAAGCATGTATCTCCCCCAAAAACGTTTATAAACCATTGTAAAACAAGTAAGAGTAGGGGCTATGACTCACCTTGGAAGGTAGTGACGTAAGTAACACATCGGTGCCAAAGAGTATTGCCGAAAGAGTAAAATAAGTGATGTCAAGAATTGGAGCATAATGATATTGAATTCAGCACGACCTAATGAATATGAGCTTGTCACAAATACGGTACGCGAAGAGTACTCAATGCGTATGAGTTTTCAAAAGATAATATGTTTTAGTTTTCGTGGAATATTTGTATTAATGTTTGTAAAAGTTTAGTATTATCATTCGTGTGTGGCTTTAAGGTTAAGACTCGAATACACATACCATAGTATAAAACATATAACACACTTATGACCGGAAATAAACACGTAAGAATCAAATAGCAGATAAGCGTTATAATGAGTGGATGGTTAAGTTTTAGGCATTCACCCGGTGTCCCCTAAATAATGTATGTTTTATAATAAAACATATGTTTTAATATGTAGAACAAGTAGAAAAGGTTTAATGTAACTATCCTTCTTGTTTTGTTATCGGTTTTTGTTATAATAAAAGTTATTGAGATAATATATATTAAGTATGGAAATGCAAGCTTAATATGATTCGTTTTAGTCCGTTATGTCACATGTATAGTTAACCCGATAGTCTTAGTCCATAAGACGTGTTAACGTCGATTAAAGTACTAGTTTGGCCTTTATGTTGACTTTTCTACATATATATATACTTTACTTAAATCTGACCCGGCGCAAACGACCCACTAAAACACATTTTCACATCTCGGACTCAAAAGAGATCTTATGTAAAAAGACATTCCGGAGAACTTTTTAGTTATAGCCGAGACCTGAATCTCAACGTAAAATGACCAAAATGCCCCTGCAAGTTTCAGCTGGTAGTTTGACTTTTTAAATAAACTGCAGTAGTTTGACTTTCCGTTTTGACCTGTTATATTACACTTTCTTGACTCGGACTCTAAAGAGATTTTATGCAAGACGTCGTTCCGGACAACTTTCGTGTTTCGGCCGAAGGCCGAAACGGGTCAGAAGGTGCCCAAAACGACCCATTTCAGTTCTGCACAGGATTCAAATTAATATAATGCTGAATAAAAATATACATATAATTCAAAATTTCATTTGGCCATAACTTCTTCGTTTTAAATTCGATTTTTACGTTTTTTATATCCCCGGAAAGGTAATTAAGTGTACTACCATATTTTTAAGATTATACGGTGTCAAAAATATTTTATGGTCACTGTTTATGCTGAATAAAATTATGACAGCTTATATAATTAGTATAAATTATTCCAAACACTCCATAATAAGCAGAAAAATTGACAATCTAAACACCCCCTTTCGTGGCCTGTGGCTGTTAGTCGAACCAAACCAAACGGACCTTTGAGTCGTGGTGGTATGAGCCGAAACCAATCCAAACGGACCCTTGAGTCATGGTGGTATGAGCTGAAACCAATCCAAACGGACCCTTGAGTCGTGGTGGTAATTTCCATTCGAACCAAAGAAAGAAAAAGAATAAAAATAAAAATAAAATGAAGGTAAATGAAACAAAAATAAGTCATAAGTCGGAAAATAAGCTAATGACACAACTAACATGAGTTATACCAAATTTTAATCACATAACAAGCTATGAGCTTATAAGCCGAAGCTTATAAGCTCGATCCAAGTAAACACTCTCAAATAAGCAGTTTCAAGGTAAGCTTATGACAAACCAACATCATAACATCATTTTTAATTGATTTCAACCACAAGATAATTTGTAAAAAAAATGTTTTTATTCAAATCTTAATTCCACAAAAACTAAATTAATCCAATTAACAACGTTGATTGTGTGTGTGTCGACTTACAATATAACGAGAAGAAGAGGTGGAACGAGGTGGTGGTGGTGGTGGTGGCAGTACATGGCAGCAAGCATAAGAAGGAGATATGAGAAGCCTTTAAAACTCTTGAAAAGAAGAGGTCTTGAAGAAGAAAAGAACCAAGAACAATATAGCACCAAAGGATCTTCAATCTTAGCATGATGTAACTAGGGAAATAGCACCACAATGGTCTCCTTGGTCCTGTGGGTTCACGACAACAGCAACAAGAGGAGGAGAGCAGAATTTTTGATGAAGTTTTGATGATGATATGCTCTATGTTTTAGGACATATATATAGGAGGCAAGTTTGGAGTTCTATGGTTTCTAGGTTATATTTGAGGGAGTAACAAGTAAGGGAGGTGGTGTAAGAGTTTTGCACATGGTTTCTTAGGTTGTATTTGAGGTAGCAACAAGTGAGGAAGGGTGAGGGTGTAAGGAGGTACATGTAGTAGTACCTAAGTTGAGTCCATGTTGTATTTTACAGATAACAGCTTAGTATTGCATTTTTGGTTTAAAATCTCTCGAGTCTAGACGTAAAACATTATTTCGGACAACTTTCGTGTTTTACACTTTTCCTAGTTCGGACCAAAAGAGCCTTAAAATTGTGTTTTGAATTCGTTACAGAAAGTTGGTGGTTCATTAGAATTTTATACAAAGTGTCATTACTATTTGTGTTAATTTGAGATGAAACGTGTAAGGTGCCTTAACTTGATCAATATTCTAGTATAGTAATTATATTTGAAAGTTGATAATAATTGTCATTCATGGTTCTTAGATGCATGAAAAATAGAGTTGTGAATTAAAGAGGTATGTTGTGTGTAAAAGTTACGATCAACTGAGTCAAATCAAATATGTACTTGTGACTTGTAAAAATAATAGTTAGAGGTGTGCTTAGGCCATGGAGCTTGGTGAGTTCGTTAGTGAATTAGGTTCAAAGGAAGGGAGCCAAGAATAAATGGTCCGTTATTATTAGTGAGTACGCATGGGAATTTTGTAGGCTCGGGATTTATATAAATTATATTTGGTAATTATTGAAACGTATAATTATTAAGTATCAACGTTTTAAGTTATGTATGGTATCTAGGTTATTAAGGTTCAGGTGTAAACGTCGTTTCAAGGTAAGAGTGAATAACGGTGTAATTGACAAAGTATATATAAAAAAAATTGTCATGGGTAAAAATGGTTATTTTATGTTATAATAATGTGTTAATCGTAGGAAAATTTTACGGTATGTTATATTACCTACCCGTTAAACTGAATCCCGTCCCGGGATTCTAGGCTAAGGTAGTTGTCGGAAGACTTGTAATAAAACAGTAAAGGTGAATGGAAGGGGTGAACAAATAGTCATTCCTAACGATCTAACTCCTTAGCGGTTTTTAATTGTTCTTTCCAGCTTAACGTATCTACTACTACATTAGCTTCTTCTTTTTAATTGTTCTTTCCAGGTTAACGTATCTACCACTACATTAGCTTCTTCTTTTTAATTGTTCTTTCCAGCTTAACGTATCTACTACTACATTAGCTTTTTTTAACGATAGCGGATCTCATAGTCATAATTGTTGAGTAGTTCTAACTAGTGACGTTGTCTTATGTTCAATTCCTTTTGATTAACTTGACTTAAGAAAAATTCTATTTTTGAATGAAGATTTTTATTTTAACATGTTTTGAAGATAAACATGGTTCACAATATCTTGTTTTGTGAACATCAAGATCTTCGCGGGTAACCTACCCGTTAAACAAGTTGGTTGTTAACAGATTTTTAATAATAAGAGTTTTCAAGTGGAAACTTGTTGAATGAAGAGAAAGTTGCTGAACTTCGGCTTTTGTAAAGAGAAAACTTGTTAAATATAGTTTTAAGTAACAACACGGTATTTGGTTTCAAGATTTTGTAGATGATGAATCTGTTTGTTCCTTAGCAATACCATATCTTGTATTTCTATTAGAGGAATTTATAGATTTTGATGGATTTCAGGTGAAACAACGTAAAGTTGTGAAAGGTTCGGAGATCAATATATCACTCCTAGTGTCGGAGAAGTAAGAGAGACCCTTGTATTCACATACAATGTCCTGAAAATGCCAGAATGTAAAAGTAAGTACATGATTGAAGAAATATGGTTGTGTCGTAATGCCTTAGAATTAGGCATACGCAGAGGAAAATCGTGAGTCTTTGGCTGAAGTTTTAGTGCTTCTCATACCACTCGTGGTCCTAGTCATTAGCGTAGATGCAAATATGGAGATGAAAGCTAGTATGGCAATAAAATAAAAGTTATGCTTTATGAACTTTAATGATCCTCGATTTCATACGCATGCCATTTCAGATACAATTAAGCCCATTTATTTATAATTTGTTATTTACATAGAGAAGCGTCCCAAACGATGAAAATAACGAAGTATAAAATCATGGTTCGGCGGTTTATAATTTCTTTATTTCAGTAAAAAGGCATTCCAATCCATTCAAATAAAGACATTGTAAATCATCCTACTAAAAAATTTCTGACTCAACACTCATACTGATCAACAAGGTAATCTAATGCGCGGATTTTTTCGAGAGTACAAAAAGAGTATGTCATATGCATCTATACTGATGAGAGTGAGATAATTAAGGAGGATTGGTATAGTATTCAAAATAGTTGGTGAGCATATATATATATATATATATATATATATATATATATATATATATATATATATATATATATATATATATATATATATATATATATATATATACTAGAGTGTTGTTGTAGCATAAACTATCTAAAAGTCACATAATCGTCTGGCGGATGGAAAGCACGGAGAGCGTAAGGCTATAAAATGTTTTGTTTGTAAAACCTGTTATAGTTCGGATCTAACTTAGACCCATTTCGCTATAACCAAGGCTCTGAATACCAATATGTAACACCCCCAGTTTTGAAAACATGCAGCGGAAATTAGATTGGGTGTTACTTCATAGTGCACAGTTTATTAGTAGAAAATGATTTGTCATTTTAGTCATTTTAAAGATCTATCATTCGAATATAAACACCAGAGTTTTAAAAGAGGTCCCCATTTGTCCCCAAAATTTATTAAATCAGTTTTCGAATGATCGGAAAATTTATAGCCTTTATAAGTATCCGTGCTCCTCCGTGCCATCCTTGCTCATTATGCACCTGAGATAAACACATGCTAAAAGTGTCAACACAAAGGTAGGTGAGTTCATATAGTTTATAGTTTCGAATATCGATTTCCAAAATCAAAGAGTTTATGATTCCATAGAAGTTATAATAACAGTTGATTATCAAATTAAAGTGTGAGTAAATCCATAATATTCATATCTTAAATCGTTGATTTATCAAAATCAGAAAATGAGTGATTTCCTTAATCAATTTTACACAAATTAATCCGTTGGTTTGCCCTTCACCGGGTCAACACCAAAATAGTAGTTTGTTTGACCTAACCGGGTCAACACCAAAATATTAGTTTGTTTGACCAAACCGGGTCAACACCAAAATATTAGTTCGTTTGCCAATTATTAGTAGTTTTTCCTGCTATATAGTGAACACAATCTCGGGGTTTGATAAAATAGTGGGCTAGAGCATTGTACGCCTCTAACATCAGTCATTGTAGTGCTACATTATTACCGTTCTATTGCCCTAAGCTCATGACACGCAACGATTAACAGACATCAAAATAACCATAATAATGATGTGAAATAGTGGCCCTCAGGATAGGTATTTACCAGTAACCTATGAAATCAAATAAAGTGCATTTGGTGGCTTTCCTCTAGCGACCAAATGGGGATTGTCAATCCCTAATAGATCTATCCACAATTATTTACGTTCACTTTGCAAGTGATTAAGGCGCATGATCGAGGGACTTTTGGTAATAGGAAACTTAGGCAATAGAGATCAAATATAGCATATCGTTGAAAAATCACTTGTAATCATGTCTATAGCAGGTATCTCCATATGAGATATAAAAATGTGTAAACTAGTAAAGTTTATATGAAATATAGTCCTGTATTTAATTAATGAATACTCGTAATAGTAAAAACAGTAGTTAAGCATGCATCTCCCCCAAAAACATTTATAAACCATTGTAAAACAAGTAAGAGTAGGGGTTATGACTCACCTTGGAAGGTAGTGACGTAAGTAACACATCGGTGCCAAAGAGTATGGCCGAAAGAGTAACATAAGTGATGTCAAGAATTAGAGCATAATGATATTGAATTCGGCACGACCTAATGAATATGAGCTTGTCACAAATACGGTACGCGAAGAGTACTCAATGCGTATGAGTTTTCAAAAGATAATATGTTTTAGTTTTTGTGGAATATTTGTATTAATGTTTGTAAAAGTTTAGTATTATCATTCGTGTGGTGGCTTTAAGGTTAAGACTCGAATACACATACCATAGTATAAAACATATAACACACTTATCACAGGAAATAAACAAGTAAGAATCAAATAGCAGATAAGCGTTATAATGAGTAGATGGTTAAGTTTTAGGCATTCACCCGGTGTCCCCCAAATAATGTATATTTTATAATAAAAGGTATGTTTTAATATGTAGAACAAGTAGAAAAGGTTTAGTGTAACTATCCTTCTTGTTTTGTTATCGGTTTTTGTTATAATAAAAGTTATTGAGATAATATATATTAAGTATGGAAATGCAAGCTTAATATGATTCGTTTTAGTCCGTTATGTCACATGTATAGTTAACCCGATAGTCTTAGTCCATACGACGTGTTAACGTCGATTAAAGTACTGGTTTGGCCTTTATGTTGACTTTTCTACATATATATATATATATATATATATATATATATATATATATATATATATATACTTTACTTAAATCTGACCCGGCGCAAACGACCCACTAAAACACATTTTCACATCTCGAACACAAAAGAGATCTTATGTAAAACGACATTCTGGATAACTTTTTAGTTATTGCCGAGACCTGAATCTCAACGTAAAATGACCAAAATGCCCCTGCAGTTTCAGCTGGTAGTTTGACTTTTTAAATAAACTGCAGTAGTTTGACTTTCCGTTTTGACCTGTTATATTACACTTTCTTGACTCGGACTCTAAAGAGATTTTATGCAAGACGTCGTTCCAGACAACTTTCGTATTTCGGCCGAAGGGCGAAACAGGTCAGAAGGTGCCCAAAACGACCCATTTCAGTTCTGCGCAGGATTCAAATTAATATAATGCTGAATAAAAGTATACATATAATTCAAAATTTCATTTGGCCATAACTTCTTCGTTTTAAATCCGATTTTTACGTTCTTTATATCCCTGGAAAGATAATTAAGTGTACTACCATATTTTCAAGATTATACGGTGTCAAAAATATTTTATGGTCACTATTCATGCTGAATTAAACTATGACAGCTTATGTAATTAGTATAAATGATTCCAAACACTCTATAAAAAGTAGAAAAATAGACAATCTAAACACCCCCTTTCGTGGCCTGTGGCTGTTAGTCGAACCAAACCAAACGGACCTTTGAGTCGTGGTGGTATGAGCCGAAACCAATCCAAATGGACCCTTGAGTCGTGGTGGTATGAGCCGAAACCAATCCAAACGGACCCATGAGTCGTGGTGGTATGAGCCGAAACCAATCCAAACGGACCCTTGAGTCGTGGTGTTAATTTCCATTCGAACCAAAGAAAGAAAAAGAATAAAAATAAAAATAAAAATAAAATGAAGGTAAATGAAACAAAAATAAGTCATAAGTCTGAAAATAAGCTAATGACACAACTAACATGAGTTATACCAAATTTTAATCACATAACAAGCTATGAGCTTATAAGCCGAAGCTTATAAGCTCGATCCAAGTAAACACTCTTAAATAAGCAGTTTCAAGGTAAGCTTATGACAAACCAACATCATAACATCATTTTTAATTGATTTCAACCACAAGATAATTTGTAAAAAAAATGTTTTTATTCAAATCTTAATTCCACGAAAACTAAATTAATCGAATTAACAAGGTTGATTGTGTGTGTATCGACTTACAATATAACGAGAAGAAGAGGTGGAACGAGGTGGTGGTGGTGGCAGTACATGGCAGCAAGCATAAGAAGGAGAGATGAGAAGCCTTTAAAACTCTTGAAAAGAAGAGGTCTTGAAGAAGAAAAGAATTAAGAACAATATAGCACCAAAGGATCTTCAATCTTAGCATGATGTAACTAGGGAAATAGCACCACAATGGTCTCCTTGGTCCTGTGGGTTCACGACAGCAGCAACAAGAGGAGGAGCGCAGAATTTTTGATGATGTTTTGATGGTGATATGCTCTATGTTTTAGGACATATATATAGGAGGCAAGTTTGGAGTTCTATGGTTTCTAGGTTATATTTGAGGGAGTAACAAGTGAGGGAGGTGGTGTAAGAGTTTTGCACATGGTTTCTTAGGTTGTATTTGAGGTAGCAACAAGTGAGGAAGGGTGAAGGTGTAAGGAGGTACATGTAGTAGTACCTAAGTTGAGTCCATGTTGTATTTTACAGATAACAGCTTAGTATTGCATTTTTGGTTTAAAATCCCTCGAGTCTAGACGTAAAACATTATTTCGGACAACTTTCGTGTTTTACACTTTTCCTAGTTTGGACCAGAAGAGCCTTAAAATTGGGTTTTAAATTCGTTACAGAAAGTTGGTGGTTCATTAGAATTTTATACAAAGTGTCATTACTATTTGTGTTGATTTGAGATGAAACGTGTAAGGTGCTTTAACTTGATCAATATTCTAGTATAGTAATTATATTTGAAAGTTGATAACAATTGTCATTCATGGTTCTTAGAGGCATGGAAAATAGAGTTGTGAATTAAAGAGGTATGTCGTGTGTAAAAGTTACGATCAACTGAGTCAAATCAAATATGTACTTGTGACTTGTAAAAATAATAGTTAGAGGTGTGCTTAGGCCATGGAGCTTGGTGAGTTCGTTAGTGAATCAGGTTCAAAGGAAGGGAGCCAAGAATAAATGGTCCGTTATTATTAGTGAGTACGCATGGGAATTTTGTAGGCTCGGGATTTATATAAATTGTATGTGGTAATTATTGAAACGTATAATTATTAAGTATCAATGTTTTAAGTTATGTATGGTATATAGGTTATTAAGGTTCAGGTGTAAACGTCGTTTCAAGGTAAGAGTGAATAACGTTGTAATTGACAAAGTATATATAAAAAAAATTTGTCATGGGTAAAAATGGTTATTTTATGTTATAATAATGTGTTAATCGTAGGAAAATTTTACGGGATGTTATACATTCCAATTCTTTGAATTACAATTCATTCAAATTACAATTCCTTCCAAAGATTACAATTCCTTCAAAAACATTTTATGAACCTGTTCGATCGATATACTCTGACCAAACTACTTTGTAGCTTGTAAGGTTTTAACAATCTTGAATAACTCAAAACAGTTAATATTGAAATACTGATATTACTTTATAAAGTATGCGGAATCTACTAACACAAAGCTAAGAAGAACTTTGTTTATATTAAAACAACTCTTGAACCTACTTCTCTAAATACAGATTCACTAACAATCCCTCACTTCACTAAAATCGTAATGTGAAACTCTAAGACTCTTAGAAAAACTTCGTGTCTCTAATACCATCATAAGGCTCCTTTTATAGGCATAAGGATAACCTTAATTCGGTTTACAATATTTACTTGAACGACAAGTAATTATCCCTAACTAATTCTAGAATATTCATATAATATTACATAGTAATCCTTCAAACAATATTGCACATAAGTCCTTGTTATAAGAAATACTTTGCATAATCTTCAATCACGAGCAGTACTTTGACCTTGAACAGCATGTTGACTATTAAGCAGTACTTTGATCTTTCCAGCAGTACTTAGATCTTCATATCCCAACAATCCTCCCCTAACTTGAACTCCACTTGCTTGATTTCAAGTTTCTTTACTTTCTTTGATCTTCAATATCTTTATTATTCAGGAAGATTGTATCTTTATCTATTTTCAATCTTGTATGTCAAAGTGCTCTTGATCATCTTCTCAGCAACTCAGCAACATTTTGACAAAATGTACATCAAATCTTTTAAAGTTTCATACTGTTCTTATCACTTCCAGATGTGTAAACTTCTATGAGAGGTGAATCATTGAACTTTTAATGGATTTTGATGTCTCTTTACCAAAGCCATTAACTCTGGAGTAGCCAATGTTTAGGTTAGAACAACCATGGTACATTGATAACCAAATGATTTTTAGCAAATCATCAGCTATCAACGGATTTGATTAGTCTTTACCAATAGCCGTTTGCTGTTGGACTAGTTAGTTCTTTGATTTCAACCATGGTGAACTAATTACCATAAATGGATTTTCCACAGCCTTTACCACAAGCCATTTTCTTGTGGGCTAGTCAACTCTTCACTTTTACAGATATGGTGAGTTGAAAACCATACAATTTTTAGTAAATTGTCAACTAAAAACAGATTTGATTATCACATCAGAGTCGTACCCTCATGATGAGTCAAACTCTTTCTTGTCTGTTAAACATGGTGAGTTGATTACCATTTGCTGTGCAGTACAAGTACTAACACCATGTTTTACTCTTCAAATCCTTTTATTTATATCATATTAAGCTTCAAAAACTGTTGGCATGAATGTAAGGATATTTAATCTAAACATTCTCTTCATGTTTTGATGATGACAAAGATGTAAGTTACAACATATAAAATAAAGTGCTTAAGTTACTTGTGATCACAATTCATCTTTGCATTCTTACGTCAACAAGCCTCGACATCTCAACGTCTCGAGTTTGCCTCAACAATCACTTAAGGTATGTACAAACAAATGTCTAATACATTTTATGATCAAAGGGATTTTATTTAAACATTACAAAGTTTATAAAATGATATAAACATGTTATATATTTTTTGAAAAACAATTTTGGTAATTAAAGGAAAATGTTTAATTCATAACAAATATATGAATTCAAATTTTTAACCAAAATCAGTTAGTTTTTCACCAAATAAATTTTCCCCACTAAAAGACAAAGATTCTGGCCGTTTCAGCTGGGCGGCCCCCTTAATTATAAGGGGTGGTCCCCTTAAAATTAAGGGGACCGGCCTTGATTTAAGGGTACCGGCCACGCTCCTCTGTCAGAATCTTTTGCCTATAAATACCACCTTAAACCTGGATTTTTTCCTAACCTTTTGCACAAATATTTTCAGATCCAATTCTCTCTAAATATCCTTCTAAAACCCTTTGATCATAAGATTATTAATCTTTGTTTCAAGTGATCCAATCCTTCATAACTCAAAGTGCAAGAGAAGAATTCTCCCCATCATCAAAGCCAAAGATGTAGTTAGAGCTTATGTGAAGTTGTGAGTTATGTAATAAGTAGATCAAGATGATCTTACTTAGTAGTGATTTAATGAGTGAGTAAGAAGTAGTGGGAGGAAGTAATAGTGTGGAGAAGACATGTAGTTGTGAAGATCTAGGTATGTGAATAAGTAGTGAAGTTTAGAAGAAGTTGTGATGAAGTCGTGAAGTCATGAAGAAGTCGTGAAGCCGTGAAGAAGTTTAGAAGAAGTTGTGATGAAGTCGTGAAGAAGTCGTGAAGTCATGTAGAAGTCGTGAAGTTGTGTAGAAGTTGTGTAGTGATCTAAGTTGTGTTGTGAGATTGGTTCTAGCTACTATTAGAACTCGACATTTAGCTTAGTGTCGTTAAATGGTGTAAGCAAAAGTTGTGTACGGTTTTCTCCGCCAAAAGGGAGCTTGTTGAGTAGTGAAGTAAACTCTCGAGTAGGTGACTCGGGGAGTGGAGTAGGAACAAGGAAGGTGTCCTTGTAGCCGAACCACTATAAATCATCGTGTCCGGTATGCATTTCCTTTCTCTTATCTCTTTTCATTTATTCTTACATTTATCGCTTTACATCTATGCATGCCTATATGTCTTAATAGTTGCTTATATAGTTGTGATGATTGATTGTGTTGTACATTGAAGTTAATATTGTGATTGTGTGTATTATTATATGATATGGTCAAATAGATTATTATTCACACTTCTCATATTAAGTTTAACTTGATAGATAATTTGATACAAAACGTTTTAAGATTTTAAAAGGAAAACGTATTCACATAAAGATCGACCAAAGCTCCATTCATGAAAATAAGTTTTTCAAAAAGCTTACATATATAATTGATCATATTGATTATATGTTGTTTTCATACTAAACTCTAATTGAAGGTTTTTCAAACAAACAATTGAATAAATTAGAATCAATATTTTGGAAACCAAGTTCTTATAAAACAAAAAAGAGGGGAAAACTATTCAACCCCCCCTTCTAGTTTTCCACAAAAACTTTTACTTTATTTTACAATGGACTTTTACTAGTTTTATGCAGCAAGCAGTACTTTGGTAAAGTACTGTTTGTCTTGCAGTACTTTGAGAAAAATACTTATTATTCCAAACAAATCATATCAGTACTTATGAAATATTATTCTTCTGATTTAGTCCACCTTATAAATAGCTTAATCACCATGAATGCTACTTCAGTTTCATCTTCAACCTCCATTCCATGATCCAACATCCTGAGCATAAGTTCTCTTATCAAAGGATATCTTCTTTCAGCTAACATGTGAATCATGGTACCATCTTCCATCTCAAGTGAATGAACTCCTGATGACTCAAAGAATCTCCATCTTGTTATCTCCCAGTTTTCTTGATCATTCCACAAAGCATCATTACTTGTTTCTTCTTTTTCCCAGATGGTTATCAAATCTCCAAGTAAGATTAATCCCACTCCTGTTGCTTCAATATTCTCATAGTATGTCTGCACTTGTAAATACAAGTTGTATAGATCTTCTCTATCTATTATGTGCAGAACATCCCATAGCATATTAAACACAGTGAAGCTTTCATCTTCTCTGTTGAACATGAGATAATTTCCTTCAGTTGATTCAACCACAGAAAATGAGATAATCTTTGACTTCTTTCCAGAGTCTTTTGTTTTCTTGTTCTCAAAATCAACAACTCTGAAATAATTCTTCAGTTCATGAATTGTATCTGATCTTATCATTTTAAGCCTCTTTGACAATTGATCATCCTGAATAGCTTTCTTCCTTTTTAACTTTCTTTTCTCAACTTGTTCCTTCATTACATCTTCTAATTTCTTTTCCTTTTCAGCATCCATAGGCACAAAACTTTCCAGCTCTCTCTTAATAGACTCTTGTACACTATCCCATAGTGCTTTTACATCTGGATATCTTAGTCTTTGTAGATTCTTGTATCCTCTTCTTTTCAAGAAACTAATCATCCAATTTCTCTCTTAAGCAATAGTCATAGGCTTTCTTGTTACAGCAACTGGCTTCCTTATCTCTTCTAAGTACTCTGCATCATACACAGCTTGTTGCTGTCTAGCAATTTCTTCATTCTTTGCTATCTCTATTTCCCTCAGCTGTGCAAGAGTAAGCTTCTTCTTTTTCTTCTTGGTCTCCTTCATAATCCCTTTTCCTTTGTGTAGAAGTTGTGTAGTGATCTAAGTTGTGTTGTGAGATTGGTTCTAGCTACTATTAGAACTCGACATTTAGCTTAGTGTCGTTAAATGGTGTAAGCAAAAGTTGTGTACCGTTTTCTCCGCCAAAAGGGAGCTTGTTGAGTAGTGAAGTAAACTCTCGAGTAGGTGACTCGGGGAGTGGAGTAGGAACAAGGAAGGTGTCCTTGTAGCCGAACCACTATAAATCATCGTGTCCGGTTTGCATTTCCTTTCTCTTATCTCTTTTCATTTATTCTTACATTTATCGCTTTACATCTATGCATGCCTATATGTCTTAATAGTTGCTTATATAGTTGTGATGATTGATTGTGTTGTACATAGAAGTTAATATTGTGATTGTGTGTATTATTATATGATATGGTCAAATAGATTATTATTCACACTTCTCATATTAAGTTTAACTTGATAGATAATTTGATACAAAACGTTTTAAGATTTTAAAAGGAAAACGTATTCACATAAAGATCGACCAAAGCTCCATTCATGAAAATAAGTTTTTCAAAAAGCTTACATATATAATTGATCATATTGATTATATGTTGTTTTCATACTAAACTCTAATTGAAGGTTTTTCAAACAAACAATTGAATAAATTAGAATCGATATTTTGGAAACCAAGTTCTTATAAAACAAAAAAGAGGGGAAAACTATTCAACCCCCCCTTCTAGTTTTCCACAATTGGTACCAGAGCCACGTCGCTCAAATTTTCAAAACAAATGGTTTTAAAAATTGAGTACGATCCATGTATCAAATTACCCATTAAGGAGGATTAAATATGAAAAGTGTTTTGTTGATTAACTTGTATTAGTTTTGATGATATATACACTAATTAAACTAGCTCGAAATAATATTATGTTTAAAATAAGTGTTATATGTTCGGTATCAAAATCAGAAAGTTACACACCTTTCCGAATAGTCAGAAAACAATTTTTTACAAAAAATGAAATTTTGAGTACCAGATGGGCGGCCCCCTTAATTGTCTGGGCGGCCCCCTTAAATACTGGGCGGTCCCCTTAATTATTTAAGGGGTCCGCCTGTCTGTTCGACAGTTTTTCGAAAACTTTGAAAAATCATATAAAATTAACCGTAACTCCGTAGAAGTCGTGCCACCCGGCGTTTTAAAGGTAATTGAGTCTACTTTCATTTAAAAATACTTACAAATAACAATTACAAACTTAAATAAGTAAGAAAGTCAAAATACTATACGGTGGTAAAAAAATTTGTGTTTCGTTTTAACGTAAAACTTTTGTTTTACCTTTTCCTTCAAGTCGGATACTCCTAGTTGGTATACTTTTAAAAAATTAAGTATTTATGTTTTCAAAATATTGATCTTAATTAAATTATAGAATGGGAGGAAACTATTTTATTTTCAAATAAATTCGAGCTAAGTATATGTTGGTGTGTATAATACACAAAACGACGACAAGTGTTTTATGTGTTATGTGAACTTCTTTGTGATTTTATTTTCCTAATTGAATATATTAAATGACTGTTGCTATTTGAAGTTTAGCTATGTATATATCTATGCATATGTGCCCTATTAGTGTATAGCTAGTTTGCCGATTTATACTTAACTAGATCTTATCCTAGATTTCTTGCGTTAGGATTGTTATAATATGCTTGCATTGCATATAGGTATAGATGGATTAATGTTACTCAAACATCTTGTAAATGAGTTCAATCTAGTCACCTAAACATTTCAAACAATTTAATCTACTCTTCACAACACACTTAAATATTTTCTACAAATTAGCTTGTTTTACCTTAAGATGTTTAATAAGAGAAATTGAATCATTGTAAAACATTAATAGTTATATAAAAAAAGGGTATTTTCAAAATCTAAGTGTGTTCATAATAAGTAAAAATGAAGAGTCTTTCACAAAAACAAAGCATATAACAATCATGAAATAATAAGTCAACTTTCAATCACTCACTAATAAATAATCTTAGGATTAATGGAACACACTATCAAAATGTTTATTTATTTCAAATGAGTGTCCGTGAGGGTCAAGAAAGATCTTGATATTATATCAATTCATTATTCAAATTATGATTGATATATTCATCAAATCTAATTGACGTGTTTTTGAGTGTGGACAAGAAATTGGATTGCTATTTGTTTAGCTTCAATATTATATCAAATTACAACAAAAGATATAGTCTTGAATCTACATACTCAATCACACTAGATTGATATGAAAATAGTTACATCCTTTGTAGATGAAAAGAGTGTGCATTGGATCATAACTCACACTTGTGTTGATAATGTCATATTGAATCTACTTGTCCAATAATTGTATTCCAAATATTAGAATAACATTTTAAACACATTTATAAAATATACAATGAAGTAGGATTGACGACTTGGATGTTTCGTCCGAAATATTCAAGCAATTTACATTGCAATGCAATGGATAAATGTGTCATATCCGAAAAAACAAACATGAGCAAGCTAACAACATATGTAAACTTTGCTCACACTACTTAAAATCGTCACTTCAAGATAAAATACATATTTAAGAATAATACACACTATATATTCTATGTATTTCATTTTCTTTGTAGCATGAATGGTTGTGTTACAAGATAATGCACTACACTTTCCTTTTTGAAATAATATAAGTTATTAGAAGTGAAAAATAACTTGTCACAATCCATAAACAAATAATTTTTTTTTCAAATACTTGTTAAAGTATGATATATAACATTGGCAAAAATCATAGAAAATAATATTTGTTTAAAATTATATTAATGTCTAATTTTGATATCATTTGAGAATCACAAACTCATTTAAGATAAATAATCTTAATGAAATTCATTTCACAAGAGATGCTAAGGTGCACTCTGAAGTTTAGCACAGTTATTAAATCAAGTAATATGTCATCAAAACCAAACAACCGGTAAATCATGAAGAAAAGATTAAAACTTTTTGTTTACTCTTATCTAAACATTCAACACGTCTCTATTAGGATCGTGAATAAAATATATCATCTAGATTTACCTTCATTAAAACATGATGTTTGAGTCACATTAAGCCAAGTATTAGTGAATCAAGCAAACTTCATGTTTGGTAATCTTCGATAGGTAAATTTAGGAACTCAATTTCTTCTAAAAAGAGAATGACTACTGGAGAATCTATTGACTAGAAATTCAATTTAACCTAACGGTTGAATTGCTTCTATGTGAGAAGTTGGGTGTGTGTAACCCGTAAAAATGGTCGTGTTTAGCCTGAATTGAGCACCACTAGTAATAGTCTCATACTCATTCTCCAACTTGATTAAATTGCTCTTCCTATATATACCTAACACTAGTTTACTTTTATGAACTTTGCTTCTCATTAGATTCTTTCATTCCTAGATTTATGGCATATCGCATATATGTTGTTTCTAGATGTTTATTTGCTCATATGTGATTTTATTGTATGCCTTTACATGCTTAACTCTATGTCCGGATGAGCACGAATTTAATGGGAAGGGAAAACACACTCACTCACACATATTCCTCTACCTTACACCCAAACATGTCATCTCCCAACAACCAAAAACCTAAGATTTCAAGAACCGCAGGGATCTCCGTCAAACCCGTTTGGAAGAGGAAACTTGATTCTTGTCATAACTCAAGTGATGTTGTTCCAACTCAACCAACTACTAAACCTCAAACCCACAATAATGACTCATCTCACAACCTATCACCCACTCATTCCCTCATTCATGCTTCTTCTTATTATGAGCATGCTCAATCCCAAAACAACAATCCCAATCTCTCAATCAATACTTCACATGTTGCTCATTCAACAAAAACACCACTCACTCTTGGAGAACCTTTTCCACCCATTTCAGCTTTTCATGACTACCCAAGCTCAACCATGTCTCCACCACCAAGAGTACCACCACCACATCCTACAACCTCACATGCCATTCCTATGTTGCATGTTCAAACCTTCACCCAAGACAACCATCATATTCCACCATCATCACCTTCCTCCGAACACTTGAAGTTCGTTGAGGAGCTAAAAGAGGCTCATGAGCTTAGTGCTCTTTTAGCATTACATCTTGTGCAACGCAATTTGGATCCAACCCAATCAAGCTCACCATCATCACCACACAACATCAACCAAGTTGAGAAGCATGTCAACAATTGCCCTTGTTGCATCTTCCTTCAATAATAAACCATTGCCTTGAATGAGCACTTCACTTGGATTGAGTATCTTTTTTACAAGATCTCAACAAACATCATCACTTGAACAACATCCAAACTCTCAATCAACCTCTTCTGCTCCTAAATCTACACCCCTAAAAGTCAAGCGAATTTCTTTATGAAATGCATCTTTTCCACTTCCTAGCAAGTGAAGAACACAAAGAAGATATCCATGCTTCAAGTGTTGTCAAGCCATCACCACCTCATTCACATATCCATTTTCGGTCGTCAACCAACAAAACACCTAAAAATCCCTTGATTCCAAATCATCCACCCTTGTCAAATGTTATATTAATCTATACCATATTTGTCAACCTTTTGTCATTACCTTCCCTTTTTCATTCACGCTCATCCTTCTTCATTTCTCTACGTCTTTAAAAGAAGGCATCATTATCATTTTTTTTAGAATATATATTTTGGTAACTTTTGCCAAAATATGTCGGTAGAATCTTTGCATTAGGTTCCAATCATTATCATGTCTTAAGCTTTGGTCATGGTAATTTTTTTGGGGAGTTAGGTTGTTGTTTTTAAAACAATAATTACATGTGTCATATTTTTAGTGCAGATACTTATTACGTCCATATATTGTTCCCCTATTAGTATCATGCATATACCTATCATCATCATTATATATATTTGCACTTGTCTACTAACTTTGTTTTGAAGGATTACTTCATCGCTCGATTCTTTGGTAGCCAAAACTAGTTTTGAGCATACACCAAGGGGGAGTATACACCAAGGGGGAGCATACACCAAAGGGGAGCATTAAGGTTGATTGGATCAAGGCTTCACTTACGATGATGCAAGCACGCCTTTTACATTCTTTCTCAAGGGTTCAAGCGTAGTTGAAGTCTCGTCTAAGTGTCCACCTTTTTGCTTCGACAAAAGGGGGAGAAGAAGTGTAAACAAGTAACTTATACATTTTACTATGAGTTATAGTTTACATAGTTTGTCATCATCAAAAAGGGGAGATTGTTGGCATGAATATTACGATATTTAATCTAAACATTCTCTTCATGTTTTGATGATGACAAAGATGTAAGTTACAACATATAAAATAAAGTGCTTAAGTTACTTGTGATCACAATTCATCTTTGCATTCTTACGTCAACAAGCCTCGACATCTCAACGTCTCGAGTTTGCCTCAACAATCACTTAAGGTATGTACAAACAAATGTCTAATACATTTTATGATCAAAGGGATTTTATTTAAACATTACAAAGTTTATAAAATGATATAAACATGTTATATATTTTTTGAAAAACAATTTTGGTAATTAAAGGAAAATGTTTAATTCATAACAAATATATGAATTCAAATTTTTAACCAAAATCAGTTAGTTTTTCACCAAATAAACTTTCCCCACTAAAAGACAAAGATTCTGGCCGTTTCAGCTGGGCGGCCCCCTTAATTATAAGGGGTGGTCCCCTTAAAATTAAGGGGACCGGCCTTGATTTAAGGGGACCGGCCACGCTCCTCTGTCATAATCTTTTGCCTATAAATACCACCTTAAACCTGGATTTTTTCCTAACCTTTTGCACAAATATTTTCATATCCAATTCTCTCTAAATATCCTTCTAAAACCCTTTGATCATAAGATTATTAATCTTTGTTTCAAGTGATCCAATCCTTCATAACTCAAAGTGCAAGAGAAGAATTCTCCCCATCATCAAAGCCAAAGATGTAGTTAGAGCTTATGTGAAGTTGTGAGTTATGTAATAAGTAGATCAAGATGATCTTACTTAGTAGCGATTTAATGAGTGAGTAAGAAGTAGTGGGAGGAAGTAATAGTGTGGAGAAGACATGTAGTTGTGAAGATCTAGGTGTGTGAATAAGTAGTGAAGTTTAGAAGAAGTTGTGATGAAGTCGTGAAGTCATGAAGAAGTCGTGAAGCCGTGAAGAAGTTTAGAAGAAGTTGTGATGATGTCGTGAAGTCGTGAAGAAGTCGTGAAGTCATGTAGAAGTCGTGAAGTTGTGTAGAAGTTGTGTAGTGATAGAAGTTGTGTAGTGATCTAAGTTGTGTTGTGAGATTGGTTCTAGCTACTATTAGAACTAGACATTTAGCTTAGTGTCGTTAAATGGTGTAAGCAAAAGTTGTGTACGATTTTCTCCGCCAAAAGGGAGCTTCTTGAGTAGTGAAGTAAACTCTTGAGTAGGTGACTCGGGGAGTGGAGTAGGAACAAGGAAGGTGTCCTTGTAGCCGAACCACTATAAATCATCGTGTCCGGTTTGCATTTCCTTTCTCTTATCTCTTTTCATTTATTCTTACATTTATCGCTTTACATCTATGCATGCCTATATGTCTTAATAGTTGCTTATATAGTTGTGATGATTGATTGTGTTGTACATAGAAGTTAATATTGTGATTGTGTGTATTATTATATGATATGGTCAAATAGATTATTATTCACACTTCTCATATTAAGTTTAACTTGATAGATAATTTGATACAAAAAGTTTTAAGATTTTAAAAGGAAAACGTATTCACATAAAGATCGACCAAAGCTCCATTCATGAAAATAAGTTTTTCAAAAAGCTTACATATATAATTGATCATATTAATTATATGTTGTTTTCATACTAAACTCTAATTGAAGGTTTTTCAAACAAACAATTGAATAAATTAGAATCGATATTTTGGAAACCAAGTTCTTATAAAACAAAAAAGAAGGGAAAACTATTCAATCCCCCCTTCTAGTTTTCCACAAAAACTTTTACTTTATTTTACAATGGACTTTTACTGGTTTTATGCAGCAAGCAGTACTTTGGTAAAGTACTGTTTGTCTTGCAGTACTTTGAGAAAAATACTTATTATTCTAAACAAATCATATCAGTACTTATGAAATATTATTCTTCTGATTTAGTCCACCTTATAAATAGCTTAATCACCATGAATGCTACTTCAGTTTCATCTTCAACCTCCATTCCATGATCCAACATCCTGAGCATAAGTTCTCTTATCAAAGGATATCTTCTTTCAGCTAACATGTGAATCATGGTACCATCTTCCATCTCAAGTGAATGAACTCCTGATGACTCAAAGAATCTCCATCTTGTTATCTCCCAGTTTTCTTGATCATTCCACAAAGCATCATTACTTGTTTCTTCTTTTTCCCAGATGGTTATCAAATCTCCAAGTAAGATTAATCCCACTCCTGTTGCTTCAATATTCTCATAGTATGTCTGCACTTGTAAATACAAGTTGTATAGATCTTCTCTATCTATTATGTGCAGAACATCCCATAGCATATTAAACACAGTGAAGCTTTCATCTTCTCTGTTGAACATGAGATAATTTCCTTCAGTTGATTCAACCACAGAAAATGAGATAATCTTTGACTTCTTTTCAGAGTCTTCTGTTTTCTTGTTCTCAAAATCAACAACTCTGAAATAATTCTTCAGTTCATCAATTGTATCTGATCTTATCATTTTAAGCCTCTTTGACAATTGATCATCCTGAATAGCTTTCTTCCTTTTTAACTTTCTTTTCTCAACTTGTTCCTTCATTACATCTTCTAATTTCTTTTCCTTTTCAGCATCCATAGGCACAAAACTTTCCAGCTCTCTCTTAATAGACTCTTGTACACTATCCCATAGTGCTTTTACATCTGGATATCTTAGTCTTTGTAGATTCTTGTATCCTCTTCTTTTCAAGAAACTAATCATCCAATTTCTCTCTTAAGCAATAGTCATAGGCTTTCTTGTTACAGCAACTGGCTTCCTTATCTCTTCTAAGTACTCTGCATCATACACAGCTTGTTGCTGTCTAGCAATTTCTTCATTCTTTGCTATCTCTATTTCCCTCAGCTGTGCAAGAGTAAGCTTCTTCTTTTTCTTCTTGGTCTCCTTCATAATCCCTTTTCCTTTGTCTTTTGGATCTAAAGCTTCATGTTCAGAAAAAGACTCAGAGACTTGTTGTCCAGGCTCAGAAATATGTATACATGTTGGTCTATCCAAATTGAGCATTATCTGAGCTATTGACTCATCATCACTAGCTGTATGCTCTTTGACTTCTTCTTGCTAAATAGGATTAGAAGGACCAGCTTCATCTTCAAATGCTTTTGTAGAAGGTCCAGCTGTAGAAGTTCCAATTTTATCAATATTCATTGCAGCAGTACCTTGCACACTAGTACCTTGCATACCAATACTTTCATCAACAGTACTTTGATCATCAGTACTTTGAATATTTTCAACTTGTTCTCCAGCTTCCTGCACATCAACTTCTTCTTGAACAATATTCTCATCCCCATCAATCTTTTTCTCTAGCACAAAGTTCAAAGGTTCTTCTGGATAATGTCAAAGATGAGCATCTTCTGAATATTGAACTTCAGCATCATCTTCATTCAAATTATCTTCTTGATTCCTCCCCAATTTAAAAGATGATGACTTCCTGTTACTCCTTGATGAGTGTGTAAATACTCTTCATTTTCACATAATCTGAGCTGCCAAAACATCCAAAAACACTCAAATATGCATCAAAATACTAAAATTATCCCAGAAATGTGTTTTATATGTTTCAGATGCAAAATGATCAAAAACAGATGAAATATGAACAAAGTTTGCATAATTGGCAGTTTCAGTCCCTCAACTTTCAAAACTTGTCAAAACTAGTCCCTGGTTATTCTAAAACATGAAAAAGTCACCAAAGGTCCCTTTGAATCACAAATAAACATATAAAGTCCTTTGGTGTAAAGTTTCACAAAATTATAAGTTTAGTCCCTCAACTTTGCAAAATTGACAAAAATGGTCCCTAGGATGTAAAAACTTTGAGACAATCAATTTTTGTCCTTGTGCTACTCATCTTTGGTATGAATGGTCCTTGGTTGGAAAGTTTGGTGAAATTACATGTTTGGTCCCTGAAGTTTACAAGTTTGGCAGATCTAGTCCTTGGAAAAGTCAAAAGTGGAATTTATCATCATGGTCCTTGTAATATTCAAACTTGGTAGAAAACACCCTTGTGATAACTTTGAGAAATTGCCAAACCAAACCCCTCAATTTTTGGTAAATTGCAAAATTGGTCCTTGATATTAACACTTAACCAATCCGGGCCCTTTGTAATATAAAAACTCAAAACCAAATCCAATCCAACATAAAAACACAACCCAGCCCATCCCCTAAGTCTAAACCCCACAAAACCGTTCTAAATAATCCCGGTCAAACAAAGTCAAACCGCTACCCCCTTTTCCCTCCCACTTGCTGCATCCCACCACCATCCCCTCCTCTATCACATCCCACCACCCAATCCACTTACCACCCCACTTACCTAACAAGGACAACAAGCATTTAATGATTTTCTCCCCATTACACTCCATCACAACAAACTGCTCTGATTTCTCTTTCCCGCCAAAATGATCCAAAGGTCAAAAACCCATCACAAATCATCCAACGACTGAGATTGATGGTGGGATATGTTCAGAACCATGTGGTGGTCTCAAAGAAGGGCTATAAAATAGAAAAGAGGCAAAGAAGAAGTAGTAGTAGTTTAAGTAGTGAAAATTGTTATCGTACTTAGTATAAGTTTCAAATTAGTTGTAATCTCTGTTTCTTAAAACTTGTATCCTGTTACTTTAATGTAATTTAAGCTTCCTTTAATATCAATTTCAAGTTTTCTTTTCTAATTCTCAAAATTGCAATTTACTTTTTCAATTTAAAGTTCTGTGTATGATTAATGGCTATTTAGAGACTCATAAGCTCACTTAAGCTCCTATATAGCCTATAAAAGCTATTAGTAATCCTTAAAACCAATTTAGTCATAAAAAATAAAAAATATCAAAAAAGTCAAAGAAAGTCAAAGTTACAGGTTTAATGGTGATTGTAGGACCGTAGAACAACCTATTTCACTTAAGAATCATGCTTAATTCTAGAGAGAGAAAGTAAGTAGAGAGAGAGAGTGAGTGGGAACTCTAGTGTGTGAAATAATAACCTTGATATGACTAAGAAAACCAACCTCTCAAATGAGGTTTACAAGAGTATTTATAGTTGTAGTCTAGGGCATCTCTTATCTTTTACATTATTACACTAATAGCCCTTAGACTTTTACAAAACAAGAATATTAAACATAAACTTCATCATAATGGTATTCTAAAGCAACCTATTACAACATATTAATGACCGACACTTTCTATAAATAAAATATGATCCTAACAATCTCCCCCTAAGTGTTGGTCATTGAAGGTTGCGCGACGTCATCATCTTTGTCTTTAAACTTTAACATTCATAGCTCTTGACGTCTTTAAGAATCATTAGATGAATCATAGTTCCAGTTCATCATGCTTCATTGTTGTTGAAGTGATCCAATGATGTCATCTGCCTTTCGTCACTTCTGTGTTTGTGGTGGTTGTCTGCCATTCCAACATGCTCATACGTCTTAAGTCTTTGTCATACATACATTTGTTATTCCCATTCTTTCACTTTGATCTTTGTCACTTTACTTTGTAGATTCTTCTTTTTGGCGTAGAATCTTTCTTTGACTATTGCTATCCTTTGATCTTTGTGAGAACTTTCCTTTGACTTTATGAGCATGTGGAATCTTTCGACATGGAGATGATGTATAGCTGCAGGTAAACAGTTAGCAATAAATCAACCGGTACTTACAGATAAGGAATTAGAGATCGTCAACAGCATAGTGTGAAGACTCCTTCTAACCCTTACCAAGGCCGTTCCCATTTCGAATACTCCCGAGGGAGCTTACGAGACCTACTAAGTAGCTCAACGAATGGGTGAGTCGCTGGGGATCACTCCACGACTGTAGAACGTTTGAAACCACCGCGAACACTAAGCGTAACTCATAAAGAATTACCGAAGTGACCTGCTGTCAGGGCTGCTTGATGTTGACCCTGGCAGGAATTTCCGTTCAATCATTGAGAAAATACATAAGTAAATACTCTCATAAACGTTCTCGGCAGATTGCTAAGATCTGCGTAGGACTCTTAAGTTTACATCTGGCGTCCTTAATGATAAATAACCAGTGTAGAAATATCATGTGTTCCTATGAGATCTTATGATGAATCTCGGGCTCTAGACTCAATAAGTGCACATTTGGTTTCCTATGCGGAGATTAGGGAGAGGTCTCCTGTTTCAATATCAACCATCTCTAAGAGACAGGTCGATAGGTTACACCGGTTCCCCATGAGAATGAAACAAGCTCTTTTAAGAGAACTTGAGTGGTTAAGAAGGTTTAGTGCATTGCGTCACTGGGTCCATGACGACTTTATCTTCAATACCGGTGTCACCTTTAGTAACAACCAATAGCATATGAGTTGAACCCGGTGTCTGCCCTAAGGTTGAGCATTTGGAGGGCTATTTCTTTTCACCCTTTTTCATAACTTTTCTTTTTAATTCTTCAACCCCTTCTTTCTCCTTTCTCATTTTCTCCTTTTTTCAATCATACCTAAGGACTTCTAATTCTACTCTATTGGAATTGTCCTTGGGTAGATCCCTCCGGCTCTGGCGGATCATAGGACGGTTTTTCCTAACCTTAGTCACCTTATAACTCCATGACTATCCTATAATTGCCATGAAACCATTTTATTGAAAATCTCTCAAAGTGTTTATGATAATAAAACACATTGTTGTTACCACTTTGAGAGTTTTGCAACTTTTGAAGGACTCCCCCTTCACATGTGCTCATGGATTTTTAAGAAATTTGCACATGCGTGAGGAATTTGCACTTTTTGAATTGATCCACTTTCAGTGAACATGACCGATTCGAGACAAGCTTACATCACTAGTTAGACTAGCTTGAAATTATTACCCGTCCTGGTCAAGTCC
Source organism: Artemisia argyi (assembly GCA_030686995.1). Classification (NCBI taxonomy): domain Eukaryota; kingdom Viridiplantae; phylum Streptophyta; class Magnoliopsida; order Asterales; family Asteraceae; genus Artemisia; species Artemisia argyi. The sequence goes on along the minus strand of CM060694.1, from coordinate 87,742,336 downwards.
AAAGAAAGTCTCTCGATACGGTACATTCTACTCAGACAAGTCCTATTCGAGACACGCTTACATCACTAGTTAGACTAGCTTGAAATTATTACCCGTCCAGGACGAGTCTTTTCGATTACTGACATTTAAAGCTTCGTCAATTCATTGGTACTATCTGAGTCGAGCTCTTCTGAGATTCAGTCACAAAGTTTAAACATCTTAGATCACATTTTAATCATGTCTTCTCCCCCTCAAAAATAGCATATCGTGATATTTTTTATATCAACTGATTAAGAAAAAACTTTTTGGAGAGATAGACAGATTTCATTTTGTATGAATCCGGAACATTTTTGTTTTTATGAAATACTCCACCTGAAAACTCGCATATGTTTTTGAGAAATGTTAAACTTTTTAAAGTTTAGAGGGAAGGAGTCTTCTTGAAGCAAAATTCTGAAAGATAAAGAAGTTTCAGATTTGTTGAATTTTGCATCAAGGTTTTTTGAAAAACAAAGACTTCTCTTTTTTTGAATAGGAATGTCGCACTGAGGCGTACACCAGTGTCCATTTTTAGGATAAGTGCACTTTGTTGATGAAAATCATTTTGTGTAACACTTTCCTTTCTTTGAAATCTTGAGTTGTTCACTGTAAGGTGTACACAAGTCATTTTGATGATGAGCACCGATTTTTATAGATTTTGAAAATCTTTTTGAAAAATCTTGAAAAGGTGGTGCTCAGAATGTAAGAGAATTTTGAAAATCTAATTTATCATTAGATCAACAATCAAGGTCTTGAGCTTAAAGATTTTGAAAGTTTTTCTAAAGAAAACTCAAGCCAGATAAGTGTGTGGTTTTCGTTTTAGGATAAGTGCTAAAAAAAAATTAATCTTTGTTTTGATTAAGCACTTTCCTTTCTTTGAAGCACGGGTCCTGAACTGATGTGTCCAGAAGCCATTTGATTAAGTCCTTATTTGAAATCTTTTCGAGTTGATATACCCTGACTTAAGTTTTGAAAAGATTTCACTATGAAGCACGGGTTCTAAGCTGAAGTACTTACAAGCCATGGTGAAGAAACTTTTGAGAAACGACATGTTTTAGAAAAATATTTAAAGAACTCCCCTTCAAGCATCTGTACATGTCCGTATCATTGTTGAATGACATTTCTAGAAACGTACAGAATATTGATTTATATGAGAGACATGTCGTAAGAAGAATATTTTTGGATTTTTTGATTTTATATTGTTTTTGTATTTTTGAAATTTTATATTTTTGTATTTTGTTTTTGTTTTTATAAAAGAAATGGAAAATCAAAAATAGAAGAGTGAAAGAATGATTTAATAGAATTTACAGAATTTGAACCCTCTGAAGAACTGGGTTCTGAGATAGTTGAAGCACCTGCAACCAAAGACGAAGAGGTTTCACAAATAACAGTGTTAGAAGTACATGAAGCATCACTTAGCGGGTGTTGAATATCAACGGTAGTAATGGTTTCTACTTCCTTATCCTGATGATTATCAGTATTATTTTTTTTGGTGCAACTATCAAAAATCTTTCCTGTGGGAATCCATCTAAGACCAATTGTTTTAAAAACTTTTCCCGTGGGAATCCACCTAAGGTAAGATCTAGACATATTTTTCTTATCAGATGCAGCGGAAGTCTCAGTTTTAGAAAAACTACATCCTTTAGATATCCACCTATTAGGTTTCTTATCCATTTTCTTGTTATCAACGGGTTTGTTTCTATTTGGTGTCTTAGTGGATTGTGTCTTGACACTTGATTTTCCTTTCTTGAGAAAGTGTGTAATACATGCATCGTGATTAGCTGAAAAAACACATTTTTGACATGTAGGACAGACAAATTCAACATTCTTGTTTACCACAGCAATTGTAACTTTGTCACTACAGTCTTTTGGAAATTGTTTGTTGTTTGATGAGACTTTGGAATTCTTTGTGTTGCATTCTATGTTCCTGGCATTCTCTTTTGTGCCACTACTCTTAGATGCAAGCCAATCCCTAGTATTTTGTTGATTGTTCCTAGGTAATGGTTTACTACTACTAGCAGTGCTTTGGAATCTTGTAGAATTCATCACACTAGGTTTTGTGCCTAAAATTCCGTCTTTTCGATGTTGTGCCTTTTTTCTAGCTTCTTCTAGATGATGATTTTTGGCCATGTCATTAGAACCAATAGATTCTTTAACAGTTTTTGTGGTCACATTCGGTGTATTATTCCTAGAAGGGCCAGGTGAACGAACATTTGTATTTCTTTCAACAACCAATTTATGTTTATCAACAATCTTTTCATTTTCACGTTGCTGGGGCAAGGGTGTTGTAGTGACTGGTTTTGTCAAATCGTTTTTCTCATCGACTTTTGGAACAAACCGTGAAATTGACATTTTTGATTTTTCAACCGTTTTTGAAACATTTGGTTTCTCTGAAGTCAATAGTTTTGCAAACTTAGTATCCACACCCTTCCCTTTTTGACTTTCAAGTTGAGCCCTCAAAAGATCATTTTGCTCTTTCATGTTCATGAAGGCACCCTCATACGCCAGTTTGTCATATTTGCATTCTTCTCTTTTTCGATCAAGTTGTTTAAAACATGACACATTTTCTTTTTCAAGCTTTATAAGAGCATTTTCATATTTGGAAACAATTTCGGAGGTCTCAACTCTCAATCTTTCATCGTCTTGAACCGAATATGTTTGTATGATGATAGACATTATATCAGTAGACAGAACTGCTTCGAAGAGAGAATCATTTAACCTTTCCAAAACATTCATGTTTTCACGGGTTTCATTAGCTTCGTTTACCAGGGATTTGTGGTCCTTGACAAATTCGGCCGTTTCTTTTAAGAAAGCGTTTTCAAAATGGATTACCCTCGCACTGATGTTATTCAGTGGGATAGTAATTTCGTTTTCAAACACCTTTTTCTGTTCGATATGAAAACTAGAATGCCAGTTGTTAATACTGAGAGTAGTTTTAGATTTAACAATATTTTGAAGTTCTTGAATTCTCTTTTTAACATCATCAAGAATGTCTCTAGCCTCACTTGTATTAAAAGCGTTGTTAGAGGACATTTGTTCCATTTTTGAAAGAGATTTGGAAACAACTATCTTTTTAGAAAAAAATTTCGCGAATGGTCGTTTTATGGAAAACGCATATGGTTCTGTTTGTGGAACAAAAGTAATTCCCGAAAGTTTGTTCAATTTGTTGTAATCAATGGGTTTCAAATCCTTTTGTTTCATTTTATTTATGCTCTCTTCGACAAGTTCCATCGTTTGCACAGAATCCCGAACGACGGGAGGATCATGTTTGGTGTAAATCACATTACCATTATACAAAACATTCTGTTCTTACTGAGCTTTCTTGAGATTACAAGGAGTTGTGTTACCAAGAGCCATTTTATGTTTTGTATGGTAAATCGGATTAGTTTGATTTGAAATCATTTTCATTGTTTGACTTGACTGACCTGACTTAACCACCAATTCCTCTAGATGTGCAATCATGTGTTCTGACTCTATGATTTCTTCCAAAAGTTTATCTTCTTTCTTTGCAAATTCCTTTTTCAACGCATCCCTTTCTTTTTCAAGATTGGAAAAAGCTGATTTTTGTTTAGAAAGTTGATTTTGCAAATCAGAAATTTCCGCGTTTAATGCTTTAATCTTCTTGGAAGAATTAACATCAAGTGTATCAAACTTGATTTGTAAAAGTTTTTCCCTTGAAACGGAATTTTGATAACCAGTTTCTAATTCGGACAAACTTTTGTTATGAAACTCAAAAGCATTAGCGTTTTTCTTGTAACTCTCAAGCTCAGTGGTCAATTTAACATTTGCGGCCTTAACCTCGCGATTTACCTTTTTCACTTTTTCAATTTCAATGCTGCAATTATGCAATAATGATTCACAGAAAGCAAGGGTTTCCACATCATTAGCACCATTTTGTGCAACTGGAACTCCATTAGGATCCATATTTGGAGTTTCATAGTTAACATTGCTATTAACTTGTTCCCCCACATATGTATCATAATTAGGTTCAAGTGGCACATAATGTGGCTTCTCATGAGCAAACGGATTAGCATCATTACAACAATTTGATACCTCATGGAATGGATCTAAATCGTAAGTAGGAGGAAGATCAGAATCACTGTTTGATGTTGTTGCCTGCTGATTTGCCATACAGTTGTATGTTTCATTGAGATCTGCGGATTTCTCATTAACTCTTGTTGTAGCTATGAAGTTGTTTTCCTCAGCAGTCAACGGTATACCCGATTCTTCTTTATTGGCTAGCATCAACAAGTACTGAATCTTTTCTACCTTCGTCATTGCATTGACATCGTAATTATTACCAATATCACTGCGGTGAATTTCAGATGTAGGTTTGTGAATCGCAGTCATAAAACAATCAATCCCATTTTGATTAAGCACATTCTGATTCACAATCTGATCTAATTGATTTCCGATATACTACCCTGCATATTGCATCTGATTCCCCATTTGTATACTCGAAGTATATCCTTGCTGATTGTTGTTGTGTTGTTGGTTGTTTAATGCCTTGAAGAATGAGGCAAAACCACTGGACAAAGTACTTGTGAAACTGTCATGGTGAGTTGCCATTGATTCAATTCTAAGTGAAAAGTTGTTCTTAGGATCTTTTGAAAGATAACAAAGGTTGTTGTTGCAGATTAGATGTATTGGTGAAGTTGATAAGCCGTTCTCGGTTGATTTCAGTGATTTCGTATTTTTCCTCCAAAAATAAAATTTGAAAATTTTCTCGCCCAAAATTTGAAAATCACTATTAAATGCAATTCTAAGGTTACCAGAAAATTTTGACGCCAAATTTTACCGAAAAATTTTGAATTTTGGCCTAAAAATTTGAATTTCGGGCCAAAATTTTCAACCTTATACCAAATTTTAAATCTCGCGTAAAAATTAAACGCTTAGTCTCCTGTAAAAAATAAATTTTACTCAAATTTTCCCGCCAAAAAACTTTTTTTTTTTAACTCGATAAAGTTTTTGTAACTCGGTAACCTCAGAAAACTTGTAACTCGCTAAAGCTTGTGGATATGTCTAACTCGGTATTCACAATTTAGTCTAACTTGATAAGTTTGGTGATTCAAACTCGGTATGTCTTAAAAACTGTCAAACTCGGTATGTCTTAAAAACAGTCAAACTCGGTAAGTTGGGATGTTTGTCAAACTCGGTAAATAGACTTAATTTGAGCAGAGTTTCCCCTAGTTAGTTGCCACAAATAATCTTACTCGATGTACGATAAGGCAAAAGGCTAACTCGCCAATTTATACTAAACTCGCTAGTTCCACAATCAGTCCTAACTCGCTAGTTCTGAAAGACCTAACTCGCTAGAAACTTTCAAACTCGACAGAAACAAATATCCTAACTCGCTAGTTCTGAAAATGAATCCTAACTCGAAAAAGAAAAAAAAAATCAAACTCGCAAAAAAAAATTCAAACTCGATGAAAAAAGTTTTCTAACTCAAAATTTTTTTACCAAACTCGATAAACATTTTCAAACTCGATAAAAAATTTTCCAAACTCGACAAAAAAAATTTCTAACTCGAAAAAATTTTTCTAACTTGATAAAATTTTTTCCTAACTCGAAAAAAATTTTCTAACTCAACAAAACGCTGATGCACAGTAACCGATCCGAGATTTTTCACCCAAAAACACGATTTCTCACCCAAAAACAATCTAGAACAACCTAAAATTATCCCTAGGCTCTGATACCACTTGTAGGACCGTAGAACAACCTTAATCACTTATGAATCATGCCTAATTCTAGAGAGAGAAAGTAAGTAGAGAGAGAGAGTGAGTGGGAACTCTAGTGTGTGAAACTAATAACCTTGATATTACTAAGAGAACCAACCTCTCAAATGAGGTTTACAAGAGTATTTACAGTTGTAGTCTAGGGCATCTCTTATCTTTTACATTATTACACTAATAGCCCTTAGACTTTTACAAAACAAGAATATTAAACATAAACTTAATCATAATGGTATTCTAAAGCAACCGATTACTACAATAAATAAAAAATATCAAAAAATCAAAAATATCAAAAAAGTCAAAGAAAGTCGAAGTTGCAGGTTTAATGGTGATGAAAGCTGGAGCAGAGTGAATTTTGGATGGCTGTGGGTTAGTGGTCTTGTGGAAGGCCTATAGGTTGGTTCTTGGTCCTTGGTTCATGGTTTTTGGCTGGAATGCACTTTGTAAGCCTCAATCTTAAATTTTCTTTGCTTATACTGTATCATTGCCATCTACTGCTTAACTTTAGTTCTTTTAAGCTCATTTAGTAGTTTTTAGTTGCATTATTGCTTAAAATAAGTAGCTTGTTAATCTGTATTCATAGTTTCTTAGGCTTTCATTTTCTCAGTCAAAATAGTATAATAAGATTTCATGTGCATTAGTTGATTTTGCTTATGTTTCTATGTTGATATAAGCTTTCTACATCATTATAAGTTCATAGGAATCAGTTGCTTGATCTAACTTAGCCATCATCCTTGGAAATCATATTGTCTCAGTTCTAAAAGGGGTGTTTAGATCATAGTGTTTCACTGATCTCTTGGGAATTTTTGTTGGTGTTCTTGATTCATTCCTGTCACCATAAGTCTTATTGGTTCATAACAAGCATAAAAATCAAGTATCATTAGGTAAAAAGTCAAAATCACTTTTAATTGGTCTAAAAAACCTTCTGTGTGGATCTTAGTGTGGCTTAGGCCCCATTTCCACTCACAAGTGAGTGTTTTAGCTTAATTTCACTTCATTATAGCTTAATATAACATAATAGGTAATTAGGAACTAGTAGAATCTCACATAAGTCAAGTTAGCTTAATATCTCGAAAAGTCACATTGCAAGGTATTGTCAGAAAACCAAAAATTGGGGGATTTATTATGATTTTCGTGTTAAGATTTGGACCCTGAGCTTTTAACAAGTTGTTGTCTGTCACCTAATCTACAAGATCCCATCGCCAGCTTAATTTTGTGATTTTTATTCAAGCTTGTGCATTAGCTTATTTAAGCATGCAGGGCAAATCATCCTTTTGCACCAGGGCACTTTGTGCATTTGGTCAAATTTTCAAACCCCCTCTAGGGTGCAAACCAAAACATTAGCCCTTGATTTTTAGCTTTTTGGAAAGCTTGTCAGCTTGTCTTTTAAGATCTTGAATAAAATTGGATCTCAGTTCTCATTAGCATAGCTTATTTTGTCTTGGAAGATTGCTTATTTTGCTTTTGTATACCGAGTGTTCAGTATATAACCACCAACTTCAATAGACCATAGCTACTTCATTAGTGGGCCCCACCCTTAGATTATTGGCTTTTTGGAAACCCCATAAGCCCATCTTTAAGGATTTGAGCTTATTTGTTATTCCCTGGCTTATTTGGTAGGGCTGCAAGTGACTTTTAGTTTGATCATTTCATTGTGTGCACTAAGTGACTCAGTGTTTGATCACATATTCCAAGCCCCACCCAGACCTCAATAATAAGCCATAAGCCCAGCATATTGGCTTATTTTGAAGTTGACCAGGTCAACTTGGAAGGTCAAGTCTTAGTTTGGACTCCCCTTAACTTCTGTGGACCCCACAGAGGTCCAAAGTCCCTGTGTTTAGCCTGTTTTGGCCTAGTGTTTTGAATAAGTGCTTATTTGGTTGTAACAGCTTATTCATGTGCTTATCTTGATTCCACTTGCTTATTTCAAGTTGTTAACCATCTGTTTTAGCTTACTTGTCCATTTGATAGCTTTTTCAAAAGTTCACTAAGTCCTAATAAGTTATTAAACTCACTGTTAAGCACTTGGGGGTGCACACAGCTTATTAATAAGCCACACCACACAGTCCAAAATAAAAGTTGTTTGTTTTCAGTAGGTAATTAAGTCTCAAAACGAAAAACCAAAAAAAAACCCAATTTTAAAAATAGTGATAGCTTCTATTTAATAGGATTTATCTTTTTAATTTTTCTTTTCAGCTTATTACTAAGCACTTCATCATTTTTATATTTTTCTTAATTTTCTTTCATCTTAAAGTATTTTCAGTAATTTTTCTAGATTTTTCTCTTTTGATTTAGGAATTATTAGAATTAATATTAGTTTAATTAAATAATTAAGTAATATTAGTTATTAAATAGTTTTCTCAATTTTTAATTAATAACAGTACCTTTTCATATTTTTCCTAGATTATATAAATCATTTAGTATTTTTAGAAAATATTCTCTTAATTTCTACTATTAATTTTCTAATTTTATTAATTAATTTAGTTAAATTAGATTTTAATTAATAAATAAGTTAATAATTAGTAAAATAGTCTAAATATAATTTTTATAAACTTTTTATAATTTTTAAGGATTCCTGTGATGGTTAATTAGATTTATAAATATTTCTTTAATTTTCTAAGTCATTTCTAGTATTATTAGTAATTTAAATTAGTTTAAATAGTTTAATTAATATTATTAGTCTTTAATTAATTGAAAATCCACAAAAAGACAAAAATAGGTATTTTTAGTTTTTAAATTTATTTTAAGTCATTTTAGAATTTTAGAAATTAATTTTGCAATTTTCTAGTTAAAATTTGTAGTATAAATCTTTTTAGTATAATTTAAATAGTTTAAATTAAATAGTTAAATACTTTTTATTTTAATAATAAATAATAAATTAATCAAAAAAATAATTTTATTTTTAATTTCATTTTCTTTTATAATTAAGTTTGTAAAATTTTCATTTGCACCCCCTGTAGTTTTAAATTGTTTAAAACTCACCTTTTTCTCTATCTGTAAGTATTTCTGATTTACAAAATTGCTTACTTGTATACATATCTGTTTACTGTGCTTGTTATATACTATTTTTCAAATAACATCAGTAGTGTAAATCAAACCCACTTCATCTTTGGTTACTATCCTCAGTACCATTCATTCCCAAAAACGTTTACAAATACAATTTCAATCTCGTTGGAACTTAACGACCCGGGAATTTCCCTATACTTCCACGGATTTAAACACTTGACTCTTTCTCTCAGGTGGGCCTATCAACTGCACCCGGTTGACTAGTTGGTTTGGGAGGAGTCAAAATTTGGCACCGCTGCCGGGGAGGTTGTTGCGTATTTCAAAACGTTTTAGGTTTAGTGGTTTTCAAAACCCCTCCTGTACAAATACCATCACTTTGTAAATTTTTGTGAAAATCAAAATCATAACTGAAAGAGTTCAGTAACACTTTTCCTGAAGTGTTAAAAACACCAAAAAAAAATCATAAACAACAAAACAGACTGTGAAGTTAAATTACTTCGTTTATTTTAAGATTACAACCTACACAGGTGAAATACGGAAGTTCTGACATTAAATTGCGAACTGAAGAGAGATCCATTCTTCTCTCCCGCCACCCTGCAAGTTATCTTAAAAGAACGATTTCGGTTAATGAATCAGTTCCAAAAATATTGTCCAAGTTTTTTCACCCATGCACGAAAAGCCAAAAACATTTAACTGTGAATAAATTACATAAAAGATAACCTCCGCAAACCAAGGCAGAACACCTACCAACTGGGGATGTGAACATAACAAGTTCCCAAACATAAGATAAAAACTTTCCATTGTATCCCTGTGAGTGGTGTACCTTTTCTAAAGAAGCCATTCACCTGTGATTATTGGTTTAAGTTCACTGTGGTTTTGCTTCGATCTTGTTTTGAAAAAATTGTTTTTAGTGCATCCGCACTCGTCCACAAACAAAGCGTAAAGGTCAGAAAAATGTACCCGAGTTACGTACTGTTGAAGAAGAACACACGTTAAAAATGGACGACGAGCCCCCAAACCCTCCCAAGGATGAGATAGTTCCTGACACCCGAACATGGGAGGAACTATGTCAACCTACCATGCACGGGAGAGGCAGACCCATTGCACCACTAACAATTGGAGCCTCGGATTTTGGACTAAAACATAACATGATACAACAGGTCCAGAATTCGTGTCAGTTCCACGATTTTCCGGGTGACGATGCTAACAAGCATCTCGATAAATATTTAACCGTCACCCAGAGCATGAAACAAAATGGCGTCACCGAAGACGGCCTGCGTTTATACCTGTTCCCATATTCTCTCACTCATCATGCGACTGCTTGGTTCGATCGACTTCCTAAGAATTCGATCCATACCTTTGATGAGATGGTTACTAAGTTCTTGGCTAAATACTTTCCACCATCCATGGTTACAAAGCTGAGAAACGATATTAGTAACTTCAGACAGCTTCCCGAAGAGTCCTTATTTGAGGCATGGGAACGCTACAAACTTGCTATTGATCGGTGTCCCAATCATAACATGCTTCTTGTCACCATTATTGATACCTTTTATAATGGTTTGACACTTCGTCATCGTGACACCATCAATGCTGCTGTTGGGGGCACCTTTATGAAAAGGACCCCTGAAGAGTGTTATGACTTAATTGAAAACATGACTGCCCATCACAATTTTTGGGACTCCTCTGCAGAGAGGAATGACTCATGTAAGTCAGTCACTCTGGAAAATAATGAAATAGTTGCCCTTACCAAAAAGTTTGATGATTTGTCTGCTACGGTTCTCCGAATTCACCAGACAAATCACAATCATCAGATCAAAATTGTCAGTTGTGAAACCTGTGGTGGTCCACACCCGTACCATGAGTGCCCAGCCTCCGGTGGCTTCACTCAAGAAAACGTATTCGCAGCCCAAGGTTCCTACAATACGGGAGGTAATTCTTACCAACCGCAAGGGGACCAAAATCTGTTGAGTTATCGTTCCAATAACTACATTGGACCACCGGGATTTAATCAATCCCAGAACCAAAATGGTCAAACCAGAAACCAAAACTTTAACCAGAATCAGAACCAGAACCTAATGAACCAAAGTTTTAACAACCAAGGGAATTTCAACTCTAGTCAACACCAGGTTCAACAAAATCAAAACCAAGGAAATTATAACCGTAATCAAGGTCAGAACAATTACCATCAGGGCAATTTTCAACAACAAAACCACTTCCAGGGTAATAACAACCAGCAGCATGGGAATTTCCAGAACAATCGGGCTTAAAATTTTCCAAATCAAAATCAAGCCATTGTTCCAACTAGACCATCATTTGATGAGTTATTAAAACAGTTTATGAAATCCCAAGATGAATTGAACAAAATGCTGGTCAGTCAGATTTCTGAATTGAAGAAGTCTTTAAATGATCGACCCTCGGGCTCAGGTACTTTACCTAGCAACGCGATCGCTAATCCGAGGGGCGATGTAAAGGCGATCACCACAAGAAGTGGAGTTTCTTATAAAGAACCCACAGCTCCGTCTAACTCTTCTCCTATCTAGGTAGAGGAATGTGAAACTGAGGATACTACGGATACGGTACTTCCTACTAATAACGGAGGTACCAATGACATCCCTCCTCCAGTTGTCCCGGTCCCGACTCCCCCTAAAAGAGTCGTGTTTGAAACTCCCGAAGGTCCTGTTGAAAATCCAAAAGCCAACCCAAAACCATCGATTCCATATCCCTCACGATTGCAAGACCAGAAGCTCCGTGAAAAAGCTAATCATCAAATGGAAAAAATTTACCAAATTTTCCATGATCTACACTTTGATATTAGTTTTGCGGATGCTCTTCTTTTAATGCCCAAATTCGCATCGACAATCAAAAACCTATTGAGCAATAAAGAGAAACTGTTTGAGATGGCATGAACTCCACTCAATGAAAACTACTCTGCAGTTCTGTTGAAACAGCTTCCCGAGAAGCTAGGAGACCTCGGGAAATTTCTAATACCATGTATTTTTCCGGGGATGGTTAAGTGCTTTGCCTTGGCCGATCTTGGTACAAGCATCAACTTAATGCCCCACTCAGTTTGGAAAAAGCTCTCTCTTCAGGAACTCACTCCCACATGCATGACTCTCGAGCTTGCAGACCGTTCAATTTCACGTCCCCTTGGTATTGTCGAGGACATATTTGTAAGAGTGGGAAAATTCCATTTTCTGGCAGACTTTGTCGTTGTTGATTTCGATGCGGATCCGAGAGTTCCTCTCATTCTTGGGAGGGGATTCTTAAGGACGGGTCGTGCATTGATCGCTGTTTTCGATGAGGAAATCACGTTACAAGTTGGCACTGAAGCGATAACGTTCAACCTTGATCAAACCTCGAGATACTCCTCGAATTATGATGCTGAATCGGTCAACTGAATTGATGTCATTGACATTGCATCTGAGGAGTATACTCAGGAAATCCTTGGATTCGCTGATAGTTCTCCGAGTGGCAACCCCACTCCCTCTTCTCACCCCATAATCGCTAATTCTTCTCCTTCCCTCACTCCGTTTGAGAGAAGTGATTTCGTCCTTGAGGAAATAGAGGCCTTTCTCAAAAGTGAATCGGTTCCCGAAGGAATTGATAACAAAGAGATTGACCCGGAGGGGGACATCTTTCTCCTTGAGAAATTATTGAACAAAGATCCCTCTCCTCTTCCTGTTCTACCTCAACAACTTCATAACGCGGAAATCAAATATGTTGAGAAAAATGATGATTTCCCCTAGGTCGAACTTAAGGACCTGCCTCCTCATCTAGAATATGCATTCTTGGAAGGTAATGATAAATTACCAGTCATTATTGCGAAAGATTTAAAGGATGAGGAGAAAACTGCGCTGCTTAAGGTTTTAAAGTCCCACAAACAAGCAATTGCTTGGAAGCTCTCAGACATAAAGGGTATTAACCCGGATTTTTGTACACACAAAATCCTAATGGGGGATGACTTTAAGCCTGCCGTGCAGCATCAAAGACGGGTAAATCCAAAAATTCACGAAGTTATCAAGCAAGAAGTTATCAAACTTCTCGAAGCTGGATTGATTTACCCTATATCAGACAGTTCTTGGGTGAGTCCCATACATTGTGTTCCAAAAAAGGGTGGCATTACGGTTGTCACAAATGAGGATAACGAGTTGATACCAACTCGGTTGGTTACAGGGTGGCGAGTATGTATCGATTACAGAAAACTTAACGAAGCCACCCGCAAGGACCATTTTCCGCTGCCCTTTATGGATCAAATGCTCGAGAGACTAGCGGGGAATGAGTATTATTGCTTCCTCGACAGCTTCTCGGGTTATTTCCAAATTCCCATCGATCCTCAGGATCAAGAGAAGACTACCTTCACATGCCGTTACGGGACATTTGCCTATCATCGCATGCCTTTTGGGTTATGCAACGCTCCGGGCACTTTCGAGAGGTGCATGATGGCTATTTTCCATGATATGATCGGGAAAACCATGGAGGTATTCATGGATGACTTCTCAGTCATCGGGAATTCTTTCGACTCATGCCTCTCCCAATTAGAAAAGATGCTTCAACGTTGTAAAGACACAAATCTTTGTCTAAACTGGGAGAAGAGCCATTTTATGGTTAGGGAGGGCATTGTCCTCGGCCACAAAATTTCAAAAAGTGGGATTGAGGTCCATAAGGCCAAAATTGATGTTATTGCTAAGCTACCTCATCCCACCACTGTTAAAGGCATAAGGAGTTTTCTCGGCCATGCTGGATTCTATCGGAGATTCATTCAGGATTTCTCCAAAATAGCCCGGCCCATGACTCATCTTCTTGAAAAGGAAGCTCCTTTCATCTTTTCCCCCGAGTGCGTTGAAGCCTTTTCTACTTTAAAGAAAAGGCTTACCGAAGCACCGATCCTTGTTGCCCTCGACTGGGATTTACCCTTCGAACTTATGTGCGATGCTAGCGACTTCTCTATTGGTGTTGTTCTGGGGCAACGCAAAACAAAACATTTTCAGCCAATACACTACGCAAGTAAGACCATGACTGAAGCTCAAACGCAGTATACCACCACAGAAAAAGAATTATTAGCTGTGGTATATGCCTTTGAGAAATTTAGGCCTTACTTAATCCTGACCAAATGCGTGGTGTATACGGACCACTCGGCTTTGAAATACCTGTTTGCTAAACAGGACGCAAAGCCAAGACTGCTCCATTGGGTCCTGCTCCTTCAGGAATTCGATATAATCATACGAGACAAAAAAGGAGCAGAGAACCTTGCAGCTGATCACTTATCTCGGTTAGAGAATCCTCATCAGGATATTCTCGAGAGAAAAGAGATTAATGAAACCTTTCCTCTGGAAACTCTCAATCTAATCTCTACCCGGGATGATACCACTACCCCATGGTTTGCCCATTTTTGAAATTTCCATGCAGGTAATTTCGTTGTGAAAGGGATGTCGTCCCAAAAGAAAAGAAAATTCTTTAAAGATGTAAAACATTACTTCTGGAGGCCTTACTTAATCCTGACCAAATGCGTGGTGTATACAGACCAAGTAGTCGTTAAATTTTTAAAGTCTCTCTTTGCCAGATTCGGGACTCCTCGTGCCATTATCAGTGATCGTGGCACACACTTCTGCAATGAACAATTTGCAAGAGTGATGCTGAAATATGGTGTAACTCACCGTCTTTCAACTGCATACAACCCACAAACAAGTGGGCAAGTGGAGGTCTCGAATCGGAGTATTAAGAGAATTCTGGAGAGGACGGTGGGAGAAAACCGTGCCTCTTGGTCGGATAAGCTGGATGATGCGCTATGGACTTTCCGCACTGCTTACAAAACACCCATCGGGTGTACTCCTTATAAGCTAGTGTACGGGAAAGCATGTCATCTTCTGATCGAATTAGAACATAAGGCCTACTAGGCCTTAAAACATGCAAATTTCGACCTTCAGACAGCGGGTGATCACAGCAAGGTTCAACTTAATGAATTAAACGAACTTCGTGATCAAGCTTATGAGAATTCTTTGATTTACAAGGAAAAAACCAAGAAGATTCACGACTCAAAAATTAAGAACCGTGTTTTCAACATCGGTGACAGAGTCCTTCTCTTCAATTCACGATTGAAGATATTCTCCGGTAAGCTTAAAACCCGTTGGTCTGGGCCATTCACTATAACAAAAGTGTTTCCATATGGAACTGTTGAGTTATCTCAACCTGACGGTTCCAACTTCAAAGTGAATGGCCATCGGTTAAAACACTACTTTGGAGGGGACATACCACCAATGGTTATCCCGGATCTCCAAACTTTCCCCACGATAATGAATTCGGGGATCGAGTCAAGCTAGCGACTTGATAAATAAAAACAGTAGCATATATAAGGGGTTTTCACCCTAAGTGTGGGGGAAATTACCTCTGCTATGGTTCACCATGTATATATCTAAAAAAAATAATAAAAATAAAATAAAAAAGTGTATATATCTATATCAATAAAGTGAACAATGTTATTTCCACATTTAGCTTGTGGTAAAGGCAGTGGAAAAACCATAATTGGTAATCAACTCACCAAGATGATGACTTTATTTCCATCAAAGAGTTGGCTAGTCCAGAAGCAAACGGATTTTGCTAAAGACAAATCAAATCCGTTAACAGCTGGTGACTTGCTCATCAACTTCTTCTTGAACAATATTCTCATCCCCATCAATCTTTTTCTCTAGCACAAAGTTCAAAGGTTCTTCTGGATAATGCCAAAGATGAGCATCTTCTGAATATTGAACTTCAGCATCATCTTCATTCAAATTATCTTCTTGATTCCTCCCCAATTTGAAAGATGATGACTTCCTGTTACTCCTTGATGAGTGTGTAAATACTCATCATTTTCACCTAATCTGAGCTGCCAAAACATTCAAAAACACTCAAATATGCATCAAAATACTGAAATTATCCCAGAAGTGTTTTTTATATGTTTCAGATGCAAAATTATCAAAAACAGATGAAATATGAACAAAGTTTGCATAATTGGCAGTTTCAGTCCCTCAACTTTCAAAACATGTCAAAACTAGTCCCTGGTTATTCTAAAACATGAAAAAGTCACCAAAGGTCCCTTTGAATCACAAATAAACATATAAAGTCCTTTGGTGTAAAGTTTCACAAAATTACAAGTTTAGTCCCTCAACTTTGCAAAATTGACAAAATTGGCCCCTGGGATGTAAAAACTTTGAGAAAATCAATTTTTGTCCTTGTACTACTCATCTTTGGCAGGAATGGTCCTTGGTTGGAAAGTTTGGTGAAATTACATGTTTGGTCCCTGAAGTTTACAAGTTTGGCAGATCTAGTCCCTGGAAAAGTCAAAAGTGGAATTTATCATCATGGTCCTTGTAATATTCAAACTTGGCAGAAAACACCCTTGTGATAACTTTGAAAAATTGCCAAACCAAACCCCTCAATTTTCGGTAAATTGCAAAATTGGTCCTTGATATTAACACTTAACCAATCCGGGCCCTTTATAATATAAAAACTCAAAACCAAATCCAATCCAACATAAAAACACAACCCAGCCCATCCCCTAAGCCCAAGCCTCACAAAACCGTTCTAAATAATCGCGGTCAAACAAAGTCAAACCGCCACCCCTTTTCCCTCCCACTTGCTGCATCCCATCACCACCCCCCTCCTCCATCACATCCCACCACCCAATCCAGTTACCACCCCCTTACCTAACAAGGACAACAAGCATTTAATGCTTTCCTCCCCATTACACTCCATCTGAGCAAATTGCTCTGATTTCTCTTTCCCGCCAAAACGATCCAAAGGTCAAAAACCCATCACAAATCATCCAACGGCTGAGATTGATGGTGGGATATGTTCAGAACCATGTGGTGGTCTCAAAGAAAGGCTATAAAAGAGAAAAGAGGCAAAGAAGAAGTAGTAGTAGTTTAAGTAGTGAAAATTGTTATCGTACTTAGTATAAGTTTCAAATTAGTTATAATCTTTGTTTGTTAAAACTTGTATCCTGTTACTTAAATGTAATTCAAGCTTCCTTTAATATCAATTTCAAGTTTTCTTTTCTAATTCTCAAAATTGCAATTTACTTTTTCAATTTAAAGTTCTGTGTATGATTAATGGCTGTTTAGAGACTCATAAGCTCACTTAAGCTCCTATATAGCCTATAAAAGCTATTAGTAATCCTTAAAACCAGTTTAGTCATAAAAAATCAAAAATATCAAAAAAGTCAAAGAAAGTCAAAGTTGCAGGTTTAATGGTGATGAAAGCTGGAGCACAGTGAATTTTGGATGGCTGTGGGTTAGTGGTCTTGTGGAAGGCCTATAGGTTGGTTCTTGGTCCTTGGTTCATGGTTTTTGGCTGGAATGTATTTTGTAAGCCTCAATCTTAAATTTTCTTTGCTTATACTGTATCATTGCCATCTACTGCTTAACTTTAGTTCTTTTAAGCTCATTTAGTAGTTTTTAGTTGTATTATTGCTTAAAATAAGTAGCTTGTTAATCTCTATTCATAGTTGCTTAGGCTTTCATTTTCTCAGTCAAAATAGTATAATAAGATTTCATGTGCATTAGTTGATTTTGCTTATGTTTCTATGTTGATATAAGCTTTCTACATCATTATAAGTTCATAGGAATCAGTTGCTTGATCTAACTTGGCCATCATCCTTGGAAATCATATTGTCTCAGTTCTAAAAGGGGTGTTTGGATCATAACGTTTCACTGATCTCTTGGGAATTTTTGTTGGTGTTCTTGATTCATTCCTGTCACCATAAGTCTTATTGGTTCATAACAAGCATAAAAATCAAGTATCATTAGGCAAAAAGTCAAAATCACTTTTAATTGGTCTAAAAAACCTTCTGTGTGGATCTTAGTGTGGCTTAGGCCCCATTTCCACTCACAAGTGAGTGTTTTAGCTTAATTTCACTTCATTATAGCTTAATATAACATAATAGGTAATTAGGAACTAGTAGAATCACACATAAGTCAACTTAGCTTAATTTCTCAAAAAGTCAAATTGCAAGGTATTGTCAGAAAACCAAAAATTGGGGGATTTATTATGATTTTTGTGTTAAGATTTGGACTCTGAGCTTTTCACAAGTTGTTGTCTGTCACCTAATCTACATGATCCCATCACCAGCTTAATTTTGTGATTTTTATTCAAGCTTGTGCATTAGCTTATTTAAGCCTGCAGGGCAAATCATCCTTTTGCACCAGGGCACTTTGTGCATTTGTTCAAATTTTCAAACCCCCCTCTAGGGTGCAAACCAAAACATTAGCCCTTGATTTTTAGCTTTTTGGAAAGCTTGTCAGCTTGTCTTTTAAGATCTTGAATAAAATTGGATCTCAGTTCTCATTAGCATAGCTTATTTTGTCTTGGAAGATTGCTTATTTTGCTTTTGTATACCGAGTGTTCAATATATAACCACCAACTTCAATAGACCATAGCTACTTCATTAGTGGGCCCCGCCCTTAGATTATTGGCTTTTTGGAAACCCCATAAGCCCATCTTTAAGGATTTGAGCTTATTTGTTATTCCCTGGCTTATTTGGTAGGGCTGCAAGTGACTTTTAGTTTGATCATTTCATTGTGTGCACTGAGTGACTCTGTGTTTGATCACATATTCCAAGCCCCACCCAGACCTCAATAATAAGCCATAAGCCCAGCTTATTGGCTTATTTTGAAGTTGACCAGGTCAACTTGGAAGGTCAAGTCTTAGTTTGGACTCCCCTTGACTTCTGTGGACCCCACAAAGGTCCGAAGTCCCTGTATTTGGCCTGTTTTGGCCTAGTGTTTTGAATAAGTGCTTATTTGGTTGTAACAGCTTATTCATGTGCTTATCTTGATTACACTTGCTTATTTCAAGTTGTTAACCATCTGTTTTAGCTAACTTGTCCATTTGATAGCTTTTTCAAAAGTTCACTAAGTCCTAATAAGCTATTAAACTCGCTGTTAAGCACTTGGGGGTGTACACAGCTTATTAATAAGCCACACCACAAAGTCCAAAATAAAAGTTGTTTGTTTTCAGTAGGTAATTAAGTCTCAAAAAGAAAAACCAACAAAAAACCCAATTTTAAAAATAGTGATAGCTTCTATTTAATAGGATTTATCTTTTTAATTTTTCTTTTCAGCTTATTATTAAGCACTTCATCATTTTTATATTTTTCTTAATTTTCTTTCATCTTAAAGTATTTTCAGTAATTTTTCTATATTTTTCTTTTTTGATTTAGTAATTATTAGAATTAATATTAGTTTAATTAAATAATTAAGCAATATTAGTAATTAAATAGTTTTCTCAATTTTTAATTAATAACAGTAACTTTTCATATTTTTCCTAGATTTTATAAATCATTTAGTATTTTTAGAAAATAGTCTATTAATTTCTACTGTTCATTTTCTAATTTTCTTAATTAATTTAGTTAAATTAAATTTTAATTAATAAATAAGTTAATAATTAGTAAAATAGTCTAAATATAATTTTTATAAACTTTTTATAATTTTTTAGGATTCCTGTGATGGTAATTAGATTTTTAAATTTTTCTTTAATTTTCTAAGTCATTTTTAGTATTATTAGTAATTTAAATTAGTTTAAATAGTTTAATTAATATTATTAGTATTTAATTAATAGAAAATCCACAAAAGACAAAATTAGGTATTTTTAATTTTTAAATTTATTTTAAGTCATTTTAGAATTTTAGAAATTAATTTTGCAACTTTCTAGTTAAAATTTGTAGTATAAATCTTTTTAGTATAATTTAAATAGTTTAAATTAAATAGTTAAATAGTTTTTATTTTAATAATAAATAATAAAATAATCAAAAAAATAATCGTCTATTTAATTTCATTTTCTTTTATAATTAAGTTTGTAAAATTTTCATTTGCAGCCCCTGTAGTTTTAAATTGTTTAAAAGTCACCTTTTTCTTTGTGTGTAAGCATTTCTGATTTACAAAATTGCTTACTTGTATATATATCTGTTTACTGTGCTTGTTATATTGATGAGTGTGTAAATACTCATCATTTTTACCTAATCTTAGCTGCCAAAACATCCAAAAACACTCAATAATGCGTTAAAATACTGAAAATATCCCAGGAATGTGTTTTATATGTTTCAGATGCAAAATAATCAAAAACAAATGATAAATGAACAAAATTTGCATAATTGGCAGTTTCAGTCCCTCAACTTTCAAAAGTTGTCAAATTAGTCCCTGGTTATTCTAAAAACATGAAAAAGTCACCAAAGGTCCTTTTTGAATCACAAATTACATATTTAGTCATTTGGTGTAAAGTTTCACAAAATTACAAGTTTAGTCCCTCAACTTTGCAAAATTGATAAAAATGGTTCCTGGGATGTAAAAACTTTGAGAAAATCAATTTTTGTCCTTGTGCTACTCATCTTTGGCAGGGATGGTCCTTGGTTGGAAAGTTTGGTGAATTTATATGATTGATCCCTAAAGTTTCACAGTTGGCAGATATGGTCCCTGGAAGTTCAAAAGGTGGAAAAGTCAACTATGGTCCTTACACTATTGAACCTTGGCAAATTTTACCCTTACAGGTACTTTTGGAAAGTTGTCAAACCCAACCCTCAAAAATCCAGAATTTACATAATTGGTCCTTGTGGAATCTACATACAAACGGACCTTTGTTATTATAAAACCCCAAACCAATCCAAATTCACTCCACAACATACCCAAGCCCACCTTTCCCCAGGCCCATGTTCTAGCCTAAACATCCACCCTTAATATTACAGGGTCAAATGTTTGACCCTCGGTCAAACAATCAACAAACCACCTCCCTCACCCACAATACCGCTCCTCCTACCCAATACCACCCTGCAAAAACCACCCCCACTTGCCCTCACCTCACACCGCCCACTCCACCACCAATACCTAACAAGACAACCCATAATAAATGCACACCCCCCCCCTTTTTTGGTTTATCAGAGCAAATTGCATCCTAATCCTTTGGCTCCAAAAATAATTTAAACGGCTAGGATTAATTTCAATGATCCAATGATCAAGATTGAAGCTGGGAAAGACTTATTGGGACCCAAGGAGCTCATAAGTCATCTATAAAAGGAAAAGAGGAAGAGGGAGAAGCTCTGTGTAGTCACTTAGTTAATAATTAGTGTCGAATTAGTGTAATCTAAGTTTTTAGTTGTTAAATTTACTTTCAAAAGCTTGTAATCTGTTTCAATATTGTAATTTGATCTTTTGATAATCAAAAACTCAAGCATTTCAGTTCCAATTCAGTTTTCACATTTCAATTTAAGTTTTCTCTTTTTGTTCTAATCATGTTCTAAACTTAGTATTTGTTGTTTCATAAGCTCACTTAGATAGTTTAAATCAATAACTAAACATAAAAACTTGAAAAATAAAAATAAAAAGAAAAAACAAAAACAAAGAAACACCACAGGGTACCTTTGCAATAGACAGGATGCTAATGGAAGTTGTCAGTCATGGAATGGCAAGATGGACTTAACCTGGTTTGTTTTTAACAGGCCAGGAGCTTGTAGCTGCCCATTTGGGTGCCCTTGTTTAGCTAGGGACTCAAGTAAGTTCAAATTTCCCATTTTCCTTTGATTCTTAGTTCTGTACTGTAGCATTGCTTTTTTAGTGATTATATTTGCTTATTATAATTCCTGGGTGGTTACTAGTAGTGTTATTGCTTAACTTCATTAGTTTTCTCCATTACTTTTCTTGATTTCAAAAATTTTTATCTTAACTATCTTATGGAAAATTTAGTGTATCCCTGTGTATTGTTGTTATATATAGTGGGACTGTGCTCAAATAAGTTTGAAGTAGCATGAGTCAGTGATTGGGATCAAATTTGTAGTCTAAATCTTTGGAAAGCTTTGAAATCCACAAAAAATCTGTTCATAAAGGGGTGTTTGGATCTTATTGTTTCACTGAGTTAAAAGGTTTTGTTTGATCACTTGTGCTTGAAACATGCTCACCTAGTCCATATTGAGTTAGAATAGCCATAAAAACCAGTGACCATTAGTGAAAAAGTCAAAACACCTTTTGATTTGGTCTCATTTGTTGTCTGTCAAAGGATTTTAGTTCAAATCTCATTAAAACATCTCACAAGTAGTTGTATTAGCTTAATTTCATCTTACTTTAACTTATTTCAACATAATCAGTGCGCAAATCTAGGTAGAGTTTCATAAAAGTCAATTTAGCTTAGTATTTCAAAAAGTCAAAATTGCACACTCAGGAGAAAATCAAATCTTAAAGGATTTTTTTAGAATTTTGTGTTAACTTCTAGACCCTGAGCTTTTTACAGTTATAAGTCCCTCAGCTTATCTACAATAATCTGTTGTTGGCTTATTTTTGTGATTTTTGTGTAGACCCTACACTTGCTCAAAGTGAGCTGCAGAGCAAGTGCATGCCCTATGCACAGGAATTGGCCAAACTTCCAAGTTCCTTTGTGACTGACCCTGTGGACCCCACACCCTGTACCCTAGCTTTTTAGAAAGCCCTCCACCTCAGCTTATTGGAGGACCGCTTATTTTGGGCTTCAGCTTATTATAGCCCAGCTTATTGGACCCATATTTGTAGCCTATCTCAGAAACCAACACTGACTCACTCAGTGTGTGAGCCCATATTCCAAGCTTCAGCCAGTGCTAAAAAATAAGCAATAAACCCAGCTTATTGGCTTATTTGAGAGTTGACCAGTTCACCTTTGTAGTTCAAATCTCACTTTGGACCTCCCTTGACTTCTGTGGACCCCACAGAGGTCCAAAGGTCCCTTTGTTAAGGCCTGTTTTGGCCTTGTAGTTGCTCAAGTGCTTATTTGTTCATATTAGCTTATTCAGTATGCTTATTGGTTTCTAATTGCTCATTTTAAGTTGTCATCATTCTGTTTTGGCTTATTTATCCATTTGATAGCTTTTTCATACCACAACAAGTCCTAGTAAGCTTTTAATCCAACTGTCAAGAACCAAGAGGGTGCACACAGCTTATTTATAAGCTAAATCAAAAGTGTCTTCATAAAAGTTTTCTATTTTTAGCTTATAATCATCTGTCAATAAGAAAAACCAACAAAAACCAAATTTAAAAATAGTGATAGCTTCTATTTAATAGGATTTATCTTTTTAATTTTTCTTTTCAGCTTATTAATAAGCACTTTATCATTTTTATATTTTTCTTAATTTTATTTTACCTCAAAGTATTTTCAGTAATTTTCCTAGATTTTTCTCTTTTAATTTAATAATTATTAGAATTAATTTTAATTTAATTAAATAATTAAGTAATATTAGTAATTAAATAGTTTTATAAATTTTTAGTTAACAACAGTACCTTTTTACATTTTTTCTAAGTTTTATAAATCATTAGATATTTTTAGAAAATAGTTTCTTAATATCTACTATTCATTTTTTAATTTTCTTAATTAATTTAGTTAAATTAGATATTAATTAATTAATCAGTAAATAATTAGTAAAATAGTCTAAAAATAATTTTTATAAGTTTTTTATTAATTTTTAGGATTCCTGAGATGGTTAATTAGATTTACAAATTTTTCTATAATTTTCTAGTCATTTTTAGTATTATTAGTAATTTAAAATAGTTTAAATAGTTTAATTAATATAATTAGTATTTAATTAATAAAAATACACAAAAAGACAAAAATACATATTTTTAATTTTTAATTTTATTTTAAGTCATTTTAGAATTTTAGAAATTAATTTTGCAATTTTCTAGTTTAAATTTGTATTATTAAGTTTTTAAGCTAATTAGTTTTAATTAAATAGTTAATTAGTTTTAATTTAAATAATTAATATTAAATAATAAAATAATCAAAAAAATAATTTTCTTTTTAATTTAATTTTCCTTTATAATTAAGTTTGTAAAATTTTCATTTGCATCCCCTATAGTTGTAAATTGTTTAAAACTCACCTTTTTCTCTGTCTGTAAACAATTCTGATTTCTGATTTGTGTTTATGTAATCATATATGTGTTTCTGTTATTGTTAATATTGTTCCAATTGTTCAAATACCAACTAATCAGTAGCATAATCAATTCCCAATCATCTTTGATTACTGTCCTCAGTGCCACTCATTCCCATAAACGTTTTAAAGCACCATTGCAATCTCGTAGGGACATAAGGACCCGGGGAAACACTATTCTATCCACGGAGCATTGACTCTAGGCAGTTTGACTTTGTTTACCAAATCACTTGGTCAATAATACCTGACTGTTTGGGCTCAATCAAAATTTGGCGCCGCTGCCGGGGAGGTTGTTGCGTGTTTTAAAAACGTTTTAAGTTTAGTGGTTTTCAAAACCCTCCCTGTACAAATTTCACCACTTTTGTAAAAAGTTTTTGTGGAAAACTAGAAGGGGGTTGAATAGTTTTACGTCCTTTTTAAATTTATTTTCAAAATCTTTTGTAGCTTATAAAAACTTTCAATTCGATCTTACGTGAATTCAAGTATCAACAAATACAAGCAAGACTAATCTAATAATGAAAGTATTGAAATAGTATGAATAAAAGATAGAGTTAGAAAGATCAAACCACAACACGCGAATTTATAGTGGTTCGGCTACAAGGACACCTTCCTTGCCCTACTCCACTCCCCGAGTACCACACTCGAGAGTTTTCTTCACTATGTCAACAAACTCCTTATGGCGGAGAAACCTTACACACCTTGGCTTACACCTATTAATGACACTAAGCTAAATGTCGAGTTCTAATCGTAGCTAGAACCAATCAACTTCTTCAAGACTTCACTCCTTCTTCACACCTTCACAACTTCTTCAAGATAGCTTCACACCTTTTCTTCTTGTCTACTTCACACCTTCTTCTATGCACAACTAAATCACAACAACTACACTACTTTACAACACACCTAGTATCTACAGTCAACAAATTCACACAACACTTTACAAGTATCTAGCACTACTACAAGATGAAACTAGCTAATCACAACACTACTACAATTTAATGGATGTAGAGGAGTGTTCTTCTTTTTGCACTTGAGTGGATGAAGCTTTGGATCACTTAGAAACAAAGACTTATGAATTATATGATCAAAGGATTTTTGAGATAGAAATGGAGATTAGATCAGAAGGTTTTGAGTGCAAAAAGGTGAGAAACTTTTGTGGTATGAACCAGTATTTAAAGGGGAAAGATTTATTGTTCTGGAGCGTGGCCGGTCCCCTTAATAATTAAGGGGGCCGCCTTATGAATTAAGGGGGCCGCCCCTCCAGAACGTTGGATTTTCTTGTCCATTGGTGGGGAAGGTTTTTCTGGATAAAACTTGCCATTTTTAGTTGGAATTTTGAAATCATATCTTTGTGGTTTTATAAAACAATACCAAAAATGATTTACTAATATATATAAAATGTTAATGTCATTTTATAAAGTGTTATGTGTTAAGAAAAGGCTTCCTTTGATCATGCAATGCATAAGATGCTAAGTTTATGCATACCTTAAGTGATATTAGTTGTAGAAGTGAATATTTGTTACTAAATACTTGTTTACGTCATAATCTTGACTTAATTTAGTTTACATTTTGTGATTATCAAAACATAGAGTTATTGAGAAATATTAATAACGTTTTTAAACATTATTTGTATCAACAATCTCCCCCTTTTTGATGATTACAAAACTTAAACTCATTAACTCAAAAATTAGTTTTTAAACAAGTATTTTAGTGAGTTTATATTTACTTCTCCCCCTTTTTGTAGAATCAAAAAGGTTATGCCGACAAATTTCAACCGTGAAATATTGACGGGATAAAAACTCCCCCTTGATGTGTACTCCCCCTCGTTTGGGAGCACCAAGGAGACGAGCTATGGAATGCTTGCAAGACAAAAATATTAGAAGCACAAGTATATACATGCAAATATATATAAGGTGACAAGAATATAAATAAGCATGATTAAAAAGAAGCATTCATATTAAAGCAAAAGTTGTGTTAAGACACAACAATAAACTAACAACTAAAATAATATTCCATTATGCAAATAGTACATGGGCTTCATAGAGCTTGCAAGCAAAAGGGTGGTAAAGACTTTATTTATTAAGCATATCATATGCTTAATTTGGAGAGCAAGATGGTGATGGTGGAGAAATGGGTGAGGATTGTGGTGGGGGAATAATGGATGAGGATGGTGGAGTTGGTGGTGGTGGTGGGTTGGTAAGCAAGTGTTCAATATATGAAAACATATATTGAATTTCATCTCTAAGACCAAAGATTATGGTTCGGTTGTGGATGCAACAAAGGCAAGTATCTCCATGAGCTTCAAGTAAGCTCCAAGGTACGGGATTAGCAAAGATTTGTGGTGTAATTGGTGGAGATGAGACATGAGCATCAAGTGGTGATATTGGTGAGAGTGAGATGGTAAGTTGGGTGGAAAAAGGTTCTTGTGTAGGATGTGGTGATGATGCTTGTGGTGGTGACAAGTGTGAGTTGATGTAGTCATTGATTGATGAAGTTGAAGGTATGGAGGATGAGGAAGTTCCATGAGTAGAAGGTGTTTTGGATGGTGCATTAGGTACACTTGGAGATGAGCATTTAGGTGGAGGTGATGGGGTTGTGTTATCTTCATTTGTTAAGTCAATGAAGAGTTGTTTTGGAGGGATGATGACAATCTTTTGTTTCTTTGAAACCTTAGAGATGGAGGTGCTAGGTGAAGACATGATGGTTTGGGTTGAAAGAGATGATGAATAATGGGATGAATATTGTTAGTTTGGAGGGAATTTATAATATGAAAGTGGTTGATTTAGGTAAGTTTTTGAAATGGTTTAATGAGATTCTAAAATTAGTTGGGTTAAAAGAAGAAATGATAGCTGATACTAGAGAAAGAGGTCACAAGATGCAAAAGAAAACAGTAAACCCAGTTCCAGATGGCCGGTCCCCTTAATTGTAGGCCGGCCCCCTTAATAATTAAGGGGACTGCCTAGGAAAATTAAGGGGGCCGCCCATTCTGGTGTTTTCCCAGGCGACCAGAAACCAAAAATTTGCAGAAATGGGTGGTTTTTCAAGTGTGTGTTTCCAGCAAGCTCTATTTGAAGCATATACTCTAGGAATGATGAAATATAAGTATATATAAACAAATCATGCATGCAAACTAATATATTATAAGCCAAATATAAAAGAAGCATAATATTAGCACTAAGTTATGATCAAGATCCTAGCATGATAATAGTTAAAACCTAAGCAGCATTCAACAAATAAACATGAAAGAACACAAGTATTTCCGAACAAATCGGACAAATAGCAAACCACACAAATGTCTAATAGAGTAGTAATATTATTAAGTAGCAATACATCAACAACTCTACTTCTTCTTCTTGCCCATCATCTTCCTGAACATCTTTCCTACGGACTTGAATCCTCCTCGAATTTCTTCATGCATTTGTTGTTGTTGGTTAATGATGGACGTTTGACGAGTAAAGAGGAGTTCATCGGTACGCTCATGAGGAAGAGGAATTTGATAATGAGTATAATCAAGATCAGGGAGATCATCAACATAGGTGGTGGGAGATGGGGTACTAGCACGCGAGGTGTTTTCCTCCTCATCATCATCATTACCTCGATGAGATGTTGAACCACGAGGCATAGAAAACAAAGGACCACGAGATTTTCCTTTGTCACTTCGAGAACGACGACTACGAACAAGAGTGAGTTGGTTCAGAGTGGGATGAATATGCACGTAGATATCACTTCGAAGATCTTGGTAGTGTTCCATGACATGACGATAAAGTTGAGTGAGGAACATACCATAAGGCAGATTGGCATTAGGAGTGTTTTTGGCAGTCATGATACGATTGACAAAGAGATAAGCCAGATTGTAGTTTTCTTCAGCAACTACACAATACAACATGTGGGCGATGCTAGCCATGAGATGATCACGGTGACCGCCGGTACCAAACGCATTCTCGCGAATGAGTTCTTCCCAATTTTTCATGTCGGGGCTTAACTCTTTGAGAAGAATTTGATTTTCATGAATATCGACATTCTTCAACTTGATTTTGGGACTAGTCGTACCACGTTCTAGTTCAAGCATTTGACGAATGTCTTCGGGACTTGGAATCTCATAATAGTATGGACCATCCTGAGGACGATTGCGTTCAAGTGAGGAAAGATCCCATTCATTGGAGTATACGGCTTGGCCGTTGTATGGGATTCTAAGGATTTGTCCAAATTGAGCAAGAGTAAGAGTGATGAATTGATGTTGGATCATAAAAGAAATGAGAAGATGGCCATAGGGATCGGTTTGCACCGTCACTTGGCTATAGAAGTTGAGGACAAAACGAGGAATGATTGGTTCGTTGATTTTGTAAAGACAATCATGACGGACATTGGTGAACATCCGTTCGATTTGATCAGATTCATAGTACGATGGATCGACAATTCTACCCTCGTGAATGTTTCTATTTTCAATGGGACGATAGTAACATGCAACGGCGGGAGACATGCCGGGAGTAGAGGAAACTTGAGGAATATATTGTTTGGTTTTTGAAACATCACCAACCGTGGTCTTAGGCATTTTCACCTAAACAATATAACGACAAAAAAAAAATTAAGACAAAAACAATTAACATGCATATGTTATACATATATATATATATATATATATATATATATATATATATATATATATATATATATATATATATATATATACAATACATGTGGAACGGAATTCTACTTCGACCAAAAAAAATTATCCTAGGAAGTAGTTTCACAATGTTCCTTGTTTTTAATTTTAAACTCGTTTAGAATGTATCTTATGATGTCAAAGTGTAGTTGTGGAATAGGTTCAATATAATATCAATACTATCCAAACATCACCTTAGATATCATAATTCATTTCGAAATTAGGCTAGATATATATTAGATATATATCTTGCTTTTTCTTAAGAGTTTGACTAACATAAAACTTGTTTAAAAGGTTAAAATATGAATTTTGGTTTTCAAAATGTCTTTTTCAAGATAAACCAAACACTCCCTTAACTAGAGGAATATTGCCTAAAACATCAATATATATATATTGATTATATATCTTGATGACATCTATAGACTCGAATTATGTTAGTAAGTTTAGTGAGCTAGTTTTAAGTTTTAAATAAGTACATGTAAGTATGATTTGTTCATGAATTAAACACCCATATTGTCTTCATGAACCTTTTTATAATGAATTGAAAAGCATGTTTTGACTGTTTATAACATTAAACAACTATAATGTAGTAAGTTTTAACTAGTTTTTAAAAGTTATATCAACAATGTGCTTTTTGAAGAATGAAATTAACAATGGTTTATGGGCGATTAAAGATTTTAACAATATGATGTGTTATACTTAGTTTGAGTTGCAATTCTACATTTTAATCCTATGAGAAGCATTTGGTTATTCAATTCCTAACTTCAATTTTACTAAAATTCGGATTAAAATAAATTTTAATGAAATATCTAATTATTGATTAGACACCAAATTGAATGAAATGTGATGAAATGTATGTTGGAAAACTTACAAAAGATGTTGTTATACGTTTGGTTAGCGTTTGCCCCTTGCGAAACAACCCCGGATTGGTGATTTGGTGAAGGATTTTGGTGGTTTTTGTTGTTTTGGTTCGTTCACAGCAGTGGTGAGGGAGGAATTTATGAACAAATGGAGTGTTTGGGAAAAGATTTAAGGTGGAAAACGAGTTTGGAAGTATGAGATGGCCGGCCCCCTTAAACATTAAGGGGACCGCCCCCGATAACAAGCCGGTCCCCTTAATGTTTAAGGGGGCCGCCCTTTGAAATTTGAATTTTCGCGGTTTTAGTTTCTGGAACAAACATATTTATAAGTATATAATTAGATTTATAATATGTCAAAAATACGTAAGCGTTTATTGGCACGATGATGAAGTACTTGACAATTTTTAATTAACATTTCGACAATTAAAATGTACCTTTGACAATTTTAGAAAGAATGATCAAAGTGTCAAGTTAATGAAGAGTTTGAGATGTGTTCGGGAATATGTGAATATGTGTGTATGTGTGTGTGTGTATATATATATATATATATATATATATATATATATATATATATATATATATATATATATATATATATAAGTATAGATAGTGTGTAAATGTGAGTGAATGGTGGGTTAATAGGTGAAGTTTGAGAAATGATGACGAAGATAGAATAAAGTCGGCGAAAGGAGTTTGTTTCATCCATAGTATTCACGTGCGAGAGTGTTCTTCCTTTATATTGATCCACTTGACTCACATCCCTTCATCATCATGAGTCTTCTAAAAGTGGACACAAGAGACTTTCGTGTTGAACGTAAAAGTTCAAAAGTAACAAGAGGGGGAAGGAAAGGGTTCAATAACGAACAATTTCCTGGAGTTCTAGAAAGTCAACTAATGACGTATCTAGGTTATGTGCAAGTATGTATATATTTATGTATATATGTAATATAATAATTATAAGAGTATATATATATATATATATATATATATATATATATATATATATATATATATATATATATATATATATATGATCAAACAAAGAAGGAAAAATAGTAAACTATATCTATGCAAACAATGTAACCAAACAAAGCGTATTTATCTAAGCATGGCAATGAGTTGTGAAAGAATGACGTACCCGGCGGTCTTCAACAAAAAAATCTTCAAAATCTTCAAGATGACATATAGACTTTGAAAAAGTCTATGGTGAGAAAACTTCAAGATAGCCACAAGGAATGTCGATCTAGCTATTCGGTCCCCATTGCCTCTTTGGTCTAAAGTTGTTTGGTCCAAACATGTTTAACATTTGGCTAGGATGCATGAAAGGTGGTAGTATTCCCCAAGGATTGTAGCTTTATTGATAATTCCACATTTGATTACTAGTGTTATTGTAGTTTTGCCTATTTTGGTTTCTTCTTGGTTGAGGTGTTTTAGACCTAGGATGAAAGTTATTTGGTTTTCTAGGTGGTGGAGTTTTAAATCTTGTCTTAGGTTTAGAAGACCCTACTTCGGTTTTTAAAGACGGTTTATAAAAAGCTTTTACTTCTTCATTGTTGGCAAGAGGTATTTTTCTATCATTAATAAGTATATACTTAGGATTAGATTTTAGAGGTTTTAGTTCATTAAGTTCACTTTCAAATTTGACATTTTTAATTTCGCTTGTTGAAGCTTCGGTTGAGTTAAATCCTAAACCGGTTTTATCTCCGGATACTCTTTGAATACTTATTATTTTACTAAGTGAGTGACTACTATTTCAAATTTATCAAGTTTGCGAATTTCTTCCCCGAGTATTTCGTTTTCACCTTTAAGCTCTTGACATGATTTACATTCTTCAAAAATTTCCTTACCTTTTTCAAGTTGATGTATTTTAATTTTTAGTTCTAGTACTTTATTTTCCAATTGGTTGTTTATGCATTGTTGGGATCATACTTTAGTATTTAGTCAAGTCTCGGTCATTACATTTTGTAATAGGTTGCTTAAGTATTATTTATGTTTATTGTTTTAGTAAATGGGCAACATGTTAAAGCCCATAAGGCTTACAAGCCTACGTTAGTGATATGAAAGGGACTAGGAAATGTTGCCCTAGTTTCCCTCCTATAAATAAAAGGCTTATGTAACCTTAACACTTGTTGGTTATTTTGATATTCTAATGAAACTCTTGCTTTTATAATTCTCTCATATCTTATAATCAACCAATCCTTATATCTATCTCATTCTTTACTTGTGTGATATCAATATGGGCACCTAACAAGTGGTATCATTCGCCTAATAGAGATTGAAGTGGTGTTTATTTGGTTAACGTGGGATTTAGATGTATTTTTTTTTTTTTTTTTTTTTTTTGCCTTTTCTTTGTTTCTATCACTTAATCTTGAAGCTTGGACAAGTTTCAAGGTTGATATAGTGATTAGAAGCTTAGATTTTGCATAAAGTTTTGATCTTTCATAGTTTTTAGTACTTTTTATCATTGTTTCTTTAGTACTATAGCTTCTTTGATATTAGAAAACTAGTCTTTGGTACTTAAATCTTTCATATTTTGTGTTTTCTAAGTGTTGGGGAAGTTATTTGATCAAAAGTTACTCATTTCTAAGCATTTTTCTTCAAAAAGTTGTGATTTTTCATTGATTCTGGTCACTCTACGCATAAGAATTAGTGGAATAGTACATTTTGAAAGCTGTCAACAGTACTTTTGGTCTCCCTACGCATAAGACTAGTTTTTACGCGTGAGCTTTGGTCTAAAACCCCATTCCTATGCATAAGTCAGTAATCTACGCCTAAGTTCTACGCAGATGCTACAGTCTACGCCTAAGTTCTACGCAGAAGCTACAGTCTACGCCTAAGTTCTACGCAGAAGACATTTCTTACGCATAAGATTCATCTTACGCGTAAGTTTCGGATTTCTACGCATAAGCTTCTTCAAAGGTTCTCTCTTCTTGCAAAGGTGACTCAGTACTTCCCTAGCTTGGACAAGTTAGTGGAATACTTCGACTAAGGATATCTTTCAAGCTTGGACAAGTTTGAAAGATTTGTTTGGTTTTATACCTTACGCATAACTTGCTTTACGCAAAAGATTTAAACTTACGCGTAAAAGGATAATCTTACGCATAAACATTGTGTTTACGAATAACATCATCTTTCTACGCTTAACTTTAAATTTACGCATAAGTTTTGTTACGCGTAAGATCTCAACTTTGCCCAAGGATTTTGAACTTCACCAAAGGAACGTACATTTCAATCTTCTACAAGATCCATCTTTTCACACAAGTGTTTCAACATGTCTCAACCACCGTACTACAACTTTAACCATCCTCAGCAACATCAGAATCAACAGTATCATCAGTAACAGCAACAGTATCAACAATCACCACAATATTATCAACAACCAGTTTACTCACAACAACATCTTCTCATGCAACAACATCAGACGGTTCCAATGCAACAATCCTATCCTATGTCACCACAACAAAGCCAACTTCCATCAAAACCTACTCACTGGTTTGACAGGATGTGTGAAGTCATTTCAACTCAACAATCCAGACATGAAGCAGGATCTATTGACACCCCACCAATGCTAACACTGGGTAATTATGTTCAGTGGGCAATTCGATTCTTAAGGTTTATAGAACTCAAGAAACCCAATGGTAAGTACATGAAACAAGTTATTCTTGAAGGACCGTTTCCATGGCCTGTTAACTACGTCGGCTCCAACTGCTGTGCTAGTTCCTGAGTCTTCACTTATTGCTGAACAACACCACCATCATGAAGCAGATGAGTATGCTATGTCTTACATACTTCAGGGAATACCAAACATCATATTCAGAAGTGTTGATGCTCAGACAACTGCAAAAGCTATGTGGAAACACGTCCATTTACTTATGCAAGGCACACAATTGAACAAGGAAGACATGGAATCTAAACTTTACTTGGAATACACCAATATCATGATCGAACCAGGGGAATCACTTGAATCTTACTTTCATCGTTTCACCAATGTCGTCAACGACCTAGAGAGACATGAAGTACACCTTCCAAGGATCGCTGTCAATACTAAATTTGTTAGTAGTCTGGGTTCTGAGTGGCAAAAGTATGTGACATTTGTGAGACAAGCTAAGAATCTTCATAGAGATCCATATGGTTTGTTGTACGACTATCTCAAGCACTATGAGTCTGAAGTTGAAAAAGATAGAGCCGCACGAGGAGGATATACACCACCACCTACTTCTAATCCCCTAGCACTCGTTGCTCAATCTCATGCTCCGATGTCTAATCAAGTTTATGATCAGGAACAGAATTATCTCAGCTACCAGCAACCTGCTACTTCACACAAAATGGTCGCATATGAATCATCCTCGCAACACGCTTCTCCTCAACCTCCTCCATATGACAACCATGATAGCATGTTTTATTCTAATCAGATTGAAGACGATGATGATGACGTCAATACGTTGAATCAAGGACTTGCTCTTATTGCTCGTGCTTTCAGCAAATTCTCTAATAAGACCAACGACCGTCTTCGTTCTTCATCAAATACAAGAAACCAAGCTGTCGTTCAAGATGGTCGAGTTGAGATTCAGAACCGTAATCCTGGACGTTCAGGCTCAGGAGGGTATACTGGAAATTCTGGGTATGCACAAAGATTCAACAACAATGGGGGATTCAGAAACAATTCAGGTGCTCCTCAGAGAAGTAATGACAATGTGTCTAATAGCAATACAGTATATGGGAATGCGATATGGTGCTACAACTGCAACGAAAAAGGTCATATTGCAATAGCATGTCCTAAACCGAGAACCCGCGGCAGTCATTTTCACAAGCAGGCATTACTTATGGCTCTCAAAGATGAAAAGGAAGGAACTTTCAATGCTCAAGAGAACAGTTTCTTTGCTAATGCTTACAACGATGATTATATGGAAGATCTTGAAGCCAATGCAGCTGTGATGCTTATGGCCAACATGCAGGAACATCAGTTGAATGATGCAGGCCCAGTGTTCACCACTGATGGTTTGTCTCAGGTAAATGACCTAACCACATCTTCCATAGAATTTAATGCATCACCCTCTGCTTCTGAATCAGATCAGGCGCAAGTTGTTCCATCTGAACCATTATCTTCTCAAGAGGATGAACAATTAGACACAGTTGTTATATTTGATGATGACACTGTCGTTTCATTTGATGATCCTATTGAGCAAGACAAAAATGACTATATTGAACAACATGAACCTTCTTCTGATCCAGATCCTGACTGTACTGTTATGGCCAAACAACTTAAAGATCAACTTCTTTCTACTCACATAATGGACGAGCAAACTAAAGTTTTGAAAGTAACTAATGCCAAATTAAAAAAGGACATTGAATGTTATAAAATACAACTTGCAAATTTTCAAAATGCAGTTCATCGTGAAAAGTGCTTTGAAAAGTCATTTCAGGAATCATATGTCAAAGAACAAAATCTTCAAAAGCAAATATATGACATAATTGAGTCAAACGGTAAATTGGTTTCCAAACTGGAAAATGAAAAACATGATCTTCAAAAACAAGTTGTACAACTTCAAAAGGAACTTTCAAAAACACAAACAGAGATTACAACTTGCAAGCAGGAATTTTATGAACATAAAGTGCAAAAACGAGAAAAAGAAAATACTTTAATTGAAGAAAATATCGCTCTCGAACGTCAAATTAAAGCTTTTCAAAATATCGTTTATAAACATGGAGAATCTGTAACGACAATTCAAAAGTTTACTTTAAAACCAAGACAAGATAAAGGTTTTGCCCTCGGCGATTACAGATCCACTTTTCTTCGCACTGCATTCAAAACAATTCCTAAGCTTTACAGTATGGACCAATTAATGGATAATAATGTTGTGCGTGTTATTGTACATAATACTGAGGAAGAATACGAACTTGAAGAAAAGAGTCGATCAAAAATGAGTCAAGTTGAATATTGCAAACCATATGATTACTCAAAAGCTCCTCACATTTCAAAATCTTTTGTCCCGTCAAGAGAAATACCTGAGAAATCATGGTATGTAACTGAGTCTTATGTTTCATCTTCCGATGGAGCTCCTGTCAAACCTGTGGCACAAGTAAATGGACCCTTACCATCTTCTGGTACTGTGACACCATTACCTACACGTTGCAAAGTTTTAGACTATTTTCAAACATTCATGAAAGGCATCGATAATTTGGAAAACGTAATTGAACATCATTCGCAAATTAAAATTGCTACTTTTCAATCAGCCTACGAGCGGGAAAAGTGAGACATTTTTCAAAAACAAATTCTGCCTTTAGTTCAAAATTTGCATTATTGTGCTACTCATTGCGAACAGGAACTCCAAAAAGAAGTTACAGATATGAAAAACATTTTTGCTTTAAATGAAAATGCAATTTTGGTTCAACAACGCAAAAACCGATTTTTGAAAACAGATTCTGATCGACTCTTAGAAAAACTCCTCACAGCTGATATTCAAACTCTCCTCATGAAGGATCTCTATTATTCCAGTAATGCTACGGTATTTGAAGATTACTGTGCTGATATTGATTTGCTGAAGTCTAAAGCAGACACATGGAAACATAAATAAGAAACGTTGCATTAAAACAGTGATGATGTGATAAACAAACTTTCAAACAAAATTTGTCAACTCAAACAAAAGCTTGATTGGTGTCAAGCTCAAAGTATTGAAACCGAATTGCAACTACGAAATAAAAATGCTTTTCTAAAAGAAATACGTCTTCAATATGAAAAAGAAATTGCGGAGTTAAAAATTGAAAACGTCGAATGCCAACAAAACCGCGATGACATTCGTTATTGCAATGGTTTACTTGAGTCTGATATTCAGGACAAAAATCACATCATCATTGATTTGAAAGAGAAAATTAAGCTACTTCAAAAAGGAAAGTTTATTGACACCACAGTGATAGCACCAAGAATGTTTCAAATAGACAGAACAGATAAGGGTAATCATGATTAGAGTTCTAATGTTAGTTCGTCCACTTCCACAGGTCTAGTTTCCCCTAAGAGTGTTAGCAGCCCAAAGCCAAAAAGCGTTAAGAAGACTAAAAAGACTAGGCTCTGGCAGCGTAGAAGAGGAACACTAGAAGTGCAAGAAGTAGAAGCTCACCTTAGGAACTTGAATAATACTCATGTTGCATTTGATTTAGATTCTAATCTGGCAAATTGTAATCCAAATCTTAATGTAACGAATGCTGAACCTTTAAATGTTTTGAATATTAATGCATCTTGTGTGTTTTGTCGTCAAAGTGTGTTATCTGGTGATCATACCAAATTTGTAGCTAATAATCTCTTACGTCGTAAAAAGAAACGTAGATCCGGCTTTCCTTCTAGGCCCACTAATGCCTCTAAGTCTACCTTAGGAAAAACGCCAACTACCGTTTCAAATGATGTTGTTGTCAACCCAAGAGCTGAAATCAACAAATCTAGGAACACGCCAAAAGCTAGTGCATTCACTAAAAACAAAGCAAAAACTAGTTGGAACTGGCAATGTTGGTTACAATACAAACCAAATTTTAAATGGATTCCTAAACTGATTAATACTTGTGTTTCTAACCAACAGGAACCCACTATTTCTTCGGGTCCCACCCTTACTTTTGTTCCATCTCTGTCGTCTTCTTTTGATGCAGGTGGTTCAGATCGTTCTCTGGATTGTTGATAGCGGTTGCACCCGACATATGACAGGCAATCTCAAACTGTTAACTAACTTTGTCTCAAAGTTTATTGGAACTATCAGATTCGGGAATGATCACTACGCCTTAATCATGGGTTACGGAGACTATGTGAATGGGAATATTGAAATTAGCAGAGTATATTATGTTGAAGGCTTGG
Source organism: Artemisia argyi (assembly GCA_030686995.1). Taxonomy (NCBI): domain Eukaryota; kingdom Viridiplantae; phylum Streptophyta; class Magnoliopsida; order Asterales; family Asteraceae; genus Artemisia; species Artemisia argyi. Next base: position 87,705,315 of record CM060694.1, on the reverse strand, counting down.
GTCACAACCTCTTTTCAGTCGGTCAATTTTGTGATGGGGACCTAGAAGTAGCATTTCGAGAGAAAACTTGCTTTGTTCGTGATCTACAAGGAAATGATTTGATGTCAGGAAAACGTCGCACTAACCTTTACACAATTTCTATGTCTGACATAATCGCTTCATCTCCCATCTGTCTTTTATCCAAAGCTGAAACGACTAAATCATGGTTATGGCACAAACGCCTTTCTCACTTGAATTTCAAAACGATGACTGATCTCGCTCGTCACAAATTAGTTGAAGGCTTTCCAAGATTCCGTTATGCCAAAGATCACCTATGTCCAGCCTGTGAACAAGGTAAAAGTACCCGTGCTCATTTTCCCTCTAAACCTGAACACAGTACTAATCATGTTTTACAAATGCTTCATATCGATTTGTGTGGTCCGATGCGTGTTCAAACGATCAACGGTAAATGCTACATCTTAGTAATCGTTGATGATTAATCTCGCTGGACTTGGGTTTATTTTCTTCGAAGTAAAGATCAAGCTCCTCAAATGATCATCACCTTTCTCACCAAAATACAAGTTCAGCTACGCAACACAGTCAGAATTGTTAGAACTGACAATGGCACATAATTTAAGAATCAGACCTTAAGGTCGTATTTTGAGAAAGTGGGAATTGAACATCAAACATCCATTCCACGAACACCAGAACAGAATGGAGTTGTCGAAAGACGTAACAGAACATTAGTGGAAGCTGCTTGAACGATGTTAATCAATGCTCAATTACCAGATTACTTATGGGCGGAAGCTGTTTCAACCGCTTGCTACACTCAAAACCGTTGTATGATCACAAAACGCCATCACAAAACCCCATATCAGATTGTTCACAAAAGAAAACCAAACATAAGTTACTTTCATGTATTTGGAGCTCTGTGTTACCCAATTAATGATCGTGATGATCTTGGTAAACTTAAAGCAAAGGCTGACATTGGAATATTTATAGAATACTGTGAAAATTCAAAAGGCTTTCAGATATGGAATCGTCGTACTCGGGAAATTCAAGAAACTATTCATGCTAATTTTGATGAACTCACTCAAATGGCTTCTGAGCATAACAGCTTAGGACCCGCAACCAACCGTCTAAACTTTCCGGTATCTTCGGCTGAACCGCTGTCACTTTCTCGTAAAGAAGTGGAAACCTTGTTTGCTCCATTGTTTGATGATACGCCTGTTAACCATCCTTCTGAGGCCACACCAAATTCCGCTGCACATCTTGATCAACATCAAGTACCTGATACTCCTCAACAAACAACAACTACTGTTGGAAGTGACGGTCCTCCGGTCATATCACCTACAACAACAGAACAAACCTGCTCCAACTCACGACAATCAGCTGGAGATTCCATACCTTTATCAGTTCCACAACCCGCAGAGCATGACCCAGAACCATTCTTTAACCCATTTGCAAATGCTCAACCCATCCCCGATATTGCTGAGTCATCTACACGCAATTTGGGTCCTGCTCACTTGCGAGATACTTATCAACTTCATCCCTCGACACACAAATGGACTAGAGATCACCCCTTAGTTCAAATTATTGGCCATCCAGATGCACCAATTATGACAAGACAACGCCTTCACACAGACAGTGAAACTTGCATTTATGCACTCACAGTTTGTGAAACCGTACCTAAAAACGTCAAAGAAGCTATGACTTATGAAAACTGGATTGAGTCTATGCAAGAAGAATTAAAATTCTTTCAAAGATTAGAAGTTTGGGAAATGGTTGAAAAACCAGAAGGAATCATTGTCATTGGTTTAAAATGGATCTGGAAAAACAAACTGGATGCAGAAGGCACAGTCATACGCAACAAATCACGCTTGGTAGCAAAAGGATACTCTCAAGAAGAAGGAATCGATTTTGAAGAATCATTTGCTCCAGTAGCTAGACTTGAAGCTGTACGGATATTCTTAGCATTTGCTGCTCATCGGAATATGATTGTCTACCAAATGGACGTGAAAACGGCTTTTCTGAACGGTCACCTCCGAGAAGTGGTTTATGTCAGTCAACCTGAAGGATTCGTTGATCCAGAACGTCCCAATCATGTCTACAAGCTTAAGAAGTCTCTCTACGGTCTCAAGCAAGCCCCCAGGGCATGGTATGATAAGCTTTCTAAATTCCTGTTGGCTAATGATTTTACTCTAGGCTCGGTGGATCCAACACTGTTTACAAAAACATACGGGATGGACTTATTAATCGTTCAAATTTATGTCGATGACATTATTTTTTCTTCAACCAACAAAAATTACTCAATAGATTTTGCAAAATTAATGACAGATAATTTCAAAATGTCCATGATGGGTGAACTTACGTTCTTTCTAGGACTACAAGTTCATCAATCACCCCATGGAATTTTTCTAAATCAGTCCAAATATGCTCTTGAGATTTTAAAGAAACATGGAATGCAAAGCTGTGATATTATGAATACACCGATGGCCAATTCCACAAAACTAGATGGTGATATACATGGGACTCCTGTTGACCCTACCAAATACCAAAGTATTATTGGGTCCTTCATGTATCTCACATCTAGCAGCCCTGACATTGTATTTGCTGTCTTTATGTGTTCTCGTTATCAGTCTAAACCAACTGAAAAACACCTCAATGAGGCAAAAAGAATCCTTCGATACATAAAGGGAACCATCCACTTGGGGATCTGGTATCCGAAGGATTCTGGTTTTGAACTAAAAACTTTTTCAGACGCTGACCATGCAGGATGCTTAGACTCGCGTAAAAGTACATCAGGTGGCTTACAGTTTCTTGGAGATAAACTTGTGTCTTGGCAATCAAAGAAACAAGACTGCACTTCACTGTCATCTACAGAATCTGAATACGTAGCTATGTCTACTTGTTGTGCTCAAGTCATTTGGATACGATCACAACTTAAAGACTATGGCTACCTACTCAATAAGATTCCGATCTACTGCGATTCCAAAAGTGCCATTGCAATCTCCTGCTACATAGTTCATCACTGCAAATCCAAACACATTGATCTCCGATATCATTTCATCAAGGAGCATGTCGAGAAGGGTACAGTTGAATTATATTTTGTGGGTACTGAGTACCAATTGGCGGACTTACTTACTAAACCCTTAGCTCTATCAAGGTTTGCAAGTTTAGTTCATCAAATTGGTATGCGATGTTTGACACCAGAGGATCTGGAAAAGTTTCTAAAACAAAAGTAAAATGTCAAACATCAAAACTATTTTTGTAAAATAATTTCATAAAAAAAATGCAAGTACAAACCACTCTCTTCAACACTATTTTTTATAAAAATGTCGTAAAATATTGCAAAAACAAGTGTTGAGGGGGAGGTAAAGTATTTTTTTAAATTTTCTCACAATATTTACTTCATACTTGCATTTTACCAAAAACATTTTTATTTGATGTAATATAAGTGATGCATAAAAAGGTTTTTCGGGTTACTCTCCTTGACTAATTGAAACAAATTTTTAAAAAATTACAAGACATCGGTCTAAGGTCAAGGGGGAGTAAAATTATCCTAGTTGATTCTTTTATAATGCTTAATGGAGTAATAGCTTAACATGAGTTTTATAGGCATTAGGTGTGATAAATTATTTGAGGTTAAGGGACTATTTGTGACTATTTGTTCACGTTAATCCAATGGCTAATTTTTCCAGAATTGTTAAAAAAAGCTTTAGGGTTTTGCGTAAAATTAGACTTTGAGATTAAGGGTGTTAGGATGTGATTTGGTTGATGGGATATGATCCTATGATGATTTATTGCATGTTGGTAAACTCCAATCATACCCAGAAACCACAATTGATTGATTTCTTAATTAGGGTTCATACGTACGATTTAGGGGTTCTTGATTTGGGATGTTTAGACACTAATTGATGATAGGGATAATGTTTGTATGTGTTTAGGAACTTGAATTAGTAGTTTAATTGGTTCAGAAACAACATATGGATCTTGAGTCTTTGTTTTTGGGTTCTTAGACACTAGCAGTTATGATCATGAGTTTCTATGGTTAATAATTGTTATAACTTGGTCATAATGTTCCTATGCATATGTATAACACTCTCCTTTGTCCAATATCTACCCAGAAACATGTTTGAATCTCATAGTGATTAGTTGTTCATACGTTCCTACGCATAAGTTTGGTTTTGGCATGGTTACGCGTTAATTTGTGTGATTTAAGTGTCTTGGAATGTGTATAGGCCATATATATTGATCAGAGGTTGTGTTTAAACTTTTAGGAATCAAAAGTGTTTTATTTCGAAGGTGATTTTTCGATTAAGGCAATCCTACGCATAAAGATGAACTCATCTTACGCGTAAGATCAAATCTTACGCGTAAGATTCGACAGATTTGAAAAACTTGTCTTGGATAAGACAATGTTTACGCAAAAGAACATATCTTACGCATAAGTTCTGTCTTACGCATAAGTTATTAACTTACGCATAAGTCAAAACTTACGCATAAGTTATATCTTACGCATAAGGTTCAACCCTTTGTCTAAGCTCCAATCTTACGCCTAAGATTTAATCTTACGCATAAGATTTAGCTTACGCAAAAGTATGAACTTACGCGTAACATATAAGTTAAGCGTAGTTTTTGATCTTACGCCTAAATTGTTATCTTACGCATAAGAAATGTTATGCGTAGGATTTCTAATCTTACGCGTAACATTGCCTGATTTCATGAAATTTGTCTACGTGTTGTAAATTTTCATAAGAGTAAACTCTTGTATTTGTTAAACACATGTTGTGACTTGGTTGTTATAAGTTTCTACTATGTTTTAACATCTAATACACAAGTTCATCATAACAGACAACATTTTTGAACACAAAACACCCACTGATCAATTCAGTTATACATTATCATGTTATTGAATGTCTGAACTAACAAAGAGTATCATTGCTATGTTTGTGTTTGATTATGATCAATACAGATGGCACAACATAATGACATTCCATATGGACCAGAACCTGAACCAAAACTCACTTGGGAAGAAACTTTTCCCGAAAATTACTCCCGTAAGATTGGAAAGAACAACTTAAGGGTCAACTTCAACAAATTCACGTGTAATGAGTCCTCCTGCATTGTAGCTGTGGCTGCTCTTGTCTATCACCCCTACAAGATTCTGCTCACCAAATCTGCATCAGTTGCCAGTTTCTATATCCACCAGTTCTGGCATACTATTAAGCTGGACCTTGGAGAAGAATTCTTTACATGCATGCTTCACAAAATACAAGTCACTGTGGACAAAGATATTCTTCGTGGAGTTCTTGGCTTGCCTGAACTTGGTCTAGATGAAGAGTATGACCAAGTTCCTAATGAAGAAGAGTTGATTGAATGGTTAAGAGATATTGGTTATGATGAGTCTGCTGAAGTCGTGACTAGACATTCTAAGGTCAATACAAGGAATCTTCCACAACCATGGAGGACGATGTATATCCTTATAGCCAAGTCCATGTCTGGCAGAGACACCGGTCACGAACACCCCAAACTCCAGCATCTCAAACTATTCTGGGCCATGGCAAATGTCAAGAAGTTGGACTTTTCAAGCATCATTTGGGAAGACTTAGTGTGGCACATTCAACACCCAACAGCTAACATTCCATTCATTCGCTATACCAAGCAGCTCATCGAAAGCTTCCTTCGTGAGTATGATGACATTCCTCAGAGACTGGATGATGAAGACAAAAACACATTCAGGAATGAGGATACTCTTAAGCAAATTAAAATAGTAGAGACTAGTACACGGAAGCAAGGAATGATTCTTCCAGATTGCCTTCTGAATGAAAAAGTCAAGAAATGTTCGAATTACAAGTACTATGTCCAAGCTGTCAAAGAAGAGAAAGTTGGATTCTTGGACGAAATCCTTCTACCATCATTCATGCAGAAAAAGAAAGCTAAGAAAGCAAGAAAGTCTGGCAGCTCCAAAAGCTCTTCAAAGAAGCCTCACAAGAGAACTCCCAAGATCAGATTACCAGCAAAGAAACCTATCCCTGAACCTGCTCCTGAACCCTCACCATCACATTCTTCAAAACCATCCGACTCAGAAACCGAATCTGATAGAGGTCCAATATACAGCGAAGCTTATAACAAACCAAATGAAAATCTTGATGATCTGGACATGTCTCTAGATGATTGGGACAAAAACATCGATGAATTTGTTGACCAAATCCAAAGGGAAACAATTAAAAGACCGTTAACTGAAAAGGATGCAAAGTTGGAGGAAGAACTGTTAAAGAGTAAGAAGTTGAAAGAACCAATGACCACCGAACAGGAACAACAAGAAGAGGCTGACACTAACATTGGTTTATCTGTGGAAGAAGAAAATGAACGAGTACTAAAGTTAGGTCTCCTCCACAGCAGAATCGACTCCTTTCAAGCTAACCAACCACCGCCACCTTTGTTTACTCAAACAACCAAGGCTGAAGGATCAAGTAGCGTTCCTGTAGCAGGAGAGTCTAGCAGCATCCCTAAATCTACACCAGTTGATCCAACTCAAGAAACAGGAACCACTGCTGAGTTGATAGTCTACGAATCTCCAACTGTCACACCTGAAGACGTAGAAATGCAGAATGCTTCAGAAAGAGGAGACGATGATGTGGAAGACCATATGGACACAGATATTCCACATCTTATGTCTATGGAAGAGATGGAGGCCAGGGAAAAGGCTCAAGAGGAAGAGATCAAGAGAAAAGAAGAGGCTGAAGAGGCAAGGCTTGAGGCTATCGAACAAGCAAAACTGGAAGAAGCCATTAGAATGGAGGAAAACAGGAAAGCTGAAGAGGCAGCTAAACTTGCCGATGAGTTAAAGCTTCAAGAAGAAATTAAGAAAAGAAAAGAAGAAGAAGCTAGAATCGCTGAAGAAATTAGACAAAAGGCAGAAGCTGACCAACTTGCAGAAGAGCAGAGACTAAGAGCTGAAGAAGCTACAGTTGCAGATAAGGCAGAAGTGACTAAGGATAAACCCGAACCACCCAAAGGTGATGATAAAGACACAACTACCATCATTGAATCAACACAATCATCACCTCCTGCATCACAACCTACAAATGACGAATCTATCAAGAAACCTTCCAAACTTGAAGCCTCAGCTGCATCTAAGTTGATCAAGAGGGCAGTTAAGAGAGTTCGAGACAAGAAGAAAACCAAGCTAGAAACACAAGTTGAATCACTGGCTAACTAAGTTGCTGAGTTAACCAAACAAATGACGATTGTTCAAGAATTGAATACAAAAGTTGACGCCTTCTTAGCCAAAGATGTACAAGAAGCAATGGAAGCTACTTTGACTGCTCAAGCAACTCAATTCATGGAACAACACCTAGTGGCAGAATTGAAAGACTTGCTGCAGCCAATGAAGGACGAACTTACTAAGATTGCTGAACAGGCTGTCAAGAAAGTGATTAGAACTACTTCTTTCACTCTCCGAGCTGACAAGACTCCTCTTCCACAACAAGAGTTGACACCTAATGAGGTTGAAACTCAGCTCTTTTACATATTGGCAAGCAAAACCGCCATGACACCTGAAGAAACCAATTTGTGGGAAGCTTTAAAAGCCAAGATGTCTAAAGATACTTGCAGCATTGAGGCCAACAAACTGAAACGTCAAGAGAGATGATGAAGACAAAGACCCGAACTCACAGGCTAAGAAACAAAAACAAGCCAAAGGACCCTCATCTCAACACAAGCAATCGGTTATAACTCATACTACCACTACTTCCACTCAACAACCAAAGGCATTGGGTTCCGGTCCTAAATCCCATGATCATTTTGAGTACACCGGCGGAGACGACTTCCCTCAGCCAGACAACATACCAGAACCATCACCAAAGAAGAAAGAGAAGTAAAGAAAACATCATCAGCATAAACCTGAAACCTCTTCTAAAAGCACCGAACCAAAAAAACTGAAAAGGGTTCTTAAGTGGCTGGACGAAGACAAAACGGCTGAATACTCTTGGTTTGATGAAATGGTTAAAGCTTAACCTCCTCTTGCAGAAGATCAATCACCACAAGATGGTCACACAGTGGAGTATGCACAACTTCTGCAGAGAGACTATGGTCTTAAGGATATGAGCAAGAAAGAGCTGAGAAGGATTAAGAATGCTGCGTTCAATCTGTTGAAAGATCGCTCAGCCAACTCTGTTGAACTCGAGTACCACCTGGAAAACATAGCCCGTGCAATGTCTAACAAAATTGACTGGCTAAATCCCGAGTCCAACATTGATTATTACTCAAAGACAAAAGGGCCTTACTACACAGACTGGACCAAACCGCTACCCTTGGTTGGAAAGCCGAAACAAGAGAAAATCCCTTACAAGTTCTTCTTCAACAACGACTGGGAATTTCTACAACACGGAAGCAAGATAGAAAAGAAGTACGCCATATCACTTACCTTCTCAATCCCTGCAGCCAAATACCTCAACAACGCCATCGAAGAAGAAGCCTCTGACTTATTCATCGACAAAGTTGTTGACTATGACCGGAACGCGCTCTATGGAATACATCATTGGCCAGATAACCGGGCACAGTATTATCGAAGCAGCAGACTCAATCAGACTATGGGTAATGTAACAAGTGAGTTGAAGATTGTCTCCATCCAGTTCATCTCGACAGTGACTCACTTTGGGTACTCCTTTCTCAACAAAATCGTACTCAAAAGACTTGATGAACAAGAGTACGAGATTTCCGAGTCAGACTTTCCACGATTACTCCTCAACGACATAGAAGATATGTATCTGCTCAAAGTTCAAGGAAAGCTTTGCAACTTACCCAAACCAATGCAGCTTGCCTTTATCACAGCTCTCCTAATCTTCATCAGACAAATAGTCATCAGAGAAAGAGTAGAAGATCTTCAACTGAGAGTGGAAAGTTATCAGAAGAAGCTGAATCTCACCAAACCTAACCTTTACAACATCCCCAACTTTTAACACCTACCTCAATACACCTTGATCAAGCATCCGGTATTTGGGTTCACATACCGCAGTGTCAATGGTCGAAACTGCTTCATGGCCTATGACGAGATCCACAAGTTCTGTGATGAAACCCTGAAGTTCGTCAAAGATGGAATCAAAGGCAGATTAGATGACATTGCACTGCACAAATCCAAAAGGTGGAATACCGATGAGGCCAGACGAGCTCGCAGATTCATTACTAGGATTGAGAACCGGTTGAAGCGTAGGGATCAGATAAGGAGATTGGAAAGCTATGTAGGAGGCAGACCTGGATTTCCCGTGTTGACGTTTCAGAGACCAGAATGGTAGAAGTATTGTAAGAATTTGATTTGATTTGTCATTTCTATTATTCATAATGGCTTGTGCACGCATTACAGTGTACAACCCGAACTTGTAAAGAAAGGACCCTGAGGTACGCATCAGTGCCTCAATCCTAATATAAGGAGCGAAGGCTTCTTACTTTTGAGTAGAATTAATCAAATATTTTATGATTTTCATAATTCTGCTCAAAAGGACAAGTATTTCACCTCAATAAGACCTAATCACTTGTTGAGGGGGAGCACTTGTCAAAACAAAAATACTTTGTTCTAAAATCAAAAGTTCTTGGTGAATCTCCCCATAAGACTCAAAAAGGCATATTTTAATCTAAAAGATTATCAAAAACATCATTTTATATGCTATTTTTGAGGGAGAGAAAATGGAAAAGTGATTAAAATATAAGTGGTCAAAAAGCTAAAAGTTGTATCGTGTGCGAGCTAGACTCAGAATTGACCCAGGAATTGACGAAACAATAAAAGTTAGTAATCTCGAAAAGACTTATCCTCGACGGGTAATAACATCAAGTTAGTTACTAGAGCTAGTTGTCACCTAAAAGCTGACAATGGATCTCTTTAACTAACCACGTAAGCGTGTCTCGAAAAGGATTTGTCTTAGTAGAAATGTACCGTCTCGAGAAACTTTCTGTGGACTTGACCAGGACGGGTAATAACTTCAAGCTAGTCTAACTAGTGATGTAAGCGTGTCTCGAATCGGTCTTGTTCACTGAAAGTGGATCAATTCAAAAATGTTTGCTCCTCCCGCATGTACAAATTTATTAAATACTTATGAGCACATGTAAAGGGGGAGCCCTTCAAAAGTGTACACAAAACTCTCAAAGTGTTAACCAAAATATTTGATTATCACAAAACACTTTGAGAGATTTTCTATCAAAGGTTTCTTGGCTACTGACGGTTAATCAAGGAGTTATAAGGTGATTAAGATAGGAAAAACCGTCCTATGATCCGCCAGAGCCGGAGGGATATACCCAAGGACATCTCCCATAGTTAGAATTAGAAGTCCTTAGGTACGATATATATATATATATATATATATATATATATATATATATATATATATATATATATATATAAAAAGGAGTAAAGAATGAAAGGAGAAAGAAGGAGTTGAAGAATTAAAAATAAAAGTAAAGAAAAGGGTGAAAAGAAATAGCCCTCCATATGTTCAACCTTAGGGCAGACACCGGGTTCAACTCATATGCTACTGGTTGTTGTTAAGGCAACACCGGTATTGAAGATAAAGTCATCATGGACCTAGTGACGCAATGCACTAAAACCTTCTTAACCACTCAAGTTCTCTTAAAAGAACTTGTTTCATTCTCACGGGGAACTAGTATATTCTATCGACTTATCTCTTAGAGATGGTTGATATTGAAGCAGGAGACCCCTTCCTAGTCTCCGCATAGGAAACCTAAGTGTGCACTTATAGAGTCTAGAGCCATGAGATACATCAAAGATCTCTTAGGAACACTTAGTATTTCTACAACTGGTGTTCTACATCAATGGACACCAGCTGTAAATTATCGAGTCCTTCACAGATCTTAGCAATCTGCCGAGAACGTTTATGAGAGAATTACATATGTATTTCTCTATGATTGAACGGAAATTCCTGCCAGGGTCAACATCAAACAGTCCTGATAGCAGGTCACTTCGGTAACCCCACAAGGGTTACGCTTAGTGTTCGCGGTGGCTCTTTAGCGGTCTACAGTCGTGGAGTGATCCCCAGCGACTCACCCAGTCATTGAGCTACTTAGTAGGTCCCGTAAGCTCCTTCGAGAGTATCTGATATGGGAACGGCCTGGATAAGGATTAGAAGGAGTCTTCACAATATGCTGTTGATGAGTTCTAATTCCTTATCTGTAAGTACCGGTTGATTATTGCTAACTGTTTATCTGCAGGTATATCACCTCCATGATGGTAGATTCCAGCATGCTCATACATACATCTTGAAGCAAATGAAAGCTCCCCCAAAGATCTATGCACCACAAAGTTCAAAGAAAGATTCTACGCCAAAAAGAAGAATCTACAAAGTATAAAGACTAAAAATCTTAGAGTATGAAAAGGAACTTTGTGCACGTGAAAGACTAAGTCCAAAGATGTATGAGCATGTTGGAATGGTGGACAACCACCACAGACACAAGAGTGACGAACGGCAGACTAATTCATAACACAATCACAACATCATCACCAAAGAACAAAGATTTAGAGCAAAGTACATTCTTTATACAACATTTTTGAAGACGTCAAAAGTTCTACATGTCACAAGTCAATGACGAAGTTGAAGACGTCCAGCAACCGTGATGACCGACCCTTAGAGGGAGATTGTTGGGATCATACTTTAGTATTTAGTCAAGTCTTGGTCATTACATTTTGTAATAGGTTGCTTAAGTATTATTTATGTTTATTGTTTTAGTAAATGGGCAACATGTTAAAGCCCATAAGGCTTACAAGCCCACGTTAGTGATATGAAAGGGACTAGGGAATGTTGCCCTAGTTTCCCTCTTATAAATACAAGGCTTATGTAACCTTAATACTTGTTGGTTATTTTGATATTCTAATGAAACTCTTGCTTTTATAATTCCCTCATATCTTATAATCAACCAATCCTTATATCTATCTCATTCTTTACTTGTGTGATATCAATATGGGCACCTAACATGCATTTTAGTGATTTGTTTTTAGCCATTACTTGTTGTCCTAGTTTGCATAATGTATTATATTCACTATCTTAATCTTTTTCATCTAATGATAAATTTTCATCACTAAAGTATTCGGTTTCGGAACGTACCTCACTTGATGTCTTCGCCATGAGACACTTCTCTTCCTTTGTCGTTTCTTTCTCATCCTCATCGCTATCACACCAAGCTCCTCCAAGAAATGCTCTTTGATTTTAATCTCTTGTCATCATTGGACATTTTCCAATGAGGTGATTTGGATCACCACACTTGAAACATTTCCTTTCATTCTTGTTATTCTTGTCATCCTTATTCTTTTGAAATGCTTTCCTTTCATCATGTGGTTGCCTTACGAATCTTCCTCGCCTTTTGAAGAATTTCTTGAAATCTCTTACGGCCATGGCATATTCTTCGTCATCACTTTCGGAAGATGAGCTATCTTCGTTATTGGATTCCTTTCTAGCTTTCAAGGCGATTGACTTGCTTTGTTCTCGTTTTCCTTTGACCATTTCGGATCCTTCTTTATAATTGCTTCGTAGACTTTCAAATTTCCAATTAATTCATCAAATTGCAACGTTAACAAATTCTTTGATTCTTCAATAGCCGTCACTTTAGCTCGCCATTTTGGGTGAAGGGCCCTAAGAAACTTCCTAACAAAATTCTTACTAGAAAAATTCTCATCAAGTGCTTTTAAACTTGTGATGATAGTGTTAAATCTAGCGAAAGCATTATCAATTGATTCCTCTTCCGGAATCGTGAATTGCTCATATTGTTGAACAAGTAGATCTATTTTATTATCTTTAACTTGACTATTACCTTGGTGAGTTATTAACAAAGACTTCCAAATTTCTTTTGCGGTTTCACACATAAAGATCCTTTCGTACTCTTTACGTGGTAGCGCATTATAAATAACCATTTTTGCTTCATTATTTTTAGAAAGTTTTCTTTTTAAATCATCATTTTGTTTTTCAAAAGGTACGATTTCATCTTTCTTTGTCTCGGGGTTATTTTGAATAGGTAAGAAATCGCCATTAGTAATAACATGCCAAAGATCTAGATCTTTTGATTTCACATAAGTTTCAAATCGATTTTTCCAGTATTAAAATTCATCACTTTCAAATAGTGGTGGTCTTTGCATAGATTGTCATTCTAAATATTTTTCAGATTCCATAGATCGTTACAAGTTTTAAATTACAATATATTTTAAAAATCTTGTTAGACCTGGCTCTGATACCAATTGTGGAAAACTAGAAGGGGGGTTGAATAGTTTTACGTCCTTTTTAAATTTATTTTCAAAATCTTTTGTTGCTTATAAAAATTTTCAATTCGATCTTACGTGAATTCAAGTATCAACAAATACAAGCAAGACTAATCTAATAATGAAAGTATTGAAATAGTATGAATAAAAGATAGTGTTAGAAAGATCAAACCACAACACGCGAATTTATAGTGGTTCGGCTACAAGGACACCTTCCTTGCCCTAATCCACTCCCCGAGTACCACACTCGAGAGTTTTCTTCACTATGTCAAAAAACTCCTTATGGCGGAGAAACCTTACACACCTTGGCTTACACCTATTAACGACACTAAGCTAAATGTCGAGTTCTAATCGTAGCTAGAACCAATCTCACAACTTCTTCAAGACTTCACTCCTTCTTCACACCTTCACAACTTCTTCAAGATAGCTTCACACCTTTTCTTCTTGTCTACTTCACACCTTCTTCTATGCACAACTAAATCACAACAACTACAATACTTTACAACACACCTAGTATCTACAATCAACAAATTCACACAACACTTTACAAGTATCTAGCACTACTACAAGATGAAACTAGCTAATCACAACACTACTACAATTTAATGGATGTAGAGGAGTGTTCTTCTTTTTGCACTTGAGTGGATGAAGCTTTGGATCACTTAGAAACAAAGACTTATGAATTATATGATCAAAGGATTTTTGATATAGAAATGGATATTTGATCAGAAGGTTTTGAGTGCAAAAAGGTGAGAAAATTTTGTGGAATAAACCAATATTTAAAGGGGAAATATTTACTGTTCTGGAGCGTGGCCGGTCACCTTAATTAGGGGCCGGTCCCCTTAATAATTAAGGGGGCCTCCTTATGAATTAAGGGGATCGCCCCTCCAGAACGTTGGATTTTTTTGTCCATTAGTGGGGAAGGTTTTTCTGGATAAAACTTGCCCTTTTTGGTTGGAATTTTGAAATCATATCTTTGTGGTTTTATAAAACAATACCAAAAATGATTTACTAATATATATAAAATGTTAATGTCATTTTATAAAGTGTTATGTGTTAAGAAAAGGCTTCCTTTGATCATGCAATGCATAAGATGCTAAGTTTATGCATACCTTAAGTGATAATAGTTGTAGAAGTGAATATTTGTTACTAAATACTTGTTTACGTCATAATCTTGACTTAATTTAGTTTACATTTTGTGATTATCAAAACATAGAGTTATTGAAAAATATTAATAACGTTTTTAAACATTATTTATATCAACAGTTTTTGTAAAAATATCAATCATATCAAAAAGTTCATTAACACTTTTCCTAAAGTGTTAACAACACCAAAAAAATCAAAAACAACAAAACAATCGTGAAGTTAAATTACTTCGGTTTCTTTAAAATTACAACCTACACAGGTGGAATACGGAAGTTCTGACATTAAATTGCGAACTGAAGAGAGATCCATTCTTCTCTCCCGCCACCCTGTGAGTAATTTTAAAGAAAACGATTTCGGTTAACGAATCGATAACAAAAATATTTCCAAAAAAAAGAAGTTTTTTGCATACACACCCGAAAAGCCCGAAAACAATTTTTCTGTTAATAATAAATACATAAAATCTTACCACTGCAAACCAAGGCAGAGCACCTACCAACTGGGGGTGTGAACATAATAAGTTCCCAAACATAAGACTAAAACTTGCCATTGTATCCCTGTGAGTGGTGTACCTTTTTCAAAGAAGTCATTCACTTGTGATTATTGGTTTAAGTTCCCTGTTGTTTTGCCTCGAATTTGTTTTGAAAAATTGTTTTTAGTGCATCCGTACTCGTTCACAAACAAAGCGTAAAAATCAGAAAAATGTACCCGAGTTACGTACTGTTATTGAAGAACCAAAAACAGAAATGGACGACGGCCCACCACCACCCCCTGAGCCTCCCAAGGATGAGCCACCTCCCGATCTCCGAACGATGGAGGAGTTGTGTCAGCCTACCATGCAAGGGAGGGGCGGACCTATTGCACCACTCACCATTGAGGCTACGGACTTTGGCCTCAAGCACCACATGATCCAACAAGTCCAAAATTCATGTCAGTTTCACGGATTACCGGGTGACGATGCTAACAAGCATCTTGACAAATACCTTATCGTTACCCAAAGCATGAAACAACACGGTGTCACTGATGATGCCCTCCATCTGTATCTCTTCCCCTATTCAATCACCCATCATGCCACTGCTTGGTTTGATCGACTCCCCAAGAATTCAATTCATACCTTTGATGAAATGGTAACCAAATTTTTAGCCAAATATTTTCCACCTTCCATGGTTACCAAGTTACGAAATGATATCAGCAACTTCCGGCAGCGTCCCAATGAGTCTCTATTCGAGGCTTGGGAACGTTATAAGCTCGCAATTGATCGGTGCCCTAACCAAAATATGTTACAAGTTACCATCATAGATACCTTCTATAATGGTCTAACATTGAGGCACTGAGACATTCTCAATGCTGCTGCTGGTGGGACCTTCATGAAAAGGCGTCCCGAAGAATGCTATGATCTAATTGAAAACATGACTGCCCACCATAAGTTTTGGGATTCCTCTGCGGAGAGGGATGAGTCATGTAAATCAATCATTCCTTCATCATCATCTCCTGCTATCGCGGTTCTCACTAAAAAGATGGACGACTTTGCTACGGCTATGTTGAGGATGAATCAAACCCTCCAAAATCAACAAGTGAAAGCCGTAACCCGAAGTTGTGAAACTTGTGGAGGCCCACATCTGTATTCCGAGTGTCCAGCTTCTGCTGGTTATCCTCAAGAGAACGTTTATGCTACTCAAGGTTCCTACAATATGGGGGTAATTCTTACCAACCATAAGGGGACCATAATCTCTTAAGCTATCGTTCCAACAATTTTCTCGGGCCACCCGGTTTCAATCAAAATCAAAACCGTAACTCAAATCAAAATCAAAATCGAGGAGATTTTAACCAAGGTCAAAACCCGAATTTCCAAAACCCGAACCAAAATCAAGGTCATTTTAATCAAAACAATTTTCAAAATGGCAATCAAAATCAAGGTTTTCAAGGAAATTTTCAAAGAAGCCAAGGTCAAGGGAATTACAATCAGGGTAATTTCAATCAAAGAAACAATTTTCAGGGTAACAACAACCAAAACCAAGGAAATTTTCAAAACAACCGTGTTCAAAATTTTCCTAACCAAAATCAAAGCGTTGTTCAACCCCAGCCTTCCTCCGATGAAGTGTTAAAACAATTCATGAAAGCACAAGAGGAAACAAATCGGTTATTAGTCAGCAAGACCTCTGAACTTCAGAAGTCTTTAAATGATTGACCCTCGGGCTCAGGTACACTACCGAGCAACACGATCGCTAACCCGAGGGGCGATGTTAAGGCGATCACTACCCAAAGTGAAGTATCATACAATGGACCTACGGCTCCCTCTACCTCTTCTTCTCCTCCTACCAAGGTAGCGGAACGTGAACCTGAGGTTACCACGGACATGGTACTTCCTACTAATAACGGAGGTACCAACAACGTCAACCCTCAAGTTGTCCCGGTCCCAACTCCCAAGTCAAAAGTTTTATTTGATCCTCCGGAAATTCCTGATGAGATTCCAAAGAACAATCCCAAGCCTTCAATCCCATATCCTTCACGTTTGAATGATCAAAAGACCCGCGAAAAAGCTAACCATCAGATGGAAAAATTCTACCAAATTTTCCAAGAATTACATTTCGATATCAGCTTCGCGGAAGCTCTTCTTCTGATGCCTAAATTTGCATCAACAATCAAAAGTTTGTTAAGTAACAAGGAAAAACTCTGTGAGATGGCTAAAAGTCCACTGAACGAGCACTACTTAGCAGTGCTCTTGAAAAAGCTTCCCGAAAAGCTTGGAGATCCCGGGAAATTTCTCATTCCTTGCATTTTCCCGGGGATGGTTGAATACTTTGCCTTGGCCGATCTTGGTGCAAGCATCAACCTAATGCCTCACTCAGTCTGGAAGAAACTCTCTCTTCCTGAGCTCACTCCTACCTGCATGACTCTCGAGCTTGCAGACCGTACTATATCTCGTCCCCTCGGCATTGCCGAAGATATCTTCGTGAAAGTAGGAAAGTTCCATTTTCCGGCAGATTTCGTGATTGTTGATTTCGATGCTGACCCAAGAGTTCCTCTCATTCTCGGGAGGGGATTCTTAAGAACGGGTCATGCTCTAATCGATGTTTTCGAAGAAGAAATCACTTTGCGTGTTGGTAACGAAGCCGTCACATTCAACCTTGATCAAACTTCAAGAAACTCCTCCAACTATGACTCTGAAACGGTAAACCAAATTTACATCATCGATGTTGCTTCAGAAGAGTATTCTCAAGAAGTTCTTGGTTTCTCACCAAGTGGCAGTTCCACTCTTTCTTCTGAGCCTATCATATCCGACTCTTCCCCTTCTCTCACTCCGTTTGAGGGGAGTGACTTCCTTTTGGAAGAGGTCGAGGCTTTTCTTGCTCAAGATAGCTCAATTTCAAATGAGATTGATGAAAACTATCTTGACCCGGAGGGGGATATTCTTCTTCTTGAAAGATTGTTAAATGACGATCCTTCACCCTCTCCGTCTCCAAAAGAACTTCATAAAGCGGAAATTAAGTCTATTGAAAAATCTGAAGAATTTCCCGAGGTAAAGCTCAAGGACTTGCCACCTCATCTAGAGTATGCATTTTTGGAGGGTGATCATAAATTACTCGTCATTATTGCTAAAGACTTGAAAGATGACGAGAAAACTGCACTCATAAAGGTTCTTAAGTCACACAAGCAAGCAATTGCTTGGAAACTCTCCGACATTAAGGGTATTAACCCAGACTTTTGTACACACAAAATCTTGATGGAGGATGACTTTAAGCCAGCAGTGCAACATCAAAAGAGGGTAAATCCTAAAATCCACGAAGTTATCAAACAAGAAGTTCTAAAACTTCTTGATGCGGGATTGATTTACCCTATATCTGACAGTCCTTGGGTTAGCCCAATTCATTGCGTTCCTAAAAAGGGTGGCATAACTGTTGTCACAAACGAGGAAAACGAGTTGATTCTAACTCGTTTGGTCACGGGTTGGCGAGTATGTATAGACTATCGTAAATTAAACGAAGCCACCCGCAAAGACCATTTTCCTCTGCCTTTTATGGACCTAATGCTCGAAAGACTAGCGGGGAATGAATACTACTGTTTCCTCGATGGTTTCTCGGGTTATTTCCAAATCCCCATTGATCCACAGGATCAAGAGAAAACTACCTTCACATGCCCTTACGGAACTTTTGCCTACAGACGTATGCCTTTCAGCTTATGTAATGCACCTGGCACATTCCAAAGGTGCATGATGTCAATATTTTCCGACATGATCGGAAAAACCATGGAGGTATTTATGGATGACTTTTCAGTCATCGGGGATTCATTCCAGACTTGTCTCTCCCACTTGGAAAAGATGCTAAAACGTTGTAAAGAAACGAACTTGAGTCTCAACTGGGAGAAGAGTCATTCTATGGTTAAAGAGGGCATTGTCCTCGGCCATAAAATTTCAAAAAACGGGATTGAGGTTGACAAAGCCAAAATTGATGTCATCACTAAATTACCTCATCCCACTACCGTCAAGGGTATTAGGAGCTTTTTGGGTCACGCCGGCTTCTATCATAGGTTTATCCAAGATTTCTCCAAAATCGCTCGGACTATGACCCATCTCCTCGAGAAGGATGCTCCTTTTATCTTCTCACCTGAGTGTATCGAATCTTTTGAAACCTTGAAGAAAAAGCTTACTGAGGCACCGATTCTTGTTGCCCCCGATTGGGACCTACCTTTTGAGCTTTTGTGCGATGCTAGTGATTTTGCCATAGGTGCAGTCTTGGGGCAACGAAAAGCAAAATACTTTCAGCCTATACACTACGCAAGTAAAACTATGACCGAGGCTCAGAGTCATTACACCACCACTGAAAGAACTATTAGTCGTGGTGTATGCCTTTGAAAAATTCCGGCCATATTTGATACTGACCAAATGCGTAGTGTATACGGATCACTCAGCTTTGAAGTACCTCTTTGCAAAACAAGATGCAAAGCCGAGGCTACTCCGTTGGGTTCTCCTCCTCCAAGAATTTGATATCATTATCCGTGATAAAAAAGGAGCCGAGAACCTGGCTGCTGATCATCTCTCACAATTAGAAAACCCTCACCAGGATGTGTCCGAGAAACAGGAAATAAATGAAACATTTCCTCTTGAGACACTCAATGTGGTTTCTTTTCGCGGTGACTCTACTACCCCACGGTTTGCCGACTTTGCAAACTACCATACGGGTAATTTCATTGTGAAGGGGATGCCATCCCAACAGAAAAACAAATTCTTTAAAGACGTTAAACATTACTTCTAGGACGACCCTTATTTGTTCAAAATCTGTGCCGATCAAGTCATCAGGTGATGTGTTTACGGATAGGAAGCAACTGATATTCTCAAGGCTTGCCATGCTGGACCCACCGGGGGCCACCATAGTCCTAATTACACCGCTAAAAAGGTGTTTGACTCCGGTTTCTATCGGCCCACAATTTATAAGGATGCCCACGAATTAGTCAAAGCTTGTGACGCTTGTCAGCGTCACGGGAATATTTCACAAAAGAACGAAATGCCACAAAATGCCATTCAAGTTTGTGAAATCTTTGACGTCTGGGGCATTGATTTTATGGGGCCATTCCCATCTTCTCATGGAAACAAGTACATCCTCGTGGCTGTTGACTATTTGTCAAAATGGGTTGAGGCAAAAGCCTTACCCACCAACGATGCCCGAGTTGTTGTGAAATTCTTGAAATCCCTCTTTGCTCGTTTTGGAACTCCCCGTGCCATCATTAGTGATCGCGGTACACACTTTTGCAATGATCAATTCGCAAAAGTCATGCTTAAGTACAGTGTCACTCATCGTCTTTCCACCGCGTATCACCCACAAACAAGTGGGCAAGTGGAAGTTTCCAACCGTGGTATTAAACGGATTCTAGAAAGGACCGTAGGTGAAAACCGTGCCTTCTGGTCGGACAAACTAGATGATGCACTTTGGGCCTTCTGTACAGCTTACAAAACACCCATCGGGTGTACTCCTTACAAGCTTGTATACGGGAAGGCGTGTCATTTACAGATCAACCTCGAGCACAAAGCCTATTGGGCCTTGAAACATGCTAACTACGACCTTCATAAAGTGGGTGATCACCGTAAAGTTCAACTTAATGAATTAACGAAACTTCGTGATCAAGCCTACAAGAACTCTTTGATCAACAAAGAAAAGACAAAGAAGATCCATGACTCCAAGATTAAGAACCGCGTTTTCAACATTGGTGACATAGTCCTTCTTTTCAATTCAAGGTTAAAGATCTTCTCCGGGAAATTAAAAACCCGATGGACTGGACCATTCACTGTTGCAAAAGTATACCCATACGGGACTGTTGAGTTATCTCAGCCCGAAGGTCCTAACATTAAAGTGAATGGTCATCGCTTGAAACACTATTTTGGAGAGGACATACCATCCATGGTTGTCCCGGATCTCCAAACTTTCCCCATGGACAAATGAATTCAGGGATCGAGTCAAGCTAGTGACTCGGTGAACAAAAATTAGCAAAACATGGGTTTTCACCCATATCTCTGACTTCTTTCTCTTTTCTACCAAACTAGTGTGGGGGAGTTCCCCATGCTGTTGTATATAAAGTAATCTTGAAAAAAAAATGTTATTCCCATACTTGCCCAAGTTTCAAATTTTCAAAACAAAGTTTTTCAAATATCGGCATAATGGCCGGTACTTTGAATATTGAGGGCAATATTCAGTTCTAGTGGGGGGAAATTCTGGCGAATTTGATCACATTTTTACCCTATAAGTATCATAATACCCCCGTTTTAGCCCAAAAAAATTTTTTTTGTGGAAGTGCTTCGCACTAAACACAACAAATGGTAATCAGTCCACCATGTCTAAATCACACAAGGACTGGCAAATCCAGGAGCAAACGGCTATTGGTAAAGATATCTCAAAACCGTTGATGGCTGACAATTTGCCAAAAATTGTATGGGATCCAGCTCACCATATCCTTAATCGTGAAGAGTTGGCTAGTCCAGAAGCAAACGGCTTTTGGTAAAGACAAATCAAATCCGTTTACAGCTTACGATTTGCTCAAAATCATATGGTTATCGGTGTACCATAGTTCTTACTTGAACTGAAACATTTGGCTACTCCAGAAGTAATGGCTTTTGGTAAAGACACTTCAAATCCATTAAGTTTTCTCAAAAGATTGCTAGGGACTAGCAATGTTTTAGTGTGGGGGATTGATGAGTGTGTAAATACTCATCGGTTTTACCTAATCTGAGCTACCAAAACATCCAAAAACACTCAATAATGCATCAAAATACTGAAGATATCCCAGGAATGTGTTTTATATGTTTCAAATGCAAAATAATCAAAAACAAATGAAAAATGAACAAAGTTTGCATAATTGGTAGTTTCAGTCCCTAAACTTTCAAAAGTTGTCAAAACTAGTCCCTGGTTATTCTAAAAACAAGAAAAAGTCACCAAAGGTCCTTTTTGAATCACAAATTACATATTTAGTCCTTTGGTGTAAAGTTTCACAAAATTACAAGTTTTTTTTTTTTTGGTAAAAGGGTTATTCAAAATTACAAGTTTAGTCCCTCAACTTTGCAAAATTGACAAAAATGGTCCCTGGGACGTAAAAACTTTGAGAAAATCAATTTTTGTCCTTGTGCTACTCATCTTTGGCAGGGATGGTCCTTGGTTGGAAAGTTTGGTGAATTTACATGATTGATCCCTAAAGTTTCACAGTTGGCAGATATGGTCCCTGGAAGTTCAAAAAGTGGAAAAGTCAACTATGGTCCTTACACTATTGAACCTTGGAAAATTTCACCCTTGCAAGTACTTTTGGAAAGTTGTCAAACCTAACCCTCAAAAATCCAGAATTTACATAATTGGTCCTTGTGGAATCTACATACCAAACGGACCTTTGTTATTATAAAACCCTAAACCAATCCAAATCCACTCCACAACATACCCAAGCCCACCTTTCCCCAGGCCCATGTTCTAGCCCAAACATCCACCCTTAATATTACAGGGTCAAATGTTTGACCCTCGGTCAAAAAGTCAACAAACCACCTCCCTCACCAACAATACCGCTCCTCCTACCCAATACCACCCTGCAAAAGCCACCCCCACTTGCCCATCACCTTACACCGCCCACTCCACCACCAATACCTAACAAGACAACCCACAATAAATGCCCCCCCCCCCCCTTTTTGGTTTATCAGAGCAAATTGCATCATAATCCTTTGGCGCCAAAAATAATTTAAACGGTCGAATTAGTGTAATCTAAGTTTTTAGTTGTTAAATTTACTTTCAAAAGCTTGTAATCTGTTTCAATATTGTAATTTGATCTTTTGATAATCAAAAACTCAAGCATTTCAGTTCCAATTTAGTTTTCACATTTCAATTTAAGTTTTCTCTTTTTGTTCTAATCATGTTCTAAACTTAGTATTTGTTGTTTCATAAGCTCACTTAGATAGTTTAAATCAATAACTAAACATAAGAACTTGAAAAATCAAAATAAAAAGAAAAATCAAAAACAAAGAAACACCACAGGGTACCTTTGCAATAGACAGGATGCTAATGGAAGTTGCCATTCATGGAATGGCAAGATGGACTTAACCTGGTTTGTTTTTAACAAGCCAGGAGCTTGTAGCTGCCCATTTGGGTGCCCTTGTTTAGCTAGGGTCTCAAGTGAGTTCAAATTTCCCATTTTCCTTTGATTCTTAGTTCTGTACTATAGCATTGCTTTTTTAGTGATTATATTTGCTTATTATAATTCCTGGGTGATTACTAGTAGTGTTATTGCTTAACTTCATTAGTTTTCTCCGTTACTTTTCTTGATTTCATAAATTTTTATCTTAACTGTTTTGTGGCAAATTTAGTGTATCCCTGTGTATTGTTGTTATATATAGTGGGACTGTGCTCAAATAAGTTTGAAGTAGTATGAGTCAGTGATTGGCATCAATTTTGTAGTCTAAATCTTTTGGAAAGCTTTGAAATCCACAAAAAATCAGTTCATAAAGGGGTGTTTGGATCTTATTGTTTCACTGAGTTAAAAAAGTTTTGGTTGATCACTTGTGCTTGAAACATGCTCACCTAGTCCATATTGAGTTATAATAGCCATAAAAACCAGTGACCATTAGTGAAAAAGTTAAAACACCTTTTGATTTGGTCTCATTTGTTGTCTGTCAAAGGATTTTATTTCAAATCTCATTAAAACATCTAACAAGTAGTTGTATTAGCTTAATTTCATCTTACTTTAACTTATTTCAACATAATCAGTGCTCAAATCTAGGTAGAGTTTCATAAAAGTCAATTTAGCTTAGTATTTCAAAAAGTCAAAATTGCACACTCAGGAGAAAATCAAATCTTAAAGGATTTTTTTAGAATTTTGTGTTAACTTCTAGACCCTGAGCTTTTCACAGTTATAAGTCCCTCAGCTTATCTACAATAATCTGTTGTTGGCTTATTTTTGTGATTTTTTGTGTGGACCCTACACTTGCTCAAAGTGAGCTGTAGGGCAAGTGCATGCCCTGTGCACAGGAATTGGCCAAACTTCCAAGTTCCTTTGTGACTGACCCTGTGGACCCCACACCCTGTACCTTAGCTTTTTAGAAAGCCTTCTACCTTAGCTTATTGGAGGACTGCTTATTTTGGGCTTCAGCTTATTATAGCCCAACTTATTGGACCCATATTTGTAGTCTATCTCAGAAACAAACACTGACTCAATCAGTGTGTGAGCCCATATTCCAAGCTTCACCCAGTGCTCAAAAATAAGCAACAAGCCCAGCTTATTGGCTATTTGAGAGTTGACCACTTCACCTTTGTAGTTCAAATCTCACTTTGGACCTCCCTTGACTTCTGTGGACCCCCACAGAGGTCCAAAGGTCCCTTTGTTAAGGCATGTTTTGGCCTTGTAGTTGCTCAAGTGCTTATTTGTTCATATTAGCTTATTCAATGTGCTTATTGGTTTCTAATTGCTCATTTTAAGTTGACATCATTCTGTTTTGGCTTATTTATCCATTTGATAGCTTTTTTATACCACAACAAGTCCTAATAAGCTTTTAATCCAACTGTCAAGATCCAAGGGGGTGCACATAGCTTATTTATAAGCTAAATCAAAAGTGTCTTCATAAAAGTTTTCTATTTTTAGCTTATAATCATCTGTCAATAAGAAAAACCAACAATAACCAAATTTAAAAATAGTGATAGCTTCTATTTAATATGATTTGTCTTTTTAATTTTTCTTTTCAGCTTATTAATAAGCACTTCATCATTTTTCTTAATTTTATTTTACCTCAAAGTATTTTCAGTAATTTTCCAAGATTTTGCTCTTTTAATTTAATAATTATTAGAATTAATTTTAATTTAATTAAATAATTAAGTAATATTAGTAATTAAATAGTTTTATAAATTTTTAGTTAATACCTTTTTACACTTTTCCAAAGTTTTATAAATCATTAGATATTTTTAGAAAATAGTTTCTTAATATCTACTAATCATTTTCTAATTTTCTTAATTAATTTAGTTAAATTAGATATTAATTAATTAATTAGTAAATAATTAGTAAAATACTCTATAAATAATTTTTATAAGTTTTTTATAATTTTTTAGGATTCCTGAGATGGTTAATTAGATTTATAAATTTTTCTATAATTTTCTAGTCATTTTTAGTATTATTAGTAATTTAAAATAGTTTAAATAGTTTAATTAATATAATTAGTATTTAATTAATAAAAATCCACAAAAAGACAAAAATACATATTTTTAATTTTTAATTTTATTTTAAGTCATTTTAGAATTTTAGAAATTAATTTTGCAATTTTCTAGTTTAAATTTGTATTATTAAGTTTTTAAGCTAATTAGTTTTAATTAAATAGTTAATTAGTTTTAATTTAAATAATTAATATTAAATAATTAAATAATCAAAAAATAATTTTTTTTAATTTAATTTTCTTTTATAATTAAGTTTGTAAAATTTTTATTTGCACCCCTTGTAATTGTAAATTGTTTAAAACTCACCTTTTTCTCTGTCTGTAAACAATTCTGATTTCTGATTTGTGTTTGTGTAATCATATCTGTGTTTCTGTTACTGTTAATACTATTCTAATTGTTCAAATACCAAGTAATCAGTAGCATAATCAATTCCCAATCATCTTTGGTTACTGTCCTTAGTGCCACTCATTCCCATAAACGTTTTCAAGCACCATTGCAATCTCGTCGGGACATAACGACCCGAGGAAACACTATTCTATCCACGGAGCATTGACTCTAGGCAGTTTGACTTTGTTGACCAAATCACTTAGTCAATAATACCTAACTGTTTGGGCTCAATCATAGATACTATTTTTCAAATAACATCAGTAGTGTAAATCAAACCCACTTCATCTTTGGTTACTGTCCTCAGTACCATTCATTCCCAAAAACGTTTACAAATACAATTTCAATCGCGTTGGGACTTCACAACCCGGGGATTTCCCTATACTTCCACAGATTTAAACACTTGACTCTTTCTCCCAGGTGGGCCTATCAATTGCACCCGGTTGACTGGTTGGTTTGGGAGGAGTCGCTCCTCTTAGACTTAGAGGCCTTCTTGGCTGACTTAGACTTTTTCTTTTTGGGTTGTTTCTTTTCTTTCACATAAAGTCTAAAGTTCTTCGCAAGTGGCCACACAAACCTCTTCAACCTTCTGAATTTGTTTCTTAATCTTGTAATCTCTGCAGCCTGATTATTAATAACTTTCTTGAATCTCCTGAACTCCCTAGTCAAAGCATAGTTATCCAAAGGTCCCTTAACTCCCTAATCTCCTCCAGGTGTTTGAAACCTACCTGTGGAAGTATAATCATTGGGAAAACCCTAATTTCACAAAAGCTCTATAAAATGAAATCTGTAATATGTAAGGCTATGAAACTTGATATGGTGATAAAAACTAACTTATAAGAATATGTTAACACTTGGAAACTTGCTAATTTTGGAAATCTGCTAATTATGAAAACCTGTTATTTTTGGAAAGTACTATTTATAGAAACCTTCTAAAATTGGAAACTCTCCAAATAAGGAAACTTACTAAAAATATAAAGTCTTCTAAAATGCTTAAACTACTTAAAGTGGGAAGTGACTAAATATGAAAAGTTACCTAAAATAGAAAGCTGCTAAATATGGAAAGTTTCTAAAAATGGAAAGATAACTAAAAGAGGTAACTTGAGTAATTTGGACTCGTCTTGATTCGTATCCATTCTCTTCTAGGTTCGGTGAAGCGGGAGTGACCCATTCTCTCTTTGATTTGTGACCTTGCTTTTGCATTTGGACTAAGGTACAGATATTCCGTACTCTTTCAGTAAGAGTACAATCACTTCTCTCTCATGACTTTTCTCTCTCTCTCCCTTATATTACTTGATTGACCCCTATGATATTGATCCTTGATATTGACTCTTGATTGGCCCTTTTATCTTGACACTTGACATTGAACCTTGACTTTGAACCCTTGATTATGACTTGACAATCGTACTTGATATTGAACCTTGACTACTTGACCTTTCAGTATTTTACCCAGGTGCTACTTGTTGTGAAGTAGCCACAACCATAGCATTGATGCACCAATGTTATGTACTCTAGTGGGGCCGGAAAGATGTCCCCCACCGTCCCTGATTCTTGTTATCGACTACTACTATGATTATTATTTGCCTGCATGGGCGTATGGATGCATCCTAGATTTGTCTTGACTTGATACTTACTTGGGCTACGGCCATTATGATTATGACTTGGACTACATTATATATTTACTTGGTGACTGGGCTTGCGTGCATTACAGCCCCTCACATCTTGGGAGTTGATCACTCCAACTTGGGCTACTTGACTTGGTTACTTGGTTTACTTGGATACTTGCTTGGCCTGGGGGTTAAATACTGAAAGCCTTGAAACTTGTAAATCCTTGATATTATACTTAACGACCCTTGAAACTTGTAAATCCTTGATATTATACTTGACGACCCTTGAAACTTGTTAATCCTTGATATTATACCTGAAAACCTTGAAACTTGTTAAGCCTTGATATTACACTTGACGATTCTTGATACTTAACCTTGATGACTTTTCATACTTAACCCTGATAATCTTTTGATATACCTCGTGACACCATATGTAAATTCATCTCGTATTCTCTTATCTTATTACTTGATGTGCTTGTTATCTTCATATCTGTTCACTGAGCTTTTTATGCTCAGCCGCGTTTCTTTTCCATGCGGCAGGTACTTAAGCTAGGATGCGGGTTTAGCTTTGGGAATGAGAGAGTGTGGACCTACCCCTAGAGTTCCTTGAACGATAGACTTTGTTTTATTATCGTATTTTCCTTATTTTGGAATTCATTTGTAACATTTGTACTCATTGTATTGTTAAAGTATTAAGCTTGTGTTTTGCTCTGTTGGACACTATTTATTGTGAGATCTTTACCCTTGACGGGTTGGGGTGTTACAAGTAGAAACTCCATAAGCAGCAGTATGAGTTTCTTGTGAGCCTTTTTTGTTGGAAGACACAAAAGCTAGATTTTGAGCAACAGAAGATGAACCAGATGTCCCCTTCAGCTCAGACTCATAAATCTTCAAGTTGTTGTAGAGATTGTCCAGGCTCATCTTGTCAAAATCAGGTTTGTTTCTCCATACAACTGTGTGCATGCTCATTCTGGTGCCAAGCTTCTGAGAAACTTGAGATTGATGTCTTCTAGAGGAACAGTGTATCCAACAAGCTTTAGATGACTGACAAGCTTCTGAAGCCTGTTATAGGTACTATCAAGGCTTTCTCCACTTGAGGCAGTGAAGTTTTCAAACTGATTCTTCAAAAGATTCTTTCTTGATTTCTTTGTGGCCTCATTGCCTCTAAATCTTGTTTCAACTGCAACTATTAGATCCTTTGCAGTCTCAGAGCTTTCAAAATCTAATTGAAACTCATTAGGTATTCCCATCATGAGAATACTGTGAGCCTTGATCTCCAATTTCCTTGTAGCCTTTTCATCTTCAGATTTAATGGGTATAAGTTTCCCATCAGCACCTGTCTTTGGAAGAGTATCACCATTCAGAACAACATCCCATATATTGTAGTCAATCATCCTGATGTATTGCCTCATCCTCATCTTCCAAATCTTATATTCTCCTTGCTTGAGCATAGGTACCTTAGATGCAGTAACCATGTGTGTTTCATCACCCATGTCTTTAGTAGTTGATTAGAACAAATCTGAGTAAACACTTAGTTCTTCTTGATCACAGCTTCTAGATCACAAGTTCTGATACCACTTGTTGATCCCAATTGAGCAGTTGATCATATAGAAGCTGGCTTAATGAAAACAAACTTAAACATAATGCAGAATGTAATGTTTAACTTAAGAAGAACTTATGCAAACAATTTATCAACAATCACTTCAATATATTAATACGAATTTTCAACAGAATTAGGGTTACAAGAAACCTTGAAGTGAATAACAAAGATAGGTACTAAACTCTAACCCTAGGATCCCCTTTTATAGACTAAGGAGTCCTAGTCAATTTGCAATAGCTTTCTACACAAACGATATCCTTTCTATAATTACAAAAACATGTATACAATATTATCTCTTCAGCAGTAGAATGAATGTACTAGCACTAGTATTCTTGTCTCTCAGCAATAGTATCCATCTAGCAGTAGTATGATAACACTAGCAGTAGTATCCATATGCCTAGCAGTAGTATCACACTTAGATGAATTTCAGAGCAGCAGCAACTCAAAACCCAACAATAGCTGACCAGAATCATAAAAGAAATCCAACAAGCCACTATTTTAAAATTAAAACTAATCACCTTGGAGTACCCATTAATTTATCACGTTGTTTTATCTGAATTAGCTTAAAAAGATTCAGTCTTCATCTTTCTCTTCTTCAAATGAAAGCATGACCTTTAGTCTCCTCAAATCCTAACATCTTTAATAAAACCTACACAAACAGTAACAATATATAAATATGAATTACTATAGTTTTCCCAAATATAAACTTATAAACCTATTCTTGATTCTCAATTCGAAACAAACATCAGAAACAATAAAGAAATATGAATTCAACTTACATCGTAAAAACTTGACAAATGGAATGTGAAACCATGGAAGAAATGATTATCAAGTGTCTAAACAAAGTAATACTGAAATTGGTTATTCTAGGTTTTAAGATTTTTGTTATTTATTCATATTGAGAATCAATAAGTTTATCCAGGTAAATAAAGCTAACCTTGGATACGGAAGTTAATCATCCTTAGTTTATTGAACCGTTTAAAAGATATATTAAATCAAGACTAACCTTTTGGATTTTCTAATCCAAGCGATTCGTTTTTGTAAGACCAGAAAAAAGCAGATCATAAAAATCCATATCAAGAAGAACCTATAGAAATGAATAAATAGATTACCTTGTAATTTGTCACCCACTCAAATTCAATATAAAATAATAGAAACACCAAAGTAACAGATCAAACAATGAAAGAACACAAAAGAAGATATATTAAATTTTACGTAGTAGTGGATCTGAGAGAGAGGAACCTGTGAAGAAGAAGATAGAGAAACACGAAAACTAATGAACTGGTTTCCTGCAAAATTATACAATCGATTATAGAATTTTTTTTTTTTTTTTTTTTTTTTTTTTTTTTTTTTTTTTTTTTTGTAATTAAAATTCAAAGATTTTCGCAATGTAAGGAATATAATACTGTTATAGTCAATAAAAGAAACGAAACTGAAAATAGCAAAATAGTGTACCGAATTTCTGATGATGATAAAGGGTTTTTTTTTTTTTTTTTTTTGAATGATATTGTGTTTGATATTCAAATAACGAGTTAGGGTAGTGAATGATACTAGTTTTGATAATGAATCTGTAGTAGAGGAGTCGTGTCGCATGCAATGAAAAGGGGTGGGTTACAACTGGAAAAAGGTTGGCCGAATTTTGTGAGTCTTCCTTCAGAAGTTTTGATTAATTCCTTAATTAGTGTTTAGGTTTGAAAGTCAACATTTCCAACATTCAACATTTTCAACAAATTCAAGATTCAAGTTTTGACCATTTTTCCTTTTTATGTAGTTAAGATTCTCCACCAAATTTATTAAAGCTTGACCAAAATCAATTCAATTTTGACTTTTTATTGGCTAATCATATTTTGCTTGATTTTTGTCTATGTGTCAAAATCAAGCTCTCCTATTGGTCCATTTTTTTCCAATAAGAATGATTTTGCAAAATCACTTCGAAATGATGTAATTCTTTTATTATATAAAAGATGTGTATATATTATTCGGGCTGGGCGGGGAGGGCGAGGATTCCCCGCTCCCCGCCGCAAACCCAATTAAAATCCCCGTTTAAGCCCCAAACCCGCCCCACCCCAATTAGTTTGGGTTTCGGATTTCCCCGTCGGATTCGGGTTTTTTTGCCATCCCTACCTAAAACTTAGACCTCTTCATAGTATCAAGATATTAAATGTATGCGTTATGTGAAACAATTACAAAGCTTTAAAATGTTCGTAACATAGTAGAGATAGGCTTACTAACACAAAAGGTTTATATGATTTGACATGTAATATTAAATATTTAAAGCTTTATAAAATTTAATCATAGTGGATGCCTTTAGACTAAAGGGAGTGGGTGAGACTTGGTCACTGTCACCCTCTCCTCACGAGTGACCCACCAAATCAAAAGCCACAAGTCACAGTCAAAATGCATTTTAATGGTGACTGGGTCACCATAGTAAGAGTGCAAAAGATGTGATGTCCAATTCCAAAAGTAATATTTTTTATTTGTTTTGTGAGTGTGTGTAGGATATTTAATCGGATATATTTGTATAAAGTTAGTATTTTAATAAAAGATAAGAAAATGTAATTAAAACGGGTAAAAGTAAGAGTGAGCGAGGAAAGTGAGAAGGCAATTTAAGCTAGAAATCCCTGGGTACATAAACACCCGCCTATTTTGTAGCGCCAATTAGGTCAAAACCCAGTGAAAAACAACTACATGGGCCGGGCCAAAATCTAGTTTATAACCTCCTCGATATCTTCACTTTTTTTCTACAAAACACACTCACCAAATAAGCACACATTCACTCTTTCCTCCAAATTTCTCGATCTCATCCATCCTCTTCTCTCTTCCTTCTCCCGTAAGCTTTCTATTTTTTTTCTTAATACTCTCTTTATTTTATTGTTATTCATTAATTAATTCTCTATATTATGCAACATCTTTTGTAAGATCAATTATTGTTTTTTTTTTCTGATTAGGGTTTGGTTATCAAGTGTTTTAGGGTTTATATGCGATTGTTGTGCGATTTTTTTGATATGGGTTTTGATTTTTGTATATGGGTTGACTTTTTTTAATTTGTTTTTGGTACTAGGTTTTGGTTTTTTATTATCTGATGATTGTGGTTAAGAATGATTGTCTTGATTTGGTACTAGGTTTGCTGCTTTCTTAAAGTGGGTGTTTGATTTTAAGATTCTTGATGTTTTAATTTAGATTCAGTGAAGTAAGTATAGCATTCTTAAGATTGTTGATTGTTGATGTTTTAATTAAATTTTTGATAAAGATTGTTGTTTTTTTGATACTGATAATTAAGATTGTTGATTTTTTATTTAGATTGTTATAGGGCTTTACTGCGAATGTGAGGCAAAAAGTTCTTTTTTGCTCGATTTTGTGTAAATGTTATGAGGCTTGTGTTCTTGTTTCTGGGTTTTGTTTAATTGTTATGAAGCTTCTTGAAGACACTTATGTGAAAGTATTATGAGTTTTAGTGATTTTTATGAAGCGTTTACATGCTATGAAATAAGTGGACTAATTAAATTTAAATATCTTATAAGGACAAGAACCTGATGAAATATGATCTTTGTTCCAATGATATTAAAAGTAGTGTACGTTTTTTTTATTAATTCAGTATCGTTGTTTGTTGATTCATGTTTGTGTCTACATGCTCTCTAATGACCAAATTTCATAATGCCAAGATCTGAGTATTTGTGATTTAAATGTTGATTAAGATATTTATTTTTTCTTTCTAATAGAGATATTTTATTTTTGGCAATGTGTAGGGAAACAAATGTCTTTTGAGACCTCATACGCACACAAGTGGTTAATATTGCTTGTGCATTTGATAGACCGGGAAAGGAGAAGCTCTGGGTGGATATTTTTTCGCCATTGGACCTGATAACGATTTGAGATTATTGTTTTAGTTCGCTAGTTAATAATTTTTGAACAGTAGTTTATTGCTTTTCATTTAAGTTACATTTGATTAGTTTTATTCATGGCAAGATCATCCATCGTTCCCGTTCCGGGATTTCGTTTTCATCCTACTGATGCTGAGTTGGTTGTGTACTACCTTAAGAGGAAGGTATTGGGTAAAAAGATCCTTGGTGACTCTATTGCAGAGGTCAATATCTATGATTATAGTCCATGGGACCTTCGAGGTATAGTTGATCTTTTCTAATTTAGAATTGTTGTTTTTCATTTACTTTATTATATGCACATTAAAAACCATAGCATTTTAGATGAAAGAAAAAACCTAACTTTTCTGTTATGAGTCCTTGTATAATGATTTGTTCTATAAGCTTTAAAATAATCATTTGATCTTTTATCATACATCTGTAATTCTGTATGGTGTGTGTACGGTGTGCTCTGTATGTTTGTTATTCATATGATCATGTAGATATATTCACAAGTGGTCGTATGGCCTAATTATATGTGTTGATAGTATACTTGATAGTCAATGATTTAGAACGGGTTTCATGAGATTGAACATTAAATGAATATTACTTGAATATTTCTGCTTTCATGGTTTGTTAGAAGATGACACCATTGTATACAAGGGATTTTGCTTTAACTAGTTATATCTGCTTAGGCTGTGGTCTTTAGTAACCTCTTTAAACGTCATGATAGATAGCAGCAAACAGTTTAGGAAGTACTTTGAGAGATTAGAATTGCTACAAAACTGCTTTATCTGAAGTTTTAAACAGAACATGAGTACATGACAATACCACATATTTACCGATGAGTTAAGAGAAGGATTATTTGGCAAAATCAGTTTTAGGGTCTGTGTAGTTGTCCAGTAGAACATAATGAAAGCTCGTCAAGTTCTTGTTTGTCTTTAGGATAGAACTTTGTTGTTTGCTTGAACTTTTACTTTACATGTTGACTGCCTGTATCTTTATCTAACAAATTATTGTGTCTTAATCTTCAGATAAATCTGCTTTGAAAAATGGGGACTTAGAGTGGTTCTTTTTCTGCCCGAAAGCAAAAAAATATAACAGTGGCTCCCGATCCAATCGTGCAACTGAAATCGGGTTCTGGAAAGCCACGGGAAAAGACAGAAATGTTACATACAGGGGTAGAACCGTGGCAACAATTAAAACATTGGTTTTTCATATTGGACATGCGGGAAAAGGGGAGAGAACAGACTGGGTCATGCACGAATATAAGCTGGAAGATGAGCAGTTGGCTAATGCAGGAGTTGTTCAGGTATGAAAGGGTTTTAATGGCACATTTTTCTAATGTTACAAAAATATCACATACGTCCCAAATTTACTTTTTAACACATCTGACTTGTATATATTTCAGGATACATATGTGCTTCTTAAGCTATTTGAAAAAGCTGGTTCTGGCCCAAAAAATGGTGCTCAATATGGTGCGCCGTTCAATGAAGAAGAGTGGGAAGATGATGATATAGCCAGCTGCTCTAACGCTTTAGCAGTTGTGGGACCCTTGGAAGCTGCTACTACTACAAACCCATTGGGTTATAAACAAAAGGGTCCAGCTACTGTGAACACGTATGAACCGGGGTCGTCTACTGTGACATGTTCTGCAAATGTAGCTACTGCAAACATGTATGAACCAGGATCGTCTACTGTGACATGTTCTGCAAATGGGGCTGGAAATGTTGCTCATTATAAACAGAAGAGTACAGCTCCTATTGGAATGATGGCTGCCCCTCAAATTACACATAATGTTTGTTTAAGTGAACCACAGTCATCTACGTTGTCTGAGGACTTTACAGGCAACAACACAAATGAGAGACGTGAAGAGGTGCCTGTTGGTGATGATATGATGTCGTTGGAAGATATTGCTTTCCTTTTGGGGGTATCTGAGGACTTTACCGGCAACAACACAAATGAGGTATGTCATTTCAGCTGTGGTATTTTTTCTTTTAGCGAGAATAAATATAAACCGAATTTTGTTAGAATGGGGGAATTTGATAAATTATGGAAACAAGAATGCCACAGTTGGTTGTTTTTTAGTTGTTGAAAAAGGGTGAATTGGTCTTTTAGTGGCTATCATGAAGCTTCGACATAACTGAACATAACCTAAGTA
The DNA here is from genome assembly GCA_030686995.1 of Artemisia argyi. Classification (NCBI taxonomy): domain Eukaryota; kingdom Viridiplantae; phylum Streptophyta; class Magnoliopsida; order Asterales; family Asteraceae; genus Artemisia; species Artemisia argyi. Next base: position 87,670,665 of record CM060694.1, on the reverse strand, counting down.
CCTAACAATAGATCAACTTGTAACACGCTGTTTGCATATATTGAACGTGTGATCAACTGATTATCATATCCACAACCTCATAATTTATTGTTTGCGTACAGGTGGTTGAAGTTGAGAATGTGGAGAAAAATGATACAATGGCACCTAATGCAGACGATGGTATTTATAACGAGTTGGTCAACCTCATTAATCTCGACGCATTTAATGGAGGTGCATCAGCTACTGGTTCTACGTCTGCTGTTTACTTGTTTGACAAGCCTCTTGATGACCTCGACTTCAATCTGGGGACATTTTATGTTGACTGACAAGAACCGGAAGCAAGAACTGGAAGCACTGATTTAAGCCTCAGTCTGATAAAAGTGAATTTATAATGCACTGGTGGCCCGTGTACATGTGGCCTTTTATTTATGAGTTAACAGCGCTTTTGTTCTGTGAATTATTGGATGTTTGAACAAGACTTTTCATTTGTTATTTTCGTATTTTGTTGGAACATGTAAGTTTATGGGATGATCTTGTTTGCTTTGTCGATATATGATGAATGACTTATTAGCAAAATCTTGTCTTTGCAGATCTTAATTTGAGTATTTACTTGAATAATCTTGCCTTTGTCATGTGTTTAATTCCTATTAAAGATTTACTATATTGCATACTTTGGACAAAAGAAAACCAAAAACCCCATGCCTCGTGGGATTGGGTATTGTTTTTGTTGAACTTATGCAAAAAGCTTTGTATATTAAACTACAAATTAGCTTTTCATACTCTTTTCTTAACAAATGTATCTTTTGTGATGGTTATAAATTATAATATAATAATTGATTCTAACAAATATAACACTCTTGAAAATCATATCAATTTATTAGCAGAAGTGTTCACTTATTCAGTGCAGATAGGCTGGTATTTGTCGTTCACAGCTCACGGATCACCATCCACCTTTTACTTGCAGGTGAAATGCTAAACAAAAACAAACCAAGTACTTCCTTAACGAAGTTAACCCTATAAAACCCAACTTCACCTCTCAAGTCTCAAACCAGAATCATGACAAATAAGACTGTAAATTGTATAGATTTTGCATTCCAAATTACTTTTTAAATTATTGGTTAGAAGCACACAAACTAATTTGCATTATCGCCTTTTTACTTTCGACAATATCAAGGTTCAAGTGTTCTTCAAAAACTCATTTGGTGTATTCAAGAGAATTTTGACAATCAGGTCCTAACATACAAAGAAGATCTGATAATGCCACACTATTTGTCCTTCTATAATATCCACAGATAAAACCACATATTTCATCTACAATGGTGGCAAGTTCGCATCATCTCGGTTATCAACCACCCCGTGTTGATTTTGGTCACTATCGGAAACCAACAAAGATGATGCTGAAACGGCCTTCCCTTTGCTATCAGAAGTAGTCACGGGCAGATCCATCTCCCAACTGCTGGCGCTGCTGCTGCTTTCTGCAACAGAGCTTTTCTCGGTTGCAGGCTTTTGTATCAGTTGAAGCTGATCTTGCAAAACCTGTTCAATGAAGGCAGATAGTGGTGAGACATCATCCAAAGACAATTGTTACAAGTGTGCTAACAATAGGATCATATTTTAGAGGTGGCAACTTTCAACCCCATCAACTTAATTTTATTAATAACAGGTCAAAGACCTAAAGTCTCAAATGCTTAGAAGTTAGAACCTCCTAAAGTCTCTAATAAACTGGGATCATTGTGTGATACAGTAAGATGTATCAATACGTCCTATAAAAAATAAAAACAGAACTAGCAAGTAGCAAGTAGCAAGTAGCAAGTAGCAATATACTTTTGTTTTTTAACCAATCATATCAACGATGACTCCATGAGGTATATTACATAGCTATTATCATTAACTGAATAAAAAATGTTTTGCTATTATTGGTAAAAATAATCTCTGTTGGTATTAATTTTCAGAGTACATTGCTATTATTTGTAAAGTTTGAATGTGTGCTGCTAGTTTCCGCTAATATCCCCTAGTATATAATACAAATTAATTGTAATCACATTTAAAAACTATTTATGTACTAAACTCAAAAAAAATCATCATTCTTAAGTTTGACTGCAACCTCATAGATTTTCAGAGGAGAAATGATTTTCACAGAGGAGAAACCAGGTTCTCATACCTCAATCTGGTTCTGAATTATTCTTTTCTGGGCCTCCAGTTGAGTGACTGATAACTGCAGATTGGTGGCCCAGGCATCCTCAAGGTTAGGGCTTACACCATGAGCTTGAACTGGCAGCTGAAAAGATGAATAGGTTGCGGGATTGTTTGGGATTGAATTATCAATTTCACTAGAAGAAGCTGCATTGTTAATGCCGGTACCAGGTGTTGATTGATTGGGAGGTAACGCATGTCCGGGAGACCTGCAAAAAGGGTGTGCAAAACAGATGTTTAATATGCATTCTAATTATGAGATCATGGAATTGAATGTATCATAAACAGATATATAGAAGAATGAAGTACGCACTTACCAAGTTAAAGAAGAGCTTGGCGAAGGGTAAACAAAAGATTTCTGATATACTGAAGCAGCAGCTGCTGCTGCTTGGACTCTCTTTTGTTGCCTGCTAATATTCCCACTTCCTGCAGCATCACCAGTTTGATCTTGAGGCGATGTGTTTGACGAGTTTGCCCCTGTACAATATCAAAACTGTCTATGTAAAAAGCTAATCAATTGAAATGTACACAAGCATATGTTAAAATATTTCAGTTATTGAGATGAAAAAGAACATCGTTTGTGGACTAAATATACCAACACGAGAAAAACTATCCAATGGTTGAAAAATGCATCTATAAATGCTAAGACACATTACGGCTTTTTCCAGGTTCTGAATATCAGATCTTAAATTACTTCATGTTAATGAAATATTTCTGGAGGTATTTATGGGTCGGATTGGGTTGTGTTCATCCAAAAAGGTTATAACAAAAAAATTATCTAAACAAATAATTATCAAACAGGTTGAAAGATGCAGATACACTGTTATAGAGTTTCTTTTTTTTTTTTTTTTTTTTTTTTTTGAAAGAAAAGGAGGGGAGAAAAGAAAGTTTGAGCAGAGAAAGGAGAGGTAGAAGAAAGCTACTAACATAGTTGTGTTCTTATGTCGAAAAGAAAATGATGAGAAGCAAGGGGAAGTTTCTTGTTCTTTAGTTTTGAGAGACTAAAGGAGAAGAAAGAGTGTAATTTTTACAAATATGCCCCTCATAAGAAAAACACGATACCAACCACTGATATGATGATATATAGTCGTGATATATACAAGCTAATTTTTAATTGCAACAACCACAAAATTAATTATTTTCAAGTATTTAAGTACAAAGTATTGACAACAAATAGACATTAAAGGATGTTTCAATAGTTACAACTTACAAAACTGAATCACCATTGAGCCATTTTAGATAACTTATGAGTGTTAATTCACTGAAGTTTTTACTTTGGACTGAGATACATCGTGGGTAAAGGAGATGAGGTTATGCAGACAAACAATAGATACATAAGTGAATCAGGGACAATATGGTCATTCTACATAAAGTACAGAATTATTATCTCCTTTCCATAGCCATCAGCCCAAATCTGGGAGGTAGAATTTAGACAAAAAAAAAAAAAAACTCGCTCGTTCCCTTCTTCTCTCTCCCTTTCTTTTCTTATAAGGTCTTAAGAACACAACACTTTTTTGATTTTTCTCCCTTTTACTAACTTTCTCTTTTGAAATAAACTCGAGAACAGAGTGTGAAAGTTTAATTTCAATCAGTACGACCTCTTATATCGGTTTATTAAAAGCTTGAGATTATTATGTTAAAATATTGTTTCTGAAATCAGAATTAACACACTATTTTTAGTTATATCTAAGAAGGGACAAAAGCGCGTTTGTTTCTACCCACCCACCCCCCAACTGGGCCAGTTTAGTTAAAAAGACCTGCTACTAACATGGAAATCTCGTCACTCCTAGTTATTTGCACAAACCAGCTAATATTTTACATTCAAAATAAAGTAGAAAATTCTAACCTTGACGATTAGCGCCAGCTAGTGAGCGTGTTGTGCTTGTCCCACCCTCAGTTGGTATAACAGGTGCTCTGCAAATGGGACAAGTATGTTGTCTCTCTAACCATGACCGGAGGCAATGCACATGGAAGAGATGGCCACAGAGTAATTTTTTTGCTGTAGTCATCTCCTCTCTACAGATAATGCAAGTCGCATCACTCCTGCATATGATAAAAGATAGGTATAATAAGAACATAACATACATGTGAAATTGAGGAGTATTTTTTCAGTTTATGAACTAACGCATTCAACTCTTCAGGTGTAGCATCTGGAAAGCGGTCATTCATATTTGATGTGATCTTTCGATAACGAATGTAATCAGCAATTCTCAACTTAAAGTTTCTGAATGTCTCATACAGCTCCCGGATCAAGTGCAGAGGCACACCATAGTTCCTGGATAACCCAAAGTTTCAAATAATCAAAATAACAAACAAAGCAGCTAAACAAAATCATATTCATAACTGAAGATCAATATAGTAGCGAACTATAAACAAGAGATACATTAGCCAGGTTCTAGCCATGTCATATGATCATATCAAGGGATGTTATTTATAGAGCATTTTACACAATTAAGGTTTCCATCCTTCTTATGTCTTGATATATACAATCAACATGAAGAAACTTGTTATGTATTAGCAGACATACATAGAACGCATCAAGTACATAAAGACTAGCAAGCAAAATGTGGTAACAATTAGCCCATAACTTGATAAAACATATTGACTTCGAGGAAAAGTAAGTCTAACATCTTTTCAAGTAAGAGAAAGAGTTAAGATAGTGTGTAGGGATGAAAACATGCATAGATATATAAATACAAATGCAACAGACACACAAGTGTCCAAATTGATGAAACACAGCCCGTTGACCTTCATATATCATGACGCAGGTTTCATGTGTACAGAACTGATAGGAATGTAGAAGAAAGTACTTACACAAAGATTGCGAGGAAAAAGCACAGATACATAGATAAGTGCAGCAAGTCGCGAATAAGCTCCAAATAGAATGTGAACACAGCTTTTCTTTCCCACTGTCCTTCCATAAGCATGTCACTGACATAGAAGACATATTTGACAAATGTTGATATTGTGGTTGTGGCCAATATCATGTACCTGAGAATGACAAACACGATTAAACAATCCAAAAAATCAGTTCATATGAAACTGGATTTTAAAGAAGTGATGCTGAAAACCACATGAACAGCAAACAAGATGATAACGAATGAGATTCCATGTGGATGAACACACAAACAACATATAAATGTACCCGTTATACCAAAAACAGGCAATACTTTCCTAAAAATCGTAAAATATACATTATCGGTATGATGACATTCCTAACTTTTCAGAACGACCTATAGGATATGCAAATATGTAAAGATTTAAAAACTTACTCGAATGAAAAGAAAAGCGAAACGGAAGCTTGACGGGTTTGTATCAAATACTTCACCGAGTTATACAAAAATAGACAGTCAACAAGGAGAAGGAACCCCATAAAAGAAACAATCCGGATATGAGACAACATCGGCACAGTTGGAGTTGTTTCAATATACTCGACTCTCTTTTGAGCCAACCAATGCAAAGACTTTATCAGTAATAAAGCAGTAACCATAGCAAGAAACATAACAGAAAAGTCCTGTCGGAATATAGTTATAGCAAACAGAATCTCCATAACTTCTCGCCATGATTGCTCATTAAGTCTCTCAACCTCCGCTTCTCGGAGCGAACCAAGAAATATTTTTTTCGTCAGTTGCCACATAATGCACATAATCACCAAACCCATATTAAGAAGAAGTACTAAACACACTTTGGATGTAGATAAATAAACTGTTGCCGGGTAGAATTGCCCTCTACTACTAAAGGCGTGATAGATAACCGCCAGTGTGGCAATCACACTGAGTCCGGCGTATGTCTGCAGCTTCATCATTTTGTTGTACGCACTGTTACATCACAAAACCAGTCAGCTAAAACGAATGATTAACATAATAGTAAAATCCTCTTTATTTAACCAACACATCGTTCAACTAAATCTCCCTTTCCAGTTCCTAGACGAGTCTCAATCAAAATACGAAATAGTAATATGCAATCACATAGTGCAGAAGGCACTATTTTTTTCATGAAAATTCATTCGGCTCCATCTTATTTAAACAGTGTTTACATGTGACTAAGAAGCAGAACAAGAAGGCGTTTGGTATTGCTTATCAAAATTTGCTGTTTGTCTTAATCGGCAGTTTGGAAAAGGTAAATGGTTGTTCGGATGATGTTTCGCATTGCTTATTGTTTATGCTTTAAATTTAAAACAGCAGCTTACTAATAAGCAGTTCTAAAAATAGTGTTTGGATTTGCTTATTTCACATGCATCATATATTAACTTCTTGAAGAGTACCATCTATTTCTACAGGGTTTTAGGTTATAGATATGAGAGCATGCGATATCATCACACAAACGCCCCTGCGCCAAACCCACCATCCCATGTTACCCCACTGTCTGTTCCATCAACGGGGTGTGTTATAACGCACGCCAACCCCTTGGTTTGCGCTATAACATGATTCGTATGTGTTTTTTGACTGCTGAGGTAGCTTATAAGACATAAGCCAAAAACACATAAGCTCATAAGCCCAAAAATAAGCTTAAACAAACACCGCCTTAGTTTGTCACTGGTACGGCTTAAAAATGTGGTTCAGTGTTATCCATGAAGTTACCATAACGCCAGCGTTACGGTGTCAAAACGCTCTAAAAATCTTGCCACACAGTTGTTTACTAAAAAAGCAGTTTCAGTTTCATCTCAAATAAGCACTTTGAAATACTTAACCCTAAAACAAATAAGCAATCCCAAACACCTTATTGCAGCAATCAGCAATCAGATAAACAAAACTAAACTGATTAAAAGTATAAATCACAAAAATCGAAAGATATCAATAATCAATCTCACAAGAATAATAGTAATAACAAGCCCTAAAAGATAAGGATCTATGTGGATGTACCTGTTAAGAAACTATAAGTGATGATGTGATTGTGTTATGTTGATTATATTTTGTTAATTCGTTAGGTTGATTGGGACATTTGAATTGAAAGATGAAGAAGATCGGGGGAGATTGGATTAAAAAAAAAAAAGGTAAAAACAACGACAAAGAGAGGGTTCTAGTGTTCGTTCTCGTCACCGGTGCATTTCTTGGCCAATTAGTTTATTACACGTGTAATATGGTCGACTTGGCTGTGCTTGATGATGTGGCAAGATGGTTTGTTATGTATGGCCCGGTAAAATGTTGTTGATAAACGGCAATGCTAAGTTGCTAACTAGCTTACTTTTTTTTTTTTTGAACAAAAACTAACTAGCTTACTTTGCAATAATCAATTTTTAGTTTGACTTAATGGCTATAAACTAACTAGAGTATTTCTTTCGGCTCCCGACGAGGTTTTCTAGCTCTAAAGTTAACCAGTTTACGTACTAGCATAAGGCTGAACAAACGACCCGATCGAAAGACTGACCGAGACCGAACCGGACCGGACCAAACCAACCATATTTGGTCCGGTCTTCGGTCTTGGCTTTTTGGCTAACTCGGTCCTCGGTTCGCTTGGTCCGGTCCGGACAATAAACCGATTATTTGGCCTTGTTGGACCGGACCGACCGACGGACAAACCGAAACCGGACCAGACCGACCACATTTGGTCGGGTCCTCAGTCTTAACTTTTTGGCTAATTCGGTCCTCGGTCCGGTCCGGTCCGATCCTGGACCGATGCTCACCCCTATACTAGCATATAATAAGCCTTAGTCTTCGGCTCATGAAATAGAAATGGCTTACGACTTACTTTTTTTTTATTCGTTTCTTGTAACCTATCTATATAGGGTGACACAGACCCTTAAGAAATATAGGATTATCTTAGAGGCCTGAATCATTTGGATAGTGATCAGGAAGATACCTTTAACCCTTAAACACACTGACAGCCCTTGGAGAAAGATAGCTTATTAGAGCATTGGCGGTCGACGAGTTTATGTCACTACTTTCATGCAAAGACATTTAATAGCAACAAACTCATTATCGGTAAATTTTGAACCTAAATCTTCACCGAAGGATCCCTAAGCCCCAAACACATACTACATGCATTAGGACATGGGGTCATCTATTCTGGTAATCATAATTCGTTGGCAAGAGTTCACTAAGGCTATGTTTGGCAAAAATAGCTGTGAGAAGTAGCAGTGGGCAGTAATTGTGAGCTGTGAGCAGTATCCACAGCTCACTACTCACCGCTCACATCTTCATAAAGAAGCATTGGAAAAATAAGCTTTCCTAAAAAATAGCAAAGCTCACCGCTCTTTTTCCAAATGAACACTAAAAAGCAAAATGCTCATTCTCACCGCTCATCACCCAAAAAAGCTTCGCGCCAAACATAGCCTAATTGTAATAGGTTAAATTGTTGGTGTGGTATTTGCATACATTCCTCATGATTATTTCATTCATACACGAATTCCTAAACGACTCTACCTCTCATTTACACTTTGAAGATCATGTAGGCACTTAAATCCAAATCACAAATAAGTTAAATTCATGCTTTTATTAAACTTAAAGCAAGTTACAGTACTCTTTTACACAAAAATACAAATAATATTATAACCATAAATACGGAAAATTTTAAAAGTTTAAAACAACAATCCTTTAGCTTCAAGGTAGAGCATAACATTAAACTTAGGGTTAACTACATTTTTGGTCCATGTGGTTTGCAGGGTATTTCACTTTCAGTCCAATAGTTTAAAAAATCTCCGATCTAGTCCTAAAATGAAACATCCGTTATGGGTTTGGTCCAACTTTTCGTTGATCGTTAGTTTGACCAGTTAAGTAAGCTGAAATGGCAAAGATACCCTCGTCTTGATAATGCTAAATGACTAACATACCCTCATTATCATTCTTTCTTTTTCTTTTTCTTTTTCTTTTTCTTTTTCTAGATAGATAAAATAAGGTGCACATACATAGTTTTAGAGAGAGAAATGTAAAGTCTCGTGAGAATACAATATGGTATAACACCTCACATTTGTGCCAATGATGGGTATTTATACCCAAAGTGTACATGAGTCTCGTGACTACACATTGTCACGTGACTTGGAACCAAACAAAAAACATATATAAACCTACTAACCCATACCTTATAGTAGTACATTATACATATAAGACTCTACATAATGATTTACACTTTTTATGTCCTAACAATCTCCCCCTAAGGGTAGATCATGTAGGTCTTCTCTAGAATGGGTGGTTTCCTAGATAACTTCGAGATCCCGTTTACATTTCCATGCGCTTCTATGACTCTCGAAGATCTAGCCTCTCCTTGATCATCTGCACAACTCTTCTGTGAAAAAACTATAAGGAAGGTTTAATAGTTTTACTGATTTATTTTCCTTAATTAATAAAGTTTCTTTGAAAAACTTTGATTCAAATCTTTTGTGAAATCAATTATCACTAATATGAACACTAAGCTAAACTATCTAATATAAATAATAAGTATAAAGAGATGAGATGGAAAGATCAAACCGAGACAACGATATTTATAGTGGTTCGGTCACGAAGCTCTTCTTCGCCCTACTCCACTCCCCGAGTACCCAACCCGAGGGTTCTAAGCACTATGTCAACAAAGCTCCCTTCAGGCGGAGAAAACCGTACAACGTCGCTTATCACAATTTTTGACACTAAGCTAAATGTCGAGTACTAATCTAGCTAGTACCAATCTCACTCACGATCCACATGATCCTAACTTCTCACACGATCCTTACTTATCACACAATCAACATGATCCTTACACTCTACTCTTGATCCACTTGATCAACACACTAACACACAAGCTACAAGAGATCTCCATGATCTCAACATGATCACAATGATCCACGCAAGATGACTAAACAAGACTATGACACTTGATGTATATCAAGATGCAACAAGTAAACTAAAAGTAATGCAAGTGCACTACACAAAGACTCTAACACCTTGTATCTTCTTGATACTTTATGTTCTTCTCTTGAGTAATAGAGGAATGAATGAGATCTTTGGTTGGATGAAAGGATCACTCTTTAAACAAAAGAAAACTAACTAATGATCAATGAAATGTAAGTGTGAATGTGGGACTAAACTTAGAAAGTCTTGTGTGAAAAAGGATACCCAAAAACTATGAAGTGGGTTGGTATTTATAGGCAATGAAAATTTAGCTGTTATAGGGGGACATCACCACTAAATACCAGACATACCGTGGTACCGTGCCAGACAAAGGACGCTCCAGTTTTTGTTTTTAGTGGTGAAAGTTTACTTGGGGAAGTTTGGAGTTGATTTGGGGGGGGGGGGGGGGGGGGATAGCTGTTATGATTTTTAAACTTAATTTTTCAATTAAAACATTTCTTTATAATTCAAAAATAATTTGTAAAGTGTATTTTTCAAAAAATGTTTTGTCACATTAAAAATGTGATGTTTGAAACACAAATTCACTTCTTTGATCACTTGTCAAATTGTGCATTTGTTTGTTCTTACCTAGAGTGATTTACGTAGAAACAAGATATTTTAACTAAAAACTTGTTTACGTTAATTTTGACGTAAAGTGTTTTCACATTTTATTATTGATGAGTGCTCAAACACTCATCATTTTTGGTCAAATCTGAACTGCAAAACATACAAAAACACTCAGAAATGCATCAAAATACTAAAAATATTTCAAAAATGTGTTTTATATGTTTTAGATGCAAAATGAGCAAAAACAGATGAAAAACGTACAAAGTTTGCATAATTGGCAGTTTCAGTCCTCCAACTTTCAAAAATTGGCAAAACTAGTCCTTGGTCATTCAAAATATGGAAAATTATCACCAAAGGTCCTTTTACAATTATAAGTTGTCATATTTTGTCCTTTGGTGAAAAATTGGAAAAGTTTTGGAAAATTACAAAATTAGTCCCTGGAGTTTCAGACTTTGGCAGATTTGGTCCCTGGTGGGATATTTTTGAAAGAAAAATCATTTTGGGTCCTTGGGAAGTTACAAAAGTCATTTTTAGTCCTTGGTGTGAAGTTTGGAAAAATTTACATTTTGTTCCCTCATGTTTGGAAAATTACACAATTGGTCCCCGGGAAACTTAATTTTGGAAAATATTAAATAATGATCCTTGGGTTTATCAAGCATGGCAAGTTTGATCCTTATGATATCTATGAAAAGATGGCATTTTCAGTCCTTGCATTTTTTCATAAATTACAAGATTGGTCCTTGTGTTTTTGTTACTTTACCAAACGGACCCTTGGTTTTAAATACCCAAAACACACCAAACCAAACCCAAAACAAACACAGCCCATACACATCCACCCTTAGCCCACCAAAGCCCACAACCCCTTTTAATACTCCCCTGGTCGTTGACCAAGTCAACACCTCCACCCCCGATCCACTGTTCATCACCACTTTTCCCTCCCAACAAGATCCCATGAAACCAGGCTGTTGATATAAATAATACTTAAAAAGGTTATTAATATCTCTCAATAAACCTATGTTTTGATAATCACAAAACTTAAATCAAATTAAGTCAAGATTAAGAAGTAAACAAGTATTTGGTAACAAATATTTACTTCTACATCTAATATCACTTAAGGTATGCATAAACTAAGCATCTTATGCATTACATGATCAAAGGAAATTTTGTCTTAAGACATAACACATTTTAAAATGATATAAACATTTTAAATATATTTGTAAATCATTTTTGGTAATGCTATATTAAACCACAAAAATATGATTTCAAATTTTCAACCAAAAAGGGCAAATTTTATCCAGAAAAACTTTTCAAACGTTCAGGAGGGCGGCCCCCTTAATTTTACTAGGCGGCCCCCTTAATGATTAAGGGGACCGGCCTATAATTAAGGGGACCGGCATGCTCTCGAACAGTAAAATTTGGCCCTATAAATACTGGATCATTTTACACATTTTTCTCACCTTTTTTTGCACTAAAAACTTTCTGATCCAACCTCCCTCTCTAGATCTAAAATCCTTTGATCATATAATTCATAAGTCTTTGTTTCCAAGTGATCCAAAGCTTCATCCATTCAAGTGCAAGAAGAAGAACACTCCTCTACATCCATCTAATTGTAGTAGTGTTATGAGTAGCTAGATTCATATTGTAGTTGTGGTAGATATTTGTAAAAGTGTTGTGTAAATTTGTTGTGTGTAGAAAATAGGTGTGTTGTAAAGTGGTTTAGTAGTTGTGAATTAGTTGTGCATAGAAGAAGGTGTGAAGTTGTGAAGGTGTGAAGAAGGTGTGAAGCCTTGAACAAGTCGTGAAGTTGTGAAGAATGAGTGAAGCCTTTAAGAAGTCGTGAGATTGGTTCTAGCTACGATTAGAACTCGACATTTAGCTTAGTGTCGTTAACTCGTGTAAGCCAAGGTGTGTAAGGTTTCTCCACCATAAGGAGTTTGTTGACATAGTGAAGAAAACTCTCGAGTGTGGTACTCGGGGAGTGGAGTAGGGCAAGGAAGGTGTCCTTGTAGCCGAACCACTATAAATTCGCGTGTTGTGGTTTGATCTTTCTAACTCTATCTTTTGTTCATTACATTTCAATACTTTCATTATTACATTAGAATTGCTTATATTTGTTGACATTTGAATTCACTTGAGATCGAATCGAAAGTTTTTAATAAGCTACAAAATATTTTGGTAATAAACTTTTAAAAGGACGTAAAACTATTCAACCCCCCTTCTAGTTTTCCACAATTGGTATCAGGAGCCACGTCTAGCAAGATCTTTAAAATATATTGTATTTTAAAACTTGTAACGATCTATGGAATCTGAAAAATATTTAGAAGGGCAATCTATGCAAAGACCACCACTATTTGAAAGTGATGGATTTTTATATTGGAAAAATCGATTCGAAACTTATGTGAAGTCAAAAGATCTAGATCTTTGGCATGTTATTACTAATGGTGATTTTTTACCTATTCAAAATAACCCGGAAACTAAGAAAGATGAAATCGTACATTTTGAAAAACAAAATGATGATTTAAAAAGAAAACTTGCTAAAAATAATGAAGCAAAAATGGTTATTTATAATGCGCTACCACGTAAAGAGTACGAAAGGATCTTTATGTGTGAAACCGCAAAAGAAATTTGGAACTCTTTACTAATAACTCACCAAGGTAATAGTCAAGTCAAAGATAATAAGATAGATCTACTTGTTCAACAATATGAGCAATTCACGATTCCGGAAGAGGAATCAATTGACAATGCTTTTGTTAGATTTAACACTATCATCACAAGTTTAAAAGCACTTGATGAGAATTTTTCTAGTAAGAATTTTGTTAGGAAGTTTCTTAGGGCTCTTCATCCAAAATGGCGAGCTAAAGTGACGGCTATTGAAGAATCGAAGAATTTGTCAACTTTGCAACTTGATGAATTAATTGGAAATCTAAAAGTTTACGAAGTCATCATTAAGAAGGACTCCGAAATGGTCAAAGAAAAACGAGAGCAAAGCAAGTCAATCGCCTTGAAAGCTAGAAAGGAATCTAGTATCGAAGATAGCTCATCTTCCGAAAGTGATGACGAAGAATATGCCATGGCCGTAAGAGATTTCAAGAAATTCTTCAAAAGGCGAGGAAGATTCGTAAGACAACCGTATGATGAAAAGAAAACATTTCAAAAGAGTAAAGATGACAAGAACAACAAGATTGAAAGAAAGTGTTTTAAGTGTGGTGATCCAAATCATCTCATCGGAAAATGTCCAATGATGACAAGAGATCAAAATCAAAGAGCTTTTGTTGGAGGTGCTTGGAGTGATAGTGACGAAGATGAGAAAGAAACGACAAAATAAGAAAAGTGTCTTATGGCGAATACATCAAATGAGGTACGTTTCGAAACCGAATATTTTAGTGATGAAAGTTTATCATTAGATGAAAAAGATCTAGATAATGAATATAATAGGCTATGCAAATTAGGACAATTAGTAATGGTTAAAAACAAATCACTAAAATACATAAACAATCAATTAAAAAATGAAGTACTTAAACTAAAAATTAAAATACATCAACTTGAAAAAGGTAAAGAAACTTTTGAAGAATGCAAGTCATGTCAAATGCTTAAAGATGAAAACGAAATACTTAGGGAAGAAATTCGGAAACTTAATAAATTTGAAAATAGTAGTCACTCTCTTAATAAAATAATAAGTAGTCAAAGAACATCCGGAGATAAAACCGGTTTAGGATTTAACTCAAATGATGCTTCAACAAGTGAGATTAAAAATGTCAAATTCGAAAATGAACCTAACGAACAAAAATCTCTAAAATCTAATCCTAAGTATATACTTATTAATAATAGAAAAATACCTCTTGCCAACAATGAAGAAGTAAAAGCTTTTTATAAATCATCTTTGAAAAATGAGGTAGGATCATCTAAATCTAAGACAAGATCCAAAATACCACCACCTAGAAAATCAAATAATCCTAATCCTAGGTCTAAAACACCTCAACCAAGAAGAAACCAAAATAGGCAAAACTATAATAACAATAGTAATCAAATGTGGAACTACCAACAAAGCTACAATCCTTGGGGTATACTACCACCTTTCATGCATCCTAGTCAAATGTTAAACATGTTTGGACCAAATAACTTTGGACCAAAGAGACAATGAGGATCGAATGGCTAGATGAACATTCCTTGAGGCAATCTTGAAGTTTCTCTCAACATAGACTTTTTCAAAGTCTATATATCATCTTGATGATTTTGAAGATTTTTTTTGAAGACCACCGGGTACGCCATTCCTTCATAACTCATTGCCATGCTTAGATAAATATGCTTTAGTTGATCATATTGTTTGCATAGATATAGCTTGCCTTTTTCTCTCTACTTGTTTCGATCATATATATACTTATATATATATATATATATATATATATATATATATATATATATATATATATATATATATATATATATATATATATATACTCCTATACTTAATATATTAAATATATATATATATATATATATATATATATATATATATATATATATATATAATTGTTTGCACATAACCTAGATACGTCATTAGTTGACTTTCTAGAACTCCAGGAAATCGTTCTTTATCGAACCCTTTCCTTTCCCCTTCGCGTTATTCTAGTAAGTCCTTTTCTAGGAGACTCATGATGATGAAGGGATATGAGTCAAGTGGACTTTTATAATGCAAGAACGCCTTCGCACGTGAACACTATGGATGAAACAAACTCCTCTCGCCGACTATATCCTATCTCCGCTACTATCTTTCAAACCTCACCCATCAACTCATCTTTCACTCACATTTATACTTATATATATATATATATATATATATATATATATACACTTATTCACATATTCCCGAACACACCTCAAACCCTTCATCAACTTAACACTTTGATCATTTTATCCAAAATTGTCAAAGGTATATTTTAATTATCGAAACGGTAATTAAAAATTGTTAAGAATTTTATCATCGTGCCAATGAACGTTTACGTATTTTTGATATATTATAAATCTAATTATATACGTATAAATATTTTTGTTCCAGAAACTAATTCCGTGAAATTTGGAAAATTTCAAAGGCGGCCCCCTTAATAATTAAGGGGACCGGCTTGTTATCGAGGGCGATCCCCTTAATGTTTAAGGGGACCGGCCATCTGACACTTCCAAATCCGTTTTTCCTTCTAAATTTCATTCCCAAACACTCCATTCACTCATTTGTTCCTCCCCACTGCTACTGAGTACGAACCAAAACACCCAAAAACTTCAAAATCTTCCATCATATCACCAATCCGGGGTTGTTTCGCAAGAGGCAAACATCAACCAAACATATAACAACATCTTTTGTAAGTTTTCCAACATGCATTTCATCACATTTCATTCGATTTGGTGTCTAATCAATTATTATGCATTTTATTAAAACTTATTTTAATTCGAATTTAAGTGCAATAGAAGCTAGAAATTGAACTACCAAATGCTTCCCATAGGATTAGAATGATGTATTGCAACTCAAAATTAGTATAACATATTATTTTGTCAAAATCATTAATCGCCCATAAACCCTTGTTAAATTTTATTCTTCAAGAGGCACATTGTTGATATAACCCTCAAAACCCACTTAAAACTTACTACATTACATTATTTTAACGTCCTAAACAATCAAAACATACTTTTCAATTTATTAGAAAATGGTTCATGAAGACAACATGGGCGTTTGGTTCATGAACAAACTATAACTATATGTAGTTATTTGAAACTTAAAACTTTTTCATATAACTTGTTAATACTACTAAGATCAATAGACGTCATCAAGATATATAATCAATATATATATATATATATATATTGATGTTTTTGGATGTCTTTATCTAGTTAAGGGAGCGTTTGGTTTATCTCGAAAATGATATTTTTGAAAACTAAAATTCGCTTTTTAATCTTTTAAACAAGCTCATGTTGTGTCAAACTCTTACGAAATGGAAGATATATAATCTAATATATATCTAGCCTTATTTCGAAATGAATTATGATATCATACTCTTTGATATTATATATTCTAAATGAGTTTAAAATCAAAATAAAAGGAACATTATGAAACTACTTCATTTAATTTTTTTTTTGTGTCGAAGTAGAATTTCGTTCCACATATATTGCATATAATTATATATACATATATATAACATATGCATGATAGTTGTTTTTATATTAATTCTATTTTTGTTGTTATATTGTTTAGGTGAAAATGCCTAAGACCACGGTTGGTGATGTATCCAAAACCAAACAATACATTCCAAATGTCTCTTCTACTCCCGGCATGTCTCCTTCAGTTGCGTGTTTCTATCGTCCTATTGAAAATAGAAACATTCACGAAGGACGAATTGTCGATCCATCTTTCTATGAAAATGATCAAACCGAACGAATGTTCACCAATATTCGTTTCGAATGTCTTCTCAAAATCAACGAACCAATCATTCCTCATTTTTTCCTCGATTTCTATAGCCAAGTGACGGTGCAAACCGATCCCTATGGCAATATCCTCATCTCCTTCATGATTCAAAATCAATTCATCACTCTCAATTTTGTTCAATTCGGTCAAATTCTTCGAATCCCATACAACGGCCAAGCCGTTTTCTCAAATGAATGGGATCTTTCCTCTCTTGAAAGAAATCGTCCTCAGGATGGCCCCTACTATTCTGAGATTCCTAGTCCTGAAGACATTCGTCGGATGCTCGAACTAGAACGTCGTACGACTAGTCGAGTAATCAAGTTGAAGAATGTCGATATTCATGCCAATCAAATCCTCCTCAAAGAGCTAAGCCAAGATATGAAGAAGTGGGAAGAACTCATTCGAGAGAATGCGTTCGGTACTGGTGGTCACCGTGATCATGTCACGGCAAGCATTGCCCACATGCTTTATTGTGTTATCTTTTCATTCATCGAATCATGTCCGCCAAAAACACCCCAAATGCCAATCTTCCTTATGGTATGTTTCTCACACGACTTTATCGTTATGTGATGGAACATTACCCTCATCTTCAAAGAGATTACTACGTTCAAATCCTTCCTACCTTGAACCAACTCACTCTTGTTCGTACTCGCCGTCCTCGTAGTGGCAAAGGAAAATCTCGTGTTCCTTTGTACTCTAGGCCTCGTGGTTCTACATCTCATCGTGATGACGATGATGATGAGGAGGAAGACACCTCACGTGTTAGTACTCCATCCCCCACGACCTTTGTTGAGGATCTTTCCGATCTTGATGATACCGAGTATCAAATTCCTCTTCCTCATGAACGTACCGATGAGCTTCTCTTCACTCGTCAAACGTCTATCATCAATCGTCAACAACAAATGCATGAAGAACTTCGAGGGGGTTTCAAATCCGTTGGGAAGATGTTTAGGAAGATGCTTGGAAAGAAAAAGAAGTAGAAGATATTGATGTATTGCTACTTGTTATTACTTGGTTCTATTTGACATTTGTATGATTTGCTATTTGTCCGATTTATTCGGAAATACTTGTGTTGTTTATTGTTATCTCTTGAATGATGTTTAGATTTTAATTGTTATCATGCTACTATTTTAATGTTATGCCATGCTTATTTTCTAAATGGATTATAATATGTTTCTTTGCATGAAATTTGGTTATATATATATATATATATATATATATATATATATATATATATATATATATATATATATATATATATATATATATACATATCATCATTCCTAGAGTATATACTTCTAATAGAGCTTGCTGGAAAAACACACTTGAAAAATCACCAAATTTTGCAAATTTTGGGTTTCTGGTCATCTGGGAAAACACCAGATGGGCGGCCCCTTTAATTCCCTAGGCGGTCCCCTTAATTATTAAGGGGGCCGGCATACAATTAAGGGGACCGGCCATCTGGAACTGGATTTACTGTTTTCTTTTGCATCTTGTGATCCCTTTCTCTAGTTTCAGCTACCATTTCCCATTTTAACCCAACTAATTTTAGAATCTTATTAAACCATTTCAAATACATACCTAAATCAACCATTTCCATACTATAAATTCCCTCCAAAATCACCATTATTCATCTCATCATTCACCATCTTAATCATCATGACTCTACCAAGCACCTCACACTCCAAAATCTCCAAGAAACAAAAACTTGTGGTCATCCCCCCAAAACAACTCTTCATTGACTTAACAAATGAAGACAACAAAACACCATCACCTCCACCTAAATGTTCATCCCCATGTGCACCCAATGCACCATCTAAAACACCTTCCACTCATGGAACTTCCTCATCCTCCATACCCTCAACCTCATCAATCAATGACTACATCAACTCACACTTGTCACCACAAGTGTCATCACCACCTCCTACACAAGAACCCATGTCCACCCATCTTACCATCTCACTTTCACCAATAACACCACTTGATGCTCATCTCTCATCTCCACCAATTACACCACCATTCTTTGCCAATCCCGTGCCTTGGAGGCTACTTGAATCCCATGGGGATACTTGTCTTTGTTGCATCCACAACCGCACGGTCATCTTTGGCTTTAGAGATGAAATTCAATATATGTTTTCATATATTGAACATTTGCTTACCAACCCACCACCACCACCAACTCCACCATCCTCTCCAATAATTCCTCCACCACAATTCTCACCCATTCCTTCACCATAACCATCATGCTCTCCTAATTAAGCATCTCATATGCTTAATAAATAAAGCCTTTACCACCCTTTTGCTTGCAAGCTTTATGAAGACCATGTACTTTTTGCATGATGATGTATTTTCCTAGTTGCTTATTTGTGAACTAGCTTTTCTACTTGTAATTCAAATTGCTACTTGTATGTTTGTGCCTTGACACAACCACTTATTTAATATGAATGTTTTCTTTTCAAACATGCTTTATTTTTTTATCACCTTATACATGTTTGCATGCATATACTTGTGCTTCTAATATTTTTTTTGCAAAGCATTCCATAGCTCGTTCTCTTGGTGCCCCCAAACGAGGGGGAATACACATCAAGAGGGAGTTTCTACCCGTCAATTTTTCACTCTTAAAAATTGTCGGCTTAACCTTTTTGATTCTACAAAAAGGGGGAGAAGTAAATATAAACTCACTAAAATACTTGTTTAAAAATTAATTTTTGAGATAATGAGTTTAAGTTTTGTAATCATCAAAAAGGGGGAGATTGTTGATATAAATAATACTTAAAAAGGTTATTAATATCTCTCAATAAACCTATGTTTTGATAATCACAAAACTTAAATAAAATTAAGTCAAGATTAAGAAGTAAACAAGTATTTGGTAACAAATATTTACTTCTACATCTAATATCACTTAAGGTATGCATAAACTAAGCATCTTATGCATTACATGATCAAAGGAAATTTTGTCTTAAGACATAACACATTTTAAAATGATATAAACATTTTAAATATATTTGTAAATCATTTTTGATAATGCTATATTAAACCACAAAAATATGATTTCAAATTTCCAACCAAAAAGGGTAAATTTTATCCAGAAAAACTTTTCAAACGTTCAGGAGGGCGGCCCCCTTAATTTTACTAGGCGGCCCCCTTAATGATTAAGGGGACCGGCACGCTCCCGAACAGTAAAATTTGACCCTATAAATACTGGATCATTTTACACATTTTTCTCACCTTTTTTTGCACTAAAAACTTTCTGATCCAACCTCCCTCTCTAGATCTAAAATCCTTTGATCATATAATTCATAAGTCTTTGTTTCCAAGTGATCCAAAGCTTCATCCATTCAAGTGCAAGAAGAAGAACACTCCTCTACATCCATCTAATTGTAGTTGTTGTGAGTAGCTAGATTCATATTGTAGTTGTGGTAGATATTTGTAAAAGTGTTGTGTAAATTTGTTGTGTGTAGAAAATAGGTGTGTTGTAAAGTGGTTTAGTAGTTGTGAATTAGTTGTGCATAGAAGAAGGTGTGAAGTTGTGAAGGTGTGAAGCCTTGAACAAGTCGTGAAGTTGTGAAGAAGGAGTGAAGCCTTCAAGAAGTCGTGAGATTGGTTCTAGCTACGATTAGAACTCGACATTTAGCTTAGTGTCGTTAAC
The DNA here is from genome assembly GCA_030686995.1 of Artemisia argyi. Taxonomy (NCBI): domain Eukaryota; kingdom Viridiplantae; phylum Streptophyta; class Magnoliopsida; order Asterales; family Asteraceae; genus Artemisia; species Artemisia argyi. The sequence continues at coordinate 87,650,027 of CM060694.1, read as the reverse complement.
TCGTGTAAGCCAAGGTGTGTAAGGTTTCTCCACCATAAGGAGTTTGTTGACATAGTGAAGAAAACTCTCGAGTGTGGTACTCGGGGAGTGGAGTAGGGCAAGGAAGGTGTCCTTGTAGCCGAACCACTATAAATTCGCGTGTTGTGGTTTGATCTTTCTAACTCTATCTTTTGTTCATTACATTTCAATACTTTCATTATTACATTAGAATTGCTTATATTTGTTGACATTTGAATTCACTTGAGATCGAATCGAAAGTTTTTAATAAGCTACAAAATATTTTGGTAATAAACTTTTAAAAGGACGTAAAACTATTCAACCCCCCCTTCTAGTTTTCCACACAGGCTCCATGTATCTTCCCCCTCCTCCCACTTTATCACCCAAAACAAGCAACCATCATAAATGATATCACCAACCCAACCAACCTTTTCCCCCCTCCAATTAATTCCCACACCAAACACCATTATCTGCCAAATGAGTTTTTCCCGCCAAAGACCATTCAACGGCCAAGATCAAAAGCAGATGTCCAAGGGTCAAAAGAGAAGTGGGATACACTCAAAGCAAACCCTAGACACTATAAATACTTTGTTGTATGCCAATTTATAAGGCAGTTAGATAATAGATAGTTTTTAGGTTTAGTTTTAATTTAAGCCGTTTAGTTTAAATTAGTTTAAGTTAATCCTTGTATGCTAGTTTCAATCTTACTCAGTGTCTCATTTCAATATTAATGCAAGTAATTTCAGTTTCTTTTTAAATCCTTGTTCTCATTTTACTATTTCAAGTTAAAATTCAATTCTTAGCATAATCTTGTGTAAGTGTAATAGTGCTTTAAGTTCTTTCAGAAAGCTCATATAGGTTCTAAAAAAAACAGAAAAGAGGACATAAAAAAGAATAGGCAGTTTAAATTCATCACAGGTGACCTTAGCTTGACAATGTGGAATGCAAATGGAAGTTCCCCAAAATGGATGGGGAAGATGGACATTACTAGCTCATTCTATGAATAAGCTGGAGCTTGAAGCTGATTCAAGACACCTTGGTTAAGCCTTGGTTTAAGGTTTCTCATACTTAGTTCTAAAACTTCAGTTTCTTAGCATAAATTTGCATAATGTGGTGATTTTCAGTTATAGTGGTTAAACATTGTTCTAATCTGTTTACTTGTGTTTATGATAGTTTAGTATAGCCTAATATCTCAGTTTCATAGCCTCATTGACTCACTTGCTTCATAAACTTGTTAAAAACCATTTTAAAGGGGTGTTTGGATTTGGGTATTACACTGAGTAATCAAGCTTGTTGATGTGTGGGGTTTGCACCAGGCTTTACCTCTCAAGGGATCTTGAGAAGCTTACAACCCCCACCAGGCAGTGTACCTGATCGTTGTAGTATAGTATAGTGACAAGTACCGGGGGATTGATCGTTCAGCTAGGAATAGTGTCGCTAGGATTAGAAAACCTAAATACTAGTTCTAGAGATGAAGGATGATTATTTTTATATTTTTATAATTTTTTAGAAAGCAAGTAAATATCTCGGGTTTGAAGGATTTGGGCGGAATTAGTTGCTAGTCAACTAACCCAATACTAAAGATGCAATCAAAATAAAATACTAGAAATGAAAATAAAACTTAATTAAACTAAGGTTGTGAGCAATAAGTGGAGAAATGTGTTTACTTAGATTTCATTACTCCCTAGATATCTTTTACACGTTAATTACTTGTTATAGTTGTGTGGATGACGGATTGTATTCCTTAATACCATTCATGAGGTGGCGTACTTAACTCCCCAATCCTATGAGTGCCTACTTCACTCCTATGTCGAGCCGGCTAAGAAGCTCCTAACATGGGATCATTAGAATTTACTCATGCATTAAATACAACCAATAAAACCTAGGACACATTGGTTCATGTTTCCTAAGACGTTCAAGCATGTTACCAATTGGAGATCTGCCAGTTTTCTTAAGCCTAACATTAAAATCATTCATCCAATACAACCATAAACAAGTAATCAACACATAATCAACATCTAGGTTTCATTAGATCTAAGCAAACACAAGATAAATCTAGCCTAGCATGGTGGAATCAAGACAAGCACAAGATATAGATAACGAACACATAGACATATTGATTGAATTAAAAGAACACTTATCTCAATTACACATGTAAGGGTTCAAGGGCTGAAAACCCTTGAAAAACCTGTAAAATTCGTATGTGGTTCGGCCTTAGGGTTTCTCCAAACTTGATCTTCTTAATGAATGAAAATTAGAAAACTATATATAGAAAATTGAGGCTGACGGCGTCAAGAACAACATTGTGACGCCGTCATCTCGCCGCCAAAAGAATCCTCGGACTGCCTTGATCTACATCTGACGCCGTCATGTATTAAATTTTTCCAGGCCGTCACGTATTTAACTCTTGACGCTCTTCCTTGTAACGCCTTCATTTCTGTACTGGGCCGTCATGAAATTTACTCTTGACGCAGTCAGGAAAATGCTCTTGACGCCGTCACACACTGTTCCCAGCTTGGAAAATTAAGTCTTTGGCGTTTTCTTCACTTTTATGCTCCAAAAACATCTGAATTGCTTCCTTTTCCAGATTTCACTCCCAAAGTACCTAAAATCACAAAAGGAACGATTTAGGGTAATATTTGATCAAATAAATTCAATTCCGGGCTTAAATGACCCCCTAAAAGTGGTTCATTTTTCGCCTCATCACTTGTCAGTGGGTAACTCTTATTGAAACCTCATTCTCAGTATCCATTTAGATCAATTCAGGCCTTACTTTGGTAGTTCTTGAGGCAAAAGTCAAAAATCAAGGAAATCCCACCCCAACAGTCCACTGTTGGGGATTTGAGATCCCAATTCCACCATTTCATTACATAAGGTGTGTTTGTAACTTAATTTCATCAATTTGTAGCTAAAAGGAACTTATATGATCAGTAGGATAGAGTAGAAGTTCATCAAAGTCAACAATCCAAGTTTTTACTTAAAAGTCAAATTGTAATGTTTTAGATTTTTCCAAAAAGTGCATGAATTTTATAGAATTTTCAGATGAGTTTTAGGATGTGAAACTTTCTGGGATTGAAGTCCCCCAGCTAGTCTTTAGTGTCTCACACTTGTTATATTTTTAGCAATTTTCTACTGGGCCCCACAGGTATCCAAACTCACTTGCAAGGGAGATGAATCCCCTGCTGCAGCAGCACATCCACCCAACACCACCACTTTGGTGGCGGTTTCTGGCCACCCTTGTAGGTCCCATTGGCCAAACTTGGCTTCTTTTAACCCCCCTCCTACCCCTCTCTCAACATTGACCTTTAGTTTGACCATAGGATCTGTGGACCCCACTTGGATTCAACCCTCAATTCTGTCCCATTTCTGAGTGATATTTGGTTTGTGGATGTGCGTATTTTGGCTTATAAGCTTATCCTGTGAGCTTATTTGTTCAAATCCTGCTTAAACATGACCAAGTAACTCAAGTAAACCAGAATCACCCCTTGTGGGCCCCACATGAGCTTATTTCAAGCTTTTGCCCACCACAGTCAACTAAAGTCAACTGTCAGACAATTAAGCTTGTACTTTGCTTATTGTTAAGCTCCACAAAAGTTGTTTTTACAAAAGTTATTAGTTTTTAGTTATAAAATAGTATTGTAAAAGAAAAATCAAGAAAAAACAATTTATTTTTAAGTGATAGTTTCTATTTAATTTTATTTAAATTTTAATTTTCATTTTTAAATTTTTGTTAAGCACTTAGATTTTTTATATTTTTCTTAAATTCCTTTTATAGTAAAGTAATTTTAGTAAATTTTTCAGATTTTTATTTTGCAAATTAGTATTTATTAGATTTAATATTAGTTTAATTAACAATTAATTAATAATTAAGTTTTAAATAGCATAATTAGTTTTTATTAAGAAACACCTAGTTTTTATATTTTTCCTAGCTTTTATATAATATAATATAATTTTAGGAATTTTTATAGAATTTTTACTGTTCATTTGCTATTTTTTATAATTTAAATTAGTTTAATTAGGTAATTAATATATAATTAGTAATTAATTAATATAAAAACCACAAAAAGACAAAAATACATATTTTAATTTTTAAAACTTGTTTTTAGTTATTTTATAATTTTAGAAATTTTATTTTCATTTTTCTAGTATTTAATTAATATTATGTTGTATTTAAGTGTTTTAAATATTAATAATTAGTTTTAATTAGTAATTAATTAATATTAAATAATTAATTAGCGTAAAAATTAATTTTAATTTTCTAAAAATTTTCTTTTGTCCTTTAGTTTGTATAAAAGTCATTTTCACCCCCTGGGGATTTTCAGATTTCAGTTTTCACATTTTATTTTGTACGTTCGCGTTATTTAAAACGTGAACGTACGCGTTTTTAGGTTTTAAATGTTTATGGTTTTTCCAACTTTCCAGTCTTGTTTATATAGCTTATTTAAGCTATTTCCTTGTAGATTCCTTAGTTTAATCATTCACAACCCCTTTCCCGTCCAGATTCACCCGATCACAAACCCGTTTAATAACCATCACACCTCGTCGGGACATAACGACCCGGGGAAACCCTATATTCCGCGGAGCATTGAGCCTAAGGAGTTTGACTATATTGACCACATCCGTGGTTGACTTTAGTTGACTGCTTTTGCCTCAATCATTATCATCAAAACATAGAGTTATCAAAAGATATAAATACCGTTTTTAGGACATTATTTGCATCAACAATCTCCCTCATTTTGATGATGACAAAACATAAACTCATTTTAAGTGAAATATTACTTTTAACAAGTTTTTAGTATGAGTTTATATCCCATTTCTCCCCTTTTTTGTCGCAGCAAAAAGATCATAAATGCTCCCCCTTGATGTATACTCCCCCTAGTTTGGAGGACACCAAGGAATCGAGCAATGGTACTTGCTTCAAAACAAGGCTAGATGACACATATACAATATCTAACATGTAGCAATCAAGACAAATATCCAACCATAAACTAAGAAAGGGCTAAGAAGCTAAAAACCATAAAAGATAAAACAACCATACAATAAGCCCATGCATTCATAATGAAGATGTTATACATAAAGTATGAATAAATCACATACAAGAAAATTAAACTACAAGAGGCACATATTAATTGTTAGTGACTTGAGAGGCCCTAAGATTTGCTTATAGTCCAAAAGGGATCCTAATCATTTATTTTTGAAAACTAAGCATCAATATGTTTAGTTGAATGGGGTATTGGGTGGTGGAGAGGGTGACATGATTAGAGGTTGTGGGGGTGTCAAGAGATGTTCAACATAGGAGAACATGATGTGTAGTTCATCTCTCAAAGAGAAGATGAGGTTGTAGTTGTGAAGACAACATAGGCAATTTGCACTATATATATCAACCGGATGGAGTTAGATAGGTTGGCCCATGATTGGAGATGGAGGTGGTGGTGAGTATGGTGGTGATGGAGTTGGCATAACATAATCCAACGGGGTAATGGGGGATAGAGTAAATGACATATCCATAGAGGATAGACGAGTATCAAAGGATGATGAGGAAAATGAAGTAGTTCCATTAGAGGAAGTCTTTGATGGAGCATTTGGTGGTGTGGGAGAGCAATGAGTGCTTTGGGAAGTTGGTGTGTTAACTTCCTCATCATCATTGTCATTGGTTAAGTCAATGAATATGGTGGCTTGTGGTTGTGGTGGTTTAATGGTTATTTTATTTGGTGGTATAACGGTGATCCTAGGTTTCTTTCAGATGTAAGTTGGTGAAGCTTAAGTGGAAGACATGGTGAGTATGTAAGGGAAGGTTGAAGATAAGAGGCAAGATATAATTGCAATGGTGAGGCTTTTTATAGGCAATAGTTGTGGGATTTGAATTAAAGTTGATGGAAGTGTCATATGATGTAGTGAGGGAATCTTAGGGTGCATGAGAGTTTGCAAAACATTGCAGGTTTAAGGTTAGAGATGCAAGCATCTAGAGGAAACAGTGAAAATTCGTCAAACAAGGGAACGGTACCACTAAATACCACACGGTACCATTAAATTTAACGGTACCGTGGCCTGGGAGTCACGAATTTTCCTGTGATGCCTAGTTTTGGGCAGCTAAAACGAGTTTTCTAGGGGGACTATTTGCAGGAAATGTTAGTGCCTCAACCCGCTAAAGATTAATTTTCCAAATGTATCCCATGTTTAGCTACTCCTAGTAATTAAAGATTATCATGCAAATATCTAAAATAAGCTATAAGCATGCAATCAAAAGGACAAAATAAGCTATCATCCAAGAAACACATAAAATGAAATCATGCAAGGTGATAGAGAAATAGTATTAGGCCCTAATATAATTCATCAAAGATAAATTCTAATATAAGATAGAAGTATCTATTCTAAGAAGATAAGAATAGTTCTAAGAAAAATGGCTCCATTGACTTGAGTACACCCACATTGTTAGGTATGTGTTGATGAATCCTTATTCATCATCACCAGACGAAACATCATAGCAAGATACCGAACTGCCATTATGGTTTCCTTGAAATGACGTACATTCCCAATAGAGAAAGGTGTAGGTGTTTTGAGTTAGAGGAGCCATGGTGGGATTGACAAGAAGGTATTGATTGTTTTGGAGGCGAGGAAAGGAGTTCATGACAAAACGGTATAAACGAGTCAACAACATGCCATAGGGTAGCGCCTATTTAGTCAACCATTGACATTGACAATTCTTTTTGCTACAAAGTAGGCGAGATTGTAGGGTTATTCGGTGACAAGACAATACAGCATATGAGCACAACATGCAGGGAGGTGCTCACGGTTGTGAGGAAGACAAAATACATTTTCACGAATGACTTCTAACCATCTATGTAGATTTGGATGAACTTCATCAACGCAGATTTTTAGTGGATCTAAGTCATAAACGTGAGACTCATGAAACTCAACATGACCATTTTCTTTAAGAAAGCCATGAACTTTTTGAGGAAGACGGATGTGTTCTTTAATTTCATTTGGAGTGGGTATGAGGGTATTGTATGGTCCATACTTGTATCGATGACTAGTGAGGGTTTTGAGGGACCATCCTTCCGTGTAGGCACATTGTCCATGGTTCGGAAGTTCAAGAATACGAGCAAATTGGTCAAGAATAAGATAGATATCTCGGTTTTCAATCGAGAAGTGAAGAGACAAAGTTTGATTCTCGTTATGTACGAGCTTAACTTGTCTATAGAACTCGAGGACATATCGAGGACAGATTTGGTCAGAGATTCGAAACAAACAATCAAATTCGATTTCATGAAACATGGTTTTGATGTGATCGTGATTGAGAAAAGAGGACTCGACAATTCGTCCTTCATGAAAGAGACGAGACTCAAGATTACGAAAGATTTGTTTGTGACAAGATGGAGTGTTTGATTCTAGTTAAGGTTTGGGAATGTACTCGGTTGTTAATTCATGATCGTAATCAAACATATGATACATCATGTTACCTATGAAAAATTTATTAAAAATTATCATTGAGAATAATTGTTTTGAAGATATGTGTCTAGTGTGTGTTTATATGCACACAATGTGGAGGTGCGGTAATCTCGACTCCAAAATAAAAATAATGAGATTACCCAAACGCTCCTAACTTTACTTTTGCTAAAACGAATATGTCAAAAAATACATATTAGTTATGTAATTCGGCCAATATTCGTGAGATCATGTATGCATGAGAAAAACGTTTTTGGTTTGTATCAACAATGTACGAAAAATATTTCATGATCCTAGTTACGTGAAAATTTTCGTAAACAATGGAATTGGGATTTTTGGCGACTTCAATGTTTTGGCGCCAAGAGTTCTAAGTTTGAAAATTTTGAGTGTTAATGACTCCAATCCAATTTCAAGTATCCTAGACATGAATCCTCTTATATATATTTAACCTAATTTGAATTATAAAAACAAGATTTGAACCAAAACATGTGATTTAAGTGGGTTTATGCAAATCCTATGTTGGAGGAATCATGATGGTTCAACATTGTCTAATCCTAGTCTTAATTGCATAAAGACTTAATCAAAATTGAAAAGCCCCAATTCAATTTTTTATTTTTTATTATTATTATTTTTTTTTTGTGTATGAACAAACCCTAGACTCAAGTTTAATGAAAAATTAGAGTTAAATGACTTACAATTGATGTTGAGAAAGTAGTGGTGGTTGATAATCTTGAAAACTGATGCCTTGAATTTGATTTTGAAATGGTGTAATTGAATTTTGGGTTGTGAGGTTTGGTTTTGAGAGCAATGGCAGAAATTGAGAAAGTTTAAAAGTGAATAGTAAGGGAAAAGGAGACTGAAATACGGATTGTATCAGATCCACGGTACCACTAAATTTAGTGGTGTCGTGGCCTTCTGGGACGAAATGTTGTCCCGTTTTAATTTTTGATGAATAAATCTCGCTTATTTAGTGAGACTTTTTGACATGAGGAAAGAATTTATACCTAATAAATTCTTTTTACGAAATGAACGAGACAAGATGAGAGGAGATGACTTTAATACCTAATAAATTCTTTGTTGTTGGTTGTGGTGCTGGTGTTAGTGGTTGTTGGGTGATCGGTACCAAACCGGACTCACTTAGAGTATGTTTTTCGAAATAATAGTTGTATCAACAAATGGTACAGTAGATGTTTGACCTGCGTTCAGCCTTGGCATGATATTAACGCTGGTATGATATTTGAATGATCCTCGTGAAGATTCTTTCTAAATCCACTATTGGTATCGTGTGTGCATGACGAAATATATAGACTTATATTATACTATATAACATCTATTGAAGTGAAACTTGGAGTCGTTACTGTTCCAAAGCCGCCGGGTGGGAGGTCGGCTCAAAGGAGGAGGATGGCTAAGGTGCATTGTGGTGTCGTGGCTCGAGCTGGCACTATTCATACGTCGAGCCGAGCCGAGCCATCCACTTAAAGGGATAAAATAAGGTTAGTGGGTTTGTTAGTGGGTTGTCCACTAACTCGTCACTTAATTTATGAGGCTAGCTACATATTGTGCACCTGTTTCCATTATCAGTTCTAGATGTTTTTATACGAAAACCACATCTGATTTTTCATTTGTCTTCTTTGGTTTCAAACATCAGGCATACACAAGCGGTGCATGTAAGAAAATTAGACAAGAAGTTTATTTTCTACAATATATATATATATATATATATATATATATATATATATATATATATATATATATATATATATATATATATATATATATATATATATATATATATATATATATATATATATATTGGTAAAAGCTTAAATTGTTTTAGGGGTTTTGGTCAGAATGATGAGTAGAATGCTTTATTATACTTGTATTGTTATTACAGTTAGCTAAAAGAGTTAATCGAGGTGTTAAGGTTTTCTATATTTGTGCTTTTTATTTTGAATCAGAGTTATTAAATTTAGTTTTCTTGATTTTATTAGAAATTATTCTAAGGACTTGATGTCTAAAATTTGATTTGCATATTATCATTTTGTAGGATTTATGGCCGATATGGGCGGCACTTGCTTGGCTATTTTGGTTTCACAAAAAACGAAAGGCATAAAATGCAACTGTATTTTGCAGCCAACTTTAGTTTTGGCGTGCCAAAAACCGTATGGCATAAAATGCAACCGTTTTTTTGCAGCCGACATGATATCTAGTCCAGTGTACTAGATTTGGGATTTGGATAACTGTCATTTGTTTTGTGGATCCTATTTGGATAGCATTTACTTGGCTATGATGATTCAATTGCTATATGAATGGTAATTTTGGCATGGCAAAACCTGGATGGCATAAAATGCAACCGTGTTTTGCAGTAAATAAGATATTTGAGGCCAAATTCGATTTGTTTCATAACTTGGCACTGCAAAGTAGAAGTTCCCAGTGACTGAAAATGTTTTGTTTATTAACTAAATCACGATGCGGTCAATTCTTGCGGAGTGTAAGTGCTCGGTGTAATCTTGAGTTTTGTTGCGTTTTTCCTTAGGATTATATCTAGCACTCTCAACGCTTCTTGAGAATGTTGAGATCATGCGCTCAGTGTTGTTGTTGCTCTATACAGGCGAAGGAGTGCGAGAGTGCTTGGTATAATCTTAAGTTTTACTGTGTGTTCCCTTAGGATTATATCTAGCACCCTTAACACGTCTTGAGAATTGCTGAGATCTTATGCTATGATTCGATCGTGCATAATTTTTAGATACGAAAGGGTTAAAAAGGTATGTGTGCATGTAAGTATCTTTCGTGTAGACTGTGGCTTTGTGGATTTGGTGATAGTTAATGTTTAGTTTTACACAACGACAATTGCTTCATAGTATTTGCGTGGCTATGATAATTCAGTCACCTGCTGAGTTATAATTTAGGCGTGGCTAAAACCGGGTGACATAAAATGCAACCGTTTTTAGCAGCTGATACGATATCTGAGCCAAAGCAATTTGTGTAAAAACTAAATGCAAAATAGTACGACCATGGGATTTTATATTCGGCTTCGAACATGATATTTTATTATATGGTAGATAAACGTTATGATGCCTTTTAACAGTGAAGTCTGTTGTTTGGCTATGATCAATTATGCCGTGCGAAACACCGGATGACATAAAATGCAACTGTATTTTGTAAACAACAGTACCGGCTCCCAAGTTCCACTTCAACAAATGTTATATGGTATAATATAATGTACGCAAATGCAACAGTGTTGTGTTTCTTTGAAGCATGTTTGGAAGACAACAGTTTGTGCTTGGCTTGGCTTGCAAACAGTACGTTCTGCTTTCTTTGGACCGAAATGATAAACCAAATGTACAACTTGCAACCCTTGGTATAAAACACACTAAAAAAATAGCGGGTACCATAAAGCCTTTCTTTTGTCTAGAATGGATTAAAATTGTGATAATCCACATGTTGACGTGGCAATTTACTTAGTTTGCAGCCATGGCGAGTTAATCTGCTTATTCATATTCTCTACAGACCTAAGCGTTGGAGGGAAAGTGAGCAGTCAAGAATCTCATGATGGGACTATGAAAACTGAAACGTTGGCATACGTGTATTCTGAGTATTCATGCAACCAGGATATCATGATTAGCAGAAGACCCATATGAGGCTGTGATGATTGATTTGGATGTGTTTGAATACAATCTGGGAAAATTGAGATTGTTTGTATCTTAGTGGGGCAACTTACTATGTTTGTAATACCATATATTGGTAAAAGAGGTAAACCTAAAGTGTTAAATCTACAAGAAGGCTTCTAGTGATAAGAGGTGTTTCAAAAGACAAGAAGTGCTAATTAAACTTAATAAAGATCTGCAAAACTGAATTACATTTAATAAAGATCTGCAAAACTGAAACAGAAAGAAAAAAAAAAAATCATTTCACATCTTATATGGCTGGAAGAACTAAACTATCTTTTTCATATGCATTTGTGCGCGACATACGGGGCAAAGACAAATATTATTTTTCTGAAAGAATTCCGTATGTGCGCCTGCAATTATAAAATGAAAGAAGCAACACCTTAAATATTTTAGGTGATTCATTAAGCATCACATTAAACGGAAAAGAGCACGACTAGGAAACAACAGATTCAGTGACTACCTTATAGATTGAGAATCAGTATGTTTGTCTACTACTAATCTTATAATAATTATGGTGCATGTGTTTTCTTGGCGTGACCATTCGGCGATCTATGCAAAAGGATTTAAAAAGAACCAGTTAGAAGGACTAGGCACATTTTAAAAGATAGAAAAAATTACACATATGTGGTTAATCTGATTGCATGTTTAGTCCCTAACTCGTTTTAATTATACCAGAGATACCTATTTTTGAAACTTGTCACTCATTTAGTCCCTAATTTGGATAGGCCGTTGGTTTATCCGTTAAGTTATTTTCCCGTTAGACCCTCCGTTAATATTTTTTGCACCATTAGTCCTTATTTTCAAAAATAAATTAAAAAAAGGCCGTTAATATTTTTTGCACCGTTAGTCCGTTAATATTTTACGTTTTCGTCCATTTTTTTTACGTTTTTGTCCGTTATTTAACGTTTTCATCCTTTTTTTTATGTTTTTTTTTACGTTTTTATCCGTTTTTTATGTTTCGTTCGTTTTTATATGTTTTCGTTCGTTTTTTAACGTTTTCGTCCATTTTTTTACGTTTTTTGTCTGTTTTGTACGTTTTTGTCTGTCTTTTTACGTTTTTGTCCGTTTTTTCTGTTTTTTAAAATTCTCTTCTGGTTTTTTTTAACGTTTTTGTTTATTTTTTTTTACGTTTTGTCCTAACGTTTTCATACGTTTTTACACGTTTTCGTCTGATTTTTTACATTTTTGTCCATTTTTTAACCTTCTCGTCTGGTTTTTTCATATTTTCGTCTGTTTTTTACGTTTTTGTCTGTAGTATATTCATAATTGTAACATGTATGGTTTAGTGGTTGGATTGATTCAAGAAAGATGAATAAGAAGAGAGTTTAGAGAGAGAAGTGAGTTGGGTGTTTCTAGAGAGAGAAAGAGATGAGAGAAAATGTAATCTTAGATTAAGAGAAGTGAAAGCACCAACCCTCTCCACATGTGGAGAGGGGTATATATAGTTTCCTACAAAAAAGATAAAAACGCCCACACCCGGGCTGTGGATCAGGCATACAGTGGGTAAAGACCCGTCCTTCTTCCACGATGTGACTTAAACTAATTCTAACTAATAACTAAACTAACTAACTACGAGCTAACTTAAATGCTATTACATCAATTAGGTGACCGAGTCTTCTATAGGAATAATTGTATTCCTAACAATCTCCCCCTAAGCGAGGTCACCTTGGAAATTAAGCTCTTTGATCTTTAAGCGTTCATAAGTCATTATAGCTCGTAGGTTCTGATTCTTCACTTTTCCGCACACTTTGTACTTCAAGCAACGAACTTGTGTATTGAGTTCCTTTGTGATGTGTGATCTTTGAGTTTCTTTGAGATCATCAGCCACAGTAAATCTCCAAGCTCATCCATAGACGTATTGCCTTCATGTGATGTGGTGACTTAAGGACCATCATGCTCACACCCACCCTTCTGGATCAGGAGACTTTACATCAGAATTGTGGATCAGGAGACTTTTTCATCAGAGTTGCGGAAACGTTGTTGGTAGTCTCTCAACATTTGTTGTAGCAAGTCTCTCATCGTCATTGATAGTGAGGAGGATGTGTGAGCATGAGGTATGGATTGACCCGATTCAGCTGGAAATAGGAGCCATCAACGCCATCTTTATATGTGTCCCTGAAATAAAACAGTTAGCAATAAAGATAGAGAACGAATATGGCTTTGTCATTCCTTCTGCGAGGACAGACTACCCTCCGGTTTTGTGAAAACCGACTGTGATCAGGTAGAGTCTCTTTTAAAGAAGACTCTCCTTGACAGGAATTTCCAGCTTGAAGTAATGAATTTTCCAAAGAATCCACTTCGGAATCTTCATACTTAGCATGTTCTCATACCGGAACGTCTCAAAGTAGACAGCACGATAGAGTGAATCGGTGAATAAATATTCACGGATTGATGAGAAATTGATTTATAGAAATCACTCGCGTGTCATATGATAAACATTTTTGTGACACGACGAGAGTTTTAAGCTTTGAATCACATTTCCATCAACAATACTTTTGTTTGAAATAGTGTACACAATCAATGTGCTCGAAAATTAGTTTGTGAGCACACTGAAAAGTTTTTGCAAAAGTATCCGTCAATCCATTTCCTGGAACAAGTTTGATTCAATATTTGAATCGCACCATTGTTGCTTTCCAGTTGTCACTTGATCATTGATCCAAGATGGATCTCACATGTCACCTACCAAGAGCTTGAGTGATGTTCGCTCTAGAAGGATTTCCATCTTCATCGTGAACATTTTCGTATCACTCGGATGTTCTGGCAATACCACAAGGATAATGCGTAGGACTCTAAATATTTTATCTTATTTTACACATTATGTGAAACAATAAGCATATTTGGAATGTGTCCTATCGAGATTTATGGATGATCTCATGGCTCTAGACTCAATAGTGCGTTTTGATCCGCTCCTGGAGACTGGGGAGGCGTCTCATGTTTAGGTATCAACATAGCTCGCAATGAGCGGTCGATACATTGCACAGGGTTCCCCGTGAGAATGAAACAAGCTCTTTTAAGAGAACTTGAGTGGTTGGGAAGTTTAGTGCAGTGCGTCACTGGGTCCATGACGTCTTGTCTTCAATACCGGTGTTACCTTAGTAACCGCCAGTAGATTATGAATTGAACCCGGTTTCTGCCCTAAGGTTGAATATTTGGAGGGCTAATTCTTTTCACCCTTTCTCTTTTTAATTCTTTTTAATTCTTCAACCCCTTCAGTGCTTACCGAGGCTTCACCACTAGAACCTTGTTGGGTTTGTTCCAGTCCTAGCTCTATCTCAGTCCGCACTCTTCCCTTTCTCATTTCTCCTTTTTTCAATCATTCCTAAGGACTTCTAATCTATCTAGAGGATTGTCCCTGGGAAGATCCTTCCGGTTCTGGAGAATCATGGGAATTCATACCTAACCTTAACCATCCTTATAACTCCATGCATAAAGATAAATGGTCGGTCTTTGGTATTACTTCCACAAACGCCTTTTGCTCCCCCTCAATATGTGCATCGATATTCGAAAGTTTTTAGCACATATGTGGGAGCCTATTTATTGAGTCCAAAAGATCACTTTTGATTATCAGATTTCATATTTAAATCACATTCTCTCCCCCGATCAAAAATTTCAAATCTTTCGAGATTTTTGATCTCAATTGATTTAAATAATTTAGAAAACGTTTAGGAGAGAAATGCGGTCAGTTTTGATATTTTCTGATAAAAGGAACTTTTACTGCTCCCCCTCAATCTGTGATGGAGGTTGTTATGTGTCAGATTCGATGAGTTTCCAAAAGATTTGAAGTTTTAACGAAAACTCTTTGAAAATGTACTCATTCTGACACATAACCATCACAAATCGTTTTGTTGCAAGGTTGTGTACAAAGTGTGGGGAGTTTTTGATGATACATAAAATCTTGAGAAATCACTCTCCCCCTCAATCAATGACGGATGTGAAAAACTGAAATATTTTCATAAAATATTAAAGTCATTGATTGAGTGAAAAATTTTATCAAAATTTTGAGTGCAATTTGATTTTTAATCAAAATCTCATGGTACCACCAAGTTTTGCACAAATACTTTCCGGAAAAAATCATAGAAGGGAAAGTATTTGGCGATAAAAAGAAGACTTCTCTTCTTTATCAAGAAATAATGCACTAAAACGTACATTAAATCGAAGAAACACGGATATAAAGTAATCTGTGCCCAGGTGAACTTCACCAGGTACAAGGAACAACCGTCTTTTTGGCGACGAGTTTTACCCAATTTGAAAAGCGTGTTGCTATCTGAAGTAAAAGCAAGCCATAATTTTTTAAGACCGGGTTGCAGCCTGAAATGACTACAAACCATAATTTTGAAGAAGATTTTGAGATACGACATGTTTTAGAAAAACTTTATTTGAAACCGAAAAACTCTTGCTCAAGCATATGTATGATTCCGTGTTATTGTTGAATGACATTTCTAGAAACGTACATAATATTGATTACACAAGAGACATGTCGTGAGAAGAATTTTTTTGGATTTTAATGATTTTTCAGATTTTTATGGTTTTTATAGGTTTTATAATTATATATTTACAATTTAGTGTAATATATGTACACAGGATACTAATCAGTTTAAGAAGATGTTGACTTGAGTACCAAAATGATAGTATCGTTCAGCTCGTTGTAGAAATCAGTAGTCAACATCTCTTAAACTTTCACCACCAAAGCATTCGAGGTTCCTTAATAATCGCCTGAAGCAGTAGATGCCATGATATAATCTTAAACGGGATTTTACAACTCTTGTGACTTAAACCGAGAGATCGATTCTCTCCCGGGATTTTACTAAAGTCAACAAAAGAACCCGAAAGATGTAATATGCGAGTTAGACTTAGAGAGCGATCTTGGATAAGTGACAATTAGCATTAAGTGTCAAGTCGCGACAAGTCAAGTTACAATAGATTCGATCGTAATAAGTCAAGTCGTAAAGATTAATTCACAACGTCAAATTACAATCAGACTAATCGAAACGACTTAAGTCACAACAATTCACCAAACACAAGTAGTTAACAAATCACTAGAATCCCACAACTGAGTTAATCGCAAGACACAACCAAATCGCTGAGTTTTAGCCTCCTCAATGTGAAGCTTTGGTAGCTTCCCCCCAAACTGACAATCATCTTCATGAGACACTTCCCCCAAGTAGTTGAAGTGATTAAAAAATTCTCATTGTATGAAGCTCGAGAACCTGAAGAGAACGATAACACCGAAGTAACAGGGTGAACCATGGATCATCTCTGCGGTTATCAATCCCGGAATGTATGATGAAGCCCGATCACATGACCCTGTTGTACATCCCCAATGTACACATTACTTTATGGTTTGGAGCAGTTGTCTATTCGGGGGAATAAGATATCAACATCTTCATTTCACCAAATGCTTTCCAGTTAACTTACACATACCAACTTAATCCATATTGTATGCATGTATCCAACACAAGAAGAAATGATGACACCAAAGTAATAGGTTGAAGCACTGATCATCTCTACGGATATCACCTCCGGAATATATGATTAAGCCCGATCACGTGAACCTGTTGCGCGTCCTTGATGTACACAAATCTCTCCCCTGATGGTTGCGATCTTATCGGAATCAGCATAACATTGTGTACATGAGAGGATTAACCAGAAGCACTTTACCATAAATCATATCAGCTCATATGAAGATGTCGATAAGCAATATCATCTCACGCTCCAATTGTTCTTCTCATATTTCTTCCCACTGAAAGTTGAAGTAATATATACCATGTTGGGAATTACATTTAAGTTGATAAGACAAAACATGTGAAACATGAGGGACTTATGGAGACAAAGGAAGAAACTTGCAAAGAAAGAAAAAGATTACTGCATATCTTTTTATTATTTTAGAATATCCTTTGTAACCCTAGTAACTCTATTATATAAAGAGATACAGGGAATTGATATCATTGTACGTACAAGATGTAAAGTCCAGTAAAAGTGTGTGTGTGTGTGTGTGTGTGTCTAGGGCGTATAGTTATTGTAAACGCCTAGACTTGGTGATTAGTGTTAAGCCTCAACGATCTTAGATCGCTGTTAGAGTGTAACCGTGCTACACTTGATCACGTAGCATTGGGGCTTTGATGTATGTTAGAGTAGAGATGATGACGAGAAACCTTGTTAGCAATAATAAAGATGTTTTGTTTATTCCGCTGCGTACATGTTCTTAACATGAAGTGAACAAGATAATGCGTCAGTGAACAAGATAACCCTTGTAAATTTTAGGGTTTTTAGTGACACTAAAAAGTGTCACTAAAGGCTAAAAAGTGTCGTCTTTATAGATGATTACTGAAGTACGAAGTAAAACCCTAGAAGTAGTTTTGCTATTTATATCTTTGTAGGGTTTATGGAACTACTTTGTGAAAGTGTTGTGGTTGCAGGAAGTTGTATTAGCATTAATGAGTCAGTTTTTGAACTGATGATGAACTCTAATACATCTCTTTACTATTGTACTAATGGTTTATTGCTGCAACGATTAATGTTTTATTCGAAAAGGGTTTCTGGCAGTTCACGATTGATTCTTATGAAACCCTAGAAAGTCAAGATGTTGTGATGCATGTAAACTCTAAACCCTAGATCTGTATGAAGTTGATGGTCGTGGGTTTGAAACAAGATGGTAAAAGTATGTTTGGATTCTATGGTACGTGAGATTACTGGTGCAATTATTCTGAAGTTACTGGTAACAAACTTACTACTCTGTTATGATTATATTTTGGGCTTTATGATGAGAGTAGGGTTACTTGTGACAAAGAATGATATTACTGGTACTACATTGAAGCGTCTCATTCAGAATATTACCACTGCTCCGTTTCATGTTACCACTGCTACCTTTATGGTTTCCACTGCACGCTAATTCGTTTCCACTGCAAGTTGATTGTTACCACTGCTCGATAAAATTTTCCACTGCTGCCTATATCGTTACCACTGCTAGTTGTAATCCTTACCACTGCCTAATTTGTTTCCACTGCTAGGCTTATTTTTCCACTGCTCATACGAGGTTTCCACTGCTAGTGAAAAGTTACCACTGCTAAGCTTAATGTTTTAAAAGGCAGTAATATGGGCATGAGTTACAAGCAGTGAGGGATATATATTATTTTAGAACAGTTGGTTCCAACACACACACGGGGGGAAGATACACACACAGGATGGAAATTTGGATTTTTGGTTTATTACGTTCTTTAACAGATTTATGGCTCGTTTTTATTGATTTAATTGATTACGAAGAAAAGTTTTTATCACTTATTTGATGATGAAGTGGAGTTTCTTGGATGCGTGTTCTTATCATATATCAAAGTGAGTATGGCACTTTGAAGATAACTTGTTCGTTCGTTCAGGTGACTACGAATTGACAAACACTTGAAGGAGTTACGTTATTGTTCTCAGTGATTTTTGTCAAGAGATTGCGATCTCCCTATACGTCAAGTATACGTTCGAAGTCAGTTTTAGTACAAGATATAAGGTACAAGTTTGGGTTATTCTACTTCAGTATCAAGTTGGTTATACTTAGTTTTCTTCATCAGTAATCATTACATGGAGCCTACATTCAACACATGGTTAACATATAGGTTTCAGGGGAAGCTTATTGTTAAAATGATTAACCATTTATGTGCTACATCAAGGTGAAGGTTTTCATGATTATTCATTGGTATTCTTACTGAAGATTTGGGATTTTTATGTCTTGAGTTCATTTAATAAGTAAGCGTTTTGGTGTTCTTAATGGTGGGTAATTCAAGACATTAAAGGACTAAATTGGATGTATGGTACTGGTTGGTGATTATGAAGATCAAGGTTGCTTACGGTTGTTCCCTATTTGATGATGACAAAAAGGGGAAGAAGAATATTTTGAAGATTGCAGCTTGAAGATCCTTGATGATATTCATGGTTTAAGGGGAAGTCACATGTTTCATGACATACTAACTTCAGGGGAAGTTCATGCTTATTGGTTTTGTCATTATCAACTAGGGGAAGATTGTTGGGAATTACATTTAAGTTGATAAGACAAAACATGTGAAACATGAGGGACTTATGGAGACAAAGGAAGAAACTTGCAAAGAAAGAAAAAGATTACTGCATATCTTTTTATTATTTTAGAATATCCTTTGTAACCCTAGTAACTCTATTATATAAAGAGATACAGGGAATTGATATCATTATACGTACAAGATGTAAAGTCCAGTAAAAGTGTGTGTGTGTGTGTTTAGGGCGTATAGTTATTGTAAACGCCTAGACTTGGTGATTAGTGTTAAGCCTCAACAATCTTAGATCGCTGTTAGAGTGTAACCGTGCTACACTTGATCACGTAGCATTGGGGCTTTGGTGTATGTTAGAGTAGAGATGATGACGAAAAACCTTGTTAGCAATAATAAAGATGTTTTGTTTATTCCGCTGCGTACATGTTCTTTATCTTTATTATTGTGTAATCCCTAGATGAGGTCTAAACAACCTCGAGCTATAAACGATCTTAACATACCACAAGTATCAAGAGACCACTTCCCCCACATAGTTGGAATGATACACCAAACGCCATGAGTTAAGACACTGATTATCTCTGCAGTTGTGACATTTATCTTCCCGGCATAACTTCAATCAGGACGAAGTATTAAGTTCATTATGTGTACTCATTATGCATTCAGATGTATATCTCCTTCCCCCTTGCTGGTTTTGATACCTCAGAATCAGCAACACATTTTATGCACGCGTACTTGAAATCTTGTGAGAAGAATAACCTTTGGCTTAAATGGATCTGGTGAGAATCAACTGTTATAGAAACACTTACTAATTGGGTTATTACTCCCTCCCAATTAGTAAGCCCATAAATTAACTTGCTCCCTCCTAAACTGACGACCCGTTTGATATAACCTTAATGCTTGTTGAAGAAGTATCTCTCAATTCTGCTCAAAATGTCTTCAGTCTCTTAACATGTCATCCACAACGTAAAGTGGATCATAGACTGATAAACTGTAGCTTCTTCACGGGTTTGTTTGGGGAACATTATTTCGACATTTTCAACTCACATAGAATGCTTCCAGTTCTTCGTTAAAAACCCCAATGTACACAATTCTCCCTCCATAATGATGACGATCACTCGGAATCATCATAACTGTGTGTACGTAAACATATCAACTGGAAGCATCATACAAATCACTACCCCATGAGTAGATGTCGATAACAATTTTCATCAACAATTTTCTGCAGATCAACCCCTAAGTAAACCTCTTTTCACTTCCACTAGCTAATAGTAAATGACCGCGTATGGAGAAAAACCGATATACTAAACTTGAAACTGAAGTAGAATTCCCCGCTATTGTGTCTTAAGCTTGCACTAATGTTGGAAGAACGGTGTAGAGAATTTATGCTCCAAGCAAATCTCTAAGTACTCACTACCCAACCAAAGCATGAGACATTATCACCTCTTGCGATTATCCACAACGACAGCGGCGTGTGACACTGAGTACTACAATGTAACTCCTTAAAGTGATTGTTAACCAGGTCTTCAACCATCCACCTCGACTGCTGGTAACTAGATAAACCAAGTCTTTAACTTAAATCTCAAGCACGAGCAAGTTATCATTGAAAGTCATTCATCCAACCAACCCCGACTTCAAGATAAGCTAAGAACACGCCTTTGTGAAAGTCAACTTCAATCTCAAATATGTGATACCCAAGCAACTCCGTAGTCACAATAAGTCTTCCTTAGTTAGTGGAACATTAGGTGTAGGAGGAGAGGAGAGTCATTTCACGCATCAATCAACATGTATTTTATTCACACTTCTCCCCCTCAAATATTGCATATGAGGATGCGATTTTAGATTGAAAAAGTGAATAGAAATACATGCAGTTTATTCACACTTCTCCCCCCTCAAAAATTGCATAAGAGGTTGATCCACTGTTCACACTTCTCCTCCTCAAAAATTGCATTCAAGGTTTGCCATTTTTATTCACACTTCCCCCCTCAAAAATTGCATACGAGGTTGCCATTTTTGATTGAGCATGTGAATAAGAATACACTCAATCATGTAGTTCATTCACCCTTCTCCCCCTCAAAAATTGCATACGAAGTTTGCCATTTTTGAATGAGCAAGTGAATACGAATTCGATCAAAGATGAGTAGATCCACCTGATAACTGAACGAACATGGAGGAAGCATGAATCATGTTGTTGAGAATGGTCAGAAGCAAGAGCATAACACTTCTTCAGAAGATAAAGCGCACTCTAGTGTACACTTTTCTTTTCTTTGATGAACGGGGCCTGAAGTGTTGTCAGCAGACACCATAATGATGACATTGAGGAACGAGGCTTGAACTGAATTGTTCAAACATCATAGTCGATGAAGAACGAGGCCTGAACTTAAGTATTCAGACGTCATTGTCGATGTGCATCAAAGTTGAGTATCTTTAACCCCTGATTGATGAGATATCATTCTTTTTGGCAGCCAAACTCTGAGTCTTTTCTTACTAGGGTTTAATGATGTACCTGCACTTAAGTAAAGACTACCTGCACTGACATTGAGAGTTTGTTTGCATTTATATGGGTTAGTGATATCAACATCTATATCATTTGGGGTTCCACTGTCAACCTTGGTTTTGCAATCAGTGATCATCATTCTTGTAGGTATCCATCTAAGCCCAACAATTTTAAACATTCTACCCGTCGGTATCTACCTAAGGCAAGATCTAAGAGTGTTTGGTTTCTCATGTAATGTGAAAGTCATTTTGAGAGAAGACCTTTGTCCTATAGCAATCTGCCTACCCGATTTCTGAGTATAACTCTTTGATTCTACGGGCTTGTTGTAGTTTCTAGTCTTAGAGGATTGAACCTTAGCATGAGAATTCACTTCCTTCAGGAATTTAGTAACACAATTATCATGATTTGCCGCAAAAACACATTTCAGATAAGTTGAGCAAACAAAGTGTTTAGATTCAGAAAAGGATCTAGGATTCTTAGAGTGATCTTCAACAGGAATCGATTTAATTGATACGTAGCTACTCTTGGAAACAGGCGAAATCCTAGTCTTTTCATGTGTGGTTATCTTAGTATCCTCTAGGTTGTGATTTTGAACACTGTTTTTATGTCTAACATATTCCTTAGTTGTCACAGATGACACACGCTTTGAACAATTCCTAGAGTCACTAGAGGCACAAATATGATGTGGTTTTGCAACAACACATTCCTTTTCCTTAGATTTAGACTGTGAAGTGACTGGTTTTGACAAAACTTGTTTCTCATCAACTTGGGAGGCAAACCGCAATTTTGAAAATTTTGGTCGTTCAGATCTAAACGCAGTCGATTGCCTAACAACACTTTGTTTCCTAAGAGGTTGTGAAGGTGGTTTTCCCAAGATTGATGGTTTTGCAAACTTAGTGTTCACACTGTTTCCAGTTAATTTTCTTAAATCATTTCTTAATGCCACAATTGCAAAACACTTTTCCTGAAGTTGAGCTTTGAGTTCATCATTTTTAGCAATCAAAGAGGTTGTCTGCTCTACAGTCTTAGTTTTTGTTACTTTGATTGTGTCACAATTCGTAATTTCAAGTCCTTGTTCAGATGTCAAAATTTCATTATTCATCTCAGAAAGTTACTATTCATCAATTACTATTCATCGATCACTATTCATCATTTTTGGTGTCAGTTTGAGATTTCGAGAAGCGTTCAGAAAATTTACTATTCACATGGCACTATTCATTTCCGAAGAGAAAACACTATTCATGTACTTTACTCATTTCATCGTAAATTTAGTTTACGGGTAATTAAATTCGCGTAACCAGTCAGGTTAAGCTGCGAATTCATGCATCGTCAGTAGGGACACTTCAAATGGACTAGAAATGGCTTACATATCATTACAATAGCATTTGCATACTATTCCACTCGTAGGATATTCCAATTTCTATTTTTGGTATAATTGACTTTTTACGTATGTTTATTTTTAAATAAACGTTAACACGCGACCAATAATGTGACTAACACGTCCGACACTCCCGACTATGATCCTAATATATTTTTATATTCATTTTAATAATATATAAATTATATTATTAATTTACCCGGTATTTTGGAAATTTATTTAATTTATATCGTACGCCTAATTTAATTACGACGGTTTTCGTAAAAACTAAACAATAACCATCCAAACACTCAATAATTATACCCAACATATTTTTACAATTTTTATGACTTTATTATGTCCCGGTTAACTCCGTTAAAATTTATTTTTAGTTAACTCGGTACCCGGTATTCCCTAAAACTATTAATATATACATAATAATACAAGAATTATACCAACTATCTTACACTAGCTACATGTTTTCTTCCCTTTTTCATAAAATGCAGCCCCCTTCATGATAATATCTTACAACTTTGAAAATGTTACCATTTCAATTAATGTATCCATTATTGGTTTGATTTATATAATATATATACTAAAAAGTTATCTTTCTCATCTCATTTCAAGATCTACAAACAAGAAACACTCTTTTTTTTCTCTTCTTGGTGGTGCTCGACCTCAGCCCAAAAACAAGCAAGAAACCATAAATTTTTCAAGATCAAGTGTTAATTAAGTCTCATATGTATTTCTAGTTAGGGTTTTGTGATAAAAACCCAGGGTTTTATAAGTTTTCATCTCCATAAGCTCACTAATCTTTCAAGTAAGTGTATGAAACTCATTTTTATAATTTTACCAAGTTTTTATAATGTTCATATGATATATATACTAGATCTACATGCATATGCTATTTATACCACTCCATTTTATACATATCTAATTTTTTAGCCATAGAAATTGATTATAGTTAGATCCTTGTTAGATCCACTTGATTTATGATGTTTAGGAACCTATGACACCCTAAGAAGGTGTATGGTAGGATTAAACTAGTTTTGTGGTGATTGAAAGTGGTTTGGTTGAAGTTGGAACAAGATTGGAACCCTAGAAATAGTTTTTGAAATATTACATATACCTACTGTCACTATTTTTAAAACGTGGGAAACTCAGTAGGTGATGGGTAATTTTTGACCAAATATTTAGAAAATACTTTCAAAAACGAAGCCGTGGGCGAAAGAACGGATTAAAACGAGCTTATAACGAAGAAGTTATGATTTTTGCAAGTTAATTGACGAAAACTATTTTTCTGAAAAACTGCATGCTGTTTGACAATTTTCAATGGACAAATAAAGGCGTTAAACGTAACCTAGAGGAGCCGAGCTATCGAAAATATATTAATACATACTAAGACGAATCCGTGGATATAAAGAACGAGGAAAATGAACTTAAAACGACCAAGTTATACACGTTTTAAAATCGTCAAAACTATATATATATTTAGTCACTACTAGAAATAATATAACTACGTACTAAATGATATATTTTCTAGATTTCTTATACAAGGATTTTATTCTTAACTAACGAAGTACGTACGACCCAAAGTTTATTTATGCGACTACTAGACGTTATCTTAAGGTTTTCAAAACGAGGAATATAACACTAACATTTTATATATGATATATTACGACAAGTTTCTATACTCCTAATTGGACTTATTTTTCCTAAGTATGGAAATTACCTACTTTGACGATAACAAGTATTTTCAAGTTACGAGTGGTATAGATATCATGTGCATGAATATTCATTACAACACTTCATGATCTAAAGTAGATCGTTATTACTCATATTAGGTTGCGGCTAGTGTTCGCGCCTTGTCGTCCTGATTATTTCATCACATTGTACTATCACTTCAGGTGAGTTTTCATAGCCCCGTTTTCAATTACTTATTTGATTTCAAATCTCACGGGGGAGAATACATTGCATCAATTACTTTTGTACATGCCCAAGTATTCAATTCCATACATTGCTTAAGTTGCCTTACTACCAAGTTAAGTCCCCTTTATTATCATGGACCGTTAATTATAATGCCAAGCGAGAGTGAGTGGATAGATCTATCGAGGGTGACGCCTCCATTCGTGTTTGGGTTGCTCCAACGGGTACGAATGCATTTCATGTCTAAACTATTTGAGTGTCTGGTAAACACTCCTTTGGGGCCAATACAATATTATGTCTAGCTTCGGGGTCATGAGCTTAAGAGACAATGTAGCATTTTTGACAATTTGTCGGTTTACTTTATACTTGTGATTTATGTACATACGATTTAACTTACAAACCTATGGAATTCACCAACATTCGTGTTGACGTTTTAACAATGTATTTTCAGGTTATTAAGGTAGCTCCTGCTTGCATGCATTTGGACCTTCATGGAGTCGCGGAGTCGACGCGTCTCACATATATATATTTCCTGCACTTATGAAACGTTTGATCTGGATTGAACTTGTTTTTCATAAACTTGCAATACCTTTTTGGGACCTATGTTTTGTAAACTCTGAATGTTTTAATGATCAAACGATGTATTTTTCCAAACGACACTTTAGGTCGTTCAATGTAACTGTAACTGTGGTGCTATGACAGTCACCCCCAGGTATTCCATTCCACTGCCATTCAGGTATTTTGGGGGTTTGACAGATTGGCATCAGAGCTAAGGTTATAGCGAACTAGGATGTATCATGGACCCTAGACTATAACCACATCATCATAGCATCTCATCATTTCATCATAGGTGCATATTCATTATACATGTTGTTTCATGCACACATTATGCGAGTTATTTATACCCATACTCATATATAATTATATTGACCTGGTTCACAAGTGACATGTCTTCAGATACCCACCCTGTTATCCTTTCGTCGGATTTCGACATTGGAGATGCCTTGTCATCTTCCACTACCATTGCACTACTAGTTACACTTACGCCACCATTAGCACCATTGAGTTGTTATAGGAACAGGGTTTTCCTATCATCCAGCCCATACATAGAATGCCGTTTGGTAGGATATTCAGACTTAATCTTAATGGACCTATTAGGATGCTTATTACAAGGAAGATGGTATGTTTTCTTTCCTTCACTAGTAGGGCGCTTACTACTCAGGTACTACCACCACCGTCAGCTATTTATTACACTATTGGTCGTCCCATAGTGTGTACTTCAGTTTTACCTCTTAGATGTCGCGAGATTGTGCGAAAGAGGGTAGCATTCCATTTACTATTATCACCATCACATCTCAGAGACTCTACACCCATATATGACAGGCCACTTAAGAAGCAACCACTATTTGACATACCACACGTTACACCACCTTATGGGTTTGAGGCTGGTGAGAGTTTGAGAGCCCCTACTGCTTGACAATCTACTACTCTTCATCGTTAGACGATGATCTCTAATTATTTGAGATTACCCACGAGTGTTTGGACGATACACTCTGAATAATACCACAAGCCACACAAACACAATAAGAATTGCAACAAATTGCCCAAGGGTGGCATCTATCACAATGACTCTATATTATCTAAGATGATCGACTCATACCTCCATAACACAATAAACCAACAAGATGCTTTGAACGGTATTATACCATCATAATGGAACTCATCACAACCCTCCCTTTATTATCAAGTTTGATTACATCACATTCTAAGCCGATGATTTCATCATTAGTCGCTCTAGCAACACTCCACCGACCAATGTGGTCACATTAGTAGTTTTGACATATAATTACAACCTTGGAAAGATGCAAGTAAAACAATAGGATTAATAAAGACGAAGATGTCTTTACGATTAGATGGTCATGTTGACCAAGATAAAAGTGACTACCCTAGTTTTCGTGTTTCGGAGATAATAACAATTCAAGTAAATCAAAATCTAATTAAATTCTTGTACAAACAAAAAGATTTCTTGCAAACCTTATGAAGTACGATAAATTATTGATTTTCAATGGTTGGATTAAAAACTCATTTTGTTTAAGCAACAATCTTCTTGAATTCCCTTTTTCCAAAGACATATATATATATATATATATATATATATATATATATATATATATATATATATATATATATATATATATATATATATATATATATATATATATATATATATATATATATATATATATATATATATATATATGAGGTATTGTTTTTATCAAGGTACAAAATATTTCGTAGTCACATCTTTTACATAACTATATTCATAACAAACTTCAAATAAAGTCACTCCAAAATACATTTATGATCAAATTTTCACAGTGTTTCACTCAAATAAATGTTGTTAATTTTAGAAACCATATCTCCAAGAAGGAACACGCATAACTCATGAACGAATCTCGAAAGCAACCACTATATCTACTTGCTATTTGACCTTAGATGCGAAAGAAACCCCTCTACCAGAGATTGCCAATATTGATACACTATGCCTTAACACCAATACTTCAAATTATGACTTTTTCGCTCATTCCATATTATAAGACCCTCACGCTAGTATAAGTTCGTTGAATTAAAAGATCAAGGTACAATTACTCAACAAAATTTATATTCTTTTCGGAGATCGATATAGCTTAGTCACATTGGGATAAGACCTCATTTTCATGAAAGGATATCGAGAAGTTTCACCTGACCATAAGACATTTAGCTTGCATTTATGGCAAATCAAAACATCATTCGATGTGGTACCTACTTGACTCAGATCACCCGTACAACAATTTCCATTCTTTATACATTTTAGTCATGCCTAGAGGGATTACGCATTTGAACCTGCGAATTTTAACTAGTATAAATTCTCGAATACTTCAAATCATTGGCACCAAATTTCTGCCCTATATCTATTCACACATAGACTATCCCCTTCAGTTGATTGTAGATGCCTTAAAGACACGTTCATCTTTCACGCTCTCAATATCACTACCATATTCTCGACCACTTCATAATCATAAACCACTGCCCTGTTATGAACTAAGATGCTTACATTCTTTAAATAAGTGGATTAGTAGACTATTGCCATACCATAAGATTCACCCATGTAACCAAGAAACCATTCAACGAATTTTACTTCAAGCTATTTTACTACCATACGGGGAAATTGTTTTATGGAATTATTAAAAGAAACTATTTTATTACCACCCTATAAATTGATTTTTCCGTTATTGCACCAAGTAATTACTATTATTACGCGAAACAATTTTCATGTTACTTGAAAGGAAATGAGTAGAATACCATTTTTCAAAACAAAACGTTGAACACCATCTAAAACTTTTGAGAAAAGTAATACTATTTTGACTAAATCAAGGATCGCATCATTAGTCCTCAATTATACATAGCCTGATCACCTATGTATAATTCAGGAAGGATTATGCCATGAAGTAAATAATTATTTTTAGTATTGCTAATAACAATCTTCATGTAAAAGCGTTTTAAACAAGTAAACTCTTTTATAAATGTCTCTTTCTGACAAACTTTCCCCTGGATACTTACCTCACCTGTCACTCACTTAGCCATTAAGATGGACTTTCCATTGACTTCTTTAGGAGAGACTTTCCCTATCAAGCACTAGGAGGATTACTCGATACAAGAAAAACAATAAAAGGGTTACGGAACTACTAACCTAGACTAGAAGCATACACCAAGACAATTTATAACTCAACAACAATTCTAAGATGCCACTAGACCATCCGAACCACCATCTCTGACCTAGTTGTCCAATTCTATCATTCAAAGGTACTAGCAAGACTGAGCTACAGGATCGAACACATTGTGAAGGTACGCTAAACAACACTATAGAAATAAACCAAGCACCTAATTGAGACGGTAAAGCAATTCATTTAAACATGGCCTCATCTAAACACAAACTTCCCTGCAGTGAGTTTACGCCAAGAATGATTGATTCGAATTATGGATATCGATATAGATTCCCTTAAAGCGTTGTGTCCACAAGAAATTCTAGATAACCTCACCTATACATCAAGAGAGGCATCAGGCCCAAGCATATCTCCCCAGCTTCATATGGAAATAAAATAGACATTCATCGACTTAGTATCAATGGACACCCTCATTTTGCCAACATGATGACAATTTCAACGATAAACCATTTCAGGACTTAAGTTGATTGAATACCTAGGCTTGTAGTTTTGCCAGATAATCGCCAATAGGCATTTTCTAATATCAGGAACTAAACGTTAGACATCTATGCATTTATGCGAACATTACCTATCCTACTATTTTATCTATGTTAGTGTTTTCACTTTTAAATGAAGTTGATTTAAAAATTGCGTTTATACAAATCACATACCTCGTAGAAAATAATTTTTGAATTGCCTATTTTGAACAAATACGATCCTTTTTGGTCAATATTTTGCAAAACCATTGTACAATGAGAAATAAATAAACATCAAACTTTGGTAAACAGTCCTATTCACTATATTTTGAAGACGGTTTCACATTTTTTTTATAACTACTGAATTTTGAATCATCAAGAAAGAGATTACTTAGTAACCCATTTGCTCCATTTTCTAAATTAGTTTATTCGGAAAAATATTTCTACCAAAACTCACAATCACGAGATAAATTTTGAAAACCAATCACCTTACAAGATCGCTTATGCATTTAGGGTTTTGCGATTTGACAATAAGGAATATTAGAATGTGTGATGAAGGAAATTAGGAGGAACACCATAGATCGATTACAAACGTCGGTAATGGAGACCAAGCACAATAGGCAAAGAAAGACACATGTCGTAGCATCCATTAGACCAAAACACAGGGAATCAAAGTGTTAACCATATTCTATCTTCTTCGTATAACGCCCTTTTCGAAAAGTATAACGTTGTAGAATTAGTCACCAGATTCATTGTAACCGTTTCAGTTATTCCTGATAAAGGTAATCAAATCACCTCAGACTTCTAGCAATCATTTTAAGATTTCCTTCGGAATCCCATCTAGATGTAAACACCGCCTATCATCCTCAGACCAATGGTCAGATTGAGAGGACAATTCAAACATAGGAAAGATATGCTCAGAGAGTGAGCAATTGACTCTAGAAATGGTTGGACCAACCATTTATCATAAATGAGATTCATTTGCAACGATAGTTATCGCATGAGCGTAGAGACTACACTATTTGAGGCACTTTATGGTCGAAGTACCAATTACCCATTTACAGACCGAAATCGGAAAGTTAAATTCACTGGTCTAGAACTAAACTATGGAACAACAAAGGAAATTTCACAAGTCAAGAACCAGTTACAAGCAACGTGAAACTGGTAGAAGTTAGGTTGGTGCATGATGCACATCATGCGGATCGGGTATCCCTGAACAACAAACCATCTAGATTCAAGTGGGAGAACGAACTAAGTTGAAAGCTTTGCCTTGGAGAGGCATGATACAATTTCGGTAACACGGGAGATTGAACCTCTAGTAGATTGGACCATTTAAGATTCATTTTAGAATCGACCAGCTGACATACAAATTTGAGTTCTGGCAGAGTTCAGCAACATATATTACCCATATTACATTGTAAACCTCAAGAAGCGCTGACCATCTACTGACGGACCGAACGCGGAAAAAGCCAAACTCACTATTCTTGTAAGCACTCATGAAATAACCAGGAATTTCCTGCAAATCAAGAATCAGTTACAAGTCGATAAGTTATAAACCCTTAGAATTTCAAGTTGGTGGTAGGGTCACGTTAAAAGTTCTGCCTAGGAAAGGCATGATACCATTCAGAAAAATCCGGGAAGTTAAACTCGGTGTATACTGGACCATTTAATATTTCAGACAAAGTAGGCCAGTAACCCTCAGACTTGAGCCTTGTTGGAAAGTAGCAAGATTTCACAAACATGTTTCACAATTTCAAATCCCGAGAAACGACTTTCAGATTAGTGACTCATGATTCCATTGGAAGAAATCGAACCAAATGACAAACCTAAATCTGGTAGGAGAACCAGTAGAAATCATGGACCGTGAGGTTGAACGGTTGAAGCAAAGTCGAATTCCTATCGTGAAAGTTCGCTAGAATTCTCGAAGAGGTCCCGAATTAACTTGGGAATGGTAAGACCAAATGCAACTCAAGTATCCACGTCTTATTACCAAATATACTCCAGAGACCAACCAAAACTGAACTTCGGGACGAAGTTCCTTTTAAAGGGGAAGACTGTAACACCCCCAATTCATGGATGCAGCGGAATTCAAACTGGGTGTTACTCGACGGCACAATAGTCACAATAATAGAAAACGAACTTGACTCCTCCCAAACCAACCAGTCAGCCGTGTGCAGCTGTTAGGCCCACCTGGGAGAAAGTGCAAGTTAATATTGACCGTGGAAGTACAGGGAAATCCCCGGGTCGTTAAGTCCCAACGAGATTGAAATTGTATTTGTAAACGATTAGGAAAGTGAGTAGTACTGAGGACAGTAACAACGATGATTTGAGGGTTGATTACACTACTGATTGCTTGATATTTGGAAAATATGAAACTATAAAAGAAATACAGATATAAGTACAAAATCAGATAATCAGATAACAGACAGAGAAAAGTGGTATTTAACAAGTTACAAACTACAGGGGGTAAAAGTGAAACTTTTGCAAACTTAATTTTAAAGAAAATGGAAAATGAAATTATAATTATGAAAATGATTATTATAATATTTAATTACTATTTAATTAATAAAACTAATTAAAATCTAATTTAAAACTTAATTTAATTTAACTAAAAATTACAACTATTACAAATAAACCTAAAAACTTATAACAATAATTTCTAAACCTAAATAAGAACTTGAAGAAAGTATAAAAAATGAAAATAAATATTTTTGTCTTTTTATGAGTATTTTATTAATTAAAAACTATTTAATTTAATTAATCTAATTAAACTATTTTAAATTACTATTATTACTAAATTACCTTAGAATATTATGATAAAATTTATAAAACTATTTAAACACTACAGGAATACTACAAAATTATAAAAACTTGCTAAAAATTATATTTAAGCTAATTGAATAATTAATTACTTATTAATTAATTTTAAGCTAATTTAAGTAATTTAAATAAGAAAATTAGAAAATGGACAGTGGAATTTATGAAACTATTTTTTTAAAAGTCTTAACTACTTTATAAAACTTAGGAAAAATATAAAATTCTACTTTAGTTAATTAAAATTAAAGAAATCTATTTAATTACTAATATTACCTATTTAATTATTTAAACTAGTTTTAAATCTAATAAATAGTAAACTGCTTAGGAAAATTCTAAGAAAATTATTTTAACTACTTTAAGGTACTAAGTAATTTATAAAATTATAAAATTGGACAAGTGCTTATTAATAAGCTGAGATGAAAATTAATTAGATAATTTCTATTAAATAGAAGCTATCACTATTTTTATGTTTACTTTTTTTCTGGTTTTTTCTTTTATAGAACTACTTAAATACTTAAATAATGAAACTTTAACAAAGACAAGTACTTTGGAAATCAAGAATAAGCACTGTAAGTGCTTATTTGCTTATACAGTTGACTAAAGTTGACCAACCTAAGAAATAAGCTAAGTTGAGGTTATGTGGGGTCCACTATGATGAAATCTGGTTTACCTAAGTTACTTATACCTATTTAAGCTAGATGTGGTGAGATAAGCTCCTAGAATAAGCTGGGAAGCTAAAATAAGCACTTGCTTATTTGGTTTCTGACTCAGAAGTGGGACAAAGTTCCAAGCTGATTTCAGGTGGGGCCCAGTGGTCAAATGGTCAAACCAAGGGTCAAGGGTTCAATTCTGGTATGAGGGGGGTTGTAAGAACCCAATTGTAAGGTGTGGGACCCACTGGGGTAACCACAAATCACCACCAAAGGTGGGGGGTGAACTGGGGTCTGCTGAGACAGGGCAGTTACCTTGCCCTGCAGGTGTTTTTGGGTGAGCTTATCTTGCTCCATAAAAATCTTAAAAATAAAACAGATGTGGGAAACTAAAGTTAAACTGGTAGGCTTTAATCCCAAAAAGTTTCAAAGGCTAAATCTAAACACTAAATTCTATAAAATTACTTGAATTTTTGGTTTTTTCTGTCAAAGCACAATTTGACTTTTTAAGATTTTTAACTAAGTTGTATAAAATGAACTTCTAACTTGATTTTCTGAATGATTAGGTTATAACAAGCTATACTAAGACTAAAATAAACTAAATTACTAACTTGTGAGTGGAATTGATAAGTTTTGGACTCCAATATCACCACAGTTAACTGTGGTGATGTGTTACTTGTGATTTTGACTATTTGTGGTTTAGACCTAAACTTTTATGCCTTAATTAACCTAAGTAATATTACTGCAAACTATTGAAATACCAATAAACACCAGATGACAATAAGAGTTAAGCTCACAAGCTTATTCCAAACACTCCCTAATCTAGACTGTTTTGAGATTTAAGTAGCTAAGGGCTATAAGAGCTTATTCTATTTATCCAACATGACTTATTATGTTATGGTAATTATATTTAAGCACTTAGAAACAAGTTTTAACCACAGATACACAAGAACACAAGATATGCAATGTTGACTGTTTGATTTTTATTTTTTTAGTAACTATTAATTTCAACAAACAAGGTACTAATCTGAGGTTATATTATCACTATATAAGACTGAATAAACATTAAACAACTAAGAAAAACAAGCAATGAACTAAGCTACAATACAAAGATAGTTATGAGATTTTTAGAACTTACAAACTTGCTTTCCTGCTCAAACCATGAACCAAGAACAACCTATTTCCTCCCTGAGGATCTAAACCAATACTCCAAAGCTGCTTCCTTTCCAAATCACCTCTGAATCCCAGAAATCAAGTCCAAATTGCCACGGTTGACTTTCTTTGACCAAATTTGTATATGATGAATTTTTTTATCTTATGCTGATTTGTAGATTACTAAAAGCTATATTGAGCTTATGGGAGCTTATATGAGCTTCTTGAGTCTCTATAACATAACAATAACAAGTACACAGTTCATTGAGATTTTTGATATGAAATTGAAAATGGCATCAACTAAGATAACAACACAAACTTGATTTTTATTAACTAAAAAGATTACTAGTACACTGAGAATGCTTAAACTGAAACTTGAAAGATTTAAATTACACTTGAACTTTTAAAACAACTAATACGACATACACTTTTTTAAAATTAAGCTAGATATCATACTCCTCTGCTTCTCTTTCCTTTTATAAGTCCACATTAGGGTTCCAGGACACCTTCTGAGCACATCTTGACCATTGAATTGTCTTGATTGATCCTGACCTTTAAATCTTCTTTTTGGCGCCAAAAGTCTCCAAGTTAACTTGGAGCCAACGTTCTGCAATTAAAGAATTGTGGATTGTTGTGGAGGTGGCCGGAGACAATTAGGATAGTTTTTATGCAAGTTGGGGCAATAGGGAAGAAAACAGAGGACAAAATGGAGTTTGGAGAGAATTTTGGTGTGGATAGCATTAAATGAGGAGTGGGTTTGCTGTGAGGTGGAAAGGAGGGGTTAGGGGAGTAGGGGGTGAGGTGGAGAGGTGAGGTGGTGGTGGAATACCACCTGGTTTTGGTGGTTTCAGGTGGTGGTGAGGGTGATGAACAGTGAAGGCGGGATTGGGGTGTTTGACTGGGGTCAAACCGGTTTTATAATAAAGGGGGGTTGGGCTTGTTTTCTTTTGGGCTTGGAAATGGGTGTGGGCTGGGTAATTTAGTTGGGTTGGATTTGGTTTTGGTTTATTTTAAATAAAAAGGTCCGGTTGGTTAAGTGTACACAAGGACCAAATTTGTAATTTTGGAAAAATAGAGGGACTGAATTTGTATATTTCCCAAAGTAGTTTCAATTGCTATTTTTGCCAAATATGATAATCCAAGGACCAATTTTATGATTTTTCCATTTAAAAATATCCAGGGACCTTTTCTGTAATTTTTCAAACTCCAGGGACCATTTATGTAAATTTGGATTTTTAAGGGACTGTGGTTGTAATTTCTCAAAATGTTATCAAAATTGTTCCATTTTGTCATTCATGCATAGTACAAGGGTATTATTTGTAAATTTCCAAGTTTTGAATACCTAGGGACCATTTTTGCCAATTTTGTAACTTGAGGGGTAAAAGTTGCCAGTTTGTGTAAACTTTCATCCAGGGATCATTTGTGAATATTTTTGGTTTCCCAAGGACTTAAGTTGACTTTTCATTCATTTTAAACCTTCAGGGACTAGTTTTGACACATTGTGAAATTTGAGGGACTGAAACTGCCAATTATGCAAACTTTGTACGTTTTTCATTTGTTTTTGCATATTTTGTATTTGAAACATATAAAACACACTTCTAAGATATTTT
Source organism: Artemisia argyi (assembly GCA_030686995.1). NCBI lineage: Eukaryota > Viridiplantae > Streptophyta > Magnoliopsida > Asterales > Asteraceae > Artemisia > Artemisia argyi. The sequence continues at coordinate 87,614,682 of CM060694.1, read as the reverse complement.
AAGTATTATGATGCATATTTGAGTGTTTTTGTATGTTTTGGCAGTTCAGATTGGTATAAAATGATGAGTATTTAGATACTCATCAGAACTCTAATTGAGTCGTTTTAAAAGATTTATCATTCAAATTATATAAATATCAGAGATTACAAAATGAGGTCCCAGATGGTTCCATGTTTACAATTTACATTAAATGAGTTTTCGAATGATAATAAAATTTATAGCCCTCTTGAATATCCGTGCCATCCTTGATCATCATGGACCTGAAATACATGCTTAAGAGGTCAACACAAAGGTTGAGTGATATTCATAGAGTTTGTTTAATGGTTGAACACAATATGTTGGTAGTATGAGTTAATTAGACTCATAATCATGGTTGGAAAACAAACTGATGGGCTACGTTATTATTGTAACAACCCGATATTTTCCACGTCTACGTTTATTTCCAAACTTTGGAAATTAACTATTCATCAATTACTATTCATCAAAACACTATTCATCATTTTACTATTCATCGTTTTTTATGTCCGTTTGATATTCTGAGAAACATTTGAAAATTTTACTATTCACAGAATACTATTCATTCCGGAAGAAATTCCACTATTCACGTGCATTATCAGTAAGGACCTCTCATACGGACTAGAATAGTCTGCATATCATCATAATGTCATTTACATGCTATACCACTCTTAGGATTCTCAAATTAATATATTTAGTATATTTAACGTTTTACGTATAAGTATTTATAATTAAACGTTAACACGCGATTAATAAATACGACGAATATATCTAAATATTCCCACAATGGTCCCGACATATTTTTATATCCCTTACAACCTCATAAAAGTTATAAAATTCATTTACCCAACATTTTGGAAATTTATTTTATTTATATCGTAAGTTTATTAAAATTACGACGGTTTTCGTGAAAACTAAACAATAATCACCCGAACACTCAATACTTGTACCCAACATATTTTTAACATTTTTATAACTTTATTAAGTCCCGGTTAACTTCGTTAAAATTTATTTCTAGCAAACCTGGTACCCGATTATAACTAAACTAATTAAACACTACAAAATATCTAGTTATCTTCTCTTATACTCATCAAGTATCAAAAACCCATTTCTCTTCTTCCTCATCTCAAAAGTCACGACCCAAATTCAATCCATGACCAAAATCCATTGATTTTCAAAGATCAAAGCATAAAAGTTGTTCATTTCATCATTCTAATTAAGAGTTTTGAAATATAAACTCAAGAATCACAAGGTTTTTCATCATCTAATCACCTTATATTTCAAAGTAAGTTATCAAATTTATTTTCATGATTTCATCTTATATTTACTAGTATCATATGATTTTCATGCTTAATTTCATGCACAAGCTAGCTATACCACATTATTTTTGTTAACTTTTTGATCATACAAAACCTAGAATTGGTTTTAGGTACTCCCTTGTTAAAATCACTTGATTAGTGATGATTAGGAACCCATGGCACCCTAAGAAGGTGTATGGTAAGATTAGACAAGCTTTGTGGTGTTTGCAAGAGATTTGGTGATGTTAGAAACTAGTTTTGAGCATTGAAAATGGATTTGGAACAAGTATAAACACCTACTGTCCCATTTTGGTAAACCCAGAAAAATCAGGAAGTTTAAGGTCCACTTTGGCAAAAATTTTAGAAAATACTTTCAAAAACGAAGCCGTAGGCGAAAGAATCGACTAAAAAGAGCTTATAACGAAGGAGATATGATTTTTATAAAGTTAAACGCCGAAAACTATTTTTCTGAAAATACATGCTGTTGGACGTTTTTCGATGGGCAAAACGAGGCTTTAGACATAACCCGGAGGAGCCGAGCTTTCCAAAATATATTACAACATACTAAGACGTAACCATGGATATAAAGAACGAGTAAAACGGACTTATAACGACAAAGATATTCACGTTTCAATATCGGCAAAACTTATATTATTTTGACAGCTTTTCTTCAACTAGAAATAATAATGACATTTAGTACGTAGTAAATTCTAGATTTCTAAAAATATTAACCAAGTGCCCAATTTCATAACTAATGAAGTATTAGTGTTTTCAAGTATATTTTTATGGCTACAAGACGTTATTTCAAGGATTTCAAATCCAGGATTTCAACACTAAGACTTATATATACGATATATATATTTCGACTAGTTTTATTTTCTAGTTTGCCTTATTTTCCCAAGTCTTGGAAAATGTATAATTTTGTTATCAACTACTGGTATTTTTCAAGTTAAGAGTGGTATAGGAAACATGTGCATGCACATTCCTTTCTTCATTTCATGATCTAAAGTAGATCATATCATTCATTTAGGTTGCGGATAGAGTGCGCGCCTTACTTTAGTTCATACCTTTTGTTATCATATCGCTTATATCAGGTGAGTATTCACGAACCCCTTTTTCTAACTATTTTAATCGTTTTGGGGTGGATGCATGAATTATTAATTGAACTCCTTGAACATTGTTTTGAACCCTTTGACTATTATGAACTCCTTTAACTTGTTTTGACCTTATAACTTATTTGAACTCTTGAACTTGACTCAAACTTTTGAACATAATGTACCGTACGTACTATGACCTAAAGTCTCCCCTGTCTACGGAGCAACAATATAAAATCTCCCCTGTCTACGGAGTAGCTTTGACTTAATAATATATGATAGTTTGTGAATGACGTACTGTTCGTACATCCGCAATTGTTAGTCTCCGACTGGTTTGCCGTTCGCACTCCAGTTTATACGTACCGTTCGTACGGCTTCCTTGTGTGGAGCAGTAGGTAGTATGGATAGCGCAATTAGAGGTCGGCCAACCTCTCGTTCCCCTGTCTACGGAACGCATATTATTTATTTTAGGAGCCTTGCCACATACTTTATTATATACTATGTACCCATATTGTGAACTATATTGACCACATGTGCTTGACTATCAGACATATAACTTTTGGCAGTGGGTTGTAAATACACAGGTTACAAGTCTCTTATGGCGGGACTTGGAACTGAGTGGATTTACAATGCCTTTGCCTGGCGAATTTTTTTTCAAATGGTTTTCTTATTATATAAAACGTTTGTACTCACCAACTATTTTCATAGTTGACCCGTTTTCTCTCATGCATTTCAGGTGATCGTCAGTAAGCTTGTCATCAAGGTCTTGCATAATGAAGTTTTCACATGTCACTACTATTCATTATGTACTAAAATACCATCATTTGGAAACTAAACTTATGTCTTAAATTGCCAATGTCGGCAATAACAATGTTGTAATGTTATACTTTTCCTTAATGTAAATTATGGTATTGTCTTATTTTTCTTTGGTGATGTATATCGATTTCGTTGCACCTCGTGTTTCTGCCTTCGGCGAGGGTGTGACAGATTGGCATCAGAGCCAGAGGTTATAGAGAATGCCGATTTTTCTAAAATAAAAATCGCAACTATAACCAAAGTAACATTTTTCTTAAATACCAAAAATGATACGAGTCGACTAGTCTTAGCATTGCATTATTAATCCTCAAGTATGCATAGCCTGATCACCTATGTATAATTCAGGAAGAATCATGCGATGAAGGGAGTAGTAGTCAAAGATCACGTTTGGTCGGGTCTAGAGAGTCTGGTCACCTGAAGTTGCATTGGTCGGGTGGGTATGCATAACCTGTTTATATGTTTCAGTTTCTGTTACCGTACCTTATATATGCCTTCATGTATATACTTTCTCCTTGCTACCTTACGCCCCGTTAGATTAAGCATGCCTTTGTTTCTATCATTTTGCGATCCCATGTCACAACTGTTATTGTACCGTACATCCTCCGTCATCATTCATGTGTCGCTCACTCAACCAACTATTTTTTGGTCTATCGCAGAGACATGGCCGCAATGAACACTCCGAATGACACTGCTGCTGGATTAGCAGACCTCCTCACTCAGATTGTTGCGCACATTGATGCTGGACGGACTAATAATGGAGCAGGTGCCTCGAACAACGGTCAGGGATGCAACTATAAGACTTTCATGACGTGCAAGCCAATGGAATTTTATGGCACTGAGGGTGCCATTGGACTGCTATCATGGTTCGAGAATGTGGAGTCAAAACTCAGTATCACGAAATGTGCTGAAGGGGATAAGGTTGAATTTTCTGCGGGTCTACTCCAGGGTCGAGCATTGACTTGGTGGAACAACCAGCTACAGACCAGAGGAAGGGAAGCTGCAAATGGATTATCTTGGGAAACATTCAAGAAATTACTAACTGACGAGTACTGCAGAAAGGATGATGTGCAGAAGCTAGAAGCAGAATTTTGGAACCACTTGATGGTAGGAGTAGATGTTGACAAATACACGGCCCGTTTCCACGAGCTGACTGGGATGGTTCCTCATATGGTCTCCACTGTGGAGAAGCTGGTCGATCGATATGTTTGGGGATTGATCCCTGAAATCAGGAGGGATGTCACTTCATCAAAACCAACCACTCTGCAAGCTGCTGTGGGCATGGCATATAGCTTAACAAATGATGTGATCAGGTCTGGTGAACTAACAAAAGGAAACGATGAAGGACGAAAGAGACAGGAAGATCAGCAAAGAAACCGTGATCAAAACCAACAGGACAAGAGGCAGCGGGTAGTTGGAAACTATGGAGCAACAAATCAGGAGCGCAGAGGATATGTAGGCTCACATCCTAAATGTACCCGATGTAACCTTCACCACTCAGGAGAATGCCCAAGATGCATCAACTGCAAACAGACAGGTCATCTTAGTCGGAATTGCCGAAATGGAAATGGAAACCAAGGACAAAGATTAGCATGTTACGAGTGTGGAAGCTTGGATCATCTTCGGAATACCTGTCCAAAGTTGAAAGGAACTCCCAACCAAGGACAGAATCGTCCAAACCTGGCGGCGGCAACTGAAGGCCCCCAAGATCAGAATATTGAAATTCCCCCTGTACGTGGCCGAGCTTACTTCCTTGGGAATCACTTAACCCTACAGAATCAGGACAACATGCCGGGTACATTCTTTTGAACAACCTCCTTACTTCTTAATCTTGAGTGCATAACTTATTTTTATTTCTTACCAAGTTCACGACATTGATATAATCCGAGACCTAGCGTTTTCGACCTTAGTTGCTTCATCAAATTTAATCGCGAGCACATACACCTATAGAATGGACGAATTGAATCTCGAGGACGAGATTCATTTTAAAGTTGGTAGAATGTAACAACCCGATATTTTCCACGTCTACGTTTATTTCCAAACTTTGGAAATTCACTATTCATCGATTACTATTTATCAAAACACTATTCATCATTTTACTATTCATCGTTTTTGATGTCCGTTTGATATTCTGAGAAACATTTGAAAATTTTACTATTCACAGAATACTATTCATTTCGGAAGAAATTCCACTATTCACGTGCATTATCAGTAAGGACCTCTCATACGGACTAGAATAGTCTGCATATCATCATAATGTCATTTACATGCTATACCACTCTTAGGATTCTCAAATTAATATATTTAGTATATTTAACGTTTTACGTATAAGTATTTATAATTAAACGTTAACACGCGATTAATAAATACGACGAATATATCTAAATATTCCCACTATAGTCCCGATATATTTTTATATCCCTTATAACCTCATAAAAGTTATAAAATTCATTTACCCAACATTTTGGAAATTTATTTTATTTATATCGTAAGTTTATTAAAATTACGACGGTTTTCGTGAAAACTAAACAATAATCACCCGAACACTCAATACTTGTACCCAACATATTTTTAACATTTTTATAACTTTATTAAGTCCCGGTTAACTTCGTTAAAACTTATTTCTAGCAAACCTGGTACCCGATTATAACTAAACTAATTAAACACTACAAAATATCTAGTTATCTTCTCTTATACTCATCAAGTATCAAAAACCCATTTCTCTTCTTCCTCATCTCAAAAGCCACGACCCAAATTCAATCCATGACCAAAATCCATTGATTTTCAAAGATCAAAGCATAAAAGTTGTTCATTTCATCATTCTAATTAAGAGTTTTGAAATATAAACTCAAGAATCACAAGGTTTTTCATCATCTAATCACCTTATATTTCAAAGTAAGTTATCAAATTTATTTTCATGATTTCATCTTATATTTACTAGTATCATATGATTTTCATGCTTAATTTCATGCACAAGCTAGCTATACCACATTATTTTTGTTAACTTTTTGATCATACAAAACCTAGAATTGGTTTTAGGTACTCCCTTGTTAAAATCACTTGATTATTGATGATTAGGAACCCATGGCACCCTAAGAAGGTGTATGGTAAGATTAGACTAGCTTTGTGGTGTTTGCAAGAGATTTGGTGATGTTAGAAACTAGTTTTGAGCATTGAAAATGGATTTGGAACAAGTATAAATACCTACTGTCCCATTTTGGTAAACCCAGAAAAATCAAGAAGTTTAAGGTCCACTTTGGCAAAAATTTTAGAAAATACTTTCAAAAACGAAGCCGTAGGCGAAAGAATCGATTAAAAAGATCTTATAACGAAGGAGATATGATTTTTACAATGTTTAACGCCGAAAACTATTTTTCTGAAAATACATGATGTTGGACGTTTTTCGACGGGCAAAACGAGGCTTTAGACATAACCCGGAGGAGCCGAGCTTTCCAAAATATATTACTACATACTAAGACGTAACCATGGATATAAAGAACGAGTAAAACGGACTTATAACGACAAAGATATTCACGTTTCAATATCGGCAAAACTTATATTATTTTGACAGCTTTTCTTCAACTAGAAATAATAATGACATTTAGTACGTAGTAAATTCTAGATTTCTAAAAATATTAACCAAGTGCCCAATTTCATAACTAATGAAGTATTAGTGTTTTCAAGTATATTTTTATGGCTACAAGACGCTATTTCAAGGATTTCAAATCCAGGATTTCAACACTAAGACTTATATATACGATATATATATTTCGACTAGTTTTATTTTCTAGTTTGCCTTATTTTCCCAAGTCTTGGAAAATGTATAATTTTGTTATCAACTAGTATTTTTCAAGTTAAGAGTGGTATAGGAAACATGTGCATGCACATTCCTTTCTTCATTTCATGATCTAAAGTAGATCATATCATTCATTTAGGTTGCGGATAGAGTGCGCGCCTTACTTTAGTTCATACCTTTTGTTATCATATCGCTTATATCAGGTGAGTATTCACGAACCCCTTTTTCTAACTATTTTAATCGTTTTGGGGTGGATGCATGAATTATTAATTGAACTCCTTGAACATTGTTTTGAACCCTTTGACTATTATGAACTCCTTTAACTTGTTTTGACCTTATAACTTGTTTGAAATCTTGAACTTGACTCAAACTTTTGAACATAATGTACCGTACGTACTATGACCTAAAGTCTCCCCTGTCTACGGAGCAACAGTATAAAATCTCCCCTTGTCTACGGAGTAGCTTTGACTTAATAATATATGATAGTTTGTGAATGATGTACTGTTCGTACATCCGCAATTGTTAGTCTCCGACTGGTTTGCCGTTCGCACTCCAGTTTGTACGTACCGTTCGTACGGCTTCCTTGTGTGGAGCAGTAGGTAGTATGGATAGCGCTATTAGAGGTCGGCCAACCTCTCGTTCCCCTGTCTACGGAACGCATATTATTTATTTTAGGAGCCTTGCCACATACTTTATTATATACTATGTACCCATATTGTGAACTATATTGACCACATGTGCTTGACTATCAGACATATAACTTTTGGCAGTGGGTTGTAAATACACAGGTTACAAGTCTCTTATGGCGGGACTTGGAACTGAGTGGATTTACAATGCCTTTGCCTGGCGAATTTTTTTTCAAATGGTTTTCTTATTATATAAAACGTTTGTACTCACCAACTATTTTCATAGTTGACCCGTTTTCTCTCATGCATTTCAGGTGATCGTCAGTAAGCTTGTCATCAAGGTCTTGCATAATGAAGTTTTCACATGTCACTACTATTCATTATGTACTAAAATACCATCTTTTGGAAACTAAACTTATGTCTTAAATTGCCAATGTCGGCAATTACAATGTTGTAATGTTACACTTTTCCTTAATGTAAATTATGGTATTGTCTTATTTCTCTTTGGTGATGTATATCGATTTCGTTGCACCTCGTGTTTCCGCCTTCGGCGAGGGTGTGACAATTATACGCCCATAAAACGTATTATACACTAAGCTTATGACACCAAAACGTTAACGGGTACCAATATCAATCGGCGGAGTTATCCCGGTAGGTACTTTGCTAACATACCTAAATCTCAAATATTAGTGCATTTGTTTGAACTTACTCAATACAAATGAGATTCGTCAATCCCAATAGGCCTATTCACAATATTCGCGCTCACTATTACTAGTGATTAAATGGTTCATAATAAGGGATATTGGTTTTAGCAAGGATAGTACTTAGTGACAATAAAACAATCAGGCAAGCATACAATTGAAAAGCATTGTGTTCGGTTTAAAATAGCATGTATTCCCCCCCAGGGTTTGTAAAACAATTAAGTAATGGAAAGTGGGGCTATGAACTCACCTTAAGTTATATAGCAAGTAGAGAATGTGATGGTCGAATCGCGTAGGTTTCTATGAGCAACATATAATAGAATGTTGCGACTTAGGATTGGAGTAAAGAATATGAAGAATTGCCTATATATATCTTGCATTAAGTCCATGATGTAGTACTTAGTATAGTGTAAGTCTTTGAAAAGAAATGGTTTATGAAACATGTATAGTTTATATATCGCTTACTACCGTTCGGGCCGACATAATTCAGAAGTCATGTAGTAAACGTTCGAGGAGCTAGGACACTTTAATTCGTAAATCCACAACTCATCTCGACGGCTTACTTAATGAACTCCTCACATGAGGCTCCCTAATATTGTAGTATTTGATAAAATATATATATATAAGTTTTGATCCGAAAGGTTACTTGTCCAATATTTGAATAAACTTAGGAAAGTTTACTTTTGGATGAAGATTGTTATTAGAATGAGTTTCTTAAATCTTGTATGACAATTACGTGTAAGATCTCATGGTTCTTTTGATGGAGTAGATCCAAATTGCATGTTTAAGTTATCGCTAACTCTTTAGCTCATGTTTTCGCTTAGGTAAGTTTATATGGTCATTAGTCATGGCCTTGCCGTGACCTTTGGTCATTGTTCCATGGTCTTGAGACTCAACCTTGGCCTTAGCCATGGTTGTGGTCTTGGATTTAGGTCATTAGACCTCTTGGTTTCAATTAACCATAACTATTACATGGTCATTTGGTATAAAAATGGGCTGTTAAGAATTTGAAGAAAATATCACTCGAAAAGCGTTTTCAGGGCTCGATCTTCTTTGTTCCTGAACGAAAACGTCGTTCCGGACAACTTTCGTGTTTTAAGTTTTTGATGAATCGGACCAGAAGGGCCTCGAAAAAATACAGATTTTAATCAGAATGCAATTTTGGTAGATTCGGCGTTTTGGTTTCGCTAACTTCTATTGGCCATAACTTTTGACTCGTGTACTCGTTTTAGGTGGTTCAAATTGCTATGTTTTCCTTTTTAAGTCCTATTTAACAGTAGGTAAGTGTCCAATATCATAGTTATACTATTTTGGTCGTGGTTCTCCATAAAAGTTACTAGTTTTCTTGTTTATGTCTATATAGTTAACATATATATATCATAACTTGTTTTACCAAATTTTATACATCATGAACATAATAACAAGACCATATATAGTAAGAATGAAATATAAATAGCATGAAAATGATATTTAGTAAGAAAGTATGTTAGGGTTTGCTTACAACTTTGGGCTTTCTAAAAGAAAGGAAAGTAACTAGTAAGGATAGGACTTTGATTGAACAAGCTTCTCTAGCTTCCAACTTCTTCAAGCTTTTGACACCAACTTGTGACTACTTGAGAAGGCACTTGAAGTCTCTACAAGACACTTCTTGTGTGGATGGAAGATCACCAAAGGATGGAAGAAACAAGGACTTTGGATCAATCAAAGCTTTACAAGAGCTTTGGAATTGATATGGAACATGTATTCTTGAATAATACTTGAAGTATAAGATCAAATGAAGAGAGTATGTGTTGTTTATGGTGGTGAACGACCAAATGAGGAGGGGAGGGCTTTATAGGGCCTTGAGAAGGTGCTAGGAAGGTGACTAACCAAGCTTGTTAGCAAAGCTTTGCAAGGTGTTGCAAGATTAGGCTAAACATGGAGCCTAAGTTGCAAGGTGTTGAAATCTTGGACAAGCTTATCATCAAGACACCAAGTGTCATGGTGACTCTTCCTAAAGTCGTTTACCATAAGTATTGGATGACTAGATGGTTAAAATTTGGTATTGTCTGGTTTACGGAGTCTGTTTTGGTTCCGGTAATCGATAACAGTAAGTATTTAAGTCACGAAACTTAAAACCGGGTATCTTAAAAATATGAAACTTATAAATATGTTAAAACTTATCAATATACTCCATAGTAAAATATAAAATGAGTGGTAAGTTCCATCGGGTTGCTTAAACGCTGCTAAAACTGGAAACGCGGGTCTAAAACGCGTAATTCGCGTAAAATGCTAAACTAGAAAACGTAAAATTCCAAAACTTTTGGAATTGTCGTAAAATGAGAGAAAATCATATTGCTATTGTTTATAATGTTTTATGGGCATATCGGGATGCTGGAATGACGTTTAAACCTAAAAGTAAATCTCGGACACGGTTTCGTGATTTTTACAGAAATGATCCGACGAGTGTCAAACTCTCGGATTATCATTAAAATAGTTTAACTAACGAGAATATGAAATAAAAATTTCGGGAGTGAATAGTGAATAGTGAAAGTGAATAGTAAAAAGTGAATAGTGAAATTTTCGGGAATAGAAGTTAACCTGAAAATGTGAATTGTTACAGTCTCTAACCCTTACGGGAACTTCGTCCCGAAGTTCTATGTGTGTTATATGTTGGAGTGGTGTCGATGAAGAGGTGTGGTTACTTATGACGACTAGAGTCTGTGACTATCAGTGATGTAGTTTGATTTGTCTCAGAATATGGTGTGTCAATAGAGATTGATAACATAGTTGAATATCAGTAGAGATCCATATAATAGTCGAATATCAAAGGAAATTGATATAGCAGTCGAATATTAATAGAAATTGATATAGTAGTTGCAATCATAGTCTAGTAGGTAATCTGTTGTTGTACCTAGTGTTTATTGACTTCATACTTATGTTATTTTGGATACAAATAAGCCCACTTGTTTATAATTCTTTATTTACATAGAGAGGCATCCCAAACAATGTAAATAGGGAAATATAAACTTATGGTTCGGTGATTTACAATTTCCTTATTTAAACGAAAAGGCATCCCAATCCATTCAAATAATTATAAATCATCCTACTTAAGAATTCCCAACACAACATTCATACTTAGCCGGTGAGTTACAAGGTAGTGTATTACGAGATGATACTGGTGTTCCAAAAGTACAAGATGAATATTCAATCTTGTAAAGCTGATGAGGGTGCTTTTGGTGTAACTATGGATGATTTGATCTTTAAAAGTGCATCAAGATCTGTTAATGAGCTTGTGGTTCCAACGGTTGTGAAGATAATGATGTGATATGTCGATGAACAAAAGTGTGTAGTGTATGCTTAACATTAATATTGGTAGAGATGTCAAGTTTGCTTTAAAATTTTAAGAAATTTTAAAGATTTATGACGGAATGGTATCCTTAGGACCTAAACAGAATAGTACTTCTACGGGATGAAGAGAAGAATTGATAACTATCCCATGATAGTAGTTCAGATTATCTCATAAATGAAAACTTTCAAGAATGAAATTAGGTAGTACAAATAAGGTGTTAAGATCTTGCTGAGTGGTAAGACACTATCGTGTCTCTAGATCGTTTTAAAGTATTCTGGTGGTTTATGAGTTCAAGTAGGAAATCAATCTGAACATAACCCTAGTACAACTATTCTCAGTATTTGAAAATTTTAAGTCGAACATAGTTAGTCAGACTATGTTCCACTGTCCCTAGGTTAAATATAGGTGACTAGTCTATATTTAGCCGAGGTTCGATAAAATTTTCAAATACCTAAATTAGGCATACTTGTGATATGTCCGTTGCTTTTGAGAAACTGTCCACTAAACAAAGGCGATGTCAAACCATTCAGTTGCAAGTCCCGCCCATACAAGACTTGTAACCTATGTTTTCACATTCCATTGCATAGAAGATAGTACGGGTAGATATGTGTGGAAAGGAAGTTTTAAGTGATTCTAAAACAGTCCATACTTGGCCAGGATCACGAAATTTTAATAATGAAGGTTTCATAAGAAAACTTTGATGAATGTAGAGTTGAACTTTGATGAAGTAGAGAAAGTTGCTAAACTTTGATGAATGTAGATAAACTTCAGCTTTTGTAGGTGATGGATTAGTTTGTCCTTTATAAATCTCATATTTCTATTTAGAATTTGATAGATTGTGATGGGTTTTTGATATCATATGAAATGATATTGATGATGTGATGGAATAATTCCAGAGACCATTGCGCAAATCACAATATCTCGGAAGTAGATTAGACCATTGTGTGACTCAAAACATTTGAGAAATGATTAAGACCATTGTATCTATACAATGTCTGAGGAAATAGGAAAGACCATTGTAATTAGTTACAATATCTTGGACATAAAATGTTGGAGTAGGAACATGGTTGGGAGAATGTGGTTGTGCCGAAATGCCCTAGAATAGGCATGTGCAGATATGTTTAGTCCATTGTTTAGATAAAATGATTGAAAATAAATCGAGTGTATATATCAATATACTTATATATGTTCGTGTAGTGTAAAATGCCTAGTGTGTATATATCAATATACTTATATGTTCATGTAGCATAAAATGCTTACGGGGAAATGCTCAATTATGTTAATGGTACATATATCAATATGCAATTATGTTTGTGTAGCATAAAAATGTCTACGGGGAAATGCTCAATTATGTTAAGGGTACATATATCAATATGCAATTATGTTTGTGTAGCATAAAAATTGTCTACGGGGAAATGCTCAAAATGGGTATATATCAATATACTAATATGTTTGTGTAGCATAACATGCTTACAGAAAAATGCTCAAATGTGCTAAGGGTACATATATCAATATGCAATTATGTTTGTGTAATATAAAATGCTTAATAAGTCCATAATCGTCTAGAGGATGGAAGGCGCGAAGAGCGGAAGGCTATAAAATGTTTTTGCTTGTAAGTGTGGTTATAGTTTAGGTCTCAATTAGACCCGTTTCTCTATAACCATGGCTCTGGTACCAATCTGTAACACCCCCAATTCATGGATGCAGCGGAATTCAAACTGGGTGTTACTCGACGGCACAGTAGTCACAATAATAGAAAACGAACTCTAATTGAGTCGTTTTAAAAGATTTATCATTCAAATTATATAAATATCAGATATTACAAAATGAGGTCCCAGATGGTTCCATGTTTACAATTTACATTAAATGAGTTTTCGAATGATAATAAAATTTATAGCCCTCTTGAATATCTGTGCCCTTCCGTGCCATCCTTGATCATCATGGACCTAAAATACATGCTTAATAGGTCAACACAAAGGTTGAGTGATATTCATAGAGTTTGTTTAATGGTTGAACACAATATGTTGGTAGTATGAGTTAATTAGACTCATACTCATGGTTGGAAAACAAAATAATGGGCTACGTTATTATACGCCCATAAAACGTATTATACACTAAGCTTATGACACCAAAACATTAACGGGTACCAATATCAATCGGCGGAGTTATCCCGGTAGGTACTTTGCTAACATACCTAAATCTCAAATATTAGTGCATTTGTTTGAACTTAGTCAATACAAATGGGATTCGTCAATCCCAATAGGCCTATTCACAATATTCGCGCTCACTATTACTAGTGATTAAATGGTTCATAATAAGGGATATTGGTTTTAGCAAGGATAGTACTTAGTGAAAATAAAACAATCAGGCAAGCATACAATTGAAAAGCATTGTGTTCGGTTTAAAATAGCATGTATTCCCCCCAAGGGTTTGTAAAACAATTAAGTAATGGAAAGTGGGGCTATGAACTCACCTTAAGTTATATAGCAAGTAGAGAATGTGATGGTCGAATCGCGTAGGTTTCTATGAGCAACCTATAATAGAATGTTGCGATTTAGGATTGGAGTAAAGAATATAAAGAATTGCCTATATATATCTTGCATTAAGTCCATGATGTAGTACTTAGTATAGTGTAAGTCTTTGAAAAGAAATGGTTTATGAAACATGTATAGTTTATATATCGCTTACTACCGTTCGGGCCGACATAATTCAGAAGTCATGTAGTAAACATTCGAGGAGCCAGGACACTTTAATTCGTAAATCCACAACTCATCTCGACGGCTTACTTAATGAACTCCTCACATGAGGCTCCCTAATATTGTAGTATTTGATAAAATATATATATATAAGTTTTGATCCGAAAGGTTACTTGTCCAATATTTGAATAAACTTAGGAAAGTTTACTTTTAGATGAAGATTGTTATTAGAATGAGTTTCTTAAATCTTGTATGACAATTACGTGTAAGATCTCATGGTTCTTTTGATGGAGTAGATCCAAATTGCATGTTTAAGTTATCGCTAACTCTTTAGCTCATGTTTTCGCCTAGGTAAGTTTATATGGTCATTAGTCATGGCCTTGCCGTGACCTTTGGTCATTGTTCCATGGTCTTGAGACTCAACCTTGGCCTTAGCCATGGTTGTGGTCTTGGATTTAGGTCATTAGACCTCTTGGTTTCAATTAACCATAACTATTACATGGTCATTTGGTATAAAAATGGGCTGTTAAGAATTTGAAGAAAAATATCACTCGAAAAGCGTTTTCAGGGCTCGATCTTCTTTAATCCTGAATGAAAACGTCGTTCTGGACAACTTTCGTGTTTTAAGTTTTTGATGAATCGGACCAGAAGGGCCTCGAAAAAATACGGATTTTGATCAGAATGCTATTTTGGTAGATTCGGCGTTTTGGTTTCGCTAACTTCTTTTGGCCATAACTTTTGACTCGTGTACTCGTTTTAGGTGGTTCAAATTGCTATGTTTTCCTTTTTAAGTCCTATTTAACAGTAGGTAAGTGTCCAATATCATATTTATACTATTTTTGTCGTGTTTCTCCATAAAAGTCACTAGTTTTCTTGTTTATGTCTATATAGTTAACATATATATATCATAACTTGTTTTACCAAATTTTATACTTCATGAACATAATAACAAGACCATATATAGTAAGAATGAAATATAAATAGCATGAAAATGATATTTAGTAAGAAAGTATGTTAGGGTTTGCTTACAACTTTGGGCTTTCTAAAAGAAAGGAAAGTAACTAGTAAGGATAGGACTTTGATTGAACAAGCTTCTCTAGCTTCCAACTTCTTCAAGCCTTTGACACCAACTTGTGACTACTTGAGAAGGCACTTGAAGTCTCCACAAGACACTTCTTGTGTGGATGGAAGATCACCAAAGGATGGAAGAAACAAGGACTTTGGATCAATCAAAGCTTTACAAGAGCTTTGGAATTGATATGGAACTTGTATTCTTGAATAATACTTGAAGTATAAGATCAAATGAAGAGAGTATGTGTTGTTTATGGTGGTGAACGACCAAATGAGGAGGGGAGGGCTTTATAGGGCCTTGAGAAGGTGCTAGGAAGGTGACTAACCATGCTTGTTAGCAAAGCTTTGCAAGGTGTTGCAAGATTAGGCTAAACTTGGAGCCTAAGTTGCAAGGTGTTGAAATCTTGGACAAGCTTATCATCAAGACACCAAGTGTCATGGTGACTCTTTCTAAAGTCGTTTACCATAAGTATTGGATGACTAGATGGTTAAAATTTGGTATTATCTGGTTTACGGAGTCAGTTTTGGTTCCGGTAATCGATAACAGTAAGTATTTAAGTCCCGAAACTTAAAACCTGGTATCTTAAAAATATGAAACTTATAAATATGTTAAAACTTATCAATATACTCCATAATAAAATATAAAATGAGTGGTAAGTTCCATCGGGTTGCTTAAACGCTGCTAAAACTGGAAACGCGGGTCTAAAGCGCGTAATTCGCGTAAAACGCTGAACTGGAAAACGTAAAATTCCAAAACTTTTGGAATTGTCGTAAAATGAGAGAAACTCATATTTCTATTGTTTATAATGTTTTATGGGCATATCGGGATACTGGAATGACGTTTAAACCTAAAAGTATATCTCGGACACGGTTTCGTGATTTTTACAGAAATGATCCGACGAGTGTCAAACTCTCGGCTTATCATTAAAATATTTTAACTTACGAGAATATGAAATAAAAATTTCGGGAGTGAATAGTGAAAGTGAATAGTAAAAAGTGAATAGTGAAATTTTCAGGAATAGAAGTTAACCTGAAAATGTGAATTGTTACAAAGACTGTCACAATTCGTAATTTCAAGTCCTTGTTCAGATGTCAAAATTTCATTATTCATCTCAGAAAGTTACTATTCACCGATCACTATTCATCATTTTTTGTGTCAGTTTGAGATTTCGAGAAGCGTTCAGAAAATTTACTATTCACATGGCACTATTCATTTCCAAAGAGAAAACACTATTCATGTACTTTACTCATTTCATCGTAAATTTAGTTTACGGGTAATTAAATTCGCGTAACCAGTCAGGTTAAGCTGCAAATTCATGCATCGTCAGTAGGGACACTTCATATGGACTAGAAATGGCTTACATATCATTACAATAGCATTTCTATACTATTCCACTCGTAGGATATTCCAATTTCTATTTTTGGTATAATTGACTTTTTACGTATGTTTATTTTTAAATAAACGTTAACACGCGACCAATAATGTGACTAACACGTCCGACACTCCCGACTATGATCCTAATATATTTTTATATTCATTTTAATAATATATAAATTATATTATTAATTTACCCGGTATTTTGGAAATTTATTTAATTTATATCGTACGCCTAATTTAATTACGACGGTTTTCATAAAAACTAAACAATAACCATCCAAACACTCAATATTTATACCCAACATATTTTTACAATTTTTATGACTTTTTTATGTCCCGATTAACTCCGTTAAAATTTATTTTTAGTTAACTCGGTACCCGGTATTCCCTAAAACTATTAATATATACATAATAATACAAGAATTATACCAACTATCTTACACTAGCTACATGTTTTCTTCCCTTTTTCATAAAATGCAGCCCCCTTCATGATAATATCTTACAACTTTGAAAATGTTACCATTTCAATTAATGTATCCATTATTGGTTTGATTTATATAATATATATACTAAAAAGTTATCTTTCTCATCTCATTTCAAGATCTACAAACAAGAAACACTCTCTTTTTTTCTCTTCTTGGTGGTGCTCGACCTCAGCCCAAAAACAAGCAAGAAACCATAAATTTTTCAAGATCAAGTGTTAATTAAGTCTCATATGTATTTCTAGTTAGGGTTTTGTGATAAAAACCCAAGGTTTTATAAGTTTTCATCTCCATAAGCTCACTAATCTTTCAAGTAAGTGTATGAAACTCATTTTTATAATTTTACCAAGTTTTTATAATGTTCATATGCTATATATACTAGATCTACATGCATATGCTATTTATACCACTCCATTTTATACATATCTAATTTTTGAGCCATAGAAATTGATTATAGTTAGATCCTTGTTAGATCCACTTGATTTATGATGTTTAGGAACCCATGACACCCTAAGAAGGTGTATGGTAGGATTAAACTAGTTTTGTGGTGATTGAAAGTGGTGTGGTTGAAGTTGGAACAAGATTGGAACCCTAGAAATAGTTTTTGAAACATTACATATACCTACTGTCACTATTTTTAAAACGTGGGAAACTCAGTAGGTGATGGGTAATTTTTTACCAAAGATTTAGGAAATACTTTCAAAAACGAAGCCGTGGGCGAAAGAACGGATTAAAACGAGCTTATAACGAAGAAGTTATGATTTTTGCAAGTTACTTGACGAAAACTATTTTTCTGAAAAACTGCATGCTGTTTGACAATTTTCAACGGACAAATAGAGGCGTTAAACGTAACCTAGAGGAGGCAAGCTATCGAAAATATATTAATACATACTAAGACGAATCCGTGGATATAAAGAATGAGGAAAATGAACTTAAAACGACCAAGTTACACACGTTTTAAAATCGTCAAAACTATATATATATTTAGTCACTACTAGAAATAATATAACTACGTACTAAATGATATATTTTCTAGATTTCTTATACAAGGATTTTATTCTTAACTAACTGATTGAGGGAAAAGCAGTCAACTAAATTCAACCACGGATGTGGTCAAACAAGTCACACTCCTAAGGCTCAATGCTCCGCGGAAGTACAGTGTTTCCCCGGGTCGTTATGTCCCGACGAGGTGTGAATGGCTAACAAACGGCTTGTGATCGGGTAAATTTGGATGAAAAAGGGTTTGAGATTGGTTTAGCTAAGGAATCTACAAGGAAATAGCTTAAACAAGCTATATAAACAAGACTGGACGTTTGGAAAAACCAGAAACGTTTAAAACTTAAAACGTGTACGTTCACGTTTGAATAAAACGTAAACGCACAAAATTAAAAGTGAAAACTGAAAACCCCCAAGAGGTGAAAATGACTTTTTTACAAACTACAAGGTAAAAGAAAATTTTTAGAAAAAGAAAATAAATTTTAACACTAATTATTTATTTAATATTAATTAATTACTAATTATTACTAATTATTAATATTTAAACAACTTAAATATAAAACAATATTAATTAAATACTAAAAAGGTGAAAATAAAATTTCTAAAATTATAAAATAACTAAAAATAAGTTTTAAAAATAAAAATATGTATTTTTTGTCGTTTTATGATTTTTATATTAATTAATTACTAATTAACTAATTAAACTATTTTAAATTAAGAAAAATAGCAAATGAACAGTAAAAATTCTAATAAAATTTCTAAAATTATTTTATAACATATAAAAGCTATAAAAAATATAAAAACTAGATTTTACTTAATAAAAACTAATTATGCTATTTTAAACTAATTATTAATTAATAATTAATAAAACTAAGATTAATTCTAATAAATACTAGATAATAAAATAAAAATCTGAGAAAATTACTATAAATACTTTAATATAAGAGGTAATTAATAAAAATATAAAAATGACAAGTACTTAATTAAAATCTAAAAATGAAAAATAAAATTAAATAGAAACTATCACTTAAAAATTAAATTGTTTTTCTGGAATTTTTCTTTTACCAACCATTTTTTACAACTAAAAACAACAAACTTTTGTGAAAACAAATTTTCTACAACTTAAAAATAAGCACTGTGGATCTCATAAGCCTTGACAGTTGACTATCATTGACCAAACAAGGAATTGAGTTAAAATTGGCTTAAGTGGGACCCACAAGGGTAAAATCTGGTTCCAGTGAGTTAAGGAAACATGTTAAAGCAAGAATAAGCACAATTTTACCACAGAATAAGCAATAAGCCAACAAATAAGCACTTGGCTTATTGTGTTAGGACTGAAGCCAACAAATAAGCACTTGGCTTATTGTGTTAGGACTGAAAATGGGACAAGAGTTTGTGGCTAAATCAGGTGGGACCCACAGGGTTTTAGGTCAAACCACTGGTCAATAATGAAAGCCTACAAGGGGGGGGATGGAAAGGAACAAACTTTGAGGACTAAGGACCACTGAGGTGATCAGAAACCACCACCAAAGTGGTGGTGGTGGCTGTGTAACTGATGCAGCAGGGCATATACTTGCCCTGCAAGTGTCTTTGGGGCAAAGTGGGGCCCAGGGTAAAATTTGCAAAAATATACAAATGGTGGAAACACAAATTTGAGGTGGTAGACTTTACATAGGAACTAAAATCAACTCCTAAAGCAATGCACAAAATTCACATTAAATCCTTGAAGTTTGGGAAAAAACTGAAATGCATGAACTTTGACTTTTCACTTTTCTTATACAAGTTGACTAAAATGAGTTTTCAAGGATTCCAGGCGATTAATTAAGTTGTATTATCCTAAGATGCAACTAATTTAACCTATTTAAACTACTTATAAAACATATTAAGGACTATTACTAGTCTAATTCCTAACAGTGAAGCAGTTATGAAATGTGAAATAGAATTTTGACTTTTAACAAGTAAAACACCAAGGTTGAACCACTACTAATCTAAACTAGCCTAATGCATACTAATGGAGCAAAGAAACTAACAGATTAACAATGAGAGCACCAAGATCAAGCCTGTGCCAAACACCCCTTTAAGGACTGTCATGAAGGTTTTTCAAAGCAAATGGGCCATTTAGACCATGAATCTGATTTATATGGTTACCTTATGACACAGTAAGCTTAAATGAGCACCTAACCAACAACAATATCAACAAAACACAATAAATTATAAACAAACTAAACTAGCAGTTTAAAGCAAAATAATGAGCAACACTAGATTCTAATGAACAACCCTATGATTTCAGGCTATAATACAATTAACAAACATCAAATAGACACAAATAACTAAGGATGAGCAATTGAAAAGCTTTTGAATAGTGAAATTGCAAATAAGTAGAAAATTGAGCTTACAAGTGAATTCAAGCAGAAAACATGAGACAGGGAACCAACAACCATCTTAGCACCTCCCCATTGAGTTCAAATATCCATTGTAATCCAAAATACCAAGTTCCATTCTTTCCGCCACCTTCCTTGATGATTTTTTTATTTTTGAGCTATTTAATTTCTATTTTTGATTATTTTTGCCTAATGAACTAAAGCTGAGTAAATTACAAAGGAAACCTTATCAAACCTTTTATGTAACCTTTTTGAGCTTATCAAACTATAAAATAACAACTTGTTACCATGTTAGGGCTGAATAAAATTTTAAGTTAATAATGCTAAAAAAAAAACTGAATTCAACTGATAAAGCTAAAATTCACCATTAAAATGAGTTTAAATTACATTGAAACATTACAATCACAACTGAGAAGCTAATTAGAACAATGGAATTTAGAAATTTTATTAAAATGACTACACTACTAACTAATCTAATTAACTACCACTAACTACTTGCTTCCTTCCACTTTTTCTTGACTTTTATAGTCCCTGAGGTATCACTTTCTCTTTCCTACTCTGAATTATGAACATTGGATGAGCTGAGTGATTCCTGGCCGTTTGATTTAAATTAGGCGGGAAAAGATATTTTGGCAGCTAGGGGGTTACTTGGAGAATTTTGTGGGTCATTAATTGTATCTTGGAGTGTTGTGGTTTGGAAGGGAACATGGAGTGGGTTTTGCTGAGAAGAGGAGGGGGGAGGTTGCTTGTGCAGGGGAGTAGCAGGGCAAGTGGATGGGTGAAGGTGGAAGGTCAACGTGGGTTTGACCGTTTTTTTTATTTAAAACGGTTTGGGGTGAGTTTTTAGTGGGAGTGGGCTGTGGTTGTTGATGGGCCAAGGGTGATGTTGGGTTGTGAGTGGGCTAAGGGTAAAGGGTTTGGTTTGGTTGTTTTTGGGTATAATAACTACAAGGGTCCGTTTGTTTTGTAATTTGGAAACAACACAAGGACCATAAATGTAATACAACCAAAAGTGAGGGGCTGTTTGTGTAATTTTTTGAAAATATCCACCAGGGTTAATTTTGATAACATTTGAATATTATAAGGACAAAAATTAATATTTTCCAAAATTAAAATACCCGGGGACCAAAATTGTCATTTTTGAAAGTTTAGGGGTTAAACTTGCCATTTTGTGAAAATCTTTTATCCAAGGACCAATATTGAACATTTTGAATTTCCAAGGACTAAAAATGATTTTTCATCCAAAAATATCCCACCAGGGACCAAATCTGCCAAAGTTTGAAACTCCAGGGACCAAAACTGTAAATTCTCAAAACTTTTCCAATTTTTCACCAAAGGACTAAATATGATAACTTATGATTTCAAAAGGACCTTTGGTGATAATTTTCTATATTTTGAATATCCAGGGACTAGTTTTGTATTTTATAAAAGTTGGGGGACTGAAACTGCCAATTTTGCAAACTTTGTGCGTTTTTCATTTGTTTTTGCTCATTTTGCATCTAAAACATATAAAACACAATTTTGAAATATTTTTAGTATTTTGATGCATTTCTGAGTATTTTTGTATGTTTTGCAGTTCAGATTAGACCAAAAATGATGAGTGTTTGAGCACTCATCACTAACGAAGTACGTACGACCCAAGGTTTATTTATGCGACTACTAGACGTTATCTTAAGGTTTTCAAAACGAGGAATATGACACTAACATTTTATATACGATATATTATGACAAGTTTCTATACTCCTAATTGGACTTATTTTTCCTAAGTATGGAAATTACCTACTTTGACGATAACAAGTATTTTCAATTTACGAGTGGTATAAGTATCATGTGCATGAATATTCATTACAACACTTCATGATCTAAAGTAGATCGTTATTACTCATATTAGGTTGCGGCTAGTGTTTGCGCCTTGTTGTCCCGATTATTTCATCACATTGTACTATCACTTCAGGTGAGTTTTCATAGCCCCGTTTTCAATTACTTATTTGATTTCAAATCCCACGGGGGAGAATACATTGCATCAATTACTTTTGTACATGCCCAAGTATTCAATTCCATACATTGCTTAAGTTGCCTTACTACCAAGTTAAGTCCCCTTTATTATCATGGACCGTTAATTATAATGCCAAGCGAGAGTGAGTGGATAGATCTATCGAGGGTGACGCCTCCATTCGTGTTTGGGTTGCTCCAACGGGTACGAATGCATTTCATGTCTAAACTATTTGAGTGTCTGGTAAACACTCCTTTGGGGCCAATACAATATTATGTCTAGCTTCGAGGTCATGAGCTTAAGAGACAATGTAGCATTTTTGACAATTTGTCGGTTTACTTTATACTTGTGGTTTATGTACATACGATTTAACTTACAAACCTATGGAATTCACCAACATACGTGTTGACGTTTTAGCAATGTATTTTCAGGTTATTAAGGTAGCTCCTGCTTGCATGCATTTGGACCTTCATGGAGTCGCGGAGTCGACGCGTCTCACATATATATTTCCTGCACTTATGAAACGTTTGATCTGGATTGAACTTGTTTTTCATAAACTTGCAATACCTTTTTGGGACCTATGTTTTGTAAACTCTGAATGTTTTAATGATCAAACGATGTATTTTTCCAAACGACACTTTAGGTCGTTCAATGTAACTGTAACTGTGGTGCTATGACAGTCACCCCTAGGTGTTCCATTCCGCTGCCATTCAGGTATTTTGGGGGTGTGACAGATTGAGTCACATAGGTCTTTACACTGAACTTTCAAAGACTCATTTTCCGTAACCAATTTAGCCATATTACATTCCAATTCAATGATTTTTGTTTCCATAACATTAATGTCATGTTTAACTTTGGCTTCATTACTTTTCTCATGCATGTTGATTCGAATTTTCAAATTATTGATCGTTAAGTTTTTGTTTTGTAGCTGAGCTTTCAAATCATTTATTTCAAAAAATTCACGAAATTTAGGGAATTCCGTATGCTTACATGGTTTGTAAATTTGAAGACTTTCTTCCTTTTGTTGAATTGATATTTCAAGTGAAATACAATGTTTCTCAAGTTGTAAAAATCTATTTGAAAGTTCATCAAAAACATGTTTATCAACCATATCATTTGACTTAAAGGACTCAGCCGTAAACAAAGAACTTGAAGCATCATCACGTTCAACATCCTGATCAGTTTGTTTAAGTATGTTAGCAGATGTATATTGTTGAACAGTTAAGGTTACCTCAGCACATGACACCTGTTCATTATCTGGTATGATGTCTGCATCCGTATCTTGTGTGCCACGGGTTGCTGAACTGTTGTATGGGTTAAGCTTCTCTGTCTCTGTTCCTATGCACTTAGTGTCAACTGATCCAACATCTGATGAGTTACCCAAATCAATATTGATATCTCTTAATTGCACCCGACTGTCATTCATCATAATGTCACACTTTCGTTTGTGTAGTGCTCTTTCATCAATGTACTTCACAACATTACTCATGCATTTGTTTAGTGTTTCTCTGAACGCATTAACTTCAATTCCAGTGTAATTAGTAAAATACTTATTAATCATTTGATTCTCAGTGTATTGTGAATCAATGAACACTTGGAGTTGGTTGTTAATCACACACAAGGCAGCCATGGATCTTCCTTCAGAAAAATTTCCTTTGTCAAGTTGTTGTTCAAGTTGGTCTAAATACTGAGTAATTTTGACAGTGAAGGTCTGAACATCTTGACCAAAGAGTGATGTGAAGGCACGTTCGTACGCGAATGCATGTTCGTATCCAGTTAAGTATCCAGGTCGTTCAAATAGAACCTTAAGATGTGAGTGAAGTAGTTGAAAACATTCAATGCAACTGTCCTTTGCATTATCGAGCAATTTAAGTGGCTGATGGAGTTCATTCTGTTGAGACTTCGAGCACGGAGATTCCATTTTAGCATTATCAGACTCAAACACATTAATTTGTTGTGAAGGGTTGGAAGTCTTATGTACATCGATCATGTCGTACAATTTAAGTATCTCAGGTATGACTGAGTCTAAAGAATTTGACATGATGTGGACGTGCACGGGATTTTACACTTCTATGATTTAAACCAAGAAATAGATTCTTTCGCGGGATTTTACAAAATCAAGAAGAGGTAATCGGAATCTGAAGGTAAACTCAAACTGGAGGTAATCTCAATCTGAAGGTAAACTCAAACTGGAGGTAATCTCAATCTGAAGGTAAACTCAAACTGGAGGTAATCTCAATCTGAAGGTAAACTCAAACTGGAGGTAATCTCAATCTGAAGGTAAACTCAAACTGAAGCAAACCACAAACTTGAGCTAACCGCAAACTTGAACTAACCACAAACTTTAGCTAATCACAAACTTGAGCTAACCACAAACTTGAGCTAACCGCAAACTTGAGCTAACCGCAAACTTGAGCTAACCACAAACTTGAGCTAACTACAAACTTAAGCTAACCACATACTTGAGCTAACCACAAACTTGAGCTAACCGCAAACTTGAACTAACCACAAACTTGAGCTAACCACAAACTTGAGCTAACCACAAACTTTGAGCTAACCTCTAAACACAAAAATACAAGAAAGTCTATCTTGCCAGTTTATCTTTTTCCCGCTTTTGAGTTAATCTCAACCAAGAAACAAGCTAATCTCAACCAAGAAACACAAAAATACAAGAAAGTCACTATCTTGCCAGTTTGTCTTTTTCCGCTTTTGAGTTAATCTCAACCAAGAAACAAGCTAATCTCAACCAAGAAACAAGCTAATCTCAACCAAGAAACTTGCACTAAATCACATCAAACATCAACCTAACAACTAATTCAACCTACCCAAGTGAAAAATTAAGTATTACTAACACCTCAAAACACAACAATACCACCAAATCATCAACAACACCACAAACAAAAATCAATTCGAGGTGATTTCTTGAAAAACATTTTGAACCAAAACAATGAACCACTAAGCCAAGCCACAAATTTGAGCACCAACAATCCTAGGATGAAACCTTAGCTCTTGATACCAATTGTAGTATATTCATAATTGTAACATGTATGGTTTAGTGGTTGGATTGATTCAAGAAAGATGAATAAGAAGAGAGTTTAGAGAGAGAAAGTGAGTTGGGTGTTTCTAGAGAGAGAAAGAGATGAGAGAAAATGTAATCTTAGATTAAGAGAAGTGAAAGCACCAACCCTCTCCACATGTGGAGAAGGGTATATATAGTTTCCTACAAAAAAGATAAAAACGCCCACACCCGGGCTGTGGATCAGGCATAAAGTGGGTAAAGACATGTCCTTCTTCCACGATGTTACTTAAACTAATTCTAACTAATAACTAAACTAACTAACTACGAGCTAACTTAAATGCTATTACATCAATTAGGTGACCGAGTCTTCTATAGGAATAATTGTATTCCTAACATTGTCCGTTTTTAACGTTCTTGTCCATTTTTTTACGTTTTCATCCATTTTTTTAATTTTTATGTTTTCATTTGTTTTTATTAGTTTTTGTCCGTTTTTTTTAATTTTTGTCTGTTTTTTACGTTCTCGTCCATTTTTTTACGTTTTCCTCCATTTTTTTTACGTTTTTGTCTGTTTTTTATGTTCTCGTCTATTTTTTTTTATCTTTTCGTCCGTTTTTTTTACGTTTTGTCCGTTTTTTTACATTCTCGTTCGTTTTTATACGTTTTCGTCTGTTTTTTTTTTTTACCATTTTGTCTGTTTTTACGTTCTTGTCCGGTTTTTTACGTTTTTGTCCTTTTTTTATGTTCTTGTCCGTTTTTTTACGTTTTCGTCATTTTTTTACGTTCTCGTCTGTTTTTTAATCTCTCGTCCGTTTTTTTACATTAGCATCCGTTTTTATACGTTTTTGTCTTTTTTTTATGTTTTCGTCCCCTTTTTATACATTTTGTCTGGTTTTTTAGTTTTCATCCATTTTTAAACGTTTTAATTTTTTTAATGTTTTTGTCATTTTTCTCTTTTTTGTGTTATATAATAGACGAGAGTGTAAAAAAATGGACAAAAACATTTAAAAAAAGGACAAAAATGTAGTAAAAAAACGGACAAATACGTAAAAAAATAATAGAGAAAAACATAAAAATACGGATGAGAACGTAAGAAACGGACAAAATGTAAAAAAAACAGACGAAAACGTATAAAAACGAACGAAAACATAAAAATCGGATAAAACGTAAAAAATGGACGAAAACGTAAGAAAATAGACGAGAACGTAAAAAAAAGTGGAGGAAAACTTATAAAAATGAACGAAAACATTAAAAAAATGATAAAAACGTAAAAAAACGGATGAATACGTAAAAAAAGGGATAAAAACGTAAAAAAAAATGGAGGAAGACGTAAAAAACGGACGAAAATGTAAAAAATTGACAAAAATATAAAAAAAAATGACAAAAACGTATAAAAACGAACGAAAATATAAAAAACGAATAAAACATAAAAAAAAATGGACGAAAGCGTAAATAAAAACAGACAAGAACGTTAAAAAACGGACAAAAACGTAAAAAGACGGACGAAAACGTAAAATTTAATGGACTAACGGTGCAAAAAATATTAACGACCTTTTTTAATGGGGTAATTTCATATCTCCCCTTTCTTTACCTGGAAATTTCATATATACTCAAACATGCATTAAAAACATTGTACATTATGCATTCAATACTTGCACTTTGGGTATATATGAAATTAATCTTAAAAGTAGGGTGATATATGAAATTAATCATTTTTTAATTGATTTTAGAAAATAAGGACTAACGGTGCAAAAATTATTAATAGAGGGACTAACGTGCAAATAACTTAACGGATAAACTAACGACTCATCCAAATTAAGGACTAAATGAGTGACAAGTTTCAAAAATAGGTATCTTTGGTGTAATTAAAACGAGTTAAGGACTAAAATGCGATCTGAGTAAACCACGGGACTATCCGTGTAAGTTTTTCTAAAAGATAGTATTTTTATCTCATTATTTTTGCTTTACTAAGCTATTTACAGAATTAATATGCACGAGCCTCATATGAAACGAGCTGGGTAGCCCGCGCGTTGCTGCGGGGACGTTTTTTTTTTTTAATTTTATTTTATGCATAAAAGAAATGTGTGCTTAATTATAGTTGTAATAGCTAAGTTATTAGTATTTATATTCGTTTTTATTGGAAAAATTATCTTGAGAAAAATGTCGCAAGTTTCATAATTTTTCGAGTCCGTTTGTTACGTCAAATGGGTTCTGGATTGCTTTTACTAAAAGTTTAGCCTAGTTGGCAGTTTCACCCCCTCCGCCCCATGTTTTTATTTTCACCCTTGAGTTTGGTTTTGCCCGCGTTTGGCCCCTCCTAAAAATATAGAGTATTGCTATACTCACATAAAATTTACAAAAACTAACCAACACAATGACATGGCATAGGGTGAGTAGGATCCCACTAAATCTATCTCTTTCTTTTTTATTTATCTCTTTTTTTATAATCATATAAATACTTATCTTTTTTCTTTATTGTTTTTCCTTTTAATTACACTATCTTTTTATAATCATACAAAATCAGCATATAAAAGCACTTATAAGCTGTTAAAAACAGCAGTTATAAGCTGTTAAAAATAGCACTTAAAAGCTGTTAAAAACGGCATATAAAAGCTGTTAAAAACAGCATACAAAACTGTAAAATATGCTTCCAAACACCCCTTTCTCTGCAGTTAAAATCAGCACTTAAAAGCTGTTAAAAACAGCATACAATGCTGTAAAATGTGCATCCAAACACCCCTTTCTATACAAGTACCATTTCATTCATCTCAGAACTATACAAAAGTGTCCAACACTTCATGTTCGTAAGAAACTACACAAAATCATAATCTGAGATAAATTGAAATGTGATGACAAAAATACTAAACACCATCTATGCAGGATTAAGTGTCGTAGTTGGAGGAATAGTTGTTGTATTCGGGGAAGGTTAAGTGTTGCAGTTGCGAAGGATATTGTGGATGTTGCATAGCATAATTTGGAACGAATCCATCATAGTGAAGCGGAAAACTAGCATACCCATTGTGATTTATATCACTCGGAACAAAGGAGTCTTTATTTTCCTGCAATCAAACACAACAGACCATTATAGATATGGTCAAGCATAAGAACATAATAGTAACACATATCTTAATACCTTGTTTGCCTTCTTAGAACGTTTCTTCGTTGTTTCGTTACCCTCGACTCCAATATTATCAGTATCTTGCAATTTCTACAATCACAATAAACATAAAATGAAAAGGACAGACATATTCATTAACTTTTTGACGGAAATAAATTGTTCAACAGGAATACCTTCTTCTTTTTCTGGGTTTTTGTAATGATTTTCTCAGATATGGACTTGATTCTTCCCGCTGGACGACCTTTTCCAGTCACTGTTTTAGGATCATTGATCTTATCTTTATCCTTGGTAGGAGCACTCATATGTGGTGTACAAATGGGGCTACTAGCGCTAGTTTTTCCAACCAAAATTTCACTCTTTAATTCATTGACTCGATCAAGAACAAGAGTACATTTTTCGTCTAGCTCGGATGCCAAGTCTGCAACTTCAGAGAAAGCATTACACATTTTGTCATAACGACGCCCAACATCTGAGACAACCCAATTACTATAACTTACTTTAGCCTTAGTATGCCTTCTCTTAACATCTTTTCTCCATCTTCGTAAAATGTATTTATTTGGAACTAAATATATATTCTCATTGGTGAGTACCGTAAGTGCATGCCTACACAACATATACATCTAATGTCACATTCTTCATGCGAATCACCCTTTCTGAACCAAACTGAAAATTGCTTCTTTACTATTTCTTCATTATCCATTACATCCTCAAAGACTTCATATTCTAAATACTCATTTTGTGATTTTAAGGAACCAATCCCACAATACATTTTTCCCGTCAACTCTTCCCTAAATTCTTTAAACTTAGCATTGGTTAAAACACTCTTCATTTGTTCTTCCATGGCATAACGAGTAATCGGTGGGTACCACGAATTGTAGGAATTAAAATCTTCTATGTTCTCCTTCTCGGTCCTATCCCTCAATGCATTTTCATATTGTTCCACAAATTGCTTTAAGGTAGTTTTCTTATTTAAATATTTATCAAAAAATGAATTAATGCTCTCACTACGTTGTGTAGTAGACATCCCTGCCCAGAAAAAATGAATTAATGGCGTTGGGAGCACACCCTGACATACATGTAAGCCATGACTTAAAGAGCCATGTAAATGTCTTAGTATCTTCATTTGAAATCAATCCACAACCAAGCAATATTGATTGTCCATGATGATTTACCCTTACAAAAGGAGCCATTGGCATCTCATACTTATTTGTCAAATATGTTGTATCGAATGTGATGACGTCCCAAATTCCTCATAAGCCGCCCTACACCTTGCATCTGCCCAAAACAAACTCTTTAGTCTATTTTCCTCGTCCAATTCCCATGCATAAAAAAACTCCCGATCTGTAGACTGAACCTTTGTGAAATAACTTTGAATTGCTTCAGCATCACCTTCTCCAAAATTTAACCGTTTAACTTTATCAACATAGTTACGACAATCTTTCTCCCTAAATGGTAGATTTTCATATCCCCCGCTCTCCACAACAAAGGTATTAAAACTCTTATTCATTCTTACTCCCGCTCTTTGATGGATTTCAAGTTGTCTTTTCACACGTCTATTTACTACCCGATGACAACGATAAAAGCGTCCTTTGCTGGGACTAAAAGGGTGATTATGTTCAAGGCTAACTTTCGTCACATACCACTGTTTATCAGCGGCAAGAACCGCACAAACTCTAGCGCCACAATTTGTTTTTGTAATGGGACGAGGGTTTAAGGTATTTTTGGCGTTTGACGTCGACTTCTGAGCCCGATTACAAGCAACAGTAACGTACTTTGTTTCTTCATCATTCTGAGATTTTTGGGAAGATCTTTTGAATACTCCAAATCCCTTTTTCTTTCCATACGTTGCATAAAAATCAGCAAGTTCTTCAATAGTGTCAAAAGCCATGCCAATTTTCGATTCTTTAATCCCTTCTTCATTCAATATTTCGCAATTAGTTTCTTTTTCCAAGTCAATACAACAATCCCTACCATTACCAAATATCAAATTATGATCAAAGAACACCTAAAAACTCATTCGATTTTCTATAATCAATAAACTAAATTACTTTTCACAACTATAATAAAAAATCAAAAATATTTATAGCAGTAAAAGGACTTACTTAGTTCCTTCATTGTCAGATTTCACATTATGAGTTTCGGGTGATTTTGGTGTTTCTGAAAAATCATCATCATCATCATCATCATCATCATGTAAAGGAGAAGAAATATATGATGTTTCACTTGAATCATATGAAGAAGATGAAGATCGCTTCATCAGATGGAGAAGATGATAATAGATTTTTAAGAAAAAAGATACAGAGTAATTAGAATTAACTTTTAGTTTGATAAAAGAATTATACTAAAAAAGAAAGATAGAGAGAGATTTAGTGGGATCCTACTCAGCCTATGCCATGTCATTGTGTGGGTAAGTTTTTGTAAATTTTATGTGAGTGTAGCAATACTCGAGTATTAAATATTTAAATGTCGACACTTTGCAGATGTATTCTTTGATTAGTCAAATCGTTAAATTACTTTGTTTTCTTTACAGCAATATGTCTATATAATTTAATTTCATATGTTTTATATAACTAAATTGTATAATGCAATTCATATTATTATTCTATTACCGTCTATATCATTCAAACATTTGTAATTGTTTTGACATATTAAAGGAAAAAATAAGCAATTTCTTTATAAAGAGTACCCAAGTCATAAGATTTGCAATATTGGGTTCATTTTATTTAAAATTTATTATAAAAAAATAAGAAGTTGATTTAAAAATGTTAATCATTATTTAAAGATGTTTTTATTGATATATTTTTTATAAAAAAAACTGCTAAACATTCATTGGATAATTGATAAAGAAAATTTGTTATATAAAAATATTGAAAAAGCAATAGTTTAAGGTAAAGATATATAATATATAAATGTAAAGAAATAAAATAAAGGATAGTTTTTTGTAAATTGCTAAATACTTTAAGGGTATGTTTTAAATTTTATTTTATTTTTGCAAATACTCCGTAACTTATATTGAACTTCAATAATTTTTTTTAGAAAATTGTACCTTAGTTAAAAGTTTGCAACATTGAGTTCATTTGTTCGCAACTTAAAGACCTTTTCAACGATATTTTTTTATAGGGAAATCATTAGATATTTGTTAGATATTTGATAAATAAAGTTTACTATATATAAAAAAATCATAAATAACTAATAGTACAGGAAAATTTTAATAACTTGTCACATAGTTGGGGGATGTTGCGAATTTCTTTTTAAAAAAATAAAGTCATTTTTTTTTAAATTATTAGATAGTTTAAGGGCATGTTTTGAATTTTATTTTGTTTTTACATAAAATATGTATTCAACTTCAACATTTTTCTATAAAATCGTATGTTAGTCAAAAGTATTTCAATATTGTTCAAAATTTAAAGACATTTTCATCAGCATATTTTTTTTATGTGGAAATCGCTAGATGTTTATTAAATATTTGATAAATAAAGTTGCTATATAAAAAAAACGTAAATAGCTAATAGTATAATGTGGTTTTCGTAACTCGTCTTATAGTCCGTGGGTGTGTTGCGGAATTATTTTTTTTTTATAATTCCTGAACGACATGATCCGGTATAGCTAATGTATATATGTACAGTGTGGTTAAATGAGTAATTACCAATATCCACACAATAACGAAAGGGTAATTAGTTAATTACGTATGTCCACAATCTAACTAACTAATCCATCTTATTCATCAAAGGCCGGAGGGTCCTCTCGATGCGTATGGGCATCTCTGGAATCCCGCTTCGTGGCCGTGACAAGTTCACATGAGCAACAAATGCTGGATTGAATGTTCCAACATTGACATTTAAACTACAAATTTAATGTATTCATTTTCACATATATAATGTTGCAATATGCAATCCAATACAATCATACAATGTCACACTAAACATTTAATAAGATAAAGACGCAATGAACATTCATTGATATTGATTTTGATATCTCTGGCATAGTAAACCATTCAAAAAATGTGGTTTTGTTTAAAAGTAGTGGTTTTGTTTGGTTTGTGGTAAAGGGCACATAAAGAGCTCCATAGACGGGAATCACGTGTCTACAACAAGGTTTCACATGACAAATTCCTTTTATTTCATAACATCTTAAATCAAAGCTGTAATAATTGTTTTAGTATTCAATTAAAGAAAGATTTGCTAAAGATACTCACTAGGCATCTTTTAAGACTATAAGAGAATGGGGTAAGTTGTCAGTGAGTTATAACTTAACTTACTATCACGTCATCGCCACATCAGCTTTTTCTTTTAAATTGTAACTCATCACTTTCCACCATGGTAACATAACTCACCTTAACTCACATTCACCTCAATTATTTTCAAAACTCTAAACTTTAACAAATACTTCATCTATTTAAAATCATAACATTAATTCGATCACATTACAATACGGAATTAAAAAAAAATATATATATATTCATTCTTGACGAGAAGGCAATCTTAATTTCTTGATGATTCGGTCATTTTCCATATTGACCAATGCCACGTATGTTGGATCTTTGCCGGTAGTGTCAAGCATCAAAAATTCTAACTCCTTCAACCTTTGTTGTGTGGCTTGGTTTTCTGCGGTCGCCTGATACGCCTTAACCGCTTCTTCACGTTTTGACCGATACTCTTCGCGCATAATCTTCCCGAAATTGAACGAAAAAAAGGAACCACCGGCGTGCCTCCGGTGCTTGTCGTTGTATCGGATTTTTGTTTCTTGGAAGCCCGCTTTTTTCCAATGGGTCGTGGTTCTTCATCATGACCAAACAAAGCCTCGTTTGTTTGGCTTGGGACGTCACCGGTTAAATCAATCGCCGCCGGCGCGTTCCATTTTTGATGTTTACGCAACACGTTCCAAGCTTCTTCATTCGTGAACGGCGGGTTTTCTTGACGATACAGCTGGTTAGCCCGTGTTAGGATATCAACTTCACTTTCACCACTTTTTTGCTCGCGTTGCACCTTTTTGAAAAAAGCGTTGAACTTAGTGCAATCACGGTTCAACGTTTTCCACTTAGATTGTAGCATATCCTTGTTACGTTCTTTTGAATTTATTCTATTGAACTCTGCTTTTATCCGTTGCCATAACGTATCCTTAGATTGGGAACGCCCGACCTTCGGATCCTCTTAACATGTCACACAACACTCAGCAAGTAATTTTTCTTCCCCTGGCGTCCAACGCAAGTTCCTCACTTTTTCAGCATCTTCTTCCTCGTCTTGTACAGGGTCTTTGGATTTTTTTTGCCTTACGTTTTTCACGACTTTTTGGTTTTGTAGGAGAAGTAGGTGTTTCCGGAACTTCATTTGTTTCCGTTTGGGAATGTTGTGATTGTTGAGTGAATTGAAGATTTTGAAATTAGAATTTAGGGTGTTTTGTTGGCTTTCGTTCCAATATTGAAAAGCTTGATGTTGTGCGAAAACTTCTTGACTCGACATACCGAATTCGTTTGGGTTACCCCAATTCGGATTTGACGACGAGCCCTCGTTTGGGTTATTCCAATTCGGATTTGAGGAAGAACCCGCGTATCTGTTATTCCACCCACCACCGAGAAGATTCGTAAACGAGCTGTCATTGTTGTTGTTGTTGCCGCCCGACATTATTATTATTTTTTTTTTGCTAATAGAAGTGCATTGTAGATTATAAAGAGTTTTGGAAGTGTGAAAAAATATTGTGTGGGTGAATGGGCATTTATAGTTGTAATAAAATGGGTTTGAAAAAGTTTTTTTTTTTTTTTTTTTTTTTTTTCTACTTAAAAAAAAAAAAAAAAAAAAAAATCCTAGCCGTTTACAACGGTTATAATTTATAGGGGTTGAAGCAATGCTTCAACCCCTATAAATTATAATCGTTGTAAACGGCTAGGATTTTTTTTTTTTTAATCGGGGCTAAAAGTAGCCGTTGTAAGAGCATTTTTTTTTTTTTTTTTTTTTTTTACACAAAATGACATTTAACGCACGTTATGCGCTTGACTCGCCGAGTTAACACACAACTTAACGTTTTGGCCGGTAAGTTAACGCACCGCATTAACTTGGTGCGTTAAAGTTTAACGTGAAGTGCTCGGGCACCTTACCTAGTGCTCTAAGTTGCGAATTTGTTCCTCTTTAATGTAACTAACTTAATCAATAACTCCATTAGACAAAATGATTTTATTTTAAAATTTTAAAAATGAATAAAGCAATTTTATTGAAATATTTTCAAAGTCGAATAGTTCAAATGCTTTCTAAAGAAAAGTTCAATGCAAACCATTGATACTTTAAAATTATTTAATGAAAGATGATTTAATGCTCTATATGATAGTGTAATTAGTATTACCGAACAATCTACGATTTATGAGATACTTAATTTTTACAAAAGATAATTGTTAGTGCAAATAGTAAAGTATTCTTATTTCTTTCAATCTTAGTGCGACCATGCTCTCAATTGAGCATGTCTAGTCAGCAATGTCATCGATCATGATGAAATTCTACCATGACTAGAGTTGAGTATCATCTCAATCAATACCAGCATTGGTGTATATAAACAACAGTAAGCTCCTTTTCTAAAATACGTAAATAATGAAAAACACATGAGTTTAGCAGAATCATCCATTATTAATAAATATTATTATCAGTATATATTAAACTAATGTATTTGCACGAAATTATAAATATA
Source organism: Artemisia argyi (assembly GCA_030686995.1). Classification (NCBI taxonomy): domain Eukaryota; kingdom Viridiplantae; phylum Streptophyta; class Magnoliopsida; order Asterales; family Asteraceae; genus Artemisia; species Artemisia argyi. The sequence goes on along the minus strand of CM060694.1, from coordinate 87,579,205 downwards.
AAAAGAAAAACACGAGTTGTTGTGACATGTAAATGAATACACGAGATTATACATATACGAACGACTCATGTTATTCCTCTTTATGAGATTAAGTAAGGATATCCCGAAAGAGTATTATTTTATAAGTATCAGCATTCAATAACAACTCATGTTATTTCTCTTTATAAGTTTAACTCGTGCATGAGTTTAAAAATCGGCGTAAATTATTATTAATATGAATATAAATATCAAAATGAAAGCATGACTTCACAAATTACTGTGAGATAAAAATAAATAGACAAGATTCTACATATAGCAACGACACATATTTTTGAAGGTCATTATGTGCTACTAAATACACATAATGTCTATAACATGATATCAATAATTAAATGTAAACAAGATCAACATAAACACCATGACGGTTAAAACAAAGTCAAAACCTTCGTGCAAAAAAAATATATACAAAATATTAATCGATATTAACATATAATGAAAAAATTATGTAAAAACTCGTGCATACACGGGTATTATAATCATATAAGTATTAAAAGTTTAACAAAATTTTATAGAAAAATCTCAAATATTACAAATCCATGGATTTATAAACTATTACAATATATTATCAGCCTAGACCCTGTGCATGCACAGGTTCTAAAACTAGTAGTTTGACAAATCTAATTCAATTTAGACTCTTATTAGTCAATAAGACGATTGATTTTACAATTGCTCTCTCTTGTTGGTAAAAAAAGTAATTATCACAAAACAATTTCTTTTTGGATCAAGATCCTTTCAAGTTAGAGTCAAACATTATTGATCATGTTCTTTTATTGTGAGAGTGAATTAATAGGTGGGTCTATAATTTTTACTAAAAAAATATTTTATGTATTTATCTTATTTGTGATTGGTGAACATGATGTATCATGTTTGAATCAACTTTAGAGGATCTCAATTCTGTCATTTTTTCTTATTATTATATAAAAAATTGACATGTTTATATTGTTTAAAAATTATCTTTATGGTTTGAAAAATGGTATTTTATTGCATGAAATGAAACGAGTTAGGTTTGTTGTCATATTTGCAGTTTCAGATCTTATCAAGAATTGTATTGTTTTATAGAGTTGACATGAATATAGATCTCATATTTGTCATAAATATAGAGAAACAGTTTTAGCCATCAATTTTTCATCTAAATTAATAAAACATTATTTTTCACCTTTATTGTTAAAACAACATATCTTGCAAACGGTAAATCTTCCAACTACAAAAAATACACTATCGCGACGATAATTAAATTACATATCTATAGATAGGCACTTCTTAAAAATTCTGATGATTTTTTTTTTTAAAAATTTTCGTCCAGAAAAATCACATGTGATTTATAAACATCACATGTGACTTGTAAAAATCACATGCGATTTGTAAATATCAATCACATGTGACTTTTACGAATCACATGTGATTCTTACAAATTACGTGTGATTTTTCTGGGCGGAAATTTTGATAAAAAAAAGTTCGGCGAAAGTATATAGAAGCGCATATCTATAGAAAGATAATTTAATTCTCATCGCGGTGGTGTGATTTTTTTCGGGTAACGATTAACGGTTTGCAAGATATTTAATTTAAAAAAAAAAAAAAGAGTTAAAGTTTATTGTTTTTGTTTTGATCAAAAAAATGAATGACCAAGATTGTTTCATTAGATCTATGACAAATATGAGATCTATATTGAACTTTTGCCTTGTTTTATATGACACTAAACCAAATCCACGTTATAATTTTAATGTGTCTGATGTGTCTCCGCTTCTAAAATCCCATGCCATTGCCATCAATGATTCAAATTGGCAAAATGCTATGCTTGATGAATAAAATAGGCTTATTAAAAATAATACTTGAATTCTTATGCCACGACCACCGGATGCGAACAGCGTTTATTCCACGTGGTTGTTTAAGCACAAATATTTTGCAGATGGATCTTTTAGCAGGTATAAGGCTCGCCTTGTTGCTAATGAGTTCAATAAGCAGGTTAGTGTTGACTGTGATGAGACATTTACCTGGTTGTTAAATCAGAAACCATACGTACGATACTTAGTCTGGCGGCTTCTAGACATTGGCTGGTTCATCAACTTGATGTTAAAAATGCCTTTTTACATAGATCGTTATCTAAGACAATTTATTTGCATCAGTCTCTAGGTTTTCGGGATCCGTAACATCCCTATCATGTCTGCCTATTGAAGAAGTCTTCATATGGCCTTAAACAGACCCCTTGAGCCTAGTTTCAAAGATTTGCAAGTTATGCTACTCATGTTGGTTTTTATCACAACCGTTATGACACATCATTGTTTATTTACCGGAAGAGCTTGGATACAACTTATTTATTATTGTATGTGGATGATATTCTTTTGACTGCTTCTTCTACAACATTCTTACAACAGATTATCTCATCTTTACATTAGAAGTTCCCTATGTCTGATCTTTGTCCACTAAACTATTCTCTGGGCACGTCGGTTACACGTACTGATGCCTGGATGTTTCTCTTTTATCAAAAGTGTGCAGTGGAGGTTCTTAAATGTACTAGTATGCACAATTGTCAAACATGTCGCACTCCTATTGATACCGAGTCCAAACTTGGTGTGGATGGTGTTCATGTTGTTGATTCGACTTTATATCAGAACCTTGATGTCGCTTTATAGTACCTTACATTACTAAACTAGACCTCTCTTACTCGGTTCAGCAAATTTGTTTATTAATGCATGACCCTCGGAAGCCGCATCTTGCTACTCTCAAGAGGATCTTACGTTATGTACATGGTGTAGAACCGTAGAGGGGGGTGTGAATACAGTTTCTTCGGCTTTAAAGACGTTTAAAAACTTTAAGCCTCAAAGAGAACCAAGTGGTTGTATAATAAATCCAAATAACCACAAACACAACCAAAGTATATAAAACAAGTAAAGAGAGACACCACGATATATACTGGTTCGGGATGGGGGGTTTATACCATCTGTACGTCTAGTTGCGAATCCACGACACTGATACTATTACACTAGTATAATCCTTTAGGCGGACTATAAACAGTTACAATTCACTCCACCGATATTCACCAATATCGATGCTCACAAAGAAGGAGTTACTCCCACGGTATTCCACCCTCGGAAACCACCCTAAAGAATCTCGTGATTCGACTTAACCTAAGGGTCACCAAGACCACTACCAAGACTTCCCACCGGAAGTATCAAACCCCAACTAGATCCCCAATGATCTAGGCTTGGTCACCAAGACACAAGACTTCTCTTACAAACAAATAGATGAATGAATAAGTGTTTGTTTAATCAAGCCCTAACCTAACCTAGAGACTCGATTGTAGTAGAAAGGGTAAAGATAAGAAGACCCTCGATACAATCACAAGAGTGGATTAGGTTCTTGTGATTCTTCACTTGCAAAGAAGATGTGTTCTTTCAATAGATGTTAGTGTGAAAGATTAAGAACACAAGAGATAGAATTAGAGAGATTAGAGAGAAAGAATGTAGAGAGAAAGAAGAATGGCAAGGGGTGAGGAATACAAGAGGCAATGTTAGTGTTTATAGGCCAAAACCCAAACTTGGGAATATTTTACCGAGGCCGGCGCGTCACCCACGCGTTGACGCGTGGGTGGCGCGCCAGACACCCATGGAAAATATTCCCGAGGCTTTGGGTGTTTGGCGTTATAAATGCCTTACCTTGCTAAACCCCCAATTGTACTTCACACTAAACCTTAACATTAATCAATCTAAGGTTTACCAACTCAAATAGCCAATTTAGAAAATCATTTGTGAAGTGTTTATAAGAAAACCAAATACCAAGGGTAGAAGAGTAGAAAGGGTAGTTTGGTAGGGGTAGAAATGGTATTCCTCACATGGCATAATAGAGAAGAGAATATGCCATGGGATATTCCTCAAGGGAAGGGTTAAGGTGTAACTATGGTTAGGTTAAAGGTTTAGAGGTTAACCATGGTTAGGTATAGAAAGGTTAAGTGTATAGTGGTAACCATGGTTAGGTTTAAGGGTGTATTCAAGGGAATGTTCCATCCTTGGTGTGGTTAAGAGTTAACCATTGTTGGGTGTAGAGAGGTAACCATAGTTGGGTTAAGGTGTATGTTGGTTAGGTTAACCAAGGTTGGGTTAGGGTTGTGTGTTGAGAACTAACCATGGTTGGGTTGAGAAGAGAATATTCCAAAGGTATATTCATTTGCTTGGGGGGAAAGGGTAAATGGAGGGTTGAGATTGTTTTGGTTTGAAATAGATGGTTAAGATGTGTTGTAAGAGATTGAATGGTTGAGATGGTTTTGATTTGAATTGGATGGTGGAGATCAAAGGAGCCTTTTTGCTTGGGGAGGAAGTGTGATCAATGGTTGAGATTGGTTTAGGTTTGAACTGGATGGTTGAGATTAAAGATGTGTAAGGAATATAAGAGATGTGTAAGAGATGTGATGCTGTAAGAGAATGGATGGTTGAGATGAGTTTGTTTTGAAATGAATGGCTAGGATCAAAAGTGTAGGAGACAAAAGTACACTTTTGTGTAAGTGGTGTAAGGGAATGTTGGAGGAGGATATTTGGGAAGGATTGTGGGAGATTTGGTGGTATTGGGTTTGATGGTTTTGGTGTAAGTGGTAATTTGTTGAAGAAAATAATTAAGAAGAAAATAATCTAATTGTCATTAAGAGGAAAAGGTTTAGACAATTAAGATTATAAGTTGAGAAAATCATAAGTTACTTATAAGTTCAAGTAACACGACGTCGATAATCCATAGTTTCATATCTCGTGACTTTCCACGACTCGACGTTCTCAACTAATACCTTGGTTCAAAAAAGTTAAGTGATTTACCTTAATGTAAAGCATAACCCTAGTGGGAAAGGATGCGTTTACGCAAAGTGACCTTTGACTTGGTTTGACCAATAATGGAGTAAACCCGTTACGTAATTAGAGAAGACGTAAGCACGGGATATGAGCATATGGATGCTTTCACATGATGTTACGTGAAATATATAAGCTCCCTAGGTTTAGAAAAGCCTTGGCTAGAGGCGATAGATAGAAAACATGAGTTGCCATTTTCCCGTAAATGGGTGCTTTAAAAGTTGGATCTCTCTAATCCCAAAACTCGTTTTGAGTGTTCTGAATTAAGCACAAAACATATTCATACCTGTATTGAAAGATCCACATTTGTCGGGTAAGGGGAAAGCCGACTTTCAAAATTCATCCCGAAATTCACAGACGCCTGGCGCGTTACCCACGCGTTGACGCGTGGGTGGCGCGCCAGAAGCAGATATGTGATTCGTGGAATTTTGGTTAACGTTTGTTATTTTATGTGTTTCGATGGTTTATTTGTCATCATTAAAACATAAAGAGATCTTGATCATGTTGCCTCAACAATCTCCCCCTTTTTGATGATGACAAATAAAAACCGAAAGCAAATAAAATTACAAAACTTAGCGAAGATTAAGCGGCGCCTTTGGTGTAGCTTGCGTCTTGACCTTTACCTTGTAATTTGGTGAAGCCTTTAACATTTCTTGAATGATCTTCACGTTCTTGCTTTCTTTCTCCCCCTTTTGTCGAATCAAAAAGGTGGAACTTCCATTAAATGGGAACGTAGCTTGTTCCAAAAGTACCCGAATGTGCTCCCCCTTGAACATAGCTCCCCCTAGATCGTTGCTCCCCCTTGTTTCAAGGCGGGGATCCATGGGTCAAGAACCTCACCTTTGCGGTGGCCTAGATATAGATAGTACATACAACAACAAGCAACAACCAAGAAAGCCTCACATGTGGAAGTCCAATGGGTTAGGTTACCATTTGGATACTTGCAACATGGATTAGTCAAAGCAAAGCATCAAATATTGTTACGCACAATTCATCATAACCTACGCATATAATACACATTCAACGCATTGTATCCCAAATGTTGCTAAACACATACATAACACCATCACATAGTTGCTCATAGAACGGATCTATCAATCAAGCATAAACATATCACTTACACAAGTGAGCACATAATTAGAGCACATAATTTCATATATAAACACTTTAAGAGTGCAAAGTTAGACCGAAATCTTCAAGGTGAGATGTGATAGATATCCAATTACTTTTAAGTACATGTGTGCCTAGACTTAATTTGTAATATCAACACAAGTTACTACCTAGTAACAAAACATGGCATAAGAGGATTCCTAAGAGAGTGAATAACACCGTGTATTACCTACTCCCTATATTAATTCAATCTTGCAAAGAAAATACTTATATGATGTAAAGGTGACCTCAAAGACTATAAAATTTCCTACTTCTTCGGAGTTACATTAGTCTTAACCCATACAATACATTTCACATAATTCCTTACCACATTGTTTAACCAAACTTTAAGTGTTTTGAAAAGATCAAGCAAGCATAGTCTTTCTAACGACTCTAAGTAACGCAACATCCTATGTTCCATATCAACCATGAACAATCATTTCTATGACTCAAATTGTGCAATTGGGATTTTGGGAAATATCATGAAAAATCCTAAATATTCCTAAATTGGGACCTAAGGGTTCGTTCATTCATCTCTCCTACAATTTGTTATATCATATTTCCCATAGCTTTCTTAATTGTCTTAGAAGTTCCTTCTTCTATGACATGGACTTCCATTGAAGGAAACCCATCATGGTATTGAGCTACTTGTTCATCCATGATAACATCAACCTCCACGGATGATAATTTTATCTCCGGCAAACTCTCATAAAACTTCGCGTTGAGAGATTCCTCAACACTCATTATTTCCATATTAAGCACCATGTATGCCTTACTAATTTTGAGAGTAACTTAAAAACACACTTTTGTAAGACTTTGGGTCGAACTTAGTGATATAATCCTTTGTCTTAAGTATGAAACATTTACCCCTAAATTTCCTAAGGTACTCTAGTGATTGTTTCCTACTTTTAAGGATTTCATAGGACCTTTTGGTAAAATATTTCCCTAGGATAAAGTGTAACACGTGGTATCTAAGGCATGACACCAAAACTTTTGCGAAAATGGATTGCTCGGCTAAATGCACGATACATCTCTTGTAACTTCTCGTTCTTCCTTTGAACAACCTCATTGATTTGAGGAGGACTAATTTCCGAGGAGTTATGTGAGATTCCATGTTGTTCACAAAATTCCCAAATTGCACCCTATGTTCAAATCATTTACCTTGATTAGCTTGAATCAAAGCTCAAAAAGGTTTTTCTAATCTTTTTCCTAAGATCCTAAACTTATTGAAATTGTGATGAACCAAACAAATCAATATGAAGTAACTCAAAGACTCTATTGGTTGAAATGGTGTTACTAATCCTATTGCTTGCAAGACCTTGTTTGTCTAAGTAGTACTTAAATGTGCACCTAGTGTTTAATTAAATGTGATACTTTAAAGTTGTGAGCACATGATCTACAATCATTAACAAATATGCAGGTAATAAGCATATTAGCAATATGCACGAAATCAACTAGCATCATGGCAAATGGGCATATAAGCAAATAGCACTAAAACATATTTCTCATATAAGCACATTTCTCATACAACTACTAAGCATATGGCATTTTAGAAAATAACATTGTAGGGAAGCACATAAGCAAATAATATGCAAGAATACTTTATTATTAGATACACAAACTAGATCCTATAAACCATCAAAACATGTATAGAAGTCAATATACAATGCATGATATCTCCGATTTATAGTTTGTTGTGTAGTATGTCGACTTTGATAATCCTTATTTGTCACTTGCATTAACAAAATAAGTTTCTAAGACTTCGGATGAAATACTTAGTTTATCAGTCTATTCATTGGGTATTTTTAGTTTGTAATGCAATACCATACCGAATTCAATCCACGGGAATTCTCTTCAACTATGTAAATAGTTTGTATGTTTGCATAGATGTTTATCTTTTCTTTTCTACCCTAAAAACACAAAGCATGCATTCACATAAATTGAACAAGTAGAGGTAGATATAAAATCTTCAACACAAGTATGAATTGTGATCCGAAATTTTATCTAGTCTTGATAATTCGACACAAATGACTTCAAAACCTAACAAGTGTAGTAGGTTACTTTGTGTCAAACTTCTTGTTCATAGTACATAGTATGGACATGTAGACTCTAAGGTATTATCATCCATAGTTTGAATAATGCAATGATAGATATCTTTCCTCTAGGAAAACATTATTTGTATTTCCTTCCATGCCTTCACATAAGTCCTAGTCACATAAGCACAAACACTCTAAGAGCACACAAAAGGACCTTACAAATGACCAACTAGACATCTCACTTCAGTTTGAAAGATTGTTTTCCTATTTCTAATTATTTTTTACTTGTTTTATGTTTAGAAAGACTTAATAGGGTTCCAATGGAGTGTGTAAAACAAGTTTTAAGACTCATGAACGCAAAACGAAAGTTTTTCAAAAATTTTGCAAAATTTTACCGCGGTTGGCGCGTCACCCATGCGTCGATGCGCCATCAACATGCCAGGAACAGACCCCAACTTACTCTCATCATGTAGATCTCCTTTTTCTCTTTCCGTGGCCTTTTGAATCAACTAAATCGAAGTTCGGATGAAGAAATTATGATCAAAATACTAAAGCAACTTATAAAACTTAATTTCTCCTTTTCGGTTTAGTTGTTGATTGTTTTTAGATGTTCTTAAAGATCTAAGACTTAGATTATGATGTGTTCAAGTAATGCAAGTTTTAAGCACATAACTATATTTCCTAAACACATAGCATTTTTAACAACTAACATTTAAGGCACATAAAGATTCACAAGCATAAGGGAAAACTTAGCTTGACTTTAATGGATGATTTATGTTTCATGACCATGAGATAAAGATTCACCATTGATGTTTAGACTACCGACGACCTTCCTCAAAGTTTACTTATGTACACCATCATGCTCCTTATGAAGTAAACAATCTTCTACTACGTCATGTGCTTGGAGCAACCACTTTCAAAGATCTAATAGATCGGTCTAAGCCTATACCTAACAAACATATAACTAAAAACTTGGTCCCCAATGTTTGTTGGGTCCATTGTGGTTAGTATAAAGCATTCCCAAGTTGAACATCCTTGGGTCTTGAAGTAAGACACTAAGTGTTTCAAGACCATACCTTGAGAACATTGACCAATGATTATTTTGAAAATTACTTTGGTGTTGAAAACTTGGTCTAATGTTTTGATAGATGTTCGGTCTACAATATCTTTGGTTTGGGTAGGAGTTATCTCTCCTTTGTGATGAGTTATATGGTTGATGATGTGAAGACCTTTGGTTATTGAATGAACATTTTCTCTTTTGAAATGAAGGTCGTTTGTGTAAGTTAGGTTTTGGTAGAAGTGGTCTTTGGTCGACTCGAGTTTTAGTGTACTCAAATCCATTACTTGAAACCGGTTTGTAAAATTGTTTTATGGTTTCATGATTTGCAATGGGTTCTTGAGTACCGCGAGTGTTTGAAAAATGAGTTTGAGGAATTATGGATTTTGACTTTACGTGTTCACTTTCTTTTACAAACATGATTGGTTTGCATTGACTCGTTGGAGTAGTTTTATGAGTTTTTGAAAATCCAAGATCTTCCTTATCTTGGGACAATTTTTGTTGACACAACATATTATCTAAATTGACACTACTCTTTTTAAATTTTGAAAAACTTAGTGCTTCATCTTGAAGGTTGGACAAGTTGTTTTTCAAAGAGTCAACCTCATGTGTAAGTTTTTCACAACTTAAACATGATTCAACCACCTCTTTTGTTTTTGCAACTTTTATTGTCTCAATTTTATGCTCAAGTTCCTTTGCTCTATTAGCAAGTTTATTTGTTTCTTGTTGCAAAATACGTTTTTCTCTAAGTAAAGCTTTTATCTCTTTAATCTACTTATTATTCATTTCTAAGAGTTTAAAATTATCATTTTGTAAATCATGAATATTTAAATCTTTATTTGAGTAAGAAGGGTTTAGATGTACCTCTTGAGATCCGAATGCCATGAGACATGATTCGTTCCTTTCTTCATGATCACCTTCATTACTAACGCTCCATGTGACTTCACAAGATGTCTTCGGATCTTTCTTGTTGGAGTATCCATAACCACTTGTGTTCCCCCTCAATGACATAAGGTTCTCTTGAGCCATGGATCTAATACTCAACTTTTTCAAAAATTGATTTTAGGGTTTCAAATTTTTGAAAAAGAAGTTTTCACATTAAAACGCCTTCACGGGAAGATTTTAATGCTTGAAAACTTGAGTATCCCGCTCTGATACCAATTGGAGAACCGTAGAGGGGGTGAATACGGTTTCTTCGGCTTTAAAGACGTTTAAAAACTTTAAGCCTAAAAGAGAACCAAGTGGTTGTATAATCAATCCTAACAACCACAAACACAACCAAAGTATATAAAGCGAGTAAAGAGAGACACCACGATATATACTGGTTCGGGATGGGGGGTTTATACCATCCGTACGTCCAGTTGCAAATCCACGACACCGATACTATTACACTAGTATAATCCTTTAGGTGGACTATAAACCGTTACAATTCACTCCACCGATATTCACCAATATCGATGCTCACAAAGAAAGAGTTACTCCCACGGTCAATGTTGCAAAAATCGTGAATCAGTACTGAGGCGGTCCGAGGCCGATTAGCGATTTTTTACCAATTAATCGGCCGATTTTCGTGGAATTCTCTCCAAGGTCCTGGGCCGATTACCGATTAACCGCCAATTAATCGGCCGATTCGGCCAATTTTTGCAACATTGCCCACGGTATTCCGCCCTCGGAAACCACCCTAAAGAATCTCGTGATTCGACTTAACCTAAGGGTCACCAAGACCACTACCAAGACTTCCCACCGGAAGTATCAAACCCCAACTAGATCCCCAATGATCTAGGCTTGGTCACCAAGACACAAGACTTCCTTTACAAACAAATAGATGAATGAATAAGTGTTTGTTTAATCAAGCCCTAACCTAACCTAGAGACTCGATTGTAGTAGAAAGGGTGAAGATAAGAAGACCCTCGACACAATCACAAGAATGGATTAGGTTCTTGTGATTCTTCCCTTGCAAAGAAGATGTGTTCTTTCAATAGATGTTAGTGTGAATGATTAAGAACACAAGAGATAGAATTAGAGAAATTAGAGAGAAAGAATGTAGAGAGAAAGAAGAATGGCAAGGGGTAAGGAAGACAAGAGGCAAGGTTAGTATTTATAGGCCAAAACCCAAACTTGGGAATATTTTACCGAGGCCGGCGCGTCACCCATGCGTTGTCGCGTGGGCGGCGTGCCAGACACCCAGGGAAAATATTCCCGAGGCTTTGGGTGTTTGGCGTTATAAATGCCTTACCTTGATTTTAGGTGTTTGGAGAGTGAATTCTGGAAAAGAAGCTATTTTGGACGTTTTTGGAGCATAAAAGTGAAGAAAACGGCTAAGTACCAAATTTGCATGCTGGAAATACAAGGTGACGGCGTCAAGACCATCATCTTGACGGCGTCAGACATGAAGAATTAAATATCGAAGGTGGTGACGGCGTTAGACGGACTGGTGACGGCGTCAAAGTGGCAAAATTAATATACCGTGGGTGGTGACGGCGTCACATAGGCCGTCATAAGTGGATCAAGGCCGTCCGAGGAAGTTTATGGCGGCGAGGTGACGGCGTCAGAACTTACTCTTGACGCCGTCAGACTGTTTTTCCTATATATAGTTTTCTAGTTTTTTCATTAAAGGGAGAAGTTTTGGTGAAACCCTAAAGACGATTTTGGTGCCTCTTTTACAGGTTTTTCAAGGGTTCCAAACCCTTGAGACCTTGCATTGTAATTGAGATAAGTGTACTTTCAATTCAATCAATATGTCTATGTGTTGGTTGTTTATCTCTTGTTCTTGTCTCAATTCTACTATCCTAGGCTAGATCTCTCTTGTGTTTGCTTAGATCTAATGAAACCTAGATGTTGATTATTTGTTGATTACTTGTCTATTCTTGTTTTGAATGAATGATTTATATGTTAGGCTTAAGAAAACTGGCAGATCTCCAAATGGTAACATGCTTGAACGTCTTAAGAAACATGAACCGAGGCGTACTAGGTCTTTATTGGTTGTATTTAATGCATGAGCCACTGTTTACAATCCCTATAGTTGTGCTGGGTCATGGTGTAGGAGGAGATAAGAGCTCATAGAGTTGGGGAGTTATGTATGCCACCCCACGAATGGTATTAAGGAATACAATCCGTCATTCATACAAGTGTAACAAGTAATTAACATGTAAAAGATATCTAGGGAGTAATGAAGTCTAAGTAAACACAATTTCTCCAATTACTGCTCACAACTTTAGTATAAATTAGTTTAATTTCATTTTCATTATTTTAATAGTTTTGGGTTAGTTGAATAGCAACTAATTCCGCCCTATCTCCTTCAAAACCCGAGATTTTAATTGCTTTCATAAAATATAAAAACACAAAAATAATCATCCCTCACCTTTAGAACTATTAATTAGGTTTTCTAATCCTAGCGACACTATTCCTAAGCTGAACGATCAATCCCCCGGTACTTGTCACTATACTATACTACAACGATCAGGTACACTGCCTGGTGGGGGTTGTAAGCTTCTCGAGATCCCTCGAGAGGTAAAGCAAGGTGCGATTCCCACGCATCAAGTTTTTGGCGCCGCGGCCCGGGGAATAGTTATTGTCTAGGTTAGGATTTCTTTTTATTAGGTCTACTTCCTAGATTCCTTTCTAGTAAGATTTTTATTTTTATTTTTAGGTCTTCTTTAGTCTATCTTATTTCTTCGTGCCTTTGTTCGTAACTCTTTACCATCCGACATCATGGAAGGTGGTAACATCTTTGAACCCATCATCCCACCACAACAAAACCCACCACTAGAACCCCTTAGGCCCCGAACCTTAGGAGAGTATTCCCGACCTAGCCACCAAGGCTACCGAAACACCATTGAGCTCACCGGAGCCAATGTGACCCCCTTGCGATCCGACACCATCCGGTTGGTGCAAAGCGGATGTGCATTCCATGGACTTCGTTCCGAAGATCCAAACCAACACCTTAAGGACTTCCTCAAAATCGTAGATTCCATAGACCTAGGTGTTGAAACTAGAGAGACTACCCGTTTACGCCTATTCCAATTCTCTCTACGGGATCAAGCTAGTCAATGGCTTGAGCGTTTACCCGCGGGATCCATCACCACATGGGATGATCTCACCACTCGTTTCCTTGCTCAATTTTTCCCACCGGGGAAAACTACTAAACTTAGGAATGACATCTTGATGTTTCAACAACGTCAAAATGAATCTCTTTATGAAGCATGGACTCGTTTCAAGGACTTACTCCAAAAAGTCCCTCATCATGGCATAGATCTTTGGCTCCAAGTTCAAATCTTCTATGACCATATCGACATCTCCACGAGGCGAACCATTGACCAATCGGCCGGTGGTAAGCTACGTGATCTTAGTGCGGAACAATCATGGGAACTCATAGAAGATCTTGCTCTCTATGACAACGAAAGTTGGAATGATCCCCGTGATTTGAACAAAACGGTCAAGGCAATATCTTTGCCTTCGAACAATTCAAGCACTCCCGACTGTAGAATCATGGAACTTGAGGACCAAGTCAAGTTTCTCATGAAATCTTACGAAGCTCCGAAGCATTCAAGCCAAGTGAACAAAATCACTTCTTCATGCGAATTATGTAGTGGTCCCCATGACACTCGTGATTGTGTGGAACTCCCCGGAACAGCTTTTGCGGACTACGCATCCACGCGTACCGACGAAGCGGGAGATAAGTGGTACACTTTCAAGCCCGACCCAAACACATACGGTGATTCATACAACCCCTCATGGAAAAATCACCCAAACCTTAGGTGGAAACAAAATCAACCAAATTCTTCCAATCCGTCTAATCGTTACCAATCAAACGGTCCCCCATCCAACCGTACCTTCAACAACAATCCTTCTAACAACTATGGTAGTACCAACAATCTTGAAGGATTGATGTCGAAATTTATGGCATCTCAAGAAGCCCGCATAGCTAGGTTTGAAACCGAATTCAACCAACAACAAACGGAGATGACCAACAAGATCGACAACTTGTTGAAAGCCCTCAACAACCAAACATTAGCCACACCTAGGAAGGACACTAGGGACACCAATAGTGGAATCCAAGTTAAGGACCCCTCATCATCCAAACATGTCCACTTTGTCAATGTTGTCACCATTAAGCCGATAGATAGGGAGATAGAGGAGAGTGACAAAGATGAAGTTAGAATAGAAGCCAATAGTGAGGATGAGAGTAGGGAAGTTGAGGTTAATAAGGATGAGGAATTAGAGGAGGTCGAACCTATAGAGGAGTATTTTGATAAGTTGCCAACCAAGGAAGAACGGGAATACCATAAGGATTTATTCGATAGTCCCGAGACAACATATATCTTTGGCGATCCCCTGATCAAAATGGGAGACCCCTCTAACATTAACATCCCATGCAATATCGGGCACATGCATGTATGGAAAGCTTACATAGACCCTAGATCCCCCGTGAACATCATGTCTAGGACTTATTACAATTGGGTGATGAAGAAGCAACTCAATTTTAGGATGATGCCCGGTAAAAGTTGGATAAGTAATTTTGCAGGAAGAGTTAAGGGAGTACATGTGATTATAGGGAATCTCACCTATGAGATTGATTTCATGATAGTGGAAGACACGCGTCCGGTGATAGATGCTTGCCTAAGTCAAATAATATTTGGGAAACCATTTGTTGAGGCCACTAGGATGAGTTATGATCCGACGTTAGGGATAGTTAGATTCAAGGAAGAGAATGATGAGGTTGCTTATCAAATGCCCTACAAGATTGAGCAATACCGCCTTCTCTCTAATTTCGAAAAGGAACGTAAGCAAGCGGCTTATTATAGGAATGATGAGGATAGACGTAGAGGAGTAGAGTATGTTAGAAATAGGATGCTTGGTTTCTACAAAGAATGCTTGCAACTAGGTCCGGAATACAAAACTGGTTTAGAAGACGACCTAGAGAGTGGAACCAATGATGAGATCACGTAGTAACCCACGACTTTGAGTCTAGCTACAAGACTCGTAAATAAAGAAAAGCGCTTCTTGGGAGGCAACCCATGTTTTGTGTGATTTTTATTTGTTTGATTGTTATTTGCTTCCGTATGCA
The DNA here is from genome assembly GCA_030686995.1 of Artemisia argyi. Taxonomy (NCBI): domain Eukaryota; kingdom Viridiplantae; phylum Streptophyta; class Magnoliopsida; order Asterales; family Asteraceae; genus Artemisia; species Artemisia argyi. The sequence goes on along the minus strand of CM060694.1, from coordinate 87,564,031 downwards.
TGCTTTGTTTTTATTGTTGGTTGATCATGTTTCTCTACTAAAATGTGAAATACTTTATTATGTTGTTTGGCCTAGTCTTAACTCCAACCTAAAGGTATTTTTGCAAAAGATAAGTGTAAGGGGAAACCCCAAATATGTTTTTAAGAAACAAACCGATCATGATTCTCCACAATATTAAATGAACATGTATATTCGTATTTGTTAGAGTCAAATGCTTGTATTGAGTCATAATGAAGTTTTGCAGGATTTTTCAGGAAGTAGGACAAAGTTTTTCCAGAAATTTTCCGGAAACTTAACATAAGAATTTCTGCAGGTCCATTCTGACGGCGTCAGGGTATTGCTCTTGACGGCGTCAGGGGTTAAAATCTGGAAATTTTACCGGTTTTGTTTTCCTAACGGAGTCTTATGGTTTTTGTGAATTATTAAGTTTTATAATCTCCAGGAAATCTGCAAACTTCATTCCACAAGCATTATATCTTACTTTGTTTTCTAGGATTTAGTAACTTATATAGGATGCCGCCGATTTTACGCGAGGTTGCCTTGTCTACTTTTGTCAGGATTTACAGGTTATTTGTGACAAGAAGATGATTTATATTCTGGAAGGGAAGCTTTGATTGTTCGTTTTCTTGGAAGAAGATTTAACCTGGCCAACTAAAATCCATACCGAGCGAATCAGGGGAGTATTTGATTTCATTCTCTTTACTTTTTAACTTTTACATTCTTTACTTGAACATTGGGGACAATGTTCATCTTAAGTGTAAGGGGAGGGTAAAAAGATGATACCTTACATATGCACTTTCGCTTGAGTTTGTTTTGTTTGATAGTAGATGAGTAATAAAACTACGAGAAATACTTGTTAGTGTAATTTTAGCGCCAAATTTAAAATTTTTTACAACATTTAGGAGTGAAACTTTAGCCATTGCAAGCGTCTCATGGATAGGAGGTTGTATGACTAGCACATAACCGTATATTCAGAAAAATTTTCCACCCAAAAATGTGAGGTTCGCCTTTAGATTTGATAGGAAAAGCATTTATTATTTGTGCTTATGAGTGTACCGGTAGCATTTAGATTCTAGAACTTGCGTTAGTGATGCATCCCGAGACCGCTAGTGAGACTACATTCGTGTGGTAGGATTTACTACATGATAAGAGGCATTAGGATCACCCTTGTGTTAAACCCGTATTATAATTACTTGACCATTTAAGTCATATTACTTGGCTAGTTAAGTCAACTAATTTTTCCCACACCCTTAGCGTTGTACTCATTTTTAGTACACGAAACCCCTAGTACACCCCTCCGAGCCTATCTTTTCGTTTCTAACTTTAAGCATTTTACTTAAAGGAAGAATTTGTTACACCCCACTTAAATGTACACCCAAATCGCCTTAGCCTTCCGTGTATGCGCTCATTTTTAGTGCATTATTGTTATTTGTTAAACCCTAAGTTAACTTTCTAATTGATTACATGGTTGCTAAGTCGAGTCATATCCTTGTACATATTGTTTTGAGACGATTGGGACTCATGGGTAAGTACTTAATTTATGGAGTAATGGGGAAGAACATCATTTATTACCCCCATATATACGTTAATCTTAAAAGTGCTCCAAGTGTTTTGATTTTCTTAATTCGAGTCATTAGATTAGTTAATTGTAAAGTATGTAAAGATTCAAGTGTAAGGGGAATGCTCAAACCCCTATGATGTATTATTTTGGATGGTAGGGTAAGAGTGTATGCAAAAAAAAAAAAAAAAAAAAAAAAAAAAAAAAAAAAAAAAAAAAAAAAAATCGAAAAAATTAAGAAAAAAAAAAGAAAAAAAAATATAGAAAAGAAAAAGAGAAAAAACATACGGACTACCATCCCGTTTTCATTCTATGTTTATTTTATGTTTTTGTTATTTTTCATTTATTAGCTTAAGTCGAGTCTAGTCTTGGCTTAGCAACGCCATCTTGTACATGTAATTAACTAAGATTGTTAACTCGCCACCAGTAAAACTTCCTTTATCCAACAAAACCGTGTAATTCATATCCCTACACCTAACGTTATAACCCTTTAAAAAGACCTCTTTGATAGTTTATCCTAGGTGCTTACGCCATGTGGTGGAGGTTTGATCCTTTCCCAAGCCTATGGTAATCTATTTTGCTATGACAGGTAGTGAGAGATATCTTCCATTTCCATAATGTTATATTACTTTATTACACCAGAGAGATGTGAGTATCTAAACACTATTTGTGAGGTGCTTGTGTATGACCTCCGTGCTTGTCTATTGGTCTTTAGTGGAACGATTATTTGTTGTAATTACTTTTATATTAGTGTTAAATGACCCCTAACTTGTCTTTTGAGTAGAATAAAAGCTCATTTGCTTGAGGACAAGCAAATCTCAAGTGTAAGGGTATATGATGAGGCGAAAAATGATCCGTTTTTAGGGGGTCATTTAAGCCCGAATCCGACTTTATTTGATCAAATATTGCCCTAAATCGTTCCTTTTGTGATTTTAGGTGTTTGGAGAGTGAATTCTGGAAAAGAAGCTATTTTGGACGTTTTTGGAGCATAAAAGTGAAGAAAAACGGCTAAGTACCAAATTTGCATGCTGGAAATACAAGGTGACGGCGTCAAGACCATCATCTTGACGGCGTCAGACATGAAGAATTAAATATCGAAGGTGGTGACGGCGTCAGACGGACTGGTGACGGCGTCAAAGTGGCAAAATTAATATACCGTGGGTGGTGACGGCGTCACATAGGCCGTCATAAGTGGATCAAGGCCGTCCGAGGAAGTTTATGGCGGCGAGGTGACGGCGTCAGAACTTACTCTTGACGCCGTCAGACTGTTTTTCCTATATATAGTTTTCTAGTTTTTTCATTAAAGGGAGAAGTTTTGGTGAAACCCTAAAGACGATTTTGGTGCCTCTTTTACAGGTTTTTCAAGGGTTCCAAACCCTTGAGACCTTGCATTGTAATTGAGATAAGTGTACTTTCAATTCAATCAATATGTCTATGTGTTGGTTGTTTATCTCTTGTTCTTGTCTCAATTCTACTATGCTAGGCTAGATCTCTCTTGTGTTTGCTTAGATCTAATGAAACCTAGATGTTGATTATTTGTTGATTACTTGTCTATTCTTGTTTTGAATGAATGATTTATATGTTAGGCTTAAGAAAACTGGCAGATCTCCAAATGGTAACATGCTTGAACGTCTTAAGAAACATGAACCGAGGCGTACTAGGTCTTTATTGGTTGTATTTAATGCATGAGCCACTGTTTACAATCCCTATAATTGTGCTGGGTCATGGTGTAGGAGGAGATAAGAGCTCATAGAGTTGGGGAGTTATGTATGCCACCCCACGAATGGTATTAAGGAATACAATCCGTCATTCATACAAGTGTAACAAGTAATTAACATGTAAAAGATATCTAGGGAGTAATGAAGTCTAAGTAAACACAATTTCTCCAATTACTGCTCACAACTTTAGTATAAATTAGTTTAATTTCATTTTCATTATTTTAATAGTTTTGGGTTAGTTGAATAGCAACTAATTCCGCCCTATCTCCTTCAAAACCCGAGATTTTAATTGCTTTCATAAAATATAAAAACACAAAAATAATCATCCCTCACCTTTAGAACTATTAATTAGGTTTTCTAATCCTAGCGACACTATTCCTAAGCTGAACGATCAATCCCCCGGTACTTGTCACTATACTATACTACAACGATCAGGTACACTGCCTGGTGGGGGTTGTAAGCTTCTCGAGATCCCTCGAGAGGTAAAGCAAGGTGCGATTCCCACGCATCAGTTAACCATTGTTGGGTGTAGAGAGGTAACCATAGTTGGGTTAAGGTGTATGTTGGTTAGGTTAACCAAGGTTGGGTTAGGGTTGTGTGTTGAGAACTAACCATGGTTGGGTGAGGTAAACCATGGTTGGGTTGAGAAGAGAATATTCTAAAGGTATATTCATTTGCTTGGGGGGAAAGGGTAAATGGAGGGTTGGGATTGTTTTGGTTTGAAATAGATGGTTAAGATGTGTTGTAAGAGATTGAATGGTTGAGATGGTTTTGATTTGAATTGGATGGTGGAGATCAAAGGAGCCTTTTTGCTTGGGGAGGAAGTGTGATCAATGGTTGAGATTGGTTTAGGTTTGAATTGGATGGTTGAGATTAAAGATGTGTAAGGAATATAAGAGATGTTTAAGAGATGTGTAAGAGATGTGATGCTGTAAGAGAATGGATGGTTGAGATGAGTTTGTTTTGAAATGAATGGCTAGGATCAAAAGTGTAGGAGACAAAAGTACACTTTTGTGTAAGTGGTGTAAGGGAATGTTGGAGGATGATATTTGGGAAGGATTGTGGGAGATTTGGTGGTATTGGGTTTGATGGTTTTGGTGTAAGTGGTAATTTGTTGAAGAAGATAATTAAGAAAAGTAATTAAGAAGAAAATAATCTAATTGTCATTAAGAGGAAAAGGTTTAGACAATTAAGATTATAAGTTGAGAAAATCATAAGTTACTTATAAGTTCAAGTAACACAACGTCGAGAATCCATAGTTTCATATTTCGTGACTTTCCACGACTCGACGTTCTCAACTAATACCTTGGTTGAAACAAGTTAAGTGCTTTACCTTAATGTAAAGCATAACCCTAGTAGGAAAGGATGCGTTTACGCAAAGACACCTTTGACTTGGTTTGACCAATAATGGAGTAAACCCGTTACGTAATTAGAGAAGACGTAAGCACGGGATATGAGCATATGGTTGCTTTCACATGATGTTACGTGAAATATATAAGCTCCCTAGGTTTAGAAAAGCCTTGGCTAGAGGCGATAGATAGAAAACATGAGTTGGCGTTTTCCCGTAAATGGGTGCTTTAAAAGTTGGATCTCTCTAATCCCAAAACTCGTTTTGAGTGTTCTGAATTAAGCACAAAACATATTCATACCTGTATTGAAAGATCTACATTTGTCGGGTAAGGGGAAAGCCGACTTTCAAAATTCATCCTGAAATTCACAGACGCCTGGCGCGTTACCCACGCGTTGACGCGTGGGTGGCGCGCCAGAAGCAGATATGTGATTCGTGGAATTTTGGTTAACGTTTGTTATTTTATGTGTTTCGATGGTTTATTTGTCATCATTAAAACATAAAGAGATCTTGATCATGTTGCCTCAACACATGGTACTCTTAATTATGGATTGTAGTTATATGCATCTTCTACATCTTCATTGGTTGTTATTCTGATGTTGACTGGGTTTGTTGTCCCACCACTCGATGTTCCACTTTTGGTTAATGCATTTTTCTTGGCAACACACTTTTTATTTTGGTCATCTAAACGCGAGTTCACTTTGTCTCACTCTGGTACGAAGACTAAATGTTGTGGTGTTGTCAATGCAGTTGCTGAGGCTTCTTGGTTGCGGAATCTTCTACGTGAGCTTCATTCCCCATTGTTTACTGCTACACTTGTCTACTGCGATAATCCCGTGTAGCATCAACGTACGAAGCATATAGAGATAGACATTCACTTTGTTCGAGATCAAGTTGTTGCGGGTCATGTTTGTATTCTTCATGTTCTTTCACGCTATCAATATGCCGATATCTTCACAAGGGGTTTGCCCTATGTGTTATTTAATGATTTTGCACTAGTTTGAGTGTTCGGCCTTCTACAGCTCTAACTGCGGGAGCTATTAACGGGTTATTATATTGAGAGGCTTTATTTGTTTTAGGCTTAACCCAGTTTGATGTTTATCATATATTTTTTTTGTCACTTGACTTATTATTCATTTATGAGAAATAAGTCAGTCTTGCACAACTAATATATTTTGTTGAATATTTTATATTCTATATGTTGTGTTGTACAAACTTATATACGTATAGTATAAAGGATCTACTAGGTTGGTGATTAGATTGATACAGTTATTGGTAAAATGTGAAACATCGATAAAAAAAGCATACTGTTGTTTTCTAATATTTGCAGTATTTCGAATGCAAGGAACGATGACGTTGTAAAATTGTATCCTTAGTCGTTTTATATAAATTAAAAGGAGGAATATATGAGGTTTCCAAGAAGTTCCTCCACCAAAAATCTGAATGGATAAATGTCCGCATAACGACTATTTTGTTACTTACATTTTCACCAACTTATCATTGGCATTTAGCTTAAGAAACTTATTCTATTTTCATAGATTAAATGTCGGGGTATCTTTTGCAGTTGTGCCATAGGCGATTTCGGCTAATGATACGTTAAGATAGTTTAGCTAATTATCATAACCAGAAGAGTACTATCTATAGAGGCGAAGGTGTATAATTTCGATAAAATCCGGATTTTTTTTAAGTTATTTGGATTTTCAATTCGATATTGCGAGCCGACTAATGCCATGGTGACTATCTTTTTGAATAGCCTGGAGTCGGCGTTCCATCGCCACAAAGAGATTAATTTTCTCCTTGTCGGATTCAAAATATTAACCTCCTATTTGGAAAGCTGATATTTTTATCGTTGGGTCACCCCTTATGATTTCGATAAAATCCAGTTGTATCGAGATTGTGTGAATTTTGTAGGTTGATGATAATAAATTATGATAAAAATACCAATTTCAGAAGGATGAGAAATGTGAGTTGCAAAAGCATAAAAGTGATGTTTAAGTTGTATTATAATAAGGAGTTAAGATGAGTGTAACCTATAAATTTCTAAAGATCCAATCAATCAATGGTTACTTATTTTTATATTGAAATTAAAAAAATAAATAAACTTTTTACTCTTTTTTTGAAAAAAAATAATATATATATTTCAAATTTTAAATCGTTAAAAAAAATCGCGATGATAATTTCTTTATCTTTTAATAGACGGGCACATCGATATACTTTCCACGATTTTTTTTTCGAGTTTAGTTTTAATGTTAATATTTGTGTTTGAAAAAATAACATGTGATTTGTTATGTTAGAAATCACGGGTGAAATCACATGTGATTTCATAAAATCACTTGTGATATTAAAATAACAAACTACATGTAATTTTTTGCAATAAATTTCAACACTCACAAAAAAGTCAAAAAAAAAAAATTGTTGAAAGTATATAGATGTACCCCTTTATAGAAAAAATTATTTAATTCTTGTTGTGATAGTATAATTTTTTTCGTGTAACGATTAACGGTTTGTGAAATACAGTTTTAAAAAAATGAAAGTAATTTTTTTTGTTTTGGATAAAAAGATAAATAAATAGTCAAGGTTGATTTATTGGACACTTCTATATACTTTTAAATAAAATAAAATAAATAACTAAATAAAAATAAACGAGATTTTATTTGTAAGTATTGAAATTTACGTCATAAAGAATTACATATGATTTGCAAATTGTAATATGAAAAATCACATGTGATTTGTGAGATCACATTTGATTTGTTGAATAACATGTGATTTGTGGTTTGCAATTTAGAACTTTGAATCACAATGTGATTTTGTATTTTATAATATTTAATACCCACACAAAAAACTGAAAAAAAGTTTGTCGAAAGCATGTCGAAGTGTTTATAATCTAAAAGATAAAAGAAAATTCTCGTCGTAATGGTGTATTTTTTATCGCTTAACGATTTATTGTTTGTATTATATTTTATTTTCAAAAATAAAAGTGTTAAGTGAGCTTCTATTAATAAAAAATAAATAGTTAAAATTTAAGATTTATTACATAAAATATGCATTAATATAAAAGGAAATAGTATAAAAATAGAAAAAACTAAAAGGCGATAGTCTCTTCTAGTCTTCATAATGCTCAACCTTTTTTAGGTTGGGCAGAGCGTGTGTGAACAACTCACCGTTATCAAGTGAGGCAAGTCTCATCTTTTATCTCTATTTCGGTCATCAAGTGAGCACTCTTCAAAGAGAAACGAGAGGTTAATAGCTCACCTTTGGTATGTTGAAAAAAGTGCAGGCTCTTTTCTTTGTTTTAATATTTTTTTATTTTATTTTGTGAGTGTGTATCAAATATTTAAGGAGGTGTATTTATATAAAGTTGGTATTTTAATAAAAGATAATTGGAAAAAAAAAAAACAGTTGAAAATGACGCTAATATATAACTTGATTATTTTTAGATAATATTAGATAGAAACAACTTACGGAACAGTGATCACTACCTTTAATGTTCAAAGAAATAAATATAGAGTTTAAAAAGACATGTCCTTTACACGCCGCATCTTTTGAAACCCCCACGATAATACTTTATCTACAAGGAAAAAGAAAGAAAAAATACTAAACTACCCTTACCAGATGTAATCAATTTAAGCGCTAATTATCATCATTTTGACATAATATCTCTCTCCATTAGCTGCAACTAACTTAACGTGTATGGCGTCCACTACTACTACCCATCACGATCATCACACTTTTTCATCAATCGGCAAGGTCAGTTATGTTGTTAAATTTTTATAAAATTTCTTTTATGAATGAATATATTGAGTTGAATTTATATTTATATAGGCAGGTAAGTCATCTGGTGAAATAGAAGGACTTGATGTGCCGTTAATTAACGGTCATCGTCACTCTCAGACTTATTCTCTTACTGCTGCTATTCTTCCGTAAGTTTATTACTATATTTCTTGCAACTCATTCATGTTTTTTTATATATGAATTAATTAGTGTGTTTATAAAGTTGTTTAACTGTTACCCGTGTGATGCTGCGGCGGGTACCTGTAATAAAATTTGTGGCTATTAATGTCTTTTATATTTGAGTAACTTTATCTATGTTTGTCCTTAAGTTGTACATGCCGGTCCTTTAAGTTGCGTGTTTTTATGCTGGCGTTTAAGTGCTTCGGTTATTGGATTTTAAAAATAGATGATTAGATTGTACCATTTGGTAAAATGGTTGTATTTTTTTTTAGTAAGGGGTGATTTAAGAAGACTATTAATTGTTGTGCATAAATTAATTGTACATAAAGCTTTAATATGTATATTTGCTTAAAATCTATACTAGTGAATCTTAAAAAAAAATAAAAAAAAATAAATAAATAAAATTAAGAGAGAGGGTCTAATACTCTAATCTCCATTATAGGTTGTATAGATTAATAGATATGTGGTGTTTAATGAGTAACTTTATCTTATTCATGTTATGGTTTCACGTAGGGGTGTAAACGAGCCGAGTCGAGTCGAGTATTGACAAGCTCGAGCTCGGCTCGACATATAATACTCGAGCTCGAAGCTCGGCTCGAGCTCGACCGAGCCTCAAAATTCAAGCTCGAGCTCGGCTCGATCACTAAAACTCGAGCTCGAGGCTCGGCTCGGCTCGGCTCGTATATATTAAATAAAACCAAGTTTTTGAAAAAGTCACTATAGAAAAGCTCGAGCTCGGCTCAAAATTCAAGCTCGAGCTCGGCTCGTATATTCTTGAAGGGCATATATGTAATTATAGAAAAGCTCGTTAAGGCTCGCGAGCTTCACGAGCCGAGTAACATAGAACTCGAACTCGACTCGACATCTTACACGAGTAGCTCGAGCTCGAGCTCGACTCGTTTAAAATCGAGTCGAATCGAGTATTTTTCGAGTCGATCTCGAGTTACTCGCGAGTTGTCTCGGCTCGATTACACCCCTAGTTTCACGGATATGTCTAGTTTGTAACGTTTGAGGTAATAAGAGTCACTCTTAGGCGTAGTTGTTAACTCTTGACTCGAATTTATAAACTTTAACTCGCTACTCGTAATAAATAATAACTTCTCTATCTCTATGGTTTTTGTAACTCTGTGGTTGACAATTTCTCTTAGTCTCTATGGTTTCATTAAGATAGCACTTAAAGGGAGAAGATAATCGTCGGACGTTTTTGTTCTCAAAAGGAACTAATTAGGGGTTAGGGTTAATGGTGAGAAACAAACGCAATTCCTTAATTCAGAATAATATTAGTCATTTCTTTTTCTATCTTCTTTTTTTCAAAATTACACTAAACTCATATGAGTCATCGTAAGAGTCAAGGTAATCTAAGAGTCGTTACTGAGTCTCCTTGTTTCAAGGGTAATCAGACTCGACTCGTAAGAGTTTTTTGACAACGATGCTCAAAGGTTCTATAGAAAAAACTATATTGGCATTCTGGTTTTGAGGTCAATTGTGGCCGAGAACATTTTAAGTGAAGTTTAATAGCTAAATTGAAATATGTGAAACATGATATCGGTAGGTGAACATAATTGTAAACCTTCCTTAAAAAAAACTTTTTTTATGACTGAAAACAAAATAAAATTTACAACTTCGTATCTTTTTGTTTTATGCGGATGGAATAACATGGTTATAGAAATGAAGGTATGTGTAAACTTAAACTTGTATCAAAGCAGAAAGTAAGCTATGTGAATTTTGGAAAGAAGAAGGTGTGGGGCAATGTTTTTCTGTGTTTCTGTATATTAACTGATTGAATGATTGCCTATTTAAAGAAAGAAAATGCCAACAAAGTAGGAACTAACTCCCACTATTCAACTAAGCATAAAACTAGGAACTAATTGGCCAACATGGCCTTGATTTGGTCAAATAAAAAACATGCAGAACAACTTAAAAACGATAGCTGAATTTCTGAATTAAGCTAACAGTATGTCGTTCTCTTTTTTGTGTCTTGGCACAGTTAGACAACTGATAAGGTCGTTTGTTTTAGTGACTATTGTGAATCAAAAAGTGCAACATTGTAAAACCTGGTCAATCTTTCCTTTTGCATACTAGTTTTGATAAATGCTTCTTAATGATGAATGTTTCAATGATCTCAGATTTCTATTCCCCGCTCTTGGAGGCCTATTATATGGATTTGATATCGGTGCTACCTCTTCTGCTACAATTAACATTAAGGTATGTTGTTAATAAGGTTTTTTTTTTTTTTTTTTTTTGGTAACCATGATTTCCGACCTTTTGGCCGACTAATCCACGGGGTTTGAACCCACCGCCACACAGACTCAAACCAGGTAAAGCCCTCCCTTTTCAGGAGGTTGTTAATAAGGTCTTTTTGTATTGTGTATATTTGATTAACATCAAAGTCACATTGGGTGATAGGGAAAGGATATATTCATCTTGTCTTTAGTCATAGATGAAATCATGAAAGATCAGTAATGAGAGTATCTTGCAAAACGCGGTTATTTGTCTTGTAGAGTGAAGTTTGGCTCATAATGATCTTATTTCTACTTCTATCTCTATTTATATTCAACGTCTCAAATGTATGTTTATCAATGCTGCAGTCACCTACAGATAGTGGTGTCTCATGGTATGACTTGTCCTCCGTGCAAATTGGTCTCATTGTAAGTTCGAAAATTCTTTGATGTTCACTATGATACAGTTTTTCTTGCACTTAGCCAAAGCTAACTTTTCTACTTGCGTTTGGTCATTGCAGACTAGTGGTTCGCTGTATGGGGCTTTGATTGGTTCTATATTGGCTTTCAATATTGCGGACTATCTAGGTTAGCTATAATCCAAATTGAGGACTTGAAAGTTTCAAATTCATGATTTTATCTGTCTTGATGAAGTATAAGTAATGAGTGTGTATTTAAGGAAGAAGGAAGGAGCTGATGGTTTCTGCTGCATCTTATATTCTCGGTGCTCTGATTACAACATTTGCACCTGGATTTGCAATTATGGTGATTGGGCGCTTTATATACGGTATAGGAATCGGTCTGGTAAGATATGAAGCTATCTTCTGAACTATTTGTTGCCTTATGAAACAAACCTGTATCTATTCATTCACAATATTATGCACGCCATTTCAAGCAAGACTGGTCATATGCAATAGTAGCCTGAAACATTCAGTCTAACAAGTTTATAGTGAATTCCAAGACATACCTTTTTATACTACTAAAACAATAAGATACTTTTGATACAGCTTTACTTGCATTTAGAGGAAGTTATACTGTTTAAGCTGTATATCTTATTAAGTATATGATCTTCAAAATAATCACACTGACTCAGGTCATTTTGGAGTTGGCTGCAATTGCTAGATAAAAATGAAAGTCAAAGGAGTTGGCAAAACTTTTTATGAGGTTTCACTTTATGTTATTATGAATCATTAAGCAAAACTTACTTCCATTTTTTCTTCTATGCAGGCGATGCATGCTGCTCCAATGTACATTTCCGAGACAGCTGCAAGTCATATAAGAGGGCGGTTGATATCTCTTAAAGAGTTTTTCATTGTGACAGGAATGGTTGTAAGTAGTTCATTTTTCCCTGAATTCCTGAAGGTCTTCTGTGCATGATCTTGACAGCCTACCTATTATTTTTTTCATGGTTGTGCGTTAGGTTGTTCTTGTTAACTGCTTTTAATAGTTTTTGAAAAATGGGCGGGTTGGCTAACGATAAGTTTTCGTACAGTTCAGTTCAGAGTTGTGTTGACAGAAACTCAATTCACTCACATTGTTACGTTTTGCATAGACAATTAGTGTGTCAAATATGATAACAAAAATTGAATGATCTCAGTAAATTGTAACTTTTTGAATAAAATGATTTAGGAGGTTTTATGCATTAAAACCACTCTTTGGGCGACTTTGACTCACATGACACATTTCCTTTTTAGCTTATTTTTTTTTTTCACTTCATCCGTGAGAGATAAACTTACCCGAATATTCTTAAGTAAATGGCCCAATTGTCACTATTGATCTACATCCTACTCTGAATCGACTAATAGAGCAGTTAAGGGTTAATATGTTTGTTTAATTGCAGTTAGGTTACGTGGTTGGCAGCCTCTTGGTAGAGGTAAAAGCTGGCTGGCGATATATGTATGCAACTGCTATTCCTTTTGCAGTAGTTATGGTTATTGGTATGTGGTGGCTACCTGCTTCACCAAGATGGATTCTCCTACGTGCAATCCAGGGAAAAGGCGATATGCAAGATCTAAGAGAATATGCTATTTATTGTCTACGAAGACTTAGAGGTGAAGCTGCTAATGAAGCTGCAACTCATGAAGTTGAAGAGATTCTGAGTGAACTGTCTTATATCAGTGAGGAAGGTGAAGCTACCTTCGGGGAGATGTTCCATGGAAAATGCTTGAAAGCGTTGATTATTGGCGCAGGTTTAGTCTTGTTCCAGCAGGTAATCTATGATAACGGTCATTGACATGTGTTACCCAACTAATTTTGAACTAAGCCTACACATGTGGTCAGATACTTGTATGGTTGCAGTAATCACATGTGCTCAGATACATGTATGATAGTTTTACGATAATGTAGAAGCTATATTGTACCCATAATTAGGTAGCTCAATAAATAAGTTTGTGAAAGATGGTTTTCTATGCTCAATAAATCTAGAGTTGAATTAGGCATCATCTGTGAGAACCTACTTCTTGATAGTAGGTCAATTTGGAAAGATGACTGCCTCTTGGAAATAGAAGATTTTGTGTTTTGTTTGTATTCATTATTTTAAGGAAATATCATTTGGATCCTACCAACATGCTGCTCTTGCGTGACAGATAACAGGTCAACCTAGTGTACTGTACTATGCTGCCTCCATTTTCCAGGTACACGATTCTTATCTTTTGATGTTAAACTTTCAGAATATACCATATTGGAAGTTCTACTTCTTCCCTTTTTTATATTTGTTAACATGTTTTGGTACCTGAGTTGCTACCATTTTGTAGACTGCTGGGTTCTCTGCTGCAGCAGACGCCACTAAGGCATCTATTCTACTTGGCTTGTTAAAGGTGGGTTGTCAAGAGTCATATTGCCCTCTTTCACTTTTTTCCCTCTCGCAAAGAAAACAATAATACGAATTTCAAAGAAAAATCATTACATCACTTCGCATGACACTATGACTTACGCCTTATATCTTGGTTCTAATACTAATTTGCTTATTGTGTTTATTGGCCTTTCTCAGTTGATCATGACTGGTGTAGCTGTTTTGGTTGTTGACAAACTTGGGAGGAGACCCTTGCTTCTAGGGGGAGTTTCTGGCATTGTAAGTTCTTGTTGTCATATTACACTAAGATCTTAGTATAAGTTACAAAACGTGTCCGAGTTTGCCAGTCCGATTAACCTATCGAAAAAATAGCCAACTAATGTCTTGCAAAATTTTGACAAATTTTTTTGGGATGTTGCAAGTAATTAAGGGCTGTTTAATGTATTGCAGGTGGTCTCGTTGTTTCTCATGGGATCATTTTACACTTACCTTGGTAATGTGCCTGTAGTAGCTGTTGTTGCATTGTTGCTATATGTTGGATGTTATCAGGTATCATCAAATTTCTTTCCTTGATATGCAACATGTAACGATTGCTCATGGTGACTATGTTATCATCTACGTTGCTAATATTCTATCTACCCCGCCTTCTCTATTTGGGTCGGAGGGTGCAACTAGAACATACAGTAGAGGTGGCTAAATGGACCTCTTGGGTAATGGGTTTGAATGGGTGATACTTGGTATGGTCGAAATGTGGGGTTGGGTTGACCCAAAACACTTTGTCCAGATTTTTTGTTTTATTTGTTAAATTTGTTTCCAAAAATTAACTAATTCCAGTAATAATAATAATCTAAATTTTAGCTGCAAATGATTTAAAAGTTTTCTTCATTAAAAGATGCACACCAGGTGACTTTCAACAGGTATAAACCTTTTGGCCCGTTTCCTAATTAGCAATTTTTTATTTATCCGTTTGACGTGTTAGAGATAAAACATAAAACAAAGACCAATTCATGAATAGTTAGGTCAAAATTTTGTCCTGTATTGTGTACCATGTAGTATATGAATTAACGAGTGTTTTGCAGATATCTTTTGGACCTATTGGTTGGTTGATGATTTCTGAGATCTTTCCTTTACGGTTACGTGGGCGTGGATTGAGTATAGCTGTCCTTGTCAATTTTGGCGCCAATGCACTAGTTACATTTGCATTTTCTCCATTAGAGGTATATGATCTTTTTTCAGGTCTCTGTGTCTTCACATATGATCTACCCCAAAAACATAGCAGTCATATATACCACTATCATAAGCATTTATATCAAAAAACGTCGTTATTTCATTATTTTGATTTGTGATGGCAGACGTTGCTTGGGGCTGGAATAGTGTTCTTCATCTTTGGAGGGATAGCAGTTGTGTCTCTCGTTTTCATTTTCTTTATCGTGCCAGAAACAAAAGGGCTCACTCTTGAGGAGATTGAGGCTAAACTTCTATAGAAGGAAATCAACAAAATAGTAAGCCCCTCACTTCTTATAGGCCGGGTGTGCATACCGGTCATCAGTCTATAAGTATAAAATGTAACTTTTAAGTATTGTACCCGAAAATCTTGTTCCATACTCTTCTTATTCATAAAATGTATCTATTCTCTTTATTATTGTATTTCTTTAGCTGGATGGGTTTTAACTATATTTCGACTCATTTACTTGCGACCCGGGTTATGCTTTGATGTCAGTAGTGTCAAATAGTTAATACAGCTAAGGTAACACGTCCAAACGGGTCGAAAGTTTCCAAAGACGTACTTTTAAGTTCTGTAATCATGCTTAAATAGTAGTAATTTGTTTGTAGCTCGACCTACCTGCACTCAATATAGCTGGTTTTGACCACCCATTCATTTTGTCTCCTTTAGCTTTAAACTACCACATTAGTATGCTTAAATACAATTAAGGAACATATTTATATGAATTATACATCTGCTGATGCAGATATCTTTTTAACCCTTGGCTTATTCTAATAATTTATTAGTAAAGAAGACTAAAAAAGAAGAATCTGTTTAGTATGTGAAAGAAACAAACTTCAATAATTTTGTAAACAACATAAAGCAATTACAAATGCAGAGTATGCATATGCAATTTGAATCACAAATGAAGTAATAGTGGGTCGTGAAACAATCCAATGATCAAAATAGGTGGATTTAAGTTGTGGAAGAAATACTAAGTTGTTTGGTCTGGAGGTCGTTCTTCCAATATGTTGTGTAGATGATACGAGATCCCTTAAATATAGTTTATCAATAATACATAATACGTTGATTCTGTTAAATTTCCAAAAATAATCCGTCAATAGGCGTAAAATTATCAAGTCATAATAAATTAATAATGTAGGAGAAAACGATACATCAAGTTAACATAACATAGCAGAAAACGATATGAATTTGATGAAGGCTGGAAATTTCTAGGCAAGTCAACCAGTTATATTTGCCTAGCTAGTAGGTAACATCATTTTTCGTTCCTTCTAAGTATGAAAAACAATATGGCTGCTCCACCAGATGAAAACAAAGATGGTACTTGCTCTAGTCTCTTGCAATAGGAATCAAAGAGCTCATCTATGATTTCGTCTTCTAGGTGGTCCTTAAAGACTGCCTCCACACCAACCCTTATACCCATTGTAAGACGTTCAGCCGCATGCTTCGTCTCAGGTTCTGCAATATGAGGCAATCCTTCAATTTTTTCTATCGTAAAGTACCCATTTCTATCAACTATTTCCTCTACTTCTTGAGGCGATGCATAATATATGGGTATGTTGAGAGAGTCTACCTTCCCATCCTCAATCTTTCCCTACAAATCCAAGTACAACATTTTATATTCACCACACAAGCCAATCTATTTTACACATTATCTTCCACGCATTATAAAAATGTGACAAATAGTGTTTATTATACTAGTTAGTACCGAGTTATCAAGAAAACATGCATAAAAATACCGATATATGCTGCAATGTTACCTCCTTAGCCATGTCCAACAAGCAAGAACCCAAAACCTCAAACAAGACATTACCAATGCACTCTGAATGTGGTACCTCATTTGGCCGGCCAGGCATCAAAACCACCACTAAACCACCACAGACAACCTCTTCTGCTCGAGCTTTTAAGAACCCATCCATATCTTTCACGTACTGTCGCTGATAAGCCATGACCACCTCCTCATCAGAACCGACATAATGAACTCTCCCTTTGTTGTAAGCCGGGGAGCCCTTTTCAATCACCTCATTAGGCACTTTGGAAAGCCAATGGATAGCGAAAGAAGAGTGGATGACATGTACAGAGGAACATGGAAACAAACGATTATAAAATGAGCCTGGGACACCGGCTGCATAATACTGTTTCTCGGTAGGAAGGGTTTTGAAGAGGGTGTTGAAGTCGTTTGAAGCATGATCATTGAAGAATACTTGGAATTCTGGTGTGGGGATTGTTAGGGTGTGATATTTGAGTTTCACAGAGTTTATTATGTTCTTGACAACAATGAAAGTGTTGGGGCCGACTGAGCAACCCAAGTCTGCAATACATAAAAGGTGTTCACTAGTGAAGTTTTTGACCTCAAGCTTTTCAGTGATAGCCTCGCTGATGAGGGACATAGCAACTTCGGAAAGAGACTTCTACATAAGACCAAAAATATGATCATGAATAAAAAAAAAAACTAATTAATCATGTGCACACCTTGGCATGGTTGATACTTCATAAATTAGATGCAATCAATTGCCAAAATCATAAAACTATGACATAGATAATTGACTATTATAATAATTGACACAGTTCACATGCTATGTATGTTAGAAACAAATAAAAAAAAACAGCCCAAACGAGCCAAATCAAACCGGCTATGCCGACTGTTTTGCTGATTCGACTGGAACTGAGATTAAAAGTTTGGCTAGTTATTGTTGACAACTAAATGCTTATGAGAAAAATGCATGCCTGATAAGAGGAGTTGTTAGTGTAGCTCGAATCGCCATCTCCACCCTTCATTGGGTATGCTTGCAACTCGGGAGACTTTTTGCGGTCTATGCTTCCCATCTCTTAATTTCTGTAAGAATATGCAAAAGCAATCCTTTTACTTTTATTTGTGTACTGGTTTTGATATTGTAAAGGGTGACGAAACCAAAGATTTCAACACTTTCAGTCGGCAGAAGCATCCTAACACAACCCTGTCTTTGTCTTGTTATTGATGTCATATTGCTAGCTTGAAAACTAACCTAAACTATGAAAAATCTTTGGGAGAAAATTTGACCAATTGAGGTGGCGAAATATGAGGATAGTAAAAAGAAGGTAACATAAACATGGATTAGGAGAGACGCTATTTTGAAATTTCCAAGTTTAAGGATCCAAAAAGATTAGTACAATTTGGTTTATCAAGTGAAAAAACATGTAGTACATCTTAAAATACCCACAGGCAAACAAAACACATATAAGTAGGTTATTAATTTATGATACTTCAATTTACGCTACCCTGAATGACAAATCTGTGTTAATAGTTTACCAATTTCATCAGGATCATTCTAACATCTAGCAACTTCTTTTATCCAATCTTGTTGTAAAGCAATTCCAAATGGTCAAAAAAGTTACAATGGTAACATCTTAGAACCTGTTCAATTCAGGTTATTCGAGAAAGACGACTTTTAAACTTAAATGTACATGCCGGGTGACAACCTAACCAGGTGCCACATGAGCATTTGGCCACTTGCAAAGTTGCAAATGTGTACTCGTGAGGTTTGTTTGAACCTGCGACCTCTTCCTATCAAATGAGGTATGCTTAACCTTCAACTTCTACCCATCAAGCGTCTTACCACAATCATTTGTTAGAGGTTACCCATTCGTCCTAGAACTTGACATTTTGTTATTTACATCGTCTGTTAAGATCAAAGGAAAAATTAAAATAAGAATAAGAGAAATGATTGACATACGTAAAACTTAATTTTGTGCCTAAACATGCGTGACATCAATTCATTGGTTGTATAAACCGGACCCACTTCTTCATCCTATCAAATAATGACAAATAAGTTAGGCACAAAATTAATTATCTTTTAGGTCTCTCAATCTTTTTCTTAAAAATAATAAGAAAACCCACTCATTTTAGATGTACCTACAAAAATAGATGCATCTCCCTCCTATTTGAAATGTATGGTTAAAAATTTCTTATTTCTCTTATTTTAATTTTTTTCTTACCGGAACCCTGCCTGGTAAAAGTTTATTTCAACTGACAGCCGTATTTACATATCTATACTATTATATAATGCAAGGATAAATCAAGCCTAACTCCTAACCAAAAATTAAGATAAGGAGCTCCAATCATGAGGTGACATGTGTCAATTCTTAACTAACTCCAAGCCTAACTCCTAACCAAAAATTAAGATAAGGAGCTCTAATAATAAGGTGACATGTGTCACTTCCTAACTTAAAATTCACCTTTATTTTCAAATTGAAATATCTTTTTATCTATTTATTTTTTTTGTTATTTAATTTCACCATATTTTCTAAAATTTTGTGCTTTTTAATTCAACATCCATTTTGATACATTTTTACAAGTTTTTAGTTTTGTAGATTTTTAGTGGGTTTTTTATTCAAAATTTTACAACTTTAACCTTTATTTCAATCAATAAAATCTTGATTCGTTAAAATCATATACTTTTGGGTGAGTGTTTGACGGGAAAGAGATTGCGAGGATCTTTCTATATACGGTAATAATGATGTCACGAGAAAGCTACGGAAAACCCAAACAAACACATATACGTTCGGAGTGTTGTGAAACGAATTCACTAAGCGGGTAGGGAATTGCGGGGAAAGTTGGGCTAGCAATTCATTTACTAACCATATTACTATATTTTTCGCCGCAGCTGTGCGCGGGTATCCGACTAGTACAAAGAAAAGAAAATATGAGATGCATGACAGATAAGCTGCTTAACCGACAACAATTATTTGGCATTTTGAACATTATATATTTTGTACCTGCTGTAATGACAGCAAATAACCACCATTTGTTATTTATAACAATTAAATGCCCTAAACGATGCCTATAGCATTTGCACACATCAACCGAGCTTTCAAATTGATGCGTATGCATTATGATAGAATTTTAGAAAGCAAACCATCAATTCTGTTACGACAGAACTAGACATGCTGACATGGCAGTAATAGCAAACTAATCAACAAGCATCAGTTATAGTGTATAATAACCAGTATATAAGACAACCATCAAGAAAGATCACAATATAGTTTCATCAAGCGAAAACATCATGGAATACGACACCTTAAAATACCCAGACACAACACATACTACACTTCATAATATCATGGTTAAAATCAAAATAACCGATTGCCAGCTCTTGTTCCAAAAGATAAAGATCTAAAGTTGATTTGCTCATGTAAACTGTGCAGTATGTGCAGACTATGCCTAGTCTGTAAACCCAGCAACCTCGCCCATCTCAACAGAGCATACAATGAATATATTTTTATGAGAACCCGCAAGATATTAGTAATCCAGCCAATGATCATCTGTATCTAAGCTCAATTCCTTGTTAGCCTGTGAGGTGGGTAGACGCCAGCCTGCACCACAACAGAATCAAACAAAATTAGTACATACACAGAACAAAAAATCACAAGATTTTGCTATTGATATGTATGCCATGAACCCTTTGCATAGCTGAAATAATTTTATGTGATTAAAAAATAACTTGCAGCACAAAAGTTTTCCTTTTATTAGGGTTAGCGGTGCCAAGAAGGGCAAAGTTGGGTACCAGTCAAAACAGACTTTCGTTATCCCACTTTGCTTTACAGTATAAATGGGTTAAAACTGCCAGTTCTAATATAAAGATCGGTGAGCATGCAATGCATAAACACCATCCTTGATAAATTATTCAATAGATGACGTGAGTTTACCTTCTCGGACAAAATTGATTATGCAAGTTCAGTAACTTTTCCAATTGCAACTGTTTTTCCTGCATCATCAGAAGAACCAAATCATTATTCTAACTAATTGTTTGTTTCCCTTTTCTGGGGAAAAGGTTCAGAGATAAAAGTTATCAATAGATTAGTTAAAGAAATTAGTTATCAATAGATTAGTTAAAGAAATTTTGACCGCATCTAACCTTCGGTACGAAGTGTGAACCTCCCAAGCTGTTGAAAATCCGCAAACTTTTCAATGCATATCATGTTAGGCACCTAGAAAGAACCAAATAAAAGAGAACATAATTATTTAACATAACATCATCATATAGCATAATTTACTAGAAAGTCAGCTTCACTTTTCAAGAGCCAAATACTAATAAAAATATAGAACAAATAGAATACAGCTCAACTTTATATAGCCAATAACTGAATAACTAAAACGCTTTACTTTTACGTATGTTGATTATTTGCTACGCATAGGAAAAACATTAACAGCAGAACCAATTGTTGATATCCAGCAACAAAAATACCAATAATGACTCATATTTTCATTAAAAGCAGGATGACCAGATTTCACCAGTGCATAGCCATCGTACTTCATTTTAGCTGTCTGAACAGCATTAAAGCGGAACCAATTGTCTACAAACCATGGTACTCTGGACACACCTTTCCAAAACTAGCAATACCACTTTATTAGTTTATTGATATATTTAGCTCTGTGATAGTTCATGGAGAATGTTACAGTTGAGCTCGTTCATATGAGGTAAACAGTTGAGCTCATTTAGGTACAGTTATTTGGCCATTTCTACAGTTATTTGGCCATTTCTTATAATAACTGAAATATCTACAATGGATTAGCTATCCAGATAAGAAAAACCATATCCAAGTGACTTTACGCTTCACAGAATATGATATCATAACATTTTGTGTTAAATTATGTGTCTAAAAAGTTGCCAACTGTTTTCATTATTAAAAGTTTAAAATCAACCTGAATACGGCATATGACGACCGCACCATTCTTCACAAAGAGCACCTTCTTTTTACTTGGTTTCCTTGTCTTTGGATCAATTTGCTGCATCAGCTCAACAATCTCACATTCCTCAACAACAGAATGAATATGCAATACCGCTTTGTATCCAGCAGTAAAGATGGCCTGTAATACAAACAAATGAAATTCGTATAAGCAACTACAGAACACAAATTATAGAGAGTAGAGCAGCATCAAGAGGGAAAAAAAACATAGTTGAAACAGCATACGTTATCCAGCAACTCAAGAATATGCAACTGAGCAATGAACTCATGAACTGCTGTTATTGGTTTTTCTGCATAAAAAAGAGAATTGAAACCTCAAATGAACATTAATATGGATAAACAAATATACCAACTATGTAAAGACCACAAAATATTAACCCATCCAGTTAACTTGACTAAGGAAACATACATTCACAAGTTTGCCTAAAATCGGGATCTGATGGATGATATGTTTACCTATTGTAAACAATGTGATTGTAGGTTGGGAGTGTTGGACTTTAACCAAATTGTTATAAAACATAATAGGTTTTTTTTGGTAATATTATTATATAGAAAAAAAAAAAAAAAAAAAAAAAAAAAAAAAAAAAAAAAAAAAAAAAACTTCTCAAACTTATGATTGATAATAATATACAATTGCATCAAGTCATATCGAAGAATTAGTGACAAAAAGACTGAATAACTCAATTATAGATACCAACATTTGCATGATTAAATAGAACAAAGAATTAGTGACAAAAAGACTGAATAACTCAATTATAGATACCAACACTTGCATGATTAAATAGAAATAGAACGCATACCGATACTGCAAAGTACAAATCCCGATAATATGTCATCTTCTTCGATCCCTGAGACTCGGACTCGTAGATTCTCACCAGGCCCTGCACTCCTCACTTTATCTTCATCAATATAAATGGCAAGAACTTTAACTTGAACCTGCAGATATATATATATATATATATATATGCAAAAGCTTATATTATACATTAACATTCAAATTAAAGAGAATACAAGATAACAAAAGTACAAAAACATATCATAGAGTACAGACCTTGTTTGGCATAATCAACAGGTTATTCCCCTCTCGCACACTACCAGATTCCACTTTCCCCATAACAACAGTCCCCATGTCTTTAAACTTGTCAAAAATAGGCATTCTGAAAATAACAGCAGAGACGATAATAAGTAACTTGTATTGATATTATTCACTTGCCAAAATATTTCCTAAAATCAGCAAACCAGAACACAAATTCATTAAGTGCAACAGAATAATGAAATATCCCACCATAGAAACAACAGGACAATATCACATTTCATTAGGGGATGTCTGCAATTGCTTCTGAAACTGATTATGTTTGAGTAGCTTTCTTAACGTTGTAATCACTAGATCAGTTGGGCGTATGACAGATTCTGCCTATCAGATTTTATAGATGAAAAATAAACAGACATCGGGTATGTTTGGCGAAATGGGCTGGGCTGGGGCTGGGGCTTATATTATAAGCCATTAAGCCGAAACTGAAATTTGTATTTTCATAAACTTGTCTAGCAAATTAGCTTAGGCTTGAGCTTATTATTGCTAAACTACTAAAAAGAACATAATTAAATAAACTTATAGTATATGTTTGATATTTTTGTGGGTAAATAAGTAATTAATAATTTAAAAGCCCAGGTCTAAAATTTTAACCCCCTTTGGGCTAATAGTTTTAAAAGTCTCCATAAGCCTCGACGCCCCAAGACTTATTATACAAACCGGCTTATTTTAAAAGTTTAAGCCCCTGTAAGCCCCAAGAAGCCCTCTCCAAAAGACACCCATCATCATATACTATTTAGACATTGAATTTCTTATTTTAAAAGTTTAAGCCCCCGTAAGCCCCAATAAGCCCTCTCCAAAAGACACCCATCATCATATACTATTTAGACATTGAATTTTAACTACAATCAGAAGTATTGAAAAACTGTATATTCTTTGTAAATATACACTAAAAAACTATTTATTTAAAAAAATAAATAAATAAATACATTTTTTAATGTCATTAAGAATGAAAGTATGAGTAATAAAGTGATGATCACTTGACATGTTCACCCCAAAATAATTAAATAATCAGAATCACTACATCCAAACACTAGATTGTCATTATGGATATCCAAACAACCCCCTAATATAACTTCTGCAAAGTCCGCTGAAGATCCAATAGAAAGACAACAGGAAAAAAAATAGCCCGGAAACGGGTTAAAATGAAGTACATAGAAATAAGAATCAGATGTGATACCTGAATGGACCTTTAGGATCACGTAATGGACCTTCAATAACATCAAGAGCTTCAAATAGGCATTGACCATTCCACCAAGGACACACACTTTTCTCCATTCTCGTTTGCATGTTGCTACCATGAAGACCAGATATTGGAAGAAACTGGATATCTACATATAGAAAACATTTCAATCACTTACATGTGAGGGAGGACCTAAATACAATAGGCTGAACCAAAAATTCAGCAGAACCTTGAAAGAAAAAGAATATAGCATGCAACATTCTTTATATATTTTCCAAGTCAAAGACACCAGGCAGCGTGAGGCTGATTGTGAATACTAATGTAAACCTATCTTTTCCTATCTTAGTATCAGCTTCAAGCAGCAAAAGACTGCTTATCGGTATTTCTCTAACTAGATGACAATATTCACCAGTAAGAGTTCAATGACTTCTTTATTTTCCGTTCCTTTTTTGAATTGTTAAATTTTATTTTACAAGATACACAATGTTATACAGAAATTAAAATTAAAAGATATGCCTAATTTCTACTCTGTTCTAACAAATTTTAAGAACAGGACAAGATTTATGAGAAAAATCTTTTAAAACTATGTATGAGATAAACTTTATATGTTGTTGGTGATGACACCTTTTAAAACATGACACTTGCCTATAATCAGATAGGTGAACAGACAACTAATCTTAATGAGCATCCAACTTGATAAAAAGTTATCTTATTATGACATTATACAACGGAATTGATGTTTTAAAGCCAATAGTATAGTAATTAAAAAAACGTAATTTTTATGATTACCTTTCTTCACGTTGTAGCCTGACGACTTCAGAAATGGAACCATTTTAGATTCAATTTCATCATACCTGTAAAAATAGAAAGAATTTAAAATAAAAAATAAAAATCATTTGATGCAACAAAGAAAATAAAAACAAAAGCAAGTACCTCTCCTTTGACCAGTTAACGGTTGGATCATCCATTTTATTGACAACAACTAGCAGCTTAGAAACACCCAAAGTCTTTGCAAGTTGTACATGCTCACGAGTTTGTCCACCTCTCTCATACCCAGTTTCAAATTCCCCTTTTCGAGCAGATATAACCTGAAAGAATGTTATAAATATAGATATTCTGTTTTATAGTACAAATGAAGAATTTTTAAAAAGCATATAAGTCATATAAGTCTTTACCAGTACACCAATATCAGCTTGAGAAGCGCCACTAATCATATTAGGTACATAACTTTTGTGGCCCTGAAAACACCAAGAATGCATTGTAAATGCCTCTTTTAACCAAAAAGTATATATATCACAGTGAAACAGCAGTGGTGTTACAAATCTAAAACACGCATACATAGTTCGTGATAGAGATTTTTCAAGAGAAATCTAATTACAAATATATGTATTGTCGTATTGTATGTATGTTGTTCTAGAGACATAAAGACATGTCTATACATCATTTATGAAGTATGAACTATCGACACAAGGTAAATCTAGACATATGTAACGTAGGTTGTCCTAGAAACATAGACATTCATATACATCACCATGGAGTATGAATCATAGACTCAAGAAATTTCAGAGGAAGAAATGTATTCACAGATCTAGAGTAAATCCAGAACCTTGGTTAAGAAGGGAAAGAAAAAAAAAAAAAAAAAAAAAAAGTTGGCCAAAAAAACTGAGCGAAAATAGGGTCTAAAACAGCCTGTAACCTAACAAAACAGATGATTTATCCAAATATTTTGAACTATTTTGAATGAAGATACCCTCATCAGCATGTATGCCGCCTCCAAAGAAAATATTAACTATGGAAGCTAAATATATATTGAGTTATTATGTTGTAACTTATTGGTAAAGTTATGCCAAGTAAATCAAAGAATCTACCGGTGCATCCAGTATAGTGAACCGTGTAGTCTCTGTCTCAAAATGTGCTCTGCCAACTTCAACTGTTATACCCTGTAGCCACCATTTAACGTTAGAAAACAAGTAACAAAAGACTACTCATGGAGTATAACTTCTTGATGTGGATATATACCTTGGACCTCTCCTCCTCATTGGTATCCATGATATATGCCATGTACCTAGAATAAAGAATGGTAGAGTAAGAAAATAACAAGAAAGGACAACAGAATCTAAAAAGAAAATGATGCGTGTAACAGCATAAACTGTTTCACCTTACATATATATAAGAACGTCTTTATAGTTATTTTATCCATTACATACTTACAAAATACAAGTATCTCGTACACTAAACACATTTTGCAGCACAGAATTGTAATGTTCAAGGTCAACAAAGTCTTACCAACTCTCTCTACTTTTATCCTTAGCTTCTTTTTCATACTTTTGGATCGTCCGCTCATCAACTTGGCCACTAAGGTATAATATCTGACCTCCAATTGTAGATTTTCCAGCATCTGCAGACCATATGATTAGATAAAAGTATTAGATAAGTACTTTCTAAATAGATTGCGAGAATTATCAATATCATGCAACTATCTCTAAGTTGCCACACGGATACAATTACCAAAGGCAAAAACATAGAATGCGCACAAAACAAGAACAGAAGAGAAAGTTTTAAATCAATTGATCCTAACTGAATGACTTGAAAAAAATGAACATACCAACGTGACCAATGAAAACCACATTCAAGTGACGCTTCTTATTGCCCTCCGCAACCACCTCAATAACTTCTGGAGCAGCAGGAGCAGGAGCAGGAGCAGGAGCAGGAGCAGGAGCAGGAGCAGCTGTCACGTCTTCTTTCCCTGTAACCAATTAACATTACAAACTCGTCAAAATAGTAACATCTAACGCTATAAGAAGATCCTCGGTGTCTTCCAGACAACACGAGGTCCAGGTGAACAAACAAAAATTGCACAACAGGTATTAGTTCAATAAACATCATTTGAGCTTAAACACCCACAAGCACAAGGACACAAGGTACATGTTCCAAACATTTCATAAATGACAGGTATGTAAGTATGTTTACCTAACATTATTGTCTATATGGTACAATAACAAGTTGACAACAGCTCATGAACAAATTACTTAACCAAGAGGTTCTCCAAAAAGTGAATGAAATTGAAATTATAGAGAGAGAGAGAGAGAGAGAAGAAAGAAAAGAAAAAAAAAAAAAAAAAAAAAAAAGAAACGCAAAAAATGTGCCTTAAACAGTGACAAAGTGGATTCGTTTGACTCGCTAGTACTATAATTTATAAACAGTGGCAAAGTAACACTTCCTTGAGCTTGGAGAAGGATGCATATATAAGGTTATATGTGAGATTAATGAACAATAAAATGACAACCTCCACAATAAACATATGTTACTACAAGCTGCATCAGACTCGTTCATTATTTTCATCTCCGATAGTCCAATACACCTTCATAACATACTCATCCACACACACACACACACACAAAAAAAAAAAAAAAAAAAAAGAAAAGAAAAAAACAAAACAAACCCTAATACGATATAAATTGGTGGATACTCCTTACCTTCATCCACATTATCAGTGACAGTGACTACACTCTCTTCAGGCTTTTCACCGTCAGCATTAGGCACCACATTACTATCTTCAGCTAGAATTTAATAAAACGACCAATAAATAACACATACTGAGTAACAAACCGTAGAACCATCAAGAGTATACGTATACCATCAGATTTTTTTTTGTAAATTCATGTGGAGAGAGCATACAATCCTTAGCATATCATTTAAAGTAAAAGAATAAGCGAATGAATATCCTCGCAGAAAGCTACTTATCCCAAAATTCAAACTAGTTATTTGGGATGAAACTAAAAAAAACAGCCATCATATTCAGCCTAATTCCTTCTAGAACTAGATTAAGTTATATTTTCCAACAAAAATAATATTTTATCGAGTATTAATGCATTAACAAATAAAACCCCTTCCAAACACTGTATCTTACTTGCTTAGTTTTAAGCAGCTTGTTAAGTACTTATGTATCAGTATAAGCATAAGAAATTTATAGTAAGTACTTACAAGTTGTGCCAAATAATTAGATCTACATATTCACTGATGATACTATAACAGACAAACGAACATAACACTGCTAAAAAACCTAGTCTAGCATGTGCCAAGTGACTAGATCTACACATTCACCATACAAACGTCTAAACAATACCTTGCTCTAGCACTTACACATACCATATTAAATGCCATCACAATGAACTAAATCGTACGCAACAACTAAAAATATATCTTCTGTAAGTATAAATAGCAATTTGCGGCAATTAACATCAGAACCATCACTCCTTACCTTCTTTGACGTTACCGCCGACCACGGATTCTTCACCTTCCGCACCGTTCTCATTCGGCACCACGTTACTAGCATCTTCTGCTAACATTAAATTAATTCAACAGTTAACAAAAACTACAACACCGCATAAATCTAAAAAACAAAAGTTAAGCTAAAAATATATACCAGATGAGTCAAGTTGCAAAGCACGAATATCGTCCTCGATGTTATCCATTTGATTGATTAAAAAAACCTGAAACAATAACGATTATCGATAAGTAGCGAGTAATCGGCCTAGGCGAGGATTAATTGAATCGCAATTTTCTATATATAAATTTATGTACTTAACCTAACATGAGCATAATACTTCAAATAGTTCAAAATTAAAATATAAACAATTAAAACCTAACAATTCTAATACAAATAAAACTAAAACTAAAAAGTAAAAGCCTAATCTATCACAATTAAAAAAACTAAAGGTAAATCGAATCGTATACCGTGGATTAGCGTGAAATTCAGAAAGAAGATCGCACCGAGTGAGATGAGATGATGATTGATGTTGTGGCTGCTCTAAGTAACTAAAAAAACCCTAGCTTTTCTTTGGTTATCCGGTAATTTTATACGGTTCTTTTTCATTTTTAGGATTTTTATTTTTTACTTTGGGTTAAATTTTATGTTTATCGATTTTAAAACTTAAAATGACATTTTCACACCCTGAGTTGTTTTTTAAGATCGATGTTTATTTATTATTTGTCGGACACACGCGCGTTACACTAGTTTATTGACTTGTGAATTTACGAGATTAAATGGAAAAACGTGATATCAAAAAAAATGTATTGTGTAAAGATATTTGACGTATAAATGATTGATTGTTGAGAATATGTGAATAAATGATATGTTAGATCGAAGTGGTAAAATAATGTAAATATTCGATATTGAAGAAATGTATGAAACGAAGATAGATATGGTTAATAAAAATAAAATAAACTTTTTTATATAATAAAGGGATACAAAGTTGAACAATGCGAGGTAAATAAGGAATATATATGTAGTTCTTATATTGTATATTTTGATATAACGAGAATGGCAACGTTCGTCGTGTTGCGGGCGTGCCTATTTAATAGAAGCCGTAAACCGATCATAAATTAAGTTGTAATAGAAGATCTTAAAAGCAAAAGCGGAAGCAATTATTATTGGATTATTGAAACACTTGTTTTTGTAAGTAATAAAATACATAAAAAGATACACAATACATTTCATGGTTCATGGTCTTAAATCTAATTCTTGTTGTACAGCAAGATCTCGTTCAATAAGTAGTTTTAGCATACTTGTCATAGTGTATCTAGCCACCGTATGCAATGATGTTTTCCCATTTTTTCTCACTAACCTTGTGCTTATGACCCATGTTTGTAGTCCAAGTCATGTAGTTATTAGCAAACATCTGTATATGGCTTCTCTACTGATCTCTTATCCTACACTTATAATCATATAATCTCCAAGCTTGCATTAGCAATCGTTTAATCGCCTATGTAAAAAAATATTTAATTAATCTAACAACATCGTGAGTTAACAAACATTATGAAACTAAAATCATAAATCTCAAACTGTGCAATTACCTGCCCAAAATTTTGATCTGCATTTAGGTTCTTTGTGTCCATGAACAAATGAACCAACACCTGTAATTACTACACACACAAAAATCCAAACATGAATCAAATCCAATTTCAGTAATTGTAACCACCCGTAAATTTTCACTTAAATTAAATTTATTCTTATCCATTTTTCCATGTTAATTTTTTTTTTAAACGTTATCACAATAACCAACTAAGGTCACATAACTCACATTCTAAATAAACAAGTTCATTTGGGTTTGTTTTGAATAAATATATTTATATGTCAAATATAAAAGTTTTCAACTTTTATTTACCACTTTAAGATTTTTCGTTAATGTATAATTATTAAACGTTCAAACTAAACGTTAGTCATTTAGAGTTTTAACGAAACTTTTTCGGTTATTAAATTAACTATTAACTTCTATTTATTATCACTATAAATTGTTAGTTTAAATAACGTTTAAACACTCCGATAAACCCATGACTCATGTTAAATATTAAAACTAAATATGTTGATAAGTTTTAACATTTTTATAAACTTTATATTTTTATGTCATCAGATTTGAAATCTCGTGACTAAAGGACTTAACGCTAGTAATTTCCGGAATCAAACTACACTCTCTAAACCTTAAACGAATAATAAATCTAAAGAATGTCATAAAAACTTCTATCCAATTCCTAAGGCCACGTAAACCATATATATACATGTTACAAATACATTAAACTATAATGTATGTCTCATAATCATGCAACACTATCAATTTCAAAATACAATACATGTTCTATTTTATATCATGCATGGTTTTTATACATATACGTGTACTACTCTTCTCCATATAACCCTCTTGAAGCAACCATGTCTCGTATATTTTTAACAAAAGAATCAAATAACACAAGTCTTACAAGTGGTCTCTTTTTATCCATAAAATATGTTGAACTAAGTTTATGGTTTCAAAATGATGCACCATTCGAATTCCCCCTCACTCTCACATGAACCAGGCAAACTTCAAAGAACTACCTCATCTCTTGGTCAATGATATCAAGCTTTCTATGTGATTCGGTATTGAACATATGTATTAGGATGCACCCTTCGAACCTAGGAATAATAAGACATAAACACATGAACCTTAAGTGGACACATCACCTTGTCTCCTAAACTTTCAAGAATGTTTAGCTAAGCATATGTAGCATAATCTAAAATCATTCGAATCTCATGGTTAAAATCACAACACCTGGTCTTGTTGGGAAACCATTCGAACAAAGAATCATGGCCACATAAATCACCATAAAAGTTCATATGGTAATATTACTAACACCTCATCATGTCTCTTACTATCTTGACAAAGCCTTAGAAATTTTCTATATATATATATCGACCTAAGTTCCACCATATCACTCATTTCTTGTTCTAACCACAAAACACTCACTCACTTACCTACATTATGATATTTAAGGTCCAAGTGTAGGAATTGAAAGGTTGTAGTAAAGCTTAGGAGTCTTGGGAAGTTTTGAAGTCACTTTGGTTCTCATTTTGTTCTAAACGAGTTCTCAAGATTGTAAGTCCTTCTAGCCCCTTTTCAATCTATTTTATAAGTCTTTAACACACTTAAACATGATGATAAAAAGGTCTCAATTGAAAGTTAAGACCAAAAACCATTTTCTCTTTTCATTTTCTGTTTTAACGTGGGCAAACAAACACCCTCTCTATTATAATCTAAATTGTATGTGTTGGTTGTTATTTGTATAACGGTTCCCAGATTAGGGTTAAGATAATCAATAAAGGTACCGGATATTCACTTGAAATCGTGGTATCACTTTCCAATAGAAACTATTCGACCCTATGCCTGGGTTACACGAATATCTCTATGGGATAAGACCAAGTGATGTTCTTGCTTTAGGCACAAATCAAGAACCAGATGCGTATAGAAGTGTTTAGGGTTTCGTGTTTAGAGTTGTTAAACGTATATCCATGCAGAATGATGTGACCTCTATTTATAATAGAGAATACTCAAACCCTAGCCCATGGTATTATGTATAATTAACGGCCCATTAATGATAACATAATAATTTCCATAATAATAGGGATCAGTGGTTATCAGTGGAAACATTATCACAAGCAGTGGTAATGTTAACACTATCAGTGGAAACGCTAGCAGCAGAATCACACTATCAGCAGCAGAATCAACTAGCAGCAGAATCAGCTGTCAGCAGAATCCTATCAGTAGGATCAGCTAGCAGCAGAATCCTAGCAGCAGATTCACAACACTAGCAGCAGAGTCTACTAGCAGTACCTTGATCAAGCAGTACCTTGATCAATACATAACCACTATTGAGTCAGGGGATTCAGTGACCAAATGGGTGTATACTCCATACCTCCAAACCCATTACCAGGTGTGAATTGAACCCTCAAGAGCACTAAATTTACCAACAATCCTCCTCAAAGTTAGTTCTCTTCCTTTGCATGAAAAATCAAACACAAACCAAAACAAGTGCATAAATGAAAATATCCTGAGGATTGAATTTCCACATTAGTACATATACTTTCAAATATTCGAGAATCAGGGTGTTCTAAGAATTGAACCCTTCAACCCATTTGAATACCTGATGATGAATACACACAAGTTTTCAAACACTAAAATACTCCTGACACTATATAAGCCATGTGTCCATATCTAATTCATAAATGTTGTAAAAGCTAAAAGTCCAAAGCTTCCTGAAGCGGCAAAACTTCAACATTCACATAGGTGGTTCATCTTTAATTCATGCTCCTCCTTAGCACTTTTTCAAAGAAAATTAACCATTAAGAAGTGAAGACTTCATCCTCCTTTCAGCAAGTAACAAGCACAACCTTGGGATGTTTGTGATACATGTGCTTCAGTCCACCAAATGATCAGCTTTCCACATTGAACTCAGCTTCCAAGTTTCCTTAGAAGGGAGTTGGGTATCCTTGCATTCAGTGACTATGTTGGACTTAAACCCATCCCTTTAGCAGACTTCAAAACCAAGTCTCTAGCCAAACCCTTCGTCAAGTGATCAGATAAGTTTTGTTGAGATTTAACAAACACTATAGATACCACCCCATTCATGATAAGCTCACGAATCATGCTATGCCTGACACCTAAGTGTCTAGACTTCCCATTGTACATCTGGCTATAAGCCTTTGCCAATGTAGCAGCACTATCACAACGGATAGAAATAGGTGCTATAGGTTTAGACCACAATGGAATCTCAAGAAGCAAGTTTTTCAACCATTCAGCTTCTTTGCCAGCAGCAGCTAAAGCCACAAATTCAGATTCCATGGTTGAACTGGTAATGCAAGTTTGTTTCTTGGATGCCCAAGAAATTGCACCTCCACCAAGTAAGAATACCCAGCCACTAGTAGACGAATTGTCTTCAGTGTTACTGATCCAACTTGCATCAGTGTATCCTTCTAATACTGAAGGATAACCAGTATATGAGAGACTATAATCCATAGTTCTCTTCAAATACTTAAAGACCCTCTGAATTGCTTGCCAATGATGAGCACTAGGATTACTAGTATACCTGCTCAGTTTACCCACAACAAAAGCAATATCAGGTCTTGTACAAGTCATGGCATACATCAAGTAGCCAATCACCCTAGAATACTCAAGTTGAGATACAGCTTTGCCAGTATTAGGCATTAGCTTCTCACTTGTATCCATAGGAGTACTCACTGGAGTACAATCAAAGTAATTAAATTTCTTTAACACCTTCTCAATATAATGAGACTGAGATATAGAAATCTTGTTACTTTCATGTTTAATCCTAATGCCAAGGATAACATCTGCCTCCCCCATATCCTTCATGGAGAATTTTGATGACAAAAATTCTTTTGTAAGATCAACTTGATTTTGGTCAGTGCCAAAGATCAACATGTCATCAACATATAGACAAATGATGACAACTTTACCAGATTCATCAAATTTGCTATATACACATTTGTCAGCTTGATTAAGTAAATAACCATTAGACAAAACCACTTCATCAAACTTTTGATGCCATTGCTTAGGTGCCTGTTTTAGTCCATAAAGAGACTTAATCAGTTTACACACCTTGTTTTCATTGCCAGGCATGATGAAGCCCTGAGGTTGGTTCATGTAAACCTCCTCATCTGAATCACCATTCAAGAAAGTTGTCTTCACATCCATCTGATGAATAATCAGATTGTGAATTGATGCCAAAGCAATTAGCAATCTTATGGTATTGATACGTGCCACTAGAGCATAAGTATCAAAGTAGTCTATTCCTGACTTTTGTTTAAAGCCTTGAATAACTAATCTTGCCTTAAACTTTTCAACAGTTCCATCTACCTTCATTTTCTTTTTGAAAATCCATTTGCTACCTAAAGGTTTGCAACCAGGTGGTAGATCAGTCAACACATAAGTGTTATTGCCCATGATAGAGTCCATCTCATCATTAATTGCTTTTTTCCAGAAAGCAACATCCTGGGACTTCATTGCTTCTTCAAATGTTTTGGGATCATCCTCCACAATGAAGCAATAGGAGTATTGGTCAGAGACCTCACTCCTTGTACCTTCAATTAAGTATAATTGAAACTCAGGTCCAAATGACTTTGGAGTCCTCACCCTATTGCTCCTTCTGAGCTCAGGTTCAGGTTGTTGTTCCACAACCTCAGCAGGAACCTCATCAGCAGGAACCTCATCAGTAGGAACCTCTGAAACACCATGGTCATTGGTTCCATTTGGAATCCTTTGACTTGGTCTAGGGATAGATGAGAATCTGTTCTCATCAAAGATTGCATCCCTTGAATCAATTATTGAGTTAATTGAAACAGAATCATTAGGTTCTATAACATAAAACTTATATGCCTTGGAATGCTCAGCATATCCAACAAAGATGCATTCAATGCCTCTTTCACCAAAAGTTTTCTGCTTTGGATCAGGGAGTCTTACAACAGCCCTACAACCCCATATCCTAAGATAATTAAGGTTAGGTTTCTTTTTAGTCCAAAGTTCATAAGGGGTAACTTTGTTCCTTTTGTTGGGAACCCTATTTAATAAATAGCAAGCTGTTAACATAGCTTCACCCCAGAACCCTTGACTCAGCCCTGAATAGGACAACATGGAATTAACCATCTCCTTCAGCACCCTGTTTTTCCTTTCAGAAATACCATTTTGCTGAGGAGTATAAGGGGCAGTCGTTTCATGGATTATACCAACAGACTAAAAATACAGAGTATCCATGTACTCACCTCCCCTATCAGTCCTTAATCTTTTGATCAGGGAACTTTGTTGCAATTCAACTTCAGTTTTAAATACTTTAAATTTATCTAATGCTTCATCTTTAGAATGTAATAAATAAACATGACAAAACCTAGAAGCATCATCAATAAAAGTCACAAAGTATTTTTTATTCCCCAAAGAGGGAGTAGCATGTAAATCACAAAGGTCACTGTGAATTAACTCCAAAACTTTAGTTTCACGTTTTACTCCTTGAAAAGGTTTCTTAGTTATCTTGTTCAACATACAAGTTTTACACTTTTCAGTGTTCACATCAAAGGCTGGAATTAACCCATCCTTAGACATATCTTGCATTCTTTTAAAATGTACATGGCCAAGTCTTGCATGCCAAAGGTTTGAATCATAAAGTTTAGATGTAGATATAAAAGCAGAATCAATATTATCATGAACAATATTAATTCTGAACATTTGATTACATAAATAACCAAAACCAATAAACACACCATTTTTAGATAAAACAAACTTATCAGATTCAATAACCTGTTTATAACCACAATTATTCAAAACACTACTAGAAACCAAATTCTTTCTAATATCAGGAACATGTAAAACATTAAATAAAGAAACACTCTTTCCAGAACTAAACTTCAAATCAACACATCCTTTTCCATGCACCAGGGCAGTTGACTCGTTTCCCATGTGAAGAATAGAACCATCATTCATTGACTTGTAGGTCTTGAACCAGCTTCTATCTTTACACACATGAATTGTTGCTCCAGAGTCAACCCACCACGCAACATCATCATCCTGCACAAAGTAAATGTCATATATATATGTAACATAATAAATCTAAAAAGACTTATTAAACACATTCTGACCTTTCAGAGAATTGGTGTTACCATTCCCTCAACTTGTGCCTGATCCATTGGATTTGTTTCCAACTTTACCACCCTTGCAATCTTTCCTGAAGTGTCCAGGTTTCCCACACTTCCGACAAGTCACCTTAGGTTTCTTGTTAAGATCAGATTTGGTGTTATCTTGATGCTTACGTTTGCCCTTGTTGTCATTATTCCTGGAGGAGTTGTTATGCTCCACCATATTGACAACTGATGGACCAGTAGCAGTGCTACTCTTTGGCTTGTCAATGTCTTGAGCTTTGAGAGAATCCTCAATGCGCAAGTGACTGCCCAACTCAACAAGAGTTAACTCTTCCTTCTTATGCTTAAGCATATGCTTAAACTCTTTCCAAGAAGGAGGTAGTTTATCGATGATACAAGAGACTGAAATAGCCTCATCCATGTTCATCTTGTGTTGTGTGAATCGACCAAGTATACTAAGAAGTTCATTGTATTGTTCCATGACAGGTCTAGAATCAACCATTTTGTAATTGTTAAAATTACTTACAAGGAACTTCTTACTTGATGCATCCTCAGCCATATACTTGGCTTCCAAGGAATCCCATAGTTCTTGAGAAGTTTCAACATTCTGATAAATATCAAATAGAGAATCAGACATACCATTGAGAATCAAACCTCTGCATATGTAGTCATCATTCTCCCACTTGCTCCTTGCCCTCATCTGATCCATAGTAGCATCATTTCCATGATCTTCTGGAATCTCAGTCGTGAGAACATACACCACATTCTTTTGCCATCTTCTGAAATCAACACCTTCAAACTTTTCCAACTTTGAAAAGTTAGCAGCCATTTGTCTCATAGCAGCAACCATTGATTATCACTGATAGTTTCTATTGATTGTTGGTTGTTATTTGTATAACGGTTCCCAGATTAGGGTTAAGATAATCAATAAAGGTACCGGATATTCACTTGAAATCGTGGTATCACTTTCCAATAGAAACTATTCGACCCTATGCCTGGGTTACACGAATATCTCTATGGGATAAGACCAAGTGATGTTCTTGCTTTAGGCACAAATCAAGAACCAGATGCGTATAGAAGTGTTTAGGGTTTCGTGTTTAGAGTTGTTAAACGTATATCCATGCAGAATGATGTGACCTATATTTATAATAGAGAATACTCAAACCCTAGCCCATGGTATTATGTATAATTAACGGCCCATTAATGATAACATAATAATTTCCATAATAATAGGGATCAGTGGTTATCAGTGGAAACATTATCACAAGCAGTGGTAATGTTAACACTATCAGTGGAAACGCTAGCAGCAGAATCACACTATCAGCAGAATGCTATCAGCAGCAGAATCAACTAGTAGCAGAATCAGCTGTCAGCAGAATCCTATCAGTAGGATCAGCTAGCAGCAGAATCCTAGCAGCAGATTCACAACACTAGCAGCAGAGTCTACTAGCAGTACCTTGATCAAGCAGTACCTTGCTCAATACATAACCACTATTGAGTCAGGGGATTCAGTGACCAAATGGGTGTATACTCCATACCTCCAAACCCATTACCAGGTGTGAATTGAACCCTCAAGAGCACTAAATTTACCAACAATCCTCCCCAAAGTTAGTTCTCTTCCTTTACATGAAAAATCAAACACAAACCAAAACAAGTGCATAAATAAAAATATCCTGAGGATTGAATTTCCACATTAGTACATATACTTTCAAATATTCGAGAATCAGGGTGTTCTAAGAATTGAACCCTTCAACCCATTTGAATACCTGATGATAAATACACACAAGTTTTCAAAAACTAAAATACTCCTGACACTATATAAGCCATGTGTCCATATCCAATTCATAAATGTTGTAAAAGCTAAAAGTCCAAAGCTTCCTGAAGCGGCAAAACTTCAACATTCACATAGGTGGTTCATCTTTAATTCATGCTCCTGCTTAGCACTTTTTCAAAGAAAATTAACCATTAAGAAGTGAAGACTTCATCCTCCTTTCAGCAGGTAACAAGCACAACCTTGGGATGTTTGTGATACATGTGCTTCAGTCCACTAAATGATCAGCTTTCCACATTGAACTCAGCTTCCAAGTTTCCTTAGAAGGGAATTGGGTATCCTTGCATTCAGTGACTATGTTGGACTTAAACCCATCCCTTTAGCAGACTTCAAAACCAAGTCTCTAGCCAAACCCTTCGTCAAGTGATCAGCTAAGTTTTGTTGAGATTTAACAAACACTATAGATACCACCCCATTCATGATAAGCTCACGAATCCTAAGCATATCATTTAAAGTAAAAGAATAAGCGAATGAATATCCTGGCAGAAAGCTACTTATTTCAAAATTCAAACTAGTTATTTGGGATGAAACAAAAAAAACAGCCATCATATTCAGCCTAATTCCTTCTAGAACTAGATTAAGTTATATTTTCCAACAAAAATAATATTTTGTCAAGTATTAATGCATTAACAAATAAAACCCCTTCCAAACACTGTATCTTACTTGCTTAGTTTTAAGCAGCTCTTTAAGTACTTATGTATCAGTATAAGCATAAGAAATTTATAGTTGTGCCAAATAATTAGATCTACATATTCACTGATGATACTATAACAGACTAAACGAACATAACGCTGCCAAAAAACCTAGTCTAGCATGTACCGAGTGACTAGATCTACACATTCACTATACAAACGTCTAAACAATACCTTACTCTAGCACTTACACGTACCATATTAAATGCCAAAGGATTAGTAAATCTACACATTCACTTTATAAAACTCAGAACGTTTACTCTC
Organism: Artemisia argyi; assembly: GCA_030686995.1. Lineage (NCBI taxonomy): Eukaryota > Viridiplantae > Streptophyta > Magnoliopsida > Asterales > Asteraceae > Artemisia > Artemisia argyi. The sequence continues at coordinate 87,525,482 of CM060694.1, read as the reverse complement.
TATGATATCTTACGCAAAGACTCATACGTAATAACTTAAAAACATATCTTCCATAAGTATAAATAACAAATTGCGGCAATTAACATCAGAACCATCACTCCTTACCTTCTTTGACGTACCGCCGACCACGGATTCTTCGCCTTCCGCACCGTTCTCATTCGGCACCACGTTACTAGCATCTTCTGCTAACATTAAATTATTTCAACAGTTAACAAAAACTACAACACCGCATAAATCTAAAAAACAAAAGTTAAGCTAAAAATATATACCAGATGAGTCAAGTTGCAAAGCACGAATATCGTCCTCGATGTTATCTATTTGATTTATTAAAAAAAACCTGAAACAGTAACGATTATCGATAAGTAGCGAGTAATCGGCCTAGGCGAGGATTAATCGAATCGTAATTTTCTATATATAAAGTACTTAACCTAAAATGAGCATAATACTTCAAACACTTCAAAATTAAATATAAACAATTAAAACCTAACAATTCTAATACAAATAAAACTAAAACTAAAAAGTAAAAGCCTAATCAATCACAATTGAAGAAAATAATAATAAATCGAATCGGAAATCGAATTAAATATATACCTTGGATTAGCGTGAAATTCAGAAAGAAGATCGCACCGAGTGAGATGAGATGATTGATGGATGGTGTGGCTGCTCAAAGTAACTAAAAAACCCTAGCTTTTCTTTGGTTATCCGGTAATTTTATATACGGTTCTTTTTATTTTTAGAATTTTTATTTTTTACTTTGGGTTAAATTTTGTGTTTATCCATTTTAAAACTTAAAATGACATTTTCAGACCTTGAGTTGTTTTTTAAGATCGATGTTTATTTATTATTGGTCGGACATACGCGCGTTACGGTGACGAATACTTTGCGATTATATTATACTAGTTTATTGACTCGTGAATTTACGGGATTAAATGGAAAAACGTGACATCAAAAAAAAATGTATTGTGTAAAGATATTTGATGTATAAATGATTGATTGTTGAGAATATGTGAATAAATGATATGTTAGATCGAAGTGGTAAAATAATGTAAATATTTGATATTGAAGAAATGTATGAAAAGAAGATAGACATGGTTAATAAAAATAAAATAAACTTTTTTATATAATAAAGGGATACAAAGTTGAACAATGCGAAGTAAATAAGGAATATATATGTAGTTCTTATATTGTATATTTTGATATAACGAGAATGGCAACGTTCGTCGTGTTGCAGGCATGCCTATTTAATAGAAGCCGTAAACTGATCATAAATTAAGTTGTAATAGAAGATCTTAAAAGCAAAAGCGGAAGCAATTATTATTGGATTATTGAAACACTTGTTTTTGTAAGTAATAAAATACATAAAAAGATACACAATACATTTCATGGTTCATGGTCTTAAATCTAATTCTTGTTGTACAGCGAGATCTCGTTCAGTAAGTAGTTTTAGCATACTTGTCATAATGTATCTAGCCACTGTATGCAATGATGTTTTCCCATTTTTCCTCACTAACCTTGTGCTTATGACCCATGTTTGTAGTCCAAGTCATGTAGTTATTAGCAAACATCTGTATATGGCTTCTCTACTGATCTCTTATCCTGCACTTATAATCATATAATCTCCAAGCTTTCATTAGCAATCGTTTAATCGCCTATGTAAAAAAATATTTAATTAATCTAACAACATCGTAAGTTCACAAACATTATGAAACTAAAATCATAAATCTCAAACTGTGCAATTACCTGCCCAAAATTTTGATCTGCATTTAGGTTCTTTGTGTCAATGAACAAATGAACCAACACCTGTAATTACTACACACACAAAAATCCAAACATGAATCAAATCCAATTTCAGTAATACATGAGTAATGAGTAAATCCAAGATTAAAAGAAAACACGAACCCATAAACGTGCGTCGCTAATTCACTGGAACACCAACAACATATTCATTCGAATTCATCATCCCGTCTTGTTCTTTCTCAACCAATTCTTGTTGATGTTGAATGAAAGATAATCCGTATACTCATCTACCAAAAAAATAGATATGCGACGCTTCTTCTAGGTTTTTCCTGCATATAATAAGTGAAATGGATCAAGCAAAATGGACCAAAGTCACCGGGCCAAAGGAGCCCAATAAACGGGCTATTTTTTTGGCGGGGAAACTGCACCAAAAACGGTTACCCATTCCTGAAGGCTGGTTAACCATACCCAAAGTAATTATCAACTGCAAACCAAAACAATATTTTGCCTAGAGAACAAATAAGCGGGTTTTGACCTTCAATGTTTTCCTCTTCAACTAATACTTGTTAACTGTTAGTGATTCTGAATAAATTATGTATGCGTCCAGAAACACCGTTGTCATAAGTTCTGTTTGATGGTTCAGGATAGCTTACTAAACTTTCTTTAAGCGATCTGCATTGTTCCTCGATACGCAATGCTGTAGAAATGAAATAGAAACATGCACTCGAGATCATATAACAAACGGATGATTGCCAATAATTCTAAAGATAAGACCATGTAATCACACTTCCATGGAATAACATTAAACCAAACATCCACCAATTAAGTTGTAGCAACCCGCAAATTTTCATAAGGCAAAATGACTATTTTATCATTTGACTTTAACTTTGACTTTTGACTATTTGACTTTTACCGTAACGTAAAAGTAAATACCATAATCGGTAGTTAACCGGTAACTTACTAAGTTAAATAATTCATTCTACTTTGAATTATTACTCTCTGAACATTTTCGTTCACCTTTGTCTATTTAACGAGACGATATCTCGTAAAATGTATATGATATGACATTAACACAAAATACACATGTTAATTCTCCTTGTGCCACGTTAATATACTGTTAGGAATACAATTATTCCTATAAAAGACTCGGTCACCTAAATGATTTAATAGCATTAAGTTAGCCCGTAGTTAGTTTATTTATTAGTTAGTATTAGTCTAAGTAACACCGTGGAAGAAGGACGGGTCTTTACCCACTGTATGCCTGATCTACAGCCCGGGTGTGGGCGTTTTCTTTTCTTTGTATAAATACCCCTCTCCCACCAAGGGAGAGGGTTGGACCTTTCATATTATTAATCTAACATCTCTCTAGTTTCTCTCTCAACAAAAAGGCTCCCAACTTCTCATCTTTTCTTTCCTTCTATTTCGATCCATAACCACAAGAAACCATACATGTTATGAGTATGTGTATCCTACAATTGGTATCAAGAGCCATGGTTTCATCTTAGGACCTTGTAGAATCGGATTGGGTGTGGTTTTGTGTGGTTTTTGTAAGTTAGAAGTGTTTTTCTTTGAAAACATCATGGTTTGATTCTTCTAGTGTTATTTGATATGTTAGGGGTGTACTTTTATGATCATTGGTGTTAATACTACATTGTTTCTCAGTTGGTTTTGCTATATCAAACGTTTATTTGAAGTTGGGATTGATTTTGGGACGTTTTGCTTGGTTGTGGTTTGCTTTACTATTTCATTTCCTCTTAGCGGTTTGCTACTGAATCTTGTGGTTTGCTAGGCAGCGAGTACTATTTTGGGTATAAGGACAAAACGCAAGATAGTGACTGTTTTGGACTATTGTGACCCGCGAGTTGTTTTTTGCGGTTTGCTCCTGCGTTTTAAGTTTTTGCTGTTTGCTCATGCGGTTTAAGTTTTTCTGCGTTTACTTCGTGTAGCGTTTAACTCACCTTGCGGTTTGCCATGAATAGCGTTTATCTCACTAGCGGTTACTTCATCCTACGGTTTGCTCCTCTTTGCGGTTACCTCTCCTGGTCTAGCGGTTTACTCATCACTGTGCTTATCTCTGAATTGCGGTTACCTTTACTTAGCGGTTTGCTCTCATGGTTAGCGAGTTTCTCAACTTTGTTGGCAATTAACTAAGTGGTGTGGTACTTGTGATAGGTTAATCATTTGTATTTGGTGAATTGTTGTAACTTAAGTCGTTTCGATTAATCTAATTGTGATCTGACGTTGTAAGTTAATTCTTACGACTTGACTAATCTCAATTGGATATATTGTAACTTGACTTGTCGCAACGTGACACCTAGTGCAAACTGTGACTCATCCGGTATCTCTCTCTAAGTTTAACTTGCAAAGTATATCTTCTGGTTTCTGTTGTTGACTTTAGTAAAATCCCGGGAAAGAATCGATTTCTCGGTTTAAGTCACAAGAGTTGTAAAATCTCGTTTGAAGATTTTGTTATGGAAACTGTTTCGGATGACATTCAAGCTGTTGGGTCCGATACCCGACCTCCTATGCTAGATAGGACTGACTATGAATCGTGGGCACAAAGAATCAGACTTTATTGCCTGGGTTAAGAAAATGGTGAAAACATTCTGCGATCAATTGATGAAGGTCCTATGCAGATGGGTACTACCAGAGATGTTATCTCCACTGCTGAGGATGGATCTGTCACCCATGGAATTGACAGGCCATGTACTTACAATGATCTCAGTGATGCTGAAAAGAAGCGTTATGATGCAGATATTCGAGCCTCCAACATTGTGATTCAAGGGTTACCAAAAGATTTGTACAAGCTAATCAACTTCAACACTGATGCTAAAGCTGTTTGGGACAACGTAAAAATGCTTCTGTCGGGATCGGAGCTGACCAAAGAAGACCGTGAGTCTTAGTTGTATGATGAGTTTGAGCATTTCAAAATGAATCCTGGTGAAAACATTACCGATTACTATGTCATATTTCACAAGTTGGTTAATGACATGAGAATGATCCGAATGACAATGCCTAACATCCAACTCAATTCTAAGTTTGTTAACAACATGTCACCTGAGTGGGATCGTTTTGTCACTGCAGTAAAGCTCAACAAAGGATTGAGAAATACAAACTATGAACAGTTGTTTGCCTACTTACAATAACATGAGAAGCATGCAGCTTTTGATCGACAATTAAGAGAGAAGCTCAATCGAACTGCTACCAATGACTCACTTGCATTCATGACCAGTATGTTGCCAACTACTCAACCTGTGTCATCAGTGGATCACTCATCTCTACAGTCACCTGCTGCCATGAACACCCATCTCGACTCAGGGTATTCTCATACTGATAAGATGATTGACAATCTTTCCAACCAAGTGTCTCTACTTGTTCAACATTTCAGAGCTGCACTCCCACCAACTAACAATCAACTCAGAGCTTCCTCAAATCCACGTAATCAGGCTGTTGTGGAAGATGGAAGAGTGATGGTGCAGAATGTTCAGGGTAGACAAAATGTGAATCAAAGGAATGCTGCACGGGGTAACTTGCAGAACAGAGTTGGAAATGTGAATCAGGGACAAGGAAGGCAACCAAAATGTTACAACTGTGGGGGTTTAGGTCACATCGCCAGAAACTGCACTCAGCCAAAACGTCCTCAGAACTCAGATTACTTCAAGGACAAAATGTTGCTCATGCAAGCTCAAGAGAATGGAGTTATGCTAAATGAGGAAGAATTGGCTTTTATTGCTGGGGATGAAGGAAAGACATTTGATGATGATGTGGATGAACAACCTGTTCAGGACTTAGCTCTTAATGATCCAAACATCTTCCAAGCCGAGGATTGTGATGCTTTTGACTCAGACGTTGATGACGAACCCACTGCTCAGACAATCTTCATGGCTAATCTATCCTCTGTTGTCTCACCATCACAACAATCTGGTCCCTCCAAATCATCCATCATATTTGAGGTACTGAAGTTATATGATGAATGTGTAGTTAATGATGAACAAAAGACCTTCAACAATATACGACAAAATAATGTTGGTGAACCAAATGAGGCTGAATTGGAAAACATTAGTGTTGTTTCAAATGAGCAACATTCGGATCACAACAGTGATTCTGATGTATTTTTTGGAATGTCTTCTGTTGTATGTGACAATGATGTGATACAAGAACAAAAGATATATAACGAAGTACAACAAACAAACGTTGCAGAATTAGATATTACTAATATGGGAAATAACAATTTCGTCCCATATGAACAATATGTAATGCACAACGTCGACCCTGTTGTATCAAGTGATATATCCTCTATTGATGACAATGTGTGTGAACTTGATGTGTACACTGATGTTGCACCCGATGACACTCTGACCACTAGGATTAATATTCTTAAGGATCAAGTTAGGTGTTATGAACAAAGTGCAAAATTTGAGCTAACCGAACGTGAACAAAAAATGGATTGGCAAATGCAAGCGTACATAATTGAACAAAACTTAAAGGAAAAGGCCTTCAAACAAGAGATAAAATCTGATCAAAATCAACTTGATCGTGCTGTTAAGGAAAAACAGGAAATTCAGGAGAGTTTAAATGTTCTAAAAGGTGAATTTCAGGAAAAGGAAACTAAACTGTTAAATGGATTTTCAAACCTTAAGCAGTTGAAAAACAAACTTGAAAACGAGTTGTGCATCCAAGGCCAAACCTGTCAAACAGCTCAAATGATGGAAAAGCACATTAAGCTACGGGATAAGCATAGTAATAAGGATTTAGGTATGCCTAAAACTAACTTCCTTAAGAGCATTAGTGCCTCACAACCTGCACTCTATGATGCCAAGGTTATGCTTACACCCAATCATGCCCCTCCAAATAGTTGGTCTGATAAAGAATTGGATGATCTTGAGTCTGCCAATAGAGAGAAATTTAATAATAAAATGAAGGATCCCATGTGCATTAAACACCGTGTCATTGTTAAGCCCCATGACTATTATGAACAAAACCGAGTGACTGTTTTTGCACCTCAAACTAAGTTAACACCAGAACAAGTATTTTGGCCATTAGATGTTGAGAAAATGAAAGCTGAGGAACTTAAGGCCAAGACCCCTAAAAAGTTAGCTGCCCCAACGGTGTATCCCCCCAATACACCAATGCACTTAGTTCAGTTGTCACTTCCCACACAATGTAAAACTCTTATTAGCATATATGTCCTTTGTCAAATGTTCACTGACTTTGATAAAACATGCAAAAAGAGAATCACGCCAACGGGAATTACTGAGGGTGAACGGGGATTTGAGCTTACTAAAGAGTGTTATTTAACGGAAGTCATCCCATTTTTTAAACTAATCAAAGAACACTTTGAGAGTTTACGACAGTCCCTTGATTTTGAGTTAAAAGAAATGAAATAGGTGTTTAAAAATGTGGAGAATAAGGGTAAACAAATTGCAATAGACCTTCAACATAGTGAGATAGCAAGAAAAAAATATTCTTATCATGAATGACAATTTGATTGCTAAATGTATTGCTCAAGATGTGTTTTATACTGCTACTGATTCTACGATAAATGCTTGTCAATTTCATGAAATGTCTATTGCTTTGAATGATCTCCAAAATCGTGTTGATGAGCTTGAGGGGGAGAATTTGAAACTACATGAAAAAATTCAAAATGATGATCATGACAACATGGTCAAACACTTTTCTAAACTAGAAGTTGATAATCTTAATCTACAATTAAAATATCAACATTTAGAAGAAAGGATTAAAATATCAAAGGCAAAGACATCTTCTGATGTTCCTGAATTTGATACATATTTTGAATTGGCAAAAAGGGATGAAAAAATTCAAGCTCACACAAACACGATTAGGAAATTGAGGGCTCAAGTTGCCCAAATGAAGTCTCCCATGATTGATGTGATCGACACCCATAAACCTTAGTTTACAGATTCTCAGAGCTTTCAACTTCAAAAGGTCTGTGAATGTAATTGAGAATCTGCTAAATGAAATTAAGAATCTTAAGACCAAGGTGAAAGGGAAGATGTCGGTCATTGCAAGTGACTATATCAATTCAAAGGTCTGTGAATGTAAAAAATATGCATGTGAGGCAGTGTTTATACCGCTTCCCCTTAGGAAAAATGAGTTAGTCCACAGTGATTACCTTAGACACCTTAAGGATTGCCTTGACATGACCCGTGAGACCATTGAGGATGGAAGAATAGTGAGACCTTCTGATAACGTAATACCAGACATTAGTTTTCTCACCAAATGGTCACAAGTTTTGTTAGAATATGCCATAGGTACATGCCCCAAGATTCCCAACATGCGAGATAGAAAGGGCACATCTTCATCTAAGAGTTTGAAAAAGCATGTTACCTTTGATATACCTTTGGCTAGTTTTGATCATAGCACATCACCACCTAGAAACCAAACAACTATACAACAATCTAATGTTCTCATCGTCCTTTCTACAGGAGTAAGCAATGACACTAAAGCTGGCGAGTCAAAGCCTAGAGGCAATACAAGGAATGATAGGACTTCACCAGTTAAGAGTGATCAAGAGAAGAATGTAGAAGACCACCTTAGGAGCAATAAGATCGATTTGAGTGAAAAGAATCATGTTGATTCTAGTATTTGCTTTAAGCGTACTGTAATTAATTCGAATTCTAATGCTACTTGTAAGACTTGTAATGGTTGTTTAATTTCTGGTAATCATGATGAATGTGTTGTGTCATTTTTGAAATCTTCTTACAAATCCTCAGTTAAGTTGGCTAGGACACATAAACTGGAAAACCATAATTGGAAAGCAACAGGAAAGGTTTTTACCAATGTAGGATATCAGTGGAAACCTACTGGAAGAAAGTTCACTTTAGGAAGCCAGTGTCCATTAACAAATATGCCCGATCCCAAATCTTTAGTGGATAAGAAATGGAAGGCAACTGGTAGAAAATTCCCTTTAGTGACTCAATGCCTTGATATTAAGTCAGTAGCACCCACTAGTATCGTTTCCTCTAAGAAAGCCATTATAGATACTAATCCTGCCACTCTTAAGTATGCTTGTGCTAACCAATTGGATCCCGGGTACACTTGGGGATCCATGTTTTTCAGTTATCCATATCTGTCTGATTTCAAATGCAGGTCGTACAAATCGTCCGGTGGTATTTGGACTCAGGCTGCTCAAAACATATGACCGGGGATCGCTCTCGGCTCAAAAATTTCATGAAAAAGTTTATCGGGACAGTTAGATTCGGAAACGACCACTTTGGAGCCATTATGGGGTATGGTGATTATGTGTTTGGTGACAGCGTGATCTCTAGAGTTTACTATGTGGAAGGACTTGGGCACAATCTATTCTCTGTTGGACAATTTTGTGATTCCGATCTCGAAGTGGCCTTCAGAAAGCACACATGTTTTGTTAGAGAATTGGATAGAGTAGATCTTCTTAAGGGAAGTCGAGGCACTAACTTGTACACTATCTCTATCGAAGACATGTGATGAGGCGAAAAATGAACCTTTTCTAGGGGGTCATTTAAGCCCGAATTCGAATTTATTTGATCAAATATTTCCCTAAATCGTTCCTTTTGTCAATTTAGGTACTTTTGGAGTGAATTCTGGAAAAGGAAGCATTTTGGACGTTTTTGGAGCATAAAAGTAAAGTAAACGACAAAGTCTTAATTTTTCTTGCTGGGAACAGTACCTGACGGCGTCAAGAGTTCTCAAGTGACGGCGTCAAGAGTAATACAAGAGGTGGAAGTGGATAAAGTCCGTGACGATCTAGAAGAGTTTTGCACTATAGACATGACGGCGTCACCATAGGCCGTCATGGTCCAAATAAGAGTGACGGTCCAGAGTGGAATTGCACATGACGGCGTCAAAAGTGGATCTAGGCAATCCGATTTCATTATGGGCGGCGAGTTGATGGCGTCAGAATTTCCTTCTTGACGCCGTCACCCTGTAAAATCTATATATAGTTTTGCAATTTTCATTCATTAGAGAGGAACAAGTAGGGTGTAACTTTGGAGAGAAACCCTAGTCCGAATATTACAGCTTTTTCAAGGGTTTTTACCCTTTGAAACCTTTCATGTTCAATTGAGATAAGTACTCTTTCAATTCATTCAATATGTCTATGTGTTGTTTGAATATATCTTACACTTGTCTTGAATTTAACATGCTTGGCTAGATCTCTTGTATGTTTGCTTAGATGTAGTGAAACCTAGATGTTAATTATGGGTTGATTGTTTGTTTATAGTTGTTACGGATGATTGTATTCGATGTTAGGCTTAAGAAAACTGGCAGACTTCCATTGGTGACATGCTTGAACGTCTTAAGAAACATGATCAGAGGTGTACTATGATTTTTGGTTGTATTTAATGCGTAGGAGAATTCTAATGATCCCATGTTAGGAGCTTCTAACGGCTCGACATAGGAGTGAAGTAGGATCCTATAGAGTTAGGGAATATTGTACACGGCCTTACGACTAGTATTAAGGAATACGACCCGTCATCCATGTAATTGTAACAAACTATCAACCTGTAAAAGATATCTAGGGAGTAATGAAACCTAAGTAAACACAACTCTCCCTATTATTGTTCACACCACTAGTTTAATTAGCTTTACTTTCATTTTTGTTATTTTATTTTGATTGTAACTTAGTTATTGGGTTAGTTGATTAGCTACTAATTCCGCCCACTCTTCCAAAAACCGAGATTTTACTTGCTTTATAAAAATATAAAAATACAAAAAGAATCATCTCTCACCTATAGACCTAGTTTTTAGGCTTTCTAATCCTAGCGACACTATTCTTGAGTTGAACGATCAATCTCCCGGTACTTGTCACTATACTATACTACAACGATCAGGTACACTGCCTGGTGGGGGTTGTAAGCTTCTCGAGATCCCTCGAGAGGTAAAGCCTGGTGCGATTCCCACGTATCAAGTTTTTGTCGCCGCAGCCCGGTGAATAGTTATTGTATAGGTTAGGACTTCTTTTTATTAGGTCTACTTGCTAGATTCCTTTCTAGTAAGATTTTTAATTTTATTTTTATCAATGTTATAAATAGCGTGAGGCGTGGCGTGGCGGCGAAGCCAAGCCTCAAGCTACACGCGCTATAGCGAAGCTATAGCGTTTTTTGAGGCGTGACCAAGGCGGCATAATTTTTTATAGATTTATATATTTATATCATATTTCATATATATATATATATATATAATACATCAAGTTTACAAAACGCGTTATACATAGGAAATAAACTCAAAAAGCTAAACTATAATTGCATTTTTCGTCATTTCTTTAAATAAAACATTCTCCGTGAGAGTAAACTGCTAAAAGATAAAATGTAAAAACCTAAAAACTACGGTATAAAACATCACATTCACATATTCACATTCACTTGTTATATTATCTTTTAACATTTGATTTATAAAGTTAGTCCAAGCCCAAGTTCCTTCTAGCCCAATAATATTAAATTACTAAATTCTACAAAAGCTTCAAAATAAAGCGCCACGCTTCACGCTATAGCACGCCTTACCACGCTTTTTCGCGCTTCATAACACGCTACGCATTAAGAAGACGCCTTGGCCTGTTTCGTAACGTGCAGGCCACGCCTCGCGCTATGGCGTCGCTATAGCGCCGCTATGGCGCACTATTTAGAACCCTGATTTTTATAGGTCTTCTTTAGTCTATATTTTCTTTGTGTCTTTGTTTGTAAAAACCTTTCCATTGACTATTCCGTTAGCCATTATGGAGAACGCGAATCCACCATACTACCAACCACGAAATTCACCCACTCCAAATGACATCTTGATGTTCAAACAACATCAAGATGAACCTATCTATGATGCATGGGCTCGTTTTAAGTATTTACTCCGAAAAGCCCCTCATCATAGTTTCGATCTGTGGTCCCAAATTGAAATATTTTACCATCGTGTTGACCACTATACCAAAATGGACATTGACCATACCGCAGATGGGGACCTTTGGGGATTAAGTGCTGATGAAGCACGGGAAACCATAGAGAATTGTGCCATACTTGCCAAAAAAATGGACAACCTGATGAGGCGAAAAATGATCCGTTTTTAGGGGGTCATTTAAGCCCGAATCCGACTTTATTTGATCAAATATTGCCCTAAATCGTTCCTTTTGTGATTTTAGGTGTTTGGAGAGTGAATTCTGGAAAAGAGGCTATTTTGGACGTTTTTGGAGCATAAAGTAAAGAAAACGGCAAAGTACCAAAAATCCAAGCTGAAAATACAAGGTGACGGCGTCAAGACCAAAAGCTTGACGGCGTCAGACAACTAGAGAATATAGGTTTTAACACTTATAGTGATGACCTTTCTTTTAGTTCTAAGGAAGTTCATAGTTTTGATGAACCGGAGCCTCAACCAAAACCATTACCTAATCTTCCATCGTTAGATGTGAATTTAGGAATTGAAATAGGTTCCGATCCACCCATCAAACCATATAGCCCGGGTAGTCTTAGGATAAAGGTAATGGACTCTAAGCCTTGTAAAGAGGAAGCCAATATAGGAGTGGAAAATGACCTTACATGCTTACATCACCCATTTATGATTGATCACAAGAAACATTATGGGTTTAAACCGGGTTTATTAGGTCAAGATGGATCCCCAACTAGGAGTCTCTCGAAGTTGATTGAAAATGATCCCTTTCTAGGAGAAAATCTTAATCCACCCATTAACCCAATTGAACTAGGTAAGGTTATGATGATTGGAGCACACCCCTTTAAGCATATAATTCATCCACCACTCTTTCCTCACGAGGCATATTTCCACCCTAAGGGTGTGTATCGCTACTTCCACCCGCACTTAATCCTAAGTTTAGGGAAAACCTCCCCTATTCCCGTTAAATAAGGGTAGAGTCAGGCTCGTGACTCGAACAAAAACAAGCGCTTCTTGGGAGGCAACCCATGTTTTGTGTGATTTTTATTTTGTTTGATTGTTATTCGCTTCCGTATGCATGCTTTAATTTATTGTTGGTAGATCATGTTTCAAAACTAAAATTGTGAAAATGTTTTATTTTGTTGTTTAACTTCATACAAAGGTATTTCGCAAAAGATAAGTGTAAGGGGACACCCCAAATATGTTTTTAAGAAACGAAATTGATCATGATTCTCCACAATATTAAATGGACATGTGTATTAGTATTTGTTAGAGTCAAATGCTTGTATCGAGTCATAATGATGTTTTGCAGGATTTTCCAGGAAGTAGGACATAAGTTTTTCCAGAAATTTTCCGGAAACTTAACGTAAAGATTTCTGCAGGTCACTTCTGACGGTGTCATGAATTAATTCCTGACGGCATCATGTGTAAAATTCTGGAAATTTTGCTAGTTTTGTTTTTCTAACGGAGTCTTGAAGTTTTTGTTAATTCTTTAGTTTTATAAACTCCAAGAAATCTGCAAGCATTCATTCCACAAGAATTATATCTTACATTGTTTTCTAGGATTTGTTAGTATATATATATTGCCGCCGATTTTACTCGAGGTTGCCTTGTTTGTTTTCTTAGGTTTAACAGGTTATGTATGACAAGAAGATGATTTATTTTTCTGGAAGGGAAGCTTTGATTGTTCATTTTCTTGGAGGAAGATCTAACCTTGTTACCACACTATCCACACCGAACGAATCAGGGGAGTATTTGATTTCATTCTTTTACCTATTTCACTTTTACATTCTTTAATTGAACATTGGGGACAATGTTCATCCTAAGTGTAAGGGGAGGGTAAATGATGATATCTTATAGGATACACTTGCACTTGAGTTTGTTTGTTTGATGGTAGGTGTGTAATAAAACTATGAGAAACACTTGTTAGTATAATTTTAGCGCCAAATTTAAATTTTTTTACAACATTTAGGAGTGAAACTTTAGCCTTAGCAAGCGTCTCATGGATAGGAGTCGTATGACTAGCACAAAACCGTACTATTTAGAAAAATTTTCCACCCAAATATGTGAGGTTCGCCTTTAGATTTGATAGGAAAAGCATTCATTCTTAGTGCTTATGAGTGTACCGGTAGCATTTAGATTCTAGAACTTGCGTTAGTGATGCATCCCGAGACCGCTAGTGAGACTACATTCGTGTGGTAGGATTTACTACATGATAAGAGGCATTAGGATCACCCTTGTGTTAAACCCATATCATAATTACTTGACCATTTAAGTCATATTACTTGGCTAGTTAAGTCAATTAATTTTTCCCACACCCTTAGCGTTGTACTCATTTTTAGTACACGAAACCCCTAGTACACCCCTCCGAGCCTATCTTTTCGTTTCTAACTTTAAGCATCTTACTTAAAGGAAGAATTTGTTACAACCCACTCAAATATACAACCAAATCGCCTTAGCCTTCCGTGTATGCACTCATCTTTAGTGCATTATTGTTATTTGTTTAAACCCTTAGTTAATTATCTAATTGATTACATGGTTGCTAAGTCGAGTCATATCCTTGTACATATTGTTTTGGGACGATTGGGACTAATAGGTAAAGTACTTGTGTTATGGAGTAATGGGGAAGAACATTATTTATTACCCCCATATGTGCATTAATCTTAAAAGTACTCAAAGTGTTTTGATTATCTTGATTCGAGTCATTAGAGTAGTTTATTGTAAAGTATGTAAAAATTCAAGTGTAAGGGGAATGTTCATTCCCTATGATGTATTATTTTGGATGGTAGGGTAAGAGTGTATGCAAAAAAAAAAAAAAAAAAAAAAAAAAAATCGAAAAATTAAGAAAAAGAAAAAAAAAAATAGAAAAAAACATACGGACTACCATCCCGTTTCATTCTATGTTTGTTTTAAATTTTTGTTATTTTTGATTTGTTAGCTTAAGTCGAGTCTAGTCTTGGCTTAGCAACGCCATATTGTACATGTAATTAATCAAGATGATTAACTCGCCACCAGTAAAGATTGACTTTATCCAACAAAACCGTGTATTCCATATCCCTACACCTAACGTTATAACCCTTTAAAAGACCTCTTTGATAGTTTATCCTAGGTGCTTACGCCAAGTGGTGGAGGTTTGATCCTTTCCCAAGCCTATGGTAATCTATTTTGCTATGACAGGTAGTGAGAGATGTTTTCCATTTTCATATTGTGATATATACTTTATTACACTCGAGAGATGTGAGTATCTAAACACTATTTGCGAAGTGCTAGTGTATGACCTCCGTCCTTGTCTTTGGTCTTTAGTGGAACGATTATTTGTTGTAATTACTTTTATATTAGTGTTAAATGACCTCTAACTTGTATTTTGATTAGAATAAAAGCGCATTTGCTTGAGGACAAGCAAATCTCAAGTGTAAGGGTATTTGATGAGGCGAAAAATGAACCGTTTTTAGGGGGTCATTTAAGCCCGAATTCGAATTTATTTGATCAAATACTGCCCTAAATCGTTCCTTTTGTCATTTTAGGCACTTTTGGAGTGAATTCTGGAAAAGGAAGCATTTTGGACGTTTTTGGAGCATAAAAGTGAAGAAAACGGCAAAGTCTTAATTTTCCTTGCTGGGAACAGTACCTGACGGCGTCAAGAGTTCTCAAGTGACGGCGTCAAGAGTAATACAAGAGGTGGAAGTGGATAAAGTCCGTGACGATCCAGAAGAGTTTTGCACTATTGACATGACGGCGTCACCATAGGCCGTCATGGTCCAAATAAGAGTGACGGCCCAGAGTGGAATTGCACATGACGGCGTCAAAAGTGGATCTAGGCAATCCGATTTCATTATAGGCGGCGAGTTGACGGCGTCAGAATTTCCTTCTTGACGCCGTCACCCTGTAAAATCTATATATAGTTTTGCAATTTTCATTCATTAGAGAGGAACAAGTAAGGTGTAACTTTGGAGAGAAACCCTAGTCCGAATATTACAGCTTTTTCAAGGGTTTTTACCCTTTGAAACCTTTCATGTTCAATTGAGATAAGTACTCTTTCAATTCATTCAATATGTCTATGTGTTGTTTGAATATATCTTACACTTGTCTTGAATTTAACATGCTTGGCTAGATCTCTTGTATGTTTGCTTAGATGTAGTGAAACCTAGATGTTAATTATGGGTTGATTGTTTGTTTATAGTTGTTACGGATGATTGTATTCGATGTTAGGCTTAAGAAAACTGGCAGACTTCCATTGGTGACATGCTTGAACGTCTTAAGAAACATGATCAGAGGTGTACTATGATTTTTGGTTGTATTTAATGCGTAGAAGAATTCTAATGATCCCATGTTAGGAGCTTCTAACGGCTCGACATAGGAGTGAAGTAGGATCCTATAGAGTTAGGGAATATTGTACACGGCCTTACGACTAGTATTAAGGAATACGACCCGTCATCCATGTAATTGTAACAAACTATCAACCTGTAAAAGATATCTAGGGAGTAATGAAACCTAAGTAAACACAACTCTCCCTATTATTGTTCACACCACTAGTTTAATTAGCTTTATTTTCATTTTTGTTATTTTATTTTGATTGTAACTTAGTTATTGGGTTAGTTGATTAGCAACTAATTCCGCCCACTCTTCCAAAAACCGAGATTTTACTTGCTTTATAAAAATATAAAAATACAAAAAGAATCATCTCTCACCTCTAGACCTAGTTTTTAGGCTTTCTAATCCTAGCGACACTATTCTTGAGTTGAACGATCAATCTCCCGGTACTTGTCACTATACTATACTACAACGATCAGGTACACTGCCTGGTGGGGGTTGTAAGATTCTCGAGATCCCTCGAGAGGTAAAGCCTGGTGCGATTCCCACGTATCAAGTTTTTGGCGCCGCAGCCCGGTGAATAGTTATTGTATAGGTTAGGACTTCTTTTTATTAGGTCTACTTGCTAGATTCCTTTCTAGTAAGATTTTTAATTTTATTTTTATAGGTCTTCTTTAGTCTATATTTTCTTTGTGTCTTTGTTTGTAAAAACCTTTCCATTGACTATTCCGTTAGCCATTATGGAGAACGCGAATCCACCATACTACCAACCACGAAATTCACCCACTCCAAATGACATCTTGATGTTCAAACAACATCAAGATGAACCTATCTATGATGCATGGGCTCGTTTTAAGTATTTACTCCGAAAAGCCCCTCATCATAGTTTCGATCTGTGGTCCCAAATTGAAATATTTTACCATCGTGTTGACCACTATACCAAAATGGACATTGACCATACCGCAGATGGGGACCTTTGGGGATTAAGTGCTGACGAAGCACGGGAAACCATAGAGAATTGTGCCATACTTGCCAAAAAAATGGACAACCCAACAAATGTTGTTACAGATCAATTGATAGCAAGTTTGAGGGAACAAGCAAGAAGTTTGTTTGGGGATAATATAGATGAGATACCTAGGTGCACGAAGTGGTTTGATTTCACCACAATACAAGATGAGCACATTAGTAACCTTGATGTGATGGAGGATTTTGCCGAACATGATCACATTGATAAAAAAGACCTAGGTTTTATGATCGATGATGATGAATCTCAAGAAACACATGATGAATCTTTTGGGCAATTTGAATATAGCAGTCAGAATATTGAGGATGATCCTTATGATTCAGATATAGAAGTTGAGATGCCTAGAGAAGCACTTGAGATACTTGGGAAAATGTTAGGGTTGGATTATAATGAAACACATGTTGAGGATATAGGTGATCTTGACACAAGGAATGATGAAGTAAATAACATAAGCTCACTAAGTACCCCACAAGTCCTACCATCATTTGAGGCATACACACCGCCCGTGACTTACCCGGAAGAAGTAGAAGAGACTATAGGAACCCCAATTGAGGTAGAACCCTTGGACCAAGCACAACTAGAGAATATAGGTTTTAACACTTATAGTGATGACCTTTCTTTTAGTTCTAAGGAAGTTCATTGTTTTGATGAACCGGAGCCTCAACCAAAACCATTACCTAATCTTCCATCGTTAGATGTGAATTTAGGAATTGAAATAGGTTCCGATCCACCCATCAAACCATATAGCCCGGGTAGTCTTAGGATAAAGGTAATGGACTCTAAGCCTTGTAAAGAGGAAGCCAATATAGGAGTGGAAAATGACCTTACATGCTTACATCACCCATTTATGATTGATCACAAGAAACATTATGGGTTTAAATCGGGTTTATTAGGTCAAGATGGATCCCCAACTAGGAGTCTCTCGAAGTTGATTGAAAATGATCCCTTTCTAGGAGAAAATCTTAATCCACCCATTAACCCAATTGAACTAGGTAAGGTTATGATGATTGGAGCACACCCCTTTAAGCATATAATTCATCCACCACTCTTTCCTCACGAGGCATATTTCCACCCTAAGGGTGTGTATCGCTACTTCCACCCGCACTTAATCCTAAGTGTAGGGAAAACCTCCCCTATTCCCGTTAAATAAGGGTAGAGTCAGGCTCGTGACTCGAACAAAAACAAGCGCTTCTTGGGAGGCAACCCATGTTTTGTGTGATTTTTATTTTGTTTGATTGTTATTTGCTTCCGTATGCATGCTTTAATTTATTGTTGGTAGATCATGTTTCAAAACTAAAATTGTGAAAATGTTTTATTTTGTTGTTTAACTTCATACAAAGGTATTTCGCAAAAGATAAGTGTAAGGGGAAACCCCAAATATGTTTTTAAGAAACGAAATTGATCATGATTCTCCACAATATTAAATGGACATGTGTATTAGTATTTGTTAGAGTCAAATGCTTGTATCGAGTCATAATGATGTTTTGCAGGATTTTCCAGGAAGTAGGACATAAGTTTTTCCAGAAATTTTCCGGAAACTTAACGTAAAGATTTCTGCAGGTCACTTCTGACGGTGTCATGAATTAATTTCTGACGGCATCATGTGTAAAATTATGGAAATTTTGCTAGTTTTGTTTTTCTAACGGAGTCTTGAAGTTTTTGTTAATTCTTTAGTTTTATAAACTCCAAGAAATCTGCAAGCATTCATTCCACAAGAATTATATCTTACATTATTTTCTAGGATTTGTTAGTATATATATATTGCCGCCGATTTCACTCGAGGTTGCCTTGTTTGTTTTCTTAGGTTTAACAGGTTATGTATGACAAGAAGATGATTTATTTTTCTGGAAGGGAAGCTTTGATTGTTCATTTTCTTGGAGGAAGATCTAACCTTGTTACCACACTATCCACACCGAACGAATCAGGGGAGTATTTGATTTCATTCTTTTACCTATTTCACTTTTACATTCTTTAATTGAACATTGGGGACAATGTTCATCCTAAGTGTAAGGGGAGGGTAAATGATGATATCTTATAGGATACACTTGCACTTGAGTTTGTTTGTTTGATGGTAGGTGTGTAATAAAACTATGAGAAATACTTGTTAGTATAATTTTAGCGCCAAATTTAAAATTTTTTACAACATTTAGGAGTGAAACTTTAGCCTTAGCAAGCGTCTCATGGATAGGAGTCGTATGACTAGCACAAAACTGTACTATTTAGAAAAAATTTCCACCCAAATATGTAAGGTTCGCCTTTAGATTTGATAGAAAAAGCATTCATTCTTAGTGCTTATGAGTGTACCGGTAGCATTTAGATTCTAGAACTTGCGTTAGTGATGCATCCCGAGACCGCTAGTGAGACTACATTCGTGTGGTAGGATTTACTACATGATAAGAGGCATTAGGATCACCCTTGTGTTAAACCCGTATCATAATTACTTGACCATTTAAGTCATATTACTTGGCTAGTTAAGTCAATTAATTTTTCCCACACCCTTAGCGTTGTACTCATTTTTAGTACACGAAACCCCTAGTACACCCCTGCGAGCCTATCTTTTCGTTTCTAACTTTAAGCATCTTACTTAAAGGAAGAATTTGTTAAAACCCACTCAAATGTACAACCAAATCGCCTTAGCCTTCCGTGTATGCACTCATCTTTAGTGCATTATTGTTATTTGTTTAAACCCTTAGTTAATTATCTAATTGATTACATGGTTGCTAAGTCGAGTCATATCCTTGTACATATTGTTTTGGGACGATTGGGACTCATAGGTAAAGTACTTGTGTTATGGAGTAATGCGGAAGAACATCATTTATTACCCCCATATGTGCATTAATCTTAAAAGTACTCAAAGTGTTTTGATTATCTTGATTCGAGTCATTAGAGTAGTTTATTGTAAAGTATGTAAAAATTCAAGTGTAAGGGGAATGTTCATTCCCTATGATGTATTATTTTGGATGGTAGGGTAAGAGTGTATGCAAAAAAAAAAAAAAAAAAAAAAAAAAAAAAAAAAAAATCGAAAAATTAAGAAAATGAAAAAAAAAATAGAAAAAAACATACGGACTACCATCCCGTTTTATTCTATGTTTGTTTTAAGTTTTTGTTATTTTTGATTTGTTAGCTTAAGTTGAGTCTAGTCTTGGCTTAGCAACGCCATATTGTACATGTAATTAACCAAGATGATTAACTCGCCACCAGTAAAGATTGACTTTATCCAACAAAACCGTGTATTCCATATCCCTACACCTAACGTTATAACCCTTTGAAAGACCTCTTTGATAGTTTATCCTAGGTGCTTATGCCAAGTGGTGGAGGTTTGATCCTTTCCCAAGCCTATGGTAATCTATTTTGCTATGACAGGTAGTGAGAGATGTTTTCCATTTCCATATTGTGATATATACTTTATTACACTCGAGAGATGTGAGTATCTAAACACTATTTGTGAGGTGCTAGTGTATGACCTCCGTGCTTGTCTTTGGTCTTTAGTGGAACGATTATTTGTTGTAATTACTTTTATATTAGTGTTAAATGACCCCTAACTTGTATTTTGATTAGAATAAAAGCGCATTTGCTTGAGGACAAGCAAATCTCAAGTGTAAGGGTATTTGATGAGGCGAAAAATGAACCGTTTTTAGGGGGTCATTTAAGCCCGAATTCGAATTTATTTGATCAAATATTGCCCTAAATCGTTCCTTTTGTCATTTTAGGTACTTTTGGAGTGAATTCTGGAAAAGGAAGCATTTTGGACATTTTTGGAGCATAAAAGTGAAGAAAACGGCAAAGTCTTAATTTTCCTTGCTGGGAACAGTACCTGACGGCGTCAAGAGTTCTCAAGTGACGGCGTCAAGAGTAATACAAGAGGTGGAAGTGGATAAAGTCCGTGACGATCCAGAAGAGTTTTGCACTATTGACATGACGGCGTCACCATAGGCCGTCATGGTCCAAATAAGAGTGACGGCCCAGAGT
Source organism: Artemisia argyi (assembly GCA_030686995.1). Taxonomy (NCBI): domain Eukaryota; kingdom Viridiplantae; phylum Streptophyta; class Magnoliopsida; order Asterales; family Asteraceae; genus Artemisia; species Artemisia argyi. The sequence goes on along the minus strand of CM060694.1, from coordinate 87,504,574 downwards.
GGAATTGCACATGACGGCGTCAAAAGTGGATCTAGGCAATCCGATTTCATTATGGGCGGCGAGTTGACGGCGTCAGAATTTCCTTCTTGACGCCGTCACCCTGTAATATCTATATATAGTTTTGCAATTTTCATTCATTAGAGAGGAACAAGTAGGGTGTAACTTTGGAGAGAAACCCTAGTCCGAATATTACAGCTTTTTCAAGGGTTTTTACCCTTTGAAACCTTTCATGTTCAATTGAGATAAGTACTCTTTCAATTCATTCAATATGTCTATGTGTTGTTTGAATATATCTTACACTTGTCTTGAATTTAACATGCTTGGCTAGATCTCTTGTATGTTTGCTTAGATGTAGTGAAACCTAGATGTTAATTATGGGTTGATTGTTTGTTTATAGTTGTTACGGATGATTGTATTCGATGTTAGGCTTAAGAAAACTGGCAGACTTCCATTGGTGACATGCTTGAACGTCTTAAGAAACATGATCAGAGGTGTACTATGATTTTTGGTTGTATTTAATGCGTAGGAGAATTCTAATGATCCCATGTTAGGAGCTTCTAACGGCTCGACATAGGAGTGAAGTAGGATCCTATAGAGTTAGGGAATATTGTACACGGCCTTACGACTAGTATTAAGGAATACGACCCGTCATCCATGTAATTGTAACAAACTATCAACCTGTAAAAGATATCTAGGGAGTAATGAAACCTAAGTAAACACAACTCTCCCTATTATTGTTCACACCACTAGTTTAATTAGCTTTATTTTCATTTTTGTTATTTTATTTTGATTGTAACTTAGTTATTGGGTTAGTTGATTAGCAACTAATTCCGCCCACTCTTCCAAAAACCGAGATTTTACTTGCTTTATAAAAATATAAAAATACAAAAAGAATCATCTCTCACCTCTAGACCTAGTTTTTAGGCTTTCTAATCCTAGCGACACTATTCTTGAGTTGAACGATCAATCTCCCGGTACTTGTCACTATACTATACTACAACGATCAGGTACACTGCCTGGTGGGGGTTGTAAGATTCTCGAGATCCCTCGAGAGGTAAAGCCTGGTGCGATTCCCACGTATCAAGTTTTTGGCGCCGCAGCCCGGTGAATAGTTATTGTATAGGTTAGGACTTCTTTTTATTAGGTCTACTTGCTAGATTCCTTTCTAGTAAGATTTTTAATTTTATTTTTATAGGTCTTCTTTAGTATATATTTTCTTTGTGTCTTTGTTTGTAAAAACCTTTCCATTGACTATTCCGTTAGCCATTATGGAGAACACGAATCCACCATACTACCAACCACGAAATTCACCCACTCCAAATGACATCTTGATGTTCAAACAACATCAAGATGAACCTATCTATGATGCATGGGCTCGTTTTAAGTATTTACTCCGAAAAGCCCCTCATCATAGTTTCGATCTGTGGTCCCAAATTGAAATATTTTACCATCGTGTTGACCACTATACCAAAATGGACATTGACCATACCGCAGATGGGGACCTTTGGGGATTAAGTGCTGATGAAGCACGGGAAACCATAGAGAATTGTGCCATACTTGCCAAAAAAATGGACAACCTGATGAGGCGAAAAATGATCCGTTTTTAAGGGGTCATTTAAGCCCGAATCCGACTTTATTTGATCAAATATTGCCCTAAATCGTTCCCTTTGTGATTTTAGGTGTTTGGAGAGTGAATTCTGGAAAAGAGGCTATTTTGGACGTTTTTGGAGCATAAAGTAAAGAAAACGGCAAAGTACCAAAAATCCAAGCTGAAAATACAAGGTGACGGCGTCAAGACCAAAAGCTTGACGGCGTCAGACATGAAGAATTAAATATCGAAGGTGGTGACGGCGTCAGACGAACTGGTGACGGCGTCAAAGTGGCCAAGAATAATTTACCGTGGGTGGTGACGGCGTCACATAGGCCGTCATAAGTGGATCAAGGCCGTCCGAGGAAGTTTATGGCGGAGAGGTGACGGCGTCAGAATTAACTCTTGACGCCGTCAGACTGTTTTTCCTATATATAGTTTTCTAGTTTTTTTCATTAAAAGAGAGAAGTTTTGGTGAAACCCTAAAGACGATTTTGGTGCCTCTTTCACAGGTTTTTCAAGGGTTCCAAATCCTTGAGACCTTGCATTGTAATTGAGATAAGTGTACTTTCAATTCAATCAATATGTCTATGTGTTGGTTGTTTATCTCTTGTTCTTGTCTCAATTCTACTATGCTAGGCTAGATCTCTCTTGTGTTTGCTTAGATCTAATGAAACCTAGATGTTGATTATGTGTTGATTACTTGTCTATTCTTGTTTTGAATGAATGATTTATATGTTAGGCTTAAGAAAACTGGCAGATCTCCAAATGGTAACATGCTTGAACGTCTTAAGAAACATGAACCGAGGCGTACTAGGTCTTTATTGGTTGTATTTAATGCATGAGCCACTGTTTACAATCCCTATAGTTGTGCTGGGTCATGGTGTAGGAGGAGATAAGAGCTCATAGAGTTGGGGAGTTATGTATGCCACCCCACGAATGGTATTAAGGAATACAACCCGTCATTCATACAAGTGTAACAAGTAATTAACATGTGAAAGATATCTAGGGAGTAATGAAGTCTAAGTAAACACAATTTCTCCAATTACTGCTCATAACCTTAGTTTAATTTAGTTTAATTTCATTTTCATTATTTTATTTTAATTATATAATAGCTTTGGGTTAGTTGAATAGCAACTAATTCCGCCCACTCTTCCAAAACCCGAGATTTTAATTGCTTTAATAAAATATAAAAATACAAAAATAATCATCTTTCACCTCTAGAACTATTAATTAGGTTTTCTAATCCTAGCGACACTATTCCTAAGCTGAACGATCAATCCCCCGGTACTTGTCACTATACTATACTACAATGATCAGGTACACTGCCTGGTGGGGGTTGTAAGCTTCTCGAGATCCCTCGAGAGGTAAAGCAAGGTGCGATTCCCACGCATCAAGTTTTTGGCGCCGCAGCCCGGGGAATAGTTATTGTCTAGGTTAGAACTTCTTTTTATTAGGTCTACTTGCTAGATTCCTTTCTAGTAAGATTTTATTTTTATTTTTAGGTCTTCTTTAGTCTATCTTTTCTTTGTGTCTTTGTTTGTAAAAACCTTTCCATTGACTATTCCGTTAGCCATTATGGAGAACGCGAATCCACCATACTACCAACCATGAAATTCACCCACCCCAAATGACATCTTGATGTTTAAACAACATGAGGATGAACCTATCTATGATGCATGGACTCGTTTTAAAATTTTACTTCGAAAATTCCCTCATCATAGTTTCTCTTTATCATCCCTAACCGAAACCTTTTACTATCGTGTCAGCCAATGTGACCAAATGCGCATCGATGATTTTGCCAATGGGGGCCCTAGGGAATTAAATGATGAAGAAGCGTGGGATACCATAGAAAACTGTGCCCAATATTATTATAGAGTAGACAACCCAACAAACAACATCACAAATCAATCAAAAACAAGTTTGATGGAGCAAACAGGAAGTTTGTCTGGGGATGAATATACTCATGTTGAGATACCTAGTTGGATGTCACCTAAAGCCATAGTACAAAACAAACACATAGGTAATCTTGATACAATGGAGGATGAGGTGGATAATCCAAGCCCACAAAGTACCCCACAAGTCCTACCATCATTTAAGGCACACATACCACCCGTGACTTACCCTGAAGAAGTAGAAAAGACTATAGGAACCCCAATAGAGGTAGAACCCTTGGACCAAGCACCACTAGAGGATATAGGTTTGAACACTTGTAGTGATAACCTTACTCCTAGTTCTAGGGAAGTTCCTAGTTTTGATGACCCGGAGCCTCAACCAAAACCATTACCTAATCTTCCATCCTTGGATGAAGATTTAGGAATTGAAATAGGTCCCGATCCACCCATCAAACCATGTAGTCCGGGTAGTTTTACGTTTAAGGTAGTAGACCCCAAGCCTTGTAGAGAGGAAGTTGATATAGGAGTGAACCATGACCTTACATACTTACATCACCCATTCATGATTGATCGTAAAAAACATTATGGGTTTAAACCGGGTATATTAGGTCAAGATAGATCCCCAACTAGGAATCTCTCGAAGTTGATAGCAAATGATCCCTTCTTAGGAGAAAACTTCAACTCACTCATTGACCAAAGTGAACTTGGTAAGGTTATGATGACAGGAGCACACCCATTTGAGCATATAATTCACTCACCACTCTTTCCTCACATGGAATACTTCCACCCTAAGGGTGTGTACCGCTACTTTCACCCGCACTTAATCCTAAGTGTAGGGAAAACCTCCCCTATTTCCATTAAATAAGGGTAGAGTCAGGCTCGTGACTCGAACAAAAACAAGCGCTTATTGGGAGGCAACCCAAGCTTTATTTATTTGTGTGATTTTATTTTTTATTTTGCTTCCGTATGCATGTTTTATTTTTATTGTTGGTTGATCATGTTTCTCAATTAAAATGTAAAATACTTTATTATGTTGTTTAGCCTAGTCTTAACTTCAACCTAAAGGTATTTTTGCAAAAGATAAGTGTAAGGGGAAACCCCAAATATGTTTTTAAGAAACAAACCGATCATGATTCTCCACAATATTTAATGAACATGTATATTCGTATTTGTTAGAGTCAAATGCTTGTATTGAGTCATAATGAAGTTTTGCAGGATTTTCCAGGAAGTAGGACAAAGTTTTTCCAGAAATTTTCCGAAAACTTAACATAAGAATTTCTGCAGGTCCATTCTGACGGCGTCAGGGTTTGCTCTTGACGGCGTCAGGAGTTAAAATCTGGAAATTTTACCGGTTTTGTTTTTCTAACGGAGTCTTATGGTTTTGTGAATTATTAAGTTTTATAATCTCCAGGAAATCTGCAAACTTCATTCCACAAGCATTATATCTTACTTTGTTTTCTAGGATTTAGTAACTTATATAGGATGCCGCCGATTTTACGCGAGGTTGCCTTGTCTACTTTTGTCAGGATTTACAGGTTATTTGTGACAAGAAGATGATTTATATTCTGGAAGGGAAGCTTTGATTGTTCGTTTTCTTGGAAGAAGATTTAACCTGGCCAACTAAAATCCATACCGAGCGAATCAGGGGAGTATTTGATTTCATTCTCTTTACTTTTTAACTTTTATATTCTTTACTTGAACATTGGGGACAATGTTCATCTTAAGTGTAAGGGGAGGGTAAAAAGATGATACCTTACATATGCACTTTCGCTTGAGTTTGTTTTGTTTGATAGTAGATGTGTAATAAAACTACGAGAAATACTTGTTAGTGTAATTTTAGCGCCAAATTTAAAATTTTTTACAACATTTAGGAGTGAAACTTTAGCCATAGCAAGCGTATCATGGATAGGAGGTTGTATGACTAGCACATAACCGTATATTCAGAAAAATTTTCCACCCAAAAATGTGAGGTTCGCCTTTAGATTTGATAGGAAAAGCATTCATTATTAGTGCTTATGAGTGTACCGGTAGCATTTAGATTCTAGAACTTGCGTTAGTGATGCATCCCGAGACCGCTAGTGAGACTACATTCGTGTGGTGGGATTTACTACATGATAAGAGGCATTAGGATCACCCTTGTGTTAAACCCGTATTACAATTACTTGACCATTTAAGTCATATTACTTGGCTAGTTAAGTCAACTAATTTTTCCCACACCCTTAGCGTTGTACTCATTTTTAGTACACGATACCCCTAGTACACCCCTCCGAGCCTATCTTTTCGTTTCTAACTTTAAGCATTTTACTTAAAGGAAGAATTTGTTACACCCCACTTAAATGTATAACCAAATCGCCTTAGCCTTCCGTGTATGCGCTCATTTTTAGTGCATTATTGTTATTTGTTAAACCCTAAGTTAACTTTCTAAATTGATTACATGGTTGCTAAGTCGAGTCATATCATTGTACATATTGTTTTGGGACGATTGGGACTCATGGGTAAGTACTTATTTTATGGAGTAATGGGGAAGAACATCACTTATTACCCCCATACGTGCGTTAATCTTAAAAGTGCTCCAAGTGTTTTGATTTTCTTAATTCGAGTCATTAGAATAGTTTAATGTAAAGTATGTAAAGATTCAAGTGTAAGGGAAATTCTCATCCCCTATGATGTATTATTTTGGATGGTAGGGTAAGAGTGTATGGTAAAAAAAAAAAAAAAAAAAAAAAAAAAAAAAAAAAAAAATCGAAAAAATCAAGAAAAAGAAAAAAAAAATTGAAAAGAAAAAAAAAGAGAAAAAAAAAAAAACATACGGACTACCATCCCGTTTTTATTCTATGTTCATTTTATGTTTTTGTTACTTTTCATTTATTAGCTTAAGTCGAGTCTAGTTTTGGCTTAGCAACGCCATCTTGTACATATAATTAACTAAGATTGTTAACTCGCCACCAGTAAAACTTCCTTTATCCAACAAAACCGTGTAATTCATATCCCTACACCTAACGTTATAACCCTTTAAAAGACCTCTTTGATAGTTTATCCTAGGTGCTTACGCCATGTGGTGGAGGTTTGATCCTTTCCCAAGCCTATGGTAATCTATTTTGCTATGACAGGTAGTGAGAGATATCTTCCATTTCCATAATGTTATATTACTTTATTACACCCGAGAGATGTGAGTATCTAAACACTATTTGTGAGGTGCTTGTGTATGACCTCCGTGCTTGTCTATTGGTCTTTAGTGGAACGATTATTTGTTGTAATTACTTTTATATTAGTGTTAAATGACCCCTAACTTGTCTTTTAAGTAGAATAAAAGCTCATTTGCTTGAGGACAAGCAAATCTCAAGCGTAAGGGTATATGATGAGGCGAAAAATGATCCGTTTTTAGGGGGTCATTTAAGCCTGAATCCGACTTTATTTGATCAAATATTGCCCTAAATCGTTCCTTTTGTGATTTTAGGTGTTTGGAGAGTGAATTCTGGAAAAGAGGCTATTTTGGACGTTTTTGGAGCATAAAGTAAAGAAAACGGCAAAGTACCAAAAATCCAAGCTGAAAATACAAGGTGACGGCGTCAAGACCAAAAGCTTGACGGCGTCAGACATGAAGAATTAAATATCGAAGGTGGTGACGGCGTCAGACGAACTGGTGACGGCGTCAAAGTGGCCAAGAATAATTTACCGTGGGTGGTGACGGCGTCACATAGGCCGTCATAAGTGGATCAAGGCCGTCCGAGGAAGTTTATGGCGGCGAGGTGACGGCGTCAGAATTAACTCTTGACGCCGTCAGACTGTTTTTCCTATATATAGTTTTCTAGTTTTTTTCATTAAAAGAGAGAAGTTTTGGTGAAACCCTAAAGACGATTTTGGTGCCTCTTTCACAGGTTTTTCAAGGGTTCCAAATCCTTGAGACCTTGCATTGTAATTGAGATAAGTGTACTTTCAATTCAATCAATATGTCTATGTGTTGGTTGTTTATCTCTTGTTCTTGTCTCAATTCTACTATGCTAGGCTAGATCTCTCTTGTGTTTGCTTAGATCTAATGAAACCTAGATGTTGATTATGTGTTGATTACTTGTCTATTCTTGTTTTGAATGAATGATTTATATGTTAGGCTTAAGAAAACTGGCAGATCTCCAAATGGTAACATGCTTGAACGTCTTAAGAAACATGAACCGAGGCATACTAGGTCTTTATTGGTTGTATTTAATGCATGAGCCACTGTTTACAATCCCTATAGTTGTGCTGGGTCATGGTGTAGGAGGAGATAAGAGCTCATAGAGTTGGGGAGTTATGTATGCCACCCCACGAATGGTATTAAGGAATACAACCCGTCATTCATACAAGTGTAACAAGTAATTAACATGTGAAAGATATCTAGGGAGTAATGAAGTCTAAGTAAACACAATTTCTCCAATTACTGCTCACAACCTTAGTTTAATTTAGTTTAATTTCATTTTTATTATTTTATTTTAATTATATAATAGCTTTGGGTTAGTTGAATAGCAACTAATTCCGCCCACTATTCCAAACCCCGAGATTTTAATTGCTTTCATAAAATATAAAAATACAAAAATAATCATCTTTCACCTCTAGAACTATTAATTAGGTTTTCTAATCCTAGCGACACTATTCCTAAGCTGCACGATCAATCCCCCGGTACTTGTCACTATACTATACTACAACGATCAGGTACACTGCCTGGTGGGGGTTGTAAGCTTCTCGAGATCCCTCGAGAGGTAAAGCAAGGTGCGATTCCCACGCATCACAACCCAACAAATGTTGTTACGGATCAATTGATAGCAAGTTTGAGGGAACAAGCAAGAAGTTTGTTTGGGGATAATATAGATGAGATACCTAGGTGCACGGAGTGGTTTGATTTCACCACAATACAAGATGAGCACATTAGTAACCTTGATGTGATGGAGGATTTAGCCGAACATGATCACATTGATAAAAAAGACCTAGGTTTTATGATCGATGATGATGAATCTCAAGAAACACATGATGAATCTTTTGGGCAATTTGAATATAGCAGTCAGAATATTGAGGATGATCCTTATGATTCAGATATAGAAGTTGAGATGCCTAGAGAAGCACTTGAGATACTTGGGAAAATGTTAGGGTTGGATTATAATGAAACACATGTTGAGGATATAGGTGATCTTGACACAAGGAATGATGAAGTAAATAACATAAGCTCACTAAGTACCCCACAAGTCCTACCATCATTTGAGGCATACACACCGGCCGTGACTTACCCGGAAGAAGTAGAAGAGACTATAGGAACCCCAATTGAGGTAGAACCCTTGGACCAAGCACAACTAGAGAATATAGGTTTTAACACTTATAGTGATGACCTTTCTTTTAGTTCTAAGGAAGTTCATAGTTTTGATGAACCGGAGCCTCAACCAAAACCATTACCTAATCTTCCATCGTTAGATGTGAATTTAGGAATTGAAATAGGTTCCGATCCACCCATCAAACCATATAGTCCGGGTAGTCTTAGGATAAAGGTAATGGACTCTAAGCCTTGTAGAGAGGAAGCCAATATAGGAGTGGAAAATGACCTTACATGCTTACATCACCCATTTATGATTGATCACAAGAAACATTATGGGTTTAAACCGGGTTTATTAGGTCAAGATGGATCCCCAACTAGGAGTCTCTCGAAGTTGATTGAAAATGATCCCTTTCTAGGAGAAAATCTTAATCCACCCATTAACCCAATTGAACTAGGTAAGGTTATGATGATTGGAGCACACCCCTTTAAGCATATAATTCATCCACCACTCTTTCCTCACGAGGCATATTTCCACCCTAAGGGTGTGTATCGCTACTTCCACCCGCACTTAATCCTAAGTGTAGGGAAAACCTCCCCTATTCCCGTAAAATAAAGGTAGAGTCAGGCTCGTGACTCGAACAAAAACAAGCGCTTCTTGGGAGGCAACCCATGTTTTGTGTGATTTTTATTTTGTTTGATTGTTATTTGCTTCCGTATGCATGCTTCAATTTATTGTTGGTAGATCATGTTTCAAAACTAAAATTGTGAAAATGTTTTATTTTGTTGTTTAACTTCATACAAAGGTATTTCGCAAAAGATAAGTGTAAGGGGAAACCCCAAATATGTTTTTAAGAAACGAAATTGATCATGATTCTCCACAATATTAAATGGACATGTGTATTAGTATTTGTTAGAGTCAAATGCTTGTATCGAGTCATAATGATGTTTTGCAGGATTTTCCAGGAAGTAGGACAAAAGTTTTTCCAGAAATTTTCCGGAAACTTAACGTAAAGATTTCTGCAGGTCACTTCTGACGGTGTCATGAATTAATTCCTGACGGCATCATGTGTAAAATTATGGAAATTTTGCTAGTTTTGTTTTTCTAACGGAGTCTTGAAGTTTTTGTTAATTCTTTAGTTTTATAAACTCCAAGAAATCTGCAAGCATTCATTCCACAAGAATTATATCTTACATTGTTTTCTAGGATTTGTTAGTATATATATATTGCCGCCGATTTTACTCGAGGTTGCCTTGTTTGTTTTCTTAGGTTTAACAGGTTATGTATGACAAGAAGATGATTTATTTTTCTGGAAGGGAAGCTTTGATTGTTCATTTTCTTGGAGGAAGATCTAACCTTGTTACCACACTATCCACACCAAACGAATCAGGGGAGTATTTGATTTCATTCTTTTACCTATTTCACTTTTACATTCTTTAATTGAACATTGGGGACAATGTTCATCCTAAGTGTAAGGGGAGGGTAAATGATGATATCTTATAGGATACACTTGCACTTGAGTTTGTTTGTTTGATGGTAGGTGTGTAATAAAACTATGAGAAATACTTGTTAGTATAATTTTAGCGCCAAATTTAAAATTTTTTACAACATTTAGGAGTGAAACTTTAGCCTTAGCAAGCGTCTCATGGATAGGAGTTGTATGACTAGCACAAAACCGTACTATTTAGAAAAATTTTCCACCCAAATATGTGAGGTTCGCCTTTAGATTTGATAGGAAAAACATTCATTCTTAGTGCTTATGAGTGTACCGGTAGCATTTAGATTCTAGAACTTGCGTTAGTGATGCATCCCGAGACCGCTAGTGAGACTACATTCGTGTGGTAGGATTTACTACATGATAAGAGGCATTAGGATCACCCTTGTGTTAAACCCGTATCATAATTACTTGACCATTTAAGTCATATTACTTGGCTAGTTAAGTCAATTAATTTTTCCCACACCCTTAGCGTTGTACTCATTTTTAGTACACGAAACCCGTAGTACACCCCTCCGAGCCTATCTTTTCGTTTCTAACTTTAAGCATCTTACTTAAAGGAAGAATTTGTTACAACCCACTCAAATATACAACCAAATCGCCTTAGCCTTCCGTGTATGCACTCATCTTTAGTGCATTATTGTTATTTGTTTAAACCCTTAGTTAATTATCTAATTGATTACATGGTTGCTAAGTCGAGTCATATCCTTGTACATATTGTTTTGGGACGATTGGGACTCATAGGTAAAGTACTTGTGTTATGGAGTAATGGGGAAGAACATCATTTATTACCCCCATATGTGCATTAATCTTAAAAGTACTCAAAGTGTTTTGATTATCTTGATTCGAGTCATTAGAGTAGTTTATTGTAAAGTATGTAAAAATTCAAGTGTAAGGGGAATGTTCATTCCCTATGATGTATTATTTTGGATGGTAGGGTAAGAGTGTATGCAAAAAAAAAAAAAAAAAAAAAATCGAAAAATTAAGAAAAAGAAAAAAAAAATAGAAAAAAACATACGGACTACCATCCCGTTTCATTCTATGTTTGTTTTAAGTTTTTGTTATTTTTGATTTGTTAGCTTAAGTCGAGTCTAGTCTTAGCTTAGCAACGCCATATTGTACATGTAATTTGTCACAACTCGTAATTTTCGGTCATTTTCCAAACCTCAACAATTTACTATTCACAAGTTACTATTCATCATTTACTATTCATCGATCACTATTCATCGTTTTTGAGGTCAATTTGACATTTCGAGAAACATTCGGAAATTTTACTATTCACTTGATACTATTCATTTCCGGAAGAAAACCACTATTCACGTGCATTACTCATGTCGTCGTAAATTTAGTTTACGAGTATTCAAATTCGCGTAACCGTATTGGTTCAGGAGCGAATTCATGCATTATCATTTGGGACATCTCATACGGACTAGAAATAGTCTACGTATCATCATTATGTCACTTGCATACTATTCCACTCGTAGGGTATTCAAATTATATTTTTAATATAATTAACGAATTACGTATGTTTATTTTAAATAAACACTAATACGCGAACTATAAATGTGACTAACACGTCCAACACTCTCAACTATGATCCCAATATATTTTTATATTCATTTTTATAATATAAAAATTATAATATTAATTTACTCGGTATTTTGGATATTTATTTTAATTATTAACTTAAGATTTCTAAAACTTCGACGGTTTTCGTGGAAATTAAACTATAATTATTTAAACACCCAATAATTTTACCCAACCTATTTTTATAAATTTTATAACTTTATTATGACCCGGTTAACTTCGTTAAAATTTATTTTTAGTTAACCCGGTACCCGGTACAATTTAAAACTACCAAATACACAACAATAATACATTTTTACCACCAAAAGTCTTCCACATTCCCCCCCTTGACTTTGCCGCCCCCCCCCCCCCCCCCCCCTTGCCACTTTTCTTACAATATTACTTATACACTCTTTGTTCATTAATGCTAGTTACTAACCATTTTATATAAAAATAATACAAACCAATAATTCATATACATGTACAAGACTTTTCTTTATCTCATTTGCAACTAGAAAAAAATCCATATTCTCTCTTTCTCTTCTCATATATACGGCCAAGAACAAGGAGCAAGAAGGAACCAAAAATTTTCAAAGATCAAAGTGTTAATCTTGTATTTATAGCATCCTTGTTAGAGTTTTGAAATAAAAACTCAAGGATTATTAGGTTTTAATCATCCTAACTTCACTAATCTTACAAGTAAGTTACTAAACTCATTTCATAATTTTTACAAAGTTATTACTATGTTTATGCATGTTTCTTGCAAGATCTCATACATGCATTAACTTATACCACTTTATTTTTGTAAACTTTTGATCTTATGAGCCCTAGAAGTGATTCTTGGTTAGATCCTTGTTAGATCTACTTGGTTTTGGTGGTTAGGAACCCATGACACCCTAAGAAGGTGTATGGTAGGATTAGATTAGTTTTGTGGTGTTTGAAAGAGGTTTGATGGATGATGGAAGTAGTTTGGAGATTTGGAAATGGTTTTTGAAACTTTTGAAATACCTACTGTCCCTATTTTAATTTCGTGGGAAAATCAGTGGGTGATGGTTAATTTTTGACCAAAGATTTAGAAAATACATTCAAAAACGAAACTTTGGGCGAAAGAATGGATTAAAACGAGTTTATAACGAAGGAGTTATGATTTTTGCAAATTTAACGACGAAAACTACTTTTCAGAAAACTGCTTGCTGTTTGGCAGAATACGATGGGTAAAAAGAGGCATTAAACGTAACCTAAAGGAGCCGAGTTATCAAAAATATACTAGTATATACAAAGACGAATCCATGGACATAAAGAACAAGGAAAACGAGCCTAAAACGACCGAGTTATACCCGTTTTAATATCGTCAAAAGTATATATATATATATATATAGTCACAAATAAAAATAATAACGTACGTACTAAATGGTATATTTTCTAACAAAGTTACTAATGACTATTTTCTTAACCAATGAACACGTACGACCCGAGGGAATATTTATACGACATGACGACGTCATTCTAAGGTTTTGGTACGAGGATTATAACGCTAACTTTTTCGTACAAGTTAATATGACAAGTTATATACTTCTCTAAATGAACATATTTTTCCTAAGTATGGAAACTATTTTACCATGACGATAACTAGTATTTCCAAGTTACGAGTGGTATAGGCATCATGTGCACGTGCATTCATTTTATTATGTCATGATCTAAGGTAGATCGTTATTACTCGTATTAGGTTGCGGTTAGAGATCGTGCCTCATTTCAGTGTATCCATTCTTGTCATCGTAGCTATCGCTCCAGGTGAGTCATAGCCCCTACTTTTTCAATTGTTTTGGTAAACTCTTTAGGGGAGAATACATGCTCGTTTTACTTAAACGCACTACTTGTTTTACCTGGTTGATTTCTCAAATATTTCCAATGTTACCTAAACGTATGTTTGATCACCTGCATTCATTTGTATGTTTGATCACCTGCATTCATTGGTATGTTTGATTTCCTGTATTTCATGGGATTGATTATCCTTGTTTATATGACCGCATTGTAACCAATTGACCTTTATGCTCATTGTAATACTGTGGTATTCCCCACTTGGCTGTGATGTCAAACGTAATACTGTGGTATTCCCCACTTGGCTGTGATGTCAAACGTATTGTGGTATTCCCCACTTGGCTGTGATGTCAAACGTAGTATTGTGGTATTCCCCACTTGGCTGTGATGTCAAACGTAGTATTGCTGTTTCCCTACTTGATTGACCTATATGTCCATTGTAATATTGTGGTATTCCCCACTTGGCTGTGATGTCAAACGTATTGTGGTATTCCCCACTTGGCTGTGATGTCAAACGTAATATTACTGTTTCATTACTTGACTGAATTAAGATGCCTTGCATCAACCTTATTACGGGTTTTCCCGCTTGACTGATTTATCATATGGCCTCATTGACTGAATTATTTATATAGCCGTTTTTGCTATACTTATCTGGGAATTTTGGATACCAGTATTTCTTTTGTTCACGTAGACTTTAACACATTTGGCAGTGGGTTGTAAACACACAGGTTACAAGTCTCTTATGGCGGGACTTGTAACTGAGTGGATTTACGATGCCTTTGCTGGGCGATCTTTTCTCTATAGGCATTGTTTGTTAAACAAACTCTATGAACTCACCAACCTCGTGTTGACACTTTAGCATGTATTTTCAGGTTTTAAGCATACGGCACGCTACAGGAGGTTTTGGCAGGGCATGGCATGGTCATAGAAGGCTCTGATTATTTATATGGGGACCGTTTTAAACTACTTTTAAGGGCCTACTTCCGCACTACTTTTAACGATGTAAATTCAACATTTTTGATGAAACGATTTTATTCTAAATGAATAAAACGAAAACCATTTTTGTACTTGTGTCGTGATACCGATTGAGTTACACCCCAGCTACATGTATGCTTCAGCTGGACCCTATTTTGGGGGTGTGACAGATTGGTATCAGAGCTTTGGCTATAGCGAACTAAGTGTTTTTAAAACCTAGACTATAGCTACTTTTACGAAAAACTTAACCCTATGACCGTCACGTGCCTGCCTGCCAAGATGATGCCTCACTTGTGGTTTGTTGCTGACTTAGGTGATGAGATTTGTGTCTCATTATCTGGCATATTATATTCACTTATTCTAGTAGATTACTATCATTGTCTTTCATATAAGCATGCTCATGTATCGTATATGTCACCGCGTTATGTTCTTCTTTGCATAGTTTCATCATTTGACCTCGAATTTGGTCACTTGCTTTTGTCTTTCTGTACGTCTTGGTAGTATAACTGAGCTGAGTATTTCAAAATTCATGGAACCTCGGTGGAATATAGACTAGTCACCTATATTCAACCCGGGATAGTGGGACATAGGCTGACTACCTATATCCGACTCAGAAATGAATTTTGAAACACTAAGAATGGTTATAATAAAATTTTGTTTGGAATAAAATTCTCAACTCATTTTCCAAATGTTTTATTCACGTGTGCATACTTACTTTCATCACAATCTCATTATGTCGCGGATGTCACAGTCTTTTCCCTTCTCACCATCATTATTATTTCCCTTCACCATCCCCATATATATAAGGAATTAGGTGATACTCTATAGATTCCTATGTCATTTATCACTCATTACTCCCAATATTGATAAGTGGATATTATCAATGACCTCCCTAGGAAAGACTTTCCATACCATATATAAGGAGGATCCCTAGGTACATTATGACCATTTAAAAATCAACGAAAATCTCAGGATATCACAAAACCACTCGAGCCACGTCAACTCGTCATATCGCAACATCAACTTTTCATTCTACGATAAACCACTCTCGAACATCTACTACTTGTAAACGTCTTAATTATGTCTCACCCTTCTTTTCTCGTTTTGAAGAGCTATGCCGCCAAGGAAAGTTAAAGCTACTCCAACTATGACACCTGCTGCTATTCGGAAATTGGTTAAGGATAGTATCGCCGAAGCTCTAGAGATCGAGAGAGCTGAGATAGCTGCAAGGGCTGCTGAGGACGCTTTACAGACAGGGACAGATGGACAATCCGATAATAGGCGTGAATGTACTTGGAAAAATTTTAAGATTAGTGATCCCATCAAGTTTAAGGGCACTGAAGGAGCGGTTGCTTTGATTCGCTGGTTCGAAAAGACTGAGAATGTGTTCCTCATGTGCAACTGTCCTGATGTCAGCAAGGTAAAATTCGCTACTGGCATGCTTTTGGATGAAGCTATGTCATGGTGGAATTCTTATGCTCAACCGATGGGTATGGAAAATGCCTACAAGCTCACCTGGGAGCAATTCAAGAAATTAATGACTGATAAGTTTTGCCCTCGTACTGAGGTGCAGAAGTTGGAAACAGAGTTTTATAAGCTAGTGACAGTAGGTAATGATATCGAGGCATATATCCGAAGGTTTCAGGAGTTGGCTGTGCTATGTCCAACTATGGTTTCAGATAACGAAAAGCTGCTAGAAAATTTCATCGGTGGACTACCCTGCAACATCAGTGGGAACGTAATTGCTTCTAAATCAGACACGCTGGAGGAAGCTATCAGAATATCTCAAAAGCTTATGGCTCAAGTGATGAAGCAAGAAACTACTGTCAACAACAACAACGAAAACAAAAGGAAAAGGGATGACAACCAAGGAAACGATCAAGTATGGCAGCCAAACAAAGGACAAGAAGTGTTTAGAGCTTATGCTGCAAGACCACGCACAAAGAAAAGATATACTGGAAATTTACCTTACTGCAACATGTGTAGTCTGCATCACTTATATCATTGCAGTGGACTGTGTGGAATGTGCAAGAAGCGGGGTCATCTAACTAAGGACTGTACGAAACCTACAAATCAAAGGATTCCAGGAAGTTGCTTCAAATGTGGAAACTTAGGGCATCTCAGGAAGGACTGCCCGGAGCTAAGGAACAAGAAGACTAAAGCCTAAACTCTCTTGTGTTGTATTTCTTTTGTGTTTAATTCTACGTTCTATCGTATAAGTTTCATGTACTATTAACGAATTCCGATCTAATGAATGTTCTATCTTTTATCACCGCAAACTCCTAGCGATTTCATTAAGATTTCTTTGGAACCACACCATCTATCGTCTGTAGACCAATGGTCAGAAATTAGAGAACGATTCAAACATAGGGAAATATGCTCAGAGCATGAGTAGTTGACTCTAGAAATGGTT
The DNA here is from genome assembly GCA_030686995.1 of Artemisia argyi. Lineage (NCBI taxonomy): Eukaryota > Viridiplantae > Streptophyta > Magnoliopsida > Asterales > Asteraceae > Artemisia > Artemisia argyi. The sequence goes on along the minus strand of CM060694.1, from coordinate 87,487,548 downwards.
GGATTAACCATTTGCCATAAATCAGATTCCTTTATAACAATAGTTACCACACGAGCTTAGAGACTATACTATTTGAAGCACTCTATGGTCGAAGTGCCCCTATCTATTGACAAACCGAAATTGGAAAATCCTAACTCACTAGTCTAGTAGGCATTCATGAAATAACCAGAAATTTCCAACAAGTCAAGAATCAATTACAAATTCTATAAGTTGTAAACCATTAAAACTTCAAATTGGTAGTCAGATCATGTTTGAAGTTCTACCTAGGAAAGGCATGATATTATTCGGAAAAGTTGGAAAGATAAACCCGATATACACTGGACCACTTAATATTTCGGACAGAGTAGGCCTAGTGGCCATCAGACTCGAGCCTTGTTAGAAAACAGCCGGATTACACAACTATGGTTCATCTATTCAAATGACTTTCAAATTAGTCACTTATGATTCCATTGGAAGGAATCCAACCCAATGATAAACCTAAACTTTGTAAGAGGACCACTAGAAATCATGGACTGTTAGGTCGAACGGTTAAAGCAGAATCGAATTCCTATCGTGGAAGTTTGCTAAAATTCTCAACTATCACCATCTTTTCACCAATACCATTCTAGAGACTTACACAAACTGAACTTCGGGACGAAGTTCCTGTTAGAAGGGAAGACTGTCACAACCCGTAATTTTCGGTCATTTTCCAAACCTCAACAATTTACTATTCACAAGTTACTATTCATCGATCACTATTCATCGTTTTTGAGGTCAATTTGACATTTCGAGAAACATTCGGAAATTTTACTATTCACTTGATACTATTCATTTCCGGAAGAAAACCACTATTCACGTGCATTACTCATGTCGTCGTAAATTTAGTTTACGAGTATTCAAATTCGCGTAACCGTATTGGTTCAGGAGCGAATTCATGCATTATCATTTGGGACATCTCATACGGACTAGAAATAGTCTACGTATCATCATTATGTCACTTGCATACTATTCCACTCGTAGGGTATTCAAATTATATTTTTAATATAATTAACGAATTACGTATGTTTATTTTAAATAAACACTAATACGCGAACTATAAATGTGACTAACACGTCCAACACTCTCAACTATGATCCCAATATATTTTTATATTCATTTTTATAATATAAAAATTATAATATTAATTTACTCGGTATTTTGGATATTTATTTTAATTATTAACTTAAGATTTCTAAAACTTTGACGGTTTTCGTGGAAATTAAACTATAATTATCTAAACACCCAATAATTTTACCCAACCTATTTTTATAAATTTTATAACTTTATTATGACCCGGTTAACTTCGTTAAAATTTATTTTTAGTTAACCCGGTACCCGGTACAATTTAAAACTACCAAATACACAACAATAATACATTTTTACCACCAAAAGTCTTCCACATTCCCCCCCTTGACTTTGCCGCCCCCCCCCCCCCCCCTTGCCACTTTTCTTACAATATTACTTATACACTCTTTGTTCATTAATGCTAGTTACTAACCATTTTATATAAAAATAATACAAACCAATAATTCATATACATGTACAAGACTTTTCTTTATCTCATTTGCAACTAGAAAAAAATCCATATTCTCTCTTTCTCTTCTCATATATACGGCCAAGAACAAGGAGCAAGAAGGAACCAAAAATTTTCAAAGATCAAAGTGTTAATCTTGTATTTATAGCATCCTTGTTAGAGTTTTGAAATAAAAACTCAAGGATTATTAGGTTTTAATCATCCTAACTTCACTAATCTTACAAGTAAGTTACTAAACTCATTTCATAATTTTTACAAAGTTATTACTATGTTTATACATGTTTCTTGCAAGATCTCATACATGCATTAACTTATACCACTTTATTTTTGTAAACTTTTGATCTTATGAGCCCTAGAAGTGATTCTTGGTTAGATCCTTGTTAGATCTACTTGGTTTTGGTGATTAGGAACCCATGACACCCTAAGAAGGTGTATGGTAGGATTAGATTAGTTTTGTGGTGTTTGAAAGAGGTTTGATGGATGATGGAACTAGTTTGGAGATTTGGAAATGGTTTTTGAAACTTTTGAAATACCTACTGTCCCTATTTTAATTTCGTGGGAAAATCAGTGGGTGATGGTTAATTTTTGACCAAAGATTTAGAAAATACATTCAAAAACGAAACTTTGGGCGAAAGAACGGATTAAAACGAGTTTATAACGAAGGAGTTATGATTTTTGCAAATTTAACGACGAAAACTACTTTTCAGAAAACTGCTTGCTGTTTGGCAGAATACGATGGGTAAAAAGAGGCATTAAACGTAACCTAAAGGAGCCGAGTTATCAAAAATATACTAGTATATACAAAGACGAATCCATGGACATAAAGAACAAGGAAAACGAGCCTAAAACGACCGAGTTATACCCGTTTTAATATCGTCAAAAGTATATATATATATATATATATAGTCACAAATAAAAATAATAACGTACGTACTAAATGGTATATTTTCTAACAAAGTTACTAATGACTATTTTCTTAACCAATGAACACGTACGACCCGAGGGAATATTTATACGACATGACGACGTCATTCTAAGGTTTTGGTACGAGGATTATAACGCTAACTTTTTCGTACAAGTTAATATGACAAGTTATATACTTCTCTAAATGAACATATTTTTCCTAAGTATGGAAACTATTTTACCATGACGATAACTAGTATTTCCAAGTTACGAGTGGTATAGGCATCATGTGCACGTGCATTCATTTTATTATGTCATGATCTAAGGTAGATCGTTATTACTCGTATTAGGTTGCGGTTAGAGATCGTGCCTCATTTCAGTGTATCCATTCTTGTCATCGTAGCTATCGCTCCAGGTGAGTCATAGCCCCTACTTTTTCAATTGTTTTGGTAAACTCTTTAGGGGAGAATACATGCTCGTTTTACTTAAACGCACTACTTGTTTTACCTGGTTGATTTCTCAAATATTTCCAATGTTACCTAAACGTATGTTTGATCACCTGCATTCATTTGTATGTTTGATCACCTGCATTCATTGGTATGTTTGATTTCCTGTATTTCATGGGATTGATTATCCTTGTTTATATGACCGCATTGTAACCAATTGACCTTTATGCTCATTGTAATACTGTGGTATTCCCCACTTGGCTGTGATGTCAAACGTAATACTGTGGTATTCCCCACTTGGCTGTGATGTCAAACGTATTGTGGTATTCCCCACTTGGCTGTGATGTCAAACGTAGTATTGTGGTATTCCCCACTTGGCTGTGATGTCAAACGTAGTATTGCTGTTTCCCTACTTGATTGACCTATATGTCCATTGTAATATTGTGGTATTCCCCACTTGGCTGTGATGTCAAACGTATTGTGGTATTCCCCACTTGGCTGTGATGTCAAACGTAATATTACTGTTTCATTACTTGACTGAATTAAGATGCCTTGCATCAACCTTATTACGGGTTTTCCCGCTTGACTGATTTATCATATGGCCTCATTGACTGAATTATTTATATAGCCGTTTTTGCTATACTTATCTGGGAATTTTGGATACCAGTATTTCTTTTGTTCACGTAGACTTTAACACATTTGGCAGTGGGTTGTAAACACACAGGTTACAAGTCTCTTATGGCGGGACTTGTAACTGAGTGGATTTACGATGCCTTTGCTGGGCGATCTTTTCTCTATAGGCATTGTTTGTTAAACAAACTCTATGAACTCACCAACCTCGTGTTGACACTTTAGCATGTATTTTCAGGTTTTAAGCATACGGCACGCTACAGGAGGTTTTGGCAGGGCATGGCATGGTCATAGAAGGCTCTGATTATTTATATGGGGACCGTTTTAAACTACTTTTAAGGGCCTACTTCCGCACTACTTTTAACGATGTAAATTCAACATTTTTGATGAAACGATTTTATTCTAAATGAATAAAACGAAAACCATTTTTGTACTTGTGTCGTGATACCGATTGAGTTACACCCCAGCTACATGTATGCTTCCGCTGGACCCTATTTTGGGGGTGTGACATAATTAACCAAGATGATTAACTCGCCACCAGTAAAGATTGACTTTATCCAACAAAACCGTGTATTCCATATCCCTACACCTAACGTTATAACCCTTTGAAAGACCTCTTTGATAGTTTATCCTAGGTGCTTACGCCAAGTGGTGGAGGTTTGATCCTTTCCCAAGCCTATGGTAATCTATTTTGCTATGACAGGTAGTGAGAGATGTTTTCCATTTCCATATTGTGATATATACTTTATTACACTCGAGAGATGTGAGTATCTAAACACTATTTGTGAGGTGCTAGTGTATGACCTCCGTGCTTGTCTTTGGTCTTTAGTGGAACGATTATTTGTTGTAATTACTTTTATATTAGTGTTAAATGACCCCTAACTTGTATTTTGATTAGAATAAAAGCGCATTTGCTTGAGGACAAGCAAATCTCAAGTGTAAGGGTATTTGATGAGGCGAAAAATGAACCGTTTTTAGGGGGTCATTTAAGCCCGAATTCGAATTTATTTGATCAAATATTGCCCTAAATCGTTCCTTTTGTCATTTTAGGTACTTTTGGAGTGAATTCTGGAAAAGGAAGCATTTTGGACGTTTTTGGAGCATAAAAGTGAAGAAAACGGCAAAGTCTTAATTTTCCTTGCTGGGAACAGTACCTGACGGCGTCAAGAGTTCTCAAGTGACGGCGTCAAGAGTAATACAAGAGGTGGAAGTGGATAAAGTCCGTGACGATCCAGAAGAGTTTTGCACTATTGACATGACGGCGTCACCATAGGCCGTCATGGTCCAAATAAGAGTGACGGCCCAGAGTGGAATTGCACATGACGGCGTCAAAAGTGGATCTAGGCAATCCGATTTCATTATGGGCGGCGAGTTGACGGCGTCAGAATTTCCTTCTTGACGCCGTCACCCTGTAAAATCTATATATAGTTTTGCAATTTTCATTCATTAGAGAGGAACAAGTAGGGTGTAACTTTAGAGAGAAACCCTTGTCCGAATATTACAGCGTTTTCAAGGGTTTTTACCCTTTGAAACCTTTCATGTTCAATTGAGATAAGTACTCTTTCAATTCATTCAATATGTCTATGTGTTGTTTGAATATATCTTACACTTGTCTTGAATTTAACATGCTTGGCTAGATCTCTTGTGTGTTTGCTTAGATGTATTGAAACCTAGATGTTAGTTATGGGTTGATTGTTTGTTTATAGTTGTTACGGATGATTGTATTCGATGTTAGGCTTAAGAAAACTGGCAGACTTCCATTGGTGACATGCTTGAACGTCTTAAGAAACATGATCAGAGGTGTACTATGATTTTTGGTTGTATTTAATGCGTAGGAGAATTCTAATAATCCCATGTTAGGAGCTTCTAACGGCTCGACATAGGAGTGAAGTAGGATCCTATAGAGTTAGGGAATATTGTACACGGCCCTACGACTAGTATTAAGGAATACAACCCGTCGTCCATGCAATTGTAAGAAACTATCAACCTGTAAAAGATATCTAGGGAGTAATGAAACCTAAGTAAACACAACTCTCCCTATTATTGTTCACACCACTAGTTTAATTAGCTTTATTTTCATTTTTGTTATTTTATTTTGATTGTATCGTAGTTATTGGGTTAGTTGATTAGCAACTAATTCCGCCCACTCTTCCAAAAACCGAGATTTTACTTGCTTTATAAAAATATAAAAATACAAAAAGAATCATCTCTCACCTCTAGACCTAGTTTTTAGGCTTTCTAATCCTAGCGACACTATTCCTGAGTTGAACGATCAATCTCCCGGTACTTGTCACTATACTATTCTACAACGATTAGGTACACTGCCTGGTGGGGGTTGTAAGCTTCTCAAGATCCCTCGAGAGGTAAAGCCTGGTGCGATTCCCACGTATCAACATGATGCGGTCATCTCCTATTTGCTTGCTCTCTAAGGCCTCAAAGATCAAATCATGGTTATGGCACCGTCGTTTGAACCATTTGAACTTCGGCACAATTAATGAACTTTCTCACAAAGATCTTGTTCGAGGCATGCCCAGATTGAAGTATGAAAAAGACCATTTTTGCTCAGCATGTCAATTGGGTAAAAGCAAGAAGCAAACTCACAAACCAAAACCCACCAACTCCAACACTGAAGTGCTCCATACCCTTCACATGGATCTGTGCGGACCCATGAGAGTGCAAAGCTTCAATGGGAAAAGATATATTCTTGTTATTGTGGATGATTACTCAAGATTTACATGGGTGAAGTTTTTAAGATCTAAGGATGAAACTCCCGAAATCATAATCAAAATCATCAAGCAGTTGCAAGTTAGGCTTAACAAGACCGTAAGAATCATTCGCACTGACAATGGAACTGAGTTTGTTAACCGACAACTCACTCAATTTTATGAAAGTATCGACATCAGTCATCAAAAGAGTGTCCCTCGAACTCCTCAGCAAAATGGAGTTGTTGAAAGACGGAATCGCACATTAGTTGAAGCTGCTCACACTATGCTGATATTTTCTTCGACACCTATGTTTCTATGGGCAAAAGCTATCGCTACTGCTTGTTATACTCAAAATCGGTCATTAATTCATCCTCTCCACAACAAAACACCTTATGAGCTGGTGCATCTCAAAAAGCCCGATCTTTCCTTTCTTCGGGTGTTTGGAGCCCTATGCTATCCAACTAATGATAGTGATGACTTAGGTAAGCTCAAAACTAAGGCGGATATTGGGGTATTCGTGGGTTATGCGCCAGATCGTAAGGGGTACCGAATCTACAACAAAAGAACCCGAAAAATCATGGAAACAATCCATGTCACGTTTGATGAGCTGACAGAGCATACGGCTTCAGGACACACCAGTTCTGGACCCTCACATAATCTTTTATCTCCTGGACCTATAAGTTCGGGACTTGTACAGAATACCAACCATGTCACTCCTTATGTTCCTCCCACTTGTGAAGAATTGAAGACGTTATTTGACCCTATGTTTGATGAGTACTTCGAGTCACAACCACCTCATGAACCGGTACAGCCGGCTGCTGAACCTAATATTATGGTTGTAAATGCCCCTCATGACACAAATGGTCCATCTACCTCCATCTCTTTAGATCTGGATGCACCAGAATGTAGCAACTCTCAAAATGAATCAAATATACAATCGTCTTCTGAACATCAAGGAATGACATCTGATAACTCATGTGAAGTGAATCCTTTTGCTCCACCTGAAGAAGAATCTTTTGAAAATGTTTTTGCACCTGAATCCTCCAACGAAGCATCATCCTAAGGAGAATCAAACAATGCTATATCAGTCCACTATCCTCAATCCCACGAACATCTCAGAAAATGGACAACTGATCACCCTATTGACAACATCATAGGAAATCCCTCACGACCTGTGTCCACCAGAAAACAACTTGCCACTGATGCCTTGTGGTGCTTTTTCAATTCCGTCTTATCCAAGATCGAACCCAAAGACTTCAAGGATGTGCTTACTAAAGTATCCTGGTTCACAACAATGCAAGAAGAAAAACATGAGTTTGATCGTCTTGATGTATGGGAATTAGTACCGCCACCTGAATGTGCAATGATCATCGCTCTCAAGTGGATCTTCAAATTAAAGCTTGATGAGCATGGTGATGTCTTGAAAAACAAGGCTCGGCTAGTTGCAAAAGGTTACAGTCAACAAGAAGGTATTGACTTTGAAGAATCATTTGCACTAGTTGCTCGTATTTAAGCCATCAGAATCTTTCTTGCCAATGCTGCTAGCAGCAACATGATTGTTTATCAGATGGATGTTAAGACCGCTTTCATGAATGGAGATTTGAAAGAAGTAGTCTATGTTACTCAGCCTGAAGGATTCGTGGATCCTGAACAACCAAATCATGTTTATCGGTTGAAGAAAGCACTATATGGTCTAAAACAAGCTCCTAGAGCTTGGTACGATACATTGTCCAAATTTCTTCTTGCAAATCGATTCACCAAGGGTGTTGTTGATCATACCTTGTTCACTAGGAAGACTAGAAACCATCTGCTTCATGTTCAAATTTATGTAGATGATATCATCTTTGCGTCATCTGATTCAAATGAATGTGACCGATTCGCAAAAGAAATGAATTCCAAGTTCCAAATGTCTATGATGGGTCAAATGTCATTCTTTTTGGGGTTACAAATCTCACAAAATCCAAGTGGCATCTTCATTAATCAAGCCAAATATGCTAATGACATTTTGAAGAAATTTGGTTTTGATTCAAGTAACTCAGTTGACACTCCCATGGTTGAAAGGTCCAAGCTTGATGACGATACATCGGGCTTACCTGTTGATCAAACCAAATACAGAAGCATGATTGGATCTCTCATGTATCTCGCAATAAGCAGGCCAGATCTTCTATTTGCAGTTTGTATGTGTGCTTGGTATCAATCCAAGCCTACCAAAAAGCACTTGGAAGCATTTAATAGAATCTTTAGGTATCTGCAAGGGACCATACACATGGGTCTCTAGTACCCTAAAGACAATGCAATGGCTCTTACGGCTTACTCAGATGCTGACCATGCGGGGTGTCAAGATACTCGTAGAAGCACATCAGGAGGCGCTCAATTTTTGGGTGAGAAACTTGTGAGCTGGTCATCTAAAAAGCAAATGTGCACATCGATTTCATCCACAGAGGCTGAATACATTGCCATGTCCTCGTGTTGTGCTCAAATTTTATGGATGAGATCTCAACTATCAGATTATGGGTTTGACTTCAACAAAATCCCCATGTACTGTGATAACAAAAGTGCCATTGCTCTGTGCTGCAACAATGTCCAGCACTCCAGATCCAAAGATATTGACATCCGTCTCACTTCATTAGAGACTGTTAGGAATACAATTATTCCTATAGAAGACTCGGTCACCTAATTGATGTAATAGCATTTAAGTTAGCTCGTAGTTAGTTAGTTTAGTTATTAGTTAGAATTAGTTTAAGTAACATCATGGAAGAAGGACGGGTCTTTACCCACTGTATGCCTGATCCACAGCCCGGGTGTGGGCGTTTGTAGGAAACTATATATACCCCTCTCCACTTGTGGAGAGGGTTGGAGCTTCTCATTCACTAATCTAATACATTTTCATTTTCTCTCTCTAGAACTCCCAATTCTCCCTTTCTCTCTCTAAACTCTCTTATTATTCTTCTTTCTTGAATCTAACTAATCACAAAACCATACTAGTTATTATTATGTTTATCCTACAATTGGTATCAAGAGCCATGGTTCTATCTTAGGGCCTTGGAGAGTGGGTGTGGTTTTGTGGTTCTATTTCTCGGATTTGTGTTAAAAAATCTTGTTTGTCTTTGTTTCGTATACTTTGTTAAAACATGTACGATGGATATTGGAAAATCACGTGGGTGTCCTAGCTATTGGTTACCTTGTTTCATCTAATCTATTGGTTACTACTTCTTGGCTGCGGTTATGTTTTTCTATTATTTCTTGGCTGCGTTTACTTTTCACGTAATATGACAAAGCATGAAAGCTACATATGAATCATTTTGTGCTGGTCCAAATATTAACTAAGATACAAATTATCTTTTATCTGCGTGTTTTTCTAGAAAGTCAATTTGTGTATTTACAATTTCGGGTAAAAGACAAAAACAAAGATAGTGACTGCTTTGTCACTTGTACTTGCGATTACTACTTTTGCTTGGTTGAGTTTAACTGATTTTTGAGTTTAGCTTGTTGTGTCTTATTGATTGCGATTGGCCCAAAAATACAGTTGAGATTAACTTTTGGTTTCACTTTCAAGTTTTTGCGGTTACTCTATCTTATTTGCGTTTAGCTTACAATTGCGGTTATCTCATGGTTTGCGGTTAGCTCATGGTTAGAGTTGCGGTTAGCTCATATTTTGTTCAATTGAGTTAGCGATTACCTTTTTGCAATTGTTTGCGGCTATCTCATGCTAGTGGTTTAGACAAACGAAAAGTAAAACAACAATCCAACTCCTTATCCTATTTCTACTTATTCAGCCAACAACAAACCACATGTTTAAGAAGACAAGTTGTTCTTAATATACAAATTATCAAAAGCAAGATTAATACATAGCTGTCTCATCCTGACGTTTCGATTCACAAACAACTACGTCACCTCATATCTCTTCATCAATACAACAAAATAAAGAGGTAAAGAAAAACAAGATCATTAATTTCGTTCATACATCAATTCCACAAAGAGAACTTACAACCATCACAGATCCCTTTCGATGTCTCAACTTCATTTTTATTTCTTCTTCAAGTCGTTGGCATAATAAGATTACAACAATAACGACCAACCTGAGAGGCTGAGACCCTATCGATTCGTGAAGTGGAATACCTTTGTCTTTCTTTGTGGATTAGTACATCAGTAAACAATCTAAGAATGATTCTCAGTCAATTATTGTTTTGGTCTTGTTCGAATTAAGTAGACTCACAAGGAACGATTTGGGTTATTTGTGCTGTGATCTCGTGTGAGTTGATTGTAAGGAATAGAAAAAGGGACGTATTATTTTTTTCTTCTGGATCTTGTTTCCGTTAGGTGGCTGCGTATAACTTGTGTAGGTGTTTAGGGTTACGGTTTATGAGGGTAAATTGTGTTTAAGTGAGTTTTCTTCATAGTATATTAAGATTTAAAGGGATTTGGATTGGGCCTACTTATTGTAATCAGATCGGGCCAAATTGTTTTTCCATCCGGACATTGGGCTATCGTACAATTCATTTTTTTTGCTTGTGATAACCAATAGGTGGTGGAAGCAAATATTGTTGTGGTGAATGTTTTATTGTTGATCACGTTTTTACTCAAGCTTCAATACAACCGAGGGTGATTATTGTTATGGACGTGTAATATAAAAGAGATCTCGTTGTGTAGGAACTTGTAGTCGAGTATGCTTATGTTAATTGTGGTGAATTTTGTTGGGTATATTACTTGGATCGGGATTTTGAGTTAGCTTCAAAGTATGAGATTGAGTTTTGGTTTGTGCTAGTTTCGGGCTAATGGGAGATAACCTCGGGTTTTCGTGCTCATTGGATATAATTTCAGGGTTTATTCGGATTTTGATCATACAACCATCACGTTCTTCAAACTATCATCTCATAATTTACCGTTCCAACGGTTTCTCATTGTTTCACGGTTTTGTCTTGATTTTGTAAAATCCCGCGAAAGATTCTATTTTTCGGTTTAAATCACTGACTTGTAAAATCCCGTGCGTGCTCAAATCATGTCGAATTCTTCAGACTCAGTCATATATGAGATTCTCAAACGGTATGACATAATCAAAGATCATAAGATTTCCAACATAGTACAACACGCTACTGGTTTTGAATCTGAAACTACTAATATGGAATCTTTGTGCTCTAATTCACATGAGAATGAGTTGCTTCAGCCACGGCAAGTGCTTCAGAATGCAAATGAAAGTTGCATAGAATGTTTTCGACAACTTCATTCACACCTCTCTGTACTTTTAGAGGGAACTGGATTCAAGATGGGATTCGAACGCGCATTTGCAACACTCTTTGGTCAAGATGTTCAGACTTTCACAGACACATTGATTCTTAACTTAGATCAACTAAAACAACAACTTGACCAAGGAGAATCTTCCAAAAATGGATCCATGGCTGCTTTCAGTGTGATCAACAAACAACTCTGAGTGTTCATCGACTCGAAATTCACACTGGAATATGACCATTATAGTCAGATGACGAAAAAGTGTTTTGCTGATCACATGGGAATAGAGGTTGATACGTTCAGAGACACACTCATCCAACTTATGGATAAAGTGAAAAGATTCATTGAAGAAAAAGCACAGCATATACCTGCATATGATGAAAAGGTGAAGGCATGTAGGGTGTAATATTGTGATGGTATTGGCGATTCGGGTAAAGCATCGGATGTTGGGTCAGTTGTCATGATATGCAACGGGTCAGAGACTGATAAGCCTGACACTACCAACAGTTCAGTGACTCTTATTACACATGACATGGATGCAGATTTCAGCCCAAAAAAAGAACAAGTGTCATGTGCTGAGGTATCCCTAACTGAACATCATAATGTGCTTTCTGATGAACGACTGCATACTGATCAAGTTATGCCCAGTTATGACACATATTTGTTGAAAAAGACTGATAGCAATACCATTTCTGATGTAACAAATATGAATCATAAAGGGGGAGAAAGTGATCAGGAACGTGATGATGAGTCAAGTTCTTTGTTTACAGCTGAGTCTTTTAAATCAAATGATATGGTTGATAAAGAAACGTTTAATGAACTTTCAAAGAGATTCTTACAACTTGAAAAACATTGTATTTCGAGTAAATTGCATAAATCGTCCCTAAACTTTGGCCAGATTGCATGTTTCGTCCCAACCATTACGAAAGTGCAGAAATCGTCCCTGTGGAAAACCTTTGAGCAAATTTTTGTCCCTAAACTTTGGCAAGATTGCATATTTCGTCCCAACCAAATTGCATGTTTCGTCCCAATCAGGGACGAAAATTTACTCAAAGGTTTCCCACAGGGACGATTTCTGCACTTTCGAAATGGTTGGGACGAAACTTGCAATCTGGCCAAAGTTTAGGGACGATTTATGCAATTTACTCTTGTATTTCACTTGAAATCGCAATGCAACAACAGAAAGAAAGTCTTCAAACTAACCAATCATGTAAAAATCCGGAACTTCCTGATTTCCGTGAATTCTTTATGATTAATGATTTAAAAGCCCAGCTAGAAGCCAAAAATTTGACAATCACCAACTTGAAGAAACATATCTCTGCTGTGAATGTGAATTATAGTTTAGTCGAAACTAACAAGGACATTGATGCAACTAAGACTAGAATTAGTGAACTATCAATCTATGTGGCTGAATTACTTAAGGAAAATGAGTCTTTGAAAAAGCATCAAAAGGTTTTAGGTGACTCAATCAAAGAAATGAGAACTAAGACGATAGAACAAACAACCTCTTTGATTGCCAAAAATGATGAATTCAAAGCTCAACTTCTTGAAAAGGGGTTCACAATAACCGCATTAATGAACGAGCTTAGAAAAGTAACAGGGGATAGTGTGAGCACTAAGTTTGCAAAACCATCAATCTTGGGGAAACCAGGTTTTCAATCAAATAGAAACCAATCCATTGTTAGGCAACCAACTGCGTTTAGATCTGAACGACCAAAACTTTCAAAAACACGATTTGCCTCCCAAGTTGATGCGGAACAAGTTTTGGCAAAACCAGTCACTGCACATTATTTACCTAAGATAATTGCTTCTAGTTCGGTTAAACCTCAACAAGTAGTTACTCCTACACCCAAGTCTTCTAGGATTAGTTCAAAAACAGTGTCGAAACCTAGCATTAAGGTTCAAAACACTTATGATATAAATGACTTGCACAAGAACTATAATCTAGAAATGGCTAGGAAAAGGGCACTACTTCATAAGGATGGAATCTTAGGTTCACAACCTTGTATGATCCCTCCTAGGATATTGAGGAACAATGCTAAGGTTCAACCTGTTAAGTCTAGGATTTATAGTAAGTCATCCACAATGCATAAGAAGCAAAATAAACCTATAACTTTTCCTAGGTGGATTCAAACTGCTAAATCTTCTGAGACTAGGAATATTGATAAGCCTTCCACTGTGCATAGGAAGCTTAACAATCCTAGACCTTGCCATAAGTGGATTCCAACTGGTAGAATTTTTAAGAACGCTGGACTTAAGTGGATACCTACCGGAAAGATACTTACCAATGGCAATACCTTAGTTGACCGTGAAACCCCCAAGGATTTGGATACTTTTGTCACTAACCCATATATATGCAATCAAGTTTGTAATGTTAGTGCAGGTAGTCCTTACTCAGTTGCAGGTACATCAATCATTCACCACACGAGAAGACTCAAAGTCTGGAGGCCTAAAGCAAGCATATCTCTTACTTCAGGAGGTATAGAAGGTCAATGTTGATGTTTGCTCACCATGACGTCTGTTCACATCAGTTCAGGCCTCGTTCTTCAATGACTATGATGTTTGAACACCTCAGTTCAAGCCTCGGTCCTTATTGTCATCATTATGGCGTCTGCTGACAACACTTCAGGCCCCGTTTATCAAAGAAAAGAAAGGTGTACGATTCAGTGCGCCTTATCTTCGGAAGAAGAGAAATCTTCTTGTTTTGACCATTCTCAACAACATGCTTCATGCTTTCTCCATGTTCGTTCAGTCATCAAGTGGATCTACTCATCTTTGCTTGAATTCATATTCACTTACTCATTCAAAAATGGCAAACTTCGTATGCAATTTTTGAGGGGGAGAAGAGTGAATAAACTACATGATTGAGTGTATTCTTATTCACATGCTCAATCAAACATGGTAACCTCGTATGCAATTTTTGAGGGGGGAAGTGTGAATAAAATACATGATTAAGTGTATTCTTATTCACTTGTTCAATCAAAAAGTGCAAACCTCGCTTGCAATTTTTGACGGGGAGAAGTGTGAATATACCACATTGTGATTGATGCTTGAAGAATGGTCTTACGACTCTCCTCCAACACCTAATGTTCTACTTACTAAGGATGACTGGGATTTATGTTTGATGATTACTTCCAAGCTTCAAAGAATGATGATTGATCAAGATGCACCATCTAGAAGTATTAAGAATGATGTTTGATCACTTGCTCAAGTAATCTAATCTCTAGTTATTCCTCTAGGTGTTGATGATGACTATCATGATTATGAAGTTGCACATATGAATAATGATCCGTCGTTTAGTTCTAAAATCAAGGATTGTTGTTCCTACCAATGTGCACTTTGTAATTCAACCCGAAGAACATTATGGAAAATGTCGGTTAAAATGTCTAAATGGCTAACAATTTGGACATGAAATGTCAAGTGATCACGGAGTTTATTTGGCACCCCTTAATTGAGATTGAAGAGTATTTTACGAAGGCGTCTACTTATTTCATCATCGAAACTTCATGTATCGATTGATGACTTACGTGAACTCTTAAAGTTTATGATTGGGACTTGGATTATCTAGTTATACCCATTGGAAGGAGTTACATTGTAGTACTCACGGGCTATAGCTATCACTTCAAGGAGTTACATTGTAGTGCTCAGTGTCACACGCATATACGGATGCGGATAGTCTCAAGAGGTGTTGTACTTATTCTTCTACATCGTTCTTTAATCAACAACAGTGCAAGCTTAAGTTACGAATTTGGGGAATTCTTCTTCAGTTTCAACTTTGGTATATCGGGTTTACTTCATCAGTGGTCACTTCAAATAGCCTACACAAGAGTTGGTAATGATAGTCATAGAGAGTTTCTACAGCAGTTGATTCTCACAGGATATATCTGAGCAAATGATGTTCTTCTAATATATGTTGCTGATTCTGAGGTATCAAAACCAGCAAGGGGGAAGGAGACATACATCTGAATGCCTTAAGAGTACACATGATGAACTTAATACTTCTTCTTAATTGAAGTTATCCCGGGAAGACAAATGTCATAACCGCAGAGAATATCAGTGTATTAACTTGTGGCGTTTGGTGTATCATTCCAACTACATGGGGAAGTAGTCTTCTGATACTTGTGGTACGTATTACTTCAGCTTTCAGTAGGATGAAATATTGAGAAGAGTATTTGGAGCATGAGATGATATTGCTTATCGACATCTTCATACGTACTGATATGATTTATGGTAAAGTGCTTCTGGTTAATGTTTCCTGTACACAATGTTATGCTGATTCCGATGAGATCGCAACTGATGCGTGGGAATTGCACCAGGCTTTACCTCTCGAGGGATCTCGAGAAGCTTACAACCCCCACCAGGCAGTGTACCTGATCGTTGTAGTATAGTATAGTGACAAGTACCAGGGGATTGATCGTTCAGCTAGGAATAGTGTCGTTAGGATTGAAATTAATCTAACTAGGTCTAAAGGTGAAGGATGATTCTTTTTATGTTTTTATATTTTATGAAAAGCAAGTAAAAATCTCAGGTATTGGGAGAGTGGGCGGAATTAGTTGCTGATCAACTAACCCAAAAGCTACTAATTAAACTAATAAACAAGAAAATAAACTAAGGTTCTACAAGATAAATGAAGCATGTCTACCCATGATAAGTTACTCCTTGCTAGCTATCCAATTCTACCTATTGAATTGTTACACCTTGTTTTAATTGACGGGTTGTATTCCTTAATACCATTCATGGGGTGGCGTACTTACTTCCCCAATCCTATGAGTGCCTACTTCACTCCTATGTCGAGCCTGCTAGAAGCTCCTAACATGGGATCATTAGAATTTACTCATGCATTAAATACAACCAATAAAACCTAGTACACATCGGTTCATGTTTCCTAAGACGTTCAAGCATGTTACACAATGGAGATCTGCCAGTTTTCTTAAGCCTAACATTGAAATCATTCAATCAAAACAAGAATCAATAGGAAACAAGAATTATAAACTAAACCAACTAGATCTATTGAAGTTGTCACGCCTTAATTGATGGAGATAGACACACACATCAACAAGCTCCTCATTGATGGAGATAGACACAAACATCGACAAGAAATCAATGAGATCTAATCAATTATACACAAGTTTCACACAATCATAAGTAGACACAAGGTGAATTAGCAAAACATAATCAAAGAAGGACAACCAACAATAATAATGAAAGACATAATTGAGATAGAATAATCAAACCAATACATGATGTTTATGGAGTGATTGAAACCTTCTAAGTTGCTAGAAAAACACCCACCTAAACCCAGGAATCGACCTTAGGGTTTAGGGCTTACAAAAAGTGAAGTTATGATGTTATATTTATAGGCTTATTTCTGCCCGGCCCACCTAAACCCATCATGACCATTACTCTTGATGCCGTCATGACCATTTTTTCACCAAATTGTAGATCTCTTCGTCCTCTTCGCGTGGGCTTTTGAATCACCTAAATCCGAGTTCGTATGCAAAAGTTATGACCAAAACAATATCAGCTACTCCGCGCGCAAGTTTTGACAAGTTAACACGTGACGGCCTTGGGTGACGCCTTCACGTTTCTTCTGAGCCGTCACCACTTTTACTCTTGACGCCGTCAAGATTTTCTTCTTGACGCCGTCATCCACTGTTCCCAGCAAGGAAAATTAAGTCTTTGCTGTTTTCTTCACTTTTATGCTCCAAAACGTCCAAAATGCATTCTTTTCCAGAATTCACTCCCAAAGTACTTAAAATCACAAAAGGAACGATTTAGGGCAATATTTGATCAAATAAATTCAATTCCGGGCTTAAATGACCCCCTAAAACCGGATCATTTTTCGCCTCATCATATACCCTTACACTTGAGATTTGCTTGTCCTCAAGCAAATGCGCTTTTATTCTAATCAAAATACAAGTTAGGGGTCATTTAATACTAATATAAAAGTAATTACAACAAATAATCGTTCCACTAAAGACCAAAGACAAGCACGGAGGTCATACACTAGCACCTCACAAATAGTGTTTAGATACTCACATCTCTTGGGTGTAATAAAGTAATAAAGGGTTGTAACATTAGGTGTAGGGATATGGAATACACGGTTTTGTTGGATATAGGCAGTCTTTACTGGTGGCGAGTTAACAATCTTGGTTAATTATATGTACAATATGGCGTTGCTAAGCTAAGACTAGACTCGACTTAAGCTAATAAATGGAAAATAACAAAAACATAAAATGAACATAAAATGAAACGGGATGGTAGTCCGTATGTTTTTTTCTCTTTTCTTTTTGTCTTTTTTTTTTTTTTTCTTTTTCTTGATTTTTTTGATTTTTTTGATTTTTTTTTTTTGATTTTTTTTTTTGCATACACTCTTACCCTACCATCCGAAATAATACATCATAGGGGATGAAAATTCCCCTTACACTTGAATCTTTACATACTTTACAAATAACTAATCTAATGACTCGAATTAAGAAAATCAAAACACTTGGAGTACTTTTAAGATTAACGTACATATGGGAGTAATAAATGATGTTCTTCCCCATTACTCCATAAAATAAGTACTTTACCTATGAGTCCCAATCGTCCCAAAACAATATGTACAAGGATATGACTCGACTTAGCAACCATGTAATCAATTAGATAATTAACTTAGGGTTTAACAAATAACAATAATGCACTAAAGATGAGTGCATACACGGAAGGCTAAGGCGATTTGGGTGTACATTTAAGTGGGGTGTAACAAATTCTTCCTTTAAGTAAAATGCTTAAAGTTAGAAACGAAAAGATAGGCTCGGAGGGGTGTACTAGGGGTTTCGTGTACTAAAAATGAGGACAATGCTAAGGTGTGGGAAAAATTAGTTGACTTAACTAGCCAAGTAATATGACTTAAATGGTCAAGTAATTATGATACGGGTTTAACACAAGGGTGATCCTAATGCCTCTTATCATGTAGTAAATCCTACTACACGAATGTAGTCTCACTAGCGGTCTCGGGATGCATCACTAACGCAAGTTCTAGAATCTAAATGCTACCGGTACACTCATAAGCACTAATAGTAAATGTTTTTCCTATCAAATCTAAAGGCGAACCTCACATATTTAGGTGGAAAATTTTTCTGAATAGTACGGTTTTGTGCTAGTCATACAATCTCCTATCCATGAGACGCTTGCTATGGCTAAAGTTTCACTCCTAAATGTTGTAAAAATTTTTAAATTTGACGCTAAAATTGCACTAACAAGTATTTCTCATAGTTTTATTACACATCTACCATTAAACAAACAAACTCAAGCGAAAGTGTATTTGTAAGGTATCATCATTTTACCCTCCCCTTACACTTAGGATGAACATTGTCCCCAATGTTCAAGTAAAGAATGTAAAAGTGAAATAAGTAAAACAAATGAAATCAAATACTCCCCTGATTCATTCGGTATGGATAATAAGGTGGCCAGGTTAGATCTTCCTCCAAGAAAATGAGCAATCAAAGCTTCCCTTCCAGAAAAATAAATCACCTTCTTGTCATACATAACCTGTAAATCCTGGGAAAACAGACAAAGCAACCTCGCATAAAATCGGCGGCAATCTACATAAGTTACTAAATTCTAGAAAACAAAATAAGATATAATGCTTGTGGAATGAAGATTGCAGATTTCCTGGAGATTATAAAACTTAATAATTCAACAAAAACTTTAAAACTCCGTTAGAAAAACAAAACTGGTAAAATTTCCAGATTTTTACACGTGACGCCGTCAAGAGCAAGCTCATGACGCTGTCAGAAGTGACCTGCAGAAATTCTTGAGTTAAGTTTCCGGAAAATTTCTGGAAAAACTTGGTCTTACTTCCTGGAAAATCCTGCAAAACTTCATTATGACTCAATACAAGCATTTGACTCTAACAAATACGAATATACATGTTCACTTAATATTGTGGAGAATCATGATCGGTTTGTTTCTTAAAAACATATTTGGGGTTTCCCCTTACACTTATCTTTTGCAAATAGGTGAAGTTAAGATTAGGCTAAACAACAAAGTAAAGTATTTTCACTTTTTAGTTTAGAAACATGATCTATCAACAATAAAAATAAAGCATGCATACGGAAGCAAATAACAAACAAACAAAATAAAATCACACAAAATCATGGGTTGCCTCCCAAGAAGTGCTTTTCTTTATTTACGAGTCTTGTAGCTAGACTCAATGTCATGGGTTACCGTGTATCGCTTATGCTCACATAACCAAGCGTGAGCCATCTAATGGTCACCTAATCTTTCTTATAATCATCTCCTAACTCTAAACATCCACGATAGTATCTTTTATTCTTTTCATGAGTATATTTAAGCCCTTTTCTCTTATCATTTTCTTTTAGCATTTCTATGGATGGATACCTACTACATTTTTCTATGGAAAAATCCTTGAACCTAGGGTGTGCACGGGGCATTTGGTAGACAAAATCTTCATCCCCATCCGAGAATGTAATTAACCCTTCTATAAGTTTTTCATCAAGGTTGGTCAACCTTTTGAAGGGTTTTCCAAACACAACTTGGGTTAACTTATCATCAATAAATTCTCCTAGATTCTCCATAACCATGAACTCAACAAGATAAACCAAACTTCCTACAAACACATGCAATGGTATTGCCCTAACAATAATATTTTCCCTTTTGTATTCTAACTCATCTACCATGATTTTATTATATTCATTACGCGAGATTATGTTCATTGGGAGAGATGAGTTAAGATAGGCGTTAAAGCTCCTAAATCCGATCTTACAAGGAAATTGCATGTTGAATGAACTATCACTCTCAATCCTTGTTCTAGGGTCGACATACCTAAGAGGGTTTATTTCCTCTTCCGTCCTATTCTCATTAATCACATCACCATCATCAAGATCCTCGTCGGAGTCTGAATAGTAAAAAGGACTAGCCCTACAGTCATCATCATGATCAGACTCCTCTAACTCAGAATTATTGTCAAAGTGGTGGTTGGGCGAGAGGTTAGGTGGGTTCTCATTCGCCACTAAAGGGATTGGGGCGGGCGTTTGGAAAATCCTACGACGAAAAACACGAATAACAGGAATCAAACGATCAATGTTATTGTTATCCATCGAGATAATTTACGAACAAAGGAAACAAAGAAATAAGATAGACTAAAGAAAACCTAAAAAATAAAAAAAATAAAATCTTACTAGAAAGGAATCTAGCAAGTAGACCTAATAAAAAGAGATTCTAACCTAGACAATAACTATTCCCCGGCAGCGGCGCCAAAAACTTGATGCGTGGGAATTGCACCAGGCTTTACCTCTCGAGGGATCTCGAGAAGCTTACAACCCCCACCAGGCAGTGTACCTGATCGTTGTAGTATAGTATAGTGACAAGCACCGGGGGATTGATCGTTCAGCTAGGAATAGTGTCGTTAGGATTGAAATTAATCTAACTAGGTCTAAAGGTGAAGGATGATTCTTTTTATGATTTTATATTTTATGAAAAGCAAGTAAAAATCTTGGGTATTGGGAGAGTGGGCGGAATTAGTTGCTGATCAACTAACCCAAAAGCTACTAATTAAACTAATAAACAAGAAAATAAACTAAGGTTCTACAAGATAAGTGAAGCATGTCTACCCATGATATGTTACTCCTTGCTAGCTATCCAATTCTACCTATTGAATTATTACACCTTGTTTTAATTGACGGGTTGTATTCCTTAATACCATTCATGGGGTGGCGTACTTACTTCCCCAATCCTATGAGTGCCTACTTCACTCCTATGTCGAGCCTGCTAGAAGCTCCTAACATGGGATCATTAGAATTTACTCATGCATTAAATACAACCAATAAAACCTAGTACACATCGGTTCATGTTTCCTAAGACGTTCAAGCATGTTACACAATGGAGATCTGCCAGTTTTCTTAAGCCTAACATTGAAATCATTCAATCAAAACAAGAATCAATAGGAAACAAGAATTATAAACTAAACCAACTAGATCTATTGAAGTTGTCACGCCTTAATTGATGGAGATAGACACACACATCAACAAGCCCCTCATTGATGGAGATAGACACAAACATCAACAAGAAATCAATGAGATCTAATCAATTATACACAAGTTTCACACAATCATAAGTAGACACAAGGTGAATTAGCAAAACATAATCAAAGAAGGACAATCAACAATAATAATGAAAGACATAATTGAGATAGAATCATCAAACCAATACATGATGTTTATGGAGTGATTGAAACCTTCTAAGTTGCTAGAAAAACACCCACCTAAACCCAGGAATCGACCTTAGGGTTTAGGGCTTACAAAAAGTGAAGTTATGATGTTATATTTATAGGCTTATTTCTGCCCGGCCCATCTTGACGGCGTCAGCCCGTTACTCTTGACGCCGTCATGACCATTTTTTTACCAAATTGTAGATCTCTTCGTCCTCTTCGCGTGGGCTTTTGAATCACCTAAATCCGAGTTCATATGCAAAAGTTATGACCAAAACAATATCAGCTACTCCGCGCGCAAGTTTTGACAAGTTAACACGTGACGGCCTTGGGTGACGCCTTCACGTTTCTTCTGGGCCGTCACCACTTTTACTCTTGACGCCGTCAAGATTTTCTTCTTGACGCCGTCATCCACTGTTCCCAGCAAGGAAAATTAAGTCTTTGCCGTTTTCTTCACTTTTATGCTCCAAAAACGTCCAAAATGCATTCTTTTCCAGAATTCACTCCCAAAGTACCTAAAATCACAAAAGGAACAATTTAGGGCAATATTTAATCAAATAAATTCAATTCCGGCTTAAATGACCCCCTAAAAATGGATCATTTTTCGCCTCATCAGCAACCATCAGGGGAGAGATATGTGTACATCAAGGACACACAACAGGTTCATGTGACCGGGCTTAATCACTTACTCCGGAATTGATATCCGCAGAGAGGGTCAGTGCTTCAATCTGTTACTTTGGTGTCATTGTTTCTTTTTGTGATTGGATACATGCGTACAATATGGATTGAGTTGGTATGTGTAAGATAACTGGTAAGCATTTAGTGAAATGAAGATGTCAATATCTTATTCTCCTGAATAAACAACTGCTCCAAACCAGAAAGTAATGTGTACATTGGGGATGTATAACAGGTTCATGTGATCGGGATTCATCATACATTCCGGGATTGATAACCGCAGAGATGATCCGTGGTTCACCCTGTTACTTCGGTGTTATCGTTTTCTTCGGGTTTCTGAGCTTCATACTATGAGACTTTTTGCATCACTTCAGTACTACTTGAGGAAGTGGTCTCATGAAGATGATTGTCGGTTTGGGGGGAAGCTACCAAAGCTTCACATTGAGGAGGCAATAAAAACTTTCAGAAAGTTGGTGGGTGTTTAGCGATTAACTCAGTTGTGAGATTCTAGTGATTTGTTAACTACTTGTGTTTGGTGAATTGTTGTGACTTAAGTCGTTTCGATTAGTCTGACTGTAATTTGACGTTGTGAGTTAATCTTTACGACTTGACTTATTACGGATCTATTGTAACTTGAGTTTTCGCGACTTTACACTTAATGCTAATTGTCACTTATACAAGATCTCTCTCTAAGTCTAACTCGTATATTACATCTTTCGGTTTCTTTTGTTGACTTTAGTAAAATCCCGGGAGAGAATCGATCTCTCGGTTTAAGTCACAAGAGTTGTAAAATCCCGTTTAAGATTATATCATGGCAACTACCGCTTCAAACGATTATTCAGGAGCCTCGAAGGCTTTAGTGGTGAAAGTTTAAGAGATGTTGACTACTGAGTTCTACAACGAGCTGAACAATACTATCATTATGGTACTCATGTCAACATCTTCTTAAACTGATTAGTATCCTTTGTACATAGTATTAACACAAAAAGAAAATAGAAAAATATAAAACCTATAAAAAACCATAAAAATATGAAAAATCATAAAAATTCCAAAAATATTCTTCTCACGACATGTCTCTTGTGTAATCAATATTATGTACGTTTCTAGAAATGTCATTCAGTAATGACACGGAATCATACATATGCTTGAGCAAGAGTTTTTCGGTTTCAAATAAAGTTTTTTTTCTAAAACATGTCGTATCTCAAAATATTCTTCAAAATTATGGCTTGCTATTACTTCAGATAGCAACCCGTTTTTCATAATGAGGAAAACTCGTCGCCAAAAAGACGGTTGTTCCTAGCAAAGGGTGCCGTTCATCCGAGCGTGAATTACTTTACATTCATGCACCCTCAATCTAATGTACGCTTCAGTGCATTATTTCTTGATAAAGAAGAGAAATCTTCTTTTTATCGCCAAATACTTTCCCTTCTATGATTTTTCCGGAAAGTATTTGTGCAAAACTTGGTGGTACCATGAGATTTTGATTGAAAATCAATTTGTACTCAAAATTTTGACAAAATTTGTCACACAATCAATGACATCACCTATTTAAGCTTTAACATCCGTCATTGATTGAGGGGGAGAGTGATTTCTCAAAATTTTATGTATCATCAAAACTCCCCACACTTTCTATAAAACAAAAGCAACAAAACGATTTGTGATGGTTATGTGTCAGAATGAGTACATTTTCAAAGAGTTTTTGTTAAAACTTCAAATCTTTTGGAAACTCATCGAATCTGACACATAACAACCTCCCTCACAGATTGAGGGGGAGCAGAAAAAAGTTCCCTTTTATCAGACAATATTAAAACTGACCGCATTTCTCTCCCAAACGACTTCTAACTTATTTAAATCAATTGGGATCCAAAATCTCAAAAGATTTGAAAATTTTGATCGGGGGAGAGAATGTGATTTAAATATGAAATCTGATAATCAAAAGTGATCTTTTGGACTCAATAAATAGGCTCCCACATATGTGCTAAACACTTTCGAATATCGATGCACATATTGAGGGGGAGCAAAGGCGTTTGTGGAAGTAATACCAAAGACCGACCATTTATCTTTATGCATGGAGTTATAAGGTTGGTTAAGGTTAGGTATGAGTTCCCATGATCCACCAGAACCGGAAGGATCTTCCCAGGGACAATCCATAGATAGATTAGAAGTCCTTAGGAATGATTGAAAAAAAGGAGTAAAGTGAGAAAGGGAAGAGTGCGGACTGAGATAGAGCTAGGACTGGAACAAACCCAACAAGGTTCTAGTGGTGAAGTCTCGGTAAGCACTGAAGGGGTTGAAGAATGAAAAAGAAATGTAATGAGAAAGGGTGAAAAGAAATAGCCCTCCATATATTCAACCTTAGGGCAGAAACCGGGTTCAATGCATAATCTACTGGCGGTTACTAAGATAACACCGGTATTGAAGACAAGACGTCATGGACCCAGTGACGCACTGCACTAAACTTCCCAACCACTCAAGTTCTCTTAAAAGAGCTTGTTTCATTCTCACGGGGAACCCTGTGCAATGTATCGACCGCTCATTGCGAGCTATGTTGATACCTAAAACAGGAGACGCCTCCCCAGTCTCCAGGAGCGGATCAAAATGCACTATTGAGTTTAGAGCCAAAGAGATCATCCATAAATCTCAATAGGACACACTTCCAAATATGCTTATTGTTTCACACAATGTGGAAAATAGGATAAAATATTTAGAGTCCTACGCATTATCCTTGTGGTATTGCCAGAACATCCGAGTGATATGAAAATATTCACAATGACGATGGAAATCCTTCTAGAGCGAACATCTTTCAAGCTCTTGGTAGGTGACATGTGAGATCCATCTTGGATCAATGATCAAGTGACAACTGGAAAGCAACAATGGTGCGATTCAACATTGAATCAAACTTGTTCCAGGATATGGATTGACGGATACTTTTGCTAAAACCTTTCAATGTGCTCACAAACTAACTTTTCGAGCACATTGATTGTGTAAAACCTTTCAAACAAAAGTATTTTTTTATGGAAATATGATTCAATGCTTAAAACTCTCGTCATGTCTCAAAAATGTTTATCATATGACACGCGAGTGATTTCTATAAATCAATTTCTCATCAATCCGTGAATATTTATTCACCGATTCACTCTATCGTGCTGTCTGCTTTGAGACGTTTCGGTATGAGAACATGCTAAGTATGAAGATTCCAAAGTGGATTCTTTGGAAAATTCATTTCTACAAGCTGGAAATTCTTGTCAAGGAGAGTCTTCCTTAAAAGAGACTCTACCTGATCACAGGTCGATTTTCACAAAACCGGAGGGTAGTCTGTCCTCGCAGAACGAATGACAAAGCCATATTCGTTCTCTATCTTTATTGCTAACTGTTTTATTTCAGGGACACATATAAAGATGGCATTGATGGCTCCTATTTCCAGCTGAATCGGGTCAATCCATACCTCATGCT
Source organism: Artemisia argyi (assembly GCA_030686995.1). Lineage (NCBI taxonomy): Eukaryota > Viridiplantae > Streptophyta > Magnoliopsida > Asterales > Asteraceae > Artemisia > Artemisia argyi. The sequence continues at coordinate 87,461,745 of CM060694.1, read as the reverse complement.
CACACATCCTCCTCACTAACAATGACAATGAGAGACTTGCTACAACAAAAGTTGAGAGACTACCAACAATGTCACAACTCACCATTTCAGGTCATTTCAGGTCATTTCCCGAACTTTAGAAAAACACTATTCATCAAACACTATTCATCAAAATACTATTCATCAGTTTACTATTCATCATTTTTGGTGTTAGTTTGACATTCCGAGAAGCATTCAGAAATTTTACTATTCACGGAACACAATTCATTGCGGGAAAAGATTTCATCATTCACGTGCATTACACATTTCATCGTAAATTTAGTTTACGGGTATTCAAATTCGCGTAACCGTATTGGTTCAGGTGCGAATTCATGCATTATCAGTAATGACATTTCATACGGACTGGAGATAGTCTGCATATCATCAGTAGGTCATTTACATGTTATACCACTCTCAGGATTTTCAAATTTATATATTTGATACATTTAACGTTTTACGTATAAGTATTTATAGTAAACGTTAACACCCGGTTTATACACGACGAATATATCTAAATATTCCCACAATGGTCCCGACATATTTTTATATCCATTTTAACATCATAAAAGTTATAACATTAAGTTACCCAGTATTTTGGAAATTTATTTTATTTATAACGTACGCTTATGAATATAACAACGGTTTTCGTGAAAACTAAACAATAATCACCCGATCACTCAGTAATTGTACCCAACATATTTTCAACATATTTTTATCATTATTATGACTTTATTTTGTCTCGGTTAACTTCGTGAACATTTATTTCTATTAAACCCGGTACCCGATTTTAACAAATAACACAAACTAACACCTAAACTACATAAGATTTCTAATTAAATCACAAGTACCCCTACCCCCTCCCCTTGCTCTTTGAAAACCGGCCCCCTAAAGTCCTCCCTAAGATAATACTTACAATTTCCTAACCTTATGCTTTAATGTGTACATATTATACTAATATACTTATACAAGTATTTACATAAACCATTTTTCACAAATCATACATTATCCTAAAGATCATAAAGTTCATTTTCTCTCTTCCTCATCACCATACCCCACGACCTCACCACCAAATCAAGAACAAGAGAAGGTTTTCAAAAGTTTAAAGTACTAAAGTTGTTCATTTTGTGGTTCTAATCAAGAATATTGCATCAAACACACAAGAAATCCAAGGTTTCTAATCATTCAATCACCTCATATTTCAAAGTGAGTATACAAATTTATTTTTAAGTTTTCTTCTAATTAACACTTATATCTCATGGTAATCATGCTTAATTTCATGCTCATACTAGTTATACCACTTTATTTTTGAAGACTTTTGAAACATACAAACCCTAGATTGTGATTTAGGTGTTCCCTTGTTAAATAAACTTGATTTTTAGTCATTAGGAACCCATGGCACCCTAAGAAGGTGTATGGTAGGATTAGATTAGTTTTGTGAAGTTTGCAAGAGTTTTGGTTGAGGTTGGAACTAGTTTTGAACCTTGGAAATAGATTTCTAACAAGTTTATAAACATGCTTTCCCATTTTGTTATTTTCTGGAAAATCAGTAAACACCAAGGAAACTTTGGCAAAATTTTTAGAAAATACTTTCAAAAACGAATCCGTAGGCGAAAGAACGGATTAAAAAGAGTTAATAACGAAGAAGTTATGATTTTTGAAAGATTGTTGACGAAAAGTATTTTTCTGAAAAATAGTTGCTGTTGGACGTTTTTCGTCGGACAAAAAGAGGCTTTAGACGTAACCCGGAGGAGCCGAGCTTTCCAAAATATATTACTACATACTAAGACGTAACCGTGGATATAAAGAACAAGTAAAATGGACTTATAACGACAAAGATATTCACGTTTCAATATCGGCAAAAATCCTCTATAATTGGCAGCTTTTAGAAATAATAATAACACTACGTACTAAATTCTAGATTTTCTAGAAATATTAACCAAGTACCCAATTTCATAACTAATGATGTATTAGTGATTACAAGTATATTTTCATTACTACAAGGCGTTATTTCAAGGATTTCCAACCGAGAATTTCAACACAAACATTGGTACGTACGATATATATATATAAGTATATATATTGCAACTAGTTTATTTTTCTAATAGTCATATTTTTCCTAAGTCTTAGAATATATACTTTTGATAACAACAAGTGTTTTTCAAAGAGAAGAGTGGTATAGGAAACATGTGCATGGACATTCATAACATCATTTGGTGATCTAAAGTAGATCGTTCATCATTCATATTAGGTTGCGGCTAGTGTGCGCGCCTTGTTTTTTAGCTCATTACATGTTCATGGTACCATCATATTGGGTTGCGACAGCTTATTGTTCATTGTTGTTCATTTCACTTCATCACAGTTTCATCAGTTAAGGTGAGTTTTCATAGCCCCGTTTTCAATTCAACATTTTTGATTGTTTTCAAATCCCACGGGGGGAATACATTGCATCAATCATTTTAGTACGAGCCCAAGTATCAAAACCTATGTACATTGCTTAAGTTACCGCATTGCCATGTGATAAGTCCCCTGTAACATCATGAACCGTTAATTTACCGGTAAGGGAGAGTGAGTGGATAGATCTATCGAGGGTGACGCCTCCGTCCGTGGTAGTGATTACCAACAGTAAGCGGATGCATTTCATGTCTTTTACATTTGAGTGTTTCGGCAGAACATTCAGGAGGGGCATAGTTTCATCAGTCATAGCTTCGGGGTCATGAGCTTAAGGTCTATTGTACAATTTTCATGAGATTTTTATCTTGCACTTTTACTTGTGGTGGCCGTACATCATTACATTTTACAAACCTATGGAATTCACCAACATTCGTGTTGACGTTTTAGCAATGTATTTCAGGTTATTAAGGTAGCTCATGTGACATGCATTTGGACCTTCATGGAGTCGCGGAGTCGACGCGTCTCATCATTATTTCATGCACTTATGTAAACATTTGATCTAGTAGGACTTGTTTTCATAAACTTGCAACACATTTTGGGGACCTCATTTTGTAAACTCTGGATTATTTCAATGATCAAATGCAGTATTTTCCAAACGACACTTTAGGTCGTTCAATGTAACTGTAACTGTGGTGCTATGACAGACACCCCCAGGTATTCCATTCCGCTGCAAGTCAGGTAAATTCGGGGTGTGACAGATTGGCATCAGAGCTAAGGTTATAGCGAACTAGGATATATCTTGGACCCTAGACTATAACCACATCAGCATAGCATCTCATCATTTCATCATAAGTGCATAATCATGATACATGTTGTTTTATACATACCCTGTGCGAGTTATTTATACTCATATCCGTATATGTATATCATTTTATTGACCTGGTTCACAAGTGACATGTCTTCAGATACTCACCCTGACATCCTTTTATCGGATTCCGACATTGAAGATGCCTTGTCATCTTCCACTACCATTATACCAGCAGTTGCACTTACACCACCATTAGCACTATTGATTTGCCATAGGAACAGGGTTTTTCCTATCATTCAGCCCATACATAGAATGCCTTTTGGTAGTGTATTCAGAATTAATCTTAATGGACTTATTAGGATGGTTATTGCAAGGAAGATAGTGTGTTTTCTTTCCTTCACTCGTAGAGCACTCACTATTTAGGTACTACCACCACCATCAGTTACTTACTACACTATTGGTCGTCCCACAGTGTGTACTTTAGTTTTACCTTTTGGATGTCGCGAGGTAGCGCGAAAGAGGATAGTATTCCATTCACTAGTACCATCATTGTCATTTTCCTTTTCCATTCCCACTTGCCATGAACTAGATAACATCTAGTAGATAATACCAATAACACGGACTCAACAGAAACATCCGCAGATTCTTCAGGAATGGTTCAGAACCTACATTATCTAAGATTTGATCGATGCACAACTTCAGATACCACTTCAGGACTATCTCGACCTTATGATGCCACAAACCTGATTTCACACAGAGGGACACCAGGAAGTCCCTGGACCAGACTTATATCCTCACTAGTTTTACTATTATCCTAGCCACAGAAAGTGTGGGACATAGTCTAAAGAACTTGTTGTCTTTTGATTGTTGTACAAACAAATATATCAAGTGTGACTCTACTATGTAAGAAATGGTTGTGCTATTTGTGATACCGGCTCACGTAGACCGAAATTTTCATGAATTATATTCATGTGTTGTGAATATGATGACTTTGATTACCTATATACCCTCATGGTCACTTATGATTTGATGAAGAGAAATTTAAGCAAACCACTCCAAGCATGACGCAAGCTGCTGTTGGACAAGTCATTGCCAAGAACATAGCCACCGCCCTCACTAAGGAACTTACTCACGTGGAATTTATGAGGTGCAATCCTTCCTCCTTTAGCGGAACTAGAAACGCAAAGGAATTTCTCAAATGGTTCGAAGACATAGAAACAATATTTCAATGTGGCGACTGTTGTAAGGAATACAAGGTTAAGTTCGCCACATGCACTTTTCAGAATCATGCCCAGGAATGGTGGACCAAACATATTAAGATGGTAGGAGTTGATACTGCCTACTCACACTCTTGGGAGAAACTAAGAAGGATGATGGGTATAACATTTTTGTAGGAAGTGAATTACGAGCAAGGGAACAGGAAACACTAAACTTTATCATGGTAGGAAATGATGTTGACGAGTACACTACTCATTTTTATGAGTTAACACGACTAGGTTCTGCAATGGATGAACCGGAAAGCAAGAAACTTGAAAGGTACATTGGGGGACTCTCAAATGAAATTCGTATGTTGGTCATCGCATGGGAACCCGATGCCATGTCTGAAGCTATCAAAATGGCGATCGAGGCAAAGGAACTCATAGTTCACGCCGAGACATCAGGAAACAACAGTGACAACAAAAGGAAGTGGAACAACAATCTAGGTTGCAATGCTGCTCAACAATCACCCAAGGGACAAGAAATGAATAGAGCCTTTGCTGCAGAACCGCACGCAAAGAGAAGGTATATTGGAAAGTTACCTTACTGCAACCTGTGTAATCAACATCACCGAGGTCATTGAAGTAAAATGTGTGGAGTGTGCAAGAAGCGGGGTCATTGGACTGAAGACTGTAGGAAACTCACAAATCAGAAAATCCCAGGGAGTTGCTTCAAATGTGGAAACTTTGGGTATTTCAAGAATGACTGCCTGGAGTTAAGGGACAAGGAAAATCAGGAACTTGGAATTAAAAATCGCTCGAGGAATAGCGTGAGCTGTTGAAAGAGAACCATCAGGATATTAGCAACATCAAGGATAACAACAATGTTTCAGCAGGAGGAGCCTTGTTTCAATGTATAAACCGTAGTTCGAGCCTTTTAGGGTTGTATCTTTCCTTTTGTACTTACCGTTGGTACGATGACATAACCTAGTTGTATTAAGCACTTTCCTATCCAATGTAGTATCTATCCTTTGTTACCTAGGTGATAATCATAACCATCGCTTACTCCATTTTCTATCCCAAGTGCACAGACTTCAATCGTTTCGCAACATTTTAGCATTGTCTCATCAGGAATTAGGTTGATTTCGTTTTTGACGAATTAGTAGACTATTACCATTCGACAAGATTCACCCACGTATCCAATACACCATTCAAACTATTTTACTATCATATGGGGAAACTGTTTTACAGAAAAATTTCTGAATTAAGCTATTTTATTACCATCCTATAAATTGATTTTCTGTTATTACACCAAGTATTTACTGTTATTACGCGAGGCAATTTTCATGTTACTTGAAAGAAAACATCAGGATACCATTTTAATAACAATGCGTTGAACACCATCTAAAACTTTTGATAAAAGTTATGATATTTTGACAAAAATCCAACATCGCATTATTAGTCCTCAATTATACATAGCCTGATCACCTATGTAAAATTCAGGAAGGATTATGCCATGAAGGAAATAATTACCTTTTCAAAGGATTGTTGATAACAATCTTCATTTAAAAGTTTTGTAAACAAAGGAACCTTTCCATAAACATCCCTTTTGCCGAACTATCCCTGGATAATTACCCCACCTGTCACTCACTTAGCCATTAAGTTGGATTTTTCCATTGACTTCTCTAGGAGAGACTTTCCATATCAATTACATGCAGGATTCCTATATACAATAAAAGCAACGAAGGGATTACAGAACTACTAACTGGGACTAGAAGTATATAGTGAGAGAATTCATAACTCAACAACAATCCTAAGATACTGCGAGACCATCTGAATCACCATCTCTGACTTAGTTGTCTAATTCTATCATTTAAAGGTACTAGCTAGACTGAGCTACATGATTGAACTCAATATAGATGTCCGCAGGACAACACAATAGAAATAAACCAAGCTTCTAATTGAGACTGTAGAGCATTTCATTTAAACATGGCCTCATCTATACAAAAACTTTCCTGCAGTAAGTTTTCACAAAGGACAATGGTTTGAATCAAGAATATCGATGTAGATTTCCTCTAAGGCCTTATGTCACTAGAAATTTCAGATAACCTCACCTTCATATCAAGCAAGGGATCAAACCAGAACATATCTCCTCATCTACATGGGAAAACAGAATAGACATTCATCGACACAACATCAAGTGATACCTTCGTCTTGCCAATTACAACGATAAAATATTTCCCAGTAAATCATTTGCTTCATTTTTCTAAACTCGTTTATTCAGAAAAAGATTTCAACCAAAACTCACAATCGCGAGACAAATTTCCAGAACCAACTTCCTTACAACATCGCTTATGCATTTAGGATTTTGTGACTTGACAGTAAAGAATATTGGTATATGTGATGAAGGAATTAGGAGGAACATCACAAATTAATCACGAACTTCAGTAATGGAGACCAAACCCAATAGACAAAGAAGGACATATGTCTTATCATCCGTTGGAACAAAACACAAGGAATCAAATTGTTACCTATATTATATCCCTTTCAGATAACGCGAAGTTCGAAGGACCGAACGTTGTGGAATTAGTCACAAAGGTTTATTGTACCCATTTCAGTTTTTCCTGTTAAGGAAACCGATTCAACTTGGACTTCAGGTAATCAATTCAGGATTTCCTTCAGAAACCCATTTAGATGTGAACATCACCTATCACCCTCAGACCGATGGTCAAAGCGAGAGGACAATTCAAACATAGGAAGGTATGCTCAGAGCATGAGTGATTGACCCTAGAAATGGTTGGACTAATCACTCAACATAAATCAAATTCATCTACAACAATATTTATCACACCAACAGCGAGAAACAGGCAGAAGTTAGGTTGGTACATAACACACATCATTTGGATTGGATATCCGGAACAACAAACCGTCCAGATTCAAATGGGAGAACAAATTAAGTTAAAAGCATTGCCTTGGATTGGCATGATACGAATTGGATAACAAGAGTGGTTGAACCTTTAGCATATTGAACCATTTAAGATTCATTTTAGAATCGACCAATTAGCATACAAACTTGAGTTCTGGCAGAATTCAGCAGTATATATTACCAGTACTACATTTAAAACATTAAGAAGCGCAGACCATCTATTGATGGGCCAAACTCGGAAAAAGCTCAACTCACTAGTTCAGTAGGCATTCATGAGATAACCAGAAATTTTCTACAAGTCAAGAATCAGTTACAAGTTCAATAAGTCGTAAACCATTAAAACTTCAAGTTCTACAGAGTTATGTAGAAAGTTCTGCCTAGGAAAGGCATGTTATCGTTCAGAAAACTTGGAAAGTTACACCAATATACACTGGACCATTTATATTTCAGACAGGGTAGGCCTAGTGGCCGTTAGACTTGAACATTGTCAGAGAACAACAGGATTACACGAACATATTTCACATTTTCAGATCCCCAGAAATGACTTTCAGATGAGTCACTCATGATTCCATTGGAAGGGATCCAACCCAAATGACAATCTCAGACCTTGTAAGAGAACCAACAGAAATCATGGACCGTGTGGTCAAACAGTTGAAACAGAGTCGAATTCCTATCATTAGAGTTCGCTGGAATTCTCGAATATCATCACCTTTTCACCAATATGTTTTCAGAGACCAACATAAACTGAACTTCGGGACGAAGTTTCTTTTAGAGGGGAAGACTGTCACAACTCACCATTTTAGGTCATTTCAGGTCATTTCCCGAACTTTAGAAAAACACTATTCATCAAACACTATTCATCAAAACACTATTCATCAGTTTACTATTCATCATTTTTGGTGTTAGTTTGACATTCCGAGAAGCATTCAGAAATTTTACTATTCATGGAACACTATTCATTGCGGGAAAAGATTTCATCATTCACGTGCATTACACATTTCATCGTAAATTTAGTTTACGGGTATTCAAATTCGCGTAACCGTATTGGTTCAGGTGCGAATTCATGCATTATCAGTAATGACATTTCATACGGACTGGAGATAGTCTGCATATCATCAGTAGGTCATTTACATGTTATACCACTCTCAGGATTTTCAAATTTATATATTTGATACATTTAACGTTTTACGTATAAGTATTTATAGTAAACGTTAACACCCGGTTTATACACGACGAATATATCTAAATATTCCCACAATGGTCCCAACATATTTTTATATCCATTTTAACATCATAAAAGTTATAACATTAAGTTACCCAGTATTTTGGAAATTTATTTTATTTATAACGTACGCTTATGAATATAACAACGGTTTTCGTGAAAACTAAACAATAATCACCCGATCACTCAGTAATTGTACCCAACATATTTTCAACATATTTTTATCATTATTATGACTTTATTTTGTCTCGGTTAACTTCGTGAACATTTATTTCTATTAAACCCGGTACCCGATTTTAACAAATAACACAAACTAACACCTAAACTACATAAGATTTCTAATTAAATCACAAGTACCCCTACCCCCTCCCCTTGCTCTTTGAAAACCGGCCCCCTAAAGTCCTCCCTAAGATAATACTTACAATTTCCTAACCTTATGCTTTAATGTGTACATATTATACTAATATACTTATACAAGTATTTACATAAACCATTTTTCACAAATCATACATTATCCTAAAGATCATAAAGTTCATTTTCTCTCTTCCTCATCACCATACCCCACGACCTCACCACCAAATCAAGAACAAGAGAAGGTTTTCAAAAGTTTAAAGTACTAAAGTTGTTCATTTTGTGGTTCTAATCAAGAATATTGCATCAAACACACAAGAAATCCAAGGTTTCTAATCATTCAATCACCTCATATTTCAAAGTGAGTATACAAATTTATTTTCAAGTTTTCTTCTAATTAACACTTATATCTCATGGTAATCATGCTTAATTTCATGCTCATACTAGTTATACCACTTTATTTTTGAAGACTTTTGAAACATACAAACCCTAGATTGTGATTTAGGTGTTCCCTTGTTAAATAAACTTGATTTTTAGTCATTAGGAACCCATGGCACCCTAAGAAGGTGTATGGTAGGATTAGATTAGTTTTGTGAAGTTTGCAAGAGTTTTGGTTGAGGTTGGAACTAGTTTTGAACCTTGGAAATAGATTTCTAACAAGTTTATAAACATGCTGTCCCATTTTGTTATTTTCTGGAAAATCAGTAAACACCAAGGAAACTTTGGCAAAATTTTTAGAAAATACTTTCAAAAACGAATCCGTAGGCGAAAGAACGGATTAAAAAGAGTTAATAACGAAGAAGTTATGATTTTTGAAAGATTGTTGACGAAAAGTATTTTTCTGAAAAATAGTTGCTGTTGGACGTTTTTCGTCGGACAAAAAGAGGCTTTAGACGTAACCCGGAGGAGCCGAGCTTTCCAAAATATATTACTACATACTAAGACGTAACCGTGGATATAAAGAACAAGTAAAATGGACTTATAACGACAAAGATATTCACGTTTCAATATCGGCAAAAATCCTCTATAATTGGCAGCTTTTAGAAATAATAATAACACTACGTACTAAATTCTAGATTTTCTAGAAATATTAACCAAGTACCCAATTTCATAACTAATGATGTATTAGTGATTACAAGTATATTTTCATTACTACAAGGCGTTATTTCAAGGATTTCCAACCGAGAATTTCAACACAAACATTGGTACGTACGATATATATATAAGTATATATATTGCAACTAGTTTATTTTTCTAATAGTCATATTTTTCCTAAGTCTTGGAATATATACTTTTGATAACAACAAGTGTTTTTCAAAGAGTAGAGTGGTATAGGAAACATGTGCATGGACATTCATAACATCATTTGGTGATCTAAAGTAGATCGTTCATCATTCATATTAGGTTGCGGCTAGTGTGCGCGCCTTGTTTTTCAGCTCATTACATGTTCATGGTACCATCATATTGGGTTGCGACAGCTTATTGTTCATTGTTGTTCATTTCACTTCATCACAGTTTCATCAGTTAAGGTGAGTTTTCATAGCCCCGTTTTCAATTCAACATTTTTGATTGTTTTCAAATCCCACGGGGGGAATACATTGCATCAATCATTTTAGTACAAGCCCAAGTATCAAAACCTATGTACATTGCTTAAGTTACCGCATTGCCATGTGATAAGTCCCCTGTAACATCATGAACCGTTAATTTACCGGTAAGCGAGAGTGAGTGGATAGATCTATCGAGGGTGACGCCTCCATCCGTGGTAGTGATTACCAACAGTAAGCGGATGCATTTCATGTCTTTTACATTTGAGTGTTTCGGCAGAACATTCAGGAGGGGCATAGTTTCATCAGTCATAGCTTCGGGGTCATGAGCTTAAGGTCTATTGTACAATTTTCATGAGATTTTTATCTTGCACTTTTACTTGTGGTGGCCGTACATCATTACATTTTACAAACCTATGGAATTCACCAACATTCGTGTTGACTTTTTAGCAATGTATTTCAGGTTATTAAGGTAGCTCATGTGACATGCATTTGGACCTTCATGGAGTCGCGGAGTCGACGCGTCTCATCATTATTTCATGCACTTATGTAAACATTTGATCTAGTAGGACTTGTTTTCATAAACTTGCAACACATTTTGGGGACCTCATTTTGTAAACTCTGGATTATTTCAATGATCAAATGCAGTATTTTCCAAACGACACTTTAGGTCGTTCAATGTAACTGTAACTGTGGTGCTATGACAGACACCCCCAGGTATTCCATTCCGCTGCAAGTCAGGTAAATTTGGGGGTGTGACAAACAACGTTTCCGCAACTCTGATGAAAAAGTCTCCTGATCCACAACTCTGATGTAAAGTCTCCAGATCCAGTAGGGTGTGAGAATGATGGTCCTTAAGTCACTACGTCACATGAAGGCAATACGACTATGGATGAGCTTGGAGATTTACTTTGGCTGATGATCTCAAAGAAGCTCAAAGATCACATATCACAAAGGAATCCAAATTACAAGTTCGCATTGCTTGAAGTACAAAGTGTGCAGAAAAGTGAAGAATCAGAACCTACGAGCTACAATGACTTATGAATGCTTAAAGATCAAAGAGCTTAATTTCCATGGTGACCTCGCTTAGGGGGAGATTGTTAGGAATACAATTATTCCTATAGAAAACTCGGTCACCTAATTGATATAATAGCATTTAAGTTAGCTCGTAGTTAGTTAGTTTAGTTATTAGTTAGAATTAGTTTAAGTAACATCGTGGAAGAAGGACGGGTCTTTACCCACTGTATGCCTGATCCACAGCCCGGGTGTGGGCATTTGTAGGAAACTATATATACCCCTCTCCACTTGTGGAGAGGGTTGGAGCTTCTCATTCACTAATCTAATGCATTTTCATTTTCTCTCTCTAGAACTCCCAACTCTCCCTTTCTCTCTCTAAACTCTCTTATTATTCTTCTTTCTTGAATCTAACTAATCAAAAAACCATACTAGTTATTATTATGTTTATCCTATAGAGAACAAGTGGAGAAAGGGATTGTGGAACTCTACTTTGTGAGGACAGAGTTTCAGCTAGCTGATATCTTTACTAAGGCTCTCTCTCGAGAAAGATTCCAGTTCATTATTCCGTGACTTGGGATGAAGTGCCTCACTCCAGAAACTCTTAAGTCACTCCAGGAAGAGAATGAAGAGTGAAGGATTGATTTCACATATCCTTTGTACATAACTTAAAACAAAAAGAAAATAGAAAAATATAAAACCTATAAAAATCATAAAAATCTGAAAAATCATTAAAAATCTAAAAATATTCTTCTCACGACATGTCTCTTGTATAATCAATATTATGTACGTTTCTAGAAATGTCATTCAACAATGACACAGAATCATACATATGCTTGAGCAAGAGTTTTTCGGTTTCAAATAAAGTTTTTTTCTAAAACATGTCGTATCTCAAAATATTCTTCAAAACTATGGCTTACACTCATTTCAGGCTGTAACCCGGACTTAAAATTATGGCTTACAGTCATTTCAGGCTGTAACCCGGACTTAAAATTATGGCTTGCATTCATTTCAGGCTGTAACCCGGACTTTAAAACTATGGCTTGCTATTACTTCAGATAGCAATCCGTTTTTCAAAATGGGGAAAACACGTGGCCAAAAAGACGGTTGTTCCTTTACCGGGTGAAGTTCACCTGGGCATGGATTACTTTATATCCATGTTTCCTCGATCTAATGTACGCTTCAGTGCATTATTTCTTGATAAAGAAGAGAAATCTTCTTTTTATCGCCAATACTTTCCCTTCTATGATTTTTCCGGAAAGTATTTGTGCAAAACTTGGTGGTACCATGAGATTTTGTTTGGAAATCAATTTGAACTCAAGTTTTGATAAAATTTTTCACTTAATCAATGACATCACTTATTTAAGTTTTAACATCCGTCATTGATTAAGGGGGAGAGTGATTTCTCAAAATTTTATGTATCATCAAAACTCTCCACACTTTGTACAAAAACCTTGCAATAATACACTTTGTGATGGTTATGTATCAGAATGAGAAATTTTCAAAGATTTTTTTGTTAAAACTTCAAATCTTTTGTAAACTCATCAAATCTGACACATAACAACCTCCCTTACAGATTGAGGGGGAGCAAGAAAAAGGTTCTTTTTATCATAAAATAGTAAAACTGACGTCATTTCTCTCCCAAACGCTTTCTAACTTATTTAAATCAATTGGGATCCAAAATCTCAAAAGATTTGAAATTTTTGATCGGGGGAGAGAATGTGATTTAAATATGAAATCTGATAATCAAACGTGATCTTTTGGACTCAATAATAGGCTCCCACATATGTGCTAAACTCTTTCGAATATCGATGCACATATTGAGGGAGAGCAAAACGCGTTTGTGGAAGTAATACCAAAGACCGACCATTTATCTTTATGCATGGATTTATAAGGATGGTTAAGGTTAGGTATGAGCTCCCATGATCCACCAGAACCGGAAGGATCTTCCCAGGGACAATCCATAGATAGATTAGAAGTCCTTAGGAATGATTGAAAAAAGGAAAAAAGTGAGAAAGGGAAGAGTGCGGACTGAGATAGAGCTAGGACTGGAACAAACCCAACAAGGTTCTAGTGATGAAGTCTCGGTAAGCACTGAAGGGGTTGAAGAACGAAAAAGAAATGAAATGTGAAAAGGGTGAAAAGAAATAGACCTCCAAATATTCAACCTTAGGGAAGAAATCGGGTTCAACTTCATATGCTACTAGTGGCTACTAAGGTAACACTGGTATTGAAGACAAGACGTCATGGACCCAGTGACACACTGCACTAAACTTCCCAACCACTCAAGCTCTCTTAAAAGAGCTTGTTTCATTCTCACGGGGAACCCTGTGCAATGTATCGACCGCTCATTGCGAGCTATGTTGATACCTAAACAGGAGATGCCTCCCCAGTCTCCAGGAGCGGATCAAAACGCACAATTGAGTCTAGAGCCATGAGATCATCCATAAATCTATTTCTCATCAATCCGTGAATATCAATTCACCGATTCACTCTATCGTGCTGTTTGCTTTGGGACGTTCCGGTATGAGAACATGCTTAGTAGGAAGATTCTGAAGTGGATTCTTTGGAAAATTCATTACTACAAGCTGGAAATTCCTGTCAAGGAGAGTCTTCTTTAACAGAGACTCTACCTGATCACAGGCCGGTTTTCACAAAACCGGAGGGTAGTCTGTCCTCGCAGAATGAATGACAAAGCCATATTCATTCTCTATCTTTATTGCTAACTATTTTATTTCAGGGATACATATAAAGATTGCGTTGACGGCTCCTATTTCCAGCTGAATCGGGTCAATCCATACCTCATGCTCACACATCCTACGCGCTGTCTATGATGATCATGAAAGTTAAAGAGACTACTAACAACGTTTCCGTAACTCCGATGAAAAGTCTCTTAATACAGAAGGGTGTGAGCATGACGGTCCTAATGTCACTACATCACATGAAGGCAATACAACTAAGGATGAGCTTGGAGATTTACTGTGGCTGATGATCTCAAAGAAGCTCAAAGATCACAGACTTCAAAGGAACTCAAATCACAAGATCATTGCTTGTTGTACAAAGTGAGACAAAAGTGAAGAATCAGAACCTACGAGCTACAACGTCTAAAGAATGCTTGAAGATCAAAGAGCTTAATTTCCAAGGTGACCTCGCTTAGGGGGAGATTGTTAGGAATACAATTATTCCTATAAAAGACTCGGTCACCTAAATGATGTAATAGCATTAAGTTAGATCGTAGTAAGTTTATTTATTAGTTAGTATTAGTCTAAGTAACACCGTGGAAGAAGGACGGGTCTTTACCCACTGTATGCCTGATCCACAGCCCGGGTGTGGGCGTTTTCTTTTCTTTGTATAAATAGCCCTCTCCCACCAAGGGAGAGGGTTGGACCTTTCATATTATTAATCTAACATCTCTCTAGTTTCTCTCTCAACAAAAAGGCTCCTAACTTCTCATCTTTTCTTTCCTTCTAATACGATCCATAACCACAAGAAACCATACATGTTATGATTATGTGTATCCTACATATACACATTTGAGGTTATCAACATGCATGTGTCTCATATTATAAAACATTAAGATTGTTATCAGATAGACACTTTTGAAACATGAAAAGTATAAGGACGTACGTATCTTTACATGGCATTCTCTCATATTCCATACAATATAGTCATGCACTACTCACATGTATCATATGTATGTGAGATCAATATGTTGTCACTAAGTAGAAAACCATAGAAATAAATCTCTCTTGGTCTCTCTCCATTTGTGCCGTACATCACCATAACCATAGCACCGTTCATCTTGAATCAAGCAACAAATAGTACAAGAAAGATGAAGACCTAAGTGAGAAACGAAGGTTGTGAACTGCAAAAGCTAACTGGACCTATTTAAGACTGAAAAACAGCCATGGCTAAAGAGTCTTTGTGGAGATTTGATCTTTTGAGGCCAAGGCTAAGCCAAGGCTGTTGTCTCAAGTCCTTCTAGCCGAGACGTAGCCATAGCTATGGCTTTGATTGTTGTCTCAAGGTTGTGTATCTAGCACGGCTAGCTTGGGTTTGATGGCCAGAAACTTGTCATTGAGACTTGTTCAATTAATTGACTCATTTCTTGACCTCGACAACTTATAAATTAGCCATACCACATTTTAAGGATGCTTCACTCATTTACACAACATAAGACATATGTACAACATCTTAATCAAGTCATTGACTTTACATATACTTGTACACCTATATTGTACACTATACTAAGACACGATCACTATACTCTCGTAGGTCATTGTTAAAGATCGTGGTCTCGCTATACACTATCTGTTGTTATAAACAACTACTGATTACTACAGTGAGTTCACAACCCCTACTTTTGTTTAACTAATATATAAACTCTTTGGGGGAGATACATTATGACACCCCCAAAATTTTACAATGCAGCGGAATACCAATTTAGGTGTCACTTCATAGTTCATAAAAACAAGTTACATAAAACGACCTCAACAGAGACGTTTAATAAAATGTCACAATCGATTTGATAAATCAGAGTACAAAGGTCCCAAAAATTTCTATTTAAAAGTTAAGTTACAAGAATTAAAACATGACACATATGTATATTTTAAAGATAAAAAGTTATCGAATGTGTAGAAAACAAGTCTTTCAATATTTGATATCCACGCGACTCCGATTGCTCCCAATGCTCAGCTAGTCAAGTAATACCTGAGAAAATACATGCTAAAAAGTCAACATAAAGTTGAGTGAATTCATAGAGTTTAATAAGTAATAAGTTGAATACAAGCATTAATTATCGGGCGACAAGTATTGCAATTACATGTCGGTTTATTTGATTATAGTATTGAGTTCATGTAACCGAACCTTGACGATTTTTAATAATGCCCCGGAAAGGTAAATTTTGCCATTTACCACAATTCTAACTATTATGTGTCCGTATCCCGAACAAGGCCCGCCAAGCCTAATATGCATATCCATAATACTAGCGTTTACTACTCGAGTAATTAACGGTTCATGAGGGGACTTAATTGGCAAAAAGCATTCAATATCTATAATCGTATAATCGGGTCCAGCATACCAAAAACTACTTGTATTCAGTTTGTAAAAACTAGCATGTATCCCCCTCGCGAGGTTTATAAAACATTTAAGTAAGTAAAATACGAGGCTATGAACTCACCTTAGAGTGTAGTGGCGTGAGTATCGTAAAATAGAATCAAGAAGCAAAGCATAACCGTACCCGGTTGGCACGACCTAGAAGATAATAACTTATCTTATAAATATGACACGCGAAATTCAAGTAATGCGTATGAGTTAGAAGAAGTTGTATCATGTTTTAGTATCATTGTTTGTAAAAGATTTTGTATCATCGTTCGTGTGGTGGTCTGAATGTTAAGACTCGAGTACACATACCAAAGTACAAAACATATAGCACACGTATGAAAGGAAATAAACACATAAGGATCAAATAGCAGATAATTGCTAAGATGAGTTGATGGTTAAGTTCAAAGTTATTTAATGTACAAGCCTTTTAAAAGAAAATAATATTCATTTCTAAATTACGACACTTTTCCAAAGAATTTCTATTTTTAGAAAGTTTTTATTTTTAAAAGTTTCCATTTTTGGAAAGTTTAGAAATGTAGAATGTTAATATCGACACATAGTAGTGATCATTTCTCCGAAAACACTAGCTTACCAAGGTTTTATCCAAACACTCCACTTTACAAGTAACATATGTGTATATACGACTTGAACACGAACTTACCATTTTAAGACATCACCAAACGCACCCTAACATTTTATTAGTCATCTAATAATATTCGTTAAAGTTTCGAGAGCTCAAACAAACTCAAAGAAGCTCAAAAACTCATTTTACAACAAAAATCAGCAAGTATTTATGACTTTTCAGAAAAAAATTTCATCAAGTTTGACCTCACTTTTACCCTATCATCTAGCATTTTAAGACCAAGATTTCCCGAGTTTTTATGTAAAACATCAAACTAAGCAACTTTCATGCTTTAACGGAAGGCTAGTTCGGACCAGAAAAGGCTCAAAACCTTGCTTAAAAACTGCATCAGCTCACTTTTATAAACAAGTGCTGTCATTTTTAAAAGAAAAATGTAGAACTGATTTTAATCAAAATCACCCTCACTTTCGCACTTTCACACCCCAATTTCTCGCGGTAGACTAAAAACGTCGTTTCGGACAACTTTCGTGTTTTGGCCGAAGGCCGAAACGGGTCAGAAGGTGTCCGAAACAACCCATTTCAGTTCTGCCAGGATTTACCCATTTTCAGAAGTCCAGAATTTACATATAAGAATTTTTCCCATTTTTGAATCGCCATAAAAACTTCGTTTTTAAGAGTTACGGGGCGATCCTTATATCAAAACGATCGACTTGACAAGTACTAACATAATTTGAAGCATAAACTTTATAAAAACATATTTACGACCCCCAAACATGTACTTCTAATTTTCTGCATTAATTAATATATACCGAAACTTATCCAAACGCCAATTTCATCTCAACAAAACTTCACAACGCACCTATACTAGCCTATCTTCGCCATCTAACCACCTTTACTCAATCAAAACCATATAAGCTTATCAACCAACCACGAAAAATTAAGCACATCGAGTAAACAATAATAACCACAAACCACGATTCTTACGATGATACTTTTATATATATATAAAAAAAAAAACACTTGTTAATCCATTCTAATCACTTAATTATTTATACAAATTCCAGTTTTATGCTCGAATCAAAATGAAAATACAAATATATTTATGCTTGTGTTTCGGCATACTCACAAGAATGAGGAGGTGATGATGGCCGTGGTTGGAGTGGAGTATGGCCCGGACCCGATTGAACCCTTCTAAGATAACTAAACTTTCAACTTTGATATAAGAAATTGTAGTAAAAATAATTAAAAGATGGATATTGTAGTGGTGTTGAGGGTCACGGCAAAAAGAGAAAAGGAGAGCAAAGTGTGTATTTTGTTTTTGAGTTATGAGATAAAATGAAGTGAAATGTAGTGGTAGCATGTATGTAGAAGTAAAGTCAAGAGACAAGATCCATCAAATGAGGAAAAGCCATGTAGGAGGCGTGGGATGGATGGGAAAATTTTGTCAAGTGGTTAATTTGTTAGTCAACTTATGTATGATAAGGTGTAGTTTGATCCCGATAATTGAAAACGTGGAGTTTTTAAAATACGCGAACGCAATACCAGGAACCACAAGGACGATATTTTGTAGCTTACTCAAAAAAAATATATATATATATATATATTATTAATAATAATAATATTAGTGGTAAGGTGGGTGTTAATACAAGCAAGAAAAGAGTTTACCTATTTTGTTTTCTTTTTAAGTGTATACACGGGTATGCTTGGCCCGTAAAAATATAAAAGAAAATCCAAAAATTTGCATTTATAGAAAATGTTATTATAAAATAATAAATAACTTATTTTAATATGTTTATTGAAATAATTTATGATAATTAAATATAAAATTAATTATTGTCATGTCAGTACGCGCTGTGTGTAGTTTTTCACTTATTGCGAGATAATTTATCGTTTTCAAATCAAATGAGTTCAAAAGAAAAGTTTAAAAATGAAATATGAGTAATAACGATTATAATTTATTATAAAATAAGTCCGGAAAATAATAATAATAATAATAATAATAATAATAAATTACGGGTGCGTGTCACGACGTACGCGGTTAAACTCTATCGGTAAATCTAATTTACTTAAAATAAGACAATTAGTAATTGTAAATAGTAAAATAATGACATGAAATTTTTGAAATGTCACAGCACGTACCCCTTAAGAGAGCGACGTCCCGGCGCTCAATTCTTCTTAAATTTTTTTTTTTTTTTTTTTTTTTTTTTTTTTTTTTTTTTTTTGGTCGTTTTAAAGGTTTTTGGGATGTAAGTATGTATAAAAACCATGTTGAAACTCGGGTTTATGGTTGTGATTGTAGAATGTTTATTTTCAAATTATTAGGAATCATTAGTTGAAACAAAGTTTAAATCAGTCATAGACGTGATTAAAATATGATGAATAAAAAGTGTAATTTGAAATATAGGGCATGGTGTCATTATAATTATTAGTTATGGTTTTTACAAAAGAGGGTGGTTAGAACCGACTATTTTAACTTAAGAAGGTCATTTTGGTAATTTAAACACTTGTGAAATATTTGTAAAATTTTCATGAAGATGCATAAAATTTTTATAGAAGCCCATGGAGGTGCTTAATGCATTTTGTGCTCGGGATTTTGACAAAGTAAAAAAAAAAAAATAGCAACGAAGATAGAATAAGTGATAGAAATCACATAATGTGTAAGCAATGGTATGAGGGAACGAATTAAATATCGTGAGAGTCCTTAAAGGAAAGGATAGAATAAAAGTGTTGGCGATAATTCAACAGGAGACAAGGAATTTATGAAGTCGCTAATTTGTGGAAGCGAATAATAGTACATTACTATTAGCTTATCAAGCTCGCGGCGGTCGATACAAAATCGGAAAAAAAATCCACATAACAAATTACGAGTCGAGAGGAGTTCATAGCCCAAAGAATGATTCGTACACACGCTATGGTGGATACACATAAGCCCACTCATTCATCACTCGTCATTTACATAAAGAGGCGTCCCAATTCATGTAAGTGAAAATTTATGAATTTATGGTTCGGCGGTTTATAATTTCCTTATTCAAATGAAGAAGCGTCCCAATTCATTTCAATAAGACGATTATAAATCATCCTACTTAAGTATGTCCATCACAAAAAAAAAATAAACAACAAGATCAAGTGCTACAATAAATAAAGGGATGTCTAATTAACGACATGATTTATCAAAATCATGAGAAGAAGTAACGAGAATAATAATATAACATTAGTCAATCACATTATCAAAGGTGAGTGCCAAAGGATGACACGATCCGAGATGACAAGTTAAGGTTGTACTCCCATCAATTTGGAAGATTTCAAAACAATGAAAAACGAAAACAACATACACGATTCAAAGGCGTAAGAAGAATGTT
This sequence comes from Artemisia argyi, assembly GCA_030686995.1. Lineage (NCBI taxonomy): Eukaryota > Viridiplantae > Streptophyta > Magnoliopsida > Asterales > Asteraceae > Artemisia > Artemisia argyi. Next base: position 87,441,230 of record CM060694.1, on the reverse strand, counting down.
CACACTCAGAGTTGAATAATAAAATAGCTAGTGGAATTGACAAAGTACACCGAATGTTAATATCATCAAAAGGAAATAAAGTAAAGTAGCGAAAATGTTTCAGAGATCACCACATCGTTCATAAGAAGTTAAAGCAAACGAGTAATTTAGTTTATAGATGATGGTAAAGTAGTTTGTAAGAGAGTGGAAAGTATTGTATTAAAATTTTAGCGAAAATGGTTTAAAAGATGGTAGTAAACTAGTTTTACAAGGTAATTTACCAAATAATTTGTAAAGGGGTGACAAAATAGTCAATTCTGAACTAGTCAGAGCTAAAATAGTGGTGCATCATGTTATTAGTTTGTAAGGTAGTAGTGGGGTAATTTATTGACATGGTGCTATAGAGACTGAATGTAAAGAGTCGGATAAAACGTTTATAATAACTATCCTTATACAAATAAAAAGTAACGCTCTTGTAAATAGGTATAAATAGTCAAGAGAAAATCAAGTGTATATAGATAGTTTTCTATATAATTTGTATCAATTTGAAAAAAAAAAAAAATGTAGAAATGCTCAGGAAACTTAAGTTTACGGGGAGTAAAGAAATCAAGAGGAATTGATAAATTGTAACGAGTTTCGCCATTAGATGTAATGATAGTATATAAGGTTATGAGAGAGTTTATAGACCATTGTAATCACCTACAATGTCTAACAAATAAAAGAAACAATTGTGCAACTCACAATGTTAATGAAGTAAATGAGACCATTGTGTAACCCACAATGTCTTAAAAAATTCATAGATCACAAGAATGTAAGAGTAGGCATGAGAGAGCAAAATCATGACTAGGGGATATATTCATTAGTCATATAATAGAAGTATTGATGCAAAATAGAGCATATAAGTTACCTGGGAGCAAGCGTACGCGGATATCGAACAATGGTGAAAGACTTAAAAAAAAAATTCGAAAATCAGTTATAGTTTAGGTTTTGAAAACGACCTAATTCGCTATAACTAATGCTCTGGTACCATTCTATGACACCCCCAAAATTTTACAATGCAGCGGAATACCAATTTAGGTGTCACTTCATAGTTCATAAAAACAAGTTACATAAAACGACCTCAACAGAGACGTTTAATAAAATGTCACAATCGATTTGATAAATCAGAGTACAAAGGTCCCAAAAATTTCTATTTAAAAGTTAAGTTACAAGAATTAAAACATGACACATATGTATATTTTAAAGATAAAAAGTTATCGAATGTGTAGAAAACAAGTCTTTCAATATTTGATATCCACGCGACTCCGATTGCTCCCAATGCTCAGCTAGTCAAGTAATACCTGAGAAAATACATGCTAAAAAGTCAACATAAAGTTGAGTGAATTCATAGAGTTTAATAAGTAATAAGTTGAATACAAGCATTAATTATCGGGCGACAAGTATTGCAATTACATGTCGGTTTATTTGATTATAGTATTGAGTTCATGTAACCGAACCTTGACGATTTTTAATAATGCCCCGGAAAGGTAAATTTTGCCATTTACCACAATTCTAACTATTATGTGTCCGTATCCCGAACAAGGCCCGCCAAGCCTAATATGCATATCCATAATACTAGCGTTTACTACTCGAGTAATTAACGGTTCATGAGGGGACTTAATTGGCAAAAAGCATTCAATATCTATAATCGTATAATCGGGTCCAGCATACCAAAAACTACTTGTATTCAGTTTGTAAAAACTAGCATGTATCCCCCTCGCGAGGTTTATAAAACATTTAAGTAAGTAAAATACGAGGCTATGAACTCACCTTAGAGTGTAGTGGCGTGAGTATCGTAAAATAGAATCAAGAAGCAAAGCATAACCGTACCCGGTTGGCACGACCTAGAAGATAATAACTTATCTTATAAATATGACACGCGAAATTCAAGTAATGCGTATGAGTTAGAAGAAGTTGTATCATGTTTTAGTATCATTGTTTGTAAAAGATTTTGTATCATCGTTCGTGTGGTGGTCTGAATGTTAAGACTCGAGTACACATACCAAAGTACAAAACATATAGCACACGTATGAAAGGAAATAAACACATAAGGATCAAATAGCAGATAATTGCTAAGATGAGTTGATGGTTAAGTTCAAAGTTATTTAATGTACAAGCCTTTTAAAAGAAAATAATATTCATTTCTAAATTACGACACTTTTCCAAAGAATTTCTATTTTTAGAAAGTTTTTATTTTTAAAAGTTTCCATTTTTGGAAAGTTTAGAAATGTAGAATGTTAATATCGACACATAGTAGTGATCATTTCTCCGAAAACACTAGCTTACCAAGGTTTTATCCAAACACTCCACTTTACAAGTAACATATGTGTATATACGACTTGAACACGAACTTACCATTTTAAGACATCACCAAACGCACCCTAACATTTTATTAGTCATCTAATAATATTCGTTAAAGTTTCGAGAGCTCAAACAAACTCAAAGAAGCTCAAAAACTCATTTTACAACAAAAATCAGCAAGTATTTATGACTTTTCAGAAAAAAATTTCATCAAGTTTGACCTCACTTTTACCCTATCATCTAGCATTTTAAGACCAAGATTTCCCGAGTTTTTATGTAAAACATCAAACTAAGCAACTTTCATGCTTTAACGGAAGGCTAGTTCGGACCAGAAAAGGCTCAAAACCTTGCTTAAAAACTGCATCAGCTCACTTTTATAAACAAGTGCTGTCATTTTTAAAAGAAAAATGTAGAACTGATTTTAATCAAAATCACCCTCACTTTCGCACTTTCACACCCCAATTTCTCGCGGTAGACTAAAAACGTCGTTTCGGACAACTTTCGTGTTTTGGCCGAAGGCCGAAACGGGTCAGAAGGTGTCCGAAACAACCCATTTCAGTTCTGCCAGGATTTACCCATTTTCAGAAGTCCAGAATTTACATATAAGAATTTTTCCCATTTTTGAATCGCCATAAAAACTTCGTTTTTAAGAGTTACGGGGCGATCCTTATATCAAAACGATCGACTTGACAAGTACTAACATAATTTGAAGCATAAACTTTATAAAAACATATTTACGACCCCCAAACATGTACTTCTAATTTTCTGCATTAATTAATATATACCGAAACTTATCCAAACGCCAATTTCATCTCAACAAAACTTCACAACGCACCTATACTAGCCTATCTTCGCCATCTAACCACCTTTACTCAATCAAAACCATATAAGCTTATCAACCAACCACGAAAAATTAAGCACATCGAGTAAACAATAATAACCACAAACCACGATTCTTACGATGATACTTTTATATATATATAAAAAAAAAAACACTTGTTAATCCATTCTAATCACTTAATTATTTATACAAATTCCAGTTTTATGCTCGAATCAAAATGAAAATACAAATATATTTATGCTTGTGTTTCGGCATACTCACAAGAATGAGGAGGTGATGATGGCCGTGGTTGGAGTGGAGTATGGCCCGGACCCGATTGAACCCTTCTAAGATAACTAAACTTTCAACTTTGATATAAGAAATTGTAGTAAAAATAATTAAAAGATGGATATTGTAGTGGTGTTGAGGGTCACGGCAAAAAGAGAAAAGGAGAGCAAAGTGTGTATTTTGTTTTTGAGTTATGAGATAAAATGAAGTGAAATGTAGTGGTAGCATGTATGTAGAAGTAAAGTCAAGAGACAAGATCCATCAAATGAGGAAAAGCCATGTAGGAGGCGTGGGATGGATGGGAAAATTTTGTCAAGTGGTTAATTTGTTAGTCAACTTATGTATGATAAGGTGTAGTTTGATCCCGATAATTGAAAACGTGGAGTTTTTAAAATACGCGAACGCAATACCAGGAACCACAAGGACGATATTTTGTAGCTTACTCAAAAAAAATATATATATATATATATATATTATTAATAATAATAATATTAGTGGTAAGGTGGGTGTTAATACAAGCAAGAAAAGAGTTTACCTATTTTGTTTTCTTTTTAAGTGTATACACGGGTATGCTTGGCCCGTAAAAATATAAAAGAAAATCCAAAAATTTGCATTTATAGAAAATGTTATTATAAAATAATAAATAACTTATTTTAATATGTTTATTGAAATAATTTATGATAATTAAATATAAAATTAATTATTGTCATGTCAGTACGCGCTGTGTGTAGTTTTTCACTTATTGCGAGATAATTTATCGTTTTCAAATCAAATGAGTTCAAAAGAAAAGTTTAAAAATGAAATATGAGTAATAACGATTATAATTTATTATAAAATAAGTCCGGAAAATAATAATAATAATAATAATAATAATAATAAATTACGGGTGCGTGTCACGACGTACGCGGTTAAACTCTATCGGTAAATCTAATTTACTTAAAATAAGACAATTAGTAATTGTAAATAGTAAAATAATGACATGAAATTTTTGAAATGTCACATACATGCTACTGTTTTTACTATGGACAATTACTTGTAAACCGAATGCTTTCCTGAATATATATTATTGCTTGTGTCTAAGTTCCCTATGCCACAATTCCCCCACATCATTAATCACTTGCGAGTGAACGCTGATATAGTAGATAGGCCTATCGGGATTGACGAGTCCCATTTGTGTTAGCTGGATAAGTAACCAAATGTACTATATTTGTAACTCTAGGTATATGGCAAGTACCTACACGGGGCCATTATTATTCTATATATCATTGTTGATATATACTGTCAGTTTGAGTTCCATGAGCTTAGATGCAATAATATACTTACCCGATGATTGTATTCGTTGCAATTATCACTTTAACTCTGATAACTAATTGTCCACTACTGTTTTACAAACCTATGAATTCACTCAACCTTTGAGTTGACTTTTTAGCATGTTTGTCTCAGGTTCAAAAGGAATTAGCTGGCATGTGAAGGCGCACGGAAAAATATTTTGAAGACAATGCATATATTATCATTCAAAAAAGTGAAAAACTTTACAACTTTAATGTTGTACATTTTGTAAATTTGTGGGACCTCTTTGTAAACTCTAATTTAATCGAATGATAATCTATTTCAAAACATCTCATTTAGAGTCGTTTTCTGTAATTTGTACTTTGTGCTATGAAGTAATACCCCAGTGACACAATCTTTCGATGCGAGAATTTTGGGGGTGTTACATAAGTGTTCAATACCTCTGATTTACCAAAGAAATAAACAACGGATTTTTGGAGAAAATGTGATAACAAAGTAGCTGATATGAAAAATATAAAATAAGAGATAAGAAAGCTAAACGATAGGAATTCTTAAGGCTTGGTGCCCCTATTTCAAATATAAGCCTTAACAGGAGACGAAGTATGGGTATCGTTGTTTGCAATTTAATAGGCTTAATGGTTTACATGGAACATTTGGTGACTTAAAAAGGCCTAAGGTTTCGCGCCCCTATTTGTACCCAAACATGTATTTCTTTAACTTAGGGACATATTGCAACGCACATTTCTTTTTTCTAGACCTAAGTAGGCATTGGCGGTTTATGATACTTAATACATATATGTGTTCTGTTCATTTTAACCCATTCAAAGTATGTAACTTTTTTTTACTCATATATGACTCATGAATCTTGCTATATGTCAGAATTTGAAATTTTAACCCACAAAGGACAATAAAAATATAGTGCTAAAACGCGGCAAACAATAAAAAGTTCTAAAAATTGTTCTTACCCCCTGTTGCGTGTCCATTTTTTTTCTTTGAGTATCTTGATGAAATATTGAACCTTCCTTTTGAAAACGCAATATATTATGATCCACAATAAAGACCCGAGTTCTTATAGAAAACCTGTTCGGTAACCTGCAAAAGGAACATTAAGAGCCATCAAAAGTTAGGCATGGTTAATACATGAAGTTTTAAAAGGAATGAAACAAATAGTGTAATGAATGACGACCCTAGTTGGAATCTGTTGTTGAAATAAACTGTTGGTTCAAGCGTCTCCTCAGTTTCTGAACACACAAATGCTCCCTTTTGGCATATCTGCTTTTGAAACAAAATAGCGTACATATCTGAGTTTTATAATCGAACATTAAATATAGTTAACCAAATATATACATGAACTGCTTACTGAAAAAACCTATTTTTCCTCATGTTACGTTTCTAACAGTACAAAGAAACAATTTCTTCAAAGATTAATTTAGGAACGTGTGTGGGAAGTTATTGGTTTTATTTAAACGACTACCCATCAAAAGGATTTCCAAAGTATGACTATCTACCAGAATACATATTAAATAGACAAAAGTTACTTAAAGTGTACCTTCTCTTTCTGCCAAGCTTCTTTTCGAGCTCGAAGCTCAGCCATAATTTAGGCATTTTTAGCAATCCGTTTCTTCCTCTCCAATGCCTTAGTGGCCTTTGTCTTTTCCTCCAACCGCTGTTGCTCATTCAACTTGCAGCAGTCTCCTCCTTCTTCAATTTGTCAGCCTTTTTAGCCAATGCAGGCTCCCATTTAGCCTTTTTAGCCGTAATTTAGGCATTTTTAGCAATCCGTTTCTTCCTCTCCAATGCCTCAGTGGCCTTTGCCTTTTCCTCCAACCGTTGTTGCTCATTCAACTTTGCGGAAGTCTCCTCCTTCTTCAATTCTTCAGTCTTTTTAGCTAATGCAGGCTCCCTTTTCTACATTGTACCACGTCAACGTATTCATACCTTTCATCTAGCATAAAAAATTCAAATGTTGTGACCAATACGTATATATAAAGATAGGCGAGCAGTACCAGTCATACGTTCATATAACTTTAAGCCACAACCTTGATAGACGTAATGGCTAAAAATAGTCCTATTCAATGTTGTGTGATGTCTTATGCAGAGCATGTGCCAAGCCTGCAAACATTGCAAAGTAAAGTTTGTATCAGTTAACTCGTAAGTTTCTTTACTTCTGGGAAAACTTTAACTTATTAGTTTCTTTACTATCGGGGAAACTTTATGTATATATAATTAAATAAGCACCTATATACAAACACTCAAACTAAGTATATTAACATTTAAAAAAAAATCCCAAACACCCTCATATATGCATATGTACGGCAATATTCATATCTTGTTATGTGTTCGTTGGATCCAAAGAACACAATTTCTAGAAGCCTTCAATTTTTAAGAAAATAACCATTAGCCCAAAATGAATAAAGTGCCACATTCGTGCCTAAAACGGTTACTTTTCATGGCAAAACATCATATTTATCCATAATTAGGCTTTTTTTGCTACTTTGTTATTACATTTTCTCCAAAAAAACTGTTCTAATATCAACCGTACTAAAATGCAGATAAGCATTTCTAATATTATTCGTTTCTATTAGCAAATCTTACAATTATTCGCTAACGAATTACATAACACATATCGTATTAAAATGGATCATATAATCAACAACAATAAAAATTTTCAGGATATATTCATAGCTCACTGATAGGATTAAACCAGTCACCATACCATGAACTCTTACCACATTCTCTGACGCTACAGCCGCATCTCTTGCCACAGCATACCACATTTTCCTAGTTATTGTTCATGCTACTGATGGAGCAAACGGCCCTTTTGCGATAATGGAGCTACTGCATATGAACAACAGTATCATTACATTACAAAAAATACATAAAAAATTTACACCATAAACGTAATTAAAAAATTAAAAAAAAAAGTACCTCATCATTAGAAAGCTAAAACACGTAAAACATCTACAATCCTTTTAACCTCTGCATAAATTTAAAAGGCCACATAATAATGATAAGCCCCAAAAGTAAGCTATTCCAAACACCCCTTAATCACCTAATGTGATTTAGGTAACTGTTAATTTGCATTCTAGTTTAAAAAGCGATGAGCCGCAAAGAAGTATGGTGTTATTTCCCTTTTTTTAATGGTAAACTTACACTCACTTTGAGGAATTTGGCGATGATGTCGGGTTCTGTTACAGCGGGATGCATGAATGTTTGTTGGTTTTCCTTTAGTACCTGCTACAGCTAAAACAATTTGATAAATATAAGTTAGATATGAGGTAATAAAAAGGATGAAAAAAACAGATAAAACACATAAAACATCTACAATTCTATACCTGAAGTTGGTATTGCAATCCATAAAACCGTTTCCTGCACAGATGAAACCTAATTATCCTTACCTCCATTGCATCAATTCAGGCCAACCTTTTGACTGCAGCCACATTTAATAAAGAAGCAAACACGAAAACTGAAACACAAACACACCAAATCAGTCCAGATTCACAACATACAAAAAATACAAAGGTCAAAACAAAAAAGAAAATAACAGAAAAAGGATACCAGTCCACTGGAAAGGATGCACACGTGCACAATTCCCATTATCATCATACTCAATAATAAGCCGACTCCTATACTGTCACCGCCACTTCGCAAACAACCACTCATAAATCATAACCAGTTAATCCTTCAATCAAAATCATTTTTTCTAAATGTGTATGCCCAAAAAAAAATTGTCACCTGTTTTAGATGTATCAATCGAAACCCCAAAAAGCCTCAACCAATCAGTAGTGTGTGTGCTTTTCGGCTTGTGTGTGTATATGATGATAAAAATAAAAAATAAAAAATAGTTAGAAAATAAATTAGTCCCCTGACTACACAAATCTAAGCTAAATAATAATGACATTAAATTTAAAAGCTACATACCTCTGTTATTCTTTTTTCTTCCATCCTTCGATCATCAACATCACCAAATACCCAAAATTGAAACCCTAGTTCTTGTGTATTGATTAACTGCAACCAAACATGAATCAAGCATAACCGGTCTGAATTCTTGAAGGTGTGTGTTGATGGTAACTTGTGGATGAGATGATTCTGGATCCCACTATAATTTTCTTGCAGATGTGTGTGTGTGTGTGTGGCGATGATTCTGGAATATGTGAGAAGATAGGGAGGTATCAAATAATAGAGGCGGCTTATAGTTTGGGTTGGGTTACCGTCGGCAAGAAAAGCAGGCTAAAAGCGACCCAAAAAGGTTTGGCGGGAAAAAGTGAACAGTAAACAGTGCCAAAAACGGCGTCGCATTTTTGTGAATTAATATATGCTATAATAAAGGGATACAAAGTTCAACATGCTTTGGTAGTTCTTGTGATACAAAGTTGAACAGACTTAGGTCTATAACATGTTCAAGTTATCGGCATTATAACATGTTCAAGTTATCTGAATTAAAGAATATCTTCAAGTCATCAGGACTTATACTGTATAAGATTTTATTAATCTTTTGAGCTATAGCTTCTGAATTAAGAACCTATTTACCAAAGAACCAAGCATCATAGTAGCTTTGGCCTGATTACAACCCAGTATTCATAGTAGCTTTGACCCATAGAGTTAGTTTGCTTTAAATGTAGTAGGTTATTAACCAAGTATAATAAGTACACTTCAAGATGGACAAACAACATATCATTACAATATCAAAACAAACAAAAAAAAAAGGAAAAAAGGAAAAAATAATAATAAAATAAAATAAAAAGATCAAAGACATCAAAACACATAAGCAGAATAAAATTTGCACCCATTATAATTTTAATCTTCCATGCCCAGATGACCTAAGTGTATTTGATTGTTCTTAAATATATGATAAAAGATTTAGTGTGCAGTTCAAAGAAGCATGAATTTTGTCAACTTATAGTTTTAAAAAAGGGATAATTCCCTAAATACCCCAGTTGCCTTTGTACTATCTACATCCGAGACCGAAACTTTTCTCGTTTCGAAACTAGACCGGTCAATTGATCAACTTGAACTACCCAACCATGTGTCCGACATTATTTTACAAAAGTAGACCAGTTGCCCAATTGCTATACCGATGTAGAACAGTTGCCCTATGAATCATCACCTCACAATCAGTAAATTCACACTTGTCACTTATTGGTTTGAGTTGCCCAATTTTACAGGGTTGCCCGGTCTAGTTTCAGAGCGAGAAAAGTTTCAGTCTGAGATGTAAATAGCACAAAGGCAACTGGGTATTTAGGGAATTATCCCTATAAAAAATAAGTAGGTTGTCATTGTATACTTAACCATCTACCGCCACGATCAGCCATTAATCAACCCATTGGCACATCATTACAATTATACATGTAGTTGTGTACTTTGATACCTTACATTTCATCGATGATAGTTGTTGGACCTTAGATATATCAACTTTAATAACAATATAGCATGTAAATGAAGTAAAGATGGTGACTTGATGTTATGAATGTGGCGTTAGATATGAGAGAATAAGAGATAAAATAAGAGAGCTTTTATTAAGAGAAACACACACAATACACACACAAGCACACACCTCAAATGAGCCTTTGAGGTGTTTATATAGTTCTTAACATGATGCCTTAAGAGGCTTTCCATGGGCTTGGTCTTGGGCTTGGTTTCCTTTTACATATAAAGGCTTACATTACATAACACATGACATATTAGCTTACCAAGACCAAGGCCCATTGACTATTCTAATAACAAAGGCTACGACACATTACAACGTTACAATAAATGAGAATGACCATCACTTTTTAATATAATTTTTAATGCTAACAATCTCCCCCTAAGGGGTGGTCATTCGAATGATGTTCCACGTGATTAGGTCTTCCGTGTTCTTTGTCTTTAACGTTGTGTGTCATTGTAGAATAGTCTTTAGTCTTTGTTCCTTCATGCTTTGTGATATTTGATGACTGTCTTTTCATCGTTCTTTGTTCCTTTGTGATGTGGAGCGATCTGCCTTTCGTCATTTCTGCGTCTGTGGTGGTTGTTCGCCATTCCAACATGCTCATACATCTTCAGTCTTTGTGATACATGCATTTGTTATTCCCTTTCTTTCACACCGATCTTTGTTACTTTACTTCTGTAGATTCTTTCACATTGTGTAGAATCTTTCTTTGAACCTTGCTTTGCTTTGTTCTTTGTGAGAACTTTCCTTTGAAGTAGTGATGCATGTATGAGCATGTGGAATCCTTTGCCATGGAGATGATGTGTAGCTGCAGGTAAACAGTTAGCAATAAACAACCGATACTTACAGGTACGAATTAGAGATCGTCAACAGCATAGTGTGAAGACTCCTTCTAACCCTTACCAAGGCCGTTCCCATGTCAGATACTCCCGAGGGAGCTTACAAGACCTACTTAGTAGCTCAATGAATGGGTGAGTCGTTGGGGATCACTCCACGACTGTAGACCAGTTTGGAACCACCGTGAACACTAAGCGTAACCCATAAAGAATTACCGAAGTGACCTACTGTCAGGACTGTTTGATGTTGACCCTGGCAGGAGTTTTCATTCAATCATTGAAAATCACAAAAGTGAATCCTCTCATAAATGTTCTTGGCAGATTGCTAAGATCTGCGTAGGACTCTAAAGTTTACATCTGGCGTCCTTAATGATGAACAACTAGTGTAGGAAGATCATGTGTTCCTATGAGATCTTTTGATGAATCTCGGGGCTCTAGACTCGATAAGTGCACATTTGGTTTCCTATGCGGAGATTAGGGAGGGGTCTCCTGCTTCAATATCAACCATCTCTAAGAGATAAGTCGATAGATTACATCGGTTCCCCGTGAGAATGAAACAAGCTCTTTTAAGAGAACTTGAGTGGTCAAGAAGGTTTAGTGCAGTGCGTCACTGGGTCCATGATGTCTTTGTCTTCAATACCGGTGTCACCTAAGTAACAACCAGTAGCTTACGAATTGTACCCGGTGTCTACCCTAAGGTTGAACATTTGGAGGGCTATTTCTTTTCACCCTTTTTCATAACTCTTCTTTTTAATTCTTCAACCCCTTCTTTCTCCTTTCTCATTTTCTCCTTTTTTCAATCATACCTAAGGACTTCTAATTCTAATATATTGGAATTGTCCTTGGGTAGATCCCTCCGGCTCTGGCGGATCATAGGACGGTTTTTCTTAACCTTAGTCACCTTATAACTTCATGACTATCCTATTGTTGATTACATGCCATAAAACCTTTTTGTGAAAAATCTCTTAAAGTGTTTATGATAATAAAACACATTGTTGTTACCACTTTGAGAGTTTTGCAATTTAGAAGGACTCCCCCTTCACATGTGCTCATGAATATTTAAGAGATTTGCACATGCGAGAGAAGTTTGCACTTTTGAATTGATCCACTTTCAGCGAACATGACCGATTCGAGACACGCTTACATCACTAGTTAGACTAGCTTGAAGTTATTACCCGTCCTGGTCAAGTCCAAAGAAAGTCTCTCGATACGGTACATTCTACTCAGACAAGTCCTATTCGAGACACGCTTACATCACTAGTTAGACTAGCTTGAAATTATTACCCGTCCAGGACAAGTCTTTTCGATTACTGACATTTTAAGCTTCGTCAATTCATTGGTACTTACTGAGTCGAGCTCTTTTGAGATTCAGCCACAATCTTTAAACATCTTTGATCACATTTTAATCATGTCTTCTCCCCCTCAAAAATATCATATCGTGATTTTTTTGATATCAATTGATTAAGAAAAAGCTTTTTGGAGAGATAGACAGATTTGTTTTTGCATGAAATCGGAACATTTTTGTTTTTGAAATAACTCCCCCTCAAAAATCGCATATGTTTTTGAGAAATGTTAAACTTTTAAAGTTTAGAGGGAAGGAGTCTTCTCGAAGCAAAATTCTGAAAGAGAAAGAAGTTTCAGATTTGTTGAATTTTGCATCAAGGTTTTTTGAAAAACAAAGACTTCTTTTTGTTTGAATAGGAATGTCGCACTGACGCGTACAACAGTGTCCAATTTTAGGATAAGTTCACTTTGTTGATGAAAATCATTTTTGCGTAACACTTTCCTTTCTTTGAAAACTTGAGTTGTGCACTGTAAGGTGTACACAAATCATTTTGAGGATGAGCACCGATTTTGATAGATTTTGAAAATCTTTTTGAAAAATCTTGAAAATGTGGTGCTCATGATGTAAGAGAATTTTTGTTTTTAAGATAAGTGCTCGAAAGATATTTGAAACCTTCATTTTTGATTAAGCACTTTCCTTTCTTTGACGAACGAGTCCTTAGCTGAAATACTAAGAAGTCATCGTTTAAGTACGGGTTTCGTACTGAAGTATACGAAAGCCATTGTGAAGAAACTTTTGAGAAATGACATGTTTCTAGAAAAACATTAAAAAGAACTCCCGTTCAAGCATCTGTACATGTCCGTATCATTGTTGAATGACATTTCTAGAAACGTACAGAATATTGATTTATGCGAGAGACATGTCGTTAGAAGAATATTTTTGGATTTTTTGATTTTATATTGTTTTTGGATTTTTGAAATTTTATATTTTTGTATTTTGTTTTTGTTGGTTTTTCAAATTTTGTATTTTGTTTTCGTTTTTATAAAAGAAAAGGAAAATCAAAAATAGAAGAATGAAAGAATGATTTTATAGAATTTACAGAATTTGAGCCCTCTGATGAACTGGGTTCTGAGATAGTTGAAGCACCTGCAACCGAAGACGAAGAGGTTTCACAAATAACAGTGTTAGAAATACATGAATCATCACTCTGCGGTTGTTGACTATCAACGGTTGTAATGGTTTCTACTTCCTTATCCTGATGATTATCACTATTATTTGTCTTGGTGCAACTATCAAAAATCTTTCCAGTGGGAATCCATCTAAGACCAACTGTTTTAAAAACTTTTCCCGTGGGAATCCACCTAAGGTAAGATCTAGACGTAGTCTTCTTATCAGATGCAGCGGAAGTCTCAGTCTTGGAAAAACTACATCCTTTCGGTATCCACCTATTAGGTTTCTTAACCTCTTGCTTCTTATCAACGGGTTTGTTTCGATTTGGTGTCTTAGTGGATTGTGTCTTGACACTTGACTTTCTTTTCTTGATAAATTGTGCAATACATGCATCGTGATTAGCTGAAAAAACACATTTTTGACATGTAGGACAGACAAATTCAACATTCTTGTTTAACACAGCAATTTTAATTTTGTCACTACAGTCTTTTGGAAATTGTTTGTTGTTCGATGAGACTTTGGAATTCTTTGTGTTTCATTCTACGTTCCTAGCATTCTCTTTTTTGCCACTACTCTTAGATGCAAGCCAATCCCTAGTAGTTTGAAGATAGTTCCTCGGTAATGGTTTACTACTACTAGTAGTGCTTTGGAATCTTGTAGAATTCATCACACTAGGTTTTGCACCTAAAATTCCATTTTTTCGAAGTTGTGCCTTTTTCCTAGCTTCTTCTAGATGGTGATTTTGGACCATGTCATTAGAACCAACAGATTCCTTTACAGATTTTTTAGTCACATTAGGTGTACTATTCCTAGAAGAGCCAGGTGCACTCATATTTGTGTTTCTTTCAACAACCAATTTTCATTTTTCAACAATCTTTTCCATTTCCTTTTTCTTGAGCAAGGGTTGTGGAGTGACTGGTTTTGACAAATCCTTGTTCTCATCGACTTTAGGAGCAAACCGTGAAATTGACATTTTTGGTTTTTCAGCCGTTTTTGAAACATTTGGTTTCTCCGAAGTCGATGGTTTTGCAAACTTAGTATCCACACCCTTCCCTTTTATACTTACAAGCTGAGCTCTTAAAAGATCATTTTGCTCTTTCATGTCCTTGTAGGCATGCTCATACGACAATTTGTCATACTTGCATTTCTCTGATTTTCGATCAAGTTGTTTGAAAAATGACATGTTTTCTTTTTCAAGTTTTACAAGAGCATTTTCATATTTGGAAACAATTTCAGATGTCTCAGCTCGTAGTCTTTCATCGTCTTGAACAGAATATGTTTGTAAAATGATGGACATGATATCAGTAGTCATAACAGCTTCGAAGAGAGAATCATTTAGGTTTTCCAAAACATTCATGTTTTCACGAGTATCATTAGCTTCGTTTACCAGGGATTTGTGGTCCTTGACAAAGTCGGCTGTTTCTTTTAAGAAAGCTTGTTCAAAATGGATTACCCTTGCACTGATGTTATTCAGTGGGATAGTAATTTCGTTTTCAAAAACTTTTTTCTGCTCAATATGAAAACTGGAATGCCAGTTGTTAATATTGATTGTAGTTTTAGAAGCAACAATATTTTGAAGTTCTTGAATTCTCTTTTTAACGTCATCCAGAATGTCTCTAGCCTCACTTGTATTAAAAGTGTTGTTAGAAGACATTTGTTCTATTTTTGAAAGAGATTTGGAAGCAATTACTTTTTTAGAAAACATTTTTGAAAATGGTCGTTTTATGGAAAACACAGATGGTTCTTTTTGTGGAACAAAAGCAATTCCCGAAAGTTTGTTTAATTTGTTGTAATCAATGGTTTTAAAATCCTTTTGTTTCATTTTATTTATGCTCTCTTCGACATGTTCTATCGTTTGCACAGAATCCCGAACGACGGGAGGATCATGTTTGGTGTAAATCACATTACCATTGTACAAAACATTCTGTTCTTGCTGAGCTTTCTTGAGATTACAAGGGGTGTTGTTACCAAGAGACATTTTATGTTTCGTATGATAAATCGGATTAGTTTGATTTGAAATCATTTTCATTGTTTGACTTGACTGACCCGACTTAACCACTAATTCTTCTAGATGTGCAATCATGTGTTCTGACTCTACGATTTCTTCCAAAAGTTTGTCTTCTTTCTTTGCAAAGTCCTTTTTCAACTCATCCCTTTCTTTTTCAAGATTGGTATAAGCTGTTTTTTGTTTAGAAAGTTGGTTTTGTAAATCAGAAATTTCCGCGTTTAAGGATTTTATCTTTTTGAAAGAATTAACATCAAGTGTATCAAACTTGATTTGCAAAAGTTTTTCCCTTGAAACGGAATTTTGATAACCAGTTTCTAATTCTGACAATCTTTCGTTATGAAACTCAAAATCTTTAATGTTTTTCTTGTAACTCTCAAGCTCAGCGGTCAATTTAACATTCGCAGCTTTAACATCGCGATCGACCTTTTGCACATTTTCAATTTCAATACGACAATTGTTCAATAATGATTCAAATAAAGCACGTGTTTCCTCATCATTAGCACCATTTTGTGCAACTTGAACTCCATTAGGATCCATGTATGGAGTTTCATAGTTAACATTGCTATTAACTTGTTCCCCCACATATGTATCATAATTAGGTTCAGGTGGCACATAATGTAGCTTCTCATGAGCAAACGGATTAGCATCATTACCATAATTTGGTACCTCATGGAATGGATCTGAATCATAAGTAGGAGGAAGATCAGAATCACTGCTTGATGTTGTTGCCTGCTGAGAAGTCATGAAACAATCAATCCCATTGTGATTAAGCACATTCTTATTCACATTCTGATCCATTTGATTTCCAACATACTGACCCAACTGATTCCCTGCATTCTGACCATACTGATTCCCTGCATACTGACCTGCATTCTGCATATTCTGATTGCCCATATTAAATCCAGTAGCATATCCTTGCTGATTCCCATAAACTCCAACCATTTGGCCTCCATTACCCATATTGAAACTCGGCTGAGCCATCTGCTTGTTGCGAGTGTTCGATGAAATCCTTTGGTTGTTGTTAGTTGGTGTAGAATAGCGTCCTTGGAATGCCTTTGACAGAAAAGCAAACGCTTTGGTCAATGCTGCAGTAGCTTCATCATTTTCAGTGAATTCTGGTTCTTGGAATTGTTGGTATTGCTGTTGTGGAATAACATGTTGTTGTTGCTGTGGGTAGAATTGTTGTTGGTAGACCGGTGTTGGTTGTTAAATGTATGATGGTTGCATGTAGTTGCGAGTGGAAGATAATGATGGTTGTTGTGTGTTCACTGGTAGCGGTGTTGGTGTAGTAGCAATTAATGCAAGAGGATCATGATTCTTTGCCAATCTTTCTTTCCTTACTTCATTAGCCTCAGCTTGGTTTTGCTTCAAAAAGTCATAGAGTTGATCATAATTCACCTTATGTAAATCCTTTGTTTGATTGACAATTGTAACATAACGACCCCATTCTTCTGGAAGGTTATTGATGAATTTGATGTTTGTTGCAATTGTTCGAGGTGTCAACTTGTTTCTGATTAACTCATTCATCAAAGTGCAAAACCTTGTGCAGTAAGATTCAATCTGTTCACCTTTAGTGGATGTAAAGTTCTCCCATTCTGTAAGAAGTTTGTTCTCAACGTCTTGTTGTCCAATCTCTGTTCCATGACAAATCCTTCTAACACGTTCCCACATAGCATAAGCAGTGTCACAGCTGTCGACCGCAGCAAAGATCTCCCGTGGTAATCCAAGTTGGATTAAATGCATTGCCATATCATCAGCGGCGATCTGCTTCTTGTCTTCCTCTGTGTAATCTGCTTCTGTTTGTTCACGCATGAATGGTTGAGTAGGAGGTGTTGTATTTGGATTACCTTCAATTTGATTTTTTCTTGGCTTGAATGGACCATTTGTAATGGAGTTGATCATTAATTTACCATCAGGCTTTGTTTTGATGTAACGAAGCATGCGGCTTGTCCATGGGAGATATCCACCTTTTTCAAGCATTGGAGGTCGATTTTCCGCACCGGCTGCATGAATATCTTGCTGAGTAGCCATTGATGAAGTGTAGATTGATAAAGTTGATACTTGGATCGTTCCAACGAAATAGGAGTTGTGATTAGTGTAAGTTGATGCAAGTTTGGATGGTGAAAAATTTGATCTAAAACCTTAAAACCTCAATAACTTCTTCCCGGAGCGTTTTTAGGCCTCGAAACTTGGATTGAATGAATAAGTGGGTTGTTAGGGAATTATCCCTTTAAAAAATAAGTGGGTTGTCATTGTATACTTAACCATCTACCGCCACGATCAGCCATTAATCAACCCATTGGCACATCATTACAATTATACATGTAGTTGTGTACTTTGATACCTTACATTTCATCGATGATAGTTGTTGGACCTTAGATATATCAACTTTGATAACAATATAGCATGTAAATGAAGTAAAGATGGTGACTTGATGTTATGAATGTGGCGTTAGATATGAGAGAATAAGAGATGAAATAAGAGAGCTTTTATTAAGAGAAACACACACAATACACACACAAGCACACACCTCAAATGAGCCTTTGAGGTGTTTATATAGTTCTTAACATGATGCCTTAAGAGGCTTTCCATGGGCTTGGTTTCCTTTTACATATAAAGGCTTACATTACATAACACATGACATATTAGCTTACCAAGACCAAGGCCCATTGACTATTCTAATAACAAAAGCTACGACACATTACAACATTACAATAAATGAGAATGACCATCACTTTTTAATATAATTTTTAATGCTAACAATAGTAGTCTATTTACATGAAAATACGTCATACTTATCCAATAAAATGCCTTGTCGCTGCAACTAATTAATGTACTTCACCAAATGCCTTGTCGTTACATTCTCATAATTAAAAAAAAAAAAAAATCTTCTTCAATCATCAATATAGGTTGCTTATCTTCACGACTTAGCCTCCAACCTATAAGCAATCCTTATATATTATCTATCACAATCACATTGAATCCATAAATTGTTATGTCATATTCGAAGTTCGTTCCATCTCATGATTAAACTACAGGTACGGTTTTGACATTGTATTTAATTGTTTGACCTCAAATGCCACTACATTCTCTTTCATTTTCACCATGATGAAATATTTAACCTGAATTTCCTCATTTGTGACCCGTTTGAATTTAAGTATAACAAGAATGTCCTGTTTGAATTTTTATATACTCTGCATTTCCTCATTCATTTGTAAGCATATTATATTGGTTTAGTAAAAAGACGCTAACCTTAGCAAGTTTAGTTTGAAAGCAATATGTAGAAACTAGAAAGGGGGGTTGAATAGTTTCACCGTTTATTATTTACATTTTAGAGAATTCTTTTCATTTTACAAATTGTTTTTCGATTCTACTTCTTATGTGAGATCAACACAACAATATTATAAGAATGCAAGTAAATAAAGAGAGGAAGAAACAATCAAATCGGGGACACAGAGATTTATAGTGGTTCGACTACGAAGCTCACTCTTCGCCCTACTCCACTCCTCGAGTCTCACACTCGAGAGTTTCACAAACACTATATCAACACGCTCCCTTATGGCGGAACAAACCGTAAACCAAAGCTTACACAATGTTTATTGACACTAAGCGGAATGCGAGTCCTAATCCTAGCTAGAACCAATCTACACCTAAGCCCACGTGGCTACACAACTCGTACCAACATGATGGAACGAATCAGCACAATTAACAATTCCGAGCTTGCACTCAAGTCGGATTACACACAAGAATTAATGTAAAGAATGGAGGTTGAGAAGAGATCGGTAACACTGGATGAAAGACTTTTCTTCAACACTTCGTTTCTTGATGAATACGAATGTTCTTCTCTTGCACTTGGAGAAACAATCTTAGAACCCGATAATGTGATCAAAGAATGAGATTTAGAAAGAGTTTGGAATACAGAAAGTTTTTGTGTGCAAAGAGGTGGTTTTTCTGAAAGGAACAGTTCTGTATTTATAGGCGCCAAGAGGAGCGGAGGACGGTCCCTTAAAGGTGGACGGTCCTTTATCGCTAAGGGACCATCGCCCTATTTACGTGACCATCCCGACAGACGCTCCTCTTTTTGTCCTTATGTGGTGAAAATTTATCTGGTGAAAATTTTTGTCGGGTTTAGGCGGGAAAAATGGCTGTTACACATTTGAATTTTGAATTCATTTTCTTCATAAAACATTTCTTTTAATTTTACAAAAATACTTTTGAAAAAATGTTTTGTCATATAAAAATGTGAAGTTTGATGAACAATAAATCCTTTGATCACATACACAAGTTGGTAGAAGTCTATTCATACCTTAAGTGATGTTTGTAGCCAAAAACGAGTTTCCTCGACTAAAAACTTATTAGACGTAGTTTTACGTAACGTGTATTTATATTTTATGATTATCAAAACGTGTAGAGACCGAATAATGCAAATGACGTTTTTGATGTTATTTGTATTAACAGTCTCCCCTTTTTTTATGATTACAAAATATAAACTCATTTTAGATAAAACTAGGCATTAACAAGTTTGTAATGAGTTACGTTTTCTTATCCCCCTTTTTGTAGAATAAAAAAGGCTTCCTCGAAGTAACAAGAGGAAAGAATCAACGGCATGAAGACTCCGCCTTGCTAAATGCTCCCCCTAGATGAGGGCACCGGGGAATCGATCGATGGTATTTTGCTACAAAACCAAGTTAGTGCATAGATACAAGATTATATGTATAAGAAACACACAGAATAAGGGAGAATAAAGAAGAGAAAAATCATAGAAGCACACTGGGGACGGTCCGTTAAATGCAGGAATGGTCCTTTAATTGTAAGGGACTGTCGAATTACTTGCAGACCGCTGACAGAAGGTTAGACAGAACATATTTTAACTAATCATACATAAAGGTTTTCATTCATAAGTCACAATAAAGTCATAATAAAGAGTGACCATTACAACAAAATCCTACATAGCTAGTCCTATTTCTAGTCTAGTCTTCAATTGATCATCACTAATTGGTGTTTCCCTCCTTTTTCTCTTTAGCTAGTCACATCACAGAACACCAGAGACCAAATGAATTCTCTGGAACTTATGGGAATTACTTCACATATAAGCTATCACATCTTTGGCCATTTGGCAAGACTGGTCCCTTAAGTACTATTCTTCCTATTTTGGCCGCATAGCTTAATAACACATTTACAACTTAACAACTTTAGCCCCTTGAGTTTAGCATCATATCTTCTATAACTATAATAGACATTCTTAGACTATCACTTTGACTATCGGGTTTGACCACTACGCAACATTCGTTGAGGAACCAATCACATAAGGCCCTTAGTCCATTTCATCTAGGTTGGGGTCCAAGTACCAGGGAAACGGGTGTAACATTGAGTTGTGCATATGTAATCTTAAGTAGTGGTGAATGAGACTATTTGCAAGCCTATGGAGAATTATCTCATGAGGAATGACATTGAACGAAACACATAACCCATTAAAAATTTGAAAGATGAGTGATTATCCTTGTTAGGGCCTTCAATTCTAAGTTGCTTTATCTCTAAGTATATTATCGTTCACTATTAGTTGCAAATGATAGATATTACATGTGTGCTTATTATGTGCTTTGAATATTCATATGCTTAAAATGATTTCTATCTAAACTGTTTTTAAAGTCTTCCTCAGGACGAGTAAGAGGTAAGTTGGGGAGGTTTGATCGGTGCATTTTACATATATCTCACGACACTTTAATTGCTTGATTATACATTGTTATTGTCCTTTATATACACTACTTTGAGGTGTTTTTTGATTATGCAGATTATGCTTAAAAAGGAGCTAAGATGGTGATATTACAAAAAAAAAAAAAAAAAAAAAAAAAGAAAAAAAAGAATGAAGAACGAAAGATATATGGTTTTTAGTCTATGAAGATTAGATGTTTAGGAGATGCACAAAAATAGTACCGATACTAAGTTATTTAGTAGAGGTGCTATATTTCTTTAGGAAGTCTAAATGGAGTGCTACAAAGTTTAACCAAGAATAGCATCGTACTAAGTTATTTAGTAGAGGTACTATATTTTTTCAAAGAATTGTTTGTGTAGAAGAATAAAGAGTAGTACTGTTAATAATTAGTAGGAGAACTATATTTCTCCATGGAAACAATTGAAGACTAAAACCAACTATAGTACCACTACTAAGTTATTTAGTAGAACTACTATATTTTTCAAGGGCAAGAAAAGCTAGAGAACTAAAAAACATGCCCCAACCATACACGGCCCATAATTGTTTTCCTAGGCAATTCACTTTGTAACCCTACTCCTCTCCTTATAAATACTTCCAATATTAATCCCTTTTCCACTAGTCGCCAAGAGGCGACTAATTAATCACCCACTTCACAAACCCTAGCCACAATAAAACTCCTCCATCATCTCTGTCAATCACCAACCATTAATCCATCCAAGATCTCGAAGATGCCCTCAATTACAAAGATGGTTTCAACAACATCCGTGGAAGGCTAAACCTCTTGTAATCTCTTCCGATGAAAGATATATGGTTTGATTATGTTTACGGATTTTACTTTGTTTGTTGAAAATTAATTCATATGATTTTAATGTATATCTTTTGTTTGATTTTAATGTTTTAATATAATCAATTGATTGGATTATCGTAAGACAGATTATTGCGAGTCAATGATTCATGCCGAGCCCAATTAGTATAGGGGTTAAGACAGTCGTGTGGTAAACATAACTTGTACCTAAAATTGTTCATTTGAGTAATTACTTGAATTAAGTTATTTGATGGGATTATTGTAAGACATGTTATTGCCATTCAATGAGTCGTGCTGAGTCCAATTAGTTTAGGGGTTAAGACGATTCGTGTGTGTAGAACCGTAGAGGGGGTGAATACGGTGTTTTTGGTTTCTTCGAAGTTCATTGACTTCAAGCCTCAAAGATCAACAAGTGATTGTACAATTACAACAATCACAATCAAAACCAAAGTATATGAAGTAAAGAAATATCACGATATATACTGGTTCGGGAATGGGGGTTAATACAATCCATACATCTAGTTTCGAATCCACGACACGATATTATTCACTAAGTATAATCCTTTCAGTGGACTATAAAACGTTATAACTTCACTCCATAGATATGCACTAAGATCGGTGCTCACAAAGAAGAGTTACTCCCAACGATATTCCGCCCGCAGAAGCCACCTAAAAGAATCACGTGATTCGACTTCCCATTAAGACTACAAAGAACTTCTCCCGGAAGTACCAAACCCCAATTAGATCTCTACCGATATAGGTTTGGTCATCAGGACACAAGACTTACCTTACAACCAAATTGAATGAGAAAGTTTGATTGTTAAATTAAGCCCTAACATAACCTAGAGACTCGATTGTAATAGAAAGGGTATAAAGATATAGACCCTCGACACAATTCACAAGAGTGGATTATGTTCTTGTGAATCTTCTTTTGCGGAGAATGTGTTCTTCAAGAATGATATGAGAGAGATTAAGAACATAAGATAGTAGACTTAGAGGGTAGAGAGAAAAGAAATTCGAGAGAAAGAATGAATGGCAAGGGGTGAAGAATACATGAGGCAAGGTGGGGTATTTATAGGCAAAAATCTCAAAATGGTGAAAATTAACTACGAGGCTGGCGCGCTGCCCACGTGCTAGAGCATGGCCAGCGCGCTAGGGTCCCGAGTCGATTTTTTTTGGGATTTTGGCCTTTTAACTATCCAACCTTGCTAAACCCCCAATTGTACTTCCACTTTGACCTTTCCATTATTCTCATGCTCCAGGTCAACCAACTCAGCCATTTGATAAAATCATTTGTGATGTGTTTTAAAAGAATGTTTTGGGGTGATTATCCAATATCCAAGAGAGAGAATGGATAATTGGATAAGGGTATAGTAGGTATTCCTCACATAGCATAGATAGAAGAGAAGAATATGCCAAGAGAATATTCATTTGCTTGGAAAGGAAGTGTGGAGGTTGTGTATGTGTGTGTGTGTGTGTGAGAGAGAGAGAGAGATAGATAGATAGATAGATAGAGAGAGAGAGAGAGAGAGAAGATTTGAATTTCAATTTTAATTGTGTGAGAAATGATAGAATGAGTTAGGTAAGTTGGCATGGTTAGAAAGAAAGGATATGCCATATAATATTCCATTCCAAGATGAGAGGAGAGATGGGAGTGAGTTTAAATGGTGTGACGACGATGTGATGGAGATCCTTAGATTTCAAATTCAAATTTAAATGTTGGAAGGTTGTGAGTTGGCAAAGAGAGTGAATGAGGGAAGGAGAGTGTGTGTGTGTAAGATTTGAATTTCAAAATAGAGAGAGTGTGAGAGAGAAGTGTATATGAGAAGATTTGAGTGTGTGTGTGTGTGAAATTCAAATTCAAATGAGATGTATGTGAGTGGTGATGTGAGGAAAAGAGTGAAAAGTGAATATGTGGATGAGAATGTTTTGATGTGCGAGAAGAAGGGAATGTTAGAATGTTATGAGACAAATGTACACAAGAGTACAATGTGTAAGAGAATATGAGTTATCACACGTGGGTGAGAATGGAAAAGGGTTTATGTGGTGAAGGTTTAAGTAAGGAGGGTTTGTTTGGTAAGAAAGAATATAATCAAAGGATTGATTATGAAACATAATCATATTGTCATTTAAGAAAGAAAAGAATTGGACGATAATGATTATGGAACGTGTTTGGGAAAAATGCAGATAATCAACTTCCAAATAACACAACCTCAAATAGTCGATATGACCCACTTCATGATTAACCACTATTACGTGTTATCACTAATCATCTTGATGCAAACAAGCTAAGTGCTTTACATCACAAGTAAAGCATATCCTATAACGGGAAAGGACGCGTTTACGCAAAGAGACCTTTGACTTTGTTTGATCAATAAGGGAATAAACCCGTTACATGATTAGAGAAGATGTATGCAAGGATTATGATCATATGAATACTTTCACTTGATGTTATATGAAAAGTATGAGCCTCCCAAGTTTGGAAAAGCCTTGGCTAGAGACGTTTGATAAAATATTTGAGTCGACGTTTTGTCAAAAACGGGAGGTCATGATTTTGAATCCCTCTAAGTCTAAAACTTGTTTCGAGTGTTCCTAATAACTCTATTATTGTACAACCGGAAAAAAATTGAAGTTAAAGCCCCAGAATAACTAATCCACCAGCCCAAGAGTGACCAAGCCCAAAACAAATCGTCCCTTTTGGATGCACAGCCCACGAAGCCTGGAGGAAGTATGAAGCCCAGTAACTAATCGAAAGCCCACAACCACTAACAATCCTTTACCCTAATTTTTCAGTATATAAGACACTACTAACACCACATAACCTGGTTTTTAACCCTAATCCCTTCACTTAATCCGCCCCCATTCTTCATCAGACCAAACCCTTATCACAATCACGCAGCAACAAAAATCAACGACTCACCTAATTGATTAAAGAAAAACGTATCACTAATAACATCTCACAACATTCACGAACTACTTCTATGTACTTGTAATCCTTATCCAATGAATCATAAACAAGCCACACATTCGATTATATTTAAGCACACAGTGACATGATCCAGAAGAATTTACGGTAAGTATGATTTGCAGTGTTCTTCAGTTTTTGTTAATCAAATGAAAAGAGGATGAAACTATTGAGTTTTGTCTTTCTTTTAAGGTTCGTAAATTGAAGGAGTTACCAACACTTTATATAGATCTGTGATGAAAACGTGTTTCAATCATTAAAGATTTTGTTTTATGAACCAAACAGGAATCTGAGATCGATTAGGTAGTTTACTTTTTGATGTTGTTACTTATACCGAATGAGAGTGGGTATGAGACCTTTGGTTTTGTGCTCACTTTAGGATTCGGATATTACCCGAAGAATATACATCAATAGATCGATGATGAGAATCTCTTGTTGTAAAGGCTTTGAACGATTCGATGTGCACAAGAGATAACTGAGATCTTTAAATGTTTCTTTGGTGCTTGTTGTTGCTTGTTATGAGTCTTGATTAGATGTAGTTTGGAGATTATGATTCGACACTTGTTGAAGGATTTGGATTTGATTTATTTGAACAGCAATACTTCTTCTCTATTTTTCTTTAAATTGAATTGAAAATGGAATGAAAACTGATGTTCTTCTTTCTATCTCAAATGGTTCGGACATTAACAAGTTACTGATCTATGATGATGAATCTTTTGAGATTATGTCTTAGGACGAATTTGATTAGCAAAAGATATAAACTGAGATCTCGATATCCTATTCTTGAGTAACTCGCTATTTTGAGCTAACCGCTAACTAATAAGCTAACCGCTAACTTTTGAGCTAACCGCTAGAGGAAATCACTAATAATAAGTTGTGACTAATTGTTAAAAAAAAAAGGTAATCGCTAGGAGAGGAACTCGCTAACCCAACTAACCGCTAACCCAGCAAATCGCTACTAATAGGACAGGATTGTCACTTTTGAGTGTTTTGTCTTCTTTCCCTTTTAAGGTTAAACGCCAAATCACTGTCCCAAAATTGGACAAGTTGCTATCAAAACGTACCACATAAGACACTAATCGCTAATAAGAAATATGCAACTCTCTAATAAGAACAAGACATGAGAAACCCACGAAAAAACACAAAGACGGCCACAATATAGATGAAATAACATGACCATAGAACAACCTAAGTTAGTTATTTTACCCTTAAACATGAAAGTACAAAGACATGACACTAAAAAACCACAAAGTAATCATGAAATGTGAGGTATTTAAGAATAGCAATTCGAACCAAAAACACAAACCAAAATAGCCAATAAGAATTCGAGTACACTCAATCCCAAGAATGTAACCTTGGCTCTTGATACCAATTGTAAGATACTTATAATATTAACTAGTATGGTTAATGTGATTATGGTTCAAATTAAGAGAGAAGTAGAGAGAGGAAGAGAAGAGTTGGGAGGTATTCCTAGAGAGAGGAAGTGTAGAGAGAAAAATAGAAATATTAGATTGATAAAATGGAAGCTCCAACCCTCTCCCTTCGTGGGAGAGGGGTATTTATACAAAGAAATAAACCGCCCACACCCGGGCTGTGGATCAGGCATACAGTGGGTAAGACCCGTCCTTCTTCCACAGTGTTACTTAAACTAATATTAACTAAATAATAAACTAACTACGAGCTATCTTAATGCTATTACAACGATTAGGTGACTGAGTCTTTTATAGGAATATTTGTATTCCTAACAGTAACTGAGACACACAACAAATGGTTATTGATTCACCATGTCTTATCCACATAAGAATCAACTAGTCCAGAGCAAACGGCTACTGGTAAAGACTTAACAAATCCGTTTATGGTTGATAGTTTACCAAAAACTATATGGTCATCAACTCACCATATTCCATGTGATGAAGAGTTGGCTAGTCCATAGCAAACGGCTTATGGTAAAGACATGTCAAATCCGTTGATAGCTGATAGTTTGCTAAAAACTATGCAAAGAGCAGTTAAACTTTTATATGATTTTCTTACCATTGCTCTTGAAAATTTTTGTGAAAAGTTCCCACTACTAGTTCACAGTTACCACTGAAAGTGTAATTTTTACCACTGATGAACTAGCCATTGCAACTGTTGTGTCAGTAACAATATTTTTTACTAGCCGTTGAGAGTAACCATTTTTCCATATTAATAGGGTGAATTTTTGGTGAATTATCTTCTTACTTATTTTAATTTATTCTTTTCTTAAAGATAAATCCTTACTAAAGATAATTCCAATTGCGCATAATTCTGAAACCCTAATAGTATATATCCTTTACCTCTCACACGGCGTATTCACCATTCAATTTTTTACTAACACATTCCTACTTTTCTCACAAAAACTATAGCAAGACTAAACTTTGCAGATGAGCACAACCAAGTGGCCTACTTGCAGAAGTCATACGAAAAGAGTGGCCCTGTTTTTCATCAGATTGTGGACTTTCTTAATACCACTCATATTAGGTATGCTTTAACTTTAAATCCTACAATCTATGTCTCTCAAATAAAACAGTTCTGGAACTCTGTGGAGTCCATAACCATTGAACAAGGAGACACACATGAATCTGTGGATACTCTTAGAGCCACAGTGGATGGGGTAACTATTGATGTTACTGAATCATCCTTGAGGAGAATTCTCCAATTGGATGATCTCAATGGTATCATCACATTGCCCAATTCGGATATTCATAAAAATCTCTCCTTAATGGGGTATGATACATATGATAAAAAGGTTACTTTCAGAAAAGGATGTTTTTGTCCCCATTGGAGATTTTTAATTTATACTTTTCTACATTGCCTAAGTCCTAAGAAAACTTCTTATGAACAATTCAGTTCAACAATGGCTTACCCTTTGGTTTGCTTAGCCACAAATAGGACTTTCAATTTTTCAAAGTTAATTTTTAATAGTATGAAAGGCAATGTAAAGAGTTTTTATAAATTTTTGATGTATCCAAGGTTTGTGCAAGCAGTGATAAATGAATTTCCACTACAACCCCACAAAAGAGTTTATAAAACCCTCTGTCTTAAGCCAAAATTTTTTCAAAATATGAATAAGGCTTTAGATGGATGAAATGGGGAATTTAAACCACTTTTTCCTGAAATGCTTTCAAAGATAACACAGGTACGGGGTGAAGATGCAACAATCCCAGTTGTATCCCAACACACACCCACTATTGTTGTTCCACCTATCCAATACACCCCTCAAGTTACTCACACTTATGAGAGGAGGCAAAAACAGCCACCTCCTCCCATCACAACATTGCATGATTCTGAACCTTTTGGTTTAGGAACAAGCAGTGGTGGTTCTAGGCTTCAATCTAGTCCAACTAGAGAAGAGTCTGAACCAATGCCCTATGATTCACCTCTCCCAACAGGTCACACAGTTGGAGGTGTTGAGGGTAGTGAGCAACATACTGAATTGATGGAACTTTGTACCAAGTTAGTCAAGCAGGTTCAAGCTCTGGAGAAAGATCTGGCACAGACAAAGAAACAACATGCCACAGAGCTTAATGCTTTGAAAGCTGAGATTCAGACTTTGAAGGAAGAAGTGCAGGGGTTAAAGAAGCAAAGATCTGCCACACTTGTGTTCTCATCCCCATCTACTCCTCATGATGATGATTTTGCTACATCAGATGATGATATGGGTGATTCTTCCAAACAGGGGAGGAAAACTGATGCTACACTTAAGGGGAGGAAGCTAGATTTTGATATTGATATGGATTTTGATGACTAGGATGATGAACAAGAAAAGAATGATGAAGCAGTGGAAACTCAAGAAGAAGCAGTGGACACTGTTGATGTTGAATTTAAAAGAAGAAGGCAGGAAAAAGGGAAAGTTCATGTTTTTGAAGAATCAACTGAGCAACCAAGAAAGATCTCCAAAAGTGAACAAGCTCAGATTGATATGGATTATGAATTGGCAAGAAAGAGTGAAGAAGAGGATGTTGCAAGATTCATGGAAAAACAAAGACTTCAAAAACAGATGGAACCTGAAGAAAATATTGTTCCAATTCCAAACACTGAAGAAGGTGCTTATGAGTATACTAATGAAGAAATTGAGCAAATGATTGTTTCTGATCCAGTGATAAAGAAGAAAGCTATTGAGCTTGTTGCTGATGAAAGCCTAACAGCTGAACAAAGATCAGCTCAACTAGCTGATTTCATAAATATGAAGAACAATCAGGCATTTGATTCCATGGTGGATACTATAAAGAAGAATCAGAAGAAGCCAAGACAACCATCTCAGGCTCAAGTAAATCATGGAATGAAGAAGTACTTATGCCATGTTGGTGGATGGAAAATGAATCAGCTCAAAGGAAAGTCTTATGAAGAAATCCAAAGATTATACTTTCAAGAATACAGAAGAGACAAGGATTTCCTTCCTATGTTTGGGGTCCTATTCTCGTATCAATTGGATCTTAATGCTTGAGACTTGCGCACTAAGAAAGCAAATAACACCGTTAGGCTTATCGTGGGATTGTCTCCCATGATTATCCTCCGGCGTGAGAGTAAGTAATCAGTTTTAGGGTTATAGTTAAGAATTAGGGTTATTAGATGATACCTCAATGAGGGCCGAGATGCCCTTTATATACACACGGAATCCTTATTGGTTTCGTGTTCCTTACTCTTCGGCGTATTCCCAATTAATGCGGTCCTTGATCCTTATCCCATAAATAAGAGATCACATATCTATACCATAAATAATAATTACGGATTTGGGCCTTTGTAAGCCCAAATCTTGACCACGATAGCCCATGCGTGATGGGCTAGGTATTAGTAGTGTCCATTACTCGGGTTCGTGACCCGAGTGCGGACTATACGTCATCATGTCCCCCCAGTCTAGTATGTGCAGGGTGCAACCGCGTATGCTAGACAAACAACTGTAGCGGAAAACTATCCAGAATGCGTGGTGGGGAATCCTCAAGTATTTCCCGCTAAAAAGAAATATACGGTGTATCCAGTCCAAATTAGTCACAGGTATCCCTCGGAAATCATGAGGAGGTGGGTGAAAAAGTGTTGTACCTGTTGATCTCCCAGCCACACGATTAGAGTTAGTGGGATCCATATGTCAAGCATCCAAGACTATGGATAACCCTATATAAAGGGCATCTCCCTTTTCACTGTGATTATCACAGTAAAACTCCATTTCCGCCATTGTTGAATTCTTGAATACTCTACTCAAGAAATCTACTTTATAGTAAGGTAATAGCGTGTACGCTTCTGAAATTATCAAATATTAAGAATGGTTCTCAAGTTATCTGATTTTACCTCCGATGTAACTGAGGATGAACTGCGTGAGTTCACCTCGGATTACTATATCCCCCTCACGTTGCACCCGGTAGTACCGGTGGCGACTGCATCTATGGTTGATTTCCCTGAGGGAAAGGTAGGGGTATACACGCGCTTTTCCAAATTTGCGAATCAACGCGTGCCCATTTCACTATTCTTGTGTGATGTACTCAATTATTATCGTCTTCATATATCCCAGTTGCATTGTATAGGCGCAGCGAAAATAACCAATTTTGATGTAAACTATCGTTTTCTAGCAATTAACCCGACCATCAATCTCTTCTGTGCGTTTTATCACACAACATGGTCAAACGGGTGGGTATCCTTTTCCAAGCGCGCAGGGCGCCTTCAATGCTACACGGAAAAGCTAGACGCACTTAGGAATTGGAGGGAGAGGTTTTTCTGGATTGATAATATAGTGTTCCCTTGGGCCTTTGAGTTCTATACCCAGGGGACGTTACCAAAGGATGAGCGCCCAAACCCCGGGACGTACAACGCGGATGACGCGGAGATAATAAATGCCAACCACATCCCCATCAACTCCTACCCAGAAGAGTTTTTGGTGCATATGGGGATCGGTCGCAACTACTTCCAAGGCGCTGACAAGGTGCCAAATTTTCTGGATGAGGACAACCGGGGTGGGTGCTTGTCCTTCCTTTCCTTCGCATCTGTAGTGTAAGCACTCTCTTGTATTGAAACTTTATGTAACTCTGTTTTGTTTGTTGTTTGTTGTTCGTTGCGTAGAGATGGATCTGTTCAGCGTGGTGAAGCTAGCGAGGCCCACACAGGTAACCGTGGGGGTGCGCCCTTTGAGAGATGGTGAGACACCAATTTTGGAGGCCACAGCAGGGCGCACGATGGAGTATGTACAGGAGGAACCGACAAATGTCTCCCCACCACTATTGGAGGTGACCCCAGTGCGCAGTGTTCCATCTCAGAGGGTGTCATCCCCAGAGCTCTCGCGCATGGATTCTTCAGAGGGTATAGGTATCATGAAGGCTGATAGTGAGCAGGAAGAGGCGAGCCAAGGAGTGAAGTGCAAGAAAGCTTCTGGCGATGGTGGCGCTGGCACATCCAAGCGGAGACGCCATATTATTATTGTGGATGTGTCGTCAGAGGAGGATGCGTCGCTATCCATTAATGCGTGGGAGACAGCTGAAAATCCTTCCCCCAAGTAAGTAATGAGACCTATGCCTCGTTTTTTTTGTATCCTCGATTGATATAATAACCTTGAATCCTTGTCATTTGCGTGCAGTGATGAAGCTGCAGGGGGTGATGCAGCGCATACTGGGAAATCGCCACCTGAGGCGAGTCTCCCTAAGATGGATGAGCCTTCGAAGGCATGTGAGGATATGCCTGCAGAGCAGCTGATAGAGGATCTTAGCTTGGCTGCTGCGCATCAGGCCGCGTTGGTTGCTCAGCTTAAGGCTAAGTATGCTGGTGAAGGGAGCAGCAATGCGCAGAAAGATGAAGAGATTGCGCTACTGAAGGCGCAGTTGGCTAGTGCTCATGCTGCAGTAGAGTCAACAAATGCGTACGCCAAGAAGCTCGCTGATAAGAGAATGTCACTACTTGCCCAAGCCAGCCAAGAGCGTCCTGCCTTTGATCAGTACAAGTCCACTTACTTATGGGGGCTGAAATACAAGGAGCAGAACAAGAGCAAACACTTCTCTCAATTAGATAAGTTTCGCAAGACTGTGGAAAATGCGCTGGAGAAGCAGGAGGGTAAGCTGCGCAAGCTCAGTATAGAGTATGATGAAGAGCTATACCCACACTTGGTATCCTCCATTGCTGAGCACAGGTAGCATTTGAAGCCTTTGATTCCTTTGAATCCCATCGTATTTTTCAAACTTGCAGCATTTAATTCCTTTGAAATTATTGTCTATAATACAATGGGAATGGTGTTTTATTCACAGGTGGCTAATCAGCCATGGTCTTCGTCTGGCTGCTATGAGCACTTTAGAGTCCCAAGAAGTTATAGAAGCATTTGGGAATGTTGTTCAATGCGCCTTGGCACGTGGCAAGGCGGAAGCTGTAGAGGTGCTGCACGAGAGCCAAATGTTGACGGTGCCCATCGCGGAAGTGCCAGGTTACAATGGTGATGCCTACATTGAGCTTGTTGCTGCTATGGAGAAAATGAAGCTGTTAGAGCTTCCTCATGTTGCTCAACTGGAGCGCGACCAATACTACCCCATAGGTGTTATCATGGAGGGGTTGACCTTGGCGAGGCACACAGCAGAGGGCGCTGAGGCACAACTTGATTACTTCCTTAAGCCTGATGTATCGCAGCTGCAGGTACCTGTCTTTGTACGTCCGTGTGACATTCTCAACCCTTTTGCCCTTGAGAAGGAGATCCCTTTGAAGGAATCCTTAGAAGCCCATGCCATGAGGCTTGCTAAGAAGAAGGGTGTGAAGGGGAAAACCACCCTTTGTATTCTAGGTGTAGCGCATATCCCGGGGTCTGATGGAGTACCTGTTAGTGTGGCGACGGTGTCACCCAGGGATATTGATCTGCTGAAGAAGCTTAAGGAAGCTGGGAGGGATGTGCACCGGGTTGGCAGCTCAAAGCTTGAGTGTTCCCATAGTATGTAGGTTGTTTTGTAATAGATTGACATTTTTGTTGCACATATGCATTGTTAAATCTATGTTTTGTATAAACTCGTAGTCTATAATAAAATGTTTATTTGAAGGTGTAATTTGTATGCATGAAGTTTGTACTTAGTTATTTTGCCTTTATGTAAAGGACATCCATGTTATCTCCAAGAATCAATCTCCTATCCAAACGTACTTAAAAAAGATTGCAGAATCTATAATCACTTATAGTTATATATGAAGTCCATAACTTAATATATATGCGAATATAAAATTCATAAGTGTATGGGTTAACTTGCAGCGTACTGCAAATACCATATAAAGGAATCAAGAGTCTTGACTCCTAATTTGTTAAACGTGCACAGTGTGCATTGTTGCGTATCCGTCGTGGGATTCACATTGAACTTACTCCAACGTCTTGAGAGTAAGGTGTTAAACAAGGATGCGTGATCCAATGTTGATGGGTTTGCAACCCTCTTACTCAACGAGTTGTTTAGTAGGTTTACTCATCCTTTTACCATCTTGGGTTGTAATAAATGCATGCGCACCATGTAGGCAAAAAGATAATATTGAGATATAAATAAGATGTAAACAATAAAGTTAAATGTGTCGTGGAGTTAGCTAGAAACCGCGATATTTGATTAATTCTTGCAAGTTTTTGGAAAAAGAAAAAACATTTGCCTAAACAAAACAAAATGTAAATACACAGACATTTATTGAGCACTTAGTAAAGTGCGGAGGTGTCTGTACATGGGCCATAGCCTTTCCTAAAGATAGCATCTCTTGAGATTGCAAATATTCCATGTGCGTTGTAGCTCACGGCCATCCATATCTCGCAGCTTGTATGCGCCTTTTCCTAGTGCTTCTGTGACCTCATAGGGTCCTTCCCACTTTGGTCCAAGTTTTCCTGTATCTTCTGCGTGGCTTGCATCATTAGTGCGATATACAAAGTCGCTTGGTCTGAATGAGGTGCTTCTGACTTTAGCATCATAGTATCCCTTCATCTTTGACTTAGCTCTTGCCTCACATATAGCTGCACGTTCGCGCCTTTCTTCCAATAGATCCAAGTCTATACGTCGCTCGTTGTCATTGGTTGTGACATTAAATTCCGCCGTACGAATAGTTGGCATCCCAATTTCAGCTGGTATGACAGCTTCTGTCCCATAGACAAGAGAGAAGGGTGTGTCTCCAGTGCTAACTTTGATTATCGTGTGGTGCGCCCATAAGACGTGCGACAATTCATCCACCCATCTTCCTTTGTGTTTGTCAAGACGCGCTTTAATTCCTTCGCCCAGACTACGATTCGCGCGCTCAACCAAATCATTGGTTTGTGGGTGCTTAACTGATGCGAAGTGTTGTGTAATATTTAGTTGCGCGCACCAGTCTTTGAACGGGGTATCACAGAATTGTTTTCCGTTGTCCAAAATGATTTCTACAGGTAGTCCAAAGCGGCATACAATGTTTTCCCAAACAAATTGTTTTACCTGGTTACCTGTGATTGTTGCCACTGCTTTTGCCTCAATCCACTTAGTGAAGTAGTCTATAGCCACAATAAGAAATTTCAGTCCCCTAGCTGCAACAGGGAAGGGGCCTGCAATATCGATACCCGACTTATAGAATGGCCATGGTGAAGTTATAGGCGTTAGATCTCATTGTGGTTGGCGTGGGATGGGTCTATGGACTTGGCAGTCGCTACATTTCTTTATCATGTCCCGCGCATCGCGATGCATAGTAGGCCAATAGTATCCTGACCGCAAGGCTCGTGCTACAACGGACCGTGGTCCTGAGTGCATACTGCATGAACCGGCGTGGATCTCTCGGAGTACATAGTCTGCCTGAAGAGGTCCAACGCACCGAAGCCATGGTTGTAGAAATGAACGTCGATATAGGACACCATCTCGAAGTTCAAACCTCTGCGCTGTGCGCCGTATCCGTCGAGCGTCCTTCTGCTCATGGGGTAATATACCCTTGCTTATGAATTCGATGATAGGGGTCATCCATGTAGGATCCTGCTCTTCAATCACCGTGGATATCGCCATCTCCAAGATGGATTTGTTTTTCAGGGTCTCCATAAGTACTTGTTTTGACAGGTGCACAAAGCTTGTAGATGTGATCTTGCTTAGTGCATCCGCTTTCCTATTTTCTCCTCTAGGAACTTGTTTAATGGTGAACCTTTCAAAACCCTGGATTAGGGACTTTGTCTTGTCGAGGTATTGGACCATGTTATCCTCTCTAGCCGCATATTCGCCCAACACATGATTGGCTACTAATCGGGAACCGACATTTGCTTCTAGGTTGCATATACCCATTCGAGTTGCAATGCGTAATCCAGCAATTAGGGCTTCATACTCTGCCTCGTTGTTCATGGCTGTGAATTCAAAACGCAGTGTGTAAGTGAATTCCATTCCTTCTGGGCTGGTGAGGATAAGGCCTGCGCCTGACCCGTCCACGCATGAAGATCCTTCCGTGAATAGGACCCATGGTTCTTGTAGTTCTACATCGCTTCTTGAAGGTGGAGCATCAGTATCTGGTTTCTCAATGATGAAGTCTGCTAGTATCTGCCCCTTAACCGCATTGCGTGGTCTATAAGAGATGTTATGCTCACTTAGCAACACGCTCCATTTTTGTAATCGCCCCGATGCGTCGGGTTTGGAGATAACTTTCTTGATAGGTTGGTCCGTGATTACTGCTATTGGGTGTGCTTGAAAGTATCTGCGCAGTCTTTTAGCTGTGAATACTAACGCCAGGACCAATTTTTCCATTGCGGTATAGTTAATCTCTTTCTTCTTGAGTGCTTTGCTTACAAAATATACCGGTTTTTGTACGGAGTTCCTATCTATCAATAGCACTGCACTGACTGCTCCATGAGTTGCAGACAAGTACATAATCAACTCTTCCCCTGGTCGGGGTGCGACTAGTGTAAGAAGCGCTGCTATATGTTGCTTAAGCTGTTGAAAGGCTTCTTCTGCTTCCACAGTCCAACGAAAGTCTCCCTTTTTTGTACACTTCGTGAGTGTTTTAAAGAGAGGAAGTGACTTATCCACTGATTTGGACAGGAATCTATTCAACCCGGTTAGTTTTCCATTCAGGGACTGGACTTCTTTCAATGTGCGTGGCGAAGGGAGTTGGATGACAGCCTTTGTTTTTTCTGGGCATGGCTTAATGCCATCAGGCTCTATCAAGTATCTGAGGAACATGCCTTCTGTAGTGCCAAAAGTGCATTTCTTAGGATTTAACTTCATGTTGATCTTTCTCAGCGTCCTGAATGTTTCTTCAATGTCGCGTACCAACTCTTCTTCGGTATGGCTCTTTATGACAAGGTCGTCAACATAGACCTCCAGGTTGCGGCCCACTTGCTTTTCAAATGCATTATCTACTAATCGCTGGTAAGTGGCGCCTGCATTTTTTAAGCCAAAGGGCATTTTTGTGTAGCAATAGACACCCTGGCTTGTGTGGAAGGCAGTTTTTTCCTCGTCTTCTTTAGCCATTTGGATTTGATGGTACCCTTTGTATATGTCTAGGAAGCATTTAAAGGGGTATCCGCACAAGGATTCTATCTTCCAGTCTATCTCTGGTAGCGGGTAGCAATCTTGTGGACATGCTTTGTTGAGATCAGTGAAATCCACGCACATCCTCCAGCTACCATCACTCTTTTTTACCATCACTGTATTGGAGATCCAGTCATGGTAATAGACCTCTCGCATGATGCCTGCGTCCAAAAGCTTGTGTACTTCCTCTAGAATGGCTTTTGTGCGCTCTGGAGCCTGGCCGCGCTTTTTCTGCCGTACTTGAGGGTATCCTTGTCGGATTTTCAACTTGTGTTTTGTAATCGATCGTAGCACGCCAGTCATGTGCTTTGGTTCCCATGCGAAGATATCTAGATTCCTTTGCAAGAGTGCCCACACGGCCGCTCTGCCTTTGTCAGACAGTGATCCCCCAATCGATACCTCTTGCTCCAGGTAATCAGGATGAATTGCGACCTTCAAGTTTGATACTTTAACTGCGTATTGTTCTAGAGTGCGTGTCGTCTCACATGTAACCGTGTTGCACTCTCTAGGTGGTACAGTGGTATTGTAGAGGGTAACAATGCCTCCTTCTACTGGTAATTTGAGCATCCCATGTGCTGTGGATGGTACCTCACGCATGGCTAATATTCCT
This sequence comes from Artemisia argyi, assembly GCA_030686995.1. Lineage (NCBI taxonomy): Eukaryota > Viridiplantae > Streptophyta > Magnoliopsida > Asterales > Asteraceae > Artemisia > Artemisia argyi. Next base: position 87,404,228 of record CM060694.1, on the reverse strand, counting down.
GGTCTTCCAATAATGCCATTGTATGGCGAAGGAGATCTGATCACCATAAAATTCATCTAGGCCGCCGTGGAGTGTTGCTTATCACCAACGACCACAAGTAATCGTATTTGCCCCATGGGCCATATCTTTTCTCCTGTAAAGCCAGTCAACGACGTCGTGGCCGGGATTAACTGACTTCGTATCTCAGGTCACAACCTTTTGAAACAGTGTTCGTACATTATGTCTGCGGATGCTCCTCCATCAACATACATGCAGTGGATATCGTGAACCCCCGTATTTATCTCGATGGTGAGTGGTTCCGCTACTGCATTGTCCGTAGCCAGAGTGGGAAAAGAGATTTCGCTCCCATAAGAGAACTTTTGGCTGACCTTTTTCCTAGTCTTTCGCTGCCATGATTGTATCATGTAGATGGTGTCAGCCTTGTCTTTAAGTGTTTCTTTCTTGCTCCCGCTCTTCTGTTTGTCTTTTCCATCCTTGATTTTCTTGACCAAGTGATCCAATTTGCCTTCTTTTACTAATTTATCAATTAGTTGGCGCAATTGGACACACTCATTGGTGGTGTGGCCCTTTTGTCCATGATATTCACAGTATCCGTTCCCTACGCGCCGATCCTCTGGGGTGCGCATTGGTGGGGGTTTTGGGAAGTTCGCACCTTCTGTCATAAATATCTCCCTTGGAGTCTTCGTTAATGGGGTATATTTGTCATTATCTCGTCCACTCCCCTGATTGCGGTAGCTTTTGTTACGGTTGCTACTCTGGTCATTGGATTGTCTCCTAGGTTGTTCTTGTGACCTATGATTTGAGTAGCCTTTCTTGCTATCCGCAGCGGCTGCTTCTCCTTGGATAAAGGACCTTGTGTGCTTCATAAGTTCATCAAAGGTTTGTGGAACTTTATCATTTAACCTTCTGATAAGTTCTGGGTTATTGATCCCATTCATAAACCCTGAGATCTTTAGTATTTCGGGGCATGTCTTGACGTGTATGCATTCGTCCTTATAGCGCTCCACATAAGCGCTTGTGGATTCCCCTTGGCGTTGTTTTACCCTAGCAAGTTCGACAGGGTTCTTGGCGTACTTCTTCCTTTGAGTAAAGTTCAAGCGAAACACCTTTTGCAACTCTTCAAACCCATCTATGCTTCTTCGTGGCAGCTTACTAAACCAGGTTGGCGCATTCCCCACCAATGTAGAATTAAACATGTGGCACCACACAGGTTGTGGCCAATTTTTTTATGGTGGCGGCTGATTCAAAAATTTTTAGGTGGTCATCAGGATCACCCGTCCTATCATAAGTTTTAACATTAGCGGGCATGCGTCTTCTTTTATCTTCGGAAAAATCGCTGATGCGCCGAGTGAATGCGTCAACCTTTTGGCGGCGCTAGGGACGGGACATATCTTCGTCCTCCTCATCGCGATATCTTCTCTTAGACTTCCAGTGTCCTGTTTCTTTGTCCTTGTTGTCCGAGGAGTCACTTGAGGATGAGCTTACCCTTTTGTGGCGCTTGCGCCGACTTCCCTCAGAATCCGAGCTTGAAGGGCTTTCGCTTGGGGAGCGTTGTCGCCCATGTCTATCATGAACTCTTCGACTGCTAAACCTTGGAGGGCTTTCGCTTGGTGAGCACTGTCGTCCAAGTCTATCATGAACCCTGCGACTACCAAGCCTAGCGTGGACATTGGTATGCCTTCAATCGTCTTCGTACTCCTCCAGGTATTGCAAGTCAGCTGCTTCATCATCCACAACTTTCTTTCCGACCATAGTGAACACTGGGAGTCAGCGATTATCCTTCTCGCGCCTCTCCTTTTGGTGGCGCGGTGGGGATGCTTCATACTCAAGGCTAAAGTTGAGCCGGGCTTGCAGGCTCTGACTTGACCTCCTTTTCGCTTCCTCTTGCATAAGGGCAGCCAAGGTTTCGTAGTTTTGAGACACAAAATCACTTGGTGATAGTTCAGGCGCGACTCGTTCTAGCGCGAGGATATCTGTTTCCATATTAGGAACCTTGTCTCGGTTCTGGCACCGTTTGGTGGGGGTGGTCAAAGGAGTGCATTGTAGATCTTCCGCGCTAGTGGTTATCGTGGTGGCCTGGGTAGTCCCTGTGGGCAGTTTTACCGTTGGAAAGATCAGATCTGGGCCTAACCCTTGGTGCCTGGGCGCACTGGTTGTTCCAGAGGCCTGCTTAGAGGTTGTATCACTTTGCTTCTTCTTCCCCTGTGGGTCACCATATGTTTTCTTCATCTACGGAGTCCGCTGGCTTACGTTTCCGTGTTTCGTCATTCTAGTTCTTAGTGGAGTTCTTAGTGTAGGGTCCCACGAATGGCGCCACTTGTTGATACAAAAGTTGGGCTTTCCTTGTTTGGGTTCCTGTTCTCGTATCAATTGGATCTTAATGCTTGAGACCTGCACACTAAGAAAGCAAATAACACCATTAGGCTTATCGTGGGATTGTCTCCCACGATTATCCTCCGGCGTGAGAGTAAGTAATCGGTTTTAGGGTTATAGTGGAGAATTAGGGTTATTAGATGATACCTCAATGAGGGCCGAGATGCCCTTTATATACACACGGAATCCTTATTGGTTTTGTGTTCCTTACTGTTCGGCATATTCCCAATTTAATGCGGTCCTTGATCCTTATCCCATAAATAAGAGATCACATATCTAGACCATAAATAATAATTACAGATTTGGGCCTTTGTAAGCCCAAATCTTGACCACGATAGCCCATGCGTGATGGGCTAGGTATTAGTAGTGTCCATTACTTGGGTTCGTGACCCGAGTGCGGACTATACGTCATCAATCAGGCATTTGATTCCATGGTGGATACTATAAAGAAGAATCAGAAGAAGCCGAGACAACCATCTCAGGCTCAAGTAAATCATGGAATGAAGAAGTACTTATGCCATGTTGGTGGATGGAAAATGAATCAGCTCAAAGGAAAGTCTTATGAAGAAATCCAAAGATTATACTATCAAGAATACAGAAGAGACAAGGATTTCCTTCCTATGCACTCAGAAGTAGAGGCTCAGAGGTACAAAAGATCAGGAGTAAACATTGAACCTAAAGATGTTAAAAGATCCAAAACTCAGGAGTCATCTCAAGCTGTTAAAGAAGATGAGAAATTAACTGAAGAAAAATTTTCCAAAATGATCTCTATTGAAACTGATGTATTGAATGTAGAGCCTTTACAATCAAAACATCCAATTGTAGGTTGGGAGTTGTTTTCTGATGAATTTGGAGATGCATGGAAAATCATCAGAATTGATGGCATAACAAGTATCTGCAGAAATTTTGAAGACCTTGTCACATCATGTGATAGGGAAGACTTGGATACTTTATGGAGAATAATCCAAGAACAGTTCAAGAAGGATGAACTTGTTGATGTCAAAGCCAAAGAGTTATGGGTTCAATTTAGAAGACTTTATGAACCTGATGCATCTGATAGACATTGGAGATTTGAAGCAGACAACTTAACTACATTATGGAAATTCTATGATTCAAGTTTTGTGCATCATATGTCTACACAAGCTGGTGTTGATGTGTTTATGTTAGCTAAGAAAGAATATCCATTAAGAGCAGGTATTCTTACAATTATGATATCTGTGAAGTTAAGATGCTGGTAAAGGAATGAAGTCATAGAAGATCTGCTACAAAGGATATATGATCAGGGTGTCAAAGCTGATAAAGAGTTGAGGAGAAGGAGTTAAGTGTTTGGAAGAATCCCATCAACCTAGAAACTTGATGATTTGCATAGAAATCATAAGTTTAGGGGAGGATTGTTGGGAATTATACTAACAGTTACCACTGATAAGCATGGAGATAACCACTGTTGAAGAATGCATTAGCAGTGGAAACTCATTACCACTGCTAGTACATATTATTACCACTGCTGCAGGATAATTGTTAGGAAACATGTATTTAGATAAGTATAGAAAAGATCTTGTGTATATTTTATTATTCTCAGTTTATACTTATCTTGTAAAGGACTCCTTGTGTCCTATAAAAGGAGGTCCTAGGTTTAGGTTTATATACGTATCAAAGTAGAGAGCTTCAAGGTGTAACCCTAGTGATAAGCTAGATCACTCGTATTATTATTCTTAATAATATTAGAGCTAAACGTTTTGTTAATATTCTGTGTTTATACAACTGTTCTCATTCATATACAACTCACAAACAAACATACAAACTAACCTTCTAAGTATTAATAAGTATATTCCGCATACTTGTTAGTATCATTCAAAGTATCACTATAACACAAGTCGTGTGTGTAGATCCATCAGGGAACATTTGTCAAACCGCTGTTTGTTAGAATTATACAATCAAAGTACACATATAGCGGAAGCTAGGATCAAGAATAACACATACAAAGATTAACTAAAACATAAATTGGAACGTACCTTTTAGCACTTCAATTAAATCTTGATCATGTGATGAACCCTAATTAGGGTTAATAAGGATCAATGATTAACCCCTTACCGTTTTGTTAATCGATCCAAGATGTAAACAATAATGTATTTACACCACGTTCTTGTACACACGTACTAATAGCGATTCGATGTGAATGCTAGTTCTTGAATCACAAATAAAGCACAAAGCAATGTTTAGCTTCAATAAACGATCAAACAACGAAACATGATTTACTTGGTTTTGATCAAATCCCATAAGGATATAAAATACCGATTGTCTGACAAGGATAAAAGGAATAACACTTTACATACAAAGTGTTACGTATAGATGTGCATGTGATAAATAAAACCATGCAATCTATATTCATTCATGCATCATGAATACACCATACAATTATAGTATTCATTATTTATTCATAAGTAATAGCAGTGCATGTGTCAGACGAGATTTAGGGATAATATATTTTGTGTCATTTTTTTTTTCTGGTTCTAGTATATTGAGAATGAGACCTAAGATGTGTTTATATAGCATCTAATCTTGTCCAACAAGTCATTGCTAACACCTCCTTAAGTTCCAAAACTCGACACTCAACCCCCTCCATTTTCCTTGTTCGACTCTATAAATATTTGTGATTTAATAATTAAAAATAACTATTTATATATTAATTATTTAACATCGATTCTCATACGCAAAGTGTGCAATCCCGTGGTCTCGAGTTCGATTCTAGTCATACGAATATTAATATTTATCCACAAACTCTAACAGCTCCCACTTGGATATCTATTAATAGTGTAATGACATTGGTTAGCGTCTAGCAACACGCCAATGCCCCTAGACCAACTCGAGCTAGGTTTCCTGGAAAAACCTTTAATGATTCATCATTATTATTATCCTTTTGTTTCTAATACCACGTTAATAAAGATATGGATCTGAGTCATTCTTTAATTAACAATTCTGTTTCTCGTTGTTTATAATTGAGCAAGATTACCAAAACATCTGAACGTATTCCAGATAGACTTTGGGCGTGCGCACGCACATCTTGTCAACCCTACGAGGGGCCCAGCAGTATTAAACTTCAAAACAAATTTGAAGGAACAAATTCTTTCTTGACTACAAGAATCACCCATGAACTTTGCAACACTTCTGAAAACACCCCTTATAACTCCCTGTTACGGTGAGCGGTAGATTGCTTCACAAAAATGCACTACATCCATGACTCTTATCTGGTATCTCAAGTCTGAGGATAACAAATTCATGATTTACTTACTGACAAGATCCATAAAGTAAAATCATGTAGTTGGGATAAGTCCTATATTCAATTCATCGAATATCATGTGAAATTGGTATGTCAACGCATCAATATACTTTCAAGTATATTCTTAACCAATACTCAGATTTGTCTTAGTTTAATGATATTCCCATATCATTAATCGACAATGGACAATTTAGAATAATATTAGTTATTCATGGATTTTAAACATGCAAATATAGGACACAATATATTATTAATGAAAACAAACGTACTAAGTACTTTAATTCATTATAAATAATAATTGCTTAATGTCCTTTATCCAAATACCAAAATAGATCAATGCATGATTATACTAGTTAATGAATTTTCCTCAAGTAATAACTTGAAGACAATTATGCCTCAAGTAATGACAATCATACTTGTTGACAAGGCATTATTTCATCTAACTATGATCTATCCGAATTTTGAGAATACTTCTTTCAAGAATTCAATAATTAAAATTCTTGTATGTGTAAATCCAACTATCTTGATATAGCCACATAATTTTTCATAAATAGTGTGATATCCTCAATCACCAACTTATGGAAATCAAACTTTCAAACCTTTTAAAGTTTAAAGTATTCTAATTCTTTAATGTTTAATGCAACTATGCTCTTAGTTAAGCACAACTAGTTCTCATGAAATCCTTCATGATTAGTTATTGAGTGTCATCTCAATTAAACCAGCATCATTGTATATTAAACACAATATGCTCTTTAAAATTTTCGTAAACTTAATATCCATAGTGTAATGTTTAGGAGCTATTCCAGGTTGAGGATCATTATTCTAATTTCAAACATTTTCCATTAGAATATCTATTACAAAAGTTATATAATAACTTTTAATTGGATATCAAATATTGTCAAATCATTAAGCACTTAAGCATGATACAGCAATAATATGATGCACATGAAAATCTTTCAGTCAAACTTAGATTTTATTCATGTTTGATCTTTACAAATATGTATATCCATTTAGTCTTCCAAAATGATATATCATATTCTATTTAGAATTTTATTTACCGCACTTGTTCGTTTAATAATAAACTTTAGTTTCAAGGTTGTATGTTTTATTTCCTAAATCTTTCAAGTAAAGTTTCATTCCAAATTAAGTCTAACCTTTTACTTATACGGAATGTTACTCTAAAATATATATGATTTAGTAAATCAAACATAATACTCCCACTAGCTTTCAGGAATACTTAGAAATTATCTTATTTCAATTATAAACCAATTCATGGATATAATAATTAAAATAAGAGCAATTTCCTAGATGCATGCATTTATCCATTCATGGATTATTGCACTTTGTACACTACCAAAGATTTACTTGAATTTATAAACTCCTTTGATTACTTATCGTCCTCACTTAAGTAATCATTCAAGAAAGAGTTTTGATATTTCATTGTCAAATTTCATATTCATGAAATTTAAGTATGATAATTACCATCTTTGTATCTTTAATGTGTTTTAGGAAAGAGTATTCAATCATAGTTAATTGCTTAAGTATGATTAATAATCTTGTCATAAGACATGCATTAAGATATGTGTACAATTTTTGTCCATATGATTTCTACACAAAGATTTAAACCTCTATGGTTACTTATCTTTGAATAAACTCATCTTCATTCTCTAACCGTTAAGAATTAAGATAAATCAAATTTAAAATTTGAATATCTTTATGAACAACATCTCCAACATTCATAATATGAATAATTTACCCAATTCATTATTTTGGTAATACTACATCATATAATTGTCAGCATATTAATTAAATATCTGAGATATCCAAGTGGATCTATGAATGATAATTCCATCATCTTGAGGTTTATCATTTACATGATAAGTCTCATCATGATTTTCACTAGTGTGTATTTAGAAGATTATGTATCTTGTAATTTAAACTCCCACTTGCCTTTAGTAATATATAGACTATCTATAAATACTTGGCAATTAGAGCAACAATCCAATTTTCTCTTTCAGGATATTACAAATACATGTTGACAGTTTCTCATATTCTTTTGTTAATAACCTACACTTAAGTAGCTTAACAAATTGAGAACTTCAATTTAAGACTTAATGTGATTCATCACATCTCATAATGTCTTATTAATCTTCTAGGAGTCTAATTGAGTATATTCATTACATACTCAATTTTCTAACCTTGATAACTTTCGGAAGAAAAGAAGTCATAGTTATCTTTAATCAAACTTCTAACAAGAGTTTGATTTCCCTAACTCAACATATCATTATATTTTGGTATTTAAATTATAATAAATATTGTAAGAGGATCTAACAATATATATAAGATAATTATATTCCTTTTGGCATACCTATTTACCAACTAAGTCAACTTAATGGTATAATAGTATTTCCAAATTGCATGATTTTTATATAACACAAGTACTTTTGACCAAGTCACTTCTTGTTCATGTCTCTACAAAACATGAACATGTTATATTCCCACTTTCCGTTATTAATCATTGACCATCTCAATAACTTATTGTATATGTCTTAATTAAAAGACCATAACAAGCTAACGTCTTACTTTATTATAAGTCTTGTAATACTTAAAAGACTTCATGTTTATAAATATACAATAATGTATAAACATGTATAATTAAAGTAATCATGAACACCATTCTTGGTTTCATTAATATTTTCAAGTTAACACACTACTTCATTTTTATTTATGTCATTCTTAGAATACATAATTATTGAAGTAGTATTGTTATTGACACATGTTCTAATAGATGTCTAATTTAGAAACTGTAAATTATCCATGTTGGTCTCACGCATACATGGAAATTCACCTTGTTGTTAATATTTAGCCCGCGTCTCACGTTTACTAAATTTCAACACCAAGTGTTTCTTAGATTAGATTTATATAAATCATATTAGAACTATAGTCTCTTACTTTGCAGTTAAGAGAATCCATTAAATCATATTCTTATGTGTTGTACCTTGCACACAATGTAGATTTCTCCCACTTGTGCATGGAACAACATCATGTACCATATGAACAACACGTACGCGTTTGTTAATGTGAACAATATGATTTGTGTCATTAGTATAACTACTAGATATAGAGTTTACTCAATCAATCAAGGAAACGCACATGACTATCCTTGAAAATATTAGTGCCTATATTTGGAAAGTATTTATCTTGAGATGTTCAAAGATAAAGTAGAGTATTACCAAGATAACAATCATTGTGACTCCTACTGAATTAGAGATCATTACTATGATTCCTTATTCAGTAATACACACATAATATTCCCACTGAATTCGACAACATTGTAAATGTTTATTAATCCAGTGAAAAGAAAAAGTGTGCTATTCACTTTCCTACATCTTTTAGAAAACCCATTCGTAACAATTAATTAGGTACTAAAAGAATATATTCTTCTACATAAATGTGATTCATCACATTCCAAACTATTAACTTGAAAAAGTGAGCATACAATTTCTTCCTTAATTAGGTCTACCATTCCAACAATTGAATGTAGTACCTTTAAATGGTCAAAGCAAAACAACTAGATGAAATAATCTAATTTGTCTTTTACCATTTTGCAGTAACAAGTCTAGTTTCTTATTAAATAACTCATAAAGTGCAAATTATCATAACTATTAACATTTGCTTCGAGTTATGTATTAGAACACAGACTATTCTAACTTTCCTATTATACCTTTCTCATTCATGAAAAGGAATAGGATTAAGTCTCACACTTCTCCTAATGGAAAGAAGACTAGGTTTATTCTTTTAGTAAAATTGACTCTAACCAAAAACCCATATGGGTGTAGATCAATTTATATGTTAAAAGAATAACTTACGTTTACGGTTTAATGTTGCATTAAAACATTTAAAAGAATTTACAAAATTCAATTTTTAGTATTTTCGATAATTCATATTTCCAAGAAAATATAATACCCAAGGATATATTCATATAACCATCTAATTTTCTTGAAAATCTAGGATCCAACTTTACATAGATTCCACCACATCAGTTGATCTGCTAGTGGTGAAAGTATAAAAGATGGTAATCTATCGAACAATAATTGGCAAACAATTTTCCAATTCCTAGATCATTATGGGATTTACATCAAATTGATTCATCAATTTGTCAGGTAAGCATGTTTCATCCCATCTCATGCCTTAAGCTCTAGGTCTCACGCATCAACTTAATTAAGTCTTCTAACTTAGAAACTGCAAATTCTCCATGTGTGGTCTCACGCACACTCGGAAATTTACCTTGTCATTAAAATTTAGCCTGCGTCTCACGTTTACTAAATAATAACTTCAAGTGTTTCTTATAGTTAGATGGCATGTAACTTAAATTTTAGGGTATTCAATTTTGATGTGACTATCAAAATATGTATAAAGATGCATGCACACATCATTATAGCATAAGTTTTCAAAACCTTTTTATAACCAATTTATAAGATTAATACAAAAAGTTTTACTTGAGGTAAAATACCTTAAGATGACTTTCTACAAGAATGATTTTAAAAGAAATTCGTTTAAGACGTATTCAAGAGTGTGATAACCAAGGCAGACTCTTAGGCTCTTTTCTAAGCCTTCATATCACGATTATGAATTTGTCTTAAAAGAGTTACTTTTAAAAGCATGTTGTACAAAACATCAAGCAAGCAAAAGTTTATGGATTCAATCTTAAAACATGTAACAAAGTATGAATCTTGCTAGTCTCGCCTGGGAGCTGATTACCGTGCGAATCGGACCACTAGCGGCACATAAGACCTTGCAAGATTCTTACTTTATCACTTTTGTTTCACCGTTATTTGTCCGTATTATTTTCTTTATGAAAAATTACCCTTTTATTGCTTACAAACGTGTCAAACAATAACAATAAAACAAGTAATCAAAGAAAAACAAACAACTAATAATAATAAAGTGAAACAATTAGCCACATGTAATCCTTATTAGAGAAGATCCCAATAAAATCAAGTCTAGGTATAATCATGCATGTAATCAACTAAGGCCTTCTCCTCTTAATGGAAGAGAGTCACATACATTGACGAATCAATTGCGTAGGCCAAAGCTAATATACATACCACATAGCATATAAATTGATTTTAATATATATTGGAGTCTTCCCCAATTTTAGATCTATCTAAAACATGTGATAAATAAAAAAAACAACAAGATCCATGACTAACATGCATGTTTCGTCACGGATAAAACCTAACAATTAGCACATAGGTCACAAGATACGTGCACTTAACTGGTTAATGACCTAGGGTTTCTAGTGATTACACATAATCCAAGAAAACCACAAAACCCTAATTAGGGTTTCATGGAAAATCGACCCCCCCCCCAAAATTAGGGTTAGGGTTTCGAATTTTTCAAAAAAAATTTAAAAAGAAAAACCCTAGATCAAAACATGTATTTAAAACACTTAAAAATTGGAGTCTTCCCCAATTTTAGATCTATCTAAAACATGTGATAAATAAAAAAAACAACAAGATCCATGACTAACATGCATGTTTCGTCACGGATAAAACCTAACAATTAGCACATAGGTCACAAGATACGTGCACTTAACTGGTTAATGACCTAGGGTTTCTAGTGATTACACATAATCCAAGAAAACCACAAAACCCTAATTAGGGTTTCATGGAAAATCGACCCCCCCCCCCCAAAATTAGGGTTAGGGTTTCGAATTTTTCAAAAAAAAATTTAAAAAGAAAAACCCTAGATCAAAACATGTATTTAAAACACTTAAAGATCCGATTTTTATTAAGTTTTAGTAATCAATTACATGTTATCCATGGCTCGTGATGCCACTGTTAGAATTATACAATCAAAGTACACATATAGCGGAAGCTAGGATCAAGAATAACACATACAAAGATTAACTAAAACATAAATTGGAACGTACCTTTTAGCACTTCAATTAAATCTTGATCATGTGATGAACCCTAATTAGGGTTAATAAGGATCAATGATTAACCCCTTACCATTTTGTTAATCGATCCAAGATGTAAACAATAATGTATTTACACCACGTTCTTGTACACACGTACTAATAGTGATTCGATGTGAATGCTAGTTCTTGAATCACAAATAAAGCACAAAGCAATGTTTAGCTTCAATAAACGATTAAACAACGAAACATGATTTACTTGGTTTTGATCGAATCCCATAAGGATATAAAATACCGATTGTCTGACAAGGATAAAAGGAATAACACTTTACATACAAAGTGTTACGTATAGATGTGCATGTGATAAATAAAACAATGCAATCTATATTCATTCATGCATCATGAATACACCATACAATTATAGTATTCATTATTTATTCATAAGTAATAGCAGTGCATGTGTCAGACGAGATTTAGGGATAACATATTTTGTGTCGTTTTTTTTCTGGTTCTAGTATCTTGAGAATGAGACCTAAGATGTGTTTATATAGCATCTAATCTTGTCCAACAAGTCATTGCTAACACCTCCTTAAGTTCCAAAACTCGACACTCAACCCCCTCCCTTTTCCTTGTTCGACTCTATAAATATTTGTGATTTAATAATTAAATATAACTATTTATATATTAATTATTTAACATCGATTCTCATACGCAAAGTGTGCAATCCCGTGGTCTCGAGTTCGATTCTAGTCATAAGAATATTAATATTTATCCACAAACTCTAACACTGTTGTCATAACTGTGTATAATCCTTGTTATGATTTGCAGGTAACATCATTGAGGCAGTGAGGCATGTTAGGTCCGTGATGGGTGCCATCAGGGTTCTAGCAAACATGGATGATGATGAGGTGTTCACCTTTGCCAAGAAGATCACAGCCCCATATGATTTGGTGATGTAGACAAAGCAATTGGGATGGCTCCCGGTCGTGCAGTTTGCAGCCGGTGGTGTTGCTACACCAGCTGATGCAGCTTTGATACATTTGGGATGTGATGGTGTTTTTGGTGGCTCAAGTGTGTTCAAGAGTGGTGATCCAGCTCGTAGGGCACATGCTATTGTTCAGGCGGTCACACATTACACTGACCCGCTATGCTTGCAGATGTGAGCCGTGGGTTGGGCGAAGCCATGGTTGGATTGAACCTTGACAAGAATGTGGAAAGGTATGCTAACCGATCTGAGTAATCAAGACTGGTTGTGGAAGGGTATAACTTTGGTTTATTTATGTATTGGGATTTTAGTATAAGTTTTTCTTATGTTTCATTAGAAAAAGAATATACAACTGTGGGTTGTGCAATCATTTGTATTTCCTAACCATGAAGTTAAATTTACTCTGTTATGTTGGATATAATGTTGATTTTGTTCTGTTTGTGAATAGCGGTCATAAGTAGGGTGGATCCGAGAGGTTTAGGGTATGCTCATACCTTTAACCTGTATTACGTGGTAAAATAATGAAAAATATATTACAGTATGGTATTATATCTGTAGAGCCTGTCATAGTTAAAACTTGGACCTGGTCCTACTTACATGGGCATAGTCGTGCTGTCTTTTGTTATTCTACTAGTTTAAGACCTGGGTAATACACTGGTTGTCTAAATACTTTTTATTTCAAGGTTTATGTTAGTAAAAATATGAATGTAAGCAATGTATAATGTAGGTACAATATACATATATATGATGACCCCATAACATCTTTGTGCAAGTCGCCCATAACATCTTTCTGCAAGTCGTAACACTTAACTGCAATTTAGATACTATAAACTCCAAACAATAGTCAAACCTGATGTTTTCTTAAAATTTCAAAAATTACCATTTTATTATGTAAAAAAGTTTCTCCTTGAAATGTTGCATATATTTCCCAAAATGTAACACCCCCAAAATACCGCATCGGAAGACTGTGTCACTGGGTGCTACTTCATAATACAAAGTACAAGTTATAGAAAACGACCTCTAAATGAGACGTTTTGAAAAGTTACCATTCGATTAATGAATTCAAAGTTACAAATTTGAGATCCCAAAGTATGATACATAAATGTATACAAAATGTTTCGAATGGTAAATGTTAAAAGCGTAAGTCTTCAGAATATGCAGCTTGACTCTATGTTCCATGCACTAGTGATTGGCCTGAAACAGTCAGATAATATTGACCAAGTGAATTGGTCAACAAAGTCAAACAGTCTAAGGTCAGTGCTCCGTAGATAGTATAGAGTTTCCCCGGGTCGTTATGTCCCGACGAGATTGAAATGGTGTTTAGAAACGTTTGTGGGAATGAGTGACACTGAGGACAATAACCAATAAAGATTTGGATTTGATTACACTACTGATTACTTGGTATTTAAGATAATGAAACAATATTAACAATTACAGAATCACAGATATGATTAAACGTAAACAAATTAACAATCAGAAATAATTACAGACAGAGAAAAAGGTGAGTTTTAAACAATTTACAACTACAGGGGGTGAAATTAAAACTTTTATAAACTTAATATAAAAAGAAAATTAAATTAAAAAGAAAAATATTTTTTTAATTATTTTATTATTTAATATTTAATTATTTAATTAAAAACTATTTAAATATTTAATTTAAACTATTTAACTAAAAAGCTTTATAATACAAATTTAAACTAGAAAATTGCAAAATTAGTTTTTAAAATTCTAAAATGACTTAAAATTAATTTAGAAACTAAAAATATATATTTTTGTCTTTCTGTGGATTTAATATTAATTAATTACTAATTATATTACTTAAACTTAATTAAAATAATTTAAATGACTAAAAATAGCAAAATGACTTAGAAAATTCTGAGAAAATTTATAAAACTAATTAACCATCTCAGGAATCCTAACAAATTATAAAAAAAATATAAAAATTATTTTTAGACTATTTTACTAATTATTTACTTATTTATTAATTAATATCTAATTTAACTAGATTAATTAAGAAAATTAGAAAATGAACAGTAGTAATTAAGAAACTATTTTTTAAAAATACTTTGTGATTTACAAAACCTAGGAAAAATATAAAAAGGTACTGTTGCTAATTAAAAATTAATAAAAATATTTAATATACTAATCTTACTTAATTACAAATTAAACTAATATTAATTCTAATAAATACTAAATTAAAAGAGAAAAATCTAGAAAAATTACTGAAAATACTTTAATATAAAAGAAATTTAAGAAAAATATAAAAATGATAAAGTGCTTAATAATAAGCTGAAAAGAAAAATTAAATAAATAAATCCTATTAAATAGAAGTTATCACTAATTTTAAAGTTGGGTTTTCTTTGTTTTTTTTTGACAACTACTTATATGCTGAAAACAAACAACTTTTGTGAAAACACTTTTGTTGTAGCTTATTAATAAGTTGTGTGCACCCCCAAGTTCTTAAAAGTTTATGTTTTAAGCTTATTAGGACTTGTGGTTTATGAAAAAGCTGTATATAAGCTACCAAATGATCACATAAGCTAAAACAGATGGATACAAACTTAAAATAAGCCAAATGGCACAGATAAGCACACTGAATAAGCTAGGATGAGCAAATAAGCACTTAAGGCAAATACTGAGTATCAAACAGGCCAAATGGCCTAACTGTCAGGCCTTGTGGGGTCCACAGGCTTGATTGGAAGCCCAAACTAAAGAAGGATCCAATAAGCTGAGCTTATTGGCTTTTCAAAAAGCCAAGAAACAGGCTCTGGATCCCACAGATGAACACAGGAGGGGGCTTGGAACTTAGGCACCAAAACTGAGTACTCAGTGTATACAAGGAAATGGACAAACTAAAAACTTTAAGAAGCCCTACCAAATAAGCCAAGGATAAGCAAATAAGCTCAGAACCTTAAAGATGGGCTTATGGGGTTTCCAAAAAGCCAAATAGCTAAGGGTGGGGCCCACTAATGAACTAGCTATGGTCTATTGAAGTTGGGTGACTTATATTGATGACTCAGTATGTGATGGTGAAATAAGCCAATTTCAAGGCCAAAATAAGCTATCCTAGAGACTACTGAGATCCAATTTTAATCTTAATTTACTAATTTAGAAAGATAAGCTGTAAAGCTTTACAAAAAACTAAAAATTAAGCCCTAATGTTTTCATTTACACCCTGGAGAGGGGTTTGAAATTTTGACTAAACTCACAAGATGCCCTGGTGCAAAAAGGTATCTTGCCCTGCAGGCTTAAATAAGCTGTTGCACAAGCTTAATAAAAAATCACAAAAATAAGATGGACACAGATTTTGAAAATTAAGCTAATAGAGAATGACTTGTGAAAAGCTCAGTGTCCAAATCCTAGTACAAAAATCAAAACAATTCTTCCAATTTTTGGTTTTTGTGCAACTATGAAGTTTTGACTTTTTGAGTTTTTGATGCTAGTTGACTTTTGTGAACTTGGATCTAGATTTTATGACTGATTATGGTTGTATAAGCTATATTAAGACTAAAATAAGCTACACCACTCACTTGTGAGTGGAAATGGGGCATAAGCCACTCTAAATCCAACATAGAGGGTTAATCAGGCTTGATCACAGAACCTCAGACAAATCCAAACACTCCTATTAGAGACAGATGTTAATGAAACTAAACTAAAAAGGAAATCAGAGCACAATCTAATGAACTTAACTATTATAATAAGCCACAAATAAGCAAAGAAATATAAAAACAATCAACAGGAAGCAATAAAGAGTCAGAATTAGATGGTTGAGCTTACAACTGCCTTCCATGCAATCTTCTAAGGACCAAGAACCACAGAACCACTTCCTAATGGCTTCCACAAGCCTACTAACCCAGGGCCATCCAAAATCTACCCTTTTCCAGCCATCTTCTTCAGGAACTCTTCAATTTTTTATTTTCTTTTTATATATCTGATTTTTTTTATATTTTTGCTTTTTGATACTAACTGATTTTTTATGGTTTCTAAAAGCTTGAATGAGCTCTCTAGGAGCTTATATGACCCTAAGAAGTCCAGGATAATAACTAGAGACTACCATTAAGTTGATTGAGATTTTTGAAATAGAATGAAAATGCATAAACTGAAAATTGAACTAAAGCTTGACTTTTTATTGATGAAAAAGGTTGAGGTTACACTGAAAATGCTTAATACAAGACTTGAAAGCTAAATCATACAGTAGGAATTTTAAAATTACTTATACGACATACATAAAAACTAAATTAAACTATATCTTCTTCCTTGTTGCCTCTTTCCCTTTTATAGCTGAGGATTAGGGTTTGTGGTACCCTTCTGATCATTTCCCATTACCATTGGATCTCTGAGATGCATCCTAAGCCGTACACGTGTTTTTGGCGCTAAAACAGAAACAGAGCAAATTGCTCTGATTAATACCAATTGGGGGGGTGTGTGCATTAATTATGGTTGTCCTTGTTAGGTATATAGTGGTGTGGGCGGTTTGATGGGATGGTGATGGTGGGAGTGGTGATATGACAGGGGAGGCAAGTTGGGGAAGAGAGGGAAGGAGGGGTGGTGGTGTTTGTTTGACTGGGTTTGACCAAGGGTCAAACGTTTGACCCTGGTTTGTATTAAAAAAGGGATGGGGTGTTGGATTGGGCTTGTAGGAGACTTGGGCCAAAGGGATGGATCAGGGTGTGTTGTGTTTGGTTTTGGGTTTAATAATAACCAAGGGTCTGTTTGTTTGTAGTAATAAGTATCAAGGACCAATTTTGTAATATTCCGAAAGTGAGGGACCTGGTTTGCCAATTTTCCTAAGTACTCACAAGGTCCATTCCTGCCATAATTGAATAGTACAAGGTCCCATGTTGATTTTTTCAATTTTGAATTTCCCAGGGACCAATGTTGACTTTTCTTTTAAAATAAATGCTTAGGGACTAATTTTGACAAGTTTTGAAAGTTGGGGGACTAAAACTGCCAATTATGCAAACTTTGTTCGTTTTTCATCTGTTTTTAATCATTTTGCATCTGAAACAAATAAAATACAATTTTGGGATATTTTCTGTATTTTGATGCATTTCTGAGTGTTTTTAAATGTTTTTGCAGTTCAGATTGACCAAAAATGATGAGTATTTACACACTCATCAATCCCCCACACTAAACTATTGCTAGTCCCTAGCAATATAGAATCCAAAAATAACCTGTTTTTGAAAATTTAATGGATTTGATGTGTCTTTACCAAAAGCCATTACTTCTGGAGTAGCCAAATATTTCAGTTCAAGTAAGAACTATGGTACACTGATAACCATATGATTTTGAGCAAACCATAAGCTGTCAACGGATTTGATTTGTCTTTACCAAAAGCCGTTTGCTTCTGGACTAGCCAACTCTTGATGCAGCTATTAGCATCTTGGTGAGTTGATTACCAAATATGGTTTTCCACTGCCTTTACCACAAGCCATAACCTTGCGGGCTAGCCAACTCTTTTACTTTTTAGGATATGGAGAGTTGAATACCATACAATTTTGGGCAAATTGTCAGGCATAAACGGATTTGATATATCTTTACCAAGAGCCGTTTGCTCCTGGATTAGCCAGTCCTTTTGTGGTTTAGACATAGTGGACTGATAACCATAAAATTTTTTGAAATAAAGTGAATTTTTTTTTTTTTTTTAATTTTGGCCAAAAACGGGGGTACTAGAAGGTAAAATATGATTAAATTCGCTAGAATTTCCCCCCCACACTTAGAATTGAATATTGTCCTCAATATTCAAAGTCCCGGCTATTATGCTGACTCTTTGAACGTAAAAAGGCAACATTGTGGAAACACCATTTTTCACTTTATTTTTATATACACACATTTTTTTTCCATAAAAGTATATACATGGTAACAACAGCAGGGGCGATTCCCCCACACTTAGGGTGAAAACCCATATGCATGCTACTGTTTTTGTTTATCGAGTCGCTAGCTTGACTCGACCCCGAATTCATTGGTTCATGGGGAAGTATTATGTGGAAGAGACAATCTCCATCGAACTTTCATTCAAGATGTTTGGACAAACATTTGAAGTACGTGAAAGTTCCACACCGATGAGATAAGTACCCGGCTTTACCTAGAATGGTAATTGGAAATGTCGGGGTCAAAAATAGTGTCTTCATTCCCAAAGGAGTGAAGAACAGGAGAAGCCACGGGATAGATGAAGAAAAGAAAGAAAGTCATGATAAAAATCATGACTAACTCATCATCATCCACAGGAGAATTCATAATATCATGAATCTCATCTTTTAAGCTTGTTTGTCAAGACATATCCCGGGTGTGTCTAGATCAAAGTAGAAATTATCATACTCCGGCGGAGATATGATATGAGTAAGTTCATCAGAGAACTCCTCAAAGGTGAATGAATCATATTCTGAATTGATGTGAGTGAGTTCACAGGAGAACTCTTCGAAGTTAAATGATTCATATTCGGGGAGAGAATTATGAGACTGAGAAGTGGTACTGTGATGTGTGCTTTTTCACACATCATTTTTAGCCTTAAATCAGACTAAATACACCAAATACTAACCAAATATGCCAAGAGAATGTGTGTTTTTGTATTTGTGTATGTGCAGGTACGGATATGAGAAAAATGAACAAAAACAAAGCCAAAACCGACAAAAAACGAGCACGAGATTGGAAAAAGGTCAAAAGCCGGAGCCGGGGAAGCAAAATAATAAAAGAAAGCTCAAAATTTCATTAGAAATCCTCAGAGATTCAGAATGTTGCATAATTAGTCCCTGGGCAAAGTTTTGAGGAATTGGCAATTTCAGTCCTCCATGTTTCAGATATTGACAAATAAGGTCCCTTAAGGAGTTATTCGAAGAAAAGTCAAAAATGATCCTTCATGATTCAGAAAATGACAACATTAGCCCTTGGAAGAAACTTTGGAAAAAAGTTAGAAATAGTCCCTATTGTTTGCATTAATACAAAATTGGTCCTTGTTTCATATAAATACTACTCCTATAATTAAACCAGATCCACACAACTCCCTCTTGGCCCAAACAACACAAAGCCCACCACCCTTATTACCTATCCAGTCCACATCTACAACCCGATCCACACCCATATTACCCCAAGTCAATACCCACGGTTAAATAATAAAAACACCCGCCCCCCAAAATTAACTTTACCCAAAAATTAACACTGTGGATAGAACCCTAGTTTCACCTCAATCCAATTACCCTATGCAACTAAATAATTACCCCAATGATTAAAGCTACTAGAAGAGTCAGGGTATGTCAGGAATGTGGCAGAGACACGTGGACCAATGAAATAACTCATGCGGGATTCACAACTTCATCACAATTGATCCAAGGGCTCTGATTATCAGAGTGGTGAGCAAGGGATGATTAACGGATTGTAATACAATCAAAGAAGCACACATCATGTGGATCAGTGAGCTGGCATACTAAAAGCATCCTCAATCTCATCTCTCAACAGCTATATATACCCCTCAATCACATCAATTCAAAACTGTTAGATTAGGGTTAGTTTTAGGAGTAGGAATAGAATAGCTTATTTTCATGTAATCATTTTCAATTTACTTAGTTTCTGCTTCTAAACCTTGTACTCATTTATAGTTTTAATAAAATTCAAGTTTTCATTTAATTGTCAATTTCATTTTTAAGCAATTTCCTGTTTCTAAATACTTTTCCTAGTTTACATATCCTGTTTTCAGAAGCTTACTAAAGCTTCATTTTAGCTTATAGTGAAATTTTGATTGAGTTTCTGCTTAAAATTTGTAATTGTTTCCTAGTCAAAGAAAGTCAACTGAAGAAGTTAATATAGAATTTGGTGATTGCTGAGCTTATTTGATAGTTCAATTAAAATGGTGGAAGTAATTAGCCTATCTAAAGATAGGCTGTGTGGGATGCACCTCTCTGTTTGGCTGAGAGGTGATGTGTAAGCTCTCTTGTTTATTTTCAAAAGCTTTGAATTGGATTCTTAATATTATCTAGTATAGAGCTGTGTTTTATTTATTGTTACTGTTTCATTGAGTTTTAGTATTGTATTATTGCTTAAGGTTAGTAGTCAACATCATTATTAGTTTAAATTTTTCTTAGCTTACTGTTTCATTATTGCATATTTGTGTTGCTATGGTATTGTTTGATCTGTGATCTAGTTGGTTTCTGTTTAGGTTTATTCTTCACTGAGACTTAGTTTAGTTTAGGGAATCTGTTTTGAGTCTAAAATTCAGTAGGTAGCAATTTACATATCATAGTTGTAGTGTAAGCATTTAGTTAAAGGGATGTTTGGATTAACCTAGTTCTGTGTATCCTTGTTGATTTACTGGTTGATCTTCTGCATTATTAGTCCACATAGGTCATATTGAACTTAGATAGGCTATTATATTTGCATCTTTAACATTAAAAGTCAACATTGCATTGAATCATAAATTCTGCATTTATATTTCATTGTTTGCTCCTGCAAATTGTTCTACTTACTCAAATTGTGTTTGTGTTTGTGTTCTTAGCATTTAGATATCATCAAAGAACATATAGTGGTAGATTTAGGCCATAGAAATTCACTATAGTCAACTTAGGATTGAATCTTAAAAGTCAAAGCTTAGGTAAAACCTGTCTTGCAACCAGCTGATCTAGGAGCTTTTTAGGTGATCAATTAAGCTATTGAGATAGGGATTTTTGTGGATTTAGTGTCTCAGTAGTACCAACTTCATTTTGCCCCCATCACTTTTCACTAATTAGCTTATTAAGTGCTTATTATTTAGTTGTTTTATAGGGCATTTAGCCTGAAATTTCTGTCTTCAATTTGGAAACTGCATACTGCTTATTTGGCTTACTCTCTTGGATTTATTGGTTGAATTTACTTGTTTGGTACTGGTTCAAGTTATTAGAATCATTTGTGAGCTATTTGCTTATGCTATTAGCCAACTGCTTATCCATAAGTGCTTATTGTAACTGATTTGAGCCCTATCTGTGTTTCTGAGCTTAATTTGGTCTTACTTCTGTTCCATTAAGTTCATTTGAGCATATTATACACCTGTTTTTTGTTTGGGTCAAGATTTGGTCAAAGTTGCTTCTAAATAAGCATTTCCAATAAGCTATTCTTAAGCAAAAAGCACTTCCAGTGCTTATTTTCAACTTTTCAATTTTTCCTAGCTTTATAATAATAATTTAGAATTTACCTGAATTTTTCATATTTTTCTGCCTTCATTTGCTATTTTTCTTATTTTATTTTTATTTTTATTCAATTTTTAATACATTTTAATTACAAAAAATTTCAAAAAAAATCAGAAAAAACCTAGAAAAATCCAAAAATATTTTAGAAAATAGTTTTCATTTATTTTAGAATTTTAGAAATTTATTTTGAATTTAATTTGAATTTTTAATTAGATTTAATAGTTTTTAATTCCCAAAAATTACACAAAAAGCCAAAAAAATTAGTTTTTAGTTTTAAAATTACTTTTTAGTTATTGTATAATTTTCAAAATTTATTTTTCATTTTTCTCACTTTATTTTCATTTTCTTTTGATTTTTAACTAGTTAATTAATTTTTAATTCATAAAAACTAAATAAAAAGTCAAAAAAATATTTTTCTTTTTCTCAAAATTTTCTTTTATTATTTTTAACTTTTTAAAATTATTTTCAAGTCCGTAGGAGTAGTGTAGCTCAAAATTCACTTTTTATTTCGTACATTTACGTTTATTTCGCATTTTAGCTTACGTTTTCGATTTTACGTTACGTTTTTAGTTTAATTACTTGAATTACGAGCTTAAGTGATTATTTGCGCTTCATTTACTTATTCATTAGTATAATCTATTATAAATCACTTTTTACCACTTTCACGACACATTTCACAAATCGGGAATTCGAAATTCCATTCACACATTCGTTGGGACACGACCCGGGGAAATACTTTCCTAAGCATTTCTTCGGAAAAATAAACCTATACTAAAATGATCGAATAAAAAATGGCGCCGTTGCCGGGGAAGGTTGAAGTGAATTTTTCGTTTTCGTTTTTCGAAATTGTGTTTTGAAAACCTTCCTTGTACATATTTTCTATAAAAACCAAAAAAATTGAAAAATCAAAAACACTTTTCCTAAAGTGTTTCCAAAAATACCAAAAAAAATAATAAAGTTACAGCCTCGACTCTCGCGTGGAAGGGAGGGCGTTGTAAACCAAATAAGCTTGATAACGTAAGAACGCGTGAAATTAGTTGCTAATCGGATTACTTTAATTCTACAACCGAATAAGCAGAAAATACGGTAAGCTTTAACATTAAGTTGCAAGCTGAAGAGAGAAAACTTCTTCTCTACCGTTCCGTCACGATTAGTTTTGAAGGAAACGGTTTTCGATCAACGTAACGTTTGAAAAACAAAAGAGAATAAAAGTTTTAAGTTTTTGAATTTTGTTTTCTAATATATTTTCCTTTTCTACTTTGATTTTCTTTTTCAATAATTAAAAAAAACACAAAAATAATCTTATTATCCTCTTATCATTTGATTCTTCTTCTTTAACCCTCTAAACCTGATGAGGCGAAAAATGAACCACTTTTAGGGGGTCATTTAAGCCCGGAATTGAATTTATTTGATCAAATATTGCCCTAAATCGTTCCTTTTGTGATTTTAGGTACTTTGGGAGAGAAATCTGGAAAAGGAAGCAATTCGGACGTTTTTGGAGCATAAAAGTGAAGAAAATGCCAAAGTCTTAATTTTCCTTGCTGGGAACAGTAGGTAACGGCGTCAAGAAGAAAATCCTGACGGCGTCAAGAGTAATTTTTATGACGACCCAGTACAGAATTGAAGGCGTCACAAGGTAGGGCGTCAAGAGTAAAATACGTGACGGCCTGGAAAATGTTATAACGTGACGGCGTCAGAAGTAGATCAAGGTAGTCCGAGAATTCTATTGGCGGCGAGATGACGGCGTCACCAATTTGGTCTTGACGCTGTCAGCCTCAATTTCCTATATATAGTTTTCTAATTTTTATTCATAAAAGGGAGAGAAGTTTTGGAGAAACCCTAAGGCCGAACTTAGTACGAATTTTATAGGTTTTTCAAGGGTTCTCAGCCCTTGAACCCTTTCATGTGTAATTGAGATAAGTATTCTTTTAATTCAATCAATATGTCTATGTGTTGGTTGTCTATATCTTGTTCTTGTCTTAATTCTATCATGCTAGGCTAGATCTATCTTGTATTTGCTTAGATCTAATGAAACCTAGATGTTAATTATGTGTTGATTACTTGTTTATGGTTGTATTGGATGAATGATTTTGATGTTAGGCTTAAGAAAACTGGCAGATCTCCAAATGGTAACATGCTTGAACGTCTTAGAAAACATGAACTGATGTGCACTAGGTTTTATTGGTTGTATTTAATGCATGAGTAAATTCTAATGATCCCATGTTAGGAGCTTCTTAGCTGGCTCGACATAGGAGTGAAGTAGGCACTCATAGGATTGGGGAATTAAGTGCGCCACCCCATGAATGGTATTAAGGAATACAATCCGTCACCCACGCAACTATAACAAGTAATTACCGTGTAAAAGATATCTAGGGAGTAGTGAAATCTAAGTAAACACAACTTCTCCACTTATTGCTCACAACCTTAGTTAATTTAGTTTATTTTCATTTCTTGTATTTTATTTTGATTGCATCTTTAGTATTGGGTTAGTTGACTAGCAACTAATTCCGCCCAAATCCTTAAAACCCGAAATATTTACTTGCTTTCTAAAAAATATAAAAATACAAAAATAATCATCCCTCATCTTTAGAACTAGTATTTAGGTTTTCTAATCCTAGCGACACTATTCCTAGCTGAACGATCAATCCCCCAGTATTTGTCACTATACTATACTACAACGATCAGGTACACTGC
The DNA here is from genome assembly GCA_030686995.1 of Artemisia argyi. Lineage (NCBI taxonomy): Eukaryota > Viridiplantae > Streptophyta > Magnoliopsida > Asterales > Asteraceae > Artemisia > Artemisia argyi. The sequence continues at coordinate 87,379,827 of CM060694.1, read as the reverse complement.
CTGGTGGGGGTTGTAAGCTTCTCAAGATCCCTTGAGAGGTAAAGCCTGGTGCGATCCCGGGGAATAGTTATTTTCTAGGTTAGAATCTCTTTTATTAGGTCTACTTGCTAGATTCCTTTCTAGTAAGATTTTATTTTTATTTTTAGGTTTTCTTTAGTCTATCTTATTTCTTTATGTTTTTGTTCGTAACTCTTCACCACCCGACATCATGGACGATGGGAACATCTTTGAACCCGTCATCCCACCGCAACAAAACCCACCACTAGAACCTCTTAGGCCCCGAACCTTAGGCGAGTACTCCCGACCTAGCCACCAAGGCTACCGAAACACCATTGAGCTCACCGGAGCCAATGTGACCCCTTTGCGATCCGACACCATCCGGTTGGTGCAAAGCGGATGTGCATTCCATGGACTTCGTTCCGAAGATCCAAACCAACATCTTAAGGACTTCCTTAAAATCGTAGACTCCATAGACTTAGATGTTGAAACTAGAGAGACAACCCGGTTACGCCTATTCCAATTCTCTCTACGAGATCAAGCTAGTCAATGGCTTGAGCGTTTACCCGCGGGATCCATCACCACATGGGATGATCTCACCACTCGTTTCCTTGCTCAAATTTTCCCACCGGGGAGAACTACTAAGCTTAGAAATGACATCTTGATGTTCCAACAACGTCAAAATGAATCTCTCTATGAAGCATGGACTCGTTTCAAGAACTTACTCCAAAAAGTCCCTCACCATGGCATAGATCTTTGGCTCCAAGTCCAAATCTTTTATGACCATATCGATCTCTCCACGAGGCGAGCCATTGACCAATCGGCCGGTGGTAAGCTACGTGATCTAAGTGCGGAACAATCATGGGAACTCATAGAAGATCTTGCTCTCTATGACAACGAAAGTTGGAATGATCCTCGTGATTTGAACAAAACGGTCAAGGCAATATCTTTGCCTTCGAACAATTCTAGCACTCCCGACCGTAGGATCATGGAACTTGAGGACCAAGTCAAGTTTCTCATGAAATCTTACGAAGCTCCTAAGCCTTCAAGCCAAGTGAACAAAATCACCTCTTCATGCGAATTATGTAGTGGTCTCCACGACACTCGTGATTGTATGGAACTCCCCGGAACAGCTTTTGCGGACTACCCATCCACGCGTACCGACAAAGCGGGAGATGAGTGGTACACTTTCAAGCCCGAGCCAAACCCTTACGGTGATTCATACAACCCCTCTTGCAAAAATCACCCAAACCTTAGGTGGAAACAAAATCAACCCAATTCTTCTAATCCGCCTAATCGTTACCAACCAAACGGTCCACCATCCAACCGTACTTTCAACAACAATCCTTCTAACAATTATGGTAGTACCAACAATCTTGAAGGATTGATGTCTAAGTTCATGGCATCTCAAGAAGCTTGCATAGCTAGGTTTGAAACCGAATTCAACCAACAACAAACGGAGATGACCAACAAGATTGACAACTTGTTGAAGGCCCTCAACAACCAAGCGTTAGCCACACCTAGGAAGGACACTAGGGACACCAATAACGGAATCCAAATTAAGGACCCCTCATCATCCAAACATGTCCACTTTGTCAATGTTGTCACCCTTAAGCCAATAGATAGGGAGATAGAAGAAAGTGACAAGAATGAAGTTGGAGTAGAAACCGAGACTAGGGATGAAAGTAGGGAGGTTGAGGTTAATAAGGGAGAAGAGCTAGATGAAGTAGAAACTATAGAGAAATACTTTGATAAGATGCCCACCAAGGAAGAACGGGAATACCATAAGGATTTATTCAATAGTCCCGAGAGACCATATATCCTTAGCACACCCCTTATCAAAATGGGAGACCCCTCTAACATTAACATACCATGCAATATTAGGCACATGCATGTATGGAAAGCTTACATCGATCCTAGATCTCCTGTTAACATCATGACTAGGACTTATTACAATTGGGTGATGAAGAAACAACTTGATTTTAGGATGATGCCCAATAAGAATTTGATAAGTAATTTTGTAGGAAGAGTGAAGGGATTGCATGTGATTATAGGTAATTTCACCTATGAGATCGATTTTATGATAGTGGAAGACACTCGTCCGGTGATAGATGATTGCCTAAGCCAAGTATTATTTGGAAAACCATTTGTTGAGGCCACTAGGATGAGTTATGACCCGACTCTAGGGATAGTTAGATTCAAGGAAGAAAATGATGAGGTTGCCTATCAAATGCCCTACAAAATTGAGCAATACCGCCTCCTCTCTAACATAGAAAAAGAACACAAGCAAGCGGCTTATTATAGGAATGAGGAGGATAGACGTAGAGGAGTGGAGTATGTGAAGAGTAGGATGCTTGGTTTCTACAAAGAATGCTTGCAACTAGGTCCGGAATCCAAAACTGGTTTAGAAGACGACCTAGAGAGTGGAATCAACGATGAGGTCACGTAATAACCCATGACCTTGAGTCTAGCTACAAGACTCGTAAATAAAGAAAAGCGCTTCTTAGGAGGCAACCCATGCTTTGTGTGATTTTATTTTGTTTGTTTGTTATTTGTTTCCGTATGCATGCTTTATTTTTATTGTTGGTAGATCATGTTTCTCAATTAAATAGTGGAAATACTTTACTTTGTTGTTTTGGCCTAGTCTTAACTCCACCTAAAAGTATTTTTGCAAAAGATAAGTGTAAGGGGAAACCCCAAATATGTTTTTAAGAAACAAACCGATCATGATTCTCCACAATATTAAATGAACATGTATATTCGTATTTGTTAGAGTCAAATGCTTGTATTGAGTCATAATGAAGTTTTGCAGGATTTTCCAGGAAGTGAGACCAAGTTTTTCCAGAAATTTTCCGGAAACTTAACATAAGAATTTCTGCAGGTCACTTCTGACGGCGTCACGAGTTAACTCTTGACGGCGTCACGTGTAAAAATCTGGAAATTTTACCGGTTTTGTTTTTCTAACGGAGTCTTATGGTTTTTGTGAATTATTAAGTTTTATAATCTCCAGGAAATCTGCAAACTTCATTCCACAAGCATTATATCTTATTTTGTTTTCTAGGATTTAGTAACTTATATAGGTTGCCGCCGATTTTATGCGAGGTTGTCTTGTCTATTTTCTCAGGATTCACAGGTTATGTATGACAAGAAGATGATTTATATTCTGGAAGGGAAGCTTTGATTGTTCATTTTCTTGGAGGAAGATTTAACCTGGCCACCTTATTATCCATACCGAGCGAATCAGGGGAGTATTTGATTTCATTCTTTTTACTTTTTCACTTTTACATTCTTTACTTGAACATTGGGGACAATGTTCATCCTAAGTGTAAGGGGAGGGTAAAATGATGATACCTTACATGTACACTCTCGCTTGAGTTTGTTTTGTTTAATGGTAGATGTGTAATAAAACTATGAGAAATACTTGTTAGTGCAATTTTAGCGCCAAATTTAAAATTTTTTACAACATTTAGGAGTGAAACTTTAGCCATAGCAAGCGTCTCATGGATAGGAGATTGTATGACTAGCACATAACCGTACTTTCAGAAAAATTTTCCACCCAAATATGTGAGGTTCACCTTTAGATTCGATAGGAAAAGCATTTACTATTAGTGCTTATGAGTGTACCGGTAGCATTTAGATTCTAGAACTTGCGTTAGTGATGCATCCCGAGACTGCTAGTGAGACTACATTCGTGTAGTAGGATTTACTACATGATAAGAGGCATTAGGATCACCCTTGTGTTAAACCCGTATCATAATTACTTGACCATTTAAGTCATATTACTTGGCTAGTTAAGTCAACTAATTTTTCCCACACCTTAGCGTTGTACTTAGTACACGAAACCCCTAGTACACCCCTCCGAGCCTATCTTTTCGTTTCTAACTTTAAGTATTTTACTTAAAGGAAGAATTTGTTACACCCCACTTAAATGTACACCCAAATCGCCTTAGCCTTCCGTGTATGCACTCATTTTTAGTGCATTATTGTTATTTGTTAAACCCTAAGTTATCTATCTAATTGATTACATGGTTGCTAAGTCGAGTCATATCCTTGTACATATTGTTTTGGTACAATTGGGACTCATGGGTAAGTACTTATTTTATGAAGTAATGGGGAAGAACATCATATATTACCCCCGTATGTGCGTTAATGTTAAAAGTACTCCAAGTGTTTTGATTTTCTTAATTCGAGTCATTAGATTAGTTTATTGTAAAGTATGTAAAGATTCAAGTGTAAGGGGAATGTTCATTCCCTATGATGTATTATTTTGGATGGTAGGGTAAGAGTGTATGCAAAAAAAAAAAAAAAAAAAAAAAAAAAAAAAAAAAAAATCGAAAAAACAAGAAAAAGAAAAGAAAAAAAATACAAAAAAGGAAAAGAGAAAAAACATACGGACTACCATCCCTTTTTATTCTATATTCATTTTATGTTTTTGTTATTTTTCATTTATTAGCTTAAGTCGAGTCTAGTTGATGAGGCGAAAAAATGAACCACTTTTAGGGGGTCATTTAAGCCCGGAATTGAATTTATTTGATTAAATATTGCCCTAAATCGTTCCTTTTGTGATTTTAGATACTTTGGGAGTGAAATCTGGAAAAGGAAGTAATTCGGACGTTTTTGGAGCATAAAAGTGAAGAAAACGCCAAAGTCTTAATTTTCCTTGCTGGGAACAGTAGGTGACGGCGTCAAGAAGGAATTTCTGACGGCGTCAAGAGTAATTTCCATGACGACCCAGTACAGAATTGACAGCGTCACAAGATAGGGCGTCAAGAGTAAAATGCATGACGGCCTGGAAAATGCTAACACATGACGGCGTCAAAAGTAGACCAAGGCAGTCCGAGAAGTATTTTGGCGGCGAGATGACGGCGTCACAAATTTTGTCTTGACGCCGTCAGACCCTATTTCCTATATATAGTTTTCTAATTTTCACATTAAGAAGGGAGAAGTTTTGGAGAAACCCTAAGTACGAACTTGGTACAAATTTTACAGGTTTTTCAAGGGTTCTAAGCCCTTGATCCCTTTCATGTGTAATTGAGATAAGTATTCTTTTAATTCAATCAATATGTCTATGTGTTGGTTGTCTATATCTTGTTCTTGTCTTAATTCCATCATGCTAGGCTAGATCTATCTTGTGTTTGCTTGGATCTAATGAAACCTAGATGTTAATTATGTGTTGATTACTTGTTTATGGTTGTATTGGATGAATGATTTCGATGTTAGGCTTAAAAAAACTGGCAGACTTCCAAATGGTAACATGCTTGAACGTCTTAGGAAACATGAACTGACGTGCACTAGGTTTTATTGGTTGTATTTAATGCATGAGTAAATTCTAATGATCCCATTGATTGAGCCTGAACCGTCAACCTAAATTGACCAGGTGATGGTCAACAAAGTCAAACAGCCTAGAATCAATGCTCCGCGGAATATAGTGGCTTCCCCGGGTCGTTATGTCCCGACGAGGTGTGAATTGTAAACAAACGGTTTCGTGATCGGGTGAATTTGGATGAAAAGGGGTTTGAGTGTGATTGAACTAAGGAATTTACAACGAAATAGCTTAAACAAGCTATATAAATAAGACGGGAAAGTGGGAAAACCCAGAAACGTTTAAAACTTAAAAACGCGTACGTTACGTTTAAATAAACGTAGACGTACGAAATAAAACGCGAGTTTTAACAAAATAAAATACTTACAAAAGTGAAAATCACATTTTTACAATCCTAATAATAAAAGAAACTTTTTAGAAAATTAAAATTACTTTTTTACACTATTTAATTAATTACTATTAATTAAAAACTATTTAATACTTATTTATTATTAATACTTAAATAACTAAAATACACTACAATATAATTTAAATACTAAAAAGGTAAAAATAAAATTCCTAAACTTATAAAATAACTAAAAATAAGTTTTAAAAATAAAAATAAGTCTTTTTGTCTTTTTGTGAATTTTCTATTAATTAATTACTAATTAATTACTAATTATCTAATTAACTATTTTAAATTAAGAAAATTACTAAATGAACAGTGAAAATTATAATAAAATTTCTAAAATTACTTTACAACATATAAAAGCTATAAAAAATATAAAAACTTGATTTTACTTAATAAAAACTAATAATGCTATTTTAAACTTAATATTAATTAATAATTAATAAAACTAAAATTAATTCTAATAAATACCAAATGGTAAAATAAAAATCTGAAAAATTTATTATAAATACTTTAATATAATAGGTAATTAATAAAAATATAAAATAACTAAGTACTTAACAAAAATTTAAAAATGAAAATTAAAATTAAATTACATTAAATAGAAACTATCACTTAATTTTAAATTTGTTTTTCTTGATTTTTCTTTTACAAATCTATTAAATACTTAAAAACAACAAACTTTTATAAAAACAAACTTTTTGAAAACTTAAAATAAGCCAGAATAAGCAAATAAGGTGTGACAGTTGACTTTGGTTGACCAGATTTGGAAATAAGCTAAAATGGCTAAAAGTGGGGTCCACTCTGGTTGAAACAAGTTCCAATAAGCTATATTAACTTACCAAAGCTGGAATAAGCCAAAAAGGACCACAGAATAAGCTAATGAGCCACAAATAAGCACTTGCAAATTTTGTTAGAAACTGAAAATGGGACAGATTAGGAAGCTAAATTAAGGTGGGTCCCAGTGGGATTAAGGTCAACCCAATGGTCAATATGTGGAGCCTGGTAGGGGGAGGGTTGAATGGTGCAAATATTGAAGGTGGTGGACACCCATGGTGGCCAGAATACCACCACAAAGGTGGTGGTGTGGGCACAAACCTGCTGATGCAGGGGAGCAGCTGAGCCTGCAGGTGTGTTTAGGGCAAGCTAGGGCCAAGCACAAAATTACCAAAAATAAAAGGAGGTTGGGAATTGAAAGTTAAGCTGGTAAACAAATAGTAGAAACAAGTTTCACATCATGAGAGCAAACACATAAATCAAATAAAATCTTTGAGTTTTTGTGAAAATCTGAACAAACAAATTTGACTTTTCAAGAAAATTTAGAACTTTGACTAATGTGAACTTGTGATGATCACAGATGATATTAAGAGTTGTATTAAGCTAAAATAAGTTCAAATTAAGCTAAACAAACATCTTATACACTGAAATGAGGAGCTTGTGGTATCAAGACTCCAACAGTGAACAACTTAATGATATCAAAAGCTCATTTTGACTTTTTGTTAATTGGGACTGAGTTTTATGACCACACTCAACCTAAATGAACCTCATGAAACATGTTCAAGTAACAAGCATTAACCAAAAGCAATTGCACAGTGGTGAAAACCACTGTGCCAAACACTCCCTTATGAGACAGATTTGGTGGTTTTCAAAGCAAACTTACACTATAAACCTCAAATATTAAACCTAACCTTTTCTAAACACTAAATAAGCACAATTTGAAATGAAATAAATACTGAGTGGCCTATGCTAGAGTAAATTACAAGAATTTAATGAGAGAGCTTACAGTGAGCTCTAGTGGGCAACAAATCAAGATCCAATGAACAAAATGTGATACCCTATGCTTCCCCTGAAGCACCTAAAACCATATGAACCATACATCTACCATGCTTCCATTCTGAATCAACTCATTCACCATTTTATACCTGTTGACTTTTGTTGACTGTGGAATTTTTTTTTGGCTAAAACTATTTTGAACTTTACTGAGTTTATGAAATCTTATGAATATTTTAGTATGAGCTTAATGAAACAGATTCAACACTTTTTAACTAGATGAGAATGATTTGAGATTTTTATAAGAAACTGCAAATGGTAAATTTAAATAACAACACATGAAATTAACTTCAATGATGATTCATATTATACAAAATATCTTGACTACAATTGATTTTAACTAGAATTACAACTGAAAAAAAAAATTAAGTTTAAAGGATTACATTATACTAAAAATTACTCTACTGCTACACTCTACTCTATTCTAATGATGGTTCTTCTCTTTTTTCTTTCTTTTTATAGTCCCTGAGGGTAGCCTTGACTTTCCCACACTTCATATCCACCATTAGATGGCTTGGTGCAATCCTATCCGTTCAAACTCTTTTGGCGGGAAAAAGGGGTATGGGCAGTTGTGGTGTTGGTGGGCATTTATTGAGGAGGGGGGAAGGTTGGGTAACATTTATGATGGTTGGTGGAGTTGGTGAGTGATTGGAGAGGAGGGGGGAGCAAAAGCCTGGTAATTAGGGGTGTTAGTGAAGACGATGAACAGTAAAATGGGAGTTAGGGTGTGGGTTTGACCTGGTCAACGACCAGGGGTGGGTTTATTTATTTAAAATGGTTATGGGCTTGGGTGTGGGCTAAGGGTTTAATGGACTGGATCAGATTTGTGGGTAATTGGGTGGGTTGGTTTGTTTGTTTGATAAATATAACCATAAGGACCAATCATGTAATTTTGCAAAAGTTAAGGACTGAAAATGAAACTTTCCCAAAGTGCTCATAAGGACTTATTTTGCCAATACTCCAAAGTTTCAAAAACCATTTTCATGCCTTTTTCATTTTTCAAAATTTCCCGAGGACTAAAAATGACATTTTTCAAAGTCCGGGGACCAAACTTGCAATTTTCACCAATCTTTTATTCCAAGAACTATTTTTGACACGTTTTGATTTTCCAAGGATAAAAATTGATTTTCCTTTCAAAAATATCCCACCAGGGACCAATTTTGCCAAAATCTGAAACTCCAGGGACTAATTTCGTAAATTTCCAAAACTTTCTAATTTTTCACCAAAGGACTAAATATGACAACTTATGATTTCAAAAGGACCTTTGGTGATAATTTTCTATATTTTGAATATCCAGGGACTAGATTTGTAATTTTATGAAAGTTGGGGGACTGAAACTGCCAATTTTGCAAACTTTGTGCGTTTTTCATCTGTTTTTGCTCATTTTGCATCTAAAACATATAAAACACAATTATGAAATATTTTCAGTATTTTGATGCATTACTGAGTGTTTTTGTATGTTTTGCAGTTCAGATTAGACCAAAAATGATGAGTGTTTGAGCACTCATCACCCATGTTAGGAGCTTCTTAGCCGGCTCGACATAGGAGTGAAGTAGGCACTCATAGGATTGGGGAATTAAGTGCGCCACCCCATGAATGGTATTAAGGAATACAATCCATCATCCACGCAACTATAACAAGTAATTAACATGTAAAAGATATCTAGGGAGTAGTGAAATCTAAGTAAACACATTTTCTCCACTTATTGCTCACAACCTTAGTTAATTTAGTTTATTTTCATTTCAAGTATTTTATTTTGATTGCATCTCTAGTATTGGGTTAGTTGACTAGCAACTAATTCTGTCCAAATCCTTCAAACCCGAGATTTTTTACTTGCTTTCTAAAAAAAATATAAAAATACAAAAATAATCATCCCTCACCTTTAGAACTAGTATTTAGGTTTTCTAATCCTAGCGACACTATTCCTAGCTGAACAATCAATCCCCCGGTACTTGTCACTATACTATACTACAACGATCAGGTACACTGCCTGGTGGGGGTTGTAAGCTTCTCAAGATCCCTTGAGAGGTAAAGCCTGGTGTGATTCCCACGTATCACTAGTCTTGGCTTAGCAACGCCATATTGTACATGTAATTAACCAAGATTGTTAACTCGCCACCAGTAAAAACTTCCTTTATCCAACAAAACCGTGTATTTCATATCCCTACACCTAACGTTACAACCCTTTAAAAGACCTCTTTGATAGTTTATCCTAGGTGCTTACGCCATGTGGTGGAGGTTTGATCCTTTCCCAAGCCTATGGTAATCTATTTTGCTATGACAGGTAGTGAGAGATATCTTCCGTTTCCATATTGTAATTTATACTTTATTTCACCCGAGAGATGTGAGTATCTAAACACTATTTGTGAGGTGCTAGTGTATGACCTCCGTGCTTGTCTATTGGTCTTTAGTGGAACGATTATTTGTTGTAATTACTTTTATATTAGTGTTAAATGACCCCTAACTTGTATTTTGATTAGAATAAAAGCGCATTTGCTTGAGGACAAGCAAATCTCAAGTGTAAGGGTATATGATGAGGCAAAAAATGAACCACTTTTAGGGGGTCATTTAAGCCCGGAATTGAATTTATTTGATCAAATATTGCCCTAAATTGTTCCTTTTGTGATTTTAGGTACTTTGGGAGAGAAATCTGGAAAAGGAAGCAATTCGGACGTTTTTGGAGCATAAAAGTGAAGAAAACGCCAAAGTCTTAATTTTCCTTGCTGGGAACAGTAGGTGACGGCGTCAAGAAGAAAATCCTGACGGCGTCAAGAGTAATTTTCATGACGACCCAGTACAGAATTGAAGGCGTCACAAGGTAGGGCGTCAAGAGTAAAATACGTGACGGCCTGGAAAATGTTATAACGTGACGGCGTCAGGAGTAGATCAAGGCAGTCCGAGAATTCTTTAGGCGGCGAGATGACGGCGTCACCAATTTGGTCTTGACGCCGTCAGCCTCAATTTCCTATATATAGTTTTCTAATTTTCATTCATAAAAGGGAGAGAAGTTTTGGAGAAACCCTAAGGCCGAACTTAGTACAAATTTTACAGGTTTTTCAAGGGTTCTCAGCCCTTGAACCCTTTCATGTGTAATTGAGATAAGTATTCTTTTAATTCAATCAATATGTCTATGTGTTGGTTGTCTATATCTTGTTCTTGTCTTAATTCCATCATGCTAGGCTATATCTATCTTGTATTTGCTTAGATCTAATGAAACCTAGATGTTAATTATGTGTTAATTACTTGTTTATGGTTGTATTGGATGAATGATTTCGATGTTAGGATTAAGAAAACTGGCAGATCTCCAAATGGTAACATGCTTGAACGTCTTAGGAAACATGAACTGACGTGCACTAGGTTTTATTGGTTGTATTTAATGCATGAGTAAATTCTAATGATCCCATGTTAGGAGCTTCTTAGCCGGCTCAACATAGGAGTGAAGTAGGCACTCATAGGATTGGGGAATTAAGTGCGCCACCCCATGAATGGTATTAAGGAATACAATCCGTCATCCACGCAACTATAACAAGTAATTAACGTGTAAAAGATATCTAGGGAGTAGTGAAATCTAAGTAAACACAACTTCTCCACTTATTGCTCACAACCTTAGTTAATTTAGTTTATTTTCATTTCTAGTATTTTATTTTGATTGCATCTTTAGTATTGGGTTAGTTGACTAGCAACTAATTCTGCCCAAATCCTTAAAACCCGAGATATTTACTTGCTTTCTAAAAAATATAAAAATACAAAAATAATCATCCCTCATCTTTAGAACTAGTATTTAGGTTTTCTAATCCTAGCGACACTATTCCTAGCTGAACGATCAATCCCCCGGTACTTGTCACTATACTATACTACAACGATCAGGTACACTGCCTGGTGGGGGTTGTAAGCTTCTCAAGATCCCTTGAGAGGTAAAGCCTGGTGCGATCCCCACGTCAAAACCAATAATTCTTATGGATCCGACTTATTTTAAATGTGGAGAACCGTTCTTTGAAAGTTCATGTGTTTGATGTACGTGGGAACAATGTGGTAATGATATTCACGATGGAGTTTGTTGGTTTTGTAATTCTCCCGAGTATGTTCAAAGAGCAATCCTTCAAAACGTTCCCGATTACTATCCAACACCACCGCCGTCTTCGTTCACTTGCTTTAATTGTGGAAATCCATCCGACAAAGGATTACCGTGTGGGCAATGTTTTTGTAATCAATGTGGATACGCGAATTGTATATGTTACGTCCCGTGTGCTGAAACGTCTTACGCTTGTGATACGAGCTTTGATAATTATCCTCAAAACGTTATCAGTCTTCCTTTTCAAAACTTTTATGAGCAAGTACCAAATTACAATGATAATTCGTTCCAAAGTTCATCAAATTTTGAAAATTGTAGGGGGTCGTTTGAAAATTCTTATTATGAGCCGAATTCATGTTACGGTTCTCATGGTTTTAACCAACCCCCACAAACTTCCGATATTACTAATGATATTTTTGAAATTAAATCCCTTATCGAGAAGTTAAAAGAGTTGGTGGCTAATCGTGAAACTCCTACTCCCGAGCCTCGTGAAAAGTCTATTGCAGAGTTATTTGCTGAAGAGAGAGCATCTAATCCTTATAAAAATTTTGTTTACTATGATACCGACGATGATGAGAAAATTACGATCGTTCTTAATCCTTACAAAGCTTCCGATGTTTCTCCCGTAGAACCCGAGGACTCTCTAAAAATGGGGGTCGAGCATCTAAACACTATTCCGGCAATGGAATCGGACGAATTCAATAAGTCTAGTGTTGAGAACCTCGTCCCAATCCCAAGTGAGTCCGGGGAAATTTCTAACGGTGATTGTGAATTTATTGAAGATAAGCCGTCAGATCCTTTGGAGCCCGAGCTCAACGACTCTTTACCCGATTTTGAGAAATATGTTTTTGATACGGCTGAAGAATGTGAGTTATCTCCGATTAATAATTCCAATGATCGTGTTGAGATGTTCTCCGATTCTGACGATGACGATTCTATATCTTGTGGAGACATCGACTATGTGGACGAATTACCTTCTGAGCTCGTCAGCTTAGAAGAAGAGAATGATGAAGAAGTTAATATTGAAATACAAGATGAAGCTCTTCGCGAAAAATTATTGAATATCAATCTTCTCATTTATAAAATCGAGGCATTGAAAGATCCTCCGACTTTTTCTCATATCCCCGATATGGATAGTGATTTCTTACCCGAGCTTGAAATTTTTCGATTTGAAGAGACGAGTAGTGGCAATATCTCTCTTCCGGATTATGAGCGTTTTGATTTTGATATTGATTATGTGCTTATTTCCTATAATCCGTCACGTGACCCTCTTTTAGAGGATGTTGATCAATTTTTTGCTGCGGATGATTCGATACCACCGGGTATTGAGAATAACGAGAATGACGTTCAAAGAAATATTCTTTCTGATTTACCATCTTCTCGTCCACCCGTGAAACCACCGGATGTAGATTTTGAATCAGATACGAATGAAGTTATTTTTGGAGTGGTGGACGAGATTTTTGAACATGATGTTCCTGTGCTTGATATTTTACCCACCCAACCCACCCATGATTCTGATGATGTTTTTGCTTTTATCATCCGAGTGTTTAAACCATTCTTTACTTATCCCATCATTTCTTTACTTTTCCACTCCACCGGGAGTGAGGATACCGTCTTTGACCCTGGCATCTCCCATTTTCATGCCGGTTGTCCGTTCCATCTGCTCTACCCAAGGACGAATTAATTCAGGGATCGAGTCAAGCTCATGTGACTCGGTGAACAAAAACAAGCGCTTCGTGGGAGGCACCCTATGCTTATCCATTTTCATTTTCTTTATTTTCTTATTTCTTAAGTAACGTGACGTGAGGGGGGCGACCCTTTCCAAACTCGTGTTTTCGTGGTTGTTTGTGAATGTTCTGGAATTTCCCCGAAGATTGAAGACTCTCGTGCTCGTACTTTGTCGTTCTATCCACTCGAGTCTCATTCTTCGCTGCTCTTTTGGAAATTCACCATATCCAAAATCTTATCGACTAACGTTTATCTCTTGGCATACTTAATAAACGACCTTAGATATTAAGTAAGATTACCTTTACCCTTAAAACATTGAGGACAATGTTTCACTTTAGTCTGGGGGGGGGGGGGGGGTGAATCTTCGATTCGATTTGACCTTGCACTTTCGTCTGAGCTGTTAACTTATGCAACTCCGTTTTTCCACCAAAATTTTAAAATTTTGTCACATTTTTATTGAAAAAAATGATATATATGGTATAATAATAAGATTTGACACTTTGTTTTGACTTTCCTACCGGCGAGAGTAGAAATAAATGTTTCGACTTGACCGGGCGTGTTGAGCCCTAGCTCGTCTCCCTTAACCAATATAATCAAAAGAATATGGCTAAGCATCCGCGGATCACATTACTTGGGATTTTAAATTTGCGGAGATCGAGGAATGATAGAGTTTATTTAGAAGTTTCGTGCTAAACGTGGAGTAGTTGGATCTCTTTAGAGCCCACGAAAGGTACTTGTGGCCTCCTTGTTCCCACAAGATTGCACACCAATAAAAATAGATCTCTAGGATTAATTAAGTGTATGGGGTTTGAGCAGTACTTAGTTTTTTCTCGTTCCCAACAAAATGTCTGCATATGGGGGTTTGGTACACATAGGGGTACTGCCAGTGTTACGGTGAAATAGACTATTGCATCTTGCCGGTTCGCAGCCGATGTTGTGATCTTAGTAAAGGCCGTAGGACTCGGGGTTTGGCATATGATTATGAATATCAATAATAATAATCCAAAGCCAAATAAAAGGCAGAGGAATCCAAAGCTTTAAAAAGCAGCGGATATAAATCCAAGGTCATAATAAAGCTCTTACATCTTGGCGGCTCTCAAACTGTTGTTGTAAAAGAAATAAAGGACCAAGGTTCGACTCCGGGGGTTTCCTAATAAAAAGCTTCCGTTTCGGGTCTCAAACATGGGATGTCTCGGTCGTAAATAAAAAGGGGCCCCCACAAATCGTGTTAAATCAGAGACCTTCATGTGGACCCGATTTCTGTATGCAGGGGTTTTCGAGGGAAAGTTTGGAAACTACTTAGCGTTCAAATTTTGTGCTCTTATCAGACTAACAACTATCAAAACGAGAAAATATGAAGCAATTCATTTCTCACAAATTAAAATCTTGAGATACAAAACTTAGGAACTGGAAACAAGAGGTAATTACACAAGTAACTTTTGTGGGTAGTGTTAGCATCTAACTTATGGATAAACAATGATCTCGATTTTATGCTTAGTTTGGGAGCTTGTGAAAAATCAAGGATGACGATTTTTATCCGTATGGTCTCTTCTCTGTGAGAAGTGTTTCTACTCGTTGACCCTGAAAGTTATCAACAGATAAGAATTGATAATGAAAGTCAAGGCAAACCTTCACATATATAAAAATGAAAAAGTACAAAAAGAGTAGTAGTAATTGTTATTCATGAAAATAGGAAAACGGAGCGTTTTTGAGAATAAATGATTTTAATATCTCTTTTGAACATCATTGCTAATTTACAACGTCAGTAAAGAGAGGTTTTAAAATTTATTTATCTCTTAAGCGTGAGGTGATGACATTGCGTGAGGACACGACAATTGATATGTGTCTAAATACACATATATTTTACATTGTTTAAACCCACAAAAACGACCAAAAGCACACAAATGACCATATAAATGTTACAAATATCATTGAAATGTGTTTTTGTGTATTTCAAATGCAAAAGGATTGAAAACAATTGAAAAACAAACAATGTTTGCATAATTGGCAAAACTAGTCCCTCGAGTTTCAAAATTGACATAAAACACCCCTGGATATTTAAAAAGTGGAAAATTAACATTCAGGGTCCTTTGGTAAATGAAACTTAGCAAGAAATACCCTTGGATCATAAGTTTAGAAAATTGGCAAATCAGGTCCCTCAACTTTGAAACCTAACACATTTGGTCCCTGGTGGAATAATTTGGAGGAAAAGTCAATTTTGGCCCCTCGACTTTGGAAAGTGACAGTTTTAGTCCCCGGGTACTTCATTTTGGAAAATAAACATCTAAGGTCCTTTGGGAATCAAGACTTGGAAATTATGATCCTTGGCTTAAAGTTTGGAACTTGGCATATTCACCCCCTCATTTTCAGAAATTACATAAATGGTCCCTATGTCTACTTAGCTACTTAACCAAATGGACCTATGTGTAATTTATAAACAAAACAAACACATCCAATAAATCCAACAAACCCCAAGCCCAAATCCACCATCCTGGCCCAACTTCCCTCCCTTTTAATAATAACCAGGTCAAACCTGGTTTGACCATCCCCCTTATCCCTCCACACGTGATGTGTGCTTTTTCACACATCCTTTTTAGCCTTAAATCAGACCAAATACACCAAATACTAACCAAATATGCCAAGAGAATGTGTGTTTTTGTATTTGTGTATGTGCAGGTACGGATATGAGAAAAATGAACAAAAACAAAGCCAAAACCGACAAAAAACAAGCACGAGATTGGAAAAAGGTCAAAAGCCGGAGTCGGGGAAGCAAAATAATTAAAGAAAGCTCAAAATGTCATTAGAAGTCCTCAGAGATTCAGAATGTTGCATAATTAGTCCCTGGGCAAAGTTTTGAGGAATTGGCAATTTCAGTCCTCCATGTTTCAGATATTGACAAATAAGGTCCCTTAAGGAGTTATTCGAAGAAAAGTCAAAAATGATCCTTCATGATTCAGAAAATGACAACATTAGCCCTTGGAAGAAAGTCAGAAATAGTCCCTATTGTTTGCATTAATACAAAATTGGTCCTTGTTTCATATAAATACTACTCTTATAATTAAACCAGATCCACACAACTCCCCCTTGGCCCAAACAACACAAAGCCCACCACCCTTATTACCTATCCAGTCCACATCTATAACCCGATCCACACCCATATTACCCCAAGTCAATACCCACGGTCAAATAATAAAAACACCCGCCCCCCAAGATTAACTTTACCCAAAAATTAACACTGTGGATAGAACCCTAGTTTCACCTCAATCCAACTACCTTATGCAAGTAAATAATTACCCCAATGATTAAAGCTTCTAGAAGAGTTAGGGTATGTTAGGAATGTGGCAGAGACACGTGGACCAATGAAATAACTCACGCGGGATTCATAACTTCATCATAATTGATCCAAGGGCTGTGATTATCAGAGTGGTGAGCAAGGGATGATCAACGGATTGTAATACACTCAAAGAAGCACACATCATGTGGATCAGTGAGCTGGCATACTAGAAGCATCCTCAATCTCATCTCTCAACAGCTATATATACCCCTCACTCACATCAATTCAAAACTGTTAGATTAGGGTTAGTTTTAGGAGTAGGAATATAATAGCTTATTTTTATGTAATCATTTTCAATTTATTTAGTTTCTGCTTCTAAACCTTGTACTCATTTATAGTTTTAATAAAATTCAAGTTTTCATTTAATTGTCAATTTCATTTTTAAGCAATTTCCTGTTTCTAAATACTTTTCCTAGTTTACATATCCTGTTTTCAGAAGCTTACTCAAGCTTCATTTTAGCTTATAGTGAAATTTTGATTGAGTTTCTGCTTAAAATTTGTAATTGTTTCCTGGTCAAAGAAAGTCAACTAAAGAAGTTAATATAGAATTTGGTGATTGCTAAGCTTATTTGATAGTTCAATTAAAATGGTGGAAGTAATTGGCCTATCTAAAGATAGGCTGTGTGGGATGCACCTCTCTGTTTGGCTGAGAGGTGATGTGTAAGCTCTCTTGTTTATTTTCAAAAGCTTTGAATTAGATTCTTAATATTATCTAGTATAGATCTGTGTTTTATTTATTGTTACTGTTTCATTGAGTTTTAGTATTGTATTATTGCTTAAGGTTAGTAGTCATCATCATTATTAGTTTAAATTTTTCTTAGCTTACTGTTTCATTATTGCATATTTGTGTTGCTGTGGTATTGTTTGATCTGTGATCTAGTTTGTTTCTGTTTAGGTTTATTCTTCACTGAGTCTTAGTTTAGTTTAGGGAATCTGTTTTCAGTCTAAAATTCAGTAGGTAGCAATATACATATCATAGTTGTAGTGTAAGCATTTAGTTAAAGGGATGTTTGGATTAACCTAGTTCTGTGTATCCTTGTTGATTTACTGCTTGATCTTCTGCATTGTTAGTCCACATAGGTCATATTGAACTTAGATAGGCTATTATATTTGCATCTTTAACATTAAAAGTCAACATTGCATTGAATCATAAATTCTGCATTTATATTTCATTGTCTGCTCCTGCAAATTGTTCTACTTACTCAAATTGTGTTTGTGTTCTTAGCATTTAGATATCATCAAACAACATATAGTGGTAGATTTAGGCCATAGAAATTCACTATAGTCAACTTAGGATTGAATCTTAAAAGTCAAAGCTTAGGTAAAATCTGTCTTGCAACCAGCTGATCTAGGAGCTTTTTAGGTGATCAATTAAGCTATTGAGATAGGGATTTTTGTGGATTTAGTGTCTCAGTAGTACCAACTTCATTTTGCCCCCATCACTTTCCACTAATTAGCTTATTAAGTGCTTATTATTTAGCTGTTTTATAGGGCATTTAACCTGAAATTTCTGTCTAATTTGGAAATTGCATACTGCTTATTTGGCTTACTCTCTAGGATTTATTGGTTGAATTTACTTGTTTGGTACTGTTTCAAGTTATTAAAATCATTTGTGAGCTATTTGCTTATGCTATTAGCCAACTACTTATCCATAAGTGCTTATTGTAACTGATTTGAGCCCTATCTGTGTTTCTTAGCTTAATTTGGTCTTACTTCTGTTCCATTAAGTTCATTTGAGCATATTATACATCTGTTTTTAGTTTGGGTCAAGATTTGGTCAAAGTTGCTTATAAATAAGCATTTCCAATAAGCTGTACTTAAGCAAAAAGCACTTCCAGATCTTATTTTCAACTTTTCAAATTTCTCCTAGCTTTATAATAATAATTTAGAATTTCCCTGAATTTTTCATATTTTTCTGACTTCATTTGCTATTTTTCTTATTTTATTTTCATTTTTATTCAATTTTTAATACATTTTAATTACCAAAAATTCCAAAAAAATCAGAAAAAGCCTAGAAAAATCCAAAATTATTTTAGAAAATATTTTTCATTTATTTTAGAATTTTAGAAATTCATTTTGCATTTTTCCCATTTATTTTGAATTTAATTTGAATTTTTAATTAGATTTAATAGTTTTTAATTCCCAAAAATTACACAAAAAGCCAAAAAAATTAGTTTTTAGTTTTAAATTACTTTTTAGTTATTGTATAATTTTCAAAATTTATTTTTCATTTTTCTCACTTTATTTGCATTTTCTTTTGATTTTTAACTAGTTAATTAGTTTTTAATTCATAAAAATTAAATAAAAAGTCAAAAAAATATTTTTCTTTCTCTCAAAATTTTCTTTTATCATTTTTAACTTTTTAAAATTCTTTTCAAGTCCGTAGGAGTAGTGTAGCTCAAAATTCACTTTTTATTTCGTACGTTTACGTTTATTTCGCATTTTAGCTTTACTTTTTCGATTTTACGTTACGTTTTTAGTTTAATTACTTGAAATACGAGCTTAAGTGATTATTTGTGTTTCATTTACTTAGTCATTAGTATAATCTAATATAAATCACTTTTTACCACTTTCACGACACGTTTCGCAAATCGGGAATTCGAAATTCCATTCACACCTTCGTTGGGACACGACCCGGGGAAATACTTTCCTAAGCATTTCTTAGGAAAAATAAACCTATACTAAAACGATCGAATCGTACTGCCACTAATCTTCTCTCCCATAGGATCAAAATGGAAGGCTTCAAATTCCGATATAGAATCATCGGAAAGAATGTCACTATCCTTAATGGGGATAGTAGATGACATAGGTTTCTTATTGAAAGTCTCGATTTTAGAAATGAGGAAACTGACATTCAATAATGTTGCATGAAGTGCTTCGTCTTTGATTTCAATGTCAGTTTCATTATTCTCTTCTTCCAAGCTGACTAGCTCAGAAGGTAATCTTTCCACATAACTGATGTCTCTAGAAGATAAAGAATTTTCATCAGTATGTGAAGTACTAAACTCGATGTTGGGATTAGAATTTAAAAGATTTTCAATTTCTCCCAGATCGGCTTCAAGGTCAAACAGATCATCATCACTTCCTAATGGAAGTGGATTGATGTGAGTAAGTTCATCTGTGAACTCCTCAATAAGAGAGTCAATAGCAGAATGAGGCAGTAATGCCTACTCAACTTCTCCATAAGATGTACAATCATCATTAAAATCGGAGAAAGTCTCAAAATGATCTTTTGGATTTTCAGGAGGGGAAGGTAGATCACACATATGATCAAAAGTTCCCTGTGACTCTCTTGGGATTGGGACAAGGTTCTCAACACTAGACTTTATGAATTCGTCCGATTCCTTTCCAGGAACATTGCTAAGATGCTCATCCCCCATGTTCAGAGAGTGAGTGGGAACTTCGGGTGTGATATCAGCAGACTGAGGGAGTTGAGAAGGACTAGCAGTCTTTGATTCTACAAGTTCCATTTTTTCTACTGCTAGTAATTCAGTCATATTCTTTTCTCCCTGCGATTTTTGGATTGGTGGGATTTCAACTGATGTACCCGATGAATCTTTTTGAATAATAACAACGTTATCTTCATCATCATCACTGTCATCATCGTCATCGAATAGAGCAGCATTGCGAAGATTGACACGTATTTTAGCTGCTCGTTGCTCAGCCAGTAATTATTCCATGCTTTTTCCAGAATCTCGTTCTTCAGCAAGTAATTCTGCCACAGTTTTCCCACTAGAATTTGGAATGAGTGGAAATTGTGGGGGTGTGGATGTGTCAAAATCGGAAGGTTGACATTGAAAATCATCATGAGGACCCCCACAATATGCACAAGAAGAACTTGGAGCATGGCGAAGCGAAATATTAGCTAACTCCTCCTTAAGTTCTTTAAATTTCTCAAGAACCTCTAGACAAAGGTCTTGCGGGTATTGAGGAGTTGCTTGGATCATTTGGTACTGTGGAGGTTGGTCTTGATATGAATAATTGTTACAAGGAAATAGATTCCCTTTTTGACAATCAGTGCTAAAGTGTGGACCTCCACAATACTGACAGCGATATGATTGCTTTGACTGATTTGGTGAATAATATGGATATTGTTCATTTTCAAAACTTTGATTGTTACCAGGAAACTGTTCATAGACAAACGTGTTCCGGGTTTGACATTCAAATC
Source organism: Artemisia argyi (assembly GCA_030686995.1). Taxonomy (NCBI): domain Eukaryota; kingdom Viridiplantae; phylum Streptophyta; class Magnoliopsida; order Asterales; family Asteraceae; genus Artemisia; species Artemisia argyi. The sequence goes on along the minus strand of CM060694.1, from coordinate 87,358,987 downwards.
CTTGGTGAGGATCTCCAAAATATTCACACGAATATGTCTGTATTTCACGGTGTGGGGGTTGATGGAATAAATCAGTTGTGTCATGGTAAGAATAGGTATTTTGGTTATAGACAAACCCGTTTCCTGACTCTACCATGCAACAACTGGGACAATAACCACCATTATGAGGACCACCACACCATTGACAATCAAGATGGTGGGGATAAGACATAGAAAGAATTAAAGGGTTTCAGAGGGTAAGGGATAAAGAATCAAAAAGGTGAGAGGGTGAAGGTGAATATTTTTGGTGTTTTTGAAAAACATATTTAGTGTGCATGCACTAAAAACAAAGTCAATTAAAACAAGACCGAGGCAAAACAACAGAGAACTTAAACCAATAATCATAGTGTGAATGGCTTCTTTGAAAAAGGTACACCAATCACAAGGATACAAAGGCAAGTTTTAATCTTTAGTTTGGGAACTTATTAATGTTCATACCCCTAGTTGGTAGGTATTCAGCCTTGGTTTGCGGTGGTAAGATTTTATGTTATTATTATTCACAAGAAAAAGACGAATGTTTTTGGGTTTTTGGGTGTGTGTGCAGAAAACTTTTGGAAATATTTTTGGTATCGATTCGTTAACCGAAATCGTTTTCTTTAAAATTACTCGCAGGGTGGCGGGAGAGAAGAATGGACTCTCTTCAGTTCGCAATTTAATGTCAGAACTTCCGTATTCCACCTGTGTAGGTTGTAATCTTAAAGAAATCGAAGTAATTTAACTTCACGATTGTTTTGTTGTTTTTGATTTTTTTGGTGTTGTTAACACTTTAGGAAAAGTGTTAATGAACTTTTTGATATGATTAAGATTTTTACAAAAACTTTTTACAAAAGTGGTGAAATTTGTACAGGGAGGGTTTTGAAAACCACTAAACCTAAAATGTTTTTTAAAACACGCAACAACCTCCCCGGCAGCGACGCCAAATTTTGATTGGCCTGAAACAGTCAAATAATATTGACCAAGTGAATTGGTCAACAAAGTCAAACAGTCTAAGGTCAATGCTCCGTGGATAGTATAGAGTTCCCCCGGGTCGTTATGTCCCGACGAGATTGAAATGGTGTTTAAAAATGTTTGTGGGAATGAGTGGCACTGAGGACAGTAACCAATAAAGATTTGGATTTGATTACACTACTGATTACTTGGTATTTAAGATAATGAAACAGTATTAACAATTACAGAATCACATATATGATTAAATGTAAACAAATTAACAAACAGAAATGATTACAGATAGAGAAAAAGGTGAGTTTTAAACAATTTACAACTACAGGGGGTGAAATTGAAACTTTTGTAAACTTAATATAAAAAGAAAAATATTTTTTTGATTATTTTATTATTTAATATTTAATTATTTAATTAAAAACTATTTAAATATTTAATTTAAACTATTTAACTAAAAAGCTTTATAATACAAATTTAAACTAGAAAATTGCAAAATTAATTTTTAAAATTCTAAAATGACTTAAAAATTTAGAAACTAAAAATATATATTTTTGCCTTTTTGTGGATTTAATATTAATTAATTACTAATTATATTATTTAAACTTAATTAAACTAATTTAAATGACTAAAAATAGAAAAATGACTTAGAAAATTCTGAGAAAATTTATAAAGCTAATTAATCATCTCAGGAATCCTAAAAAATTATAAAAAGTTTATAAAAATTATTTTTAGACTATTTTACTAATTATTTACTTATTTATTAATTAATATCTAATTTAACTAGATTAATTAAGAAAATGAGAAAATGAACAGTAGTAATTAAGAAACTATTTTCTAAAAATACTTTATGATTTACAAAACCTAGGAAAATACAAAAAGGTACTTTTGCTAATTAAAAATTAATAAAACTATTTAATATACTAATATTACTTAATTACTAATTAAACTAATATTAATTCTAATAAATACTAAATTAAAAGAGAAAAATTACTTAAAATACTTTAATATAAAAGAAATTTTAGAAAAATATAAAAATGATAAAGTGCTTATTAATAAGCTGAAAAGAAAAATTAAATAAATAAATCCTATTAAATAGAAGCTATCACTAATTTTATAGTTGGTTTTTCTTTGTTTTTCTTTTTAACAACTACTTATATGCTGAAAACAAACAACTTTTGTGAAAACACTTTTGTTGTAGCTTATTAATAAGTTGTGTGCACCCCCAAGTTCTTAACAGTTTATGTTTTAAGCTTATTAGGACTTGTGGTTTATGAAAAAGCTGTATATAAGCTACCAAATGATCACATAAGCTAAAACAGATGGATACAAACTTGGAATAAGCCAAATGGCACAGATAAGCACACTGAATAAGCTAGGATGAGCAAATAAGCACTTAAGGCAAATACTGAGTGTCAAACAGGCCAAATGGCCAACTGTCAAGCCTTGTGTGGTCAACAGGCTTGATTGGAAGCCCAAACTGAAGAAGGATCTAATAAGCTGAGCTTATTGGCTTTTCAAAAAGCCAAGAAATAGGCTCTGGGTCCCACAGATGAACACAGGATGGGGCTTGGAACTTAGACACAAAAACTGAGTACTCAGTGTATACAAGGAAATGGACAAACTAAAAACTTTAAGCAGCCCTACCAAATAAGCCAAGGATAAGCAAATAAGCTCAGAACCTTAAAGATGGGCTTATGGGGTTTCCAAAAAGCCAAATAGCTAAGGGTGGGGCCCACTAATGAACTATGGTCTATTGAAGGTTGGTGACTTATACTGATGATTCAGTATGTGATGGTGAAATAAGCCAATTTCAAGGCCAAAATAAGCTATCCTAGAGACTACTGAGATCCAATTTTAATCTTGATTTAGAAAGATAAGCTGTAAAGCTTTTAAAAAAACTAAAAATTAAGCCCTAATGTTTTCATTTACACCCTGGAGGGGGGTTTGAAATTTTGACTAAACTCACAAGATGCCCTGGTGCAAAAAGGTATCTTGCCCAGCAGGCTTAAATAAGTTGTTGCACAAGCTTAATAAAAAAATCACAAAAATAAGATGGACACAGATTTTGAAAATTAAGCTGATAGAGAATGACTTGTGAAAAGCTCAGGTCCAAATCCTAGTACAAAAATCAAAACAATTCTTTCAATTTTTGGTTTTTCTCACAATTATGAAGTTTTGACTTTTTGAGTTTTTGATGCTAGTTGACTTTTGTGAACTTGGATCTAGATTTTATGACTGATTATGGTTGTATAAGCTATATTAAGACTAAAATAAGCTACACCACTCACTTGTGAGTGGAAATGGGGCATAAGCCACTCTAAATCCAACACAGAGGGTTAATTAGGCCAATTAAATGATGATTTTGACTTTTTATCAAATGATGCATGTATTTTATGGTTGAACTGAGTTAATAAGACTCTAAGTGACTTATGTGAACAAAAAACAACAACAATTTCAGGCTTGATCACAGAATCTCAGACAAATCCAAACACTCCTTTTAGAGACAGATGTTAATGAAACTAAACTAAAAAGGAAATCAGAGCACAATCTAATGAAATTAACTATTCTAATAAGCCACAAATAAGCAAAGAAATATAAAAACAATCAACAGGAAGCAATAAAGAGTGAGAATTAGATGGTTGAGCTTACAACTGCCTTCCAAGCAATCTTCCAAGGACCAAGAACCACTGAACCACTTCCTAATGGCTTCCACAAGCCTACTAACCCAGGGCCATCCAAAATCTACCCTGCTCCAGCCATCTTCTTCAGGAACTCTTCAATTTTTTATTTTTTTTTATTTTTCTGATTTTTTTTATATTTTGATTTTTGATACTAACTGATTTTTTATGGTTTCTAAAAGCTTGAATGAGCTTTCTAGGAGCTTATATGACCCTAAAAAGTCCAGGATAATAACTAGAGACTACCATTAAGTTGATTGAGATTTTTTAAATAGAACGAAAATGCATAAACTGAAAATTGAACTAAAGCTTGACTTTTTATTGATGAAAAAGGTTGAGGTTACACTGAAAATGCTTAATACAAGACTTGAAAGCTAAATCATACACTAGGAATTTTAAAATTACTTATACGACATACATAAAAACTAAATTAAACTATATCTTCTTCCTTGTTGCCTCTTTCCCTTTTATAGCTGAGGATTAGGGTTTGTGGTACCCTTCTGATCATTTCCCACTATCATTGGATCTCTGAGATGCATCCTAAGCCGTACACGTGTTTTTGGTGCTAAAACAGAAACAGAGCAAATTGCTCTGATTAATACCAATTGGGGGGGGGTGTATTAATTATGGTTGTCCTTGTTAGGTATATAGTGGTGTGGGCGGTTTGATGTGATTGTGATGGTGATGGTGGGAGTGGTGATATGACAGGGGAGGCAAGTTGGGGAAGAGAGGGAAGGAGGGGTGGTGGTGTTTGTTTGACTGGGTTTGACCAAGGGTCAAACGTTTGACCCTGGTTTGTATTAAAAAGGGGATGGGGTGTTGGATTGGGCTTGTGGGGGACTTGGGCCGAAGGGATGGATCAGGGGTGTGTTGTGTTTGGTTTTGGGTTTAATAATAACCAAGGGTCCGTTTGTTTGTAGTAATAAGTATCAAGGACCAATTTTGTAATATTCCGAAAGTGAGGGACCTGGTTTGCCAATTTTCCTAAGTACTCACAAGGTCCATTCCTGCCATAATTGAATAGTACAAGGTCCCATGTTGATTTTTTCAATTTTGAATTTCCCAGGGACCAATGTTGACTTTTCTTTTAAAATAAATGCTTAGGGACTAATTTTGACAAGTTTTAAAAGTTGGGGGACCGAAACTGCCAATTATGCAAACTTTGTTCGTTTTTCATCTGTTTTTAATCATTTTGCATCTGAAACATATAAAACACAATTTTGGGATATTTTCTGTATTTTGATGCGTTTCTGAGTGTTTTAAAATGTTTTTGCAGTTCAGATTGACCAAAAATGATGAGTATTTACACACTCATCAACTAGCTATCGCCTTACTAACCTGAGATAAACATGCTAAAGTGTCAACACAATGGTTGGTGAGTTCATAGAGTTTATTTTGTAAAGTCTTTAAAGAATGTTCACATAGCAAAGGCATTGTAAATCCACTCAGTTGTAAATCCCGCCCATACAACATTTGCAACCTGTGTGTTCACAACCCACTGCTAAAAGATAGTACATATTATAGTCAAACACACAAATAATCTTAATAGTTCACATAATTTCACTTAGTGTTGCTCCGTTTATGTTGGGAGACTTTTAGACTAAAATGCACATACTGGGAGCCTCTTCCCAAAGATTACTACTGCTAGTCAGTAAAATGCACATGCTGGGAGCCTCTTCCCAAAGACCTACTGGGAGCCACTTCCAAAAGACTACTGGGAGCCACTTCCCAAAGATAACTGGGAGCCACTTCCCAAAGACTACTGCTAGCCACTAAATTGAATAACGCAATTAAGTATAATGCATTCAAAAATAACGCAAATAAGTTTATCATAATCATGTATGTCTGCAATCAAGTATAAATGTTTTGAGTATTTCTACAAGTAAGCAAGTAGTTGAGCATGTATCTCCCCCAAAGAGTTTGTAAAACAAGTATTAAAACGAGTAAAAGTGGGGCTATGACTCACCTTGAACTAATAATATCAAAACGTATAACGGAATTGATGGATAAGCCGGAGAAGTCTCTAAGCGCAACCTAGAATATGATATTGTGTCTTAAGTTCTAAAACAGCGAAGTGAATATATAAACATGCCTTATATAGTTATTACATTAATTATGCTTGGATGTTTAACATTTGTGAGTAAAAGTGGTCAAGTATTAATATTCGTCACATTATGGGTTTCTAGTTATTTTAGTTTTCCGACTTAATTTATACGTCATTTCTAAACCGTAAATGATAACGACTCGGTTTTTACGTTATCGAAAAGGTAATTGAATGTTCTAAACAGATTAGTGGGTCCGACTACCCCATAAATTATTTAACAACTTACTATCTCGCGGAAATGGTCATAAGTTGGTCTATACGACTCCATTTTATGCCCGGTTTTCACCCACGTTTAAGTTAGGATGTTAGCTAAAACTTTTAAGTTTTGACCAACATGGGGTTCTAGTCAAGTTTTATGAGTTTTACCAGATTGAAATCTGTTACTCAGATTTTGATACAGTTTGCCGTTTTGACTCTAGTTCATTCATACGGATGAGTTACGGGGTGAGCCAAAGGGAAAAATGACCACAAGACATAGCTATAAATCCCTATGTTTTCATCTAAGTTTATCTGTGCACGGATGTTTCCCAGAAATTCCATTTATAGCCTCCTGTCCAGTTTCTGTTTTGCAAACATAGTCCTTACGATGTTTCTAGTGTTTTAGTCCGATTTTCCAAGCATAATCAAGTATAATAAACATATAGAATATATTACATATATGAAATACTAATATTAACAGGAATCAAAGGTAGATATAGGAGTTTGCTTACAATCCTTGTGAAGAAATTAACTAGAACCAAGATCTAGAATCACTAAACTAAATCCTTCAACAAAATCCCTAGCTTCCAATCCTTCTACCCAAGTCTTGTAATCCTTGCTAGGCTTGATCTAATCTTGTAAGAACCTTGTAACTTCAGCCCTTAAACCCCTTGCATAGCTCTTAATTCAACCATGGAATCATCAAATAAACACTAGTTCCATGTAGAGGTTAACTAGGCCTTTAACTATGGTATGTAATTTGTAACTTGAAGATCAAAGATAATGAAGCTATGGAATTATGTTGGGATATTTTTGGTGATGAGAATGAAGAAGAGAATTAGTTTTCTATTTATATGGTGAAGAGGAGGTTAGTTACTTTGCTAATTAGTGGTTTAAAATGAAACACATGAAGGCTTAATGGTTCTATGGCTTATAAGTAAGCACATCTATGCATACTTGGTTGTTCTTAGACCATATACTTTCCTAGGCTCATTATCAAGCCACCAAGGCCACCATATACACATTCATGGACAAGGGGAAGTGACTAGGTTGATGAATCTTGGCCTTATTTATACGTGGGAATCGCACCAGGCTTTACCTCTCGAGGGAACTCGAGAAGCTTACAACCCCCACCAGGCAGTGTACCTGATCGGTGTAGTATAGTATAGTGACAAGTACCGGGGGATTGATCGTTCAACTCAGGAATAGTGTCGCTAGGATTAGAAAGTCTCCTAAACTAAGTCTAAAGGTGAGGGATGATTCTTTTTGTGTTTTTATGTTTTATAAAAGCAAGTAAAATCTCGGTTTTTGAAAGAGTGGCGGAATTAGTTGCTAGCCAACTAACCCAATAACTAAAGATGCAATCAAAATAAAATAACAAAAATGAAATGAAACTAATTATACTAGTGTGGTGTAACAATAATGGGGAAAGTTGTGTTTACTTAGGTTTCATTACTCCCTATATATCTTTTACAGGTTGATAGTTTGTTACAATTGCATGGATGACGGGTCATATTCCTTAATACTAGTCGTAGGGCCGTGTACAATATTCCCTAACTTTATAGGATCCTACTTCACTCCTATGTCGAGCCGTTAGAAGCTCCTAACATGGGATCATTAGAATTCTCCTGCGCATTAAGTACAACCAAATATCATAGTACACCTCCGATCATGTTTCTTAAGACTTTCAAGCAAGTTACCAATGGAAGTCTGCCAGTTTTCTTATGCCTAACATCGAATACAATCATCCGTAACAACTATAAACAAACAATCAACCCATAATTAACATCTAGGTTTCACTACATCTAAGCAAACACAAAAGTAATATAGCCGAGCATGTTAAATTGAAGACAAGTGTAAGATATATTCAAGCAACAAATAGACATATTGATTGAATTGAAAGAGTACTTATCTCAAATAGAACATGAAAGTTTCAAAGGGTTAAAACCCTTGAAAAAGCTGTAAAAATCGGCCTAGGGGTTTTCCCTCAAAGTTGCACACTAATGAATGAAATTTGGAAAACTATATATAGATTTTACAGGGTGACGGCGTCAAGAAGGAATCTGTGACGCCGTCAACTCGCCGCCCATAATGAAATCGGATTGCCTAGATCCACTTTTGACGCCGTAATGTGTAAATTTCTTCTGGGCCGTCACTAACAAATGGACCATGACGGCCTTAGGTGACGCTGTCATCTCCAATGCACAAAACACTCTGGACCGTCACGTGTATCATCCACTTCCACCTCTTTTGTAACTCTTGACGCCGTCACTTGGAGACTCTTGATGCCATCAGGTACTGTTCCCAGCAAGGAAAATTAAGACTTTGCCGTTTTCTTCACTTTTATGCTCCAAAAACATCCAAAATGCTTCCTTTTCCAGATTTCCCTCCAAAAGTACCTAAAATGACAAAAGGAACGATTTAGGGCAATATTTGATCAAATAATCTCAACTTCGGGCTTAAATGATCCCTTAAAAACGGTTCATTTTTTGCCTCATCAAATACCCTTACACTTGAGATTTGCTTGTCCTCAAGCAAATGCGCTTTTATTCTAATCAAAATACAAGTTAGGGGTTATTTAACACTAGTATAAAAGTAATTACAACAAATAATCGTTCCACTAAAGACCAAAGACAAGCACGGAGGTCATACACTAGCACCTCACAAATAGTGTTTAGATACTCACATCTCTCGGGTGTAATAAAGTATATATCACAATAAGGAAATGCAAAACATCTCTCACTACCTGTCATAACAAAATAGATTACCATAGGTTTGGGAAAGGATCAGACCTCCACCACTTGGCGTCTTTCAAAGGGTTATAACGTTAGGTGTAGGGATATGGAATACACGGTTTTGTTAGATAAAGGCAATATTTACTGGTGGCGAGTTAATCATCTTGGTTAATTACATGTACAATATGGCGTTGCTAAGCCAAGACTAGACTCGACTGTTGATATAAATAATGTTTAAAAACGTTATTAATATTTCTCAATAATTCTATGTTTTGATAATCACAAAATGTAAACTAAATTAAGTCAAGACTATGACGTAAACAAGTATTTAGTAACAAATATTTACTTCTACAACTTATATCACTTAAGGTATGCATAAACTAAGTGACTTATGCATTACATGATCAAAGGAAATTTTTCTAATCACTTGAACTCTTATAAAATGTTTTAAACATTTTATATATTTTACATAATTATTTTTGGAATTAAAAGAATATGTTTAAATCATTATTAATATATGATTTCAAATTTCTAACCAAAAATGGAAAATTTTATCCAGAAAAACCTTCCCCAGAAGAGGACAAAATACACCAACGTTCTGAAGGGGGCGGCCCCCTTAATTCATAAGGCGGCCCCCTTAATCATTAAGGGGACCGGCCACGCTCCAGAACAGTATTTTGTTCCCTTTTAAATACTGGTTCATTCCACAAAATTTCTCACCATTTTGCACTCAAAACCTTCTGATCTAATCTCCCTTTCCATCTCAAAAATCCTTTGATCATATAATTCATAAGCCTTTGTTTCTAAGTGATCCAAAGCTTCATCCACTCAAGTGCAAAAAGAAGAACACTCCTCTACATCCATCAAATTGTAGTAGTGTTGTGATTAGCTAGTTTCATCTTGTAGTAGTGCTAGATACTTGTAAAGTGTTGTGTAAATTTGTTGAATGTAGATACTAGGTATGTTGTAAAGTAGTGTAGTTGTTGTGATTAAGTTGTGCATAGAAGAAGGTGTGAAGTAGACAAGAAGAAAAGGTGTGAAGCTATCTTGAAGAAGTTGTGAAGGTGTGAAGAAGGAGTGAAGTCTTGAAGAAGTTGTGAGATTGGTTCTAGCTACGATTAGAACTCGACATTTAGCTTAGTGTCGTTAATAGGTGTAAGCTAAGGTGTAAGGTTTCTCCGCTATAAGGAGTTTGTTGACATAGTGAAGAAAACTCTCGAGTGTGGTACTCGGAGAGTGGAGTAGGGCAAGGAAGGTGTCCTTGTAGCCGAACCACTATAAATTCGCGTGTTGTGGTTTGATCTTTCTAACTCTATCTTTTATTCATTTCATTTCAATACTTTCATTAATAAGATTAGTCTTGCTTGTAGTTGTTGATACTTGAATTCACGTAAGATCGAATCGAAAGTTTTTATAAGTTACAAAAGATTTTGAATATAAATTTAAAAAGGACGTAAAACTATTCAACCCCCCCTTCTAGTTTTCCACAATTGGTATCAAGAGCCACGTCTAATAAGATTTTTAAAATATATTGTATTTTAAAACTTGTAACGATCTATGGAATCTGAAAAATACTTAGAAGGGCAATCTATGCAAAGACCACAACTATTTGATAGTGACGGATTTTTATATTGGAAAAATTGATTTGAAACTTATGTGAAATCGAAAGATCTAGATCTTTGGCATGTTATTACTAATGGTGATTTTTTACCTATTCAAAATAATCCCGAAACAAAGAAAGATGAAATCGTACCTTTTGAAAAACAAAATGATAATTTAAAAAGAAAACTTGCTAAAAATAATGAAGCAAAAATGGTTATTTATAAAGCGCTACCACGTAAAGAGTACGAAAGGATCTTTATGTGTGAAACCGCAAAAGAAATTTGAAACTCTTTACTAATAACTCACCAAGGTAATAGTCAAGTCAAAGATAATAAGATAGATCTACTTGTTCAAAAATATGAGCAATTCACGATTCCGGAAGAGGAATCAATTGATAATGCTTTTGCTAGATTTAACATTATTATCACAAGTTTAAAAGCACTTGATGAGAATTTTTCTAGTAAGAATTTTGTTAGGAAGTTTCTTTGGGCTCTTCATCTGAAATGGCGAGCTAAAGTGACGGATATTGAAGAATCAAAGAATTTATCAACGTTACAACTTGATGAATTAATTGGAAACTTGAAAGTCCACAAAGTTATTATAAAGAAGGACTCCGAAATGGTCAAAGGAAAACGAGAGCAAAGCAAGTCAATCGCCTTAAAAGCTATAAAGGAATCCAATAACGAAGATAGCTCATCTTCCGAAAGTGATGACGAAGAATATACCATGGCCGTAAGAGATTTCAAGAAATTCTTTAAAAGGCGAGGAAGATTCGTAAGGCAACCACATGATGAAAGGAAAGCATTTCAAAAGAGTAAGGATGACAAGAATAACAAGAATGAAAGGAAATGTTTCAAGTGTGGTGATCCAAATCATTTCATTGGAAAAGATCCAATGATGACAAGAGATCAAAATCAAAGAGCATTTGTTGGAGGAGCTTGGAGTGATAGCGATGAAGATGAGAAAGAAACGACAATGGAAGAAAAGTGTCTCATGGCGAAGACATCAAGTGAGGTACGTTCCGAAACCGAATACTTTAGTGATGAAAATTTATCATTAGATGAAAAAGATTTAGATAGTGAATATAATAGATTATGCAAACTAGGACAACAAGTAATGGCTAAAAACAAATCACTAAAATACATAAACAACCAATTGGAAAATGAAGTACTAGAACTAAAAATTAAAATACATCAACTTGAAAAAGGTAAGGAAATTTTTGAAGAATGTAAATCATGTCAAGAGCTTAAAGGTGAAAACGAAATACTCAGGGAAGAAATTCGCAAACTTGATAAATTTGAAAATAGTAGTCACTCACTTAGTAAAATAATAAGCATTCAAAGAGTATCCGGAGATAAAACCGGTTTAGGATTTAACTCAACCGAAGCTTCAACAAGCGAAATTAAAAATGTCAAATTTGAAAGTGAACTTAATGAACTAAAACCTCTAAAATATAATCCTAAGTATATACTCATAAATGATAAGAAAATACCTCTTGCTAGTGATGAAGAAATAAAATCGTTTTATAAACCATCTTTAAAGACCGATGTAGGATCGTCTCAACCTAAAACAAGATCTAAAACTCCACAACCTAGGAAACCAAATAACTCTTATCCTAGATCTAAAACACCTCAACGAAGAAGAAACCAAAATAAACAAAACTACAACAACTCTAGTAATCAAATGTGGAACTATCAACCAAGTTACAATCCTTGGGGAATACTACCACCTTTCATGCATCCTAGCCAAATGTTGAACATCTTTGGACCAAACAACTTTGGACCAAAGAGGCAATGGGGACCAAATAGCTAGATCAACATTCTTTATCACTATCTTGGAGTTCTATCGCCTTAGACTTTTGCAAAGTCTATTTATCACCTTGAAGATTTAGAAGATGTTTTTTGAAGACCGCCGGGTACGCCATTCTTTCTCTACTCATTGCCATGCGTAGATAATCTTTTCTTTGTTGCTTTGCTTGCATAGATATAATTTACTTCCTTTTTCTTCTTGAACATATATATATATATATATATATATATATATATATATATATATATATATATATATATATATATATATATATATATATATATATATATATATACATACTTGCACATAACCTAGATACGTCATTAGTTGACTCTCTAGAACTCCAGGAAATTTTTCGTTATCGAACCCTTTCCTTCCCCCTTCTTGTTACTCTTGTACTTTTACGCTCAACACGTAAATCTTTTATATCCACTTTTGGAAAACTCATGATGATGAAGGGATGTGAGTCAAGTGGATCAATATAAAGGAAGAACGCGTCCGCACGTTAAAACTATGGATAAAACAAACTCCTTCTGCCGACCAAATTCTATCTTCGTCATCATTTCTTAAACTCCACCTATTAACCCACCATTCTCTCACATTTACACACTATCTATACTTATATATACATATACACATACCCACATATTCCCGAACACATCTCAAACTCTTCATTAACTTAACACTTTGATCATTTTATCCAAAATTATCAAAGGTACGTTTTAATTATCGAAACGATAATTAAAAATTGTTAAGTACTTCATCATCGTGCCAATAAACGCTTACGTATTTTTGATATATTATAAATCTAATTATATACATATGAATATGTTTGTTCCAGAAACTAAAACCGTGAAAATTCAAAAATTCAAAGGGCGGCCCCCTTAAAGATTAAGGGGACCGGCTTGTTATCGGGGGCGGTCCCCTTAATGTTTAAGGGGGCCGGCCATCTGATACTCCCAAATTCGTTTTCCACCTTAAATCTTTTCCTAAACACTCCATTTGTTCATAAACTCCTCCCTCATCACTGCTGTGAACGAACTAAAACAACCAAAACCACCAAAATCCTTCACCAAATCACCAATCCGGTGTCGTTTCGCAAGGGGCAAACGCTAACCAAACGTATAACAACATCTTTTGTAAGTTTTCCGACATACATTTCATCACATTTCATTCAATTTAGTGTCTAATCAATAATTAAGTATTTTACCAAAATTTATTTTAATCTGAATTTTAGTAAAATTGTAGTTAGGAATTGAATAACCAAATGCTTCCCATAGGATTAGAATGTAGAATTGCAACTCAAACTAAGTCTAACACATCATATTGTCAAAATTTTTAATCGCCCATGAACCCTCACTAAAATTGGTTTTCTAAAAATCACATTGTTGATATAATTCTTAAAAACAAGTTAAAACTTACTACATTGTAGTGACTTAATGTTTTAAACAATCAAAACATATTTTTTTTGGTTCATGAAAACAACTTGGGTGTTTGGTTCATGAACAAAGTTGACTTAAATAAGTCTATTTAAACCATTGAAACCATTTTGGTAAACTTATTAACACATCACTAGTTCATTTACATCATCAAGATATATAATTAATATATGTATTGATGTTCTAGTCAATATTAATATAGTTAAGGGAGTGTTTGGTTTAACTAGGAAAAGACAATTTGAAAACCAAAATTCACATTTTCACTTTCTTAACAAATTTTATTTTAGTCAAATTCGTAAGAAAAAGCAAGATATATAATCTAATATATATCTAGCCTAATTTCGAAATGAATTATGATATCTAAAGTGATGTTTGGATAGAATTGACATTATGTCGAACCTATTTCACAACTCCACTTTGACATCATAAAATATATTTTAAACGAGTTTAAAATAAAAAACAAGGAACATTGTTAAACTACTTCCTAGGATATTTTTAGGTCGAAGTAGGCTTCCGTTCCACATGTATTGCATATAATCATATGCATATTAATTGTTTTTGTCTTACCTTTATTTTTGTTGTTATATTGTTTAGGTGAAAATGCCTAAGACCACGGTTGGTGATGTTTCTCAAACCAAACAATACATTCCTCAAGTTTCCTCTACTCCCGGCATATCTCCTTCAGTTGCATGTTTCTATCGTCCCATTGAAAATAGAAATATTCACGAAGGAAGAATTGTCGATCCATCTTTCTATGAATCCAATCAAATCGAACGAATGTTCTCCAATAATCGTTTTGAATGTCTTTACCAAATCAACGAACCAATCGTTCCCCGTTTTATCCTCGATTTCTATAGCCAAGTGATGGTGCAAACCGATCCCTTTGGCCATCTCCTTATTTCTTTCATGATCCAAAATCAATTTATCACTCTTACTCTTGCTCAGTTTGGGCAAATTCTCAGGATCCCATACAACGGCCAAGCCGTGTTCTCAAATGAATGGGATCTTTCATCACTTGAAAGAAATCGTCCTCAGGATGGTCCATACTATTCTGAGATTCCTAGTCCTGAAGACATTCGTAGACTGCTTGAACTAGAACGTGGTACGACTAGTCGTAGAATCAAGTCGAAGAATGTCGATATTCATGCTAATCAAATTCTTCTCAAAGAGCTAAGCCCCGATATGAAAAATATGGAAGAACTCATTCGCGAGAATGCGTTTGGTACCGGCGGTCACCGTGATCATGTCACGGAAAGTATCGCCTACATGTTATATTGTGTAGTTGCTGAAGAGAACTACAATTTGGCTTATCTCTTTGCTCATCGAATTATATCCGCCAAGACCACTCCAAATGCCAACCTTCCTTACGGTATGTTCCTTACACGACTTTATCGTTATGTCATGGAACATTACCCACATATGCGGAGTGGTATCTATGTACAAATTCATCCCACTTTGAACCAACTTACTCTTGTTCGTACTCATAGTTCTAGAAGTGACAAAGGAAAATCTCGTGGTCCTTTGTTTTCTATGCCTCGGGAGTCTACATCTCATCGAGAAAATGATGATGATGATGAAGAGGAAGACACCTCACGTGTTAGTACTCCATCCCCCACGACCTTTGTTGATGATCTTCCTAATCTTAATTATACCGATTATCAAATTCCTCTTCCTCATGAACGTACCGATGAACTTCTCTTCACTCGTCAAACGTCCATTATCAACCAACAACAACAAATGCATGAAGAAGTTCGAGGAGGATTTAAGTCCGTAGGAAAGATGTTCAGGAAGATGATGGGCAAGAAGAAGAAGTAGGGATGTTGATGTATTGCTACTTTATAATATTATTACTCTATTAGACATTTGTGTGGTTTGTTATTAGTCCGATTTGTTCGAAAATACTTGTGCTCTTTCATGTTTATTTCTTGAATGATGCTTATGTTTAACTATTATCATGCTAGGATCTTGATCATAATTTAATGCTAGTATTATGCTTCTTTTAAAATTTCCTTATAATATATTTGTTTGCATGCATGATTTGTTTATACATATTTATATTTCATCATTCCTAGAGTATATGCTTAAAATAGAGCTTGCTGGAAACACAAACTTGAAAAACCACCCATTTCTGCAAATTTTTGGTTTCTGGTTGTCTGGGAAAACACCAGATGGGCGGCCCCCTTAATTTTCTTAGGCGGTCCCCTTAATTATTAAGGGGGCCGGCCTCCAATTAAGGGGACCGGCCATCTAGAACTGGGTTTCACTATTTTCTTTTGCATCTTGTGACCTCTTTCTCTAGTTTCAGCTACCATTTCTTCTTTTGACCCAACTGATTTTAGAATCTCATTAAACCATGTGGAAAACTAGAAGGGGGGTTGAATAGTTTTACATCTTTTTAATTTGTTATAAAAGGTTGTTTGAAGGTTTTCTTTGTTTTCAAAAATATAGATTCTATGCTATATGAAATCAAGTCATGCACAATATGAACAACACTAAATATGTACGATAACGCAATAATAATGTAAGTAAAGAAATAGATGAGAGTTGGAAAGATCGAACCGCAAGACAAGAGATTTATAGTGGTTCGGCTACAAGGTCACCTTCCTTGCCCTACTCCACTCCCCGAGCACCTAACTCAAGAGTTTTCTTCACTATGTCAACAAGCTCCCTTATGGCGGAGAAAACCTTACACACCAATTAAACACCACAACTTATTCACACCTTCTACACAACTAATTCACACCTATTCACTACTTAATCACACCACTTCTTCACACCTATCTTCTACACACCAATCTTCTTCACACCTATTTTCTATACTCCAATCTTCTTCACAACTATCTTCTACATACCAATCTTCTTCCTAACTTTTCTTCTTCACAACTAACTACTAACCAATCACACTATATATATATATATATATATATATATATATATATATATATATATATATATATATATATATATATATATATATATATATATAACTAAGCTATCTTCTAACAAATATTCACAACTAATCACACAATGAGATGAATATAATGATGATGCTCTAACAACTTAGATGTAGAGATCACAACAAGTTGTAATACTTCTTGTCTTGAGGGATAGAAGTATTCTTCTCTTGCACTTGATAGAATGATCTTTGGATCACTTTGAAACAAAGATTTAAGAATGTATGATCAAAGGATTTAGAGATTGGAAATGGAGATCTAGAACAGAAAGTGTAGGAGTTCAAAAGGTGAGAAAAATTCCAGATTTAAGGTGGTATTTATAGGCAACAGATTCTGACAGAGGAGCGTGGCCGGTCCCCTTAAATCAAGGTCGGCCCCCTAAAAATTAAGGGGACCGCCCTTTATAATTAAGGGGGCCGCCCAGCTGTAACGGCCAAAATTTTTGTTTTTTAGTGAGGAAAGTTTATTTGGTGAAAAACTAACTGATTTTGGTTAAAATTTTGAATTCATATATTTAGTATGAATAAAACATTTTTCTTTATTATCAAAAGTGTTTTTCAAAAATATATAAAAAATATATAATATGTTTATATAATTAAATAAACTTTGTAATACTTAATTGAGTTTTCCTTTGATCATAAATTGCACTAAACACTTTGTTTATTCATACATTAAGTGATTTGGATGTAAAGAGAATGTTAATCACTAAATACTTGTTTATGTCACAAGTTTTAGTTCTATGAGTTTATATTTTGTAATAATCAAAACATAGAGATATAGATAATATGTTAATAATGTTTTTAGGCATTATTTATGTCAACAATCTCCCCCTTTTTGATTATTACAAAACCTTAAACTCAATATGTCTAAAGTTTGTTTTTAGACAAGTATTATAGAGTTTACATTTCTCTTCTCCCCCTTTTTGTTAAATCAAAAAGGTTAAGCCGAGTAAGCTTCGTGAAAGAAGATTAAACGGGTAGAATGCTCCCCCTTGATGTATGCTCCCCCTCATTTGAGAGCACCAAGGGAACGAGCTATGGAAGTCTTGGCTACAAAAGAAATTTTGAAGAGAACAAAACACATATATATGCAAAACAACAATTATGCAAATAGATTCATTCAAGCATCATAGAAATGATTAGCATTACAACATTCAATATGTTTGAAGCATATTGATTACAATAAAACAAAAGAAGAGACATAGTCCTATATTGCCTAAGAGAGCACTTGGACTTGCTTGCAACCCATAGTTGATTGTTTTATTTTGCTTGAAGGGGAACATAAGCATAAGGCTTAGTTGTTAGATGGAGAGGGATATGGAGTGGGGTATGGAGCGGAAGAGGTGGATCTTACGATGTTGTATCGTGTTAAGGGTGGTATTGGATGAGGACGAGTGAGGAGATATTCAATCCAAGAAATATCTTCACTCAAGTAAAGAATTTGTTTTTGAAGGAAGATGCAACAAGGGCAATAGTGAGTGTGGTTTGTAACTTGATCCAAGTTGAGAGAGTGGGGTAGGAAATTGTTGTAGGGTGATGATGAAAGTTGCCCTTTGTTGCGTTGTGCAAGATGCATGGCATTGAGATCACTAAGATCATGGATTTGGGATATTTCATCACGGAACTTTTGCTTTTCTGTGGCAATGCGGAGAGAGTCATTGTGTTGATATGGATGAATTGGGTTTGTGTAGTTGGAATTATAGTTGGATGGTTGATCAAACTTGTATGGATCATTATAAATGGTTGGAGGATGAGATGAGTGGTTTGGCAAGAAGGAAGATGTTTGGCCAATGTTGTATGGTTTGTAAAGAGGATCAAATGAATGTCCTTGTGAATTTGGTGTAAAGTTTGGGAAGTAAGTGGTTGGAGGTGTTGAGTGATTTCCAACTTCATTGGTTATGATGGATTTGTTTCGAGGGCTTTTTCTTCGCCAAACGGGTTTTTCCGTCATCCTTGCAAGCCTTGAGGCTTTTGGTTTTGGTTTGTTTGGAGAAGTCATGAAGGGATGAATGGAGAGTGTGGAAGATTGGGGATATTTATAGTGTAAGATTTGTGTGTTTGTGGATAGATGAAGTTTGTTTGGGAGATTAGGAGAAAATATGTTTGTGAAAAATGGGAAATGTAGGTTGAAATGGGCTAAAAAGCAGAAAAAGATTCTGTAAATCCGTCCACCAGATGGCCGGTCCCCTTAATTAGGGGGCGGTCCCCTTAAAATTAAGGGGGCCGCCCATCTGATGGTTCCCAGATTGCCAGAAATGGGTTTTTGGCAGAAAATTTGCAGAAAGGTTGTGTTTTTGGATTTGGATTCAAGCAAGTTCAATTCCTTTAGGCAATATAGCATCTAATCTAATCAAGATATAGCATGCATGCAAGAACACTTAAGCAAAAGAGCAAATAAGCAACACATAATAAGCTAAAGGAGACCAATAAAAGCAAGAGCACATAAACTTCCTAAGGCACCTATCTTAGATCAAAGGCAAAGGAAACTAGTGAGTCAAGCATCTAGTGATGAAACAAGATGATAATGTTATGAGTGATTTTATCCTAGTGTGTGCCTATATGCAACAAATGTGGAGTTGTGATTGTTTCGACTTCTAAAATGAAAAAGAAATTCTTAAGAAACAATCCAAAATCTCCTTGATTCGATTTTTGCTCGATCATGAATGTCAAAGATATATATTAGATTATATACCTTGACAATTTATGTGAGAGTTTATGCATGATTTTGGAAGAAAATGTTTGTAGCATTAGTCAACAATGCAAGGAAAATGATGTTCATGTGATTCCTAGATGTGAGAATAATTTTAAAGAAAATTTATTGGGTTTTACAAAAGAGTATATGCAAAGAAAATAAAATTTCCCAATCTTTAATTTTGTGCGAAATAGATTCCTAGACTCAGAAATGGAGAAGTGGAAGAAAAGTAAATCTTATGCAAGAAAAAAAATTGTCTAAATGCAATAAAATTTAGTCAACTTGTTCCATCATTCCTAATCCTAAACGCAAGTGATTGAATAATTCACGCTTAAGGGGTTTAGTGAATATATCCGCAATGTTATCTTCCGATGCAACTTTTTCTATAGATATGTTCCCTTTTTGTACATTATCCCTAAGAAAGTGATGGCGTATTTCTATATGTTTAGTCCTAGAGTGTTGCACCGGATTTTTACTTAAATCTATCGCACCTTTGTTATCGCACATAATGGGAACGTTTTCTAACCTAATGCCATAGTCTATAAGAGCTTGTTTCATCCATAGTGCTTGTTGACATGCCTTTCCAGCGCTTACATATTCGGCTTCTGTGGTAGAAATAGCAAGAGCGGTTTGCTTCTTCGAAAACCAAGATGTTAGACAACATCCCATAAACGTGCAAATACCGCTAGTGCTTTTTCTATCTACGTAGTCTCCCGCATGATCCGAATCCGCATAGACGATGGTTTCTATGCCGGATCCCTTAGGATACCATAATCCTAAGTGTATAGTGCCTTTAATGTATCGGAAGATACGCTTAACCGCTTCTAGGTGAGAGGTTTTGGGATCCTCTTGAAAACGGGCACAAAGGCAAACACTAAACATGATATCGGGTCTACTTGATGTCAAGTATAGTAAACTACCTATCATTCCTCTATACTTGGTGTTATCTACGGACTCACCTTCATCATCCTTTGTGAGTTTTACTTCCGTAGACATGGGAGTTTTCATGGGTTTTGAGTCTTCTAGGCCAAATTTCTTAAGCATTTCCTTAATGTACTTAGATTGGTTAAAGAATATTCCATCTTCTAATTGTTTTATTTGTAATCCTAGGAAGAAGTTAAGTTCACCCATCATACTCATCTCAAACTCATCATGCATGATTTTTGTCACAACTCGTAATTTCCGGTCATTTTCCAACCCTCGACAATTTACTATTCACAAGTTACTATTCACCATTTACTATTCATCGATCACTATTCATCGTTTTTGAGGTCAATTTGACATTTTGAGAAACATTCAGAAATTTTACTATTCACTTGACACTATTCATTTCCGGAAGAAAACCACTATTCACGTGCATTACTCATGTCATCGTAAATTTAGTTTACGAGTATTCAAATTCGCGTAACCGTATTGGTTCAGGAGCGAATTCATGCTTTATCATTTGGGACATCTCATACAGACTAGAAATAGTCTGCGTATTATCATTATGTCACTCGCATACTATTCCACTCGTAGGATAATTAAATTAGTACTTTTGGTATAATTTACTTTTACGTATAATTATTTCTGAATAAACGTTAACAAACGATCAATAATATGGCTAACACGTCCGACACTCCCGACTATGATTTCAATATATTTTTATATTCATTTTTATAATATAAAAATTATAATATTAATTTACCCGGTGTTTTCAAATAAATCGCTACGTTTTACGGTCGGAGCTTATTACTCCGTCGGTTTGCGATATTTCAACCCGATCATTATTTTAACTTCCGATTCTCATCAGGAATATTATTTTACAATTTTTATGACTTTATTATGTCCCGGTTAACTCCGTTAAAATTTATTTTTAGTTAACTCGGTACCCGGTATCACCTAAAACTAATAATATCTAACCAATGTAATGCCAAAAGTCAAGATTTCTCCACAAAATCTTCCATTTTTCTTCACATTTCATCCCATTGCCGCCCCCCCCCCCCCCCCCCTTTTTATTTTCCTAAAATTATGGATCTTGTCTCTAATTCAATAATACATTTAACTTGTACAAATTCATTTCATCCCATTTTTTCTAAAAACAACAAGTAAACTTTTCTTTCTTTTCTCTCTTTCTTTGGCTCGGCAAAACAACAACAACAAGCAAGACCAAGATTTTTTCCAAGATCAAGTATATTATTTAGTGTATTTTGTATTCCTTTTTGGGTTTTGAAAGATAAACTCAAGGTTTACTTAGGTTTTCATCATCTAATCACACCATCTTTCTAAGTAAGTTAACAAAACTCATTTGATAATTTTCACAAGTTATTACTATGTTTATATATATTTTCTTACAAGAACTCATGCATATATTGACTTATACCACTTTATTTTACAAACTTATAACTTATAAACCCTAGAAAGTGATATAGTTAGATCCTTGTTATATCCACTTGGTTTGTGATGTTTAGGAACCCATGACACCCTAAGAAGGTGTATGGTAGGATTAGATTAGTTTTGTGGTGATTGAAAGTGGTTTGAATGAAGATGGAACTAGATTAGAACCCTAGAAACGATTTTTGAAACATTAGAAATACCTACTGTCCCTATTTTTATTTCGTGGGAAAATCAGTGGTTGATGGCTAATTTTTGACCAAATATTTAGAAAATACTTTCAAAAACGAAACTTTTGGCGAAAGAACGGATTAAAAAGAGCTTATAACGAAGGAGATATGATTTTTGTAAATTTAACGACGAAAACTATTTTCTGAAAAACTGCATGCTGTTTGACAGTTTTCGACGGGCAAATAGAGGCATTAAACGTAACCTAGAGGAGCTGAGTTATCAAAAATATATTAGTACTTACTAAAACGAATCCGTTGACATAAAGAACGAGGAAAATGAACTTAAAACGACCAAGTTATACGCGTTTTAACATCGTCAAAACTATATATATATATAGTCACTACTAGAAAATAATAACTTACGCACTAAATGGTATATTTTCTAGAAATGTTACTAAGGACTATATTCTTAACAAATGAAATACGTATGACCCAAAGGAATATTTATACGACTTAACGACGTTATTTTAAGGTTTTCGATACGAGGAATAGAACACTAACATTTTTATACGATATATTACGACAAGTTTTTATAACTCCATTGGGACTTATTTTTCCTAAGTATGGAAACTATTTTACATTGACAATAACTAGTGTTTCCAAGTTACGAGTGGTATAGGCATCATGTGCACGTGCATTCATTTCATTATGTCATGATCTAAGGTAGATCGTTATTACTCATATTAGGTTGCGGTTAGAGATCGTGCCTCATTTCAGTGTATCCATTCTTGTCATCGTAGCTATCGCTCCAGGTGAGTCATAGCCCCTACTTTTTCAATTGTTTTGGTAAACTCTTTGGGGGAGAATACATGCTCGTTTTACTAAAACGCACTACTTGTTTTACCTGGTTGATTACTCAAATATTTCCAGCTTTGTCTAAATATATATTTGATCACCTGCACTTCATTAGTATGCTTGACTACCGGTATTTCTTTGGTATATTTAACCACCTGCATTCATTGGTATGTTTGATTTTCTTGTATTTCATGGGATTGATTATCCTTGTTTACATGACCACATTGTCATAATTATTTATCTGGCGACATTGTCAGTATTATTTATCTGGCGACATTGTCAGTATTGTTTATCTGGCGACATTGTCAGTATTATTTATCTGGCGACATTGTCAGCATTGCTTATATAACCTCATTGACTGAATAATTTATATAGCCATTTTGCTATGTTTATCTGGGAATTTGGATACCATTATTACTTTTGTTCACGTAGACTTTAATACATTTGGCAGTGGGTTGTAAACACACAGGTTACAAGTCTCTTATGGCGGGACTTGCAACTGAGTGGATTTACGATGCCTTTGATGGGCGATCTTTTCTCTATAGGCATTATTTGTTAAACAAACTCTATGAACTCACCAACCTCGTGTTGACACTTTAGCATGTATTTTCAGGTTTTAAGCTTATGGCACGCTACAGGAGGTTTTGGCAGGGCATGGCATGGTCATAGAAGACTCTGATTATTCGTTTGGGGACCGTTTTAAACTATTTTAAAGGCCTACTTCCGCACTACTTTTAACGATGTAAATTCAATATTTTTGATTTAACTATTTTATTCTAAATGATTGAAATGAAAACCATTTTTGAACTAGTGTTGTAATACCAATTGAGTTACACCCCAGCTACACGTATGCTTCTGCTGGACCCGATTTTGGGGGTGTGACAGATTGGTATCAGAGCTTTGGCTATAGCGAACTAAGTGTTTTTAAAACCTAGACTATAGCTACTTTTACGAAAAACTTAACCCTATGACCGTCACGTGCCTGCCTGCCAAGATGATGCCTCACCTGTGGTTTGTTGCTGACTTAGGTGATGAGATTTGTGTCTCATTATCTGGTATATTATATTCGCTTATTCTAGTTGATTACTATAATTGTCTTCCCTATTTGTATGCTTACATAACTTATGCGCCTCATGTTACGCCTTCTTCTTGCATAGTTTCATCATTCGACCTCGAGTTTGGTCACCTGCCTTAGTCTTTCTAAACGTCTTGGTATTTGTGAAGGACATAGTCTTAGTATAACTGAGCTGAGTATTTCAAAATTTATGGAACCTCGGTGGAATATAGATTGGTCATCTATATTCGACCCGGGATAGTGAGATATAGGCTGACCACCTATGTCTGACTCAGAGATGAATTTTGCAACACTAAGAATGGTTATAATAAAATTTTGTCCGGAATAAATTCTCAACTCATTTTCCAAATGCTTCATTTATGTGTGTGTATACTCTCGTTGTCATAACATTCCTACTTTTCATCACTTCGTGAACCACCGATTGGAAGCTTGTCAACTAGTCATTTTATTTCATGAACTTTCATATTTATGCACAATACACTTACATCACAGTACTTTCCTTTATCACAATCTCATTTTGTTGCAGTTGTCACAGTCTTTTCCCTTCTCACCATCACTATCATTTTCTTTTCCACCCCCATATATATATAGGAATTAGGTGACACCTTATAGAGTTCTATGTCACTCATCACTCACTACTCCCTATATTGATAAGTGGATATTATCAATGACCTCCCTAGGAAAGACTTTCCATACCTTCTGTAAGGAGGATCCCTCGGTACATTAATACCATTCAAAACTCAACAGAAATCCCAAGATATCACAAAACTATTCGAACCACTATCACTGGCCTAATCACCAAAAATTCCATCATCTGGAAAGTATTGGCTTAACTAAATTATAAGGATTAGTTTCGATACGAGTGCTCACTAAGCAACACCATAGAGATAAATTCAACCTTTTAACCGAGACTATAAATTGAACATGTCCTCACCAATAGCCTTTATTCAAACATGTTAGACACCTATGCCTTTGTGCAGATATACATACCTGACTATTTTATCCTCTTAATATTTTCACTTTTAAATGGATTTTTCTCCAAACTATAGTTATGCAAAACATATATCTTGTAAGAAATACTTTTCTGAGGCACTTATTTTAACAAGTAAATTCCTTTTGGTTACTCTTTTACAAAACTATTGAATGTTAAGAAAATTTTAAACATCAATCTTTTGGTAAACCATATTATTCACCTTATGTTGAAAACAGTCCTATCTTGCATAACTATTAAATTTTGAAACATTAAGAAAAATGTTACTTAGAAAGCCGTTTGCTTAAAAATTGTAAATTCATTTACTCAGGGGAGGTTTATGAACAAACCACACAATCTCAAAACAAGCTTTGAAAATCAATCACTATATTACCTCACTCATATCTTTAGGAGTTTGTGATTTTATGACATATAACTTGGGGAAAATCTTAGTAATGGAGACTAAGCACCGTAGGTGGAGAGAGACCCTAATTCATGACATTCCTGCGGAGGAATCACAACCTTATCCTAATCCATTATTTTCAACAACACCCTTGACGGACCTAACCTTGTAAGCCTTTCAAAACAAGATTCATGATACCCATCTCAATTACTCCTAATAGAGGAACTTGATTCATCTCAAACTCCTAGCCATTTCATTAAGATTCCTTTGGAACTACACCACCTATCATCTACAGACCAATGGTCAGAATTAGAGAGCGATTCAAACATAGGGAGATATGCTCAGAGCATAAGTGATTGACTCTAGAAATGGTTGGACTAACCATTTTCCATAAATCAGATTCCTTTATAACCATAGGTACCACACGAGCCTAGAGACTATACCATTTGAAGCACTCTATGGTCGAAGTGCCCCTATTCAGTGACGAATCGAAATTGGAAAAAGCCTAACTCACTAGTCTAGTAAGAATTCATGAAATAACCAGAAATTCCCTACAAGTCAAGAATCAATTACAAATTCTATAAGTTGTAAACCATTAAAACTTCAAATTGGTAGCCAGATCATGTTGAAAGTTCTGCCTAGGAAAGGCATGATATTATTCAGAAAAATTTGGAAAGTTAAACCTAATATATACCGGACCACGTAATATTTCAGACAGAGTAGGCCTAGTGGCCATCAGACTTGAGCCTTGTTAGAGAACAGCCGGATTACACAACTATGGTTCACCTATTCAAACCCCAGGAAATGACTTTCAGATTAGTCACTTATGATTCCATTGGAAGGAATCCAACCCAATGACAAACCTAAACCTTGTAAGAGAACCACTAGAAATCATGGACTGTTAGGTCGAACGGTTAAAGCAGAGTCGAATTCCTATCGTGGAAGTTCGCTGAAATTCTCAACTATCACCATCTTTTCACCAATACCATTCTAGAGACTTACACAAACTGAACTTCGGGACGAAGTTCCTGTTAGAAGGGAAGACTGTCACAACTCGTAATTTCCGGTCATTTTCCAACCCTCGACAATTTACTATTCACAAGTTACTATTCACCATTTACTATTCATCGATCACTATTCATCGTTTTTGAGGTCAATTTGACATTTTGAGAAACATTCAGAAATTTTACTATTCACTTGACACTATTCATTTCCGGAAGAAAACCACTATTCACGTGCATTACTCATGTCATCGTAAATTTAGTTTACGAGTATTCAAATTCGCGTAACCGTATTGGTTCAGGAGCGAATTCATGCTTTATCATTTGGGACATCTCATACAGACTAGAAATAGTCTGCGTATTATCATTATGTCACTTGCATACTATTCCACTCGTAGGATAATTAAATTAGTACTTTTGGTATAATTTACTTTTACGTATAATTATTTCTGAATAAACGTTAACAAACGATCAATAATATGGCTAACACGTCCGACACTCCCGACTATGATTTCAATATATTTTTATATTCATTTTTATAATATAAAAATTATAATATTAATTTACCCGGTGTTTTCAAATAAATCGCTACATTTTACGGTCGGAGCTTATTACTCCGTCGGTTTGCGATATTTCAACCCGATCATTATTTTAACTTCCGATTCTCATCAGGAATATTATTTTACAATTTTTATGACTTTATTATGTCCCGGTTAACTCCGTTAAAATTTATTTTTAGTTAACTCGGTACCCGGTATCACCTAAAACTAATAATATCTAACCAATGTAATGCCAAAAGTCAAGATTTTTCCACAAAATCTTCCATTTTTCTTCACATTTCATCCCATTGCCGCCCCCCCCCCCCCCCCCCTTTTTATTTTCCTAAAATTATGGATCTTGTCTCTAATTCAATAATACATTTAACTTGTACAAATTCATTTCATCCCATTTTTTCTAAAAACAACAAGTAAACTTTTCTTTCTTTTCTCTCTTTCTTTGGCTCGGCAAAACAACAACAACAAGCAAGACCAAGATTTTTTCCAAGATCAAGTATATTATTTAGTGTATTTTGTATTCCTTTTTGGGTTTTGAAAGATAAACTCAAGGTTTACTTAGGTTTTCATCATCTAATCACACCATCTTTCTAAGTAAGTTAACAAAACTCATTTGATAATTTTCACAAGTTATTACTATGTTTATATATATTTTCTTACAAGAACTCATGCATATATTGACTTATACCACTTTATTTTACAAACTTATAACTTATAAACCCTAGAAAGTGATATAGTTAGATCCTTGTTATATCCACTTGGTTTGTGATATTTAGGAACCCATGACACCCTAAGAAGGTGTATGGTAGGATTAGATTAGTTTTGTGGTGATTGAAAGTGGTTTGAATGAAGATGGAACTAGATTAGAACCCTAGAAACGATTTTTGAAACATTAGAAATACCTACTGTCCCTATTTTTATTTCGTGGGAAAATCAGTGGTTGATGGCTAATTTTTGACCAAATATTTAGAAAATACTTTCAAAAACGAAACTTTTGGCGAAAGAACGGATTAAAAAGAGCTTATAACGAAGGAGATATGATTTTTGTAAATTTAACGACGAAAACTATTTTCTGAAAAACTGCATGCTGTTTGACAGTTTTCGACGGGCAAATAGAGGCATTAAACGTAACCTAGAGGAGCTGAGTTATCAAAAATATATTAGTACTTACTAAAACGAATCCGTTGACATAAAGAACGAGGAAAATGAACTTAAAACGACCAAGTTATACGCGTTTTAACATCGTCAAAACTATATATATATATAGTCACTACTAGAAAATAATAACTTACGCACTAAATGGTATATTTTCTAGAAATGTTACTAAGGACTATATTCTTAACAAATGAAATACGTATGACCCAAAGGAATATTTATACGACTTAACGACGTTATTTTAAGGTTTTCGATACGAGGAA
This sequence comes from Artemisia argyi, assembly GCA_030686995.1. Classification (NCBI taxonomy): domain Eukaryota; kingdom Viridiplantae; phylum Streptophyta; class Magnoliopsida; order Asterales; family Asteraceae; genus Artemisia; species Artemisia argyi. The sequence goes on along the minus strand of CM060694.1, from coordinate 87,330,980 downwards.
TAGAACGCTAACATTTTTATACGATATATTACGACAAGTTTTTATAACTCCATTGGGACTTATTTTTCCTAAGTATGGAAACTATTTTACATTGACAATAACTAGTGTTTCCAAGTTACGAGTGGTATAGGCATCATGTGCACGTGCATTCATTTCATTATGTCATGATCTAAGGTAGATCGTTATTACTCATATTAGGTTGCGGTTAGAGATCGTGCCTCATTTCAGTGTATCCATTCTTGTCATCGTAGCTATCGCTCCAGGTGAGTCATAGCCCCTACTTTTTCAATTGTTTTGGTAAACTCTTTGGGGGAGAATACATGCTCGTTTTACTAAAACGCACTACTTGTTTTACCTGGTTGATTACTCAAATATTTCCAGCTTTGTCTAAATATATATTTGATCACCTGCACTTCATTAGTATGCTTGACTACCGGTATTTCTTTGGTATATTTAACCACCTGCATTCATTGGTATGTTTGATTTTCTTGTATTTCATGGGATTGATTATCCTTGTTTACATGACCACATTGTCATAATTATTTATCTGGCGACATTGTCAGTATTGTTTATCTGGCGACATTGTCAGTATTGTTTATCTGGCGACATTGTCAGCATTGCTTATATAACCTCATTGACTGAATAATTTATATAGCCATTTTGCTATGTTTATCTGGGAATTTGGATACCATTATTACTTTTGTTCACGTAGACTTTAATACATTTGGCAGTGGGTTGTAAACACACAGGTTACAAGTCTCTTATGGCGGGACTTGCAACTGAGTGGATTTACGATGCCTTTGCTGGGCGATCTTTTCTCTGTAGGCATTATTTGTTAAACAAACTCTATGAACTCACCAACCTCGTGTTGACACTTTAGCATGTATTTTCAGGTTTTAAGCTTATGGCACGCTACAGGAGGTTTTGGCAGGGCATGGCATGGTCATAGAAGACTCTGATTATTCGTTTGGGGACCGTTTTAAACTATTTTAAAGGCCTACTTCCACACTACTTTTAACGATGTAAATTCAATATTTTTGATTTAACTATTTTATTCTAAATGATTGAAATGAAAACCATTTTTGAACTAGTGTTGTAATACCAATTGAGTTACACCCCAGCTACACGTATGCTTCCGCTGGACCCGATTTTGGGGGTGTGACAATTTTGGCAAATTCATCACACATTTCTTGACAAGTCGATCCAAATATAATGTCATCAACATATATTTGAACAATGATGAGATTTGGGTCTTTCCTTTTAGTGAAAAGAGTGTTATCTACCATTCCTATGGAATAATCATGTTTAATAAGGAAAGCTTTTAATCGATCATACCAAGCTTTGGGAGCTTGTTTGAGTCCATACAAAGCTTTCTTTAACTTATAAACATAATCAGGTTTTACGAAGTCAATGAATCCTGGAGGTTGTGCCACATATACCTCCTCATTGATAAAACCGTTAAGGAATGCACTTTTCACGTCCATTTGGAATAACTTAAAATCTAGGGCGCATGCATAGGCAAGTAGTATCCTAATAGATTCTAATCTAGCTACGGGGGCATAAGTTTCGTCATAATCAATTCTTTCTTGTTGATTATAACCTTGGGCAACTAGCCTAGCTTTATTCCTAGTAACTACTCCATTTTCATCTAATTTATTCCTATATACCCATTTAGTTCCTATGATGGTCATATTCATTGGATTTGGGACTAATTCCCAAACGTCATTTGCCTTAAATTGATTTAATTCTTCTTGCATAGCTATAACCCAACTTTCATCTTTTAAAGCCTCATTAATATTCTTAGGTTCTATTGCTGAGAGGAAACAAAAGAAATTATTTTTATCTTGAGCTTGTGACCTAAGGGTTCTTTGGTTAAGATGTCCTATTATATTATCTAGTGGATGTGATCTAGATTCTTTAACATTTACAATTTCGTTATTTCCTAAGTTAATGTCATCATTATCATTTCCTATGGGTTTTGTTTTACTAACCTCAATAGCTTCTTCTTCGACTAAGTCATCATCTTCTAAAGGTAAAGTTTTAGGAGGTGGTGGTGTTTCATCAAATGTTACATTTAGTGATTCTTCTACTTTCATGGAGTGTTTGTTAAGTATTATATATGCTTTACTATTTTGTGAGTATCCTAAAAATATTCCTTCATACGATTTTGGATCAAACTTAGTGAGGTAGTCCTTAGTGTTTAGAATATAACATTTACTTCCAAATACCCTAAAGTACCTTAAGTTTGGTTTTATACCTCTTAGTAACTCATAAGGAGTTTTTCCTAGAATTCTCCTAATTGATACCCTATTAATAATATATGTTGAAGTATCTACGGCGTGACACCAAAATTTTTTTGGGATGGATTGTTCATTTAACATTGTTCTACTCATTTCTTGTAGTGACCTATTTTTTCTTTCTACTACTCCATTTGATTGAGGAGTACGAGGAGCGGAGAAATTGTGAGATATTCCATTTAAATCACAATATTTTCCGAATTGTACTTCATTGTCAAATTCCCTACCATGGTCCGTCCTAATGGCTACTATTGTGCATCCTAATTTATTTTGAATCATTTTACTAAATATTTCGAATTTTTCAAAGGCTTGGGTCTTGTCACTTAAAAACCTAATCCACGTGTATCGTGAGTAGTCATCTACTATTACTAAGGTATATTTGTTTCCTCCATAGCTCTGCACAGCGGATGGACCAAAAAGATCCATATGTAATAATTCTAGGCACCTAGTAGTGGATACTATATTCTTAGCTTTGTGACTAGCATGAACTTGTTTTCCAATTTTACATGCATCACAAAAATGCTTGTCATATTTTAGATTAGGCAAATTTCTAACTAGTTCCTTAGAGGCCAAAGATTGTATTTGTTGCATGTTAGCATGTCCTAATATCCTATGCCACAATGTGGAGTTTTCATCTAGGGTCGTTAGGCATATCCTATCCTGAGGCTTGTTTCCTAGTTTCATAACATATATGCCTCCTTTCCTAATTCCTCTACCTATAATTTTTCCATTCTTAACTATTTCGCTATCCTCTTCGGTAAAAGTGACTCTACATTTATTATCACATATTTTTCCTATACTAAGCAAGTTATATGTTAAATTATCTACGTGCTCTAAATTTTCAATAGTAAGTGAGTCTTGAGAAATCGTACCTTTGCCAATGATTTTTCCACGTAAGTCACTACCGAAAATAACGTTACCTCCATTGTATACCTTGTATGTAGACAATAGCTTGCGGTTCCCCGTCATGTGCCTCGAACATCCGCTATCCTTGATCCATTCGCCAGGCTCCAAGTCAATTCCTAAACATATTTCGTCGGTTCCTTTTGCCATAAAACACTTTTCGTCTCTTGGCTTTTGCACTTCTTCTTTGTCACTATCACTCCATGTTCCACTAACAAATTTACCTTGATTTTCATAACCCGGCAGCTTTAGACATTCGCCAATGAGATGATTTGGACTTCCACATCCAAAGCACTTTCTTTTCCCGTAGTTGTCACTTCTATTTCTTTGGAATGGTTTTCTTTCGTCTCGTGATGATCTAGTGAATCTTCCTCGTCTCTTGAAGAATTTCTTGAATTCTCTTACGGCCATTGCATATTCTTCGTCTTCACTTGAATCATCATCATCACTAAGTTCCTTTTTGGCTTTTAGAGCAATGGATTTGGTTTGTTCTTTCTTGACTTTGACCGTTTCCAAATCTCTTCTTATAATTTCTTCATGGACCTTCAAGTTGCCAATAAGTTCATCTAGTGATAACGTCATCAAGTTCTTTGATTCTTCAATTGCCGTGACCTTAGCTCGCCATTTCGGATGCAATGCCCTAAGAAATTTCCTAACACAATTTTTACTAGAAAATGTCTCATCAAGTGCTTTTAAACTTGTGATAATAGTGTTAAATTTAGCAAAAGCATTATCAATTGATTCCTCTTCCGGAATCGTAAATTGTTCATATTGTTGTACAAGAAGATCTATTTTGTTATCTTTAACTTGACTATTACCTTGGTGAGTAATTAGTAAAGAATCCCAAATTTCTTTTGTGGTTTTACACATAAAAATTCTTTCATATTCTTTACGTGGTAACGCATTATAAATGACCATTTTAGCCTCATTATATTTTGCTAGTTTCTTTTTCAAATCATCATTTTGTTTTTCAAAAGATACAATTTCATCCATTTTAGTTTCAACATTATATTGAATAGGGGGAAAACCACCAAAGGTAATAATATGCCAAAGATCAACATCTTTTGATTTCACATAAGTTTCGAATCTATTTTTCCAATATAAAAATCCATCACTTTCAAATAGTGGTGGTCTTTGCATAGATTGCCCTTCTAAATATTTTAAAGATTCCATAGATCGTTACAAGTTTTAAAATACAATATATTTTAAAAAATCTTGCTAGACGTGGCTCCTGATACCAATTGTGAAAAACTAGAAGGGGGGGTTGAATAGTTTTACATCTTTTTAATTTGTTATAAAAGGTTGTTTGAAAGTTTTCTTTGTTTTCAAAAATATAGATTCTATGCTATATGAAATCAAGTCATGCACAATATGAACAACACTAAATATGTACGATAACGCAATAATAATGTAAGTAAAGAAATAGATGAGAGTTGGAAAGATCAAACCGCGAGACAAGAGATTTATAGTGGTTCGGCTACAAGGTCACCTTCCTTGCCCTACTCCACTCCCCGAGCACCTAACTTGAGAGTTTTCTTCACTATGTCAACAAGCTCCCTTATGGCGGAGAAAACCTTACACACCAATTTACACACCACAACTTCATCACAACTTATTCACACCTTCTACACACCAATCTTCTTCACACCTATTTTCTATACTCCAATCTTCTTCACAACTATCTTCTACACACCAATCTTCTTCCTAACTTTTCTTCTTCACAACTAACTACTAACCAATCACACTATATATATATATATATATATATATATATATATATATATATATATATATATATATATATATATATATATATATATATAACTAAGCTATCTTTTAGCAAATATTCACAACTAATCACACAATGTGATGAATATAATGATGATGCTCTAACAACTTAGATGTGGAGATCACAACAAGTTGTAATACTTCTTGTCTTGAGGGATAGAAGTATTCTTCTCTTGCACTTGATAGAATGATCTTTGGATCACTTTGAAACAAAGATTTAAGAATGTATGATCAAAGGATTTAGAGATTGGAAATGGAGATCTAGAACAGAAAGTTTAGGAGTGCAAAAGGTGAGAAAAGTTCCAGATTTAAGATGGTATTTATAGGCAACAGATTCTGACAGAGGAGCGTGGCCGGTCCCCTTAAATCAAGGCCGGCCCCCTTAAAATTAAGGGGACCGCCCTTTATAATTAAGGGGGCCGCCCAGCTGTAACGATCAGAATTTTTGTTTTTTAGTGGGGAAAGTTTATTTGGTGAAAAACTAACTGATTTTGGTTAAAAATTTGAATTCATATATTTAGTATGAATAAAACATTTTTCTTTATTACCAAAAGTGTTTTTCAAAAATATATAAAAAAATATATAATATGTTTATATAATTAAATAAACTTTGTAATACTTAATTGAGTTTTCGTTTGATCATAAATTGCACTAAACACTTTGTTTATTCATACCTTAAGTGATTTGGATGTAAAGAGAATGTTAATCACTAAATACTTGTTTATGTCACAAGTTTTAGTTCTATGAGTTTATATTTTGTAATAATCAAAACATAGAGATATAGATAATATATTAATAATGTTTTTAAGCATTATTTATGTCAACAAACAATTTCAAAAACTTACCTAAATCAACCATTTTCATATTATAAATTCCCTCCAAACTTACAATTTTCATAACATTATTCATCATCTCTCTCAACCCAAACCATCATGTCTTTACCTAGCACCTCCATCTCTAAGGTTTCAAAGAAACAAAAGATTGTTATCATCCCTCCAAAACAACTTTTCATTGACTTAACAAATGAAGATAACACAACCCCATCACCTCCACCTAAATGTTCATCTCCAAATGCACCCAATGCACCATTCAAAACACCTTCCACTCATGGAACCTCCTCATCCTCCATACCTTCAACTTCATCAATCAATGACTACATCAACTCACACTTGTCACCACCACAAGTATCATCACCACATCCTACACAAGAACCTTTTTCCACCCAACTTACCATCTCACTCTCACCAATAACACCACTTGATGCTCATGTCTCATCTACACCAATTACACCACAACTCTTTGCTAATTCCGTACCTTGGAGCTTACTTGAAGCTCATGAAGACACTTGCCTTTGTTGCATCCACAACCGAACCATAATATTTGGTCTTAGAGATGAAATTCAATATATGTTTTCATATATTGAACACTTGCTTACCAACCCACCACCACCACCAACTCCACCATCCTCACCCATTATTCCCCCACCACAATCCTTACCTATTTCTCCACCATCACCATCATGCTCTCCAAATTAAGCATATGATATGCTTAATAAATAAAATCTTTACCACCCTTTTGCTTGCAAGCTCTATGAAGCGCATGTACTCTTTGCATGATGGAATATTATTCTAGTTGTTAGTTTATGTAATAGCTATCCTATTTGTAATCTTTCTTGTTGCTACTTGTATTGTTGTGTCTTGAAACAACTTTTGGTTTTATATGAATGCTTCTCTTTAATCATGCTTATTTATACTCTTGTCACCTTATATATATTTGCATGTATATACTTGTGCTTCTAATATTTTTGTCTTGCAAGCATTACATAGCTCGTCTCTTTGGTGCCCCCAAACGAGGGGGAGTACACATCAAGAGGGAGTTTTCATCCCGTCAATATTTCACGATTGAAATTTGTCGGCATAACCTTTTTGATTCTACAAAAAGGGGAAGAAGTAAATATAAACTCACTAAAATACTTGTTTAAAAACTAATTTTTGAGTTAATGAGTTTAAGTTTTGTAATCATCAAAAAGGGGGAGATTGTTGATATAAATAATGTTTAAAAACATTATTAATATTTCTCAATAACTCTATGTTTTGATAATCACAAAATGTAAACTAAATTAATTCAAGACTATGACGTAAGCAAGTATTTAGTAACAAATATTTACTTCTACAACTTATATCATTTAAGGTATGCATAAACTAAGTGACTTATGCATTACATGATCAAAGGAAATTTTTCTAATCACGTGAACTCTTATAAAATGTCTTAAACATTTTATATCTTTTACATAATTATTTTTGGAATTAAAAGAATATGTTTAAATCATTATTAATATATGAATTCAAATTTCTAACCAAAAATGGAAAATTTTATCCAGAAAAACCTTCCCCACAAGAGGACAAAATACACCAACGTTCTGAAGGGGGCGGCCCCCTTAATTCATAAGGCGCCCCCCCCCCCCCCTTAATCATTAAGGGGACCGGCCACGCTCCAGAACAGTATTTTGTTCCCCTTTAAATACTGGTTCATTCCACAAAATTTCTCACCTTTTTGCACTCAAAACCTTCTGATCTAATCTCCCTTTCCATCTCAAAAATCCTTTGATCATATAATTCATAAGCCTTTATTTCTAAGTGATCCAAAGCTTCATCCACTCAAGTGCAAAAAGAAGAACACTCCTCTACATCCATCAAATTGTAGTAGTGTTGTGATTAGCTAGTTTCATCTTGTAGTAGTGCTAGATACTTGTAAAGTGTTGTGTAAATTTGTTGATTGTAGATACTAGGTGTGTTGTAAAGTAGTGTAGTTGTTGTGATTAAGTTGTGCATAGAAGAAGGTGTGAAGTAAACAAGAAGAAAAGGTGTGAAGCTATCTTGAAGAAGTTGTGAAGGTGTGAAGAAGGAGTGAAGTGTTGAAGAAGTTGTGAGATTGGTTCTAGCTACGATTAGAACTCGACATTTAGCTTAGTGTCGTTAATAGGTGTAAGCCAAGGTGTGTAAGGTTTCTCCACCATAAGGAGTTTGTTGACATAGTGAAGAAAACTCTCAAGTGTGGTACTCGGGGAGTGGAGTAGGGCAAGGAAGGTGTCCTTGTAGCCGAACCACTATAAATTCGCGTGTTGTGGTTTGATCTTTCTAACTCTATCTTTTATTCATTTCATTTCAATACTTTCATTAATAAGATTAGTCTTGCTTGTAGTTGTTGATACTTGAATTCACGTAAGATCGAATCGAAAGTTTTTATAAGTTACAAAAGATTTTGAATATAAATTTAAAAAGGACGTAAAACTATTCAACCCCCCCCCCCTTCTAGTTTTCCACATCGACTTAAGCTAATAAATGAAAAATAACAAAAACATAAAATAAACATAGAATGAAACGGGATGGTAGTCCGTATGTTTTTCTCTTTTCTTTTTCTATTTTTTTTCTTTTTCTTATTTTTTTCATTTTTTTTTTTTTTTTTTTTTTTTTTTTGCATACACTCTTACCCTATCATCCAAAATAATACATCATAGGGAATATACATTCCCCTTACACTTGAATTTTTACATACTTTACAATAAACTACTCTAATGACTCGAATTAAGATGATCAAAACACTTAGAGTACTTTTAAGATTAACGCACATATGGGGGTAATATATGATGTTCTTTCCCATTACTCCATAACACAAGTACTTTACCCATGAGTCCCAATCGTCCCAAAACAATATGTACAAGATATGACTCGACTTAGCAACCATGTAATCAATTAGATAATTAACTAAGGGTTTAAACAAATAACACTAATGCACTAAAGATAAGTGCATACACGGATGGCTAAGGCGATTTGGTTGCACATTTGGGTGGGTTGTAACAAATTCTTCCTTTAGGTAAGATGTTTAAAGTTAGAAACGAAAAGATAGGCTCGGAGGGGTGTATTAGGGGTTTCGTGTACTAAAAATGAGTACAACGCTAAGGTGTGGAAAAAATTAATTGAATTTACTAGCCAAGTAATATGACTTAAATGGTCAAATAATTATGATACGGGTTTAACACAAGGGTGATCCTAATGCCTCTTATCTTGTAGTAAATCCTACTACACGAATATAGTCTCACTAGCGGTCTCGGGATGCATCACTAACGCAAGTTCTAGAATCTAAATGCTACCGGTACACTGATACGTGAGAATCGCACCAGGCTTTACCTCTCGAGGGATCTCGAGAAGCTTACAACCCCCACCAGGCAGTGTACCTGATCGTTGTAGTATATTATAGTGACAAGTACTGGGGGATTGATCGTTCAACTCAGGAATAGTGTCGCTAGGATTAGAAAGCCTAAAAACTAGGTCTAGAGGTCAGGGATGATTCTTTTTGTATTTTTATATTTTTATAAAAGCAAATAAAATCTCGGTTTTTGGAAGAGTGGGCGGAATTAGTTGCTAATCAACTTACCCAAATTAACTAAGATGCAATCAAAATAAAATAACAAAAATGAAATGAAATCTAATTAAACTAGTGTGGTGTAAACAATGATAGGGAAAGTTGTGTTTACTTAGGTTTCATTACTCTCTAGATATCTTTTACAGGTTGATAATTTGTTACAATTGCATGGATGACGGGTCGTATTCCTTAATACTAGTCGTAGGGCCGTGTACAATATTCCCCAACTCTATAGGAGCCTACTTCACTCCTATGTCGAGCCGTTAGAAGCTCCTAACATGGGATCATTAGAATTCTCCTACGCATTAAATACAACCAAAAATCATAGTACACCTTTGATCATGTTTCTTAAGACGTTCAAGCATGTTACCAATGGAAGTCTGCCAGTTTTCTTAAGCCTAACATCGAATACAATCATCCGTAACAAATATAAACAAACAATCAACCCATAATTAACATCTAGGTTTCACTACATCTAAGCAAACACCCAAGAGATCTAGCCAAACATGTTAAATTTAAGACAAGTTTAAGATATATTCAAGCAACACATAGACATATTGATTGAATTGAAAGAGTACTTATCTCAATTGAACATGAAAGGTTTCAAAGGGTAAAAACCCTTGAAAAAGCTGTGAAAATCGGACTAGGGTTTCTCTCCAAAGTTACACCCTAAAAGTTACACACTAATGAATGAAAATTGCAAAACTATATATAGATTTTACAGGGTGACGGCGTCAAGAAGAAAATTCTGACGCCGTCAACTCGCCGCCCATAATGAAATCGGATTGCCTAGATTCACTTTTGACGCCGTCATGTGTAATTTTGTTCTGGGCCGTCACTAACATTTGGACCATGACGGCCTATGGTGACGCCGTCATGTCCATAGTACAAAACTCTCTGGACCGTCACGGACTTTATCCACTTCCACCTCTTTTATAACTCTTGACGCTGTCATTAAGAAACTTCTGACGCCGTCAGGTACTGTTCCCAGCAAGGAAAATTAAGACTTTGCCGTTTTCTTCACTTTTATGCTCCAAAAACGTCCAAAATGCTTCCTTTTCCCGAATTCACTCCCAAAAGTACCTAAAATGACAAAAAGGAACGATTTAGGGCAATATTTGATCAAATAAATTCGAATCTGGGCTAAAATGACCCCCTAAAAACGCTTCATTTTTCGCCTCATCAAATACCCTTACACTTGAGATTTGCTTGTCCTCAAGCAAATGCGCTTTTATTCTAATCAAAATACAAGTTAGGGGTCATTTAACACTAATATAAAAGTAATTACAACAAATAATCGTTCCATTAAAGACCAAAGACAAGCACGGAGGTCATATACTAGTACCTCACAAATAGTGTTTAGATACTCACCTCTCTTGGGTGTAATAAAGTATATATCACAATAAGGAGATGGAAAACATCTCTCACTACCTGTCATAGCAAAATAGATTACCATAGGCTTGGGAAAGGATCAAACCTCCACCACTTGGCGTAAGCACCTAGGATAAACTATCAAAGAGGTCTTTCAAAAGGGTTATATAGGTGTAGGGATATTGAATACACGGTTTTGTTGGATTTAGGCAATATTTACTGGTGGCGAGTTAATCATCTTGGTTAATTACATGTACAATATGGCGTTGCTAAGCCAAGACTAGACTCGACTTAAGCTAATAAATGAAAAATAACAAAAACAATAAAATAAACATAGAATGAAACGGGATGGTAGTCCGTATGTTTTTTTCTCTTTTTCTTTTCTTTTTTTCTTTTTCTTAATTTTTCGATTTTATTTTTATTTTTTTTATTTTTTTTTTTGCATACACTTTTACCCTACCATCCAAAATAATACATCATATGGAATGTACATTCCCCTTACACTTGAATTTTTACATACTTTACAATAAACTAATCTAATGACTCGAATCAAGATAATCAAAACACTTGGAGTACTTTTAAGATTGACGCACATATGGGGGTAATATATGATGTTCTTCCCCATTACTCCATAACATAAGTACTTTACCCATGAGTCCCAATCGTCCAAAAAATAATATGTACAAGATATGACTCGACTTAGCAACCATGTAATCAATTAGATAATTAACTAAGGGTTTAAACAAATAATAATAATGCACTAAAGATGAGTGCATACACGGAAGGCTAAGGCGATTTAGGTGTACATTTAAGTGGGTTGTAACAAATTCTTCCTTTAAGTAAGATGCTTAAAGTTAGAAACGAAAAGATAGGCTCGGAGGGGTGTACTAGGGGTTTCGTGTACTAAAAATGAGTACAACGCTAAGGTGTGAGAAAAATTAATTGACTTTACTAGCCAAATAATATGACTTAAATGGTCAAGTAATTATGATACGGGTTTAACACAAGGGTGATCCTAATGCCTCTTATCATGTAGTAAATCCTACTACACGAATATAGTCTCACTAGCGGTCTTGAGATGCATCACTAACGCAAGTTCTAGAATCTAAATGCTACCGGTACACTCATAAGCACTAATAGTAAATGCTTTTCCTATCAAATCTAAAGGCGAACCTCACATATTTGGGTGTAAAATTTTTCTGAATGGTACGGTTTTGTGCTAGTCATACGACTCCTATCCAAGAGACGCTTGCTAAGGCTAAAGTTTCACTCCTAAATGTTGTAAAAAAATTTAAATTTGGCGCTAAAATTACACTAACAAGTATTTCTCTTAGTTTTATTACACACCTATCATCAAACAAACAAACTCAAGTGCAATTGTATCCTATAAGGTATCATCATTTACCCTCCCCTTACACTTAGGATGAACATTGTCCCCAATGTTCAATTAAAGAATGTAAAAGTAAAACAGGTAAAAGAATGAAAGCAAATACTCCCCTGATTCGTTCGGTGTGGATAGTGTGGTAACAAGGTTAGATCTTCCTCCAAGAAAATGAACATTCAAAGCTTCCCTTCCAGAAAAATAAATCATCTTCTTGTCATACATAACCTGTTAAAACTGAGAAAACAAACAAGGCAACCTCGCGTAAAATCGACAGAAGTGACCTGCAGAAATCTTTATGTGAAGTTTCCGGAAAATTTCTGGAAGAACTTATGTCCTACTTCCTGGAAAATCCTGTAAAACATCATTATGACTCGATACAAGCATTTGACTCTAACAAATACTAATACACATGTCCATTTAATATTGTGGATAATCATGATCAATTTCGTTCTTAGAAACAAATTTAGGGTTTCCCCTTACACTTATCTTTTTCAAAATACCTTTATATGAAGTTAAGACGAAGTTAAACGACAAAATAAAGCATTTTCACAATTTTAGTTTTGAAACATGATCTACCAACAATAAAAACAAAGCATGCATATGAAAGCAAATAACAATCAAACAATTAAAAATCACACAAAACATGGGTTGCCTCCCAAGAAGCGCTTTTCTTTATTTACGAGTCTTGTAGCTAGACTCAAGGTCGTGGGCCATTACGTGACCTCATCGTTGGTCTCATTCTCTAGGTCATCTCCAATCTTAGTTTTGTATTCCGGACCTAGTTGCAAGCATTCCTTGTAGAAACCAAGTATTCTATTCATAACATATTCTACTCCTCTACGTCTATCCTCATCATTCCTATAGTAAACCTCTTGCTTGTGTTCCTTTTCTATGTTTGATAGAAGGCGGTATTGTTCAATCTTATAAGGCATTTGATAAGCAATCTCATCATTCTCTTCTTTGAATCTAACTATCCCTAGGGTCGGGTCATAACTCTTCTTAGAGGCCTCAACAAACGGTTTTTCGAACACTACTTGACTTAGGCAATCATCTATTACCGGACGAGTATCCTCTACTATCACAAAGTCGATAACATAAGTGAAGTTTCCTACAAATACATGAAATCCTCTCACTCTTCCTACAAAATTGCTTATCAAATTCTTGTTGGGCATCATCCTATAACCAAGTTGCTTCTTCATTACCCAATTATAATAGGTCCTAGTCATGATGTTTATAGGAGACCTAGGATCGATATAAGCTTTCCATACATGCATATGCCCAATGTTGCATGGTATGTTGATGTTAGAGGGATCACCTACTTTAATAAGGGGTGAACCAAGGATATATGGTGTCTCGGGATCATCGAATAAATCCTTGTGATATTCCCGTTCTTCCTTGGTGGGCAACTTATCAAAGTACTCTTCTACGTTTTCTACTTCCTCTAACTTTTCTCCCTTATTAACCTTAACTTCCTTAATCTCATCCCTAATCTTGGTTTCTATTCCAACTTCATCCTTGTCACTTTCATCTATATTCTTATCTATTGGCTTAATGGTGACAACATTAACAAAGTGGACGTGTTTGGATGATGAAGGGTCCTTAATTTGGATTCCGCTATTGGTGTCCCTATTGTCCTTCCTAGGTGTAGTAAGCACTTGGTTGTTGAGGGCTTTCAACAAGTTGTCAATCTTATTGGTCATCTCCGTTTGTTGTTGATTGAATTCGGTTTCAAACTTAGCTATGCGAGCTTCTTGAGATGCCATGAACTTGGACATCAATCCTTCAAGATTATTGGTACCACCATAGTTACTAGAAGGATTGTTGTTGAAAGTACGGTTAGAAGGTGGACCGTTTGGTTGGTAACGATTAGGCGGATTGGAAGAATTGTTTTGGTTTTGTTTCCATCTAAGGTTCGGGTGATTTTTCCAAGAAGGGTTGTAGGAATCACCATAAGGGTTTGGCTCGGGTTTGAAAGTGTACCACTTATCTCCCGCTTCGTCGGTACGCGAGGATGCGTAGTCCGCAAAAGCTTGTCCGGGGAGTTCCACGCAATCACGAGTGTCATGGGGACCACTACATAATTCGCATGAAGAAGTGATTTTGTTCACTTGGCTTGAAGGCTTGGGAGCTTCGTAAGATTTGATGAGAAACTTGACTTGGTCTTCAAGTTCCATGATCCTACGGTCGGGAGTGCTAGAATTGTTCGAAGGCAAAGATATTGCCTTGACTGTTTTGTTCAAATCACGGGGATCATTCCAACTTTCGTTGTCATAGAGAGCAAGATCTTCTATGAGTTCCCATGATTCTTCCGCACTAAGATCACGTAGCTTGCCACCGGCCGATTGGTCAATGGTTCGCCTTGTGGAGAGATTGACATGGTCATAGAAAATTTGGACTTGGAGCCAAAGATCTATGCCATGATGAGGGACTTTTTGGGGTAAGTCCTTGAAACGAGTACATGCTTCATATAGAGTTTCACCTTGACGTTGTTGGAACATCAAGATATCATTTCTAAGCTTGGTAGTTCTCCCCGGTGGGAAAAATTGAGCAAGGAAACGAGTGTTGAGATCATCCCATGAGGTGATTGATCCCGCGGGTAGACGTTCAAGCCATTGACTAGCTTGATCACGTAGAGAGAATTAGAATAGGCGTAATCGGGTCGACTCTCTAGTTGTAACATCAAGGTCTATAGAATCTACGATTTTAAGGAAATCCTTGAGATGTTGATTAGGATCTTCGGAACGAAGTCCATGGAATGCACATCCGCTTTGCACCAACCGGATGGTGTCGGATCGCAAGGGGAACACATTGGCTCCTTGAGTGAGCTTAATAGTGTTTCGATAGCCTTGGTGGCTAGGACGGGAATACTCTCCTAGGGTTCGGGGCCTAAGAGGTTGGTTTGCTAGTGGTGGGTTTTGTGGGTGGTTTTGTTGTGGTGGGTTGATGGGTTCAAAGATGTTACCACCTTCCATGATTTCGGATGGTAAAGGTTACGAACAAAAACACAAAGAAATAAGATAGACTAAAGAAAACCTAAAAATAAAAATAAAATCTTACTAGAAAGGAATCTAGCAAGTAGACCTAATTAAAAAGAAATCCTAACCTAGACAATAACTATTCCCCGGGCTGCGGCGCCAAAAACTTGATGCGTGGGAATCGCACCAGGCTTTACCTCTCGAGAAGCTTACAACCCCCACCAGGCAGTATACCTGATCGTTGTAGTATAATATAGTGACAAGTACCGGGGGATTGATCGTTCAACTCAGGAATAGTGTCGCTAGGATTAGAAAGCCTAAAAACTAGGTCTAGAGGTGAGGGATGATTCTTTTTGTATTTTTATATTTTTATAAAAGCAAATAAAATCTCGGTTTTTGGAAGAGTGGGCGGAATTAGTTGCTAATCAACTAACCCAAATTAACTAAGATGCAATCAAAATAAAATAACAAAAATGAAATGAAATCTAATTAAACTAGTGTGGTGTAAACAATGATAGGGAAAGTTGTGTTTACTTAGGTTTCATTACTCCCTAGATATCTTTTACAGGTTGATAATTTGTTATAATTGCATGGATGACGGGTCGTATTCCTTAATACTAGTCGTAGGGCCGTGTACAATATTCCCTAACTCTACAGGATCCTACTTCACTCCTATGTCAAGCCGTTAGAAGCTCCTAACATGGGATCATTAGAATTCTCCTACGCATTAAATACAACCAAAAATCATAGTACACCTCTGATCATGTTTCTTAAGACGTTCAAGCATGTTACCAATGGAAGTCTGCCAGTTTTCTTAAGCCTAACATCGAATACAATCATCCGTAACAACTCTAAACAAACAATCAACCCATAATTAACATCTAGGTTTCACTACATCTAAGCAAACACCCAAGAGATCTAGCCAATCATGTTAAATTTAAGACAAGTGTAAGATATATTCAAGCAACACATAGACATATTGATTGAATTGAAAGAGTACTTATCTCAATTGAACATGAAAGGTTTCAAAGGGTAAAAACCCTTGAAAAAGCTGTGAAAATCGGACTAGGGTTTCTCTCCAAAGTTACACCCTAAAAGTTACACACTAATGAATGAAAATTGCAAAACTATATATAGATTTTACAAGGTGACGGCGTCAAGAAGAAAATTTTGACGCCATCAACTCGCCGCCCATAATGAAATCGGATTGCCTATATCCACTTTTGACGCCGTCATGTGTAATTATGTTCTGGGTCGTCACTAACATTTGGACCATGACGGCCTATGGTGACGCCGTCATGTCCATAGTACAAAACTCTCTGGACCGTCACGGACTTTATCCACTTCCACCTCTTGTATAACTCTTGACGCCATCATTAAGAAACTTCTGACGCCGTCAGGTACTTTTCCCAGCAAGGAAAATTAAGACTTTTCCGTTTTCTTCACTTTTATGCTCCAAAAACGTCCAAAATGCTTCCTTTTCCAGAATTCACTCAAAAAGTACCTAAAATGACAAAAGGAACGATTTAGGGCAATATTTGATCAAATAAATTTGAATCCGGGCTAAAATGACCCCCTAAAAACGGTTCATTTTTGCCTCATCATACACTCATAAGCACTAATAGTAAATGTTTTTCCTATCAAATCTAAAGGCGAACCTCACATATTTGGGTGGAAAATTTTTCTAAATGGTATGGTTTTGTGCTAGTCATACAACTCCTATCCATGAGACGCTTGCTAAGGCTAAAGTTTCACTCCTAAATGTTGTAAAAAAATTTAAATTTGGCGCTAAAATTGCACTAACAAGTATTTCTCTTAGTTTTATTACACACCTACCATCAAACAAACAAACTCAAGTGCAATTGTATCCTATAAGGTATCATCATTTACTCTCCCCTTACACTTAAGATGAACATTGTCCCCAATGTTCAATTAAAGAATATAAAAGTGAAATAGGTAAAAGAATGAAAGCAAATACTCCCCTGATTCGTTCGGTGTGGATAGTGTGGTAACAAGGTTAGATCTTCCTCCAAGAAAATGAATGTTCAAAGCTTCCCTTCCAGAAAAGTAAATCATCTTCTTGTCATACATAACCTGTTAAACCTGAGAAAACAAACAAGGCAACCTCGCATAAAATCGGTGGCAATCTATATATACTAACAAGTCCTAGAAAATGATTTAAGATATAATGCTTGTGGAATGAATGTTTGCAGATTTCCTAGAGTTTATAAAACTAAAGATTTAACAAAAACTTTAAGACTCCATTAGAAAAACAAAACTCGCAAAATTTCCAAAATTTTACACATGACGCTGCCAGGAGTTAACTCCTGACGCCGTCAGAAGTGACCTACAGAAATCTTTATGTTAAGTTTCCGGAAAATTTTTGGAAAAACTTATGTCCTACTTTCTGGAAAATCCTGCAAAACATCATTATGACTCGATACAAGCATTTGACTCTAACAAGTACTAATACACATGCCCATTTAATATTGTGGCGAATCAAGATCAATTTGGTTCTTATAAACAAATTTAGGGTTTCCCCTTACACTTAGCTTTTGCAAAATACCTTTATATGAAGTTAAGACGAAGTTAAACAACAAAATAAAGCATTTTCACAATTTTAGTTTTGAAACATGATCTACCAACAATAAAAATAAAGCATGCATACGGAAGCAAATAACAATCAAACAAACAAAAATCACACAAAACATGGGTTGCCTCCCAAGAAGCGCTTTTCTTTATTTTAAGAGTCTTGTAGCTAGACTCAAGGTCATGGGCAATTACGTGACCTCATCGTTGGCCTCATCCACCGATTGTAAATGTTCTTTATAGAGACCAACCACCTTTTTCTTAATTGCTCCTATAATTCTATTGGAAAATTCCTTATCAACTTTATATTTTGGTCCTAGAGTCAAGCAATCCTTATAGAAAAGGCTCTTCTTCTCCCATACATAGTCCATGCCCTTTTTCTTATCCTCTTCATTGATGTCCTCAAAAGCACCAATGTTATCCATGTCAAATCGAGGAACAAAACAAAATTCTTTCATTCTATTAGGCGTCCTATATGTGATCCTATCGGTTTCACTAGCAAATCGGATTGTCCCTTCTATCTCATCATATTCTAACTTGGATTCTTCAACAAATGGTTTACCAAACACTACATGGGATAAGCGACAATCAATAACACTAGCTAGGTCTTCAACAACCATAAAGTCAGTGACATAAGTAAAGTTCCCAACAAAGACATGTAGACCTTTAATTCTCCTGACAAAGTTACAAACTCCACCGGGGTATTTGGGATCTCTTCTAGGTCCAAGTCTTGTTTTCACTATATCATTATTGACACTTAAGGACATAATGTTGATTGGGGATTTAAAATCAATGTAAGCATTGTCAATGTGTTTATACCCAATCATACATGGTATCTTAGCATTGTTAGGATCGCCTCTCTTTATCTTAGGTTCAATTCTAGTGAAAGGAGGTCGAGGATTATCAATAAGATTATTATAGTACGCAATCTCCTCCTTAGTGGGGTATAGATTGAAATAGTCATCTAGCTTCGGATCTATCTCCCCTTCCTCAAGTTCCTCAACAACATCCTCAAAATCCTTAGATCCTAGGTCCTTATTTGAATACAAGGCGGTCGCTAGGTCACAAAATGCATGACTGAGCTCAATATTAATTAACCTATTAAGCTCCCTAAGTTCCCTAATCTCATTCTCAATCTGTTTACGTAACAAAGCCACTTCTCTAGGGGAAAGGGGTGGATTCGCGTTTTCCATAATGGTTAACGGAATAGTCAATGAATTTAATTTACTAACAAAGGCACGAAGATATAAGATAGACTAAAGAAAACCTAAAAAATAAAAATAAAATCTTACTAGAAAGTAATCTAGCAAGTAGACCTAATAAAAAGAAATCATAACCTAGACAATAACTATTCCCCGGCAACGGCGCCAAAAACTTGATACGTGGGAATCGCACCAGGCTTTACCTCTCGAGGGATCTCGAGAAGCTTACAACCCCCACCAGGCAGTGTACCTGGTCGTTGTAGTATAGTACAGTGACAAGTACCGGGGGATTGATCGTTCAACTCAGGAATAGTGTCGCTAGGATTACAAAGTCTCCTAAACTAAGTCTAAAGGTGAGGGATGATTCTTTTTGTGTTTTTATGTTTTATAAAAGCAAGTAAAATCTCGGTTTTTGGAAGAGTGGGCGGAATTAGTTGCTAGCCAACTAACCCAATAACTAAATATGCAATCAAAATAAAATAAAATAAAATGAAATGAAACTAATTATACTAGTGTGGTGTAACAATAATGGGGAAAGTTGTGTTTACTTAGGTTTCATTACTCCCTAGATATCTTTTACAGGTTGATAGTTTGTTACAATTGCATGGATGACGGGTCATATTCCTTAATACTAGTCGTAGGGCCGTTTAAAATATTCCCTAACTCTATAGGATCCTACTTCACTCCTATGTCGAGCCGTTAGAAGCTCCTAACATGGGATCATTAGAATTCTCCTACGCATTAAATACAACCAAATATCGTAGTACACCTCCGATCATGTTTCTTAAGACGTTCAAGCAAGTTACCAATGGAAGTCTGCCAGTTTTCTTAAGCCTAACATCGAATACAATCATCCGTAAGAACTATAAACAAACAATTAACATCTAGGTTTCACTACATCTAAGCAAACACAAAAGTAATCTAGCCGAGCATGTTAAATTGAAGACAAGTGTAAGATATATTCAAGCAACACATAGACATATTTATTGAATTGAAAGAATACTTATCTCAAATAGAACATGAAAGTTTCAAAGGGTTAAAACCCTTGAAAAAGCTGTAAAAATCGGCCTAGGGTTTTTCCCTCAAAGTTGCACACTAATGAATGAAATTTGGAAAACTATATATAGATTTTACAGGGTGACGGCGTCAAGAAGGAATCTGTGACGCCGTCAACTCGCCGCCCATAATGAAATCGGATTGCCTAGATCTACTTTTGACGCCGTCATGTGTAAATTTCTTCTCCGCCGTCACTAACAAATGGACCATGACGGCCTTGGGTGACGTCGTCTTCTCCGATGCACAAAACACTCTAGACCGTCACGTGTATCATCCACTTCCACCTCTTTTGTAACTCTTGACGCCGTCAGTACTATTCCTAGCAAGAAAAATTAAGATTTTGTCGTTTTCTTCACTTTTATGGTCCAAAAACGTCCAAAATGCTTCCTTTTCCAGATTTCCATCCAAAAGTACCTAAAATGACAAAAGGAACGATTTAGGGCAATATTTGATCAAATAATCTCGACTTCGGGCTTAAATGACCCCTTAAAAATGGTTCATTTTTCGCCTCATCACTTATATAAGTTACGTAGTGAGTTTTGGTCCCGTTAATCGCTAACTGTAAGTCGTAAAGTCACAAAACTTAAAACCGGGTATCCTAAAAATATGAAACTGGTAAATATGTTAAATCTTATCAATATACTCTATATTAGCCTATTAAATGAGTGATAACTTTTATCGGGGTGCTTAAAGTCGTAAAAACCCAAAACCGGAATTGTAAACATCCAGTTAAGATATTTAAGAAGAGAATTTCAACTTGACTTCTCTTAGTGAGATATTTTGTGAGATATTATCTAAATAATATCTAGTTGATGACTAGGTATATGACTAGGCAAGGTAATTTTAAATGTATTAGTCAAAAGGTGGTGCGGGTATCGAGTGTAAATAGTAAAAATGAATAGTAATTTTCGGGAAAAAGTTCAAGTTTTTATACTGACCCAAAATACAATGAATAGTGAAAATGAATAGTGAAATCCCCGATGATGAATAGTAACTTTTTCGGGAATGAATAGTAACCCAAAAATGTGAATTGTTACAGTACCTACCCCTTAAAGGGAACTTCGTCCCGAAGTTCAGTTGATGTTAACTACTTACGGTGTGTCTAAGAGAATTTGGGGTTTTCGGATCTCTAAAATAGTGGTGTTCATTCTGTTTCATCTAAGATTGTGGTTAAGGAGTCGTATCGGATACAAATAAGCCCACTTATTTATAACTCATTACTTACATAAAGAAGCGTCCAAATTTATGTAAGTAAGAGATCATAAACTTATGGTTCGGTGATTTATAATTTATTTATTTAAATACAGAGGCGTCCCAGTCCATTTAAATAAGGAGACTCTAAATCATCCTACTTAAGAATTTCCGACACAAAGACTCGCTTTCTGAGACAGATAGTAAGATAACCAAGTCATCAAATCCCTAATGCTAAGTAATAATATTATTTAACTCAAACCTTATGTCTCATCAAACAAGAACTGTCACAAGATCAAGTTAAATAATTAGTTATTACTAAGCTCCATATTTTTAATGACTCGACTAAATTCTGGGGTTCCTTATAATACTAAAGTCATATCATCTAACAGCGTGGAACTAAACAAACAACTAACAAAAGCATATGCGTATGTAGTGTGTGTAAGAAAAATAAAGAGGAGAGTCTTAACGTATATAGCAGTTATAGTCTAAGCACTAAATGTAACCTAGCTCTCTATAACCAATGCTCTGAGACCAATCTTCACCACCCCCAAAATACCGCAACGGAAGACTGTATCACTGGGGTGCTACTTCATAATACAAAGTACAAGTTATAGAAAACGACCTCTAAATGAGACGTTTTGAAAAGTTACCATTCGATTAATAAATTCAAAGTTACAAATTTGAGATCCCAAAGTATGATACATAAATGTATACAAAATGTTTCGAATGATAAATGTTAAAAGCGTAAGTCTTCAGAATATGCAGCTTGACTCTATGTTCCATGCACTAGCTATCGCCTTACTAACCTGAGATAAACATGCTAAAGTGTCAACACAATGGTTGGTGAGTTCATAGAGTTTATTTTGTAAAGTCTTTAAAGAATGTTCACATAGCAAAGGCATTGTAAATCCACTCAGTTGTAAATTCCGCCCATACAACATTTGCAACCTGTGTGTTCACAACCCACTGCTAAAAGATAGTACATATTATAGTCAAACACACAAATAATCTTAATAATTCAAATAATTGCACTTAGTGTTGCTCCGTTAATGTTGGGAGACTTTTAGACTAAAATGCACATACTGGGAGCTTCTTCCCAAAGATTACTACTGCTAGTCACTAAAATGCACATGCTGGGAGCCTCTTCTCAAAGACCTACTGGGAGCCACTTCCCAAAGATAACTGGGAGCCACTTCCCAAAGACTATTGCTAGCCACTAAATTGAATAACGCAATTAAGTATAATGCATTCAAAAATAACGCAAATAAGTTTATCATAATCATGTATGTCTGCAATCAAGTATAAATGTTTTGAGTATTTCTACAAGTAAGCAAGTAGTTGAGCATGTATCTCTCCCAAAGAGTTTGTAAAACAAGTATTAAAACAAGTAAAAGTGGGGCTATGACTCACCTTGAACTAATAATATCAAAACGTATAACGGAATTGATGGATAAGCCGGAGAAGTCTCTAAGCGCAACCTAGAATATGATATTATGTCTTAAGTTCTAAAACAGTGAAGTGAATATATAAACATGCCTTATATAGTTATTACATTAATTATGCTTGGATGTTTAACATTTGTGAGTAAAAGTGGTCAAGTATTAATATTCGTCACGTTATGGGTTTCTAGTTATTTTAGTTTTCCAACTTAATTTATACGTCATTTCTAAACCGTAAATGATAACGACTCGGTTTTTACGTTCTTGGAAAGGTAATTGAATGTTCTAAACAGATTAGTGGGTCCGACTACCCCATAAATTATTTAACAAGTGTCAAATTACTAATTTACACTTGTATATACATGCTGTTGGTTACAGCAACTTACTGTCTCGTGGAAATGGTCATAAGGTGGTCTATACGACTCCATTTTATGCCCGGTTTTCAACCATGTTTAAGTTATGATGTTAGCTAAAACTTTTATGTTTTGACCAACATGGGGTTCTAGTCAAGTTTTATGAGTTTTACCAGATTGAAATCTGTTACTCAGATTTTGATACGTTTTGCCGTTTTGACTCTAGTTCATTCATACGGATGAGTTTCGGGGTGAGCCAAAGGGAAAAATGACCACAAGACATAGATATAACTCCCTATGTTTTGATCTAAGTTTATCAGTGCACGGATGTTTCCCAGAAATTCCATTTATACCCTCCTGTCCAGTTTCTGTTTTGCAAACATAGTCCTTACGATGTTTCTAGTGTTTTAGTCTGATTTTCCAAGCATAATCAAGTATAATAAACATATAGAACATATTACATATATGAAATACTAATATTAACAGGAATCAAAGGTAGATATAGGAGTTTGCTTACAATCCTTGTGAAGAAATTAACTAGAACCAAGATCTAGAATCACTAAACTAAATCCTTCAACAAAATCCCTAGCTTCCAATCCTTCTACCCAAGTCTTGTAATCCTTGCTAGGCTTGATCTAATCTTGTAAGAACCTTGTAACTTCAGCCCTTAAACCCCTTGTATAGCTCTTAATTCAACCATGGAATCATCAAATAAACACTAGTTCCATGTAGAGGTTAACTAGGCCTTTAACTATGGTATGTAATTTGTAACTTGAAGATCAAAGATGATGAAGCTATGGAATTATGTTGGGATGTTTTTGGTGATGAGAATGAATAAGAGAATGAGTTTTCTATTTATAGGGTGAAGAGGAGGTTAGTTACGTTGCTAATTAGTGGTTTAAAATGAAACACATGAAGGCTTAATGGTTCTATGGCTTATAAGTAAACACATCTATGCATACTTGGTTGTTCTTAGACCATATACTATCCTAGGCTCATTATCAAGCCACCAAGGCCACCATATACACGTTCATGGACAAGGGGAAGGGACTAGGTGGATGAATCTTGGCCTTATATAAGTTACGTAGTGAGTTTTGGTCCCGCTAATCGCTAACTGTAAGTCGTAAAGTCACGAAACTTAAAACCGGGTATCCTAAAAATATGAAACTTGTAAATATGTTAAATCTTATCAATATACTCTATATTAGCTTATTAAATGAGTGATAACTTTTATCGGGGAGCTTAAAGTCGTAAAAACCTAAAACCGGAATTGTAAACATCGAGTTAAGATATTTAAGAAGAGAATTTCAACTTGACTTCTCTTAGTGAGATATTTTGTAAGATATTATCTAAATAATATCTAGTTGATGACTAGGTATATGACTAGGCAAGGTAATTTTAAATGTATTAGTCAAAAGGTGGTGCGGGTATCGTGTGTGAATAGTAAAAATGAATAGTAATTTTTGGGAAAAAGTTCAAGTTTCTATACTGACCCAAAATACAATGAATAGTGAAATCCCCGAGGATGAATAGTAACTTTTCCGGGAATGAATAGTAACCCAAAAATGTGAATTGTTACACAAAATACAGAGTATAAACTTGAAGTTTCAAGTTGTATTAGAAGTCAAAAATAACATAAACAACTTGTTTTCCTTAACTATCAACTCAAATGTTTCCCAAAGGTTTACTATAACCTGATCTCAAATGTTTCTCAATTGTACCCTTGAACGAAGAAAGGAACCAAATTTACCGCAAGTATTGTTTCATCCAACACCATGTCTTGTAAGATAAGCTTTACAATAGTCCTATGGCATATCTAACTCCCAAAATGAGTTTCTGGTAAAAGAAATGTGGCTGCAGACCCATGTGGTATGTACAAACTTTTTACTCATGGTAACCTTCACATGCTACATACCCACCTGAGCCAATCGCACGAACACTTGACCTGAAGAAACACTATTATTTCTTCTCGACTGGTACATGCTCGGGCCAATCTATATAAAAAACATAGATATTTTAGGAATATACAACTATTGTATTAAAATCTGAAATAACAGAGTAACCACCTGGGCTAATCATACTACTTTAGTTCATTTTTCAAGCGATCCTTGGGTTAAATCAACATTAAAAAAAAAAGGACCAAAGTAACAAACTTATCAACTTATGTAAATAGTTTAGTGAAAACTAAGAAAAGTCATCTACGTATCGCCGGACCGCCCCCGCCGACGCATAATAGGTACCACCACTCCAGGCAAAGCTAGTGAGCCATGTAATAGGCGACCATTTCGCGCGGTTCTGGGGGCACTTGAGTCAGCCGCCGGCGCCCGACAGCGTCTTGACCCCTATCCAATTTTTGGGCCAATTCCCCCTTCGTACTACCAAAAAATGAGATTCTTGCTGAATCCGAGTTTGCTGCTCCAACCATTACCAAACTAATACCTATTCCGTTTAGTACTGCAGGTGCTTCTGTTGCGTATAATGTAAATCCAGTAGCGGATCAATTCCAACGAGCCTTTCAAACTAGTACTTTTTTGTAATCGACTCTATAGCTTCTTTAATAAACGTTGGTTCTTCGATCAAGTTTTTAATGACTTTCTAGTCAGATCGTTCCTGCGTTTCGGATATGAAGTTTCATTTGAAGCTTTAGAAAAAGGTGCTATTGAGATATTAGGCCCTTATGGTATCTCGTACACATTCCGACGATTGGCTGAGCAAATAAGTCAACTTCAAAGTGGATTTGTTGTGCGAAGAGTGCGTTATGACCCGTGGCCGCCTGCCTGGTGGGGGCGGCTCCTCCGTTGTGGGTAAACGGGACAAGTTGGTTTGAGGACCCGTTTGTCAAAGGAAAGGGGGTCCTGATTCCGGGGCGGAGCCGTATGACTCGAGAGTCTCACGTATGGTTCCTTTGAGAAGGGTGTGATACCACCACCTATCAGGCCTGACGAGCGGTCTACAGTGTAACACCCCCAATTTTAAAATATTTGCAGCGAAATAAAGATTGGGTGTTACTTCATAGCTCAAAGTTTTTCAGTAGAAAATGATTATCAATTTAGTCATTTTAAAACATTGATCATTCGAATTTTATAAATATCAGAGTTTTCAAAATGAGGTCCCAGTGCTTTTAAAGTTTGTTAAATAAGTTTTCGAATGATAGTAAAATTTATAGCCTTTGTAAGAATCCGTGCTCCTCCGTACCATCCTTGCTCATTATGGACCTGAGATAAACACATGCTAAAAGTGTCAACACAAAGGTTGGTGAGTTCATAGAGTTTATAAGTAGAGTAGTTGATTTCTAAAAATCAAAAGAGTTTGTGAGTTTATACTATTCATAATAACGATTTATTATCAAAATCAGGTGTAAGTAAAATCCATAGTGTTTATAGTCAAAAGCAGTTGATTTATCAAAATCAGAGTTAATCATGAAATAGTTTGTTGGTTTGCCCAAACTGGGTCAATACCAAAATAGTTTGTTTTTGCCAAGAAATAATGATTTTCTGGTATATAGTGAACACAAATTAGTAATTTGATAAAAAAAAAATGGGCTACGTTATTATACGCCCACAGCACTACAACCTGATTTCCCTAAGCCTCATGACACTCATCCGATTAACAGATCTCATCATAAATGATGGATAATAGTAACAATGGCCCTAGGGATAGGTTCTTGCCAGTAACCTATGAGATTTCAAATAAAGTGCGTTTGGTAGCTTTCTCCAGCGCCCAAACGGGGATTGTCAATCCCTAATAGATCTATCCACAATTATTTACGTTCACCCTATGGGTGACTAAGGTTCATGATATGGGGGACTTTTTGGCAATAGCAAACTTAGACAATAGAAATCAGATATAGCATACAGTTGAAAAGTTACTTGTAAACATGTTTATAGCAGTTATCTCTCCATGAGATATAAAATGTATAAAATGGTGGGCTATGGTCCCACAGTAATTTGTAAATAGTTTGAAATACTTATGAAAGTAAAAGTAGTAGTTGAGCATGTATCTCCCCCAAAACATTTATAAAACAATTCTAAAACCAGTATGTTAGCCTGGCTCTTTTATAAAGATAACGTCACACAAGTGAATTGGACTAGATTAGAAACTACAAGGACTACTTATGTAGTATAGGAAAACATGTAGGGTAATGAGCCTATAAATACCCCTCATGACTCTCCATGAGGGGTGTGGGAAAGTGTGTGTAAAGTTTAGTTTCATTTCATTTTAATATAAACCCTTTTCTCTACCTTTCTCTCTCTACTTTCTCTCTCTAGAAACAACCATGGTTTTCTTATATTTCGATCAACCTCAACCTCCCGAAGGTGATTCTTGGGTTCTACAATTGGCATCAGAGCTAACCGGGGGCGAATCGTGGTGTTTTTGGGTGAAAAATCGTGTTTTTTGGTGAAAAAAATCAGATCTGGTACTGTTCATCGGCGTGATATCGAGTTTGGATTTGATTTTTATCGAGTTTAGAAATTTCTTATCGAGTTAGATAAAAATTTTATCGAGTTAGATACAATTTTTGTCGAGTTTGAATAAATTTTCGAGTTAGAATAAATTTCTATCGAGTTTGGTGTGGTTTACCGAGTTTGGCGATCTGTTTATCGAGTTTGGTGTCGAGTAAGGATAGGCTTTTATCAAGTTAGACTGCTAACCTTATCGAGTTTGGATTTTATATCGAGTTAGGTATTTTGACTTATCGAGTTTGGGTTAAAAATCTTATCGAGTTAGGATCTACTTTGGCGAGTTAGCCTTTTACCTAATCGTTTATCGAGTAAGGTTTTTTTGTGGCTTATACCTAGACGAAACTCTGCCAAATTTTTTTTGAGCTTATCGAGTTACAAAAGATCTTATCGAGTTTCAAGATCTTACCGAGTTTGAAATGAGTACCGAGTTTGAGATGGTTACCGAGTTAGGGAGTAAGGAGCATTTATCAAGTTTGAGGTATTATAGAGTTAGGGGTATTACCGAGTTAGGAGCTTATCGAGTTTGAAGGTTACCGAGTTAGGAGATTATCGAGTTAGGGGCTTTATCGAGTTAGCAAAAAAAAAGAGTTTTTTGGCGGGAAAATTTGAGTAAAATTTATTTTTGAGAGGAGACTAAACGTTCAATTTTTACGCGAGATTTTAATTTTGGTATAACGTTGAAAATTTTGGCCCGAAATTCAAATTTTTAGGCTAAAATTCAAATTTTTTCGGTGAAATTTTGCGTAAAAATTTTCAAAACTCAAATTTTTCTGGTAACCTTAGAATTGCATTTCATAGTGATTTCCAAATTATAGGCGAGAAAAATTTTCCAATTCTATTTTTGGAGGGAATATACGAAATCACTACGAATCAACCGAGATGGAATTTCAAGCTTCACCAAAAACACACCACGTTTTGCTTAAACGATCCTGATCAAGAATCACAATCAAATGACAACGGCTAGTATCGGATTTTGTGATTATGGGGATAATTCTTTATCATTTTTCTGGGTTTAATGTTCATTTCAAGGGCATGTGGACTTATTTATCTCAAAGTCTAGGGGTGGATGGATGCATGACTTTCGAAGATACTTGTTTGTGCATTCACTAATATTGATAGTGACGAAGACTTGGATTATCTAGTTTTCATAGGTCAAGGGGTGGATGGACGAAGACCTAGATAACTATCACTTAAAGGAGTTACGTTGTAGTGCTCAGTGTCACACGAAGTTGTGGATAATCAAGAGGTGATGTACGTCTTATACTTGATGGTTGGTTGGTTGAAGAGTATAGAGTACTCAGAGATTCGATGGTGTACGAACTCTCTACACCGTTCTTAGTCACACCATAGTACAAGATTAAGTCACATATCTACGGGATGTTTACTTTATTGTCAGATTTGTTATATTGGGTTGTTTCTCTAGTCAGAGGTTATTTACTAGCTGGTTGGAATTTGAAGAGGTCGCTTATAGGTTGAAGAGAAGAGAGGAGATTGTAGATAAAGAGAGTCATATCTTAGCGACATATACTCACAGAATGTGCTCCAAAAAGCTGCTATGGCTTCTAAATTGCATTAGAAGTGTAAAGTACTGGTAATTGTATGGCATGTACACAAGAATATGATGATTCCGATGACTCGCAACCATCAGGAGGGAGAAGAACATGCCAAAAGAAGTAGTGTTTCGTCTTCAGTACGTTGGTTGATCGAGGGAACTGTGCTTAATACCAGAGAAGTACCATGAGGTACCAAGTATGTGTTCATCAGAGCTTATTACCAACCTTCTATGCAATGTTATGTGAGTTATGTTGTTATGCTGCTACCCGAACGACAACCATGTCCCTACACTTTTGAATCTACTTTATCCGCTGCGAGATAAAAGAAGAGTTGTCGGTTCAGGAGGGAGCAGAAAAAAGAATAAAGGCTCACTAGTTAGGAGAGAGTAATAACCTAACTAGACCATTACAGTTGAAGTTCAGAGCTACTAAGACCTTTGCCGTCAGTGTCAAAGATCATACGCCGAGTTCGTCGGAAGAGAGAACTTCAAGTCTGCCTCAGTATCTAGACTACAGAGACTCTGCGCTTCAACAACGTCAACATAGTTTACTATTGTTGTAATTTTACATTGTTAATGTATTTATAGGTCTCATTGTAACCATTCACGTGTGACGATATCTTGGAGGGAGATTGTTAGCCTGGCTCTTTTATAAAGATAACGTCACACAAGTGAATTGGACTAGATTAGAAACTACAAGGACTACTTATGTAGTATAGGCAAACATGTAGGGTAATGAGCCTATAAATACCCCTCATGACTCTCCATGAGGGGTGTGGGAAAGTGTGTGTAAAGTTTAGTTTCATTTCATTTTAATATAAACCCTTTTCTCCACCTTTCTCTCTCTACTTTCTTTCCCTAGAAACAACCATGGTTTTCATATATTTCGATCAACCTCGACCTCCCGAAGGTGATTCTTGGGTTCTACACAGTAAAAGTAGGGGCTATGACTCACGGTAATATATAAAAGTTTAAAATAATTATGAAAGTAAAGTAGTAGTTGAGCATGTATCTCCCCCAAAACATTTATAAAAACGGGGCTAAGAACTCACCTTAAGTGATACTAGGAATGATGAAAGTAAGTGCGAGTGAGAGTATGGGAATGATTTTTGGAAGCGTCCTTAGTACGGAACCTGATAAATAAATTTATCTGAGAATCTAACCAAATACTATTTGGTAATTGAATAACGATTAATCGTTATGATGAAAAGATGATGAAATGGTTTTGTGGCAGAGGTGGCTTGCGTGGCAAATACTTAGCGTTCAAGAACAAAGTTATATACTATATAACTTGTCTTTAAGTATAAAGTATCGTTAATGTTTTTATTCTTAAATAGTACTACCTCCGTCCCAAAATTATTGTCCCCTATTGACTTTTTCGGTCTTTACTTTTCAACTTTGATCTTAAATATTTTTGTTTATATTACATAATACTTGTTACAAAATATATGAACGGATTGAGTTTTAAATGTATTTTCCTTTGGTATAATTTTTATCAAAAATTGTATAACACAAACAAAAATATTTATAGTCAAAGTTAAGAAAGAAAGACCAAAAAAATCAATAGGGGACAATAATTTTGGGACGGAGGGAGTAATATGTTTCATTATTACGTGATATATATATATATATTGTCGTTTACATATAAAGTTTATACATGTTATTAAATTACAGGTCTTCAAAATATAACTTAGTTAGAATGTATTTAAGTTTCTGTAATAACCTTTAAGTTATATGAAATCTACACTTTTAACCCAAAAGTTAAATACGTTACAATTTTAGTCCAAAATTTATATATATTTACATTTTATGTCTACTCTCTTCTAATATTACATATTTTATACTCAAAAGTTTCATAATTTCAGTTTATTACCTCAGATTATCAATACGACAGTTTATACCTTAGGTTTCAAAAAGTTACATTTTTAACCCTTAGTCTCGTAATATTTTCATTTTTAGTCCAAAGTTACAATTTTCAAAGTTTAGCATTTCCGTTTACTAAATAAGTTTGTACCAGTTTATTTAACTTGAAAAATAGCTTGTTAAGTGAAAAAGAGCTTATTATAGCTTATTATTTGCTTAATGGGCTTTAAGGCCCGATTGGAAATAATAAAAGGTTTTGAAATTGTTTTTGAAGACCCTTAGCTTTAGCGTTCAAAAACGTACTTCCTGAGCTTATTAGGGAAACTTGTTGGCGTAGTCTATTTCGTTAGCTTATAGAGAATCGAAATGGGTCTTTAGCCCCTATAGTTGTATATTTAGAATAAAAGTTCTAGGCCCGATCTTAAAGTGACTTAGTCATTGTTTTTAAGTTTCTAAAATGAAAATAGTTACTAGAATGAGTCCAAGTGACTACAAATGTTATAGGAGAACTTGTCATACGTTAGAATTTATTCAACCTTATTTTACCACCTCATGCAAGGCCACGTCGAGATTTAGGTATGCCACATTTTGTATATATATAATGTAACGAGAGCTTGCTACAACAAAATGGTAGCTTCTTTATGATGCAAGTCCAGTTATCATGAATAAATGTGTATGTTTGGAAAGAAAAGTGAAGTTTTTAGGCATCACAAGCATACTGGTACACAAACTGTCTTTCATACGTGCATGACAAAGTAAATGCAATGGTAAGGAGTTTAAAAGTAGTGTATGCTCACAGTGAGGAGGCGAAAGACGTGCGAATGTAACGAAGCAGGTTCGAATACTTATTACACCAACGCTTTGAGGTGAGGAAAACGAAATGGAGACGCGAATGAGGGACGAACGAGGATGAAGTCAAAAACCAATCTGAAAAATGTGAAGTGTTTGTGTGTATGTACGCATGAAAGGAGATGGGTGAGGGCTGATATAGAAAACTAGTTTGGTCACCAGCTTGCATGCATGTTTGTAAGCATACGCATGTAATGGGAAGAAGGAGGTAAGGATTTCTTTGTAGTAGTGTTGTCATTCGAATGACAGAAAAACCAAACAAGTGAAAGATTTTTGAATGTTTCTTCTTCTTACTTCTCGTACAACAAGAACAAAAGAAAGAGGATAGTGCACTTATGTCTTTGTGGTTGCCTTCGAATGGCAAAAAGAAAACAAGGGAAGGAGTTAATTGATTGTTTGTGTCGTGTGCATGCATGTTTGTGCGTATGAAATAAGAGGAGAGTGTGGAGGTTTATAATAGTTTTTACACTAGTTGATATATAATCATTTAAGGAGATTGATTGATGGGAAGGTGGCGTGCAAGTCAACAAGGAAGAAAAAGGAAACATTGAGTGTGTAAGTAATTTTGTAAGTGAATAACATGGTTTCTGGGTTTCTAGCATTGTCGACATACTTCAAGGCCTAAAGGAAAACGTGTGATTGCATTTTATATATTAGGATTTTACATATGTTTTCATTTTAAAATGTAACTAGTACTTGGCCTAGGGATTTTATAATACTCTTGTGGGAGCATGAAATGAGGGAGTACTATCTTGTGTTTTTAAATCAACATGTCGACATAATTCCCATGTCAAAAGAAAACGTGTGATGTATATATTTTAAGTTAGAATTGTACGTCTTATTTCCTTTTAAAATTCAACATGTACCTTGCCTAGTAAATATTATATGGAGTTGTGAGTGCATGAAATAGGGGTGTACTTCCATTTGTTTAATCATATGTCGACTACCAATTTTTATTAGATACATGATTTGGAAACCGTATAGTACTTAGTGTTAGTTGATCAAATTTAACATTTAAACATGAATTTATGCTAGGATTATTATTAGGAGTTTAAAGAAACAAGCGGGGTTTAAAATGGTTTAGTTTTGGATTATGTATAAATCGGATGGTTTGTTTTTGGACCAATCACTTGGCCTCGTAAAAATATAGTAAGACTCGATATGTGAAACTAAAAATTGACGTACTTGGAGTTGGCTAGGTGAGAAATGAGGTAAGGTAAAAATACGTATGTGTCGTGTGTAAGATTTAGGAGTACGACGTGCGTTTCTTACTTGGTTTAGTCGCATTTTACAAAATAATTATAAGAGGTTTGGGCTCAATTTCGTGTGGGCTGTGAATAGTAACAGGTCGAAAATAATATTGGACTTAGGATATAATTAAGGGTCCGTTTGAAGATAATTAGGATTAGTAAGGTATTAATTATGATTATAGAAGTTTGTTTAAGATTTAATGAAACGTTTACGTGAGTCTGAGAGTGAATAGTGATTTGTGAATAGTGTTTCATGAATAGTAAAACTTTGGAAAAACATCTCAATATTACTAACCGACTCTAAAAATGATGAATAGTAACCGGTGAATAGTAAATTTGAAAAATATTCTGAAAATACAGGTTTGTAATGACCAATATAATAAAGAAAATTTTAAATTTTCCTGTAAAAATGGTGATTAGAAGTAATGACAGAGATTAATTTATAATTAAACGTTTTTAATTATGAGGAAAATCACAGGATGTGATAGTACCTACCCGTTAAACTGAATCCCGTCCCGGGATTCCGATCTAAGATTTTTGTTATCAGGATGTTTGAATGAAAACTTTTTAGAGAGAGTTTGTGAAAACTTCGGTTTTTGTAACGAAAACTTGTTAATTAAATTTTTAAGAGACAACACAGGATCTGTTTCAAGCTTCTGTAGTCGATAAAGAAATGATTTTTTTTTTTTTTTACCAAGTATTTCAAAACTAGTAGTTATTTTTAATGGGCACTAACTTTTGAAAATTTTTACCGTTTGAATACAAATGGTCATGTCTACTAAATTAAAGGAAGATATATTTTTCAAACCCTTATAAATGCTACCGGCATGCTTTGGGTTATCCACAACTATACACACACAACAACGAGAAAAAAAATCAATGCCTTGCAGACTTCCACACACCCCTGAACAATTTCGATTGTTTATCAGGGCGGAAACTGAGAATAGCGACGTGGATCGCCAGAATGCTATCGTGGAGGCCATTAATCAGTTTGAGATGGCAAAACAATTAAATCAAGAACTTAGAGAACGCTACGCGAGATGCACATACATATTGGCGGATAGGAAACAGGTGATTGACAAGTTCTTGCAGGATGAGTGCCGCAAGAACGCCGCTGTTATTGAAGCGTTGTGGGCTTGTGTCGGTCAGACCCAGGCCCAGATCTCCAATAAAATTCGTTGTAGTTTTGAAGAAAATTTTGGTGTTGTTAGGGTTGAACAACAACAACAACAACAACCACCACAACAACAACCTCAAAATGGTGCATCAAGTTCATCCGCACCAAGAGTTGTTGAGCAACAACAAAAATTGCCACATCTGGATGACTTCCAGCCAAGCTTTGAGGAAAAAGTGGATGTTGGTGATGGTGGTTGGACTTCTGACATGGAGCGGGAGCTGAGCAGGTGGGAGGCTCAGATATAGGAAGAGAGGTTAGCGAGTTTTGATCCTTAAGATGAGGGTTATGACTCCAACAACTCTCAGACTTGAGATCACTCAGACTACCCTTGAAATGTGATAGTTTTAGTTTGTTTGTAATGTTTTTAAGTATTTCTGTCAAGTCTGTTTTTTAAGAATCTGTCGTTTGAATGGTTAAATAAAATCCCTTGTGAGCACAATTTGGATGAGAATTTATTTATTCTGTCGTGTTTAGATATTTCTTATGATTTACAATTGCAAAAATTTGTGCGGGTAACCTACCCGTTAAACAAAGAGTTTTGTTGATACAGATTTTTACAAAGAGAGATTTGGATAAAGATGTAAAGAGAATTGCTGAATTATCAACCTTTGGAAATGATGAAAGTCATTTTGTCTTTGTGTAGTGAATAGGGAACGTCGGTGGGTAGGATAGTAGTCTACGGCTACCGCCTTACATATCCCACCTTTTCCTCTTCACCACTCATATTTCTTTCATCCAAAGATTTTTAAAATGTCATACACCTATATTTTTCTCATAATTTTGTATGCGGTGTCAGCCATCTTCTTGGCCTACATCCCAAGGGAAGATTTGGAGTTTTTGGATCGGATTATAGCACTTCTCATGCTAATTGTGGTTTTGGCTATTAGCGTGGATGAAATATGGAGGTAAGCGATAGTGGTACAATAGAAACGTTGTTTTGGAACCGTAAAATAGCACCATGCACTAACGTTTCATTTGTGTGATTTTATCGTATAGGATATTGGATGTACTACATCCATTCGTGATTCTTGATCTTGCAGGGATAGTGGTGTTATTGTATAGGATATTGGCAGGCCAACCGATTGGTTTTTCTATGCCTTACCTAGTGATATTTGTAACAATAGCATTACAAATGCTAATTGTATCGTTGTGTATCAATATACGGGGTTTCTAATGAAATTTAGTGGTTCTTGGTTTCATATGTCTGTTAATTCAGATATAATTAAACCTACTTATCTATATTTCGTTATTTACATAGAGAGGCGTCCCAAACTATGTAACTAAGGAAATATAGACTTATGGTTCAATGATGTACAATTTCTTGATTTGAATAAAAGGGCGTCCCAATCCATTCAAATTAAGACATTGTAAATCATCTTAAGATTCTGACTTAACATCCATACTAATCGACAAGGTAATTCATGCGAGGATTTTTGGGGAAATGGAAAGAGTATGTGATGAGGCGAAAAATGATCCGTTTTTAGGGGGTCATTTAAGCCCGGATCCGACTTTATTTGATCAAATATTGCCCTAAATCGTTCCTTTTGTGATTTTAGGTGTTTGGAGAGTGAATTCTGGAAAAGAAGCCATTTTGGACGTTTTTGGAGCATAAAGAAAACGGCAAAGTATCAATTTTCCATGCTGAAGACACTAGGTGACGGCGTCAAGAGTTACACCCTGACTGCGTCAGACATCAAGAATAAAACACCGTAGTTGATGATGGCGTCAAAATCCATCCTGACGGCGTCAAAGTCCCAAGAATAAAATACCGTAGGTGGTGACGGCGTCACATAGGCCGTCATAAGTAGATCAAGGCCGTCCGAGGAAGTATTTGGAGGCGAGGTGACGGCGTCACATGCTTGTCTTGACGCCGTCAGCCCAGTTTTCCTATATATAGTTTTCTAGTTTTTTACATTAAACAGAGAGAAGTTTTGGTGAAACCCTAAAGACGAATTTGGTGCCTCTTTTACAGGTTTTTCAAGGGTTCCAAACCCTTGATACCTTGCATTGTAATTGAGATAAGTGTTCTTCTAATTCAATCAATATGTCTATGTGTTGGTTGTTTATATCTTGTTCTTGTCTCAATTCCATTATGCTAGGCTAGATCTCTCTTGTGTTTGCTTAGATCTAATGAAACCTAGATGTTGATTATGTGTTGATTACTTGTTTATTCTTGTTCTTGGATGAATGATTTATATGTTAGGCTTAAGAAAACTGGCAGATCTCCAAATGGTAACATGCTTGAACGTCTTAAGAAACATGAACCGAGGCGTACTAGGTCTTTATTGGTTGTATTTAATGCATGAGCCACTGTTTACAATCCCTATAGTTGTGCTGGGTCATGGTGTAGGAGGAGAAAAGAGCTCATAGAGTTGGGGAGTTATGTATGCCACCCCACGAATGGTATTAAGGAATACAATCCGTCATCCATACAAGTATAACAAGCAATTAACGTGTAAAAGATATCTAGGGAGTAGTGAAGTCTAAGTAAACACAATTTCTCCAATTACTGCTCACAACCTTAGTATAATTTAGTTTAATTTCATTTTCAGTATTTTATTTTGATTATATATTAGTTTTGGGTTAGTTGAATAGCAACTAATTCCGCCCACTCTTCCAAAACCCGAGATTTTAATTGCTTTCATAAAAATATAAAAATACAAAAATAATCATCCCTCACCTTTAGAACTAGTAATTAGGTTTTCTAATCCTAGCGACACTATTCCTAAGCTGAACGATCAATCCCCCGGTACTTGTCACTATACTATACTACAACGATCAGGTACACTGCCTGGTGGGGGTTGTAAGCTTCTCGAGATCCCTCGAGAGGTAAAGCAAGGTGCGATTCCCACGCATCAAGTTTTTGGCGCCGCAGCCCGGGGAATAGTTATTGTCTAGGTTAGAATTTCTTTTTATTAGGTCTACTTGCTAGATTCCTTTCTAGTAAGATTTTATTTTTATTTTCTAGGTTTTCTTTAGTATATCTTTTTCTTTGTGTGTTTGTTCGTAATTTCCATTGACTCTTCCGTTCACCATTATGGAGTACGCGAATCCACCATACCACCAACCACAAAGGCCATTCTACCCTATTGACATCTCGAATTTCAAACAATATCGAGATGAACCCATATATGATGCATGGACTCGTTTTAAAATTTTACTTCGAAAATTCCCTCATCATAGTTTCTCTTTAGCATCCCTAACCGAAACCTTTTACTATCGTGTCAGCCGATGTGACCAAATGTGCATTGATGATTTTGCCAATGGGGGCCCTAGGGAATTAAGTGATGAAGAAGCATGGGATACCATAGAAAACTGTGCCCAATATTATTATAGAGTAGACAACCCAACAAACAACATCACAAATCAATCAAAAACAAGTTTGAAGGAGCAAACAGGAAGCTTGTCTGGGGATGATTACTCAGGGATACCTGTGTGGATGTCACCTAAAGCCATAGTACAAAACAAACACATAGATGACCTTGATGTGATGGAGGATGTAGCCGAACATGATCACATTGATCAAAAAGACCCAGGTTTTATGATCGATGATGATGAATCTCAAGAAACAGATGATGAATCTTTTGGGCAATTTGTATATAGTAGTCATAATATTGAGGATGATCCTTATGATTCGGATATAGAAGTTGAGATGCCTAAAGAAGCACTTGAGATACTTGGGAAAATGTTAGGGTTAGATTATAATAAAAGACATGTTGAGGATATTGGTGATCCTGACACAAGGAATGATGAAGTAGAAAATCTAAGCCCACCAAGTACCCCACAAGTCCTAGCATCATCTGAGGCACACACACCACCCGTGACTTACCCGGAAGAAGTAGAAGAGACTATAGGAGCCCCAATAGAGGTAGAACCCTTGTACCAAACACCACTAGAGGGTATAGGTTTGAATACTTGTAGTGATAACCTTACTCTTAGTTCTAGGGAATTACCTAGTGTTGATGAACCGGGACCTCAATCTTCACATAACTTTCCATCCTTAGATATACATCTAGGAGACAAAAGAGGAGCCGACCCACCCATCAAGCCATGTAGTCCGGGTAGTCTTAGGAAAAAGGTAGTGGACTCTAAGCCTTGTAGAGAGGAAGCCAATATAGGAGTGGAAAATGACCTTACATGCTTACATCACCCATTTATGATTGATAACAAAAAACATTATGGGTTTAAACCGGGTTTATTAGGTCAAGATGGATCCCCAACTAGTAGTCTCTTGAAGTTGATAGAAAATGATCCCTTTCTAAGAGAAAATCTTAATCCACCCATTAACCCAATTGAATTTTGTAAGGTTATGATGATTGGAGTACACCCCTTTGAGCATATAATTCATCTACCACACTTTCCTCACGAGGCATATTTCCACACTAAGGGTGTGTATAGCTACTTCCACCCGCACTTAATTCAAAGTGTAGGGAAAGCCTTCCCTATTTCCATTAAATAAGGGTAGAGTCAGGCTCGTGACTCGAACAAAAACAAGCGCTTCTTGGGAGGCAACCCATGTTTTGTGTGATTTTAATTGTTTGTTTGTTATTTGCTTCCGTATGCATGTTTAGTTTTTATTGTTGGTTGATCATGTTTCTCAATTAAAATGTGAAAATACTTTGTTTTGTTGTTTAGCCTAGTCTTAACTCCACCTAAAAGTATTTTTGCAAAAGATAAGTGTAAGGGGAAACCCCAAATATGTTTTCAAGAAACAAACCGATCATGATTCTCCACAATATTAAATGAACATGTATATTCGTATTTGTTAGAGTCAAATGCTTGTATTGAGTCATAATGAAGTTTTACAGGATTTTCCAGGAAGTAGGACAAAGTTTTTCCAGAAATTTTCCGGAAACTTAACATAAGAATTTCTGCAGGTCCATTCTGACGGCGTCAGAGTATTACTCTTGACGGCGTCAGTAGTTAAAAATCTGGAAATTTTACCGGTTTTGTTTTTCTAACAGAGTCTTATGGTTTTTGTGAATTATTAAGTTTTATAATCTCCAGGAAATATGCAAACTTCATTCCACAAGCATTATATCTTACTTTGTTTTCTAGGATTAGTAACTTATATAGGATGCCGCCGATTTTACGCGAGGTTGCCTTGTCTATTGTTGTCAGGATTTACAGGTTATGTATGACAAGAAGATGATTTATATTCTGGAAGGGAAGCTTTGACTGTTCATTTTCTTGGAGGAAGATCTAACCTGGCCCACCTATAATCCATACCGAGCGAATCAGGGGAGTATTTGATTTCATTCTCTTTACTTTTTAACTTTTACATTCTTTACTTGAACATTGGGGACAATGTTCATCCTAAGTGTAAGGGGAGGGTAAAAAGATGATACCTTACATATGCACTTTCGCTTGAGTTTGTTTTGTTTGATAGTAGATGTGTAATAAAACTATGAGAAATACTTGTTAGTGTAATTTTAGCGCCAAATTTAAAATTTTTTACAACATTTAAGAGTGAAACTTTAGCCATAGCAAGCGTCTCATGGATAGGAGATTGTATGACTAGCACATAACCGTATATTCAGAAAAAATTTCCACCCAAATATGTGAGGTTCGCCTTTAGATTTGATAGGAAAAGCATTTATTATTAGTGCTTATGAGTGTACCGGTAGCATTTAGATTCTAGAACTTGCGTTAGTGATGCATCCCAAGACCGCTAGTGAGACTACATTCGTGTGGTAGGATTTACTACATGATAAGAGGCATTAGGATCACCCTTGTGTTAAATCCGTATTATAATTACTTGACCATTTAAGTCATATTACTTGGCTAGTTAAGTCAACTAATTTTTCCCACACCCTTAGCGTTGTACTCATTTTTAGTACACGAAACCCCTAGTACACCCCTCCGAGCCTATCTTTTCATTTCTAACTTTAAGCATTTTACTTAAAGGAAGAATTTGTTACACCTCACTTAAATGTACAACCAAATCGCCTTAGCTTTCCGTGTATGCACTCATTTTTAGTGCATTATTGTTATCTGTTAAACCCTAAGTTAACTTTTTAATTGATTACATGGTTGCTAAGTCGAGTCATATCCTTGTACATATTGTTTTGGGACGATTGGGACTCATGGGTAAGTACTTATTTATGGAGTAATGGGGAAGAACATCATTTATTACCCCCATATGTACGTTAATCTTAAAAGTGCTCCAAGTGTTTTGATTTTCTTAATTCGAGTCATTAGATTAGTTTAATGTAAAGTATGTAAAGATTCAAGTGTAAGGGGAACTCTCATCCCCTATGATGTATTATTTTGGATGGTAGGGTAAGAGTGTATGCAAAAAAAAAAAAAAAAAAAAAAAAAAAAAAAAAAAAAAAAAAAAACGGACTACCATCCCGTTTTTATTCTATGTTCATTTTATGTTTTTGTTATTTCTCATTTGTTAGCTTAAGTCGAGTCTAGTCTTGGCTTAGCAACGCCACATTGTACATGTAATTAACTAAGATTGTTAACTCGCCACCAGTAAAACTTCCTTTATCCAACAAAACCGTGTAATTCATATCCCTATACCTAACGTTACAACCCTTTAAAAGACCTCTTTGATAGTTTATCCTAGGTGCTTACGCCATGTGGTGGAGGTTTGATCCTTTCCCAAGCCTATGGTAATCTATTTTGCTATGACAGGTAGTGAGAGATATCTTCCATTTCCATAATGTTATATTACTTTATTACACCCGAGAGATGTGAGTATCTAAACACTATTTGTGAGGTGCTTGTGTATGACCTCCGTGCTTGTCTATTGGTCTTTAGTGGAATGATTATTTGTTGTAATTACTTTTATATTAGTGTTAAATGACCCCTAACTTGTCTTTTGAGTAGAATAAAAGCTCATTTGCTTGAGGACAAGCAAATCTCAAGTGTAAGGGTATATGATGAGGCGAAAAATGATCCGTTTTTAGGGGGTCATTTAAGCCCGAATCCGACTTTATTTGATCAAATATTGCCCTAAATCGTTCCTTTTGTGATTTTAGGTGTTTGGAGAGTGAATTCTGGAAAAGAAGCCATTTTGGACGTTTTTGGAGCATAAAAGTGAAGAAAACGACAAAGTATCAATTTTCCATGCTGAAGACACTAGGTGACGGCGTCAAGAGTTACACCCTGACGGCGTCAGACATCAAGAATAAAACACCGTAGTTGATGACGGCGTCAAAATCCATCCTGACGGCGTCAAAGTCCCAAGAATAAAATACCGTAGGTGGTGACGGCGTCACATAGGCCGTCATAAGTAGATCAAGGCCGTCCGAGGAAGTATTTGGCGGCGAGGTGACGGCGTCACATGCTTGTCTTGACGCCGTCAGCCCAGTTTTCCTATATATAGTTTTCTAGTTTTTTACATTAAACAGAGAGAAGTTTTGGTGAAACCCTAAAGACGAATTTGGTGCCTCTTTTACAGGTTTTTCAAGGGTTCCAAACCCTTGATACCTTGCATTGTAATTGAGATAAGTGTTCTTCTAATTCAATCAATATGTCTATGTGTTGGTTGTTTATATCTTGTTCTTGTGTCAATTCCATTATGCTAGGCTAGATCTCTCTTGTGTTTGCTTAGATCTAATGAAACCTAGATGTTGATTATGTGTTGATTACTTGTTTATTCTTGTTCTTGGATGAATGATTTATATGTTAGGCTTAAGAAAACTGGCAGATCTCCAAATGGTAACATGCTTGAACGTCTTAAGAAACATGAACCGAGGCGTACTAGGTCTTTATTGGTTGTATTTAATGCATGAGCCACTGTTTACAATCCCTATAGTTGTGCTGGGTCATGGTGTAGGAGGAGAAAAGAGCTCATAGAGTTGGGGAGTTATGTATGCCACCCCACGAATGGTATTAAGGAATACAATCCGTCATCCATACAAGTATAACAAGCAATTAACGTGTAAAAGATATCTAGGGAGTAGTGAAGTCTAAGTAAACACAATTTCTCCAATTACTGCTCACAACCTTAGTATAATTTAGTTTAATTTCATTTTCAGTATTTTATTTTGATTATATATTAGTTTTGGGTTAGTTGAATAGCAACTAATTCCGCACACTCTTCCAAAACCCGAGATTTTAATTGCTTTCATAAAAATATAAAAATACAAAAATAATCATCCCTCACCTTTAGAACTAGTAATTAGGTTTTCTAATCCTAGCGACACTATTCCTAAGCTGAACGATCAATCCCCCGGTACTTGTCACTATACTATACTACAACGATCAGGTACACTGCCTGGTGGGGGTTGTAAGCTTCTCAAGATCCCTCGAGAGGTAAAGCAAGGTGCGATTCCCACGCATCAGTATGTCATACGCATCTATAAATATGGGAGTAAGACAATTAGGAAGGATTTGTATACTACTTGAAATAGTTAATGAGTATGTATCAATATACTAGAGTGTTGCTTGTAGCATAAATTATCTAGAAGTTCCAAAATCGTATGGCAGGTGGAAGGTACGGAGAGCGTAAAGGCTATAAAATGTTTTGTTTGTAAAAACGGTTATAGTTCAGATCTAAATTAGATCTGTTTCGCTATAACCAAAACTCTGATACCAATCTGTAACACCCCCAATTTTAAAATATTTGCAGCGGAATAAAGAT
This sequence comes from Artemisia argyi, assembly GCA_030686995.1. NCBI lineage: Eukaryota > Viridiplantae > Streptophyta > Magnoliopsida > Asterales > Asteraceae > Artemisia > Artemisia argyi. The sequence goes on along the minus strand of CM060694.1, from coordinate 87,288,257 downwards.
TGGGTGTTACTTCATAGCTCACAGTTTTTAAGTAGAAAATGATTATCAATTTAGTCATTTTAAAACATTGATCATTCGAATTTTATAAATGTCAGAGTTTTCAAAATGAGGTCCTAGTGGTTTTAAAGTTTGTTAAATAAGTTTTCGAATGATAGTAAAATTTATAGCCTTTGTAAGAATCCGTGCTCCTCCGTACCATCCTTGCTCATTATGGACATGAGATAAACACATGCTAAAAGTGTCAACACAAAGGTTGGTGAGTTCATAGAGTTTATAAGTAGAGTAGTTGATTTCTAAAAATCAAAAGAGTTTGTGAGTTTATACTATTCATAATAACGATTTATTATCAAAATCAGGTGTGAGTAAAATCCATAGTGTTTATAGTCAAAACCAGTTGATTTATCAAAATCAGAGTTAATCATGAAATAGTTTGTTGGTTTGCCCCAACTGGGTCAATACCAAAATAGTTTGTTTTTGCCAAGAAATAATGATTTTCTGCTATATAGTGAACACAAATTAGTAATTTGATAAAAACAATGGGCTACGTTATTATACGCCCACAGCACTACAACCTGATTTCCCTAAGCCTCATGAAACTCATCCAATTAACAGATCTCATCATAAATGATGGATAATAGTAACAATGGCCCTCGGGATAGGTTCTTGCCAGTAACCTATGAGATTTCAAATAAAGTGCGTTTGGTAGCTTTCTCCAGCGCCTAAACGGGGATTGTCAATCCCTAATAGATCTATCCATAATTATTTACGTTCACCCTACGGGTGACTAAGGTTCATGATATGAGGGACTTTTTGGCAATAGCAAACTTAGACAATAGAAATCAGATATAGCATACAGTTGAAAAGTTACTTGTAAACATGTTTATAGCAGTTATCTCTCCATGAGATATAAAATGTATAAAATGGTGGGCTATGGTCCCACAGTAATTTGTAAATAGTTTGAAATACTTATGAAAGTAAAAGTAGTAGTTGAGCATGTATCTCCCCCAAAACATTTATAAAACAATTCTAAAACCAGTAAAAATAGGGGCTATGACTCACGGTAATATGTAAAAGTTTAAAATACTTATGAAAGTAAAGTAGTAGTTGAGCATGTATCTCCCCCAAAACATTTATAAAAACGGGGCTAAGAACTCACCTTAAGTGATACTAGGAATGATGAAAGTAAGTGCGAGTGAGAGTATGGGAATGATTTTTGGAAGCGTCCTTAGTACGGAACCTGATAAATAAATTTATCTAAGAATCTAACCAAATACTATTTGGTAATTGAATAACGATTAATGAATAACGATTAATCGTTATGATGAAAAGATGATGAAATGGTTTTGTGGCAGAGGTGGCTTGCGTGGCAAATACTTAGCATTCAAGAACAAAGTTATATACTATATAACTTGTCTTTAAGTATAAAGTATCGTTAATTTTTTATTCTTAAATAGTAATATGTTTCATTATTAAGTTATATATATATATATATATATATATATATATATATATATATATATATATATATATATATATATATATATATATATATACTAGATTTCGAAGCCCGCCCGATGGGCGGGCATGACTTGTAATTTTTTGGTGCATAATATTAGATGGTATTTAATTAATTGTAATTATTGTTTAGGTTTTATATTGTTTTTTAAAAATTTGTATATGGATATATTGTATTTTTTTTATATGTCATTTTGGTGTTATATATTCATTTGGTAATTATTGGTTTGTTAATATTAGTTTTTTGTTGATAAATTTTTACAATTGATTAGGTGTGATTAATCTGAAATCCAGGTAACCAACTCTAACTGCTTAATAAAATGTGTTTCAGTAAACAAAACTAAAGATAACAAATTATTAACGAAGATGCCAATGAGACTAAAAAGAGTAATTTAATGAAGAGAATCTCAAGAGCAATTGTGACTTGGGGGAGGGGGTATATAATGGAACGGATCAACGCATGTTTATAGAGTGACAAATATGGCACAAAGATGATGGTGAAAATGATCCAACCTATTTTATATTCAAATTGCTAAGTCCACTCTATGTCAACTTTTCCAATTCTCCATGATTAAGTTAAAACTTTACATTCTAACCATAGAAAACATCATTTGGATTAGGATTTCGACATTACCCTATACCTTAGTGGCCTGAACTTATATGACCCACATTTAATCTCTATTTGAAATGCTGAATACATAATTTTACCCATGAAGCTTAAGGTCTACTAACAGGATACGAAGGTTAGAATGTGTGAGCAAGATCAATGGAATGACTTTACTAAGAAGAATTATACATCATTATGAAAACAACTAAAAGAGTTTTTGTAAATTATGGTCATATTTGTTGCCTTGTTTGTAGACAACAATGCTTGAGTTTAAAGACTTTTCATGCAATATTCTCTAAGTGTTATGTGCTTATAGTAGTTTGATTCGTGAAAATCACAATATCAATATTATAGTATAGATAGTAAGCTCAAAGAAATCCGCAAAGAAATACGGATAATCCGAGGTCGTATTCCGTGTGAAGGGTGAATGGAATTCCGAATTTCCGATTCGGAAAACGCGTCGTGAAAAGTGGTAAAAAGTGATATGAATGAGATTATACTAATGAAATACTAAATGAGGCACAAATAATCAATTAAGCACGTAATTCAACTAAACAAACCAAAAACGTAACGTAGAATCGAAAACCGTAAATTAAAACGTGAAATAAACGTCAACGCGCAAAATAAAATGCGACTTTTAAGCTACGCGACTCCTACGGACTTGAAAATAATTTCTAAAAATCAAAAATGATAAAAGAAAATTTTGAGAAAAAGAAAAATATTTTTTTGACTTTTTATGTATTTTTTATGAATTAAAAACTATTTTAACTAATTAAAAATTAAAAGAAAATGAAAATAAAGTGAGAAAAATACAAATTAAATTCTGAAAATTATAAAATAACTAAAAAGAAATTTTAAAATTAAAAACTAATTTTTTTTGGCTTTTTATGGAATTTTTGGAAATTAAAAACAATTAAACTAATTAAAAATTCAAAAGAAATTCAAATTAAATGAGAAAAATACAAAATAAATTTCTAAAATTCTAAAATAACTAAAAATAATTTTCTAATATTTTTTTGGATTTTTCTGGACTTTTTATGATTTTTTTTGAATTTTTGGTAATTAAAAAGTAATTAAAAATGATTAAAAAGGAAAATTAAATAAGAAAAATAGCAAATGAGCTTGGAAAAATCTGAAAATTTCAGGAAAATTTTAAAATATTATTCTAAATCTAAGAAAAATATAAAAATGGAAAAATAACCACTGTAGCTACTACTTGCTTTGAAAACAGCTTATTACAAAGAGCTTATTGATAAGCAGTTTGACCAAAGGTTGACCAAAACTTTTACCAATTGATTTTTAAACTTAATTGAGCTTGATGGAACAGTTAAAAACCAAATTGAACTCAGAAGCACAAGTAATAGAGCAAACAGTCACAAATAAGCTCAAATATTAATAAGCAATTAAGCTGACAAATAAGCTGTGGGCAAAGACTCACTGAGATAAGAAACTTAAGGGTAAAAGAACTATATTGGACAATTTAATCTCAGGTATGAGCAACAATTAGCAATAGCAGCCCAATAAACTAGAATCCATACCTATGCTAGAACCACTTAACTGGCAGGCCAAATAAGCAATTAAAATAAGCTGAGTAAGTGAAACTAATGGGTGCAAAAGCTAATCTAACCTACTGAGATGCCAAATTGACTAAGATAACTAATCCTAGATCTAATATCTACTCTAAAAGTTACCTAGAAACTAACTAAAATCTGATGAGCAGGGGACTAGTGTGGCCAAACAGCTCAATTCCAAGTGCTTTTTCAATAAGCTAAAAAAACTCCAAACCTCAAAATTCTTTTAGATACCTACTCACCTACTGCTAAGCTATTCAAAACAACAAACCAAATTAATTTTGAACCAAATATGAAGGCTGTACACCTCTGGGAATTTTGACCAAAACAGATTACCAAAAAACTTTTTGACTTTTTAGATGAACCAAAACCTTGACCAATTTGAATTTTGAATGTACTTTACTGATAACTAAATTGATGTTAAACTAATTTAAAAGCGAATTATCCTAAATGCACCTAAGTTCTACCAGATTGCAAATCAAGTAGCTGCTAATTTAAACCGATAATAGATAGTGATTGATGTTTGACTTTAACCTTTAAACCAACTGAGCTAGATGCTCAATCTAATTCTAAAAGATCTAGAGTGACTATTTGCTCAGCAAGTTCAGCAATTAAACCTCAGGTATGGGTGCAACAGACCTCAACCAAACACCCTAGAATGAAACAGTCACTACCACAAATCTCCACAGATTATCAAATCGAAATCCAATCTCACACTTATGACTAGATATTATCCAAACACTTCTAATAAAAGCACAATATCAGATTTAAGAAGCTAGTAATGCAGAAATAAGAACCACAGATTATGATGACAAATGAACCTTAAACTACAACTTAATTACTTAACCACTAGCCAAACAAATGAAACAAACAACTGAACTAAATAAACAGATCTGAACTAAGTAAAAAAAACAGTTAAGCTAAATTCTAAATTACTTTACACTACTGATTCAAAATTACTACGAAAAACGAAAAATGAGACTTACTATCCCCTCAGCCAAACAGAGGGGTCTCCCTCACAGCCTGTCTTTAGACAGGCCAATAAGCATCCAATTGGCTGTCTTGAACTCCAATAAGCAATAGCTTATTACAATAAGCTTAACTCAGTTGACTATTTGACTTTTGTGTTTATTTGTAAAATTTTTAATGAAACAGTACTACAACTAGTATAATCTAATAAAATCAGTTAAAAGCTATAGCAAACTTGATTCAAATTAATAGAAACTACTTTGATTTTTTTTTTTTTTTTTTTTTTTTTTTTTTTTTTTTTTTATATAAACTGAAAAGGTAATATTACTTGAATGCTTAAAGCAGAATTGAAAGTTAACACTGAATTACAATGAATACTAAAAATAAATGACAATAAGCTAAAAAGGATAATAAGTAATAAGAAATAAAGAGACAATTGAATTAAACTAAATAAATTTTTTATTAATATTGAAGAGAGAATTACACAGTAATTTTAACAGCATAACATTGAAAAATAAAGCACACTAGATACATGATATGGAAGGGGTATATATAGCTGAGCTGAGGTGAGGTGAGGCTTGGTCCAGGCTGGCTATCCGCGTCATTTGTGCTTTCTCTGAGCTCTTCTCAACCGTAAGATTATATTCCAGATGCTTCCACTTGATTTGGACCCTTGATTGATTGATTTGATTGATACTAATCCTCCGTGTATACTCCCATTGGTCCACGCGTCCCTATCTGTCATGTGCTGACATTCCCCTGACACGTGACTACTCTTCTAGAAGGCCAATCATGGGGTAATTATTACCTATGTGAGGTAATTTTGAGGTGGGTGTTTTTAGGGTTCATCGAACAGTGAAAATTCTGGGTGGCTAGGTGAATTGGGGGTAATTTGGGCGGGGAGTGATTTTGGGGGTGTTAGTTTATTTATTTGTTGACCGGGTTAAAAAGGGTGGTTGACTGGGTAATCTTAGCAGGTCTGGGGTGGGTTTAAATGTTGGTGGGCTTTAGGGGTTGTATGGGCTGTGGGATTTAATAGATTTGGATTTAGTTTTTTTTATTGGATCCGGTTTGTTTGGTTAGGAGTAGAATTAATATTTTGTTAACAAGGACTAAGATTGCAATTTTACCAAATCTCAAGGACCAAAACTGTATTTCTTCCAAACTTATTCCCAAGGGTATTACTTGCCAATCTCACATAGTTGAGGAATGAATTTGACCACTCTTTAAACATTATTCCAAGGGGCCATTTGTGTAATTTTCTGAAACTGCAGGGACTAAAATCGCCAATTCTTCAAACTTTGACCAGGGATCAAATATGTAACTTTGACGAATCTCTGAGGTTGACTTTGACTTTTTGAGCTTGGACTTTGACCAGTTGACTTCCCCGGCTCCGGCTTTTGACACTTTCCATTCTCGTGCTCGTTTTTGTCGGTTTTGCTGTGTTTTCGTTCATTTTTCTCATATCCGTACCTGCACATACACAAATACAAAAACATGCATTCTCTTGGCATTTTTGGTTAGTATTTGGTGTTTTTGGTCTGATTTTGAGTCTAAAAAGGATGAGTGAATAAGCACTCATCAAAATCCCCCAGACTAAGGTATTGCCGTGCCCTCACGCAATGTCATCACCTCACGCCTAAAAGATAAATAATTTTCAAAACCTCTCTTTACTGACGTTGTAAAGTAGCAATGATGTTCAAGAGAGATAATAAAATCATTTATTCTCAAAAACGCTCCGTTTTCCGATTTTCATGAATAACAACTACAACTACTATTTTTGTATTTTTTTTTTTTTTTTTTATATAAGTGACGGTTTGCTTTGACTTTCATTATCAATTCTTATCTGTTGATAACTTTCAGGGTCTACGAGTAGAAACACTTCTCACAGAGAAGAGACCATACGGATAAAAATCGTCATCCTTGATTTTTCACAAGTTCCCAAACTAAGCGTAAAATCGAAATCATTGTTTACCAGAAGTTAGATGCTAACACTGCCCACAAAAGTTACTTGTGTATTACCTCTTGTCCCCAGGTCCTTAGTTGTATCTAAAGATTTTAATTTGTGAGAAATGAATTGCTTCATATTTTCTCGTTTCGATATTTGTTAGTCCGATAAGAGCACAAAATTTGAACGCTAAGTAGTTTCCAAACTTTCCCTCGAAAACCCCTGCATACAGAAATCGGGTCCACATGATGGTCTCTGATTTAACACGATTTGTGGAGGCTCCCTTTTTATTTACGACCGAGACATACCATGTTTGATACCCGAAACGGAAGCTTTTTATTAGGGAAACCCCCGGAGTCGAAGTTTGGCATTTTTGCATAATCATAAGCACTTTAATAATACTTTTGTCCTTAGTCCTTTATTCTTTTACAGTCAACGGTTTATGAGCCGCTAAGATGTAAGAGCTTTATTATGACTTTGGATTTCTATCCGCTGCTTTTTTATAGCTTTGGATTCCTCTGCCTTTTTATTTTGGCTTTGGACTATTATTATTGATATTCATAACTATATGCCAAACCCCGAGTCCTACGGCCTTTACTAAGATCACAACATCGGCTGCGAACCGGCAAGATGCAATAGTCTATTTCACCGTAACACTGGCAGTACCTCAATGTGTACCAAACCCCCGTATGCAGAAATTTTGTTGGGAACGAGAAAAAACTAAGTATTGCCCAAACCGTATACCCTTAATTAATCCTAGACATCTATTATATATTGGTGACGTTGCTGATGGGAACAAGGAGGCCACAAGTACCTCTCGTGGGTTTTTTAAATCCCAGTAATGCGATCCGTGTATAGCACAAAACTTCTAAATAAACTCTATCATTCCTCGATCTCCGCAAATTTAAAATCCCAAATAATGAGATCCGCGGATGCTTAGCCATAATCTTTTGATTATTTTGGTTAAGGGAAACAAGCTAGGGCTCAACACGCCCGGTCAAGTCGAAACATTTATTTCTACTCTCGCCGGTAGGAAAGTCAAAACAAGGTGTCAAAACTTATTATTCATATCATATATTTTTTATTTTTTTCATTTATTCATTTTTTTTTTTTTTTTTTTTTTTTTCAATTGTAAAGCGGTGACAAAAATTAAAATTTTTGGTGGAAAACGGAGTTGCGTAAGTTAACAGCTCAGACGATGGTACAGGTCAAATCGAATCGAAGATTCACCCCCCCAGACTAAAGTGAAACATTGTCCTCAATGTTTTAAGGGTAAAGGTAATCCTACGTAAAATCTAAGGCCGTTTATTAAGTATGCCAAGAGATAAACGTTAGTCGATAAGATTTTGGATATGGTGAATTTCCGAAAGAGCAGCGAAGGATGAGACTCGAGTGGAGAGAATGACAAACCACGAGCACGAGAGTCCTCAAACTTCGGGGAAATTCCTGAACATTCATAAACAACAACCACGAAAACACGAGTTTGGAAAGGGTCGCCCCCCTCATGTCACGTTATTAGAAAATAGAAAATATAGAAAATGAAAATGGATAAGCATGGGGTGCCTCCCACGAAGCGCTTGTTTTTGTTCACCGAGTCACATGAGCTTGACTCGATCCCCGAATTTAATCGTCCTTGGGGAAAGTCTGGAGATCCGGGACAACTATGGGTGGTATGTCCCCTCCAAAGTAATGTTTAACACGATGACCATTCACCTTAAAATTAGGACCATTAGGTTGAGCAAGTTCAACAGTCCCATAGGGAAATACTTGGGTAATGGTGAATGGTCCAGACCAACGGGTTTTAAGCTTGCCCGAGAAAATCTTTAATCGAGAATTGAAAAGAAGGACTCGGTCACCAACAATGAAGACGCGATCTTTAATTTTAGCATCGTGAATCCTTTTTGTCTTTTCTTTGTAGATTAAAGAATTCTCATAGGCCTGATCACGAAGCTCGACTAATTCATTCAATTGAACTTTTCGGTGATCACCCGCGGTTTGAAGGTCAAAATTAGCATGTTTCAAGGCCCAGTAGGCCTTGTGCTCAAGTTCAAAGGGCAAATGGCAGGCCTTCCCGTAAACCAGCTTGTACGGAGTGCACCCAATGGGTGTTTTGTAAGCTGTACGGAAGGCCCAAAGTGCATCATCTAACTTATCGGCCCATGAAGCACGATGTTCACCTACGGTCCTTTCTAAAATACGTTTTAAGCCACGATTGGAAACCTCAACTTGACCACTCGTCTGTGGATGATATGCCGTAGAAAGACGATGTGTGACACCATATTTGAGCATAACTTTGGCGAATTGGTCGTTACAGAAATGGGTCCCACGATCGCTTATAATAGCACGAGGTGCACCAAATCGGGCGAAGAGACTTTTAAGAAATTTCACTACAACTCGGGCGTCATTGGTGGGTAGTGCCTTCGCTTCAACCCATTTAGACAAGTAGTCGACGGCCACGAGTATATATTTGTTACCACGAGAAGACGGGAATGGACCCATGAAATCGATACCCCAGACGTCAAAAATTTCACAGACTTGGATGGCATTTTGAGGCATCTCGTCCTTCTGAGTAATTTTTCCTTGACGCTGGCAAGAATCACATGATTTAACCAACTCATGAGCATCCCGGTAAATCGTCGGCCAGTAGAAGCCGGAATCAAAAACTTTCTTAGCGGTGAAGTTGGCACCATGATGTCCCCCCGTGGGTCCATTGTGGCATGCCATAAGAATGTCAGCGGCTTCCGTGCCGTGAACGCACCGCCGGATCACTTGATCCGCACAAATCTTAAACAAATAGGGATCGTCCCAGAAATAATGCTTAACATCTTTGAAGAATTTTTTCTTCTGCTGGAACGACATCCCTTTCCGGATAAAATTCCCCGCATGGTAATTCGCAAAGTCGGCGAACCATGGGGTACTAGAATCACAATGTGATAAACTCCCCAGTGTCTCGAGAGGAAAAGCTTCGTTAATCTCCTTTTTCTCGAAAACACTTTGGTGGGGATTCTCTAAACGCGATAAGTGATCAGCAGCAAGGTTCTCAGCTCCCTTTTTATCTCGAATTTCAACTTTAAATTCTTGAAGGAGGAGAACCCACCGCATCAAGCGTGGCTTAGCATCTTGCTTTGCCATAAGGTACTTAAGAGCCGAATGATCCGTGTACACTATGCATTTTTTCAAAAGCAAATAAGATCGAAACTTTTCAAAAGCGTAAATGACGGCTAACATTTCTTTCTCAGTAGTCGTATAATGGTATTGAGCGTCGGTCATTGTTTTACTGGCATAGTGTATCGGCTGAAAATGCTTAGACTTGCGTTGCCCTAGGACTGCACCAATAGCATAATCGCTAGCATCGCACATTAGCTCGAAGGGCAAGTCCCAGTCGGGGGCAATTAAGACGGGAGCCTCCGTTAACTTCTTTTTAAGAACATTGAATGCCTCGATGCATTCATTTGAGAAGATAAACTGAGCATCTTTTTCAAGCAAGTGTGTCAGAGGCCGGGCTATCTTAGAAAAGTCTTGAATGAAACGTCGGTAAAAGCCGGCATGACCTAAAAAACTTCTAATTCCTTTAACGGTCGTGGGATGAGGTAATTTTGCAATAACGTCGACTTTAGCTCTATCAACCTCAATCCCAGATTTCGAAATCTTGTGGCCGAGGACAATGCCCTCTTTGACCATGAAATGGCATTTCTCCCAATTTAGAACCAAGTTGGTGTCTTCACACCGTTTCAGCATATTTTCTAAATGGGAGAGGCATGAAGTAAAAGAATCTCCATAAACCGAGAAATCATCCATGAAAACTTCCATGGTTTTCTCGATCATATCCGAGAATATCGACATCATACACCTTTGGAACGTGCCTGGAGCATTGCATAAGCCAAAAGGCATACGACGATAGGCAAACGTACCATAAGGGCAAGTAAAGGTAGTCTTTTCCTGGTCCGGAGGGTCAATTGGTATTTGAAAATACCCGGAAAATCCATCAAGAAAACAATAGAACTCATTTCCCGCTAGGCGTTCTAGCATTTGATCCATAAATGGAAGTGGGAAATGATCCTTACGAGTCGCATCATTCAATTTACGATAATCAATACAAACTCTCCATCCGGTAACAAGACGTGTTGGAATTAATTCATTATCTTCATTTGTAATGACGGTCATTCCACCTTTCTTCGGTACGCAGTGGACCGGGCTAACCCAAGAGCTATCCGAGATTGGATAAATCATTCCGGCATCGAGGAGTTTGATAACTTCCTTTTTGATAACCTCATGAATTTTCGGGTTAACCCGTCGTTGTTGCTGAACGGACGGTTTGAAATTATCTTCAAGTAAGATCTTATGCGTGCAAAAACGAGGGTCGATACCCTTAATATCAGAAATTTGCCAAGCGATGGCACTCTTATGCTTCCTGAGCACATCTAAGAGACGTTTCTTCTCCTCATCCTTAAGTTCCTTAGAAATAATGACGGGAAGTTTGTCGGTTCCTTCCAAAAATGCGTATTCGAGATGAGGAGGTAAATCCTTGAGTTCGGGCTCCGGAGGATTCTCAGTAGACGGCTTAACTTCTTTAACGTCGGCCATTTTAAGGTCAAGCGGAGGGAGGGACGGGTTGGGATCTTCATTTAACAATTTCTCAATCAAAAGTACATCCCCCTCCGGGTCACAATCAGAATGATCAATTTCCGGTGAAATCGAATCATTAGCAAGAAAGGCCTCAATCTCTTCCCAAGCAAGATCGCTTCCCTCAAACGGAGTAAGGGAAGGGGAAGGATCAGAAATAATTGGTTCAGAAGAATGAGTGGGATTGCCACTCGAAGCATGTTCGGTAAAGCCAAGTAATTCTTGAGCATACTCCTCCGTAACTTCGTCGATAACGTCGATTCGGTTAACGGAATATTTGTCAAACTCGGAGGAGTACCTCGCGGTTTGATCCAAGTTAAAAGTTACGGCTTCGGTACCAACGCGTAAAGTAATTTCTTCATCGAAAACATCAATCAAAGCACGGCCAGTCCTTAGGAAACCTCTTCCGAGAATGAGAGGTACCCGCGGATCAGCATCAAAATCAACAACGACAAAATCAGCAGGGAAATGGAATTTTCCCACATTAACAAAGACATCCTCGGCTATTCCCATCGGGCGGGAAGTAGATCGGTCGGCTAGCTCGAGGGTCATACAAGTCGGAGTTAAACTGGGTAAAGACAACTTCTTCCAAATTGATAACGGCATTAGGTTAATGCTAGCACCAAGATCGGCCAAGGCGAAGCATTGAACCATCCCAGGAAAATTACACGGAATGAGAAATCGACCGGGGTCTTCAAGCTTTTCGGGGAGCTTTTTGAGGATAACCGCCGAACAATTTTCATTCATCTGGGTTCGAGATTTTTCAAACAATTTTTCTTTATTATTCAAAAGACCTTTTAGCATAGAAGCAAATTTAGGCATTAAAAGTATAGCATCCGCGAGAGTTATGTCAAAATGTAGCTCTTGAAAAACTTGGTAAAACTTTTCCATCTGAATTTTATCTCTCTCACGGTGCGTTTGTTCATTTAAGCGTGACGGATAAGGTAATTTTGTTTTGACGGGTGTTTCTTTCTCAGATTCGTAAACAACTTTATCTTTTCCTTTGGACGTCGGGACCACCGGAGGTTGGATGTTCTCGGTCCTTCCATTATCACTAGGAATTCCCGTATCCGTTGTCGCCTCGGTTTCACGGACGACTACCTTGGGAGACGAAGAAGAAGAAGGGGTAGTCGGAGCCGTTGGTCCATCGATAACAATACCACTCCTAGTCGTGATCGCCTTAGCATCGCCCCTCGGGTTAGCGATCGTGTTGCTTGGAAGAGTTCCAGAGCCCGAGGGTCGATCATTTAAACGCTTGTTGAGATCATTTATTTGATTAGCTAACAACCTTGTTGTTTCCTCTTGTTTTGTCATAAAAGCTTGTTGGTTTTGAATCAATTGCTTAATCAAATCTTCCGTGGGCGACGGATTCGGAGCAACAACTTGATTTTGATTATTAAAACTTTGCCCACGGTTTTGAAAATTGCCATTGTTTTGAAAATTATTCCCTTGAGGCGGGCCTTGTTGAAAATTTCCCCGATTTTGATTTTGTTGAAAATTCTGATTTTGTCCTTGAAAACCATTATTTCCACGGTTGTGATTTTGATTGTTATTGAATTGATGATTACGGTTTTGCACATTGTTATTCTGATTCACTTGATTAGGTTGATTAAACCCGGGTGGTCCATGATGTTGGCTCGGACGGTAGCTGAGGAGATTACGGTCTCCTTGAAGAGGTGGGTAGCCGGTGCCACCCATGTTTGCAGCATACACGTTCTCTTGAGCATAATAGCCAGTCGAAGGACATTCATAATACGGGTGTGGACCACCACAAGTTGTGCAACCTTGATTAACGACATTGACTTGTTGACTTGATTTTTCAATAGAGAGTGCATCGACTTTCTTAGTTAAAGCCAATATCATATTTTCCATTTTATCATTATTTTTCTCATTAGTCGGCATTGGAAGCTTATTTCTCGACATTCTAACACGAGCCTTATTTTCAATAATCGTGAAAGCATCATTCGTGTTCCTAGCCAACAAGTTCCCACCCGCAGCAGAATTAAGCGAATCTTGATCAATATAAAACAACCCATTATAAAACGTATCGATCTGCTGAAGGTCGGAGAACCCATGGTTAGGACATTTTTCCAACAAATCTTTGAATCGATCCCAAGCTTCGCTGAACGATTCATCGAAAGCTTGTTGGAATCGAAAGATTTGGGAACGAAGGTTAGACGTTTTAGAAGGAGGATAGAAGTAATTCACAAACTTGGAAGCAAGGTCGTTCCAAGAGTGAATCGAATTCGGCGGTTCCTTTTCCAGCCAAGTCCGGGCTGCTCCTTTTAAGGAGAAAGGAAACAACTTCAATTTCACCACATCGTGAGGGATTTGATTCATCCTAATAGTCTCAGCGATGTCGGCGAAATTTCGGATGTGTGCATAGGGGTCTTCGTTATCAAACCCGTGGAATGATATACCCGTGATGAGGTTAAGTAACCCGTGATTAATTTCAAAGTTGGCATTGATGTCCGGAATCACAATCGCTCTCCTCACACCATTGAATGGTGATTGGAGTTGTTCTTCCATCGGACGTGGATCGAAAGCCGGTTGTGGTCCCATCGGAGGGATCACATTGTTTTGAACACCACCCATCGGCGGGGGTCCCAAGTGTTGGTCGTTCGGGTTCATTTCCTCCGTATTAGGAAAAAGAACTCGGTGTGTGTGACGAAACAAACTTTCCGGATTTGAAAGTGGTGAAACAAGTCGTTTAGACGTAGACCGTGTGTTCATACACCACAAAAATCAAAATTTTGAAAAATAAAAGGAAAAACAAATTTGAAAAGGAAAATCTTTTTGTGTTTTTGTTTTTATAAAGCAAAACTTAAACTTTTGTTTTTTTTTTTTTTCAAACGTTACGTTAATTGTAAACCGTTTCCCTTAATCTACTCGCGACGGAACGGGAGAGAAGAATGGATCTCTCTTCAGCTTGCAATTTAATGTCAAAGCTTCCGTATTTTCCGCTTATTCGGTTGTAGAATTAAAGTAATCCGACTCGCAATTAATTTCACGCGTAGTTATATTGAGAAGCTTATTTGGTTTACAACGCCCTTTCTTTCGATCGGAACGAGGCTGTAACTTTATTATATTTTGGGTATTTTTGTGAAAACACTTTAGGAAAAGTGTTTTTGATTTTTCGATATTTATATAATATATACAAAATAGAGGAAGGCTTATCAAAACACAATTTTTCAAAAACGAAATTTCAAAAATTCACTTCAACCTTCCCCGGCAGCGGCGCCAAAATTGATTCGTGAAAATCACAATATCAATATTATAGTATAGATAGTAAGCTCAAAGAAATCCGCAAAGAAATACGGATAATCCGAGGTCGTATTCCGTGTGAAGGGTGAATGGAATTCCGAATTTCCGATTCGGAAAACGCGTCGTGAAAAGTGGTAAAAAGTGATATGAATGAGATTATACTAATGAAATACTAAATGAGGCACAAATAATCAATTAAGCACGTAATTCAACTAAACAAACCAAAAACGTAACGTAGAATCGAAAACCGTAAATTAAAACGTGAAATAAACGTCAACGCGCAAAATAAAATGCGACTTTTAAGCTACGCGACTCCTACGGACTTGAAAATAATTTCTAAAAATCAAAAATGATAAAAGAAAATTTTGAGAAAAAGAAAAATATTTTTTTGACTTTTTATGTATTTTTTATGAATTAAAAACTATTTTAACTAATTAAAAATTAAAAGAAAATGAAAATAAAGTGAGAAAAATACAAATTAAATTCTGAAAATTATAAAATAACTAAAAAGAAATTTTAAAATTAAAAACTAATTTTTTTTGGCTTTTTATGGAATTTTTGGAAATTAAAAACAATTAAACTAATTAAAAATTCAAAAGAAATTCAAATTAAATGAGAAAAATACAAAATAAATTTCTAAAATTCTAAAATAACTAAAAATAATTTTCTAATATTTTTTTGGATTTTTCTGGACTTTTTATGATTTTTTTTGAATTTTTGGTAATTAAAAAGTAATTAAAAATGATTAAAAAGGAAAATTAAATAAGAAAAATAGCAAATGAGCTTGGAAAAATCTGAAAATTTCAGGAAAATTTTAAAATATTATTCTAAATCTAAGAAAAATATAAAAATGGAAAAATAACCACTGTAGCTACTACTTGCTTTGAAAACAGCTTATTACAAAGAGCTTATTGATAAGCAGTTTGACCAAAGGTTGACCAAAACTTTTACCAATTGATTTTTAAACTTAATTGAGCTTGATGGAACAGTTAAAAACCAAATTGAACTCAGAAGCACAAGTAATAGAGCAAACAGTCACAAATAAGCTCAAATATTAATAAGCAATTAAGCTGACAAATAAGCTGTGGGCAAAGACTCACTGAGATAAGAAACTTAAGGGTAAAAGAACTATATTGGACAATTTAATCTCAGGTATGAGCAACAATTAGCAATAGCAGCCCAATAAACTAGAATCCATACCTATGCTAGAACCACTTAACTGGCAGGCCAAATAAGCAATTAAAATAAGCTGAGTAAGTGAAACTAATGGGTGCAAAAGCTAATCTAACCTACTGAGATGCCAAATTGACTAAGATAACTAATCCTAGATCTAATATCTACTCTAAAAGTTACCTAGAAACTAACTAAAATCTGATGAGCAGGGGACTAGTGTGGCCAAACAGCTCAATTCCAAGTGCTTTTTCAATAAGCTAAAAAAACTCCAAACCTCAAAATTCTTTTAGATACCTACTCACCTACTGCTAAGCTATTCAAAACAACAAACCAAATTAATTTTGAACCAAATATGAAGGCTGTACACCTCTGGGAATTTTGACCAAAACAGATTACCAAAAAAACTTTTTGACTTTTTAGATGAACCAAAACCTTGACCAATTTGAATTTTGAATGTACTTTACTGATAACTAAATTGATGTTAAACTAATTTAAAAGCGAATTATCCTAAATGCACCTAAGTTCTACCAGATTGCAAATCAAGTAGCTGCTAATTTAAACCGATAATAGATAGTGATTGATGTTTGACTTTAACCTTTAAACCAACTGAGCTAGATGCTCAATCTAATTCTAAAAGATCTAGAGTGACTATTTGCTCAGCAAGTTCAGCAATTAAACCTCAGGTATGGGTGCAACAGACCTCAACCAAACACCCTAGAATGAAACAGTCACTACCACAAATCTCCACAGATTATCAAATCGAAATCCAATCTCACACTTATGACTAGATATTATCCAAACACTTCTAATAAAAGCACAATATCAGATTTAAGAAGCTAGTAATGCAGAAATAAGAACCACAGATTATGATGACAAATGAACCTTAAACTACAACTTAATTACTTAACCACTAGCCAAACAAATGAAACAAACAACTGAACTAAATAAACAGATCTGAACTAAGTAAAAAAAACAGTTAAGCTAAATTCTAAATTACTTTACACTACTGATTCAAAATTACTACGAAAAACGAAAAATGAGACTTACTATCCCCTCAGCCAAACAGAGGGGTCTCCCTCACAGCCTGTCTTTAGACAGGCCAATAAGCATCCAATTGGCTGTCTTGAACTCCAATAAGCAATAGCTTATTACAATAAGCTTAACTCAGTTGACTATTTGACTTTTGTGTTTATTTGTAAAATTTTTAATGAAACAGTACTACAACTAGTATAATCTAATAAAATCAGTTAAAAGCTATAGCAAACTTGATTCAAATTAATAGAAACTACTTTGATTTTTTTTTTTTTTTTTTTTTTTTTTTATATAAACTGAAAAGGTAATATTACTTGAATGCTTAAAGCAGAATTGAAAGTTAACACTGAATTACAATGAATACTAAAAATAAATGACAATAAGCTAAAAAGGATAATAAGTAATAAGAAATAAAGAGACAATTGAATTAAACTAAATAAATTTTTTATTAATATTGAAGAGAGAATTACACAGTAATTTTAACAGCATAACATTGAAAAATAAAGCACACTAGATACATGATATGGAGGGGGTATATATAGCTGAGCTGAGGTGAGGTGAGGCTTGGTCCAGGCTGGCTATCCGCGTCATTTGTGCTTTCTCTGAGCTCTTCTCAACCGTAAGATTATATTCCAGATGCTTCCACTTGATTTGGACCCTTGATTGATTGATTTGATTGATACTAATCCTCCGTGTATACTCCCATTGGTCCACGCGTCCCTATCTGTCATGTGCTGACATTCCCCTGACACGTGACTACTCTTCTAGAAGGCCAATCATGGGGTAATTATTACCTATGTGAGGTAATTTTGAGGTGGGTGTTTTTAGGGTTCATCGAACAGTGAAAATTCTGGGTGGCTAGGTGAATTGGGGGTAATTTGGGCGGGGAGTGATTTTGGGGGTGTTAGTTTATTTATTTGTTGACCGGGTTAAAAAGGGTGGTTGACTGGGTAATCTTAGCAGGTCTGGGGTGGGTTTAAATGTTGGTGGGCTTTAGGGGTTGTATGGGCTGTGGGATTTAATAGATTTGGATTTAGTTTTTTTTATTGGATCCGGTTTGTTTGGTTAGGAGTAGAATTAATATTTTGTTAACAAGGACTAAGATTGCAATTTTACCAAATCTCAAGGACCAAAACTGTATTTCTTCCAAACTTATTCCCAAGGGTATTACTTGCCAATCTCACATAGTTGAGGAATGAATTTGACCACTCTTTAAACATTATTCCAAGGGGCCATTTGTGTAATTTTCTGAAACTGCAGGGACTAAAATCGCCAATTCTTCAAACTTTGACCAGGGATCAAATATGTAACTTTGATGAATCTCTGAGGTTGACTTTGACTTTTTGAGCTTGGACTTTGACCAGTTGACTTCCCCGGCTCCGGCTTTTGACACTTTCCATTCTCGTGCTCGTTTTTGTCGGTTTTGCTGTGTTTTCGTTCATTTTTCTCATATCCGTACCTGCACATACACAAATACAAAAACATGCATTCTCTTGGCATTTTTGGTTAGTATTTGGTGTTTTTGGTCTGATTTTGAGTCTAAAAAGGATGAGTGAATAAGCACTCATCATAGTTACTCAAATATTGCCATGTAAACGAAGACACAAAATGAGCATTGTATTAACTAATATTACATGGTTGGATAATAAGATATAATTCGACAAAGTTTATTTGGTTTATGATATAATGACCTGTAAGTGACAAATAGTAAGTTCATTCATTCATGTGCAGTAAGCTCAAAACACACCATAAAATAATACATATACAAACTTACAATTTCATTTTAATACAATTTATAATATTGCCGCTAATAAATGAGCTAGTCAATTGTATCAATGTCTTTTAATTATGCTATTAAACTCATTAATAGAACTATAAAAGCAAACTCAGGCACAACTTAGGCCTTAGAGTGACTACATGTAGCATACTCATTCATCGTATCTGATCAGTTGGCTAAGATCATTTTTTAAGCTCCTCATAATCAGTTTTTAGTTATTGTATCACATTTCAATAACATCGGCTATGTGAGATAAGTTTTGGATTTTGTGGCAATCAAGAAAGTCATAGCAGAGTTCTATTTTTGGCTTACCTATTAAGTCAAAATGGCCTTTTTCAATGTCTCATCTTCATTTTGTATGATTGTAATCTGATCTTTAACTACAAATGTAGTGTCTTCTTCCAAATCCTTTTTTCCATCTTCTGAATCCTTTTTGTTTGTATGCTTCAGCTCTGACTATGCAGTCTGGTCATGTACGATGTTTTCAAAAGTGATGCCTGCTTGTTTTAGTTGAGGCAATGTATCATTAACATGTTTTTCTTCTATCATTGATTCTGATGTTGAGGTATCCATGTAGTTCGATCAACTGCTATCATTGATTCAGATGTGGGATTGAATCATTGAACCGACTTGACTTGAACCAACATACTGACACATAATTCTGCAGACCTAAAGCGCAATTTTGTCATCATCCTGATTAGCAAAAGTCAATAAAACTGCAACATTCCAGATAATTTTCACATGACCTACACTAAAATTGAGTAAATCCCGAGTCTAATTTTGACGAACTTACCGTAATCAGTGTGAGCCCCATTGGATTTATATTTGTATTTTCAAAAAATATACCTCATCAAAAAAGCTTATGGTACTGCTGTTTGGTCGAATGTTTTCAGAAATCAGATGTATAATGACATCTTCAAGAGGAGCTGGTATTGGTTCGACGTGGCCTATTGACGCACCAATGTCAGTCATACATACATGCAATATTTTTGTAATAAGTGGCAAAAATTGTAATACAGGCATGTGAATTTTGAATGATAAACCTACCTCATTCTACTTTAGAAGTGAGCTCCCATGGATAAGTATTGCACCTGATCGAAAACTAAAGAGCAATATATTCTCATCAGAAAAAAGATGGAAATAATCAATTGAACCAAACTAACAGATAGACAAATGATATAAAAGGTGGCGGTTAATTTCGGTTTATTTTATATATTGCACAATATATTAGGTGTCAATCAACTCTAGAAGATGTTTACTTAACTTGCGTATCTACTAAATATTTGAACGGGTAGTCGCCTACTAATTATATGAAGTTAAGCAATGACTAAATTGGCTTATTTTATGTTCGATTTAAGATTCATAATCATGTGAATCTGAAGCATACATTTTAGTATTGATTGTACTTTCTTATGACATAACATTAATGATGCTAATTTTCCTAGCCAAATGAGTAATGTAGTTTCATTTTTGTGTGAATAAAGACCTTGTTTCTAGCATGTTAATATATATGATTAGTAACAAAATGCCGTTGACTTAGTATTACTAAAATCAAAATATATGAGTATTATGAGCTATTAGGTGATATTTTCCTGATAAGAGTTGTTGTATCATAAACTTCATGTTGCATTGCCCGCTATTTGTAAATTCTAGGTCCAAAAATCAGCAAACCAACTTTATAGAAAAAAAAACATAGTTAAAGGTAATGAAAATAACAAAAATACAGGCAAACAGTGTATACACATATATAACAAATATGGCTAATTAAAGGGGTTAAGATTTACACCTATTTGAATTTCTGATTTTCTTTAATGCATGTCATGCTAACTAATGACCCGAGCATTGTAAAAGTCTTCCATTACCATATTAATTTTAGTACATAAAGCTACTTCAGATGGGCGTTTACAAATTATCTCGATTTCGTATAAAATGCGTGTCCACCTAGAAACACATATCAACCAAGAGCAATTGTCATATTTCGAATATTGTTTAAAAATCATATGCTGTCAATATTTAATAAACAGATTGCATTATGTATTGTGGATACCGCTCACGCGTACGTAAGACAACTCTGCCACCTAAACAACAACGATGATACCTTGGGCGGGCATATCTAGAACCGCTGTTAATACGTTCTTCATAGTGGAAAAAGCGCGCTGCAACGTTCACAGGCGTTTCCTTTATCTTGATTGTTATCCTCACTCTACATGTTTATAAAACTTCACGTCATTCATTAGTTATTGTAAATTAAAATAAGTCAATTAAACCACATCTCGGGAGACTTCTTTAACTGCATGGTATTTGATTGCAATCCAGATTTTTCAGCATTCTAAGCATCTGCTTCACTTTCATGAACAGCCCTAAGAGTATAAGTTTAAGTCACCTCTGTCAATGACTCAAGAGGAACGGGTGCCTCTTCAACAGGATTCAAAAGGCATATAAGCCCTCCCTACATTCATAAGATAGTTAAAATATAAAAAACACCAACTGTAAAAAAAGGAAATCTGAATCATTTTAACAAAAATTAGATGATAAAAAAAATATATACCAAAATGTTTAAACAATGGCAGACACTAAATGCTTATTTCAAAGCTCGGGCTATCATTGAATAGTGAGTACCGTTGTTAAGTGTGGCCTGATATAGTTATCTGTTCCAACCCAGATTTTTACGTCTTTTAGAAAATCTAACGGGATACTCTAATAACAGAGTGTTGTACTTCAGATATAGAAAAAGAGAGATAGTAAGATAGTACAAAAAGATCATCATCATGCTTAAATTATTTATAAGTTGGGCCATAAACTAACCTCTGTCATAAATGAATTCTGATATGAATCACAGTTTGTAGACAGCATGCGCACAAGCTTTTACCTTCCGGAGTGCCAAGATGGCATTTTGTTGTCGGTTCTTCCCTGACATTGTCAAAACATCCCAAAGGTTCTTAACGACCTCAATTTCAGGTAACTCAACATCCTTAAGGCTTTGTTTCACGGTTTATATCCTTAACACTTTGTTTCATGGTATTTAGTTGGGTTTTGCACGTTTGTACTATAATTAAAATATTCATTTAGGCATTGAAAAGATAAAATAAAAATCAAAAGCATTTATAGGTGCCTTTAAAAAAAAGCATTTATAGGCCTGGTAATACTTTTTCTGGTTACCTCAAACTTCCTAAAACAACTTCAGTTACAATAGCCTCTTGTAATGCCTTAGTTGCGGCTACTAAAGCAAGATTTCTCTTTTTCAACCTTTCACAGCTCTTAATACTTGTTTGATTATGATCTTTTCTCTAAATAGATACTAAATGCCCACCATTATTGGTATTCCCTGTAATACGTATCATATAGCTAAGTTACAAAAATCACACTTATGGCCAAAAATCATTAAGATCAGTGTGAGTAAAGTGTAAATGATACCTCTTTTCCCAAGTATAATGTTCTCCCATACTCTTTGAAGTGTGAGCTGCCACGATATATCAACTTTAGAATCAGTTGATGAAAAGGATGAGCTAGATCCAAATTTCGTGACAAGAGACATGTTTGGTACGAATAGCGCCTTGTTAAAGTTGATATCTGAAACATCAATATCAAACATTCTGGTCTATTCTGAATAAAAGCAACTACAAATCAGAAAAACTATGTGCCGTATCCAAGCATCAGAATGTCATATGAGTAAACTCAAAGAAAAAGTTGGCTAAAAAGTAAAAAAGTCAACTGAGTCAAATAGGATAGCCTGGTTGATAGTTGCTGGAAGTCTATTCTGAATGCATACAACCTCCTAGATAGGTTTATAAAGAGATCGTTTATAATTATCATAATATACATGTTCTTACATTTATAACTAACTCTTTCCTTATGATTAGAATAATCAAATAATGGAAATATCACAGGTGAACAGAACTTGATCAGTCAGGTTTCAAATCTGTACTAAAAAGTGACCTGTTTCAACCTATTACTCGAACCAATCATGTGTATTTTTTTTTCCTCCAAGTACTATTTATGTAACCCGTATTGCTTACCAGCAAAATACTGAAAAAAGACGGATGAAAAGTGGTATTTCTTTTGCTGTCGCGTGTTCATACAGCCTCCCATTGTCCCAAACTTCAAGAGATATTATTTCATTAGCATGCTTTTCAAGTAAATCGGCAGATGCAAGAAAAAAAAAGTAACAGCATGATTTCAGAAATAATTTGGATACTCACAACAATGCAACATAAAAATTATGGAACCCAATTAGAGATTGTGGTATGTCAGATAAAATATAATTCGACATACAAAATAATTAATTAACCGAAACTAAAGAGAGTGGTGGCACTTATAATGACTTGGCTGATACACCAACAATGATTAGCTTTCCCCAGGGTTCGAGTAGACGAACCAACTGTTGAAACGCATGATTTGCGTTCACTGTGTCTATTACGCCATCCAGAGTTCTCATAGTATCCAAATAACATAATCGCATTGCAAAGTTCATCTCACATAAAAACCACCAACACGTTATGAAATTCAAAATGGTCACCAACTTACCATCATCTGTTCTGAGTCGTTGCTCTTCATGAAATGCTCAGATTTAAGTACTTCGATAGCTTTTCTTACGTGGCTTGTCTAGTCCAAAGTATTTGAAAATACTATAACGTGTGATTTCGCATATAGCAAAGGTGCACCAGAATGAACAGGCTAATTATCCGGCCAACGGGGCACGAAATGCTCATCTGAAACAATGTGATCAGAGTAACGACCGTATGTACATGTGCCATCCTAATTGATGGAACAAATAGTTTTAACCTGCTTAGTGCAATGTTGTTCAAGATCGCTAACAGCTTTCACATGATATGCATCAGCCCACAAAGTACCAAACCCAACGTCGTTACCAATATTAAATTTCTCATCTTTGCTACCTACTTGTGTCACGATGCCAACATTCTCATGCCTGAGTTATATGTATGTAATACTTATTTCATTAACATATCATAACAGAACAATGGTAAAAATGAGGGATAAGGGAAATATGAAGTGTAAAAGATGATTTAAAAAACTTATTATAGAAAAATGAAAGAAAATGTTTACATAAACTGCATTAAGAAAACTTTTAAATCCTTTCAATAAACAATAGTATCAACGATGTACTGTGATTGATTGATTGATTAATATACAATGTAACGTCCTTTGGTGATAGTCAAGATTACAGGCGGTGAACTGCAAGGAGAAACAAATGGCTATCAATCAGGAATCAAATTACTACTCAATATTAGATGATACATATAGAAAACCTGGAACCCAAATGAACTCTTTCTATAACAGTTAATAAATGTTCTAAAGTGGTGATGAACCGAAAACCTGAATTAGATCATTATAACCTCGTTGGTCCATGTATATTACAACACAATTAGAAACCATAGATAGTTTGTTTCAAGAAATAAAAGATGCATATATTGGCGACGAACATACCTGGGTGCGAACCATAGTTGAACCGATGAAATCAGAGGTGTCTCCTGTGAACAAATACTAAGGAATGAGTTCAAATAAAAAAAAATATGTTTACCTTTGTATCCACCACATCCACATTATCAAGCTTTTAAACAAAGGCGGGATACAGATGACAAACAAATAATTATCATATGAACTTGGCTTAATATTTACCTACAAAAGAAACAATAACTGACCAAAAATTGAACTCGAGCATGAACATTGAGATCCAGTGAAATCTAGTTGGAAAAACATACCTTTGATTAATGACATTGAATGATATTGGTATAGGGTTTTTCTAGGTCGCTTCAGAAGCATGTCTTACACAGTTGATCTCATAGTGTTGGATGTTGAGGATACCTTTAGTCTCGAGTCAAGACATTAACATGATTAAAACTTCAGTTGACACATTAAAAATCATTAAAAGGCTAAAATCATGATGGAGTAATGCAACATAGATTACCTTTTAGTAAAATCTTTGAACCTATAGCTTATGATCATTGATATCAAATTTGATAAGTATACCTATATACAATATTACCAATTGAATTGGTGCTGTAAAATAAAAACACAACATGCATAAAAAATTAGATGAATGATTGTGAGGAAAAAAAAGGATATTAGGGTTTCTGAGAAAAAATATACAACGAATGAACTGCAAGGTTTTTTTTTACGTATAATTGTAGGGATTCTGTTACATAATTGGTTGTGGTTTATAAATTTTGACTTGCTATCCTATATAAAGTTTTGGCAAAAGAGTCTAACCATAAAACTGAGGTGGTTCAGTGGTTAACACACCACATAATATATATATATGGTCATGAGTTCGAATCCATGCAATGATTTTTTGGGAAAAAAAATTACATCCGAGTTTCAACAAAATTATGTAATCCGAAATTGTTTATAAAAATTTAATACATCCGAAATTGTTTATAAAAATTTTGAAAAAAAAATATATTTATATAAATTGCTTACATGGACAGATTGTGATGACATGGCTGATAATGAATTACTGGGCAATGACATGGCGTTTACGTGGCATTATCTACGTGTAACGCTTATATAATATATATATATATATATATATATATATATATATATATATATATATATATATATATATATATATATATATATATATATATATATATATATATATATTAATTAATATCTATCTATTGTCGTTTACATATAAAGTTTATACATGTTATTAAATTACAAGTCTTCAAAATATAACTTAGTTAGAATGTATTTAAGTTTCTGTAATAACCTTTAAGTTATATGAAATCTACACTTTTAACCCAAAAGTTAAATACGTTACAATTTTAGTCCAAAATTTATATATATTTACATTTTATGTCGACTCTCTTCTAATATTACATATTTTATACTCAAAAGTTTCATAATTTCAGTTTATTACCTCAGATTATCAATACGACAGTTTATACCTTAGGTTTCAAAAAGTTACATTTTTAACCCTTAGTCTCGTAATATTTACATTTTTAGTCCAAAGTTACAATTTTAAAAGTTTAGCATTTCCGTTTACTAAATAAGTTTGTACCAGTTTATTTAACTTAAAAAATAGCTTGTTAAGTGAAAAAGAGCTTATTATAGCTTATTATTTGCTTAATGGGCTTTAAGGCCCGATTGGAAATAATAAAAGGTTTTGAAATTGTTTTTGAAGACCCTTAGCTTTAGCATTCAAAAACGTACGTCCTGAGCTTATTAGGGAAACTTGTTGGCGTAGTCTGTTTCGTTAGCTTATAGAGAATCGAAATGGGTCTTTAGCCCCTATAGTTGTATATTTAGAATAAAAGTTCTAGGCCCGATCTTAAAGTGACTTAGTCATTGTTTTTAAGTTTCTAAAATGAAAATAGTTACTAGAATGAGTCCAAGTGACTACAAATGTTATAGGAGAACTTGTCATACGTTAGAATTTATTCAACCTTATTTTACCACCTCATGCAAGGCCACGTCGAGATTTAGGTATGCCACATTTTGTATATATATAATGTAACGAGAGCTTGCTACAACAAAATGGTAGCTTGTTTATGATGCAAGTCCAGTTATCATGAATAAATGTGTATGTATGGAAAGACAAGTGAAGTTTTTAGGCATCACAAGCATACTGGTACACAAACTGTCTTTCATACGTGCATGACAAAGTAAATGCAATGGTAAGGAGTTTAAAAGTAGTGCATGCTCACAGTGAGGAGGCGAAAGACGTGTGAATGTAACGAAGCAGGTTTGAATACTTACTACACCAACGCTTTGAGGTGAGGAAAACGAAATGGAGACGCGAATGAGGGACGAACGAGGATGAAGTCAAGCACCAACTTCGACTCTGCTTCTTCTTTCTTGTTCTTCCCCCTCGTACAGCATCAAAGGGAAGATAGGGAAAGATTTACCACACCACGAATGGTGGGGAGGACCTCACGTTATGGACTAGAGATCGAAAGCAGAAAAGTGTGGCTCGTTTAAGGGATTAACCACAAACCGTGTCCATCCCCTAGTCGACTTGAATGATGCTTGGAACCTAGGGAATTCCAGGTCACCTCTCGCATGTACCCAATAGAAGGAAAGGACTTAGGAATCTAAAAAATGTGAAGTGTTTGTGTGTATGTACGCATGAAAGGAGATGGGTGAGGGCTGATATAGAAAACTAGTTTGGTCACCAGCTTGCATGCATGTTTGTAAGCATACGCATGTAATGGGAAGAAGGAGGTAAGGATTTCTTTGTAGTTGTGTTGTCATTCGAATGACAGAAAAACCAAACAAGTGAAAGATTATTGAATGTTTCTTCTTCTTACTTCTCGTACAACAAGAACAAAAGAAAGAGGATAGTGCACTTATGTCTTTGTGGTTGCCTTCGAATGGCAGAAAGAAAACAAGGGAAGGAGTTGATTGATTGTTTGTGTCGTGTGCATGCATGTTTGTGCGTATGAAATGAGAGGAGAGTGTGGAGGTTTATAATAGTTTTTACACTAGTTGATATATAATCATTTGAGGAGATTGATTGATGGGAAGGTGGCTTACAAGTCAACAAGGAAGAAAAAGGAAACATTGAGTGTGTAAGTAATTTTGTAAGTGAATAACATGGTTTCTGGGTTTCTAGCATTGTCGACATACTTCAAGGCCTAAAGGAAAACGTGTGATTGCATTTTATATATTAGGATTGTACATATGTTTTCATTTTAAAATGTAACTAGTACTTGGCCTAAGGATTTTATAATACTCTTGTGGGAGCATGAAATGAGGGAGTACTATCTTGTGTTTTTAAATCAACATGTCGACATAATTCCCATGTCCAAAGAAAACGTGTGATGTATATATTTTAAGTTAGAATTGTACGTCTTATTTCCTTTTAAAATTCAACATGTACCTTGCCTAGTAAATATTATATGGAGTTGTGAGTGCATGAAATAGGGGTGTACTTCCATTTGTTTAATCATATGTCGACTACCAATTTTTATTAGATACACGATTTGGAAACCGTATAGTACTTAGTGTTAGTTGATCAAATTTAACATTTAAACATGAATTTATGCTAGGATTATTATTAGGAGTTTAAAGAAACAAGCGGGGTTTAAAATGGTTTAGTTTTGGATTATGTATAAATCGGATGGTTTGTTTTTGGACCAATCACTTGGCCTCGTAAAAATATAGTAAGACTCGATATGTGAAACTGAAAATTGACGTACTTGGAGTTGGCTAGGTGAGAAATGAGGTAAGGTAAAAATACGTATGTGTCATGTGTAAGATTTAGGAGTACGACGTGCGTTTCTTACTTGGTTTAGTCGCATTTTACAAAATAATTATAAGAGGTTTGGGCTCAATTTCGTGTGGGCTGTGAATAGTAACAGGCCAAAAATAATATTGGGCTTAGGATATAATTAAGGGTCCGTTTGAAGATAATTAGGATTAGTAAGGTATTAATTATGATTATAGAAGTTTGTTTAAGATTTAATGAAACGTTTACGTGAGTCCAAGAGTGAATAGTGATTTGTGAATAGTGTTTCGTGAATAGTAAAACTTTGGAAAAACATCTCAATATTACTAACCGACTCTAAAAATGATAGAATAGTAAAATGATGAATAGTGTTTGGTAAATAGTAACCGGTGAATAGTAAATTTGAAAAATATTCTGAAAATACAGGTTTGTAACGACCAATATAATAAAGAAAATTTTAAATTTTCCTGTAAAAATGGTGATTAGAAGTAATGACGGAGATTAATTTATAATTAAACATTTTTAATTTTGAGGAAAATCACGGGATGTGATATACGGAGCTGCATCCCTACTCACCTGGTCCATGCACATCGCTCTCTCCAGGAGGTTGGCCGCCTATCCTAGATCTTCCCATTTCAAATAAGATCCCAGGCTCGATCCGGTTTAGTATCAAGGTGATTCTTTTTCTGTTTCTATATATATGGGTTCGTGCAGCATTTCCACGATATCGTTATGATCAATTAATGGGACTTGGCCGGAAAGTGTTCTTGCCTCTATCATTAGCTCGGGTAGTCCCCGTTTCTGGTGTTTTAGTCACCTTTCAATGGCTCCCTTAATTATGTGCGAGGAATTGCCCTATTGAGTAATGGGAAGCGGGCTACTCCCCGAAAATGCCCCGCCCCTAGGTTCATTTGTCGTTGGGGCTAAAAATCTTCCTTGCTCGTTCCTAGGTCTTTTATTCCATTATTTTGGATCGCCGTATTATTTCACTCACTGAGTTCTGTAATTCATTTCTCTTTTCTGAATAGTTGGTTGTGTTGGATGATTGATGGGTAGTCTTAGATTTAGGTTATTTTCAAAATATGCACAAATCCTTTTAGGTTAGGTGATGTAAGCTTCATTTACAGTTTTCCGGTTTTTTTCGAGCTTAAAAAAGGCTTGAATTATTGTTTATCCGTCCAGGTTTTCTTCATTTATTGTTCCATTTCATCTATGCGGTGTGATTTCTGGCTCAATAGTCACACTCATAAGCTTGAACATCTTGTATTACCTAATTCCAAGAGAATGGATCATAAGAAAATGAATCACAATGAAATTCTTCACGCAACCATTTTCTGCAAAATGAACAATGATAATAGTGGTAAATAAAATATTTCCATTCATTAACCGAGTTTTAGATGTTTGTTAAACAAAAAAGAATACCAAAAGCGTTTTTCCAAGAAAGATCATGAAGAGAGGACCGTAAAAACATATCCTCAAACAAATTGCAGAACTCATAATAAGCTCACCTAAAATCGTCAAAAGAATATCGAAACGACCCTGCACCAATCACACAAATATAAACGTACTTGAAAGTTGGTTGCAAGAGTATTAAAAACTTAACCACTGACAGCCAACAAGTTACAAGCTTAACTGTTTTTAAGGAAGTTAAAAACAGCGGTGAAGTTAGCGTGGGTTGGGTCAGAATGAGTAACTTAAATTGTGGTTCAAAGTGGGCCGGGTCAACACTTTCTTGTCCGTTTTATAAACTCAATAAAGAACGAAAGCCTAATAAGAATGAAATATGATTTAGAATAATACTAATGCAATAATACAAGTTCTTTTGATATTGCAACTTATAATGCTCTAAGCATATCTAGCCATTGTGGCAGACTCTCGACTCATTTGAACCGTTTTGTCTTGGGCTAAGTTTTAACATCAAAACCTAATCCCTTAGACCCATAGATGTATATTTTAAGGAAAAACTTATTTAGTTTTAGGTTAAATGAGTTTCGCTTGCTAAGTCTACTCAACAGTTAGGTTCGTCTTGAAATTTCACTATTATCCATTTATATAATGTTCTTACTCAAAAAACACGTTCATTTTAACTGATGATATGAAGCCTGGTCTGTTTGGATCATGCATTGCACTAAAAAACAATGGTTATTTGACAGGAAGTCAAAAACATGATAGAAAGACATAGACAAAGGGGTCGCACCTCATATGTTAAAGTACCTCCACTTGAGTTAAGCTGATGGAGGGTAACATTTGAGAAGGTACCAATTGCAGTAAGGATGCAGATAGCTCTAGACCCTTGTTGAGCAAAGGATATAATCTTCATATTAACGTCCTGTAAACGCGTCCAATAAGGATGGTATAAGAGGGAAAAAATCAAATCTATCTTTGTATTAATGTCATGTAAATACTAATAGGTACCTCTCCAATATTTACTGAGATCATATGGGGAGTAAAATTGGCACCAAAGGGGTATCCCACTCTTTCACCTACAACATTAAATCATAAAAAAAAATAGTAATAGGAATCAAAAGTAGTAAAATGTAATGAAATACCAACAACCACCATAGATGCAGGTAAACTGCGGAGTCGTCTATATACTATGTTTGAGATTTATTTCACGCAAATTATCATTTAATGACGTATCATGAAGAAAATGAAGTGACCCTTTGTTTGACCAAGTGGTCTGACCTTCTTAGAACAACAGTAGGTGTCGGAGCTCAAATCTCACTTAAATAATATATTACCCAAGACGCTAGGAGTTTAATGTCAAGGTGCATCAATAAGTGGGTATTTTAACATTCAAAATGCACATCAAAAACCATAAAATTTTACACAAAATATTTGCTACAATAGTACTAGGTAACAATTGTCAACTGAACATATGTATTTACCTGAAGTGCCAAAATCAAACTTTTGTTTATTCCTGATGGAACTAACAGACTTCCCCTGACTATGTTTCCAGCCTGAATAATATCCGAAAACCGGAATCGAAGCCGAAATCGGCATAGGAGACAAAGCAGCCAACGACTTCCCATTAGGTCCATATTTTCTTGGCCTTCCCATATTTTTCTTGCCAGGTGTCACAACACCCATCTGCCCTATCACCACATGTGCTGACCCACTGAATCTTTCTTGCCGACCAGTCATCACTTCTGCTGGTTGTACGGACACAACACCTGAACTCGTCACCACATGCGGTGACCCACTGAATCTTTCTTGCCAACCAGTCACCACTTCTGCTACGAGTATTAGTTAACGAAGTCCTTAATTAAGTAATAATATTAAAAACAAGTGTCGTCCCAATAATCACTTCGATCACATCTAACCATTGCTGATTAAATATCTGTCACCAAGGTGATTTAAGGGAATATACATAAACATCAAGACTTCGATTAGTAGTAACAGATCTATTATATAACTTAAAACAATACCTCATAAACCAATTATATAATCAAGAGTTGGTTAACATCGGGGTTGTGGAAAGGTACAGTGGTTGTGAGGATTGGTGGTGGTCAGGATGGAAGAAGATGAGAATATTGGTGAGGGTATGTGTGTTTGAAGGATATAAGGAATATGTAAATAAGTGAGCATATAAGATATGTTAAGCAATGTTATAAATGGCGTGAGGCGTGGCGTGGCGGCAAGGCCACGCCTCAAGCCTTACGCGCCATGGCGAAGCAATGGCGTTTTTTGCGGCGCGACTAAGGCGGCGAAAAAATATTTATATATTTATCATTTATGTTATAATATCATATTTCATATACATTTGGACTACTATATTAGACATTTAACTACTACTTATTATATAATTATCAGACCCAAATAACAAATAGCCCAAGTTTCAAATGATCGTTCAAATAGTTATTAAAATAATAATAATAATTAAAAAAAACAAAAAAAACCCAAACTGTTTCAAAAAGGCGCGCCACGCCTTACCAAAAGGCGCGCCTTTTCACGCCTTGTCACGCCTTTTCCCACGCCACGCCTAGAGCAGCCGCCATGGTCTATTTCGTGGCGGCGAGGCCACGCCTCGCGCCTTGGCGACGCCTTGGCGGCGCCTTGGCGCGCCTTTTAGAACACTGATGTTAAGTGAGGATTAGGGTAGATTAGATAATATAAAATTGAATTAAAAAAAATTGCCCAATACAAGTCGCTCAAAAAGTACAAGTTGCCCTATACTTTATACCTTACACATACATGTACTATAATATAAAATAATCGGACACGTGTCAGTTCCTTGTTGAGTCGCTCAGTCGTCAAGTTGCCCTGATCCGCTGAAGGAAAGTGATTTCAAAAAATCTATTCAAGGAACATGCTTTTAGCGACTGTTCTACTTTGATAATTTTCCCTATTCTTAATTGCTTATTTTCTTTTTATTGCTTATTTACTTTCTAGTTAATTACTGTATTTTAGTTATTAAGTTCTTAAAACAACAATCAATCATTTATTTCATAAAACTTTAGCTATAACCACGTACTCCTCGTGGATACGATACCCGCTTGCCCTATGTAGTACAAGGTAAACAGGTTTATTTTTTACCAGTACGTACTTTGACATCGATGAAAGAGCAGCCGCTCAATTTATCGTCAAAGTACGATACAAATTAAGGATATGTGATTGAATCAATTCAGGTTTAAGTGGAACCGATAGGAACCAACTTGATCTCGATTCCTGAGACTGTTAGATCTTCGCAACCTGCCCTTGCCACCAATGCCACCAACGCATACTCTTCGTCTTCAGTTTTTGTGTCGTCCAAAAGCTCATTTAACCCGAACCTCGCTGCACTTGGCATCAACATTCCACCTTGGTTGTCATTGTGTGGAACCTGTGCAAAAGAACCAGCAAACTCAGGATCACATGCTGTTGGCAGCTTCCCGTTTATGTCAACTTTGTCATTCACAAACACGTCGAATTTCACAAACTTGTTGTTGTTGAATTGTATCCCGTTTATACACAAAATCTCATTCGCATTGGCCTTCTCCTCGGGACTTCTGTTCTTAGTTGGCCTCTTCACACGAACCTTAAGAAGTGGCTCCACACGCGCCGGGGTCTTAAAGGCTTCCTCCACCGTTTTCACCTCTCCAGTTAAGGCACTCGATAAATCTTTAGACTTTTCCTTACGTTGGGTTGGTCGACTATTCTTCCAAGGGGTCTTTGAGTCTTTAAAATCGTATTTGAGATTTTTAATGTTGACAGAGTCTTTGTTATAGACACGTACAAGATTCTCATTCTCGTCATAGAACATATATGATGCATTTAACCAGTCTTCCGAGGTCGGTTCTGAATGTCCAGGAATGCCCAAATCCTTCCACAGTTTCCACATACGGTCGACGTTTGCATGGTGAACGTAAAACAAAGGGCCATACCCTGCAGAGTAGAAGTTGCCCATGTCCTCTCTATTAGGCTTTGTTGAGTCACCTACCCATACGTGTACAGCAGTGTGAGTATTGCTTTCCACAGACCCGACTGATGGCTTTTCAGTCATGTTCCCAGCCGTGTATTCTCCTCCGAAGAAGCTTTTCCAATCAGTTGCGTTTCTGATCAAATCTTTGTACACCATACTTAGATTGCAAGCTTTCTGTCTTTCACTCTCTAGTTCATCAGCAAAATTAGTTGCTAACTTGGCTCCACTGAAGAACAGATCTACTACTTTTGGCGGGAGATGACGTGTGTCCCGGTATACGTCAAAGAGAGGGTTTTTGTCAAATAAAGGGTCATCATCTTTTTCTTCTGTAATCAAAGATGAAGAACAATGATATTTGACTAATGGTTTTATTGAATTGATAATGAAAACTAAGATTACAGGGAATATAAATAACCGTACTTAGCTTGGAGACTAAGATAGGTTAACTAATGGGCTGGGCCCTTATTACTAACTCTAACATCCCCCCTCAAGCTGGAGCATAGATAATGATCATGCCCAACTTGTTACAAACATAAAACCCAAAAACGATAATCAAAAGTCTTTAGTGAAGCAATAATCCGAATCTTCAACAAACGCAAAGCTGATCGATCTCACTTGGGATCGAACTAAAATACGAAACAACCGAAAGGTCTCGACTAACTAAAATTTCCAAAAGACGAAGCAACCTGTCAAGATAGGTCTCAACTAACCAGAGTTTCTAAAAGACGAAGCAACCTGTGTAGACAGGTCTCAGCTAACTAAAAAATACCCAAAAAAATGAAGCAACCTGAACTCAGGTCTCAATTAACCAAAACTCCAAAAAAAAATGAAGCAACCTGTGGGAGGTCTCAACTAACCAAAAAAGAACTTCAAAAACTAAATCATCAACAAAAAGGTAACAAATTACTTAAGACCAATAATCTTCTTGGTCACGATACAATCTTCTTGGTCATCATATACCTTAACGGATTCTGTCCTAGCAATAGCAGTAGCTGCAGTAGAAGAATTCACATTCACAGAACCTTTAAGATGAGCATATTCCTCGGCAGAAATTGTGATCGTTTTATCAGAGGTGCTAGAAGTACGTGCAGAGGAACCCTTTTTCTTAGCTAAGAGTTTCTTGCAATTACGCGTAGTATGTCCTAATTCATGACAATAATAACACTCAACCTCATCTGAGTTAGAACCTTGGGAATCACCAACTTGGTCATTATGACCATTCCTAGAACCACCTTGAAATCCACCACGACTAACAAGAGCACTATTAGGAGCCAATGTATGAGGAGACTGGAGAGTCTCATTACGAAGAACTCGAGCAAATGTGTCTCGAAGAGATGGAATCTCTGACTCATTCAAGAATTGACATCTTAGAGAATCAAATTCCGGTCGCAAGCCGGTCAAAAAGCTCATTACAGCTATTTGTTCCCTTTGCTTTTGCATCACTTTCACATCAGCACTTATAGGAAGAAGAGAATTCAATTCCTCATACATTTTCTTGAATTCCATAACATAAGCAGTGAGTGACTGATCTTGTTGTTCCCCACGATGAAAAGCCTTACGCACACTATATATTCGAGAGATGTTCTTCTGTCCCGAATACAAAAAGTCAAGATAATCGATCAATTCCTTTACATACTCACAATGATCAAGTAAAGGAATGACAGATGGTTCGATAGAGTTCCTAATCATCAAGAACAACCGAGCATCATTTTGCAGCCATTGATCCTTAGTCCCATCCGTAGGAGGATCATCTTTGAGATGAGAAGCTTTTCCGATACTACGTAAATAGATACGAACGGTTTTGCTCCATGCAAAGAAGTTGGAGCCATCAAGTTTGATATCCGTAATCCGAGTCACAATGGGAAGTCCTGATGCGTCATCACTTTTCTTGTCATCAACCATAATTCCAAAATTAAACAAATACCAATCAAAACTTCCAAATCAGAAACCAAACAACCAATCAGTAACTACAATCACATAAAAGAAGCCCAAACCAAATTGAAACACAATGACAAATCGGACCAGATCTCACCGGGGTCTAGTCAGAGAGAAACCGTCGTGATCTGGAAACATTGATGACCTAGGTGAGATCAGAACAGCACTCAATCTGGGTGCTTCTAAACGGCTGTCGTGATGTACTCGCTGGATACGAAAAACGACTAACCCTAATTTGAACTAAACTGAAATTGAAACCCTCATATCTCTGATACCATGTAATCAAAGATGAAGAACAATGATATTTGACTAATGGTTTTATTGAATTGATAATGAAAACTAAGATTACAGGGAATATAAATAACCGTACTTAGCTTGGAGATTAAGATAGGTTAACTAATGGGCTAGGCCCTTATTACTAACTCTAACATCTTCTATAAACATTTGAGGAATTGTCATTCCTTCTGGATTGTCCCAGTTCCAGTAAGGCAACGCGAAATTGTCATCCCCACTGTACTTTCTGAGAATTCTTTCATAGAAATAAAGGTACCAACGATGGAATGGAAAGAAGAGCCACGAGTTATGAATCTGAATATCAATAGTAGGGAAACGCTATCGACTTGAGTGTAACCACCGTTACAATAAGCACAATGAATTTTAGCTTGGCTTGCAAAACTGTGCGGGTGGTTATCTGGGAGTTCCCGTATGGCTTTTATGGCTTTCTTGTAGCTCCTCACTTGCTTTTCCGACCCTTTATGTGCCAGCCATCGTACCCTAGTCTTTTCTTTTCTTGGAAATACAAACGGTTGAATCGTCTTCCCAAGGCTAGGAGGGCAGCATTTCCCTGTCCTTACAGCACCCTCCGAGTTAAAACCTTTTTTTGCTTCCTGGCATATGGACGTGATGTCAGGAGCCATTATAGGGCTAGCCAATGCTGATGGCAACGAAGCAATATTAGCAGCCGTATAGATTCCACCAAGCCCCACGAGTAGGTTCCTTCGGTCTACATTATTATTGGGTAGTGTAAGCTTTTGTGTTTCGGGTAGTATGAGTTGGTTTTCATTTTCTTCCGGTGAAGCAGCGTTGCATGAGACTCTGAATCCATGCGTTTGCTTGGTTAGAGTCTTGAAGGATGGTTGGGTGAACGTAGATGTTGGTTTGCATGAAGAAGAGGTGGTGAAAGTGGTGGAAAGTAGGAGGAGAGAAGATGGCATTATTATGGTACAGAAAGAGGAGACTGTATTTGCATGTATCAGTTCATGTATAATGAGCTCCAATTTATAAGGATTTCATACGTTTTTTTTTTTTTTTTTTTTTTTGAAAGGTGACTTTTTCCATATATGGTTTAGAGTCGCACCTGCCAAATAGCAGGCCCTCATCCACCACATACCCAGACTATGTTGTCTGAACCGGGCCCACGCTGGCGCAATGGGGATTTAAACGGCTTTCGCCCGGAAACTGTACCGCCTCCACACGAGATTACTCGCTGGAGAAACGGCCGGATGAAAACCGGGGCCGGCTTGGATTCGAACCTGCGCAGCTAATGGCTTACATGTTCTCCTCTTCATTGCCTGATATCTCCGGAACATATGGTCCACAAGTGGACCACAAGTGAGGACTTCCCGGATGGTCACCCATCCGGTACTACTCCCACTTGTGGCTCGCTTAACAAGTTAAGCCCCACCCACTAGACCACAAGTAAGACGACAATTTTCAGACCAGCACCACTTGCCACAATTATTTTTTAATTTCAGGTGATAAGGTACCACTTTTCTATTTGTCGCATTTTATCTCTCGAGTCTTCACAGCATTATTAAATGTTTGTCCTTTTATACTTTTAGCAACATTTTCTTTTTTGTGTAAATTCAATAAGATTCTTGCTACATGGAATACAGTAAGTAGATAAGACATGTAAGCATATCTATATATGATATCCATAGAATTGTTATCGTTGTCAATCGACTTTGAATTTATTATGGATTTTCTTTAACTTTCTATTTTGGTGTGTTTTATTTGTTTTGAATTCCCCTTAACATGTGGGGATTGAGAATCTATTTTTCGTTTAACTTTTAAGACTAAGATGTATATATGATGATATTCACATGAGATATTCTTTGTTTAGGAGGTGATCTTTTAAGTCATATTAGTGTAAGTATGTAGATGTGAAGTATACATCTCATTAGCTAGCAAGTCTTACCATTGACACTGAGACAAGTTATGGTTCTTTCGGCCATTCATTACATGTGTAACTCAGCTTTAAAATCGCAAAATGAGTAAATTCAGCAGTTATCTTTTTAAACCACCACCAAGGTGACCTAGTGGTGAGGCTCCCCCGCCTCACTAGGTACACATTTTGGGGGTGGCCAGGGAAAGGGTCGGAAACGGTCACTACTCACTAGGTTAGGCCGTGTACATAT
The DNA here is from genome assembly GCA_030686995.1 of Artemisia argyi. NCBI lineage: Eukaryota > Viridiplantae > Streptophyta > Magnoliopsida > Asterales > Asteraceae > Artemisia > Artemisia argyi. Next base: position 87,250,832 of record CM060694.1, on the reverse strand, counting down.
AAGTCAAAGACTTGCCCTTATAGTCATTTCTTGACCTCTCCTTTCTTGTTGTGTCGGTATGTCGTGATGTACCAGACTTCAAATTTTTTATCTATGTTTTTAATATCTATCGGGTCCAATTAATGGACGTGTAACACTACATGCTTGAGTTCAGTTTCACTCACAATCTCTAATCCACTTGGTTTCTGGTTTGATATGTGTGAATTGTAATGATGACATTTGTTCCAATTAGTTGCAAGTGTTTGTTATTTGAAAAGCCTTGTTTCATGCATATAATTGTTAAACACACTTATGTCAAATGTATGTTTTTTTCAGTTATAGAAACCAAAAACAACATCAAATTATCAAAATTTACTTCATAAACCAGAAATATGATCAAGAAGTTCTTTTAATGCAGGTTGTAAGAAGGTGTTTCAAATGTTCAGTTGATACATATGCACAATTATCTTTTAACTTGAATATCTACAGATATAACAAATGCCGAAAGAAGTGTAAACTTGTTTTGGAGTGTTAGTTGTACTAATTGTAAAACAAAGTATATACTTTAACTTTACGAAGATTTCTAAAACTAATATGAATGATAAAGTAGTGCACTTCTTAGAGAAAGGATAACCTCGTAAGATGAAATCAGCTATTTTAGTGGTAAAGTATCTTAGTGGTAAAGTTTCATTTTTTTCAAAAAAAAACCTGGTTCAAATAGAGCTCAAAACATAATGTAAGATGATATCAGCTATTTTAAGGCGAAAAGAAGTATCTCAACAAAACATATAAACCCCAGATGATTGTTTAGAGTTGATGCGGAAGTATATTTTAAACAAACATAGCCACTGAGATCCTAGGATGAGTGTTCATTGTTTTATATATAAGTGGCAAAATGTGTGGGTCGGGTCGAGTCACAAGTCTAGATGTGTTTGGGTCCAAACGGGTTCGGGTCAAATGGGTCTTGAGTCGGGTTAACCCATCGTGTTGATAACCCCTGCCCCTTAATAGTTCCGCCAGTGAATGTAACTAACACTTTTGGGTTAAGGACTACCATGCATTTCAAAATGGCCAACAGCGAGACCCTTAATTAACACTCCACATATCCTCAAAATGTGACAGAGGGTTACATCAAGGGTACCAGTGCTCGATGGAACTCATTTGTGACAAGAGGATGAGTGTTGATAACAAGAATGTAGAAGTATTATGCACAAAGAAAATGGTCCTATGCCAAGTGTTACATCACAACTACCACATGTGCATAATCGATTTGTAAGATAACTCGAAGAAGCTACTTAAGACAACTCTTTTTGAAAATTGTTAGAAGATTTTTGGCAATTTTCTTGTGAAGTCTGTTAACGTTTTTTTTTTTTTTTTTTTTTTTTTTTAATTTGTGACCCATTTTGCAAGATTTAATCAGAAGATTCAATTTGTATTCTTTTTCTTTAAGATTCAATTGGAGAGACTTGAATCACATGAAACCTAGTATTTTTGGTCAATAACTTTGTCAAGAATCATCATTTTGTTAATTATTAAGTGTAGTACACTTCCCTTCACCCTATGTAATATAAGAAGTTTGATAATTTACAGGAAATTATGATTGTTAAATATCTAATGTAGCCTATATTAAAAATAATATATTAGTATAAGATTTACGAGTAACATTCAGTTAAGGTAGATGTGGTTAGATAAAAGATTATTACATTCATTCAAGAAACTATAATTGTATCATAAGCTCTGGTTACTACTTACTACACATTAAGGACTTGAATGAAGATGTTTAATATTACATCTCACCAAACTGCTATTTGCCAAAAATTAAGAGTTGGTGCCTGCAAAGACAGGTTTAACTTTTGGGGCACTCAAATATGACCTCAATATTTAAATATGAAAATTATAACACTTGTAACTTTCATTACAAAAATCAGATTAAACTCCATACCCAAGAATGTCTTAAATCTCTAGAATTATGACATCTGCAATAGCTCAGCTATTTTGTCCTCAAAAATCAAACCTCATATCCGTATAAATATGACCATTCTCATTCTCAAATTTCAGAAACCACACAAGAACACAAATCTGTAAGAATGGTCTATTTTTCTAAATTTCCAATGCTTCTACTATTGCTAGCAATATTACTTTGTCCCTTTTGTTCTTCAACTCCAATCCATGATAGTTTCAATCAATGTCTTTCTGTTGATCAAGACATCTTTTTCACCCCAGATGACAGTTCTTACACACCCCTTTTGAATTCAACCGCCTTGAATCTTCGTTGCATCGCCCCCTACATGGCAAAACCACAGATTATATTCACTCCATTACACGAAAAACACATCCAGTCTGCCGTGATTTGTGCCAAAAAGCTTGGGATTCAGATTCGTGTTAGAAGTGGAGGGCACGATTATGAAGGGCTATCTTACACGTCCGTTATGGACCCTCCTTATGTTATTATCGACTTATCTAAATTGCGTGGTGTTGATGTTAATGTTAGGGATGGCTCAGTTTGGGTTGAGGCAGGTGCAACCGTTGGTGAGCTTTACTACCGTGTTGCTGAGAAAAGCAAGACTCATGCGGTGCCGGCTGGGCTATGCACAAGCCTAGGTATTGGTGGACACATCACAGGTGGTGCATATGGTTCCATGATGAGGAAATTTGGGCTTGCAGCTGATAATGCACTTGACGCAAAGATCATTGATGCAAATGGTCAGATACTTGATAGAGAAGCAATGGGAGAAGATGTATTTTGGGCTATCCGTGGAGGTGGTGGAGGCAGTTTTGGAGTTTTAGTTTCTTGGAAACTAAAACTGGTCACCGTCCCTGAAACGGTCACGGTTTTCAATGTCCAAAAGACATTAGAACAAGGTGCCACCAAAATTCTTTACAAATGGCAACACGTTGCTCCCAAAATTGATGAAGATCTTTTCATTAGGGTCTTCATTCAAACCTCAAATATACCAAACACAACTAAAAGAACCATAAGCACAACTTACAATGCACTCTATCTTGGAAAAGCTGACAAACTTCAAGAAATCATGAAGCAAGATTTCCCTGAATTGGGCCTAACAACCAAAGATTGCATTGAAATGAGTTGGCTAGAATCTGTTTTATTTATTGCGGGCTACCCAAGAAGCGTTCCAACCAGCGTCCTACTCGCAGGAAAACCAGCTTTCGTGAATTACTTCAAAGCAAAATCAGATTTTGTCAAAGAGCCGATCCCTGAAAAGGGAATAGAAGGAATATGGGAAAGATTCTTGGAAGAAGATAGCCCATTGACGATATGGAACCCATATGGAGGAATGATGAGCAGGATTTCAGAATCATCAATCCCATTTCCTCATAGAAATGGAACACTTTTCAAGATTCAATATTTAACAAACTGGATGGATCCTGATAAAGAAGTGATGAACAAGCATGTTGATTGGCTCAGGAAGCTTTACAACTATATGACTCAATATGTATCAATGTTTCCGAGACAAGCTTATGTGAATTATAGAGATCTCGACCTTGGAATGAATGACAAAAATGGCGATGACACAAGTTTTGTCAAGGCAAGTTCATGGGGAACAAAGTACTTCAAAGACAACTTCAACAGGTTGGTGAAGATCAAGACTGAGTTTGATCCTGATAACTTCTTCAAACATGAACAAAGTATACCAATTTTACCCTTGAAAAGTGAACTATAATATTTAAGCATGTGAAGAAGGGAAATGGTAAAAAGGTCGTTCATCATTAACGGTCATATTATTTTGTTTTAATTTTCTTTTGTGGTTATGCCATATGTGATAAAGAAGCATGTGAAATATGATACAGTAGAACAAGTAGTGATGGAGTATGATGTAACTGAAGTTTGTATTATATCAAATGGAATATATGACTTGATATAATGTGTAGTATATATATATTGTTCTCAAGCTGTAGATTATGCCAAAATAAAGACATATATGATCACTGCATATTTGTACTGAGGGTCTTGCATTCTCATAAGCAGATTACTAATCAGAATCCAGAAAGGGAGCTTGAATAAGTCGAAATACTGAAAGTAAAACGTGAATCAGGAGTGGCCGGGGAGATGACAACATGAGTGCTTCGAGTGAAGTAAAAAGTGGTGATCGGTTTAGTAAGGCTTATAACAGTTTAGCATGCAAACAGTTTTTGGTTTTCCATTTTAAGTTTACATAATCGATATGTTAAATGTGATTAGAAAAAATTATGATTGCTAATCTATTTCTTTTATTTGATTGATTATTAGGCCCATCTGGTTGAGCTATTTGATTCATCATCGGTATAGAGGTTATAAGTTTATGTCATAATTAAATCAACCTTATTAACTATAGCTAGTTAACTGCCACTCTTTGTGATCCTCGGTGTTGAAGATCAAGGTTGTTTTGATCTCAGAGCCGTCCTCAAGGGTGGGTGAGGCGGGCGACCGCCCAAGACCCAAAAAGTTTATCTCTTTAAGTCTATACGTGTATACATATTTTTCTTGAAGAAAAAAACAAAATAAGTAAGAAAGTATCTTAAATGGATATGCTGAACTTCTATTATACGAATTATCTTACAAAGCGGTATCACTTTCTATAAGACATCAGTTTTAGAAAGCCTTATTACAGATTTTCGCTCAGGGCTCCAATAACTCGGGACGGGCCTGTTTGATCCCATGACTAGAAAAGACAAAAGTATGCATCAACGAAAGATGGACAAAATTTTTAACTCAAAGCCAATTTATGGTTTCCTATTTAAGTTGCATCCTTCAAGCTTTGCTTCTCATTTTAACTATTTGTCAATCTTATTCGATCATTTCGAGTATGACTGGATAAGATCCCTGTTAAGATTTCTACCGGCCGGATAAACAAATTCGGAAACTTCATTATACATTAGATAACTTCTGGTAGATACAAGTCATACAACACTTAAATCAATTAAGGGAGAGCATATTGAGTAACTTGGAAACAAAGTCAAATAAGAAATCATATATGTTATATTGATTGATATGCCAACTTGTGCCAAAAAGGATAAATGAACATTAAGGGGTGTATAAGATAACCTTCCAAAAGTAAAAGGCCAGTTTCACAACTTTTCTACAAGTATGGGAGTTTAACTGAACATATCCAAATATAGAAAGTGTGGTTACAGAAAGACCACAACAAACACCATAACGGATTTTCAGAAAACATTTTTTTTTTTAATAATGGCATTTGCCGTGAATTTATCTCCGGTGTCACTCCGATCACCAGAATTCACTGCCAGTAGAAATAAGTCTCCAAAATCTTTTATATCTTTTACTAAAAAGAGACCGGTTTTATCGTTTGCAGTGACACAAGAACCACCTACAGCCACACCCGAAATCGAGCTCGAGTTCATTGGAGTAAGTCAATTTCGCACATACCATTTATTATTATCTTATATGCTATTTTAAATCTTTTAAATTGTTAGTATTAGAATTACTATTTTACTTGCTACGTATACACGGATTATGACTTGCTACCTATCATTTTTTTTATTTTTTATTTTTTTTGCTTTCACAACCGTTTAAGAAAAAATACGACCATTACACCTAAGGGCTTCTCTAATGGTACCCTAAGTTGTGTGAAAACCTCCCCAGCCAAATGTCTGTAGGTTCATGTCATGCACTCCTGCTTAAAACATGTGAGATAGATTTGTAGTGTAAAGATTGTGAGATAGTTAAAATTGTGGGAGAAGTCTAAAGATATGCAACATACTTTCTCAAAAGTAACGAAATACGCACCAATCAAATGTCATGTTAATGTTTGAAAACAATTTGATCGGCTAAAATAGAAAGTTGACACTTATTTTGGGATAAAAAAATGACATTTAAATTTGGGACGGATATATAAGCTCTAGCTTACAAATAATGACGGATATATAAGCTCTAGCTTACAAATAATTAACGGTAAGTGGTACCATTGTACAAGTATTTTTACTATTTTTAGTAAGTGTTAACTAACTATGTACTTTCATATATTTTCGCGATACAAGAAAATGTAAGTACAATGTGAGTTACTAAACTATTATCATGTTAAATCAATTAAGCGACCAATAGTGATGAATGTCGCTAATATCAACACGATAAACAAAGTTTCGTGACCCAGATTGCATGTGAATTAGTAGTAGAGTACTCGTATTGTGAAAAAATCATAAGTAGAAGACTATCAACAACCAATTATTATTTTTGTATTGCGTAATTATTGATCGTTAATTGGTATTACAGTTAAAAAAATCTTTGTGTTCACCTTTCCTTTGTATTCGTTCAACTTGCTTTTTAGTACAAGTTAATATGTAATTGATAGATGAATGCCCTTTGTTATATGGCGGTGTCGAATGAAGCCAAAGCCCGAGGGAGATGGGAAGTATCCGGTGGACAGAGTGGCGGCAGTGAGCGGAGAGAAGCTTCTAAGGACTATCATGTCGGATAACAAACTCGAGCTTTATGGGACGTATGTATGTTTCTTTACACCTCTACTATTCTAATCCTCACACATACAGAACACGTTACCATGGTAATTGTCTAATTGAGTAAATTTAACATGTACGAGTCATAGTTGGTTTTAAGTCTTAATTTGTATGTGTTTAAGTCAGATATGTAGAAGTAGTTTTGATAAATTAAACACTCCAAACTGCCTATGTGCTTAAAACTAAGCACAGAAGCACAATAATTAAGCAATCCGAAAGACACTGGTATGATGGACTAATTTAATTGTTTTGGAATGTTCTATAGGTGGAGGAAATCCCTCATTACATAAAAGATAAAAATAATAGTAATATGCTAAATCTAGAAATATAGGGAAAACTTGAAGTCGGGGCCCCAAATGAGGGAATTGGCCCGGGGTGGGCCATATGACTTGATGCTTCTCATGAGCCCTGTGAGTCTGACTCCAACCATGTCAATCATGTCGGTGACTCCAGCCATATCATATGCATGTAAAATAAATAAATAAATAAAGTTGTGATCATTTGAAGTTCGACCTCTTTATCACATGTTCCTATTCCACCATGTACAAGTTGGTCTATTGGTCATGTGTTCCTCATTAGCTGTAAAACGGAAGAGGTTTTTTCGTTTTACTCTGGAAGTGCAAGTCTTTGACTCATGTACGCGGCCTAACCTGGGTATCGTCATGACCTTCTCCAACCCTTTCGGTTGCCACCCTAAAGATGTGTACCTAGTGAGGTTTGAAATTGAGACATCTTGTTAGGGCATGAGGGTGCGTGACCACTAGGCCACCTCGGTGGTGGTTAATCTTAAAAATCTACTCATCTTCCGTTTGGAAATTACTTGTTCTGTACTATATTATAGTAGAGTGATTAATAATCTTTTTTCTTCACAAACATAAGTAATAGAAGTACCAAAGACTGATCACAAAATTAACTTATCTATTCTTTATAACACAAACCTGCATTCTTGAATTTTCATTTCTATTAGTATATCATATTAACAATTAAGCAAGCATAAAAACACTCATCAGGAGTCTTGGAACTCTCGTTTGCGCTTCTTGCCTGCTCCTGCTGCTTCTAAACCGCTTCCACCTTGTGCGGATCGATACGTCGATTTGAAACATGAATAATGTGACTGTTGTCGTTATTATTCACTTCAGCAACCAACACCTCAAGTAATTGAGTCTGATTCCCGAACTTGTTACCAAAGTTGATAGCATTAACAGCCACACCGTTATGTTTTATCTCTGTTCCAAATGTCTTCAAATGATCCTCCAAATCACATATAGGACATCCAGCAAACACAACAATCCTTTTATGCACCTTTTTGTTTTCAATTTCAGGATGGAGCGCATCTACTAAGTTTGTAGTGCGCTTAGCATCGCTGAGGCCTTGTCGAAATATGGCGCAAAGGTTAATCATGATCTTTAGATAATCTCTAGTAGGTTTAACCAACATACGACATCTACCGGCACCACCCATTGTCACTATGCCCACATAACTCTTCGGATTCAATTTTGTTTTTTCTTTAAAATAGTGAGATATAGCCGCATTTTGAGAAGTTAACTTACAATATCCCACTATCTTCTGCCTCAATATAGAAGTGTCCATACAGATCATTGTAACCTCGTCCTCCATGATTGATCGATCGAATTTTAGGGTTTGCCCTTCTTCCCCTTGCGTTCGAAATGTTGCAACCAAAAGGGCTTTTCCCTTTTTCCTTGTCAGTCGAATACCACAGGAAACTGTTACAGGAAGCAAAGAATCGGCAGCTTTAGGGTTTAGGGTTAGAGAGATTTTAGGAGAGGATTTGTTGGCTTTGATACCATAACCGAATGTATAAATACAGTACGACTATCTTTGGCGCAGAGCTTTTTGGAACTTTTCGGGGTGATGAGCAGTGAGCAATGAGCTTTTTGATATTTAATGTTCGTTTGGCAAAAGAGCAGCGAGCTTTGCTATTTTTTAGGAAAGCTCGTTTTTCCAATGCTTCTTTAAGAAGCGGTGAGCAGTGAGCTGTGGCTACAGCTCACAGCTACTGCTCATAGCTCAGAGCTCACTGCTACTACTCACAGCTATTTTTGCCAAACATAGCCTACAATCCTACATATAGCTTGTGGAATACTCGGCTAACATTGGGCCGAGCCCACTAAAGACATTATAGACTAATAACCCAAGACAAGATATGAATATGATATACTAATAATTTCATGCATCTTGTTTTCATTGTAAACACATACAAGAGTAGTTTTAACTGACAAAAGTTTACATTTTTCGAAAGGGGAAAGTGATGAATTGTGGAGGTGGTGGAAGTTGCGGCACTTGCATTGTGGAGGTATCTTATACTACCAATTTATATTTCTCAGTTTCCATGGGCATTTATGTAGTATTTTTTATTATTAGTCCGATTGCAAGTGAAGAGAAGTATAATAATTTTTCTATCGTTGCGCATGCAGGTGGTAGAAGGACAGGAGCTTCTAAATGAGAGAACAAATGCTGAACTCAAATACTTAAAGAAGGTTTTCTTTCTTCAACATGATTCTTTCTCTGGTATTTTGTATCCATTAATGAACTGCATATCTGAATTGTGTTCATAATTCACACAGAAACCCGAATCATGGAGGTTGGCCTGCCAGACTATAGTCGGAAACAAAGAAAACTCTGGCAAGGTATGTAATATGAACATCTAGTCACTGTAACGGGTCAAAAAAGGTTCAGGTTGAAACGGGTCGAAATTGACGGGTCAGGATGAGTTGGCCCATGAACACCTATGTTATCCATTTTGTAGTCTTTTAGATATTTAATTCATTATTTTGATTACAAGAACAGTTATTACAATGAAAACCTAAACCTTCAGGAGGCTTTCTAATGTTTGACCTATTTGCCTTTTAGCTAAAATAATTTTGTTCGACCCATTAAAAATATAACACACCGGAATTGACCAATCTATGAGTACATGTGTCGAAATGTCTAAACGGAGGGTTCAATAAAATGCTCAACTTTAAACGAGAGTTTGGCTGATCTTTGCAGGTAGTAATTCAGAGGTTGCCTCAATGGAAGAAGTGATGTCAAGAATCTGTATGCAAGTCCTCGTGTGGAAGATGCAAATCTTGTTGTTTAGGGCTCTTCCCTTAGAAGTAGCAATTTTATCATGCTATGATTTAGAAGATTCAACATGTGTAACACAGTTATATGAACTTCATTTTTTTCTATAATTTATACATATGTTCTTTCTTGTATCGCCGTTAATTTCATGCAATCAACTTCCTTTAAATGCAAATATATGTCAACTAACCCAATATCGTAAGGGTTGGAGTTTAGGTCTGGATTCAGGAATCAATATTATCCATCTATGGCCAGATATCCATAAGAAACACAGGTTGATGTTCCATAATACGTAGTATATTGATTGGTTAGAAGGAGTATTATCGCCACTAACATGATCATCGAAGACGGCTACCCTAGGTCCAGCGTCTGCACACTCCTCTACATGTATGTTTTTATTGTTACAACTTATAAAGACTTAACAAATATCAAAGCAAAACTCAACGTTACAAACTTTGCACAGATTTGACTACGTAACGCCTCAACATCCAACGCACGGTAGGGACGTAACTGAACCGAACGTTCAGTGAACATTTTGTGAACCGTGCAGTAAAATGTTCGCTTGTGTGCGTTTATTTATTAAGTGATAGTGTTATATAAACGATCATGAATAAAATTCTCGTTCGGTTATCTATGTTCGTGAACGCCCGATTACACGTTAGTTAATGTTTGTTTATTTGTATATGGTCGTATATCGTATATATATTTATTATATGATTTTGAAATCGGTATACTTAAACAAAAATAAGCACACATAAAACACAATATTTTGTATATTATTTTTGTTTATCTTCGTTACATTCATTTATGTTCGTTTAATCTCTTAATGAATGAACATACACGAACATGAACAACATCATTTCTTAATGAACGGACATGAATAAGAAATTTGTCCATTTAAGCGCTCGTTTCTGTTTATTTTTCCGGTTAAAATTAAATAAATGAACATGACAAGGCTTTGTCCGGTTCATTTATAGACCTAACACACGGTGCTTGTATGGAAACCTCCACAATATGTTGTAAACCAATACGTCAACACAACTCAAGACTTGCGCGGGTGTGGCCACCGGCTAGTTTTGTGGGTGTGTTTATTTGAATAAATCTAAAAGATGAAGATTGACATGATTGGTAAGTAAGATATCAAGTAAAAGAGAAGTGTAAAAAGACTTAGAATCACAGTATTCTTCTCCTAAGCGCAAGTGTAGCTCCCCATGGTGTTCATTTAAGTTCTCATACATCCCGCAATCAGAGAAGAGATAAGGGTAATGTTACAATGAATGAGGATAGGTATTGAAAGGGGACCGAAATGGAAACCGAGTGTTTCGTGGTTCAAAAACACAGAATCTCATCTCAATCATCATTTATCAGGACTCTTTGGCGTATCTCCAAAATAGGATGCTGGTGAAAAAAAAGTTGTGAATGAGTTTTGTTAATTTTGAGTTTTTGTTTGCTTATTTTAATGCACAAAACACGAAATTTTTAATGCATAAAAAAATTAATGCACAAAATTTTCAACTTGTTATATTTTGGTGCACAACAAAATTTTGATGCTAAAAAGAAGTTAGATGCAAAAACGGATTTTTGATGCACAGACCGATTTACAAAATTTGAATGGGCAAACGCCTTTTTCACAATTTCTTTGCAACAAAACTATACATTTTTAGAATAACATTCTTCACAACTTTCTTATCTGCCAATCTCCCCTATATCGTAGAATGTTTTAGGAATCTTATAAGAACTTTTCATGCTTTTAATTTTTTTTTTACTCTTCTCACGAATGTTTGTCTTTTATTTAATTGTAATGTTTACGTATGGTACGTAAAACAAGGATTAGGGTAACTTTATAGTGTGAGATTAGGCTAATCATATGTTCTATTTTTCTTGAGTGGTAAAAACCCTAAGAGAAGAGTGTTTATCTAAAGTTTGGGTAATGCTCACATACAACAAGTGTTTTGTGTGTGTGTTATGGAGAAGATGAACTTGGTCTCTTCTCATGAAATGCATGTTCATTTATAGGAATGCATTTAGGGTTATGACATTTGTTGGATGAGATCCAACGATTTAGAGAGACCCACGTCAAAGTCGTCCCACGAAGGAGACAAGAATGACACGTGGCTATTTGTGCTTGATTTTCGGTACAAAATGAATCCTCTTACGTGAACTATAGACGATATGCTCACCGCATTTCCTTATGCAACAATAAGGTGACAACGTGTGGCATTGGTACCATTATGTTCAATCAAGACAGTTGTCATTCCAGTTTTTGCATGGAGATGGGTTCTGTAGGCAGCGTCTTATTGGGTTTCCGTTAACTAGGCCTAGAATCAGTCGTATGGGCTTTTCTCTATTGGGCTAAAACTCCAATACGCGATCAAGTCCCCCCAATTCATTATTATATTATATTTATTGATGTGCAAGCCAAGCTTTAAAACCCCCTAGGCAATGTACTAGACCGTTGTAGTGTAGTAAAGGTAAGACCGGGTGATTGACCGTTTTTTAGAGGAATAATGAGTTATGCTCGTAAAGTATCACAAATTGATCTAAGAGGCGGGAGATGATTCTTTTATATTTTATTCTAGAAATCAAGTAAATATCAGGGTTTTGGATATTTTGATTTTAAAACTAATATTAACCTGAAAATACAAGTAAATTAAGTAATAAGGAAAAGTAAATTGGTGTGAACAGATAATTTGAAAAATGTATTTATCTAGAATTCACTACTCTTGACTAGCAATCTAACTATATCTATTGACAAGGTTGCAAAAATCGCGAATCGGTAGTCGAGCGGTCGACCACCTTGTAGCTTGTAATCCGTCTAGGCGGGATTAATCGGTGATTAATCGGATTGGCATTACTGACAAATTTTAGTAATTCCGGCAAGTTTTGTTTATTTCCGGTGAGTTTTAGGTATTTTCGGCAAGGTATTTTCTAAGAAACAACTTGTAATAGAATTAAACAGTTACTATAAGAGATCAAAATAAGTTTATAGTGAGTTTTGGTTACTTCCGATAAGATTTATAGGTTTCCGGTAAGTCTGGCCACCAAGACCATGGTTGACCTATTTGTTTGACCCACTTACATAAATCGGCAAAATCGGTGGCCTTGTAGCACCTAATTGACGATTAATCAGTCTTGTAGATCTTTTTTTGCAACACTAACTATTGAATTGTCAGCCTTAACTAAAGTAATGGTAAATATTTATTCTTCCCAATCGTATTTATCACACCCAAATTAATATTGTTCTTGATTTTTGTCCAACTTTGTGTTTCGAAATTTATCTAAGTGTTTGGTTGATGGGTGTTACAATGTAGGTGTAGAATGACACCATAAAAGAGTTGTTTGGTATAAAAAATGTGGGCTCTTACTTTAGCTTGAATACCAAATATTTTCAGTAGACCATTCCACTCGATCAAGCCTGCTTTCACAAATAAAAGTCTGTTATGTTTTGTCTTTATCAAATAAAGTGGGCCTTGTTTTTATGTACACCACTCATTATAACAAAAACAATTAATTTTTTTTTTAAATAATTTCAAAATATAATATTATACCATTTATATATTGTCTCTCTTCTACTTTTTTCTTAAAACTTACACCAAATCCAAATCTTAATTCAAATCCAAATCCATATCCAAATCCCTTAACAAACCAAACGGACCCTAAGATATTACAACTTCAAAAAACATTATAACTAAAAGGTTACTATAACTTAATAGTGTATATTAATAAATTAGTTAGTATGATAATTATTTTATACCAAATAAAAACTGAATTTACTTAAATACGACTAAAACACAAACCAATTAAGCTAAATGAAGATTAAAAGAGGGAAAATATTTGGTCTTAAGAAAAACTGAAATAAGAAGAATAAAAAATATTTTTAGCTACACATTTTAAATAAGAGAAAATTTTATTGAGAGATGTATCTATTTTGTAAGAGAAAAGTTATATAGATCCTATATTATCTAAAAATCTAATAAACCAATCCTGGCCATTCAATTTTTTGATTAAAAATATCTCGCAAACCGTTAAACAAAACGAAGAATACCATCGCAAAAAGAATTAAATCATTTTCTATAGAGGGGCGCTTCTATATACTTTGGATGAACCTTTTTTGCAATTTCTTTTTACAGTTACGTCTGAAAAAATCACATGTGATTTGTATCACAAATCACATGTGATTTATGAAATCACATGTGATTTTTTTAGACGTAACTGAAAGAAAAAATGGTCGAAAGTATATCGCAATGCCCGTCTACTGAAAGATAAGAAAATACTCGTCACGATGGTGTATAAATCACATGTGATTTTTTTAGACGTAACTGAAAGAAAAAAATCGTCGAAAGTATATCGCAATGCCCGTCTACTGAAAGATAAGAAAATACTCGTCACGATGGTGTATTTTTTTTTTTTTTTTTTTTTTTTTTTTTTCATTTAACGATTTACCGTTTGCAAGATATTTTATTTTTAACAAAGAGGCAAAATTTTTTATTTTTTTATTATTTTTTTTTATGAAAGAATAAGTAGCTAAGATTGGTTCATTAGATCTTTAGATAATTTTAGTTCTACATTTATTTTAACTCATTTTTGTAAACGCATATAAAATGTGTGCTTGTGGTTTCTTCTCGTCTATCATTTAATCTTTTTTCTCATTTGATGATAACTCAATTAAAAGAGAAAAAAATGATCATAACTCGATTAAAAGAGAAAAAGAAAAGTAAGTGAAATTGAGGAAATACATTCTGACTCTCAAAATACTATTCATTTCAAACTCCTATGTATAGATTTATATTTATACTATATATAAAAGGTGTATTATTTTTTTTTCTTCTAATTCTTAGAAAATAAATAAATAAATAAATAAAAATACCTTAAATATGGTAAGAAAACTTAAAATATTGTTTAAACTCCAAATCTTTAAATTTTTATTATTTTCCGTTTATAACTTATAAACATTTTTCTGACAATAACTACAAATTGAATTCATAAGTGTTGTATTAAGAGACACTAAAACTTCAAGTTCGCATGTATAATTATTCGCTTTTATACCCCGTTGCTTTGCACTACCGTCTAGTTTTTATATACTAGTAATGTCTAAAATATCAATAAAACCATAATTACATCGTATTATTAAATTTAACACTTTGAATTTGTCTAACTTTTACCTTGCCTTTAAACTTATGTAAATACAATTTTACTTATAATATTAATATATTTCTGACGCAACGCGTAAGCAACAAATAACTTGTTCGTATCATTTGCTAACCTGTAAGCCGACTTCAAAAAGTTATAATAATAAATTTAATAAATACTTATACAAAAAAATGAAGTACAATGTTTTGCATACGAGCATTTTTTTTTTTTTTATATAATATATTTTTACAGCGAAAATGAAGTATAACAAAATAAATAATTCGACGTAAAGTGAAAGAAAACATTGTAGAAACCTAGAACTATCTATTGACCAATTTGGCTAATTTAAACAGGCTTTATACAAAGAAAGGTGTTGTCTAAAAAAACGAAAAAAGGAGTATAATTCGTAGGACTCAATTAGTCAACCAACAATAATATTCAATGTTTTTTACTTTATTAATTTGAATTCAGAGAAAAATAAATGGCACCTTTATGGTGACGTGTCGCGTAAACATTGGTTGACCGACAATGTGGTCCTGTTTGGACTTATAAGCTTTACCGAACAATGTCCAGATTTCAGTTTTTCAGACTACGATTTCTAAAAAAAATTGCACACAGTCCCTCAAATATAAGTCAATTAAATCGTTAGTACCTAAATTTTAAATTTTTTACGTTCCAAAAAATCCTGACTAATTTGCATGCGAAATTCAAAAAAAGGAAAAATTTTAAATAAAAGTAAAAATGTCAACAACAAAAACTGAAATGGATAGCTTTGCAGGATAATTTAGTCTACGTGTATGACATTGAGGAAAATACGCCTATCCGGATTGGAGAATGTTAACTAGCTATATGCATGACATTGCTTGAAGTGTTTTTAACAAAACGTAGATAAAGAAATTAAAAATTGAGCGATTAAAGCCGAAACTGAAAATATAACTCGTGTCTCTGATGGAAATCGTGACATGACTAACAACGAGCGAGGAACAACAATTTGGTAGAAGATTTACAATTGATTCAATAACCTAAGTTCAACATCATCACTCGATATATATCCTCGTCTTCAGTGGTATTAGCCAACAATATGTGACTTGAGATATTAATGGTTAATAACCATATAAACCTTTTTTTTTTTTTGCAGCGTATATAAGAGTATCCGACAACATATATATGATATGCAATGTTTCATACAATTAGATAAATAACTCCTAATGGATGTCGTTGGTGCAATTCATCTTTGACGAATAGAATTATTAGAATAGATGTAGGTTGTTTTTTTTTTTTTTTTTTTTTAATTAATTAATTAATTAATTTTTGGTTAGCCACTTTAGAAATTATTTGGTAGCTACTTGAGATAATTTTTCAAAAAGTACATTAAGTTTAGCGAACTATAATTTTAGTCCAAACCTCAAATGACTTGGTCTATCATTTCGAGTTTTTAGCCCCCAAAAAACTTAAGTGTAATTAAGAATAATAACCGATTAGCTCAACTTTTTTTATAACAAAATTAGCTCGATTATTTGATATTTTCATGTTTTAATTTTTGTTATTTTAATGTGTTTTGTTAAATTGAACCTGATCTACCCCGAAAATTGATATGTTGGTTAGTTTACTCATTGATTTTTGACTTAATCATAATAACTAAAGAGTTACCTTGGTTTTACTTCTTAATAAACATACTAAATTAAATTGCTAATTGAAATTTTCCAAAGATATATTTCAATACATAAAGTTTATTTGATCGGTTTATTCTTGGACTGACTGAAATTCACAAACTGATTCAATTTTTTTTGGTTAATGAACATTTTTCTCCGTTATTCATGTAGCATGCACATGGCAATGTTGAACCCTAGATGTAACCAAGTCAAAGCACTAAACTCGTATAAAAATATACAGTCTAGGGATGTTTCTGTAATTTATACAGTTTAGTTTTTTTATTCACTAAAAAATTTATACTTAAGTTCAAACTTTAAAGGGAAACATAAATGCACATGGGTGCAACAATCTTGGTGGCATTAACAAATTAAAGAAAAAAACATTAAGTACCAAACGAAGTAAAAATAGTACACAACACTTTTATTTTTATAAACATACACACATTCCTCTTGTGTCTCGTCTCCTCTGTTACACATACATGCACCTTGTGTGATCTCTTGCATTTCTTTTAGGTTTCTATTATTCACATATGGATTTTGTACACTTTTTTGTGTGTCCAAATATCCTATACATGTTTTTGTTAAGACAATTGTGTGATACATGATATCTAATATCCTAAGTATATATACAAGAAACATGTCTAATTTGTATAATTAATTATATGTCTAAACTTATGTGTCAACATATACATAAACTTGTATTGTAAATGCCTTTCTAATTAGCATGCCCTATGGTTGACAAATAATGTATATCCTACAAGCTACCACAACTTGTCAAATTTGTGACTAATTTACTATCTATGAAGCACATTCAGAGAACTTGCATTCAAAATATGCGAGCTTTGTAATAGTATCTAAATCGATAATAGAGGATGACAAAGTATTTCAAAATAGCTTTATGGTAAGATCGTATATGATATGGATTTCGTAACACCATTTGGATTAATCGTAGATCAAACAAAATATTTTGAAAATAGTTTGAAATATGTCTAACAGCTTAAGAACGTGATTATGTGATTCAAACTTTGTAATGGTGTTTGGATTGATCATAGAAGGTGATAAAATACCACCAAGTAGCTTCAAAGTGAGTTTGACGTGTAAAGTTCGAAAAGTTGTAACGATGTTAGCATCGAACATGGATAGTAACCAAATATTTCAAAATAATTTTAAGTAAAAGTTGACACGCAAAGAGTTTAACTATTTGTAACCTGATAGTAACGAATATAGATAGTAACCAAATATTTCAAAATAATTTAGATGAAAAATTGACACGCCAAATTTAAAATTTTAAATGTTTTTATTTATTTATTTTATCAAATATATATGCTATTAAATTTTAATGTATAATACTTATGAGGTTTTTAAAAGCATAACAGTTATACGACTTATGTAAACTTTGTTATAAGATTTGCACAATAGCAAATGATGACAAAATAGTTCAAAATAACTTTAGTTATATGACTATAAACGACATGAATTTTGTAACAACATTTGATATACTTGTAGATCAAAACAAGTTTTGAAGAAGGACCTAACACGTCAAAAAATCGAATTATCTGATTTAAAATTTGTAAAAGCATATACATTTTCTTATAAAACAAACATAACAAAACTCAAATCTACAATATCCTCAAAACATATCCATACACGAGTTTTTTTTAATAGTGTTTATGTTGATAATAGAGGATGAAAAATATTTCAAAAATAACTTTATGGTAACACAATACACTGTGGAAATTTAGTACTCTTGAGGGATCCATTCACACCTGATAATGGGTTTGGAGGTATGGAGTATACACCCATTTGGTCACTGAATCCCCTGACTCAATAGTGGTTATATATTGATCAAGGTATTGCTTGATCAATGTACTGCTAGTAGATTCTGCTGCTAGTGTTGTGAATCTGCTGCTAGGATTCTGCTGACAGCTGATTCTGCTGCTAGCTGATTCTGCTGCTAGTTGATTCTGCTGCTGATAGCATTCTGCTGCTGGTGTGATTCTGCTGCTAGCGTTTCCACTGATGGGTTAACATTACCACTGCAAGTGATAATGTTTCCACTGATAACCACTAATCCCTATTATTATGGAAATTATTGTGATATAATTAATGGGCCGTTAATTATACATAATACCATGGGCTAAGGTTTGAGTATTCTCTATTATAAATAGAGATCACATCATTCTGCATGGATACACGAGATACAACTCTAAACACAAAACCCTAAACACTTCTATACGCACCTGGTTCTTGGTTTGTGCCTAAAGCAAGAACATCACTTGGTCTTATCCCATAGAGATATTCGTGTAACCCAGGCATAGGGTCGAATAGTTTCTATTGGAAAGTGATACCACGATTTCAAGTGAATATCCGGTACCTTCATTGATTATCTTAACCCTAATCTGGGAACTGTTTTGCAGCTAAACAACCAACAATCAATAGAAACTATTAGTGATAATCAATGGCTGCTGCTATGAGACAAATGGCTGCTAACTTTTCCAAGTTGGAAAAGTTTGAAGGTGTTGATTTCAGAAGATGGCAAAAGAAGATGCACTTCTTATTGTCAAGTATGAATGTGGTGTATGTTCTCACGACTGAGATTCCAGAAGATTTTGGAGATGATGCTACTATGGATCAGATGAGGGCAAGGAGCAAGTGGGAGAATGATGACTACATATGCAGAGGTTTAATTCTCAATGGTATGTCTAATTCTCTATTTGATATTTATCAGAATGTTGAAACTTCTCAAGAACTATGGGATTCCTTGGAAGCCAAGTATATGGCTGAGGATGCATCAAGTAAGAAGTTCCTTGTAAGTAATTTTAACAATTACAAAATGGTTGATTCTAGACCTGTCATGGAACAATACAATGAACTTCTTAGTATACTTGGTCGATTCACACAACACAAGATGAACATGGATGAGGCTATTTCAGTCTCTTGTATCATCGATAAACTACCTCCTTCTTGGAAAGAGTTTAAGCATATGCTTAAGCATAAGAAGGAGGAGTTAACTCTTGTTGAGTTGGGCAGTCACTTGCGCATTGAGGATTCACTCAAAGCTCAAGACATTGACAAGCCAAAGAGTAGCACTGCTACTGGTCCATCAGTTGTCAATATGGTGGAGCATAACAACTCCACCAAGTACAATGACAACAAGGGCAAGCGTAAGCATCAAGATAACACCAAATCTGATCCTAACAAGAAACCTAAGGTGACTTGTTGGAAGTGTGGGAAACCTGGACACTTTAGGAAAGATTTCAAGGGTGGTAAAGTTGGAAACAAATCCAATGGATCAGGCACAAGTGGAGGGAATGGTAACACCAATTCTCTGAAAGGTCATAATGTGTTTAATAAGTCTTTTAAGATTTATTATGTTACATATATATCTGACATTTACTTTGTGCAGGACGATGATGTTGCGTGGTGGGTTGACTCTGGAGCAACAATTCATGTGTGTAAAGATAGAAGCTGGTTCAAGACCTACAAGTCAATGAATGATGGTTCTATTCTTCACATGGGAAACGAGTCAACTGCCCTGGTGCATGGAAAAGGATGTGTTGAGTTGAAGTTTAGTTCTGGAAAGAGTGTTTCTTTATTTAATGTTTTACATGTTCCTGATATTAGAAAGAATTTGGTTTCTAGTAGTGTTTTGAATAATTGTGGTTATAAACAGGTTATTGAATCTGATAAGTTTGTTTTATCTAAAAATGGTGTGTTTATTGGTTTTGGTTATTTATGTAATCAAATGTTCAGACTTAATATTGTTCATGATAATATTGATTCTGCTTTTATATCTACATCTAAACTTTATGATTCAAACCTATGGCATGCAAGACTTGGCCATGTACACTTTAAAAGAATGCAAGATATGTCTAAGGATGGGTTAATTCCAGCCTTTGATGTGAACACTGAAAAGTGTAAAACTTGTATGTTAAACAAGATAACTAAGAAACCTTTTCAAGGAGTAAAACGGGAAACTAAAGTTTTGGAGTTAATTTACAGTGACCTTTGTGATTTACATGTTACTCCCTCTTTGGGGAATAAGAAATACTTTGTAACTTTTATTGATGATGCTTCAAGGTTTTGTCATGTTTATTTATTACATTATAAAGATGAAGCATTAGATAAATTTAAAGTATTTAAAACTGAAATTGCAACAAAGTTCCCTGATCAAAAGATTAAGGACTGATAGGGGAGGTGAGTACATGGATACTCTGTATTTTCAGTCTGTTGGTATAATCCATGAAACGACTGCCCCTTATACTCCTCAGCAAAATGGTATTTCTGAAAGGAAAAACAGAATGCTGAAGGAGATGGTTAATTCCATGTTGTCCTATTCAGGGCTGAGTCTAGGGTTCTGGGGTAAAGCTATGTTAACAGCTTGCTATTTATTAAATAGGGTTCCCAACAAAAGGAACAAAGTTACCCCTTATGAACTATGGACTAAAAAGAAACCTAACCTTAATTATCTTAGGATATGGGGTTGTAGGGCTGTTGTAAGACTCCCTGATCCAAAGCAGAAAACTTTGGGTGAAAGAGGCATTGAATGCATCTTTGTTGGATATGATGAGCATTCCAAGGCATATAGGTTTTATGTTATAGAACCTAATGAGTCTGTTTCAATTAACTCAATAATTGAATCAAGTGATGCAATCTTTGATGAGAACAGATTCTCATCTATCCCTAGACCAAGTCAAAGGATTCCAAATGGAACCAATGACAATGGTGTTTCAGAGGTTCCTGCTGATGAGGTTCCTGCTGATGAGGTTCCTGCTGAGGTTGTGGAACAACAACCTGAACCTAAGCTCAGAAGGAGCAATAGGGTGAGGACTCCAAAGTCATTTGGGCCTGAGTTTCAATTATACTTAATTGAAGGTACAAGGAGTGAGGTCTCTGACCAATACTCTTATTGCTTCATTGTGGAGGATGATCCCAAAACATTTGAAGAAACAATGAAGTCCCAAGATGTTGCTTTCTAGAAAGAAGCAATTAATGATGAGATGGACTCTATCATGGGCAATAACACTTATGTGTTGACTGATCTACCACCTGGTTGCAAACCTCTAGGTAGCAAATGGATTTTCAAAAAGAAAATGAAGGTAGATGGAACTGTTGAAAAGTTCAAGGCAAGATTAGTTATTCAAGGCTTTAAACAAAAGTCAGGAATAAACTACTTTGATACTTATGCTCCAGTGGCACGTATCAGTACCATAAGATTGCTAATTGCTTTGGCATCAATTCACAATCTGATTATTCATCAGATGGATGTGAAGACAGCTTTCTTGAATGGTGATTTAGATGAGGAGGTTTACATGAACCAACCTCAGGGCTTCATCATGCCTGGCAATGAAAACAAGGTGTGTAAACTGATTAAGTCTCTTTATGGACTAAAACAGGCACCTAAGCAATGGCATCAAAAGTTTGATGAAGTGGTTTTGTCTAGTGGTTATTTACTTAATCAGGCTGACAAATGTGTATATAGCAAATTTGATGAATCTGATAAAGGAGTCATCATTTGTCTATATGTTGATGACATGTTGATCTTTGGCACTGACCAAAATCAAGTTGATCTTACAAAAGAATTTTTGCCATCAAAGTTCTCCATGAAGGATATGGGGGAGGCAGATGTTATCCTTGGCATTAGGATTAAACATGAAAGTAACAAAATTTCTATCTCTCAGTCTCATTACATTGAGAAGGTGTTAAATAAATTTAATTACTTTGATTGTACTCCAGTGAGTACTCCTATGGATACAAGTGAGAAGCTAATGCCTAATACTGGCAAAGCTGTATCTCAACTTGAGTATTCTAGGGTGATTGGCTGCTTGATGTATGCCATGACTTGTACAAGACCTGATATTGCTTTTGCTGTGGGTAAACTGAGCAGGTATACTAGTAATCCTAGTGCTCATCATTGGCAAGCAATTCAGAGGGTCTTTAAGTATTTGAAGAGAACTATGGATTATAGTCTCTCATATACTGGTTATCCTTCAGTATTAGAAGGATACACTGATGCAAGTTGGATCAGTAACACTGAAGACAATTCGTCTACTAGTGGCTGGGTATTCCTACTTGGTGGAGGTGCAATTTCTTGGGCATCCAAGAAACAAACTTGCATTACCAGTTCAACCATGGAATATGAATTTGTGGCTTTAGTTGCTGCTGGCAAAGAAGCTGAATGGTTGAAAAACTTGCTTCTTGAGATTCCATTGTGGTCTAAACCTATAGCACTTATTTCTATCCGTTGTGATAGTGTTGCTACATTGGCAAAGGCTTATAGCCAGATATACAATGGGAAGTCTAGACACTTAGGTGTTAGGCATAGCATGATTCGTGAACTTATCATGAATGGGGTGGTATCTATAGTGTTTGTTAAATCTCAACAAAACTTAGCTGATCACTTGACGAAGGGTTTGGCTAGAGACTTGGTTTTGAAGTCTGCTAAAGGGATGGGTTTAAGTCCAACATAGTCACTGAATGCAAGGATACCCAACTCCCTTCTAAGGAAACTTGGAAGCTGAGTTCAATGTGGAAAGCTGATCATTTGGTGGACTGAAGCACATGTATTACAAACATCCCAAGGTTGTGCTTGTTACCTGCTGAAAGGAGGATGAAGTCTTCACTTCTTAATGGTTAATTTTCTTTGAAAAAGTGCTAAGCAGGAGCATGAATTAAAGATGAACCACCTATGTGAATGTTGAAGTTTTGCCGCTTCAGGAAGCTTTGGACTTTTAGCTTTTACAACATTTATGAATTGGATATGGACACATGGCTTGTATAGTGTCAGGAGTATTTTAGTGTTTGAAAACTTGTGTGTATTTATCATCAGGTATTCAAATGGGTTGAAGGGTTCAATTCTTAGAACACCCTGATTCTCGAATATTTGAAAGTATATGTACTAATGTGGAAATTCAATCCTCAGGATATTTTCATTTATGCACTTGTTTTGGTTTGTGTTTGATTTTTCATGCAAAGGAAGAGAACTAAATTTGGGGAGGATTGTTGGGAAATTTAGTGCTCTTGAGGGATCCATTCACACCTGATAATGGGTTTGGAGGTATGGAGTATACACCCATTTGGTCACTGAATCCCCTGACTCAATAGTGGTTATGTATTGATCAAGGTATTGCTTGATCAATGTACTGCTAGTAGACTCTGCTGCTAGTGTTGTGAATCTGCTGCTAGGATTCTGCTGACAGCTGATTCTGCTGCTAGCTGATTCTGCTGCTAGTTGATTCTGCTGCTGATAGCATTCTGCTGCTGGTGTGATTCTGCTGCTAGCGTTTCCACTGATGGGTTAACATTACCACTGCAAGTGATAATGTTTCCACTGATAACCACTAATCCCTATTATTATGGAAATTATTGTGATATAATTAATGTGCCGTTAATTATACATAATACCATGGGCTAGGGTTTGAGTATTCTCTATTATAAATAGAGATCACATCATTCTGCATGGATACATGAGATACAACTCTAAACACAAAACCCTAAACACTTCTATACGCATCTGGTTCTTGGTTTGTGCCTAAAGCAAGAACATCACTTGGTCTTATCCCATAGAGATATTCGTGTAACCCAGGCATAGGGTCGAATAGTTTCTATTGGAAAGTGATACCACGATTTCAAGTGAATATCCGGTACCTTCATTGATTATCTTAACCCTAATCTGAGAACTGTTTTGCAGCTAAACAACCAACATACACGATAAGGATTTTGTAACAATTTTTAGATTAATCATAGAGCAGGCGAAATACTTTGAGAAAAAATGTTAGGAAAAATGTCTGATGTGTCAAAAACATGAATATGTGATTCAACGGTGTTTGGATCTATCAAATGATGACGAAAATACTCCCAAGCAACTTTAGATGAAGTAAAATTTGATAAATTGTAACTGCGTGTGAATCTACTATATATAGTAACCAAATATTTTAAAATAATTTTAAAGTGAAATTTGACACACAATTTCTTTTTAATATTTGGTTTGAATATTTCAACCTTTTTTTAATGATTTTAATGTATAACACTACTGACGTGGTTTTAAAAACATAATGTTATACGACTCATGTGAACTTTGTTATAAGATTTGCACAATAGCAAATGATGACAAAAATATACTCGTAAATCAAAACAAACATTTCAAAATATGTTTTGGAGAAGGACCTGGCACATCAAAAAACGGAATTATCATATTTCAAATTTGTAAAAGCATAGACATTTTCTTATAAAACAAACATAACAAAACTCGAATCTACAAATTTGTCCTCAAAACATATCCATACACGAACTTTTTAATAGTATTTGTAGAGGATGAAAAAATATTTCAAAATAACTTTATGGTAACACAATACATGATAAGGATTTTGTAACAATTTTTGGATTAATCATAGAGCAAGCGAAATACTTTGGGAAAAAAGGTTAGGAAAAATGTTTGGTGTGTCAAAAACGTGAATATGTGATTCAACGGTGTTTGAATCTATCACAACTGATGACGAAAATACTCCCAAGCAACTTTAGATGAAGGTTATGATGTGTAAAATTTGATAAATTGTAACTGTGTGTGAATCCACTA
The DNA here is from genome assembly GCA_030686995.1 of Artemisia argyi. Taxonomy (NCBI): domain Eukaryota; kingdom Viridiplantae; phylum Streptophyta; class Magnoliopsida; order Asterales; family Asteraceae; genus Artemisia; species Artemisia argyi. The sequence goes on along the minus strand of CM060694.1, from coordinate 87,225,941 downwards.
CAAATGGTAACCAAATATTTTAAAGTGAAATTTGACGAGCCAAATTTTTCAATATTTGATTTCGATATTTCAACATTTTTTTTTAAATTATTTTAATGTATAATACTTCTGAGGTTTTTAAAAACATTACGTTATACGACTCATGTGAACTTTGTTATAACCGATAAGATTTGTTCTATAGCAAATAATGACAAAATATTTCAAAATAACTTTAGTTATAAAACTACAAACGACGACCTCAATTTAGCAACTTTGAATTAATAGTAGATCGAAACAAACAATTCAAAATTTTTTTAGGAAAATGATCTGTCACGTCAAAAATCCAAATTCCCAATCTAAATTCTGTAACAACATCTAAATCAATCGTAAACATTTCCTTACAAAAACACACAAATTTGAAATTTGTAACAACATTTAGATCTATCAATCTATCATAAAAGATGACTTCAAAATGTGCCAAAAAAACCTTGAATTAGTAGTGACTTGACATGTGTTAGCAAACCTAGATTGGATCTATCTATTTCAAAAAAACAACTTTAAACACACTCTTCTACACACCTCCAATAATTTAAATTTTGACAATACACAAAGGACTAATTTTGTCACACTCACACACTTGTATTTCCAAAATTTGTAAGTTTAAAACCATACCTATATCCCGCTCTCACCCCACCCCTACCCCACCCCCTTATAAACACACACACACTCACTCATCATACACACTTCACTCACTCCCTCAGTCTCTAGTCTCTTCTATTCCATGGGCTTCTTCTTTTGTATAATGTATTATTATTTCAAATGAGCCCTAGTTTTTATCTGTATCGTCATTGTTAGCTCTTTCGAATGCATTGTAAGCTCACACTCGCATTTTGTTTCTTGATGTTTTTGTAGATCGATTTATGTGTATGGATTCATTTTACAGATCTGTGTTTTTGTGTTTATGTTTTAAGTCTTTATTAAAATTTGCATTTTTTTTTATAAAATTAATTTTCTACCTAACGACGTTGACTGATTAATGTAATTAAAGTCTATTTATTTCGGATTTTTGAATTTTTTAAAGTCCAAATTTTCGAATGAGGATTAATTAGGTTAAAGAGATGTTGTTAATGTTTATATAGCTGTGGATTTATTAATCTGGAAGGTTCTGACATTTTCTTGAAATTTATTTTGTTTCGTAATTTTAATGTTTTGATGAAGGATAAGGTTTTAGATCTGTTGTTGTGTTGTAATTGGAGTTATGGAAAATGTGATTCTGATAATACAGTTTGAAACCGATTTTGTATGTATTATGTTTGTAAAAAAGATTCTTCAATTTTAACTTTTTTGCCTGCTTGCGATTTTAGAATTCTGAAATTTACTCGTTAAGTTGATGTAAGGGATCCTTGACCTCCTAAGTCTCTAAATTTAGAAAAAAGTATTGTTTTGATTTGGTTGAGCTGAGTTGAGCTAGTGTTAGGCGATAAAGAAGCGTCGATTTATTTCATGTTCGGGTCAAGTTAGATACTTTTAGATCTGTTGTTGATTTACATTGTTAAGTGATGTGATATAAAAGATTGATTGAAAACAATTGCTATGTTTTTTTTTTTTTTTTCAAGGGGGTGTTTGGCTAAGTGTAATTCTATTATCAGAATATACTAAGCTTATCCAAACACTTCCTAAAAGGTGCTTGTTATCTTTATAAGATCCCTTTTCGAGAAGTTTAGCCAAACACCCTGAATTTTGTAATCAAAGAACGGGATGTAATTTTAAACGGAGAGGGTAATTTATGTGTATCTAGGCGTGAATAAGACTTATGTGATGACTATTTGCTGGAAACTTTCTTGGTTTATTTGGATATGTTGTTTATTGAATTTAGTTCAAAAAGAAAAAAAGTCAAATTATCTCAAAAGTTTGAAATTTTAGCCAAATGTTGCGGTGAGAATGAAATGTTTTGTACTTGTATAGCTGTGGATTTGATCTGGAAGTAGCAGGAAGGATTCTGACAATTCCTTGATGTTTTGTTATTATTGATTTGTTTTTTAGTTGTTTTTAAATGATTTATGGAACATCGAATAGTTTATTTATGTTACAAGTATGCTGATAAAGCATGTGGTTTCAGATCTGTTGTTCTGTTCTAATTGGACTTTTAGAAGGTTTGATTCTAATTTAAACAGTTTGAAACTGATCTTTGTATGTATTATGCTTGTAAAACAGTTCTTATATTTTAACTTTTTCCAGGAGAATTGTTGCTGAACAATTAAGTCGGCTAGCTCTCTGTTTGTTAAGTTGCTTTACGGGTTTCTAAAAAATGCCAGCATTTTGTTTTGGTTGAGCTGAATGGAGCTAGTCTTAGCATATGGAGGATTAAGTTGCATTACTCGTCCCAATAGGGCACTGATAGAGTGAAGTGTGTGTCACACTTATTATTACCCGATTGGACCTGGAATACTTTTAGATCTGCTGTTGCTTTTCATTGCTATGGCCCAAGAGGCCAAGACTGTTTTTTTTATATGCAGTTTTTCTTTTATTTTGCTGTCAAGCAAGTAGATATAGTTATTTAAGGATAGGGCCTTTCATGTTTGTAGAGCTAGTTACATGTGATGATGTGTTTAGAAACATGTTAAAGAACACTTTCTTGTTGGTTTCATTTGTCCCATCCTGTAGAATTATGTTTAATAAGAGGACAAATCCTTTATTTGAAAACTGAAATATATACTAAGATAAAGGAGATGGTATTGTTTGAAGTCAAATTGATCAAGACGTTTATGGAATTCAAACTAAAAAAAAATTGGCTATGGTATTTGATGTGCAAGTCATAAAACTGCAACTTTTTAGTTAGTCTTTCCTAATTCTAACCAAATGTGCCTGCAACTATTCTGCAACATTAGCATATCACAACTTGCTAAAATGTGTTTTATATATTTTAGCTGCAGAATTCATGGAAAGCAAGCTGATCTAACTTCTGAACCATTCTATGTCAAGACAAGCAGACATGAATAAAGAAAATTTACCCGCTGCTAACATGCAACAGCCCACTGCAAGGATTACTAGAGCACGGGCTAAAGCCTTGGGTATATCCGGAGGTTTGCCACCACCACACCCTCTGGTGAAGAAGGTTTCTAATCAGGTTCTGCAACCAAACACTAAAAGAGGTTCATCTGATGACAAGTCCGCTGATGTTGGATCCGGCTTTCAGTCCAAGAGAAGAGCTGTTCTCAAGGAAGTTACTAACATGCCATTTAATGATTTAAATATAAAAGTCATCAATGAAGTAAAAATCTTGGTACAAACATGTCTCAGTTACTTATTATTGCTTCAGTATATAGCATTTAGAATCATAGAACATTTTAATTTACTGCCTGTTGATGCAACCTGTTTCAGACTAGCAAGCAAATGAGAAGCGTTGCTGAAAAGAAAGAGATGGTGGCGCCAGCTGTTTATGTGGGACCTCAGGTTCAAAAGAGAAAGGCAAAAGCAACAGAAGATATGACGAAACCGAGCATAAAGGAATTAAGAGAAATAACTTCGCAGCTAAAGTTAATGAATGATTTAGAAACCGAACCAAGTATATATAAAATTCCGAAAGTAGGTGGTATGTCCGCATCGATGCTTGGAAAGTCAACTCTTAACAACGCAGAACCCACAAATGAGGAAACTGTTTTTGACATCGATTCTAAGCACAAAGATCCTCGCATGTGTAGTGTCTATGCTGCTGAACTATATAGTAATTTACGTGTGACAGAGGTCTGTTTTTAGCTTTTGGCGTCCATTCATTAGTAAATACCACATTCTTTTACAACTTGCATATACACGTCAATCAGTTAAATAACTTTATCATCTGCAACTATGCAAGTTCTATACAAAAGTAAGACGGCTATTTAATAAAATATTAAAATTCCAACATTTTCTTTGTTCACTTATTCTTTGTAACTCTTTCTATTCAGCTAAAGTGGAGGCCTTCAGTTGATTATATGAAAACAGTGCAACGGGACATCACACAAGAAATGCGTGGTATTCTTATTGACTGGCTTGTGGAGGTTAGCTCTTAAGCATAAAAGTGATTCAGAATTTTCTTGTTTTTACATTAAGTAGATGGCAAGCATTTAAGAATTGCTATTATTTTGCATTGAATTATATATATTCCTAACTTTTCTCTTTTTGATGTTTAGGTTCGTGAAGAATATAGGCTAGAATCTGAGACACTTTACCTAACAGTCAGTCTTATTGATCGGTATCTCTCTAAAATGTATATTGAAAAACAAAAACTTCAATTGCTCGGGATAACCTGCATGCTCATTGCCTCGTAAGTTATCTCTTGTTTTTCTTTCTTTAAGTTGGCATAGATTATTAATTGCTATTTTGTCATACGAAATATTTCATGTATGTTTTGAGCTGTGTTTAAAAAAGCGTGCCTTTTTGCGCCTGAGGCGTGAGGCGAGCCGAGGCAGTGGGGTCATCGCATCAGGACCCTTGATGTGCAGCCATTACATAAGGCGATCTGAGGCGTGCTTTTTGGCGCCTTTGAGGAGCGCTTTTTGGCGCCTCGTGTGTTTTTTGGTCTAAAAAGGACATTTAAACTAAAAGTTTTTGGCGCCTCATGTGTTTTTTTGGTCTAAAAGGGACATTTAAACTAAAAGGGTGTAAATAGACTATTATTAGTGTCTTCCAATCGGGAATTAGGCCTCGCCTCATGTGTTTTTTGGTCTAAAAAGGACATTTAAACTAAAAGGGTTTAAATGGACTATTATTAGTCCCTTCCAGTTAGGAATTGGGCTTTAAGAAAGCCTTCAATAAAGCACAAGATCATGAGGTGAATGAGGTGCTCCAGATTCATGATGATCCGGTGGAGAGCGAATATGCATGCTTCTATTGGCGCAGATCTCCATTCAATCCTATGCATTGCATGTTTTTGTTCACATGCATGCTTTTGTGATAAACTTATGATCTATGGTTTGTAATATCTAGTATTTTAGAGATAAGGAACCCAACTTTGAGAATGGGAATGTATGCTTTCTTCTAATTTGCATAAATCCCCATTGTTAAATGTCTTCTTAATGTGTCTTTATGTATGAATTATGCTTTCTAACAAAGTTAGGATTGTTTTGTACAAAGTGTGCGCCTCGACTACGAGAGGCGTGCGCTTTCGCCTCATCGCCCAGCGCTTCGGTTTTTTGACCCTTAGCGCTTTTTTGCGCTTCGTTCTTTTTAAAACCCAGGTTTTGAGAAACATCTACTATAGCCCACTTTCACTTGCATGCATTTTATTTAAATAGTTTATAATAGTTTTGGTTAATCTTATGACATAATCTAATACTATCTTATTTGATCATTGGCTTTTAAGGAAGTATGAAGACATTTGTGCTCCACGTGTTGAAGACTTCTGTTTCATCACAGATGGCACCTACACTCAAAAAGAGGTATGTTCATTGTTCTGTCACCGCTACCACTTATTATATACACTAGCTACTTACATCATTGTATGATTCGAGCTTACACCCATTTTAAATGAGGCAAAAACGATTAAAATATGACCCTGTTTTCTATATAGCTTGTTTGTGCCTTTTGTCAGCGAGACTGCATCTAAATTTGCATAATCATTTTTTGCTGTAGATAAAAATCTAATGCTTATAAGGTTTATAATAATCTAATGTATCAGGTACTTGACATGGAGCGTGAAGTTCTTGACGTGTTGAGCTTTCATCTTTCTGTTCCAACTGTACAAAAGTTCCTTAGGTAAAACTCCACTTCCAGCTCTTTAGAATATGCTTCCAATCAAAGTTGGCAAGAATGAGTGGTTTGAGCTGGTTGGGTCATGGGTCAAAATGGATTCGGTTTGATCCTGTTTATACTGGGTTTGGTTGAACCACAAAAATCTCTAGTCCATTTACCAAATAATATACTCCGTAATAAATAATTAATTGGTAAGTTTAAATTACAAAAATGTTATTATTACGACAATAATCTTCATTTTGAATAAAACATAAGAGGCATGTGCAATGGAAATAGGCTTTGGGTGACTTTCAACCCATTTTACGAGCTCCCTTTTTATCTACATTTTGACTCTTTTGTGATAAAACTCATCTCAAATTAACCCACTCACAAGTAAATGGGTAGAACTTGCAACTCTAGTCCCAACCCTTAACGTTCTAATTACATGATGATTTATATGTTAATTGCAGGAGATTTATTTTAGCAGCACAAAGTTCATACAAGGTACATTTATATGATTTTTTTTCATTACTCTGTAGTTACAAATTATAATCATAACCATAGAAGTTAAATTAACTTAGTGGGGAAAATCAAATTTGACAGGCTCCCGTTGTAGAACTGGAATACCTGGCAAACTATTTATCAGAATTAACTCTCACCGAGTACAGTTTTTTGAAGTTTCGGCCATCACTTGTTGCTGCCTCAGCTGTGTACTTAGCCAAATGGACACTTGATCAGATTGAGCATCCATGGGTCTGTTTACTTTGTTTATTCAATTTCAATCACATTTATGAGATAAAAGTTTGTTTTAGTTTTTCAACTTACAAAAAGTGTCAATTTTCAACTTTTTTGCAGAATCCTACCTTAGAACATTATACTAAGTACAAGGCATCGGATCTAAAAGAAACTGTTATGGCACTACAAGATATGCAACTTAACAATGCAGCCCGTCTTCAAGCAATACGTCAAAAGTACAGGCAAACAAAGGTAAAATTTCTATCAAAAACATCGTTATAGAAGTGGCCAAATGTTCGGATGGGGCGGGAGGGCAAAATCAGTACCTTGTATTTTCTTAATATGGGTAAAAAAAAAGCCAGGTTGGGTTGACCTGAAAACTTCTCCGTTTTTGAAATTCCAATAAGTAACTATTAAGTACTATAACAGTAACCTAATTACCTAAACTTTTTATGAATAGCTATGCTTTAAGGTTGGAAGCATTTTTGTTCACTTCTGACTTTGATTCATTTGACCCATTAAGGATTTTCTTAATCCCATTCATAGTTAATTTCATATTTGACCCGTTTGATCATGTAAGACGAAATATAACAAAACCCGGCCAGGAAAATATGTCGAACTTGAAACCTTGACATGGTTTAAGTAAAAATTGTGGTACTTTCTTTCTTGGTAGTCCAAGAAATTACGGTATTTCAGTTTGCAAAAAGTTCTTTAAATAGTTAATGATATGTTTGCTGCTATTGGTGGTTTTAAAGTTATTTTCTACAAAAATTTAGTAGAAAAGTTTAATTTGAGAAATGGTTAAATAAAGAAGTATATTTTTCTTTCTAATCAAACAATGAAATTTTGATGTAACATTTTGCACTATGGTCTAATGAAAGCTGTTTTGTAATGGCAGTATAAAAGTGTTGCGACCTTAACCTCCCAAAAACCAGTGAAACCGTTGTCTGACATGACTAGCTGATATTTCTCCATAAAGACGAGATCGCCTTATCCAACCAGTAACTTCTTGTTGCCATCAGTTATATTGATCAAACATTTCTGGTCCCCGGCACAACCTTTTCTCGTGTTGTAAGTTGTAATCATTCCAGAGCTGTCTATGTAACTTCATTTATTGATGAATTAACTTGTATCTATAACAATTGATTTATTAATGTTATAAAGTTCTATTTATTGACCATCACCTTATCTTATCAACCTTTTGTTATGAGTTCATTGAGATGAAATTGTAAGCATTAGACTTTGAAAATGCATATAAAAGGGCTGTTTATGAACTAAGCTTGAGCTCGTCTAGAGAAAGAAATATAGCTTGATTTGAAACATGAATAGCTCAAAACTCTATTCATAAGAATATACAGTACATTTTTACTTAAGAGAGCTCGAGATTTCAAATTGCATGAATTTCAAAATTCAAATCCACGAACCAGACTTCCACCAAGGAATAGAGCCCAGCCGAAAGTGATTTTGGTTTGGTTTTTTGTATGCCACCCTATAACTCTATAAGCCTTTACTATTTTCCCATCAAACATAACTTCAATCATACTTAAAAACACTAAACACTTGTTTTTGTCGACGTGTCTTGGGTGAAGAAAATGGAGAAGTCGATCTTGAGGACGACCAACTTCATATCTCGGTTGTGTGTGTGTGATAGATTTTTATGGGTATACTTATGTTTAAATGGGGTATGTATTTGTGGTGATGTTTGTTGCCTTATTACACTATGTTGGTGGTGTTGAAAAGTTGATGTGACAGTGAGTTGGCAGTAGTGATAATGGTTGCTATCACCATCAGCCTTACCTAAATACTAAGACCAGTGGTAATAAGAAGATTACCACACATCCTTTTCCTATGTGGCACTCCATCAACGCGTCCGACTCTATTATCATCACCTCCGATTGATGTGTCCTTGGTGCTATTTGGGAGAACTCGGTCGTTGCAAAGACCGAGTATATTTATGTTTAAGTAGGGTATATTTGGGTAGTGATGTTGGTTGTGTTATTAAACTATATTGGTTGAGCAGAGAGAAGCTGATGTGGAGTTGGCGGTGACTATTACCACCATCGTAAGAAAGTCAGCCACTCCACTTAACCATGTCTGCGAGTGATGTATTTAGGTAACTTTGCCTTAGACTAGTGATAATAAGCTCCGGAAAGACGCATCTTTCAGGCCATGTAGGCGTGTCGTGCCTATAATCCCAATCCCGTAACTACTCGTCATGGTGACTTTTGGAAGATTTGGCAATGACCGAGTCGTGGGAGGTGTGGAAAAAACCCAATAGTTCGAAATGTGGTCGTTGGTGCTATTTAACACATCGGACTCAACACATAGTGGTTTTAATCTCATCGACGAAGCGAATGATTCAGAGTAGAAAGAGATTCGAGAAGTTCGACCAATGAGCAGGGACAAAGCTAAGAAGAAAACGTAATCCTCATCCATTTCATCAGCTGCTGCTCCCGCACCATTTGTTGATTTGTTGGTGGATATATGGAGAACGTCCACTCAGGTATCTTTTCCTAAAAGAAGGAAGAGCGGATGTCTAATTTTTTGGAGATAAAGAAGCGGGAAATGGAAATGCAAGGAAAGAAGTTCGCACAAAGGCAAGATGAACTTGAGCTACAACGTCAAATGTTAAACTTTCAACAAGAAAAATAACGTAAAAAGGACATCTTGTTATATACAAGTCCCGATGAGCATTTTACCGGAAAACAATGAGAAACATTAATAGAGATGAAGCAACAAATTAAGACGAGGTATAATTTAGACTATTAATTGAAGTTTTAATTTTTATTGTAATGTTTTTACGATATTTGAATAATGAACGTAATTTTACTAATTATTAGTGAAATTTTAATTTTAGTGTTTAAAAAAAAAGAAAATGAAAAGAAAAAATAGAAGTTATTGGTGATGTTAGTTGTCTTATTACATTATCTTGATGGTGATGTTGGTTGAACCTGACGTAATACTAAGTTGACGGTGATGATGAAGGTCGCTGTTACCATTTTTACCCCTATCGAACTCAAGAGGTGAAACATGTTGTTACCCTTTTTTATGATTCAGTGAATGTTCACTTGATTCTATAGTAGATTATCTAAGCAAAATGGACTCTTTCACATATTTTGTCTGCGCCAAGGAAAATGAGCTCACTTTCACATATATTGTCTCAAAGAGCGAAAGAGATGATCATCATCATTATGTAACGGGGACATGTACTATGACTCCTATCCACGTAACTAACATCCATGTACAACAATATGTTCAACAACTAAATTAATATGCAAATGTGTTGTCAAGGGACATATAAATATTCAATTCCCTCTCACATTACAGGCGTGACGATTTAGGTTCAAGGATATGAAGAACAAAATCATACTCGTTATGCGAATGGTTTATAGTATAGTACTTGTATAATGGTTGACATAACTTTCTCATTTCGTTCTCTAAAAGTAATAAATGTGATAACTTGATGTCCAAATGTCATGACCGCGCCGTACTCATGCGTTATTGTTATCCTAATCAACAAAAAATTTGCTATTAGAAACAGTGAAATATAATAGCCATGGGATCACTTGAAAAAGTCTCCCTCTCTTAAATTCGCAAGGCTTGGTCAAATTACTTCAGGAACACCTACAACATGTATGTATTCATTACACATTATTTTAAAGCAACACCAACATATGAAACTTTCTTCATTTGCCAAATGTAGTAGACAATGTGAATATATATTATTCTATATCGTCTAGTATGCCATCTGAACTTCTGGATAGAACAATGTCAAAAGCACGTAGGTCAACAGTGCCGAACGGACGTGTTGAGAAGTAAGAACGAGTCAAGGTCAAGGCTCTTCGAAACTTACAAATGATGGTTAACATAATAAACTAGATGATGTTTGCAAATCACCTCAACACATTCATTGATTTTGCTTGCCCAAAGGCAACATATCATTGATGGATTAAAAGCATTGTTTAGTTAGTTGAAATTAACAACTTTAATAAATTGTGATAGAGATTCTGTATCCAAAGGCCGCCCAACTATCGAAACTTACAAATGATCTCTGCGACCTTCTTGCAGTACGAACTAGTATAAATTGTTAAACCGGCAATAAAATGCCTATATAAGTACACACCAAGAACAGATGAGTAGAAATTGTGAAGCTCAGGCGTCTAACCACATAACAATAACAAGTAAAAAAATGATCTAAGATCAAATGATGGTTAACATAATAAACTAGATGTTGTTTGCAAATCACCTCCAACACATTCATTGATTTTGCTTGCCCAAAGGCAACATATCATTGGTGGATTAAAAGCATTGTTTAGTTAGTTGAAATTAACAACTTTGATAGAGATTTGTATCCAAAGGCCAATTAAACAATTTACTTTCAGGTCACACATTTTTTTAAACTAATTTATAGGCCACATAAGTATATATTTATTTTCTTTTATTCTAACCCCGTTCAAATTCTTGCCATGTATTCATACAATTGTAAGAATAAGCTAACTTTAACATATTAACACAATAAAATTAACAATTTAAACTTAAAACATTAGTTAAATTGTCTTACTTCACTTTCAGCTAGCTAAAGTTGCATTTAAATAATGGCTAAAACTGATATTTTACATTTCAATACTCATTTGCATTGTTTTAATATGTTATATTTAGCCTTATTCTCGTTGTTTCAAAGATTTTCGAGATAAAATTATCTGAAATTGGTAAACGAAAGCAAACCCATAAATGAGTGACTTATAAGTTAGTTTTAATAAATGGATGACATAATAGTAAAAAGTTAAATAGTTGAGTGGCCTCTCAATACATAAACCCATAGTGATATTACATGGGTCTTCTTATGTTAGTTGGTTAATAACGGTATGAACGTGTATATTTTTAACGAGTTAACTTAGAAAACTTTGCAGTCATTTCACCTCTTAACATTTGAAGGATCTTTTTTATTTTCTTTTATTTTCTCTTATCTCATTGTTACAGATAGTTCAAGGACCTAAGTTTTTGTAGCTTAACAACAGAGCTATAGACGAGCGTGTGTAATTGCACATGACCTCAAAATTTTAGGACCACTAAAGTTTTATATATATTAGATGGTATATGTATGAAATGCACTTGCAAATTTGTTTATTTGTGATTCTGAAGCTTTACTTCGAGTGTCAAATGACAATAACGAGATATAAATTGCCTATGCTTCACGCCGAGAAGAGATACCTATGTAATCGAGGTTTTTTATTTCTTCAAATTTTACACAGAAATATTCACACTTATCATTCCATCTAATAAGTTCACAAATATCTCAACTAAGACTTATCATAAATTTTATTTCAATTGGTTAAGGTAATTAAAAGTATTCATGGTGACTGTGGGGGATTGGGGGGGGGGGGTTAATAACATTGTGGCGGGGGGGGGGGGGGGGGGGGGGTGTTTGGCATGATATCATGAAGTTGGGTGAGGATCTGGACGGGTTGGGGATCAAATTTTCTTCTTCGTTTGTAGGGGTGTTAGGTGATGGTAGTGATATTAGGTTTTGGGTAGATAGGTGGGTAGATAATCGGAGGCTTTGTGACACATTTCCTGGACTTTTTTCATTTAGATAGAAGAAAAGAGGGTAGTATGATGGATAAGGGGTTGTGGGTAAATGGCATTTGGTGTTAAGAATGGGAGTGGGTGAGAAACATTAGGGGTAGGGTGTGTAAGGAGTTTGATGATCTAATGGGGGTATTGCAAAATGTTATTGTTTCTAATAATTGTAGGGATAGATGGAGATGGGCGCAAGTTGAAGATGACGAGTTCAAGGTCAAAGAGTTAACAAGATTGGTCAAGGAAAAGATTATACACGTGGAGAGTGGAGATCAAGAAACAATTTGGAACAAGTTGGTGCCTAAAAAAGTTAATATCTTCGTATGGAGGGCTCTTAAAGGTAGACTTCCGATCCGTGTGGAGCTCGATAGAAGAGTTATTGACTTGGATTCGATTCTTTGTCCAAGTTGTAATAATGTTGTGGAATCATCTGCCCATAGCTTGGTCACTTGTGATCTTGCTATGAGCGTGTGGGAAAAGGTTTTTAGTTGGTGGAAGTTGGGGTGCGTTAACGCGTTCTCTGTCGATGAGTTTTTATCATCATTGGGAAACGTTAATGTCCCCAGTGCTTTATCTCGTATTTGGCAAGCTGTTATTTGGACAACTGGGTATCTCATTTGGAAAGAAAGAAATGCTCGTGTGTTTGGGAATAAAGTTACAAGTACTAATAAGATTGTGCAAGATATTCAACTAAAAAGCTTCGAGTGGATTGTGCAAAGATCCAATAATTTAAAAATATTGATTGGCAACAATGGATGCATGATCGAATAAAGTGTTGGTTACCGGAAATTTGTGTTCTAAGTTCGTGTCAGCTGCGCTAAAGATATGCTACGTGAGTTCAGAAGAATGCTCAGGTCTGTTTGGATGGTTCTGCTATTAACCTGTACTACAACTATTTGCAAGTGAACTGCAATGTGTCCTGCTGTCAGTCAATATTGTTGGTTACTTGGTTTCATTATGTGTTTGAATTATTCATGTGTGAAATGGTGGCCCAGGTCTTTATTGCTTTTGGTCTCATATGACTGAAGTAATGGGTCTTGGGTGCATCCTTGTTTAGTTAATATGTGTGTGGTCCTAGGGGATATGTCCCTATAATGCTAGATTCATAATTGTCTTTTCTTTTTCTTGTAATGTTTGGTACATGTTTGTTCTTTGTTGATTGTGTGAAAATCAACTTATTATAGTATAGTAGTATAGTATCGAAATGATCCGCACAAAATACGGATCACCCGAGTCGTATCCAAGTGAAGGTGAATGGAATCAAGAATATTGATTCGTGTAAATCGTGAATGGAAAAGTGGTGAAAGAGATAATAGTGATCAATTAATTCAAGTATTAATAAACAAAGATGAATTATGCAACAAGTACAACCTAGTTATGCACAAAAGTTGAGAACGTAAAAACGGAAATGCGAACGCGTTTATTAAAACGTAACTTTATTTAAAAAATGATCCTACAAACTTGAAATTATTTTCTAAAAATCTTAAACTATTAAAATGAATTTCCAGAAAAAGAAAATTATTTTTTTGACTTTTCTTTTATTTTCTATGAATTTATTTTGATTTTTGTAATTTTAAATGAATTAAAAATAAATGAAATTAGAAAAATAAAAGGGAAAAATGAAAATTAAATTCTGAAAAATCTAAAATATAATAAAAGAATTTCCTAAAATATTTTTGTATTTTTCACAACTTTTTCTGAATTTTTATGAATTTTTGTTGATTAAAAACTATTTAAAAATGAATAAAATCAAAGGAATATTAAGAAAAATACCAAAACTACTTGGAAAAATCTGGAAAAATTCCAAAAAATCAAAAATAATAAAAAGAACTTGGAGAAAAATTTTGAAGTGAAAAGAAGCTGAATAAGTGCTTATTACAGCAAACTGCTTATTCACATGTGCTTATTTTTAAGCACTTGTGAACCAAACTGAATGAAACTTTGAAAACAGGCTTATGATGATAAAATATGCTTAGATTATCCAAAATTTAATCAAATGCAATCTCATAACTCCACAAATTCAAAGATAGTATGCAATAAGTCCAAATAATAAGCTCACTTATTAAGCAGAATAAGCACAGACAGATACAAAAGTAAAGCAATGTTACACAATACTAAAACTACTTAAATGACACTCAGAAACAATCACCAAACACTAGATTAAAACTCACAATATACTACTGCAGACCTCCAATCAAAATCAGTGCCCTGTCTCAACTATGCTGATGAACAGGTGCAATAAGCACTCAAATTAAGCTCTAATCCACAAACTTATGGGGGTAAAAGAACAATAGCACTTCTGAGTTACAAGTTCAAGTAAAATTACTGTCTAAACTAATCAATTACTACTCTAAAATTTATCAACAATAGCAGCTATTGAACACCTAAACCTGATTTAAGTTGACTTATCAATTACTACAACACTTTGACTAAGTTGAATTTTAAATGCTTAATTATGTTCCTAGGTACCTACTAAGTATGTTTAAGCAATAAAATCTCAATCTCTAACTCAAACTGTAAGGAATTACCAATTCAACAAACTCAGTTAACAAAATTCCAAGCTCAGATGAGATATAAATGCTTATTTTGACTATTATACATTTACTACCAATTTTGATGCTTGTTAATGCCTAATATATCCCTAAGTGACTTACAGTTAAGTATTAACTACCTAAACTCTACTAAATCAGCTTCAATGAATAGATCCAAACACTCCTAAAATGACAGTTACACTATGATGAACAAATTCAGAGCTCACTCCATCAATCTAATCATCAATCTAGATGCATTACTACTATAAGAGACTAACTACACAGTTACTTCCACAGTTAAAAACCAATACTCAGAATCTCAATATGACAAATACTCAACTACACTAGCAATACTGATCTACTAAGTCAACAATACACAAACAGTTGTAACCAATTTAAATCAAACAGTAATACTACTAAATCAAACAAGCTCTATCTCAACTATTACTATCACTAAACAGCTAACACAATCAATAAAACAACAACTATTAAAAATGAATAAGAGTACAAATCAAACACCAATGATGAGGAACTTGAATCAGATTTATACCAAAGCACTCCCCCTCAGCATGAACAGAGGGGGGACTCACTAAGCTTGCCTATCTCTGGGATAGGCAGGACCTTCCCAATCTGTCCAAGCTTATCCAATATACCACCTCAGCAACCACTGATCTGAACCTTTTGACTTCAGTTGACTAAACTACTAATTAAGAGAATGAAATGTAAACAGATTATATCAAGCTAAAGAGCTTGTATAAGCTATTTCAGCTTATTCAAAAACTATAAAAACTGAATTGAAACATTTTTTTATTTTTTTTTATTATTTTTCTGATTTTTATATATTTTTTTATGTAAATGACTAAATTTTAGATTAAAGTAATTCTAGTTAAGCTAATTTCAACTGAGATTTAACTGGATTAAGAGAGATATAAAACAAAATAAGCAGTAGGAAATGATTAATAAGCTGAATGATATAAAAGAAAACTAAAAACTTTTATTAAAAATTCATGTAAAAATTACAACAACTAAGCTAATACATTCTAATGAAATTTTGACAGAACTTCGTTACTAAATTTCTACACACTAAAATGGCTACTAAGAACCTCTATATATAGGAGAGGAGTAAGGTGAGGCTCACGGATTGCCAAGCTGGCAATCCGTGTGAGTTGTGCTTGTTTGAATCATTTAAAAACCGTAAGATCACTATCCAATCATTTCCACTTGATATACACCCTTGGATTGCATTTGGTGACGCGTTCTATCCAATTGATTGCTACCACGTAGCCCCCCGTGTGCTTCTTCGAGTCTCTGACACATGCTGACACCACTATCCTTCTAGAAACGTACTTGATTTGATGGTCGTACCCTTAATTGCCGTAAATCAGACGGAATAGTAACTTAGGGTTCATATACCCTGGGTAAAAGAAGAATTGGGGGTGAAATATAGGGCGGGGTAGTTTTTTATGTTTATTTGACCATGGGATTGACCTTTGACCCGTTATTATTTCGTTGACCATGGTATTGGGTGGATCGGGTTATGGCAATGAGATTGGGCTTGGGCTTGGATCATGTTTTGGTATTTCAGGTTTATAACAAATATTATCAAGGTCCAATTATGTATTTATTGAAACTATGAGGACCTTTTCTGCCATTGTTCAAAAATATATTTCAAGGACAATTTATGGCAACTTTGATTCTCCAAGGGTTGATTTTAACCTTTTCTTTATAAATTCCATAAAGGACTGGATGTGTAAATTCTGAAAAGTATAGGGACCAATTCTGTACTTTCTTCAAACTTCACACAAGGATCACTTTAGCTCATTTATCAAACTCTGAGGACCTTATAAGCTCAAAATGATTTCCAGCTTGACTTTCTGACTCTTTCTACTCTCATGCTCGTTATTGCCGGGTTTTTGCTTGTTTTTCGTCTTTTTACGATAAATCCGTACCTGCACGTTCACAAACATAAAAGCACACATTCTTTGACATTTTGTTAGCATTAGTAGTCTATTTGGGTCTGTTTTTGCCTATGAAAAGGTATGTGAATTAACACATACCAGTTGTGCAGGGGTGGCTTGTTTTTTTTGGTTTTGTTTCTCATTTTTCTCAATCTGCTTGTTTGAGGATGTGTGATGCCATTTAGTTTGAAACTGTTTGTTGGTGGTTATATATTTATTGCCTAAAAAAAAAAAAAAAAAACTTCAGTTACTATAGGAAGATGAAAAGACATTTTTATCCCTAAAACACTATTCATTCCTATTCATAACTTTAGAGCCCGTTTGGTTTAAAGCTAGTATTTACTATTGTATTGGGTTAACAAATGACGAACATCGGATTTTGTTTAGTTAAAAGTAAAACATTGTTTGGTTTATACAAGGATTTAATACTTTGTAAATAAAAGTCAATTAAATAATAGATTAGCACATGTGGATAATATTAGATGAGAGATAAAATAAATTAAGAATTAAGTTGTAACCCATCCCTCTTTCCGAACCTCATGGTGCGTTTGTTTCACAGGCGTGTCTTTTGGATTTGAGATTGATGACTAAAACCCATGTTTATTTATAAAATTGGGATTTAAAATTGAGACTTAACCTCAATGGTCTCACACTTTTCAAAATTAGAGGGAGGGATGAGATTTGATAAATATTTGTGGGCCCTACTTACAACTCTACACTCATTTATCTCAATATTTATTTTTAATAATAATATTTTTTATTACAAAAATATTATATAAAATAATTAATAATATTAATTATTATTTTCTCTCTTCTATATCAAATCCAAATCCAAATCCTAGCCTACAACTTTATATTAAAATCCAAATCCTAATCTAAACCTATCTACAAACCAAACAGCCCCTCAATCTCATTGTATTCATATCTAATTTTAAAATTAACCCCTCTAACCAAATGACTTTTATCAACTCAATTCCAATCTCCATTGTCTAAACACCAAATAAACGGGACTTTAAAATTTGATATTAAAGGTAGATCTAAGCAAAGATATCTCGAGTGAATCGAAAATTTTAATTTTGGTAAAGAAAATAAACTTTGTCGAGCAACTAATGAAAAAGCATGAGTTACATAAAAGATAAACACTTAGGGTGCACTTGGTTCAAAATAGGGGAAAGGGAAAGGGAAAGAGAATACTAAGGAAAGGGAAAAGGAAAGGGTATGGAAAACATTCCCCCAAATTTGTTGAGTAATGACCCATTACTCTCTATTGGGTAATGAGTCATTACATTATACTTTACCAAACACCATTTTTAATTACCTTTTTCATCCCTCACCACCTTTAACCCTCTACCAAGCATGCCCTTATATAATCAAAAGAAAAGACATTTATACCCTTGGTTTACTATTCATTTACTAAGAAATATTTGATAATTGATTGTAAGAGAAGAATAGATATAGGCACTTTTATGATCAAAAGAAAAAAAAAAGGAAAAAAAAAAATAACATTTAGAGTTAGAATCAAATGAGAAAAAAAAATTAAAATAAGAATAATGAGAAGAAACGATAACCACACATTTTAGATGCACCTACAAAAGTAGATATATCTCCCCTTAAAAATATTCCTCTTATTTGAAATATGTGGTTAGAAATCCTTCTCATTTTAGGTTTTCTCCTCACTGCATCCCTTCCCAAAACATTTATACCCCTATATTCTTTTAATAAATTTGTTAATACAAATATCGCCTAAATAGATTATTTATATTTTACGATCTTCGCTAAGTTTTGTTAACGACATAATGTAAACTTTAGTTTCTAAGTAAAACATAATCTTAGTTTTAAAGACTTGCATAAACTAGACTTTTGCTACACTTTACATTTCATAAAACACTACACTTTTTATTTCTTAAAATAGAATTGTCACATCACATTTATGGCAAGTTTTGTCAATATACATTTATGGAAAGAAATGTGTTTGACTTACTATGTGGTTGCTTGCAAGTTTAGTGTTTGACTAGATATTATGAGATGTGACATTGTTTGGTTTGCAAGGTGTAATGAGATGTAACTTTGTTTGGTTTGCAACATTTATTGCAAAACCAACTGCAAACCCAGCGGAACCCTGGGGGTACACGGGCGGAACCCATCTGAGGGTTCTGCCGTATTCGCCAGGCCTGCAGAAGGCTTTGCTATAAATACCAAGCCACAAGTTGAGTTTTGGCTTATCACTCTACATAATATTTTACACACACACACATTCATTCTTTCATCTAACCCTTTAACATTTCATATGTGAAGTTTCTTTTTGTAACAAAGAGATTCACGAGCTCATTAAAAGTAACAAGTATTCAACACAACGTTGCAAGACTTGTTAGCTTAGCATTGTGTAGACTTGTGTAGTTTACACTTCATTTGATTGTGTATTTTCAGTAGTGATCGGTTAGTATTTTAGTCCTCAAAATACAAAGTGTATCGGGAGTAGTTGTACCCTTGTAAAAGAACTAACGGGAGTGGTTGTACCCTTGGTAAAGAACTCGACATCTAGCTTAGTGTCGGTAAAAGTATAAGCGACGTGTAAGGTTTTCTTTGCCGGTGAAAGGAGCTTGTTGACTAGTGAAAGAAACTCTCGAGTTGGATACTCGGGGCGTGGACGTAGGGCAAGGAAAAAGAGTCCTTGTAGCCGAACCACGATAAATACTCGTGTTGTGGTTTGATCGTTTCTTTCATTTACTTGCATGTTATATATTGTGTTTGTGTATATATCTTTGATCAAACGGAAAGTTTCAAAGCTAACTAAACAAGTTAAAAAGATTTTAAACGGTAAACTATTCAACCCCCCTTCTAGTTTTCCACAATTGGCATCAAGAGCTATGTTACTCAAGCTTTTAAAATATATTGTGTTTTACAACTTGAAACGATCCATGGATTTTGAAAATTACAAAGAAGGGCAATCTATGCAAAAACCACCACTCTTTGAAGCAAATGGTTTTATATATTGGAAAAACCGTTTTGAAACTTACGTGAAATCTAAAGATCTAATCATTGATGGTGATAACGTAGTTACTAACATTAAAGATGATGATCAAAAGAAATTGATTGGTAAAAATAATGAAGCTAAAATGATGCTTTACAACGTTTTACCTAAGAAAGAATATGAAAGAGTCTTTTTGTGTAAAATCGCCAAAGATATTTGGCAATCTTTAATTGTCACTCATCAAGGAAACTCACAAATTAAAGATAACAAAATTGATCTTCTTGTTCAACAATATGAAAAATTTGTTATTTCCGAAGATGAGATTATTGATAATGCTTTTGCTAGGTTTAACACTATTATTACTTCACTTAAAGCACTTGATGAATCTTTTTGTAGTAAGAACTTTGTCAGGAAATTTCTTAGAGCACTCCATCCGAAGTGGAGAGCAAAAGTGACGGCAATTGAAGAATCCAAAGATCTTTCAAGCATGTCACTTGATGAGCTAATTGGAAACCTCAAAGTTCGTGAAATGGTAATGGAAAAAGATTCGGAACTAGTTAGAGGCAAGAAAGAAAAAGTTAAGTCCATTGCCTTGAAAGCTAGAGTCCAATCAAGTGATGATGAAGAATCTACTTCAGATAGTGATGATGAGGAATATGCTATGGCCGTTAGAGACTTCAAAAAGTTCTTTCGTATAAGAGGAAAGTTTGTAAGGCAACCTAAAGATGACAAGAAAACTTTCCGAAAAGATCGTGATGATAGGAAAGAAAAGGTTGAAAGAAAATGCTATAGGTGTGGAGACACAAGTCATCTTGTAGGAGAATGTCCAAAACCACCCAAGAGCAAACCTCAACAAGCTTTTGTGGGTGGTGCTTGGAGTGACTATGAAGGAGATAACGATGAGCCAAAGAATGATGATATTGCTCTCATGGCTCACAACTCAAATGAGGTATTCTCCGACTCATCTTACTCCTCTATTGATGATTACACCTTACAAAAAGAATATAACAAACTTTGTGAATTGAACTTAAAAATCATAAACAAAAATAAGTTTTTGAAAACTAAAAAGGAGTTTTTAGAAAATGAAGTTTATGAATTAAAAGAAAAAGCTAAGAGATTAGAAAAGAGTAAAGGTATTGACACTTCTTGCAAATCATGTGAAGAACTTAAACTTGAAATTGAGAAACTTAAAATTACTCAAAATGATCTAATAAAACAAACCACAAAGTTTAAGAAGTTCGATAAAAGTATTTCCTGTGCGGATGAAATTATGAAAATTCAAAAGTCACCCTTTGATAAAACAGGATTAGGATTCATGAAAATAGAAACTTCAAAGGGTCAAACGAAACAAGAAAAGATTGCACAAGAAACAAACAAAACTGCTACAGCAGCCCGCGGAACAGACGGAACCCAATACAGGGTTCCGCCCGTTGGACCCGAAGGTTCCGCCAGGCCTGCTGCAGCAGTAACTCCATCCACATCGGATCGTTCAAATTTGTTAAAGTTACGTATAAAAATGGAACAAAAACTGTGTTTAAAACTGGAGTAGGACTTAGTAAAAATGAATTTAGAGCTAAGACTACTCAACCAAACGCCCCTTTCCAAAGAGCAACTTCAACGCTTGACCAAACTACCAACATGTTTGGAACCAAAACACTCCTAGACATTACCAAACTCCAAATTACATGTCATGGAACCCTTATGCTCTATTTTCATACTTGGAACAAGTTAATGGTATGCTTAACCAAAATGGACCCATGAGAAATTGGGGACCAAATGTTTGAGTGTTTTTCATAAAATAGGTGTGCCTCAAAGTTTGTTTGGAACCGGATGAATGTATTAAAGATAGCGGTTGTTCAAGGCACATGACGGGTAACAAAAGCCTCTTCACTACTTATCACAAATGTGACGGAGGTAATGTTACGTTTGGTAGTAAAGCTAAAAGCAAAATCATCGGAAAAGGTACAATCTCTCATGACTCCCTTTTTATAGATGATGTAGCTCATGTTGATAACTTAGGTTTTAATCTCCTTAGTATTAGTCAACTTGGTCGTAATAAGTATAATGTCCTTTTTAGTGAAAACGGAAGTAAAATACTTAAAGATGGTATAACCATAGCCAAAGGTGTCCTTAAGAACAACGTATACGTCATGAAGATGGATCCAACATCTAGAGACAAACTTTGTCTTACCTCATTAGATGAATCTTCAACTTTATGGTATAGACGTTTTAGTGAAAACAGAAGTAAAATACTTAAAGATGGTATAACCATAGCCAAAGGTGTCCTTAAGAACAACGTATATGTCATGAAGATGGATCCAACATCTAGAGACAAACTTTGTCTTACCTCATTAGATGAATCTTCAACTTTATGGCATAGACGTTTAGGACATGCTAACATGAGACTAATCCAAAACCTCTCCTCCAAAGACTTAGTTCAAAACCTACCTAAGTTGAAATATGACCAACACTTTTGTGATGCTTGCAAAGTCGGTAAACAAGTCCATAGTAGCCATAAGGCTAAATACTTGGTTTCTACATCTAGGTGTCTAGAACTTTTGCATATGGATTTATTTGGTCCATCCGCTATACAAAGTTATGGAGGTAACTTCTACACTTTGGTCATAGTTGATGATTAGTCAAACTATAATTGGAACAAAATGGGTATTTCGTAATAAAATGGATGAAAATAGAATTGTGTCTAGAAACAAAGCTAGGCTAGTTGCACAAGGATATAACCAACAAGAAGGCATTGACTACGATGAAACTTTTGCTCCGGTTGCTAGGCTCGAGTCAATTAGAATCTTACTTGCATATGCATGTGCACATAATTTCAAACTCTTTCAAATGGACGTCAAAAGTGCATTTCTAAACGGAGTCATAAATGAAGAAGTGTATGTTGCTCAACCACCGGGCTTCATCGATTTTGAAAAACCAAATCATGTTTACAACCTTAAAAAGGCTCTTTACGGACTTAAGCAAGCTCCAAAAGCATGGTATGATCGACTTAAAACCTTCCTAGTTGACCATAAGTATACCATGGGCTTAGTTGATAATACTCTCTTCACTAAGAAGAAAGATTCACATATTATCATAGTCCAAATCTATGTTGATGACATTATATTCGGATCAACTTGTCAAGAATTATGTGTGGATTTCTCAAAAATCATGCATGACGAGTTTGAAATGAGTATGATGGGAGAACTCAACTTTTTCCTAGGACTCCAAATTAAACAACTAGAAGATGGTATCTTCTTTAACCAATCTAAATATATTAAGGACATGCTTAAGAAATTTGGATTAGAAGATTCGAAACCTATCAAAACTCCCATGTCCACGAAAACTAATCTCACCAAGGATGAGGAAAGTGAATCCGTAGATATCACTAAATATAGAGGTATGATTGGTAGTCTACTTTACCTAACGGCTAGTAGACCCGACATTATGTTTAGTGTTTGTCTATGTGCTCGTTTTCAAGAAGATCCTAAGACTACTCATCTCGAAGCCGTTAAAAGGATTTTTAGGTATATTAAGGGCACTACACATTTAGGTTTATGGTATCCCAAAGGAATGGGAATAGACACCATAGTGTATGCCGACACGGATCATGCCGGTGACTATGTCGATAGAAAAAGTACAAGTGGTATTTGTACTTTTGTTGGACATTGTCTCACCTCATGGTTCTCTAAGAAGCAAACGGCTCTTGCTATCTCAACAACGGAAGCCGAGTACGTTTCGGCCGGAAAGGCATGTCAACAAGCTCTTTGGATGAAGCAAGCTCTTGTCGACTACGGAATTCAACTCAACGACATCACAATTCTTTGTGACAACAAAGGTGCCATTGATCTTAGCAAAAACCCGGTTCAACATGCTCGTACCAAACATATTGAAATCTGTCATCATTTCCTTCGTGACAACGTTCAAAAAGGAAATATCTTAATTGAGAAAGTTTCTTCCGAAGACAACATAGCCGACATTCTCACAAAACCTCTTAAACGTGAACCTTTTAACCTTCTTAGGCTAGGCTTAGGACTCATGGAACCTACATTGTAGTTCTGGACTTTAGACAAAAATCACAAAAATCAAAACAAATCCATAAGTCTTTTTCTCAGCAGGGTCGGCGGAACCCTCAGACACAATGGACGGAACCCAACTCAGGGGTCCGCCGACCTGCAGAATCAATATTTTGTTTATATTAAACCAAACACCCATTATCTCATACCACCACTTCCAAACTGTTACTATTCACTTTACCATCCATCCATACCTACGAATTCTTGGTCTTCCTTTCACTAACATTGCAAATCAATCATCATTGTAAGTATTCTAAACTTGATTACAATCCTGATCTGAGTCTAGGAATTCTATTTTTGCACAAAAACAAAAACTTGGGGTTATGCATTAAACTCGGGAAACTCATGCATAAAATTAGGTGTTTAACAAAACTAATCATGTTCCCCATAGTTAGGAATTGCATTCTTAATTAGTATAAACATGTTTGCTAAAACACCCTATGTCAAATCTTTCCAACAATTTCTCACAAGTAGGACAAATATTTTTTCGTCTCACATTGAGAATACAAAATCAAAACGTTATGTTTAAAACATCACTTGCATAATGTCTCTTGAATGCTAAAGGGAATACATAACCAATATGTATTTTCAGGTACATTCAAACGAAGCTACATTAAACTAGGAGCGTTTGGGTTATCTTTTGTTTTATAACAAAACTTGCATTATAAAACGTTTTTGAAGCATCAAAATGAGTCAAGATAACCGCACCTCCACATTGTTTTCATATAGGCACACACTAGAACATCCACATTATAATAGTAGTTTACTTAAACTAAAATGTGAAAATTTGTTGTTCTAGGAATCATCATGCCTCCTCTAACCCACTACGACCACAAGGACACCATTAAGTACCTACCAAAACACCACAAAACCAAAGGCCTTACCCCAAACCAAGTCAACATTTTTAAAGCCTTGGAAAAACACTATATCCATGAGGGTAGAACCATTGACCCGTCTTTCCTAGAAGGCACAAACCTTTACGCCGAATTTGCCACAATCAACTTTGAGTGTCTTTTGAATATCGACGAGCCTATTTGTCCTAGATTCATTCTAGCGTTCTATGCATCCGCCGTCCTCTCCACGGATGATTATGGTCATATGTCTATCAACTTTAGGACTAGTGGTCATCAATACTCCTTTATTCTTGAGGAGTTTGCTCAAATCATAGGTGTCCCAAACCGAGGTACTTGCATCTACTCAGACTTGCACTCCCTCTCAACTCTTGACAACCTCCATGACCGCATCCATCCTTATGACACACCTCTTTGTTAGGACCACCAACACTAGGAGAACCCGTTCGGGAAATGAGGTCGATAAGGACCCATATGGAATGGAAATGAATGAACTTAAGCCCCAATTCAAGAAATGGGAGGAAGTCCTTAGAGCCAATGTCATTAGCACAATAGGAAACCGTTATCATATCAACCTTTGTCTTTGCTACATGCTCTACTCCTTGTCCGTTAGGCAACCATTCAACCTTGCCTACTACATGGCCAAGAGAATGGCCGACATTCCCGTGCATGGCACAACAGCTATGCCGTATGGAATGCTCTTGACCCATCTCTTTAGGTTCATCTCACTCATTCCACCAACTCCAAATGGTCTTCGTCTTGACTACTCTCTCATTCCACACACCTTTGTTCCACTTAGTGATAAGAGAGTCTACAAAGCCCAAGGAAAACGTCCTCATCCTCCTACCTCATCATCGTCTTCCTCAATGAGTGAAGATGACAAGTTGCCAAACTCTAGGCTCCTACCTCTCGAATACCTATCCCAACTTCCGGATATTCCTAATGAGTCGGAGGAGTTCAAGCAAACAAAGGGGATGTTTAAGAATCTTGGAAGATTCCTTGGAAATCTCAAGAATAAGATCGACCGTCAATGAGTGCGGGTGTGTAGGAGTGTTTGGCACTAGGTGCTATTTGAACTAATTTAGTTGTTTAAACAATGTTTGTGATGTACTTGTGGGTTGGTACAATGTTTGATACTATTTGGAACATGTTTTATCTAACTTTGATGCAGGAAGACAACTTTTGGCAAGTTGTCAAATTTTCATGTTTATGTTATTTTCACTAAGTATAGTGAAATTCTCGACCTCAAGGTCAAAATCATATGATATGTGTGTTTACGTGTCTATTTTTTGCATTGCCTAACCAGAAATACATTATCTTTTTGATTTTAGGAGTTTTCGAAAATTTTGAAAATCGTCTCGCGGGTCAAAATAGCGGACTGCCACTTTTTTCAGTACTGGCGGATCCGGCGGTACCCAAAATTGGGTTCCGCCAGTGTATTTTCAGGGAAACCCAGAATTGGCCCAACGGACCAGACGGTACCCTCAAATGGGTTCCGCCTGTGTATTCTGAGGGTTCCGCCAGTTGCCTGCAGAATTTTTGTTTTTGTTTTCAACATTTGAACATCCAAACACCAAAATCCAATCCTTTTAGATAGAAACCCATTTCCTGCAATATGTTTAGCACAATAGGGTACTTCTCATTCCTTATAACTAAACCAAAACCATTTCCCGCCAAAATTCAAAAATAGCAATAACCACCCCAAGGACCCTTCACACATAAAGGAAGGAACCCTTCTAAAGGATCCTTGAAATCCCTGAGATTTATACTTCAACAAATTTACTAAAACCACTAATCATTTAGTGCAAACCTTGTCTTCTCACTTCACCATTTTCATTGGATTGACTTTCATGATATGACAACCCACAATTAGTTTTCCAAATCATTAGGAACCTCCATTTTTGTATGGACTAACATTAAATCCAAACACTCCTTTCCACAATTCTTCATCACTATAAATTAAACCATCCTAAACACTATCAAATCACACCTTCTTCATCACAATTTCTGAACTTCTAAACCATCTTTAACCATGACTAAGTCAACAATCACCTCACAACCATCACGACCCATCCGGAAAACCGCCTGGATAAGTGTAAAACCACTATGGTCTAATCAACCCATCAACCTAAGCTCCTCATCTTCGGATGAATTCAACTCACCTATAAAAAATGAACACTTTTTGAACCTTGCATCTCCATCACCATCACCCAATGAACCCAATGAGCTCACTCCACCACCTACTAAATCACCCATTGACCCAACTCCACCAAGTGTTCCAACCCAACCATCCAAAACTCCATCACCATCACCATTACCCAAAATTGAACCTATGGAGTTATTTGGGTCTCCTCCCACATCACCACACCCTTTTGTCCAAGATCTAAATGATCTTCCACCAAGACCTACACAACCACCACCTTTTGCAAATGAATCACCAAGGTCAATTCTAGACCAAAATGAGCATTTTAACCACACCCAACCACCACAACAAGTGTACCATCAACCCAAACCATTGTTGTTTCACCCTATCTACCATGACATCCATGGTCCTATTTATGGAGAACCAAACTTTGAAAACCATGATCACCCAACTCCACCACATTCTCAAGCCCAAACCTTTGAGTCTTTCTTCCCCTCATATAAGGAAATCCAAAGCATGGTTGAGAACCACCTTCATCAAGCAATGGAATTTCAGACCACCTTGCTTGACTCAATACCAAATCCATCCTCCACCCAAGAACCAAAAACCAATCAACCCTCAAACCAAAACACCCAAACCAACCCATTTCCACCCACTCATCCCCATGTTTGCTCAAATTGTGAGCAAATGGGTGCAAGCATCAAAACGTTGCTTCACCAATTCTAAGATGAAACCCGGTTTGCATTCCAACACGTCATAGAACGTTTGGATGCTCTTTCCCACCCAAACAAATCCTAGACAACCTTTGGAGGCCGTTTGCCCCATTTAGGAAAATAGGATTTTATTTTTCTTTCTTGGTTATTTTTTTTAGTTTTTATTTAGAAGTAGAAGAATATTTCACATTTCTTGTCTTTTGACTTTTCAAAGTCAAAATTTTACTTGGAATGATATTTCTTTCTACTTACTTTCGTGCATTGTTGGTTGATCATTTTTGTGTTGTCATTATGGTTGCAATGTGTGTGGTAACTACAAGCTTGACTATATATATATATATATATATATATATATATATATATATATATATATATATATATATATATATATATATATATATATATATATATATATATATATATATATATAACCAACTAACCATTTTTTTGTAGGATCAAAATCCATGTTTCCCATCTTGGCACTCCTTTTAGGGGGAGTAACAACCAAGGGGGAACAAGTGCATTATTCCGCTTCGCTACTCTACTTTTTGTTTCGACAAAAAGGCGGAGAAATATATTGAAACTTCAAAACTTAATATGATTTTCATCTCTTAAGTAAAACAAGTTTAATATAAATTTTTTTAAGTCTTAAAAACCAAAAGTAGATGTACCCTTTAAAAATATTCCACTTATTTGAAATATGTGGTTAGAAATCCTTCTCATTCTTCTTATGTTAGTTTTTCTCCTCACTGCATCCCTTCCCAAAACATTTATACCCCTATATTCTTTTAATAAATTTGTTAATACAAATATCGCCTAAAAACGTTATTTATATTTTACGATCTTCGCTAAGTTTTGTTAACGACAAAATGTAAACTTTAGTTTCTAAGTAAAATATAATCTTAGTTTTAAAGACTTGCATAAACTAGACTTTTGCTACACTTTACATTTCATAAAACACAACACTTTTTATTTCTTAAAATAGAATTGTCACATCACATTTATTGCAATTTTTGTCAATATACATTTATGGAATGAAATGTGTTTGACTTACTATGTGGTTGCTTGCAAGTTTAGTGTTTGACTAGATATTATGAGATGTGACATTGTTTGGTTTGCAAGGTGTAATGAGATGTGACTTTGTTTGGTTTGCAACATTTATTGCAAAACCAACTGCAAGCCCGGCGGAACCCTGGGGGTACACGGGCGGAACCCATCTGAGGGTTCCGCCGTATCCGCCAGGCCTGCAGAAGGCTTTGCTATAAATACCAAGCCACAAGTTGATTTTTGGCTTATCACTCTACATCATATTTTACACACACACATTCATTCTTTCATCTAACCCTTTAACATTTCATATGTGAAGTTTCTTTTTGTAGCAAAGAGATTCACGAGCTCATTAAAAGTAACAAGTATTCAACACAACGTTGCAAGACATGTTAGCTTAGCATTGTGTAGACTTGTGTAGTTTACACTTCATTTGATTGTGTATTTTCAGTAGTGATCGGTTAGTATTTTAGTCCTCAAAATACAAAGTGTATCGGGAGTAGTTGTACCCTTGTAAAAGAACTAACGGGAGTGGTTGTATCCTTGGTAAAGAACTCGACATCTAGCTTAGTGTCGGTAAAAGTATAAGTGACGTGTAAGGTTTTCTCCGCCGTTGAAAGGAGCTTGTTGACTAGTGAAAGAAACTCGCGAGTTGGATACTCGGGGCGTGGACGTAGGGCAAGGAAAAAGAGTCCTTGTAGCCGAACCACGATAAATACTCGTGTTGTGGTTTGATCGTTTCTTTCATTTACTTGCATGTTATATATTGTGTTTGTGTATATATCTTTGATCAAACGTAAAGTTTCAAAGCTAACTAAACAAGTTAAAAAGATTTTAAACGGTAAACTATTCAACCCCCCTTCTAGTTTTCCACAAAATTTTTGATAATTGATAGTAAGTGATGATGTTCCAATTCAAAATGTCATTATAACTTGAAAATTTTGTTTAAAACATATATTGAAGCCTCATTTTACTTGTTTGCGCAGTTTGCACAAGACTTTCAAAATCTTTGACCGGACATAGCAGAGGCAAGGACGACGCGTCACCACGCGTGGTTGTGGTATTTTTGTGTTGAGTCCGTGGTGCGGACCATAAAATAGCAAATAGATCTTTTATTGAATTGTGTTTTTGTGATTACACAAGTAACGTCATATGTGTATTTATAGTGATAACATAGTTTACCGAACAAGCAATTCTAATCTTAAACATAATAATGATTACAATTAAGCTTCGGCCTTAACCTTTCATCTAACACAGATCACCGAGTGGTGAGAGAGAAACATAAATATTAATTACTATGAGGCATCATGGCCCGTGCGATGCACGGGCTTTGTTCACCATAAATAACGATCAGTTTTGCAAGAGTTATGTGTATTTAATTATTATATGCTTAGTTTTGATCGGGGTACTCAAAAGTATCAAATACACGACTGACTTTTCAAATGCAACTAAAAATATAACCACATAGAAAAAGTTGATTAAAGTGCACATAACATAAAAAAATTTGAAAAATAAAAGTTTATTTTGTAATAAACACACTAACAATATCATTAACCTCTATATATCATCAGATAGTTAGGAATAATGTAATGGACATCAAATCCACTATCAATCATTTATCATTGATGAAGATTCAGTTTTATAGTCTCCTCTATTAGCCTCTATTGTTTACTTCAAATGCACTTCACGATATTATTTGAAACCAATGCTATAAAGCTCAAAGGGTTATCAACTTTAAATTATAGTTTGGAAGTTAATGTGTGGAATAAGGTAAAGACAACATTTGATCTCTCTTAAATTAATGCATTTAATCAAGCCAATATAAATATAATATATAGTCATTATGGCACTTAAATTAATGCATTTAATCAAGCCAATACACGTGCGATGCACGGGTCTTTTTTTTAAGCTCTCAGTTAAACTCAAACGTTCTATATCCATGTTACATATTTCCTAATGTGATCTTCTGTAAAATAAGAATAGATATACTATTGTAATAATAAAACGAAGGGAAAAACCATGCAACCGTCAGAAAGAGGAAAAAAAACTCCTTGTTAATGACTTGTAGAAGAGATAAGAAGTTCTTGATGTACATGAATTGCTTATACATGAACTGAATATATATTTCTCATAAAACCAACCCATCTATCTCCTTTGTTAAAGTAGCAATATCAATGGTATTTAAAGAGCTTGGAGCTCAAAGGACACATAGATTACAATGCAAATAATAGTATTTAGAAAACAAAGTTTATCAACTATACAACATAACACAAACAACTGCTATTCATAATTTCATATGCATATAATAGTATTTCCCAATTACAATGGTATAAACCAATTGTTTCATTGTTTGTATAAAATGATTGTTGTTTACAATGGTGACAAACATATATAAACCATGGTATTACTATTTCCTAACAACCTTTTTAACTGGTCTTGCAACTAAAATGATTGTTGTTCATGGGATGGTATCTCGTGTGATGCCTTTAGAGATCATGTTGTTTGGTTATCTTTAGCTGATCACGGTCTGTGTTGTTCCATCCATTCGTCTCTTTTAAACCTGACCTCTCTCGCGGATAGATATAAATATGTGGTACGAACAATTAATGTTATAAATGAGTGCTTTTTAAGCAGAATAGGACCGTAAATTATTTTTAATGTTAAGTTAATACCTTTATATTTCGAAACTCGGGCATGAGCTGTTAGCTTCAAGAACTCTTTGTGGTCACCAATAAATCAACACATTTCAGTTATGGTACAGGTTCGTCCATATAACATGACCAAATACAATATATGTTCTGTAGTTCTAGAATCTTCGTTCCAGTGTCTCCCCACTAAAATTAACATCAAATTGTTGATTCCATGTATCTTAAGCCATATTTATTATTTATACACTTCAAAATGAATAGAAAACTCAAATATATGCTTTACATTTTAAGTAAAAAGACTATCTTGTTGTATACATACTGATATATCAGACATATATTTTAGCTAACAAAGCAACTTAATCGAGCTAGAGCTTGTACCAATATGATACATAACTCGATCAAGCACGTCTAAGATATATAAATAAAAAGAAGAACTTAATCTAACATCAGCGAGCCTAGTTGAGGGTTAACATCGGCGTCAAACACCACATGACTTCATTTGCAACATATGAGTCAATTTTTCATTTTTGAAAAGCAACTTTATACGGGAACAAATCAAACGGGTACAACGGCATGAAAGTTGTCAAACTTATATGTCACTGCATATCACATCCTAAATGGTTTTATTCATATATTTTGATTATTATTGTATGATTATTTCGTTAAAAAAAATGCCAGGCCCATACCAATAATGACCCGTTATGAACATTTGTAGTATATTCATAATTGTAACATGTATGGTTTAG
The DNA here is from genome assembly GCA_030686995.1 of Artemisia argyi. NCBI lineage: Eukaryota > Viridiplantae > Streptophyta > Magnoliopsida > Asterales > Asteraceae > Artemisia > Artemisia argyi. The sequence continues at coordinate 87,194,257 of CM060694.1, read as the reverse complement.
TGGTTGGATTGATTCAAGAAAGATGTATAAGAAGAGAGTTTAGAGAGAGAAAGTGAGTTGGGTGTTTCTAGAGAGAGAAAGAGATGAGAGAAAATGTAATATTAGATTAAGAGAAGTGAAAGCACCAACCCTCTCCACATGTGGAGAGGGGTATTTATAGTTTCTTACAAAAAAGATAAAAACGCCCACACCCGGGCTGTGGATCAGGCATACAGTGGGTAAGACCCGTCCTTCTTCCACGATGTTACTTAGACTAAACTAATATCTAACTAACTAATAAACTAACTACGAGCTAACTTAAATGCTATTACATCAGTTAGGTGACTGAGTCTTCCATAGGAATAATTGTATTCCTAACAATATCCCCCTAAGCGAGGTCACCTTGGAAATTAAGCTCTTTGATCTTCAAGCATTCTTTAATCATGTAGCTCGTAGGTTCTGATTCTTCACTTTTCTGCACACTTTGTACTTCAAGCAAGCGAACTTCTGATTTGGATTCCTTTGTGATGTGTGATCTTTGAGCTTCATTGAGATCATCAGCCAACGTAAATCTCCAAGCTCATCCATAGTAGTATCGCCTTCATGTGACGTAGTGACTAAAGGACCATCATGCTCACACCCTTCTAGATCAGGAGACTTTACTTTAGAGTTGTGGATCAGGATACTTTTTCATCAGAGTTGCGGAAACGTTGTTGGTAGTCTCTCAACATTTGTTGTAGCAAGTCTCTCATCGTCATTGATAGTGTGGAGGATGTGTGAGCATGAGGTATGGATTGACCCGATTCAGCTAGAAATAGGAGCCATCAACGCCATCTTTATATGTGTCCCTGAAATAAAACAGTTAGCAATAAAGATAGAGAACGAATATGGCTTTGTCATTCGTTCTGCGAGGACTGACTACCCTCCAGTTTTGTGAAAACCGACCTGTGATCAGGTAGAGTCTCTTTTAAAGTAGACTCTCCTTGACAGGAATTTCCAGCTTATAGTAATGAATTTTCCAAAGAATCCACTTTGGAATCTTCATACTAAGCATGTTCTCATACCGGAACGTCTCAAAGCAGACAGCACGATAGAGTGAATCGGTGAGTTGATATTCATGGATTGATGAAAAATTGATTTATAGAAATCACTCGCGTGTCAAATAATAAACAATTTTTGAGACACAACGAGTGTCTTATACTCAGAATCACATTTCCATAAAAAATACTTTTGTTTGAAAGATTATACACAATCAATGTGCTTGAAAAATTAGTTTGTGAGCACATTGAAAGGTTTTAGCAAAAGTATCCATCAATCCATATCCTGGAACAAGTTTGATTCAGTGTTGAATCGCACCATTGTTGCTTTCCAGTTGTCACTTGATCATTGATCCAAGATGGATCTCACATGTCACCTACCAAGAGCTTGAGTGATGTTCGCTCTAGAAGGATTTCCATCTTCATTATGAATATTTTTATATCACTCGGATGTTCTGGCAATACCACAAGGATAATGCGTAGGACTCTAAATATTTTATCTTATTTTCCACATTGTGTGAAACAATAAATATATTTGAAATGTGTCCTATCGAGATTTATTGATGATCTCTTTGGCTCTAGACTCAATAGTGCGTTTTGATCCGCTCCTGGAGATTGGGGAGGTGTGTCCTGTTTTAGGTATCAACATAGCTCGCAATGAGCGGTCGATACATTGCACAGGGTTCCCCGTGAGAATGAAACAAGCTCTTTTAAGAGAACTTGAGTGGTTGGGAAGTTTAGTGCAGTGCGTCACTGGGTCCATGACGTCTTGTCTTCAATACCGGTGTTACCTTAGTAACCGCCAGTAGATTATGAATTGAACCCGGTTTCTGCCCTAAGGTTGAATATATGGAGGGCTATTTCTTTTCACCCTTTCTCATTACATTTCTTTTTCATTCTTCAACCCCTTCAGCGCTTACCGAGACTTCATCACTAGAACCTTGTTGGGTTTGTTTCAGTCCTAGCTCTATCTCAGTCTACACTCTTCCCTTTCTCACTTTTTCTCCTTTTTTCAATCATTCCTAAGGCCTTCTAATCTATCTATGGATTGTACCTGGGAAGATCCTTCCGGTTCTGGTGGATCATGGGAACTCATACCTAACCTTAACCATCCTTATAACTCCATGCATAAAGATAAATGGTCGGTCTTTGGTATTACTTCCACAAACGCCTTTTGCTCTCCCTCAATATGTGCATCGATATTCGAAAGTGTGGGAGCATATTTATTGAGTCCAAAAGATCATTTTTGATTATCAGATTTCATATTTAAATCACATTCCCTCCCCCGATCAAAATTTTCAAATCCTTCGAGATTTTGGATCTCAATTGATTTAAATAAGTTGGAAAGCTTTTGGGAGAGAAATGTGGTCAGTTTTAATATTTTCTGATAAAAGGAACCTTTTTCTAGCTCCCCCTCAATCTGTAAGGGAGGTTGTTATGTGCCAGATTTGATGAGTTTACAAAAGATTTGACGTTTTACCGAAAACTCTTTGAAAAGGTTCTCATTCTGACACATAACCATCACAAATCATTTTGTTGCAAGATTTTTGTACAAAGTGTGGAGAGTTTTGATGATACATAAAATTTTGAGAAATCACTCTCCCCCTCAATCTATGACGGATGTTAAAGCTTAAATAAATGATGTCATTGATTGAGTGAAAAATTTTGTCAAAATATTGAGTTCAACTTGATTTTTAATCAAAATCTCATGGTACCACCAAGTTTTGTACAAATACTTTCCGGAAGAATCATAAAAGGAAAAGTATTTGTGATAAAAAGAAGACTTCTCTTCTTTATCAAGAAATAATGCACTGATGCGTACATTATTCCGAAGAAACATGGATTATAAAGTAATCCATGCCCAGGTGAACATCACCCGGTACAAGGAACAACCGTCTTTTTGGCGACGAGTTTTCCCCATTTTGAAAAACGGGTTCCTATCTGAAGTAATAGCAAGCCAGATTTTTGAAGTGCGGGTTGCAGTCTGAAATGACTACAAGCCATAATTTTGAAGAATATTTTGAGGAACGACATGTTTTAGAAAAAAAACTTTATTTGAAACTGAAAAACTCTTGCTCAAACATATGTATGATTCCGTGTCATTATTGAATGACATTTCTAGAAACGTACATAATATTGATTACACAAGAGACATATCGTAAGAAGAATATTTTTGTATTTTATATAATTTTTCAGATTTTTATGGTTTTTTATAGGTTTTATATTTTTCTATTTATGTATTGGTATAAGATATGTACAAAGGATACCAAACAGTTTAATGAGATGTTGACCTGAGCATCAAAATGAGATTATCGTTCAGCTCGTTGTAGGAGTATGTAGTCAACATCTCTTAAACTTTTACCACCAACGCTTTCGAGGCTCCTGAATAATCGTCTGAATCCGTAGTTTCCATGATATATATAATCTTAAACGGGATTTTACAACTCTTGTGACTTAAACCGAGAGATTGATTCTCTCCCGGGATTTTACTAAAGTCAACAAAAGAAACCAAAAGATGTAATATGCGAGTTAAACTTAGAGAGAGATCTTGGATAAGTGACAATTTGCATTAAGTGTCAAGTCGTGACAAGTCAAGTTACAATAGATCTGATCGTAATAAGTCAAGTCGTAAAGATTAACTCACAACGTCAAATTACAATCAGACTAATCGAAACGACTTAAGTCACAACAATTCACCAAACACAAGTAGTTGACAAAAATCACTAGAATCTCACAAATGAGTTAATCGCTAGACACCCACCAAATCGATGAATTTTTATTGCCTCCTCAATGTGAAGCTTTGGTAGCTTCCCCCCAAATCGACAATCACCTACATGAGACCAGTTCCCCAAGTAGTTGAAGTGATTCAAAAAGTCTCATTGTATGACGCTCAAAGACCCAACGGAAATGATAGCACCGAAGTAACAAGGTGAACCATGGATCATCTATGTGGTTATCAATCCCGGAATTTATGATGAAGCCCGATCACATGACCATGTTGTGCATCCCCAATGTACACATTACTTTGAGGTTTGGAGCAGTTGTCTATTAGGGGAATAAGATATCAACATCTTCATTTCACTAAATGCATTCCAGTTATCTTACACATACCAACTCAATCCATCTTGTACGCATGTATCCAACACAAGAAGAAACGATGACACCAAAGTAACAGGTTGAAGCACTGATCATCTCCGCGGATATCACCTCCGGAATATATGATTAAGCCCGATCACGTGAACCTGTTGCGCATCCTTGATGTATACAAATCTCTCCCATGATGGTTGCGATCTCATCGGAATCAGTATAACATTGTGTACATGAAGCATTAACCAGAAGCACTTTACCAAAATCATATCAACTCATATGAAGATGTCGATAAGCAATATCATCTCACTCTCCAATTGTTCTTCTCTTATTTCTTCCCACTGAAAGCTGAAGTAATACATACCACAAGTATCAGAAGACAACTTCCCCCACATAGTTGGAATGATACACCAAACGCCACGAGTTAAGACACTGGTTATCTCTATGGTTATGACATTTTGTCTTCCCGGCATAACTTCAATTAAGACGAAGTATTAAGTTCATCACGTGTACTCGTTATGCATTCAAATGTATGTCTCCTTCTCCCTTGCTTGTTTTGATACCTCAGAATCAGCAACACATTTTATGCACACGTACTTGAAACCTTGTGAGAAGAACAACCTTTGGCTTAAATTGGATCAGGTGAGAATCAACTGCTATAGAAACACTCACTAATTGGGTTATTACTCCCTCCCAATTAGTAAGCCCATAAATTAGCTTGCTCCCTCCCAAACTGACGACCCGTTTGATATAACCTTGATGCTTGTTGAAGAAGTATCTTTGAATTCTGCCCAAGATGTCTTAAGTCCCTTAACATGTCATCCACAACTTAAAGTGGATCATAGACTGATAATCTGTAGCTTCTTCATGGGTTTGTTTGGGGAACATTATTTCGACATTTTCAACTCACATAGAATGCTTCCAGTTCTTCGATAAAAGCCCCGATGTACACATTCTTCTCCCTCCATGATGTTGACGATCACTCGGAATCATCATAACTATGTATACATAAACATATCAACTGGAAGCAACATACAAATCACTACCCCATGAGTAGATGTCGATAACAATTCTCTTCAACAATTCTCTGCAGTTCAACCCCTAATTAAACCTCTTTTCACTTCCACTGACTAATAGTAAATGACCACGTATGGAGAAAAAATGATATACTAAACTTGATACTGAAGTAGAATTCCCCGCTATTGTGTCTTAAGCTTGCACTAATGTTGGAAGAACGGTGTAGAGAATTTATGCTCCAAGCAAATCTCTAAGTACTCACTACCCAACCAAAGCATGAGACATTATCACCTCTTGTGATTATCCACAACGACAGCGGCGTGTGACACTGAGTACTACACCGTAACTCCTTAAAGTGATAGTTAACCAGGTCTTCAACCATCCACCTCGACTGCTGGTAACTAGATAAACCAAGTCTTCAACTTAAATCTCAAGCACGAGCAAGTTATCGTTGAAAGTCATTCATCCAACCAACCCCGACTTCAAGATAAGCTAAGAACACGCCTTTGTGAAAGTCAACTTCAATCTCAAATATGTGATACCCAATCAACTCCGTAGTCACAATAAGTCTTCCTTAGTTAGTGGAACATTAGGTCTAGGAGGAGAGGAGAGTCATTTCATGCATCAATCAACATGTATTTTATTCACACTTCCCCCCTCAAAAATTGCATACGAGGTTGCCATTTTTGATTGAGCATGTGAATAAGAATACACTCAATCATGTAGTTCATTCACCCTTCTCCCCCTCAAAAATTGCATACGAAGTTTGCCATTTTCGAATGAGCAAGTGAATACGAATTCGATCAAAGATGAGTAGATCCACTTGATAACTGAATGAACATGGAGGAAGCATAAATCATGTTGTTGAGAATGGTCAGAAGCAAGAGCATAACACTTCTTCAGAAGATAAAGCGCACTCTAGCGTACACTTTTCTTTTCTTTGATGAACGGGGCCTGAAGTGTTGTCAGCAGACACCATAATGATGACATTGAGGAACGAGGCTTGAATTGAATTGTTCAAACGTCATAGTCGATGAAGAACGAGGCCTGAACTTAAGTATTCAAACGTCATTGTCGATGTGCATCAAAGTTGAGTATCTTTAACCCCTGATTGATGAGATATCATTCTTTTCGGCAGCCAAACTCTGAGTCTTTTCTTACTAGGGTTTAATGATGTACTTGCACTTAAGTAAAGACTACCTGCACTGACATTGAGAGTTTGTTTGCATTTATATGGGTTAGTGATATCAGCATCTATATCATTTGGGGTTCCACTGTCAACCTTGGTTTTGCAATCAATGATCATCATTCTTGTAGGTATCCATCTAAGACCAACAATTTTAAACATTCTATCCGTCGGTATCCACCTAAGGCAAGATCTAAGAGTGTTTGGTTTCTCATGTAATGTGAAAGTCGTTTTGAGAGAAGGCCTTTGTCCTATAGCAATCTGCCTACCCGATTTTTGAGTATAACTCTTTGATTCTACGGGCTTGTTGTGGTTTCTAGTCTTAGAGGATTGAACCTTAGCATGAGAATTCACTTCCTTCAAGAATTTAGTAACACAATTATCATGATTTGCCTCAAAAATACATTTCAGACAAGTTGAGCAAACAAAGTGTTTAGATTCAGAAAAGGATCTAGGATTCTTAGAGTGATCTTCAACAGGAATCAATTTAATCGATACGTAACTACTCTTGGAAACAGGCGAAATCCTAGTCTTTTCATGTGTGGTTATCTTAGTATCCTCTAGGTTGTGATTCTGAACACTGTTTTTATGTCTAACATGTTCCTTAATTGTCACAGATGACACTCGCTTTGAACAATTCCTAGAGTCACTACAGGCACAAATATGATGTGGTTTTGCAAAAACACATTCCTTTTCCTTAGATTTAGACTGTGAAGTGACTGGTTTTGACAAAACTTGTTTCTCATCAACTTGGGAGGCAAACCGCAATTTTGAAAATTTGGTCGTTCAGATCTAAACGCAGTCGGTTGCCTAACAACACTTTGTTTCCTAAGAGGTTGTGAAGGTGGTTTTCCCAAGATTGATGGTTTTGCAAACTTAGTGTTCACACTGTTTCCAGTTAATTTTATTAAATCATTTCTTAATGCCACAATTGCAAAACCCTTTTCCTGAAGTTGAACTTTGAGTTCATCATTTTTAGCAATCAAAGAGGTTGTCTGCTCCACAGTCTTATTTTTTGTTACTTTGATTGAGTCACATAGGTCTTTACACTGAACTTTCAAAGACTCATTTTCCGTAAGCAATTTAGCTATATTACATTCCAATTGAATGATTTTTGTTTCCATAACATTAATGTCATGTTTAACTTTGGCTTCATTACTTTTCTCATGCATGTTGATTCGAGTTTTCAAATTATTGATCGTTAAGTTTTTGTTTTGTAGTTGAGCTTTCAAATCATCTATTTCAAAAAATTCACGAAATTCAGGGAATTCCGTATTCTTACATGGTTTGTAAATTTGAAGACTTTCTTCCTTTTGTTGAATTGATATTTCAAGTGAAATACAATGTTTCTCAAGTTGTAAAAATCTATTTGAAAGTTCATCAAAAACATGTTTATCAACCATATCATTTGACTTAAAGGACTCAGCCGTAAACAAAGAACTTGAAGCATCATCACGTTTAACATCCTGATCAGTTTGTTTAAGTATGTTAGCAGATGTATATTGTTGAACAGTTAAGGGTACCTCAGCACATGACACCTGTTCATTATCTGGTATGATGTCTGCATCCGTATCTTGTGTGCCACGGGTTGCTGAACTGTTGTATGGGTTAAGCTTCTCTATCTTTGTTCTTCTGCACTTAGTGTCAATTGATCCAACATCTGATGAGTTACCCGAATCAATATTGATATCTCTTAATTGCACCCGACTGTCATTCATCATGATGTCACACTTTCGTTTGTGTAGTGCTCTTTCATCAATGTACTTCAAAACATTACTCATGCATTTGTTTAGTGTTTCTCTGAACGCATTAACTTCAATTCCAGTGTAATTAGTAAAATACTTATTAATCATTTGATTCTCAGTGTATTGTGAATCAATGAACACTTGGAGTTGGTTGTTAATCACACACAAGGCAGCCATGGATCTTCCTTCAAAAAAATTTCCTTTGTCAAGCTGTTGTTCAAGTTGGTCTAAATACTGAGTAATTTTGACATTGAAGGTCTGAACATCTTGACCAAAGAGTGATGTGAAGGCACGTTCGTACGCGAATGCACATTCGTATCCAGTTAAGTATCCAGGTCGTTCAAATAGAACCTTAAGATGTGAGTGTAGTAGTTGAAAACATTCAATGCAACTGTCCTTTGCATTATCGAGCAATTTAAGTGGCTGATGGAGTTCATTATGTTGAGACTTCGAGGACGGAGATTCCATTTTAGCATTATCAGACTCAAACACGTTAATTTGTTGTGAAGGGTTGGAAGTCTTATGTACATTGATCATGTCGTACAATTTAAGTATCTCAGGTATGACTGAGTCTGAAGAATTTGACATGATGTGGACGTGCACGGGATTTTACACTTCTATGATTTAAACCGAGAAATAGATTCTTTCGCGGGATTTTACAAAATCAAGAAGAGGTAATCGGAATCTGAAGGTAAACTCAAACTGGAGGTAATCTCAATCTGAAGGTAAACTCAAACTGGAGGTAATCTCAATCTGAAGCTAAACTCAAACTGGAGCAAACCACAAACTTGAGCTAACCGCAAACTTGAACTAACCACAAACTTGAGCTAACCACAAACTTGAGCTAACTACAAACTTGAACTAGCCACAAACTTGAGCTAACCACAAACTTGAGCTAACCTCAAACTTGAGCTAACCTCAAACTTGAGCTAACCGCAAACTTGAACTAACCGCAAACTTGAACTAACCACAAACTTGAGCTAACCACAAACTTGAGCTAACCGCAAACTTAAGCTAACCACAAACTTGAGCTAACCTCAAACTTTGAGCTAACCTCTAAACACAAAAATACAAAAAAGTCACTATCTTGCCAGTTTGTCTTTTTCCCGCTTTTGAGTTAATCTCAACAAAGAAACAAGCTAATCTCAACCAAGAAACAAGCTAATCTCAACCAAGAAACACAAAAATACAAGAAAGTCACTATCTTGCCAGTTTGTCTTTTTCCCGCTTTTGAGTTAATCTCAACCAAGAAACAAGCTAATCTCAACCAAGAAACTTGCACTAAATCACATCAAACATCAATCTAACAACTAATTCAACCTACCCAAGTGAAAAATTAAGTATTACTAACACCTCAAAACACAACAATACCACCAAATCATCAACAACACCACAAACAAAAATCAATTCGAGGTGATTTCTTGAAAAACATTTCGAACCAAAACAATGAACCACTAAGCCACGCCACAAATTTGAGCACCAACAATCCTAGGATGAAACCTTGTCTCTTGATACCAATTGTAGTATATTCATAATTGTAACATGTATGGTTTAGTGGTTGGATTGATTCAAGAAAGATGAATAAGAAGAGAGTTTAGAGAGAGAAAGTGAGTTGGGTGTTTCTAGAGAGAGAAAGAGATGAGAGAAAATGTAATATTAGATTAATAGAAGTGAAAGCACCAACCCTCTCCACATGTGGAGAGGGGTATTTATAGTTTCCTACAAAAAAGATAAAAACGCCCACACCCGGGCTGTGGATCAGGCATACAGTGGGTAAGACCCGTCCTTCTTCCACGATGTTACTTAGACTAAACTAATATCTAACTAACTAATAAACTAACTACGAGCTAACTTAAATGCTATTACATCAGTTAGGTGACCGAGTCTTCTATAGGAATAATTGTATTCCTAACAACATTAATCATAAATAGTTAATGTTTCAGGGTTCGAAAGCAAACACCGCATTTATAATGACAGTAAGTCACGATCCAGGTGGTTCCAAATAGGTGTGTTGTAAAATCTTATTGACAGCTCTATACATAGCATGTTTGTGGGTTTGCTTATGTAAGTGGATATTGCATTTTGGACATCAAACAAACTGGGTGTGGTCGTCATGTAAGCCACTAATCAAAATATTTAAGAAAAAAATCAGCTAGCAGATCAACATTTCGGACGATTTCTGAAAGGGCCCTTTTGGCCTTCTGGATGACTAATAAGCAATTAGCAAATAACCAATTTGACGTCGGAAAGGGTAAATTGATGAAAACCTGTTTTTCAAGGTGATGCTTTTTTTTTTTACTGCTCCTTAATAAGATGTTCGTGGGAAGCCGCAGCCTTGGTGTACCCTTCCATTAGTTCAGTCAGATGCCTTGCCAAAATGGCAGCTTTTTTAGCAAGCACTTAAACACATTCACGATCGTCAGAAGTGCGATCATCTGCGTTCTCATTTGCAGAACTAAAAATAAAATAAAATGTGCGATGTATTCAATTCATAACATATTATTTCCAGTAGTAGACTCTTAATACATAGTTAACAGTTGCAAAATTAATGTAAAAGATTGATGACTTACTTGGTGAGAAATTGAGGTAAAGAATTCAGTGAGTCGGAAAAACCATCAACACGCACTGAAGAAACACAGGCTTTCAAACGTTCGAAGAGACTGTACACTCTTAAAGTGGTCCCTCACAATGTGTTATAATCATATGTTCTTTGATCAGCTGCACAATGAGTTTGAGCTTCTACTCGTGTTTCCTGAAGACAATTCTCTAAGTGAGCGCAATTCAACTGAAAAAAAAGATAGAAGAAATAAGCACCAAGCTATCATGCTTTTAAATATTTGTCTCCAAGTGTTTCAAAAGTAAAATTTCTTCAGTGAAACTCACTGCGGCCTAGTCTTGTTCCTGCCTTGTCATGCCAAAGTGGTGCAACAGTTTCTAACGTAATGGCCCTTTGAAGAAGACAATCTTGAGCTAGTACCATAGTCTTCACCAGGTATAGTAAGAAGTCAATCCCCGATTACATCCAAAAAGTAAGTACCTACATCTTGGGTTAACAGATCCGTCCCAAGCATGCCAACCTCTAAAATTGGCGGTTATAGATTTTAAATCAGCACCAATACCTAATAACAGACAAATGAACTGGTTCAGAAGTAAGCACAAATGCAAACCAAAATGAGAAGATCTCACCAGTGTCATAAAATCCGGCTTTAATAGTTGCAGCTACATCAGCAACTGCCTGAAGACATGAGGAACACTGTCTATTGATAACTCGAACTGGCACCGTTTCTGAGAAACAGGTAAAATAGTATATTAGTATATCATGGATGGAAGTCGGTATACACTGTCGAGAAATGCAATCTCTTGACTTTTGGACATACCAGGAAAGCCTGTATAGATATTTGTTTTCTCTATTACTGCCTGATCAAGTGTACGGAAAAAGATATAAAACTTCAAGACTCCTTCAACAAAAACATAACCATGCCATTAACAGATTTCAAAAATCATACCTTCAAAAAAAGTGCAAGTATATCATCAGGATAGGTGTCCGTGAGCCCACCCCTATTTGTTTTGCAAGTACAGCTAAAGGATCATAGAACCCACAAGTTTTTCTTATAAAATTAAAAATTTAAATAATCAATTGTAACATATTAGGCCAAGTTAAAAAATCATAGGGAATTGATACTTACACGGTGGTTTTTTATTCATCATACACAGATTTTTTTTTGTGGAGTTACAATCTTACCCACAACATATATTTTTACCCCTTCTTAAGTCAAAACCAGTTTATTCCAAATTTCAACCCAAACGTACCCACTTCAGCACCCAAACGCACCAATCTCACCCCCATTTCAACTCCTAATCCCACACCCATTGCAATCCCCAAACTTACCCATTTTAGCCCCTACTTCCGCCCGCAAACATACCAAATTCAGCCCCGTTTCATCACCCAAACCCACACATTTCAGCCTCAAACCCACCCATTTTCAGCCCCCATTTCATGACCCAAATCCACCCAAACCATATTACCTTATGAAATCTTATTAAACACCCCAAGCGCTATTCAGCCCCGTGTCTGTACAACCAAAAACAACAAACAACAAACATCAAAGTAAGTTTAGAAGTCCGTATCGTAATCATTATAATTAATTAACTATGTACCCAATTAACTAATCATTTTAAAAATTAATTATACCTTCAAGTTCGTCACCAGATTCAGGTGTATCCAACCCATGACCTTCTTTCAATAATTTGATGGCAATGACTACAGTGGCGGTGGCACCAACAAATCTACAAAAAAAATTAGTAAAATGTTATAACACGAAAAAATATATGGATCTGTACATGAGAATCTTCAAAACATGGGAAAAAAGATATAAGAAACAATATCAAAAACCACCGGTGATGGTGGTGGGCTATGATATGGTGGTTTGAAGGGAGTGTTTTTGTTTGGCTTCTGTGTGTGGGGAATATAGATAATAATAGCATGGTGGGGAATACGGAATGGGTGTTTTTTTTACAGAATGGGTTTTTTTTTTTTTTTTTTTTTTTTTTTTTTTTTTTTTTTTTTTTAATTGAAGGATGTTTTGTATACTCTAAAGCAACCGTTCATATTGATTTAGTGCAAATAAATGTGACTCCAACTTTAAAAGCTATCAAAAGCTTTCAAAAGAAGCTCAAAATTAAAGAACTTTGTGAGCTTAATCATCATAATAGAGTTTCTTGGCTTGTGACATTAATGCTCACATTCAATATGAGAACTCAATTTTTATATATCTTAACTAGTTATAATGTAGATTTAGTCGAAGGGGAAAAGTGGAAAACTGAATTTTCAATCAATCCCCATTTTGCCCTTCTATACTATAAGGGTAAGAGAAAATAAATTATGTAATTAATGCTCTTATTAAAACACCTCATAACTTAAAATTACAATAATTTATTCATATGGTACAACCAATTAAAAGCATCTATATCAAATTAAAAACAATCAATTAAAACACCCCTTACTAAAAAAGTACAATAAAATTTTCACAATATACAATTTAAACAAAAATTTTCACAATATACAATTTAAACAAGCTACAACAAAATATAAAATATAAAATAATTAAACACACTAATTAATGTTATTTTTAAAACACCTTAAAATAAAAAGTACATGTTATTATACACATTATACAAATTAATAAAACACACAAAACTTTATACAAGCTAACAAGTTGATGTTGCATATAGTTTTGAAAATTGGACCGGACCAACGGGTTCAACTGGGAAAAACATATAGTTTTGAAAACTGGACACGACGGTTTCGGTTATTAAAAGCATGACTCGGTTGTAAAAAAAGATCAAGCATCTAAGTTTTAACTATATTTAATTATTTTTTCTTAAAAAAAAAAAAAAAAAAAAAAATCTGACTGCAAATTTGAGAAAATCTGCTGGGACAAATGAATAAAAATGAACTAATTAAATATATCTATCAATTAATTAGAGTATTAAATAATTATGCATAAAATAGTTAATAAATGAGATAAATTAAAATTAAAATAGTTGGAATGTTTTATAGTTACCAGTGACAAGTGAATTGGTCAGAAAAAAAATGAGAGTAATTGCTTGAAAGTTGAATTGTGTGATTCGAAAGCCCATCTAATAATATCTGTTTTTATCTTTTGCTTGTAAGAGCCCATATAATAAATGCAAGGGGGCAAAAAACGCCCCAAACTTTTAAAAAAGTGTCAAAAATCGCCCAAAAATTATAAATTGGGTAAGATTTGCCACCTCTAACTTTTATTATTTTTCATTTATAACCCATAAACTTTCTTTTATCACTAAACGATCTGTCGTTATAAAATTCCGTTGCTATGCAAGGGTATTCGTCTAGTAAATAAATAATTAGTGTAGGTATTTTATAGTGGTCATTATACACACGATGGAGGGAAATCTTATACTATGACGTTTAGGTTCTCAGTCATAAATTTTACTCACAACTATTAAGACAGACCTATTAAATAATTTGAGTTCCCTAAGAAAGTTTGATAAAACAGTTGGTTAAGTAAAGTTTAATAATACAGTTGGTTTAAGTACCTGAAACTTCCAAGAACAAAATATAAAATAAGTACATAAATAACACCGAAAGTGTTTTTGGCTTTTAACGATTCTCAATTAATTTAAAATTATACTTTAACTCATGTAGTAAAAAATAATACTATACTACATAAGAAAAAATCCATTACATTAGAATTTGGACATATAGTAAAGAAGAGAATGCAAGAGGTCAAAGCTGACGCAGAAAACAATTATCTATAAAATAAAATAAAGAGAAGAAAATGCAAATGTAAATTCGCATATCCATCGGAGAATAAAAAGAATTTGTTTTTTGGTAATCCATCAATCGATCAATTATTTATTTATCAAACTTAATTTCATCCGATTTAATCACTGGTTAGTTCTCTTTATTATTCTTTTATTGATCTGATTGTGTGATTTATGTCTAGTTTGGATTGACTGAACTGGATTTTTTTTAAGTTATGTGATGATTCATCAATTTTATGTGCCTTTAGATTTAATAAGTGCTTTACTTAACCACTGAGTTACTTTGTGATTAACAAGAAAATAACATCTTATTGTTTGGACTCTTTGAAGTTGTGATAACAGCAAGGATTTACAGTCATAATCCCTTTGATTAATCGGTGGTAGCTGATACTCGAAAACTAATCATAAGACCCTTAAATAGTGTGATAACCTGATACAGTACTCACCTCCGCAAAACCCATGGGCCCATCGGAGAGATGTGGTGTATAAAAGGTCAAGGGTTCGAGTCTCGACTCGTCCTCATTCTAGTGGGCCAGGAGAGTTGCCGGAGCTATTCCTTGTGGGGTGGACAATGGCTGGTGCCAAAAGGCAACCGGGGTCAGGGTGTTACTGCCAGTTCACACCTTTTGGTGGATCATCATCTTGAAATCACATTAATTAGATCATTTTCCCCTAAACGCAATGTTAAAATCTTGAAGTGATTGGATGTTTCATGAACCAAAAGGCCTTTGGCCTATTGTATGTGAGTGGCCCGTCAACCAAGAGGTTATGGGTTAAGTCTCATTTGAGACGTGTGCGATAGTAGGTGGTGTATGAGAGTGTGAATAATTTGCCGTTTTAAACAAAAAATTTGGATGTTTCATTAACAGTATGGAACGATATATGACTTGACTCCTACAGTTTGTTTGTTTTCCCTCTTTATCAATCTTTAGTTATTGCTCAAAATCATATTTTATTAGAAGGAAACAGAACAATCTTATATTAAAAATGAGATATTCCTTTGAACATGATGCATCTTTGCAGGTTGATGCTGCTATTTTAGCTGCTTTTGAGAGGGTGGGCACATAAGTTACAGGCGAGCAGTTCTTATCTGTATGACTGTGTAGTTGGTTTCGCAAGTGTGTTTTGATATTGCCATCCCATGTTCTCTCTACTTAGCAGTTTAGTGGAGCATCTAGATGGGCGTTTCTGCATTGGGGCTAAAGCATAAAACCCAAACAAGCAAAGTGCCACTACTAATGGAGCGTACTGAATCAGAGCATGTAATTGATATAACAAATAGTAATGAAGCTTCCTCATCGAGCTCAAGCCTTCCTAGACCTGTCACCGGGTCAAACTTAAGGCAAAACGAAGACCCACCTACGAATTCTGTTTCTGCTACTAATGGAACAAATGCAAGGAATATTTCATTTTCTAGACGGGGGAATGGAAATGGCAGACGTAGGAGCCCATTGAATTCTGGTTATTGGATATCTTTTGAACTATTTATTACAGTGAGTCAAATTATAGCAGCGGTTGTTGTATTATCTGTATCAAGGCATGAAAAACCTCATGCTCCATTGTTTACATGGGTTATTGGTTATGCTTCTGGATGTGTTGTAACGCTCCCTCTTCTCTTTTGGCGTTTCCATAATCGCAATGCTTCAAATCAAGAACAATCACAGGGTCGTCAAAGCTCTACTGCTGGCAGCCTGTCTGCTATTGCAAACTCTTTTACTTCATCTTCAAATGGAAGGACCTCAGATGGGGACACTCGTAACGCTGTTGGTGCTACGTCAACAAGACGTTTTTCGATTGGATCACTGAGTGCAAGGTATATTGTTTCTATGGCTTCATCAAATTTTTCTACTTTTTGTGATTTTGGTGCATCTGAATGTCTGGCAAAGAAATAATTATATAATAGCTAATTGTGGTATTACTGAGCATTGCGAGAACCTGAATAAGATGGTAACTGAATAATAGAAGATTGAAATGAATTTCTGTGTCTTCTAAAAGTTTTATGTGGTTTGATGGAGTGTGGAACTTCGGTATTGTGGATATACACAATACGCATATGCGTATATATATTGTATATTATATGAATGTATTTTGGTTTTACTGGGAGGAAAATTTACACATACAAACTCGCACGTAAATATACACATAAGCATATACGTATATATTGTATATTATGTGAATGTTCTGTAGATATAAGAACAAATAGATATTTTAAGCTTGTTACATATGTATAAGTTTGAGTGTTTGACCATTTAAGGACTGAAATACCAACAGAATAGAACTTATAAAAGAGCACCACTTCCTTTTCCCATGATAATTGCATCACTTTAATTTTCTAGATGCTGCTTGATATTTCTGCATTTCCTTTGTGTGTTATGTTTCGAGTTAAAGTTACCTGTAATGCCATTATAATCACCAGTATAAATAAGTTGACATTTGGCTTAATGTGCCTTGTGGAGCATTATGATATTCTGTAATGCTTACTAATGAGCAACAACACAACAAACTAGCAACAGATGGAGCATCATTTGTTCGAAAATGGAAATTAATAAATATTACTTTGGGATGGAGAGGAATTAAGATTTATTTATATACGGTAATGGTCATGCAATGGGAAAAGCTGGATCTTAGTACAAGTCAGGACACTTGCATATGTTGATCAATAAACGATTTCTATACAATTATGCTATTATTGAGAAATGTAAATAACTAATAGATGAAAAAACATGGCTTTTGTTTTGCAGAGCCAAGGTATTTGTTGAATACTTGAAGATGGGATTGGACTGCTTCTTTGCAGTCTGGTTTGTGGTTGGAAATGTGTGGATCTTTGGAGGACATTCTTCATCTTCTGATGCTCCCAACTTGTATAGGTAGGTACCTATCAATACTTGTCCTCTAGAGGAGGCAGTTTTGACCTATATACCCATGAAAGGTCAATTCGGGTCATGTGATATTTGTAAGGGGTAATATCAATAAAGTTAGCTAAGGAAACACATCAAATGGGTCAAAAGGGTTAAACCAGTGAAAGTAACCTTGAATCCAAGAAACCTCCTAAATTATATTAATTAACTATATGATTATTGTTGAAAAAAAAATTGTGATCATATTTGACACTAATTATTCTTCTAGAAATCTGAATTTTTTGGACAAAAGGTGATCTCACCGGTACTTTTTGACCCGTCTCTGTTATCCCATTTTTTTATAACTCATTGATCTTACTGATAATTTTGGTTTGCATGACAGGTTATGTATAGTGTTTCTTACATTTAGTTGTATCGGATATGCAATGCCATTCATCTTGTGCACCACTATCTGCTGCTGCCTTCCTTGTATAATATCGGTCTTGGGTTTTAGAGAGGATCTTCCTCAAAATAGAGGAGCTACAACAGAATCAATTAATTGTCTGCCTACCTACAAGTTCAAGAAAAATAAGCACACAAAAGATAAAGAAACCAACTCAAGTGCTTGTGAAGGTGGAGTTGTGGCTGCTGGAACTGAAAAGGAGCGTGTCATATCTGGAGAAGATGCGGTTAGTCTATACATTCATTCACTCTTCTCCGTTAGACATTATTATTTGAAAAACAAGTGTTAATTTACTTTCTCCTCCCCCGATCACCAAATCAGAGAATCACTGAGTTTATGAACTGCTGATCATGGAGTCATTAATTTTATACCTTCATTGTTGTCGTTTCATTGCAAACTCCTCATTGTTTCTGTGAAAATGTCAAAGGGGACTACTATATTTGAAGATGCAACTTTAGATCAAGTTTGGGAATGTAAATGCCAAAAAAGAATCATAATGGCTTGTCATTGCAAATTTACACCCCCCCCCCCCCCCCCCCCCCCCCCCCCCCCCCCCCTTTTTTTTTTTTTTTTTTTTTTTTAATATCTTTTACATGAACAATGGTTTGTTTGCAATGAAAAGCTAAGGTCGACTGTTCGTAAAGTTGAACACGCTTAAGCCATGCCACTCTCTTGACTTCTAGATATGTTATTCCAGAACCTTAGTTTTATTAGGTAGCACATAACTGTGTCCGTGAAGTGATTGGCATTGGAAGAACCAATAAAGTTTTCTAATATAATAACATTTGTTGTTAGTTTATTGTAAACCTTTAGAGAACTCACTGAAAGTCCAACAAACCAGACTTAAGAGAATAAGAGTGGTCACATTTTTAACCACGTTTGTTCTGTTGCAACAAACAAGATTTTGGAGAAAAGGAACATGCATGATACCTTTTTTTGCATTTTGAACTCTAATATGTGCCCAAGATTGTATGATCTTGCAGACCGTAGTTCTTTATGACATTTTCACCTGAACGATGAGTGTGAACAATGAAAATTCAAGTATACGGGTTTGAAGAATATAATCACACTTGCAAAAGAAAAAATTACTGTTAGTGGTAAAAGCCGTTTTACCTTCAAGATTATGTCACATTTCTCATAATTCTGTTTGTTTACTCAACAGGTCTGCTGCATATGCTTGGCTAAGTATGCTAACGATGATGAACTCAGGGAGTTGCCTTGTTCTCATTTCTTTCACACGGACTGTGTGGACAAGTGGTTGAAGATCAATGCTACATGCCCACTTTGCAAGATTGAAGTGGGTGAGACCATTTTAAGTTCACTAACCGAAGCAACTGCTAATCTGCGACGTAGCGCTATGTATTAATATGCAAGTATGTTTGATAAGTGAATAGATGCCCAAAAAGTCTACCCTTGTTTGTATTGTTTTTTATTTTGGTAGAAAGTATATGATATGGTTTTGATTAGCATTTCAAACAGATTTGTGTGTGAACCTACAGTCTGCCCTATGACCAGCCTGACTCAGGACTGGATATGTGGCAAACTAGGCAAGTCAAAATGTGAATGTTTCTGGGAAACTCGTCAAACGGAATGGGTAGGGTTGAGCGGTCCACAAACAATTTTCTGTCCATTTTTGTCTGGAGTCTTGCAAATAATCATCATTATTAATATGGTTTAAGGAACAATAGTATTACAATGATAATCAAGGTTGTAAGCAGTTTTTGGTACATTTTGAGGTACTTTGGACTAGTGTCGCTTGACCTGTTTAACTATCAGGATGTGTTTTTACCAGTTCATCCCATTAAAGGTGAAGCATAACCTAGATCAACCCTTTTTTCCCGCAAATAAGTCGAATTTGTCCTTTGGCAGTCCTGAGTGGTGGAAAATTTGTATAAGAATCATTTTGGTTATGTAGTTCCGCTTACATGAGTAAAAGGTACTGTAAGCAGAACTACGAAACTTGTGTATCAAAGATTGATTCCAACTCCATCTCATTTCTTGCATCTTCCATAAGTTACTTTCTTCAAATGCATGGTTGAATCTTGATAGCAATGTTAGGCAACTTTAAATTCTACTAGACTTTTTCATGAATCTTTATTGTACATGATAAACTCTTCCTTTTAAGTTTTAATACATTGTCAGTATGGTTCGGTTTGATTTTCAGTTGCAAACTTTTAATACATTGTCAGGAAATAACAATTCACCACTTTATTTTTTTATGTTGAACGAACTTGTCATATGGTGATTGAAGTGTATTTTTCATCCGCACATTTAGAAGAAATGGATTGTTCTTAAAGGTAATTAGGAAACTGAACTAATAAGCAACTCTGTATATGAGAATGGACCAGATTTCATCGGTTTACGAAAATGGACCACGGAGCACCCGAAAAATACCCAATAATATCTAACAATACCGGAAGATGAATGGTTAAAAATTAATTAATTAAAAAAAAAAAAAAAAAAAAAAAAAAAAAAAAAAAAAAAAAAACCAAAGCGCATTAGTAAATTTGGCCAAAGAGGTTTGAAAAAAAATTCAAACATCTATACAAGGAGCATCAAATGCATTTCGGTTTTTTTTCTCTCTTCTCTGTGGGCGATTTTTGGCGAATTCATCTTCCTCAAGTAACCTTAAACCCTAGTAATTTAGGGTTTTTGGCTGTGAATCTTTACTGAAATTCCTCTTGCTTATATCTCTTTATTTCCATCACTGTAGTTATGCCAATTGATCCTGTAAAACCCCCTGACCCAATCCTTGAGGAGTTTTGTACTCTAACTGGGATGTCGTCAGAAGGATTAAAACATTCTTCTCTTCATAGATCTGATAGTAATTTGTCTACTAAACCTAGGAGTAGACCAAAAGGGGTGAAAAATCGTGTTAAGCTCAAGGGTTTATCTCCTGGATCTGCATCTTCTAGGCTGGTGCTATTCTCAAAAGACTTCGGAAATCTAAGGTTGATGGTAAAGGGAGAAGTCGCTGTGAGTCTTCTCCTTTGGAACGAAATGGTAAGCGTCCTAATTCTTGTAAGCCTCCTATTGATGATGTTGTGGCTAAGGTTTTAGATAAGATAAGGGTTTCTAGTCAAATGGTTTTTAGGGAGGGTATTAATGATAGTGATTTGCCTAGTAAAAATAATGTTATTAAGGATAAGAGTAATTGTTCTATGGGGTTGAATGATGGTTCCTTTATTAATAAACCTATTGAGCAAGTTGTTACTGATATGGAGGTTAATAGGGAGAGTATGGAGGATAAGGTGGATGGTATTGGGGATTGTGTTGATCCTTTATCAAATAGTAATAATGATAGTAAGCTTAACATGGCTGATGGTGAGCATGGTAAGGATGAAAGTATTAGGAAATCTGATAAGGATTGGAAGGATGATGTAGGTGGTGATTCTACTTTTGTGTGTGGTGATATTAAGAGAAACAAGGGCATATTGAACAAACCTCCTGTTGGGTTAACTAAGGTTCAATTTGGTCCTAGTTTGTTTTATAAATCTAGTAATGTTTGGTCTTCTTCTAAATCTGGTGTCAATGTTGTTAACATTGAATCCTTTGCTGAGAAGATGAAGAAAGGGGTTGAAGAAAGGGAATTACAAATGAAGTTTGTTCCTCAGTTTGTATCTACTCAAAGGACTAAGAGAATTTCTATCTCTGGGGAGGAATTGTTTCTTAATTCTGTGGATGAGGAGTTCTTGTCTTCTGTCTCGCCCAAGTTGAAAAGTGAAGTGGTGAACTTTTGTAATCAGGTGTGTACCCTGCTCATTCTGTTAGGTTAAATTGGTCTCTGCATCAGCTTAAATATTTCTATAATAACTGTTCTAAATTTGGTATGGAGATTTGTAAGGATGATGATGATGTTGAATCTGTCAAAGATGGTATGGCAGTGGAAATGAAACCTGATGATGGTTGTGTTAATGTCCCTGATGTTGTGAATAACGGGACTAATGAAAATGGTTTAGATGAATCTTAAGGCTTTTGCATGGAATGTGGGAGGTCTTAATAATGATCTCAATCAGAAGCAAGTTATATATATTCTTATAGATGGTGGTTTTAGTTTTTGTGCCCTGTTGGAGGCCAAGATTAAGAAAAATAATCTTTCTAGAGTTTGTTCTAAGGTTTTAGGTAATTGGGATTGGATTTCAAATGCTTCTTCATGTGTTGGTGGTACAGGTATTGTCATAGGTTGGGATCCTAATTCTGTCAGAATCAAGCTTCACAGTCAATCTTCTCAACTTATAAACATTTTTTTTGAGGCCATTAATGGTAATCAAAGGTTCTTTTGCTCTTTTGTTTATGCTCATTATAAGGAAGTTGGGAGGAAGCCTGTATGGATTGATTTATTCAAACATAGTATAGTGGTTAAAGATGCTCCTTGGGTGCTTCTTGGTGATTTCAATGTTATTTTGAAACCAAGTGAGAGATCTTTTGGGTCTTCTTATATCACTTCTGGCATGGAAGAGTTTAGGAGTTGTATTGATAATATTGAGGTTAGTGATTTGGTGATGTCCGGGCTTAAATTTATTTGGAACAAAAGCCCTAATTCTTCTTGTGGTCTTTTAAAGAAACTTGATAGAGTTATGTGTAATATGGGGTTCTTGGATAAATTCCCCAATGCAAATGCTATTTTTCTACCGTTTGTCTGCTCTGATCATACCCCATCTGCTTTGAATATTCCAAATGTTTTGGGGCCTAAACCTAAACCTTTCAAATTTGCTAATTTCTTGTCCTCTAAAGCTGAGTTTCTGCCTATTGTTAGAAATGTGTGGGATAAGGATGTTCCTGGGTTTGCAATGTTTTCATTGGCTTCTAAACTCAAGAATTGATAGGGAACTATCATAGGAGGAATGGTCCGTCTAAGGTTGCTTTTAAGATAGACATTCAGAAAGCGTATGACTCTGTTGATTGGGACTTTCTTAGGCAGTGTCTTGTCCATTTTGGGTTCCCTTGGCAGATGATTAATTGGATTATGAGTTGTATGACTTCCCCTTCTTTCACTATTAGTGTTAATGGGGATCATTGTGGGTATTTTCAAGGTAGGAGAGGCCTTAGGCAGGGTGACCCCCTTTCTCCTTATTTGTTCACCCTTGTGATGGAAGTTCTTTCTCTGTTGATTAAGAAAAGATTCAGGAGAATAGTCGCTTTAAATATCACTGGAGATGTAGTAAAGTGAAATTAACACATTTGTGTTTTGCGGATGATCTTATGATCTTCTCCCATGGTGATGTGGATTCGGTTTCCACTATTAAGTCTACATTAGAAGAGTTTAGTAAGATATCTGGTCTGAAACCTAGTTTTGAGAAGAGTTTGGTGTTTTTTTGGAACGTTCTTGATCGCTTAAAGTCTGTTATTCTTAATATCATGCCTTTTAATGTGGGTACCCTGCCCATCAAGTATCTTTGTGTCCCTCTCATTTCTACCAGATTGTATAAACACCATTGTAGTTCTTTGATTGAAAAAGTTAGAATGAGATTGAAGAATTGGAAGAATAAGACGTTATCTTTTGCTGGTAGGCTTCAGCTTATCAATTCTGTGGTGAGCTCTCTTCAAGTTTACTGGTCTTCGGTCTTTTTCCTTTCTAAATCTGTTATTTATGAGATTGAAAAGTTAATGAGGAATTTTTTATGGGCTCATGGTGATTCTCATAGAGGCAAGGCTAAACTGAAATGGAAAGAGGTGTGTTGTTTGAAAGTTCAAGGAGGTTTAGGTATCAAATCGCTTCATGTCTGGAATGTGGCTCTTATGTCTAAGCATATATGGAATATTGTGTCTAAAAAGGATTCGCTTTGGGTTAAATGGGTGAACTCTTATAGATTGGTTGATAGGAGGTCTGCTGAAAGAAACTTTTGGGATAATCCGATTATGAATGATGTGTGCTGGGGATGGAAAAAGATTTTATTGTGCAGGGATGTGGTTAGGGATCATATGGTTGTTAGGATTATTGATGGGAAGAGCACTTTTGTATGGTTTGATAACTGGTGTTTCTTGGGTCCATTATGCCAATATATTTCTAAAAGGGATGTGTTTGAGGCTGGTATGTCCTTGTCATGTAAGATATCAGATATTGTGATTAATGGTGAATGGTTATGGCATACTTCATTGCTGTCTAAGTTTGAATTTCTATTGCACCTTCCCCCTCCTCTCCTTTTCCAGGATAGACAGTATGTGGTGCTTTGGAAATCTGGTTGTGGCAAGGTATATCTTTTTACTGTCAAATTTGCTTGGTCTGATCTATCCCTCCCTAAGCCTATTGTGCCATGGTTTAAAATTATTTGGTTTAGCCAAAATATCCCTAAATTTGCTTTTATTTTATGGCTAGCCATTAATAAAAGGTTGAATACTCAAGATAAGGTTGCTGTTTGGAACAAAGTGGATGTGTTGAAGTGTTCTTTATGTCATTCTGTTATGGATAATCATGATCTGTTTTTTTGCTGTGCTTTCTCTTCCAAAGTTTGGTGTCACTTCAAAAGTTTAATGTGGTTCGAAGACGCTCCTGATAATCTTTTTGCTGTCATTGATTTGATTGCATCTAGAACTATTGGCAAATCTATTTGGAGTATTATCCAAAGATTAGTTTTGAGTGCTGTTGTGTATCATGTGTGGATTGAGAGGAATAATAGAATATTCCAAAACAAGGCTAGGAATATTAATGATTTGTGTGACATCATTAGAGAGGCTGTTAGACTTAGACTCCATAGTTTGAATATTAAAGGGTCTAAGAATTCTCTTGATGCTTCTAAGATATGGGATTTTCAGGTGATGGAGGGTTACTCTGGTAAGTAAGATTGTTGTTTTTATGATGAGGTCGATATTTTTCTAGTAGTTGTTGGTTGTGCATAAGTGTAGTTTGAGGAATGTTGTTTACTCAAGAGGTAATGCTTCTTTTTCTCTCATTGGTGGTGGCACTAGAGACCTGTTCTTGCTTCTATCTTCTTCATATTCCTTTGATGTGGTATTTTCTCCTTTTAGCGCTGATGTTTGTTCCTGGACTGTTCATTCTCCTCATGTGTGGTGTAAGCCTAGCTTAGATGACACTTGGAGTAGTTTGATTGTAGAGAGTTCATGGTGTGCTGTTTATCTAACATGGTGTGTGCCTAGCACATATGATGTTTGAATAATTTAGCTATGCTATGATTCTCTTGTCTCTGGTTTTGTTTGGTCTGAGTTGGGATATTTGATGTTTTGCTCCTTGTTGGTTTTTCTTCATCTGAAGGGTTGGTCTGGTTACTTTGATAGGAGTTATCTTCATGTTTCTTTGGGTTGTTTCTGCTGTTGGGATGTTTTTAGGGGTCATGGTTGCTGTTTCATGGCTAGGAGGCCTGGTTCTGTATGTTGGATTTAGTTTGGGTTGTGAGAGATAGAAAGGATTGGTTCACTGGTTATTTTGTGATTTTGGAGTATATGGAATTCCTGGAGGGGTATTTTGTTCACTGGAATGCCCTTTCTGCTCATTTTATTGGTCTTAATGTTTCTATGGGCTCCTATTTTATGGAGTTGGTTGTTTATCTGGTTGGGGTTGATAGGCTACATAAGTTTAAAGTCTTTGGGCTTTCTTGGAATCAGATGAACATGTTCAATTCTGTTGAAGTTTTGAAGGTCAATTGCATATTGGTAGGAGTCCTAAGTGAGAGTTGTTCTCTTTTTCCTTACCCGGGTTTTGTCCTGATGGGTTTTTTAAGGAGGCAATCTCATTTGGTGAAATGCTCCATGGTTCATTGATTGGCTCCAAACGGTCAACCTAAATTGACCAGGTGATGGTCAACAAGGTCAAACTGCTCAGAGTCAATGCTCCGCGGAATATAGTGTTTCCCCGGGTCGTTATGTCCCGACGAGGTGTGGATTGTATTCAAACGGCTATGTGATCGGGTGAATTTGGACAGGAAAAGGGTTTGTGTGTGATTAAGCTAGGGAATCTACAAGGAAATAGCTTAAACAAGCTATATGAATAAGACTGGATGCTAGGAAAAACCAGAAATGATTTAAACCTAAAAACGCGTACGTTACGTTTAAATAAAACGTAAACATACAAAATAAAAAGTGAAAACGGAAATCTGAAAACTCTCAGGGGGTGAAAATGACTTTTTTACAAACCTAAAGTTAAAAGAAAATTTTTAAAAAATTAAAATTAATTTTTACACTAATTAATTATTTAATATTAATTAAATACTAATTATTACTTAATTATTAATATTTAAAATACTTAAATATAATACAATATTAATTAAATACTAGAAAAATGAAAATAAAATTTCTAAAATTATAAAATAACTGAAAATAAGTTTTAAAAATAAAAATAAGTATTTTGTCTTTTTGTGATTTTTCTATTAATTAATTACTAATTACCTAATTAAACTATTTTAAATTAAGAAAAATAGCAAATGAACAGTAAAAATTCTAATAAAATTTACAAAATTATTTTACATTATATAAAAGCTAGGAAAAATATAAAAACTAAGTTTTGCTTAATAAAAACTAATTATGCTATTTAAAACTAATTATTAATTAATTATAAATAAAACTAAGATTAAATCTAATAAATACTTAATGACAAAATAAAAATCTGAAAAAATTATTATAAATACTTTAATATATGAGTAATTTAAGAAAAATATAAAATAGCTAAGTACTTAATAAAAATTTAAAAATGAAAATTAAAATTAAATTACATTAAATAGAAACTATCACTTAAAAATTAAATTAACTTTTTGGAAATTTTCTTATACCAACCTATTTTATAACTAAAAATGAAATACTTTTGTGAAAACAAACTTTTTGTAACTTAAAAATAAGCACAAATGAAAGCAAAAAGCCAACAGTTGACTTTTGTTGACTGTGGAAGAAAATAAGCTTGAACCAGCTTATGTGGGACCCACAATGGGTAATTCAGATACAAATAAGCTATGAGAACTTGTTTGAACCAAAATAAGCAATAGGGGTCTACTGAATAAGCAAATAAGCCACAATTAAGCACTTTGATGTTTGGTTTCACTCAGAAAGTGGGGCAATATTGAGGGACTAAACCAGGTGGGGTCCACAAGACCTAGGGTCAGACTAGTGGTCAAAATTAAGAGTCTACCAGGGGGGGTTGAAAGGTACAAGGCTGGTGCATTGGGGCCCACTGAGGTGGCTGGAAACCACCACCAAAGGGTGGTGTTTGGGAGCAGACCTGCTGGTGCAGGGTATATGGCTGCCCTGCAGCTCTCTTTGGAGGGTTGTGGGGCCCACACAAAAAATCCCAAAAATAAAAGGATGATGGGACAATGGAGTTGAGGTGGGGGGCTGTTGTTCCTAAAAGTTACAAAGCCTAATTCACATTACAAAAATCTAAACAAATCCCACCATTTTGGTGAAAATCTGAGAAACATGGTTTTTGACTTTTCATGATGAACTTGGTTATTTGACTTTGGCCAATTTTGAATGGATTAGACTAACTGACATTGATGTTTTGGGTGATATAAAAACTAATTTAGGGTAGCAAGGTAACTTTTAAACCAAATGGGTGAGATTGGGGACCAACTGATCCAACAGTGGACAGATATGGGAAATCAAAAAGAGATTTGACTATTTTTGCAAAAGACCAAAGGTATTTATGTTTTCATTGCTCTGTTATGTCCTAATGGAGTATGAGGAAACTGATATGGACTCCTAAAGTGACAAGACTAACAAACAACAAGCTAAACCAAACACCCCTTTATACACTAATCTGTTTATGATTTTGAAAGGTTTAAGAGGCATACACTATTTTACTTATGCAGTATGATCTCTCATGCTATTTTAAGCACAAATAAGCTAAAATTATACAACAGAAAGCTCTACACTAAGCTAGATTAGTTTATGCTATATTGACTAATGAGAATGCAATAAGAATAATAGTCTACACAAGCACTTGTAAACCAACTAATGAGCAATAATCTAACCAAATGCATCCAAGGAAGCAGTGAAACAAATAGAAATGCAACTATAACCAACGATTAAACAATAAGCAGTTTAAATAAAAAAAAAAAAAAAAAAAAAAAAAAAAAAAAAAAAAAAAACTAGGAAAAGTAAATGAAACTTACAAAGAGAATTCCCTAACTGAAATAGGGATGAGCAATAAAACCAAAGCCTATCTCTCAGATAGACTAAACATAACCATAAATCACCAATCCATTACCCAGAATCATCATATACCCCAATTTGACTTTTGTTGACTATGTGAGTCTTTTGAGCTAAAATCTAATTTTGAGTCTGCTGAGCTTATGAGAATGTATTAAAGGTTTATGTGAACCACAATTGCTACTAAACAAGCATTTCTTAACATCACAGAGGAAATAAATTTCTTAAATGAAAATTGCAATGGGAAATAAAAACTTGAACTGGAATACTGAATTGAATCAAATTCTTGTTACATTTAAAACTATAAGGAGTACAATTGAAAGCTAAAAGGTGCACTGGAAACATAAAACTACATTTAAATTGACAATAAAAATTAAACCTACAACTACAAAAAACTAACTAGCATCTCTGCTTCTTCCTCTTCTTTTTATATCTGGTTTTTAGGGTTTAGTGGGACCCAGAGATGCAATCCCACTTCTAAAAATGGCCATTGGATGAAAGAAACTTGATCTTGTCCGTTTAAACTTTTGGCGCCAAAATTCTATTTATCTGTTTCTTGGATTCTTTTGATGCCAGTGGGGGAACTTTGGAGGTTTGTATTTGTTTGGTTAGGCAAGGGGGGGGGGGGGGAAGAGTGTTGTAGAGGGTGAAAGGTTAGGGTGATGATGGTTTTGGCAGAGGTAGTAGCAGGGGTAGGGTGTGAGGTGGAGGATGAGGGAGAGTTGACTGGGTCAAAGGCTGAGGGGGAAGTAAAAACGGGGTATTAGTTTAAGTGGTGGTGGGCTTGGGTGTTATAACTTGGGCCAAGGTGTTTAAGGGCTGGATGGGGTGTGAGGGTTTTTATTTGGTTTAGGGTTTTATCAATTAAGGGTCCGTTTGTAGTAGTAATGAAATCAAGGACCAAAATTGAAATTTTACTAAACCAAGGGACTAAAAATGTAACTATCCCATAGTATTACCAAGGACCATTATTGCAAAATTATTATTCCCAAAAACCATTCTTGCAATTTTTTAATTTTCAAAAATTCCCAGGGACTATATTTGCAAATTTCCAAACACCAGGGACCAATCATGTAAATTTTCCAAACTGTTCACCCAAAGTTCGTTTTTGATAACTTTTGATTTTTAAGGACTTGGGTTGACTTTTATTTCAAAATAAATGCATAGGGACTATTTTTGACAAATTTTGAAACTTGGGGGACTGAAACTGCCAATATTGCAAACTTTGATCGTTTTTCATTTGTTTTTGCTCGTTTTGCATTTAAAACACATAAAACACAATCCCTGGGATAATTTAAGTATTTTGATTACTTCTCGATTTTTTTTGTATGTTTTGGCAGTTTAAATACGATAAAAATGATGAGTGTTTGCGCACTCATCAATCCCCCACACTAAACTATTGCTAGTCCCTAGCAATATTTTTGGAAAACTTGATGGATTTTAAACTCTTTACCAAAAGCCATCACTTCTGGAGTAGCCAGGTGTAAGAACTGTGGCACACCTGATAACCGTGTGATTTTGAGCAAACCACCAGCTGTCAACGGATTTGATTAGTCTTTACCAAAAGCCGTTTGCTTCTGGACTAGCCAACTCTTGATGGAATAGTCAACATCTTGGTGAGCTGATTACCAATTATGGTTTTTCCACGGCCTTTACCACAAGCCATAATCTTGCGGGCTAGCCAACTCATTTGTTTTTGGGGAGTTGAGGAACCATACAATTTTGGGCAAATTGCAAGCCATAAACGGATTTGAGATGTCTTTACCAAGAGCCGTTTGCTCCTGGACTAGCCAATCCCTTTTGTCGGTTAGACAAGGCGGACTGATTACCACAAAAATTTTGAAGCACCAGTAAAAAATTTTTTGAAATTTTTTTGAAATTTTGGCTAAAAACGGGGGTATTATATAGTAAAATGTGATAAAATTCGCTAGAA
The DNA here is from genome assembly GCA_030686995.1 of Artemisia argyi. Classification (NCBI taxonomy): domain Eukaryota; kingdom Viridiplantae; phylum Streptophyta; class Magnoliopsida; order Asterales; family Asteraceae; genus Artemisia; species Artemisia argyi. The sequence goes on along the minus strand of CM060694.1, from coordinate 87,164,575 downwards.
TAGCGAATACCCCCCCCCCCCCCCCCCACACACACACACTTAGCATGAATATTGTCCTCAATATTCAAAGTCCCGGCTATTATGCCGACATTTTGAACGTAAAAGGGCAACATTACAAGCTAAGCGTGGAAAACACCATTTTGTTTTTCACTCTTGTAATCATAGCATGGGGGACTCCCCCACACTTAGGGTGAAAACCCTATAAGCATGCTACTATTTTTGTTTACCGAGTCGCTAGCTTGACTCGACCCCAAATTCATTTGTCCTTGGGGAAGCATGATGTGGAAGAAGCAATCTCAATCGGACTTTCATTCAAGATGTTTGGACAAACATTTGAAGGACGTGAAAGTTCCACACCGATGAGATAAGTACCCGGCTCAAGATAATGGTAAATGAAAATGCCGGGATCAAAGATGGTATCTTCATTCCCGAAGGATTGAAGAAGAGAAGAAGTCACCTTATAGGTGAAGAAAAGGAAGAAAATCATGATAAAAAGCATGATTTGATCTTCTTCCTCGAGAGCAGGCTCCGTAGCCTGAGTTTGGATTTCAAAGGGTAAGCTCGTAAACAACCCGGGAGGGTGGGTGGGAATTTGCAAATCCTCATGATTGAGAGCATCTCCCCCCGGGCTATCAAACTCCGGAGGAGTCATGATATGATGAGTGAGTTCACCGGAGAACTCCTCATGAAGAGAATTATTCACAAGATGTGAATCAGTGAATTCATGTTCCGAAATAGACTCATCACAATCCTCATTCTGAATATCAAAGAGTGGATTATCAGAAATCAAAGTGAATTCGGAGTCGAATTCAAATAGAGGATTAGTGAGAGTAGTATTGAATGTTTCGGGAACAAAATGGTTAACATTCTCAATTGGATTGTTGGGATAAGAAGTGAGTGACGGATCATGATATAGGAGACTTTCAATTTCTCCCAGATCGGCTTCGAAGTCAAGGAGACCATCATCACTTTCCAATGAAAGTGGATTGATGTGAGTAAGTTCATCAGCGAACTCCTCAAGAAGAGGATCAACATCAGACTGAGGGAGTGATGCCTCGATATACTCAATGTCTCCATGAGATGTATAATCATCATTAAAATCTGAGAAAGTCTCAAAATGATTGTTTGAACACTCAAGAGGTGAAGGAATATCACATACATGATCCAAAGTTCCCTGTGACTCTCTTGGGATTGGGACAAGGTTCTCAACACTAGACTTTATGAATTCGTCCGATTCCTTATCAGGAACAGTGTCAAGATGCTTGTCCCCCATGATCAAAGAGTGAGTGGGAACCTCGGGTGTGATAGCAGTAAACTGAGGGAGTTTAGAAGTACTAGCAGTTATGGAATTTTCAAGTTCCATTTGATCAACGGCTAGTGACTCCGTCACATTATTTTCTCCCTGATTCTCCATGGAAGGAATCACAACAGATGAATCTGATGAATCTTTTTGAATAACAACAATGTTATCTTCATCATCATCACTGTCATCATCATCATCATATAGAGCAGCATAGCGAAGATTGGCATGCATTTTAGCCGCTCTTTGCTCAGCAAGTAATTCTTCCATGCTCATTTCGTTTTTAGCATCTCGTTCTTCAGCAAGTAATTCTGCCATTGATTTTTCACGAGATTCTTGAATCGATGTAGTAGCCAACCCCTCCTTAAATTTTTTAAATGCTTCAAGAACCTTATCACAAAGGTCTTGCGGGAATTGAGGGGTTGCTTGGGTAATTGGGTACTGTGGAGGTGGGTCTTGACATGAATAGTCATAATTGTTACAAGGAAATGGATTCCTTGTTTGACAATCCGAGCTAAAGTGAGGACCTCCATAATATTCACAACAGTAAGACTGATGTGGCTGTGGGTTGTATGTGCTAGAGTCATAGTCGTTATCAGGAAACTGCTCATAGACAAGCGTGTTTCCCGATTGACAATCAGAACTGTAGTGTGGACCACCACAGTACTCACAACAGGTAAACTGTTGAGTCTGGTTTGGTGAATTGTATGGATATTGGTCGTAACCAAAATTTTGATTATTTTGACAATCAAAACCTTGGTGAGGACCTCCACAATATTCACACGAAAAGTTCGGTGTATTTTGATACGAAGCACCATTGTGATTTGGATAATATGATTCTTGCTCGTATGAATGTGATGGGTAATTGGAAAAATTTGAAGAGTCGTTGAATGAGTTCTGATTAGGATCATAAGGAAATGAATTCCTCGAACCACAAAACAAACAACTCCCGTCTCGAATATCATTACCACATTGAACACATGTACACCAACGACATGGCAAACCAAAAAGTGGCTCACCACAACCGACACAAGGAACAAAATCTGGAGGTGGGACAAGTGGTGTGCTCTTAGAGCTAGCAATTTCCACCACTTACGTTATGGTCTCGGGTTTTGGTTCTTGATAAACGTGAAGATTGGGCAAGTCGTTCTTTTCAGTCACTGCCCTAAGCTCAGAATGTCTGCTTGACAAACTTTTAACCGTAAACCGTGAAAGGTTAGGATCAATTCTTGACGGTTTAGGAGCAATTGTGAGCTTAGATTTTTGGGCAACCGTAGGTTGAACGTGTTTAGCACTTCCATCGTCAGAGGGAAGTACAGGGTCCTTTGTCACCTCGGTTTCTTATTCCATTTCCCTTACTGGAGAGGGAATATGAATCGATGGTCCATCATAATCAACACGACATCTCGACATATTTGACAAGGCCACAATTTTTTCAATTTTGCTCTGAAAGGCCCATTGTTCAAAGAAATCGTCATCAAGAGATGCCATTAGAATCAATTACGGGACAAGTGGAAGAAGTGAGAATCAAAAGGATAGAGGGTAAAGGGATGAAGAATCAAAGAGGTAGGAGGGTAAAGATGGATATTTTTGGTGTTTTTGGAAAACATTTTGTAAGAAAGAAAATCTTTTTGTGTTTTTGTGTTCGTTGAAAACTAACTTTACAAAGTTTTCAGGAACAGTTTTGTTTTTTTTTAAATGAGAAAATATGAACAAGGGATGATAAATATACAATGGAACGAATTCCAAAGACACTAATCAGAAAAACCGTTTAGATACGCACACAACCTCCCTGGCAGCGGCGCCAAAATTTGATTGGCTCCAAACGGTCAACCTAAACTGACCAGGTGATGGTCAACAAGGTCAAACTGCTCAGAGTCAATGCTCCGCGGAATATAGTGTTTCCCCGGGCCGTTATGTCCCGACGAGGTGTGGATTGTATTCAAACGGCTATGTGATCGGGTGGATTTGGACAGGAAAAGGGTTTGTGTGTGATTAAGCTAGGGAATCTACAAGGAAATAGCTTAAACAAGCTATATGAATAAGACTGGATGCTAGGAAAAACCAGAAATGATTTAAACCTAAAAACGCGTACGTTACGTTTAAATAAAACGTAAACATACAAAATAAAAAGTGAAAACGGAAATCTGAAAACTCTCAGAGGGTGAAAATGACTTTTTTACAAACCTAAACTTAAAAGAAAATTTTTAGAAAATTAAAATTAATTTTTACACTAATTAATTATTTAATATTAATTAAATACTAATTATTACTTAATTATTAATATTTAAAATACTTAATATAATACAATATTAATTAAATACTAGAAAAATGAAAATAAAATTTCTAAAATTATAAAATAACTGATAATAAGTTTTAAAAAAAAAATAAGTATTTTTGTCTTTTTGTGATTTTTCTATTAATTAATTACTAATTACCTAATTAAACTATTTTAAATTAAGAAAAATAGCAAATGAACAGTAAAAATTCTAATAAAATTTACAAAATTATTTTACATTATATAAAAGCTAGGAAAAATATAAAAACTAAGTTTTGCTTAATAAAAACTAATTATGCTATTTAAAACTAATTATTAATTAATTATAAATAAAACTAAGATTAAATCTAATAAATACTTAATGACAAAATAAAAATCTGAAAAAATTATTATAAATACTTTAATATATTTGTAATTTAAGAAAAATATAAAATAGCTAAGTACTTAATAAAAATTTAAAAATGAAAATTAAAATTAAATTACATTAAATAGAAACTATCACTTAAAAATTAAATTAACTTTTTGGAAATTTTCTTTTACCAACCTATTTTATAACTAAAAATGAAATACTTTTGTGAAAACAAACTTTTTGTAACTTAAAAATAAGCACAAATGAAAGCAAAAAGCCAACAGTTGACTTTTGTTGACTGTGGAAGAAAATAAGCTTGAACCAGCTTATGTGGGACCCACAATGGGTAATTCAGATACAAATAAGCTATGAGAACTTGTTTGAACCAAAATAAGCAATAGGGGTCTACTGAATATGCAAATAAGCCACAATTAAGCACTTTGATGTTTGGTTTCACTCAGAAAGTGGGACAATATTGAGGGACTAAACCAGGTGGGGTCCACATGACCTAGGGTCAGACTAGTGGTCAAAATTAAGAGTCTACCAGGGGGGGTTGAAAGGTACAAGGCTGGTGCATTGGGGCCCACTGAGGTGGCTGGAAACCACCACCAAAAGGTGGTGTTTGGGAGCAGACCTGCTGGTGCAGGGTATATGGCTGCCCTGCAGCTCTCTTTGGAGGGTTGTGGGGCCCACACAAAAAATCCCAAAAATAAAAGGATGATGGGACAATGGAGTTGAGGTGGGGGGCTGTTGTTCCTAAAAGTTACAAAGCCTAATTCACATTACAAAAATCTAAACAAATCCCACCATTTTGGTGAAAATCTGAGAAACATGGTTTTTGACTTTTCATGATGAACTTGGTTATTTGACTTTGGCCAATTTTGAATGGATTAGACTAACTGACATTGATGTTTTGGGTGATATAAAAACTAATTTAGGGTAGCAAGGTAACTTTTAAACCAAATGGGTGAGATTGGGGACCAACTGATCCAACAGTGGACAGATATGGGAAATCAAAAAGAGTTTTGACTATTTTTGCAAAAGACCAAAGGTATTTTTGTTTTCATTGCTCTGTTATGTCCTAATGGAGTATGAGGAAACTGATATGGACTCCTAAAGTGACAAGAATAACAAACAGCAAGCTAAACCAAACACCCCTTTATACACTAATCTGTTTATGATTTTGAAAGGTTTAAGAGGCATACACTATTTTACTTATGCAGTATGATCTCACATGCTATTTTAAGCACAAATAAGCTAAAATTATACAAAAGAAAGCTCTACACTAAGCTAGATTAGTTTATGTTATATTGACTAATGAGAATGCAATAAGAATAATAGTCAACACAAGCACTTGTAAACTAACTAATGAGCAATAATCTAACCAAATGCATCCAAGGAAGCAGTGAAACAAATAGAAATGCAACTATAACCAACGATTAAACAATAAGCAGTTTACATAAAAAAAAAAAAAAAAAAAAAAAAAAAAAAAAAAAAAAAACAAACAAAAAAAAACAAAAAAAAACAAACAAACAAACTAGGAAAAGTAAATGAAACTTACAAAGAGAATTCCCTAACTGAAATAGGGATGAGCAATTAAACCAAAGCCTATCTCTCAGATAGACTAAACATAACCATAAATCACCAATCCATTACCCAGAATCATCATATACCCCAATTTGACTTTTGTTGACTATGTGAGTCCTTTGAGCTAAAATCTAATTTTGAGTCTGCTGAGCTTATGAGAATGTATTACAGGTTTATGTGAACCACAATTGCTACTAAACAAGCATTTCTTAACATCACAGAGGAAATAAATTTCTTAAATGAAAATTGCAATGGGAGATAAAAACATGAACTGGAATACTGAAGTGAATCAAATTCTTGTTACATTTAAAACTATAAGGAGTACAATTGAAAGCTAAAAGGTGCACTGGAAACCGAAAACTACATTTAAATTGACAATAAAAATTAAACCTACAACTACTAAAAACTAACTAGCATCTCTGCTTCTTCCTCTTCTTTTTATATCTGGTTTTTAGGGTTTAGTGGGACCCAGAGATGCAATCCCACTTCTAAAAATGGCCATTGGATGAAAGAAACTTGATCTTGTCCGTTTAAACTTTTGGCGCCAAAATTCTATTTATCTGTTTCTTGGATTCTTTTGATGCCAGTGGGGGAACTTTGGAGGTTTGTATTTGTTTGGTTAGGCAAGGGGGGGAAGAGTGTTGTAGAGGGTGAAAGGTTAGGGTGATGATGGTTTTGGCAGAGGTAGTAGCAGGGGTAGGGTGTGAGGCGGAGGATGAGGGAGAGTTGACTGGGTCAAAGGCTGAGGGGGAAGTAAAAACGGGGTATTAGTTTATGTGGTGGTGGGCTTGGGTGTTATAACTTTGGCCAAGGTGTTTAAGGGCTGGATGGGGTGTGAGGGTCTTGATTTGGTTTTGGGTTTTATCAATTAAGGGTCCGTTTGTAGTAGTAATGAAATCAAGGACCAAAATTGAAATTTTACTAAACCAAGGGACTGAAAATGTAACTATCCCATAGTATTACCAAGGACCATTATTGCAAAATTATTATTCCCAAAAACCATTCTTGCAATTTTTTAATTTTCAAAAATTCCCAGGGACTATATTTGCAAATTTCCAAACACCAGGGACCAATCATGTAAATTTTCCAAACTGTTCACCCAAAGTTCGTTTTTGATAACTTTTGATTTTTAAGGACTTGGGTTGACTTTTATTTCAAAATAAATGCATAGGGATTATTTTTGACAAATTTTAAAACTTTGAGGGACTGAAACTGCCAATATTGCAAACTTTGATCGTTTTTCATTTGTTTTTTACTCGTTTTGCATTTAAAACACATAAAACACAATCCCTGGGATAATTTAAGTATTTTGATTACTTTTCGATTGTTTTTGTATGTTTTGGCAGTTTAAATACGATAAAAATGATGAGTGTTTGCGCACTCATCATTCATATTAGAGTTATTGTCATGATTTTGAAGATGAAGATTGTGTCCCCGGCATTGAAGTTGAAGTTTATGGTAATATGTTTATACTGGATTTTTGATCTTTTTGTCTTGTCTTGGATATTTGATTTTAGATGTTGTTTTTTGATGTGTAATAAAGCTAGTTATAGGGGATCTTTATTATTACTTGTGATGTTCCCAAAACATGTTTTGGGAATGTCATATCGTTTACTCTTATATCTCGTCCATATAAGTTTTTTGTAAGTTTGGTGTAATTAATATATTTGCCGGGGATAGAGTGATGGAGCTACATTGTTACTAGGATGGGCCAAGGCCAACCCCACTTTTTTAATAAGTATTAGTAGCATGTATATATTAAAGTGTAATTTGCATCAAAAACTTTAAAATCCCACCCAAAATACATTACAAAGGCCACTCAAATAATCAAATATACTAGAAAATTGTGTCAGTAGTTCCATTGCATTATTAGTTTTAGCTTTTACACTAGAAATTTGTATCTACAACCTTTTTTTTTGTTTTTATTTTTGTTTTTGTATCGTTTTTGAAGTTTTTTTGTTTTGGCCTACCCGACTAGACAATCCTGGCTCCGTCACTGCGGGGATAGTCCCTTTTTTCCCATAAAAGAGGTTTGAAAATAGTTGTAGGAATTTTGTAGAGGTGCGAGGATTCAAGGCGCATTCCTAAATTGGCCGGAATATGCGTTAAAGGGATTATTTTGGATCAAGTATGATGTTTATAACATTGGAAAAGTTACTCTCAATATTATCAGTGAGAAAAAGAGGCATTCATTGTGAATTATGTTAGTTTAGTATCTCATCAAACTTTTATAAGTTTACTCAAAAACGTTATAGTATAATGCTAAGGCGGAAAAATGTGAACATATGTACGTAACGCATGTGAAAATAGTAGTAACCAACTCCATGTTAAAATATTCCAAGGTTTACTCATTTCTTGAAAGCTTTGCTTTCCACCCAATAGATTTTTAACACACAAGTTTGTACAATTAGTATATAAATCTATAAAATGAACATGAATTAGACAGAAATTTTCGTCATTTGTTTATTTTAATGTTAACATATTTGCAAATGGAAATAAACAGCATGTGTCTTGCTTAATTTTGCTTCCCGAATAAGTTCAATGATTAATACATGAAGAGGGTAGAAATCAGAAAAGCATGTGCTTGATTCCTTGTGCTCTGTTTGTTTTTACTTTTTCTTGGAGTTTTTTTGTTCATCTTGGTTTTCTTTAGTTTTCACCTTCTTCTTATCTTTTACTTCATTTTTTCATATTTAACTTTTAAGGAAAAAATGATTCTCGGTCTTTTTTTATTTTTTCTTTCTTTTTTGTTAGTTTGTTATTGTTAATAGCACAACTATTATATATATATGTAGGAAGAGTGAGAATTAAATTGAGTGGTTTTTATATTTTATACTCTTTCAATGACATCTTCTTGTTTTTGTGATCTCCTTTTCATTGTTTTTGCTAGCTTTTGTAAATTGTCGTTAAAAATATCATATTCTTATGCCATTGTTATTTTGATTTGAGTATTAAATAATATACTTTTTACTAGTTGATCCCACACTTCTACTTTTTTTTAGGTACACAAAATGCATAACTTCGACTGAATATATACTCAACTAGTTGAGGAAACTAGTGTCTAGTAATTAGAAATACCGAGTACTCTAATAGACTAGTGGCAATGGTCAATAAGAGATGAAACGACAAGAAATAATAATTTGACACAAAAGGGTATAGTATTACTGTAATGATTATGTAAGTAATGGAAGAAATTTATATAGTAAATAATTTTATGTAACAACATAATTTTATTTAATGCCTTTATAACATAGTTTTAGTTAACTATATAAGTAAGCAATAAAACTATGATTACAAAAACATTTACCTTCAAAAGCTGAAGTGAGTTGATACTTTTACCAAAAAGAGGTGAGTTGACAGGAATGTGATATACATCCAATCAATATCATGATTATATTAGTATAATACAAGCTTCTTCTTTTTCTTTTTTGTGATGTATATGGCTTAAAACTTGAATAGTATGCCTACTCACACTGCATAAAGGCACAAAGCATAACACGAAATATAGGATGATAATAACGTAAACTAGTGGAGTTCCACAATCTCAACAAATGATAGATTGATATATAATCATGAACATCAAAGACAAAAATAAGATGCCAATTAGAAGACAAATATATCAAAATATTAAGCACCATGTATATCATTGCATACATAATTTTTTTTCCATAATCTGAAATTATCACAGTAGAGCAAATACAATGCTCTCCAGTGTTTACCTAAATCTTCTACGTACCTCTGATGTAACTTCCACTCGAAATCAGGAACTCGTTGCATATTAGCATATCGCGGCCAGGATCACATGTCTACAAGACGGACACGAACACGATGAGTGTAAACTCAGCCATTATCAATGCATCCAACGTGAAATCCATATCCACACTACGGAAACACACGTATCTCAAATCCGTCAACATATTCACTTAAACAAATATGACATTCAGCCAAACATAACGATCCGTACTTCCCGTAGCCTTTATCTTCCTTCCTAGAAGCTTAACATGGCCAACCCCACTTTTTTAATAAATATTATTAGCATGTATATAAAGCTAGTTATAGTATAATTCTAAGGTGGAAAAATGTGAACATATGTACGTAACGCATGTGAAAATAGTAGTAACCAACATGTTAAAATATTTCAAGGTTTACTCATTACTTGAAAGCTTTGCTTTCCACGCAATAGATATTTAACATACAAGTTTGTACAATTAGTATATAAATCTATAAAAGGAACTTGAATTAGATAGAAATTTTCATCATTTGTTTATTTTAATGTTAACATATTTGCAAATGGAAATAAACAGCATGTGTCTTGCTTAATTTTGCTTCCCGAATAAGTTCTATGATTAATACATGAAGAGGGTAGAAATCAGAAAAGCATGTGCTTGATTCCTTGTGCTCTTTTTGTTTTTACTTTTTCTTGGAGTTTTTTTGTTCATCTTGGTTTTCTTTAGTTTTCAACTTCTTCTTATCTTTTACTTCATTTTTTCATATTTAACTTTTAAGGAAAAAATGATTCTCAGTCTTTTTTTCTTTTCTTTTTTTTGTTAGTTTGTTATTGTTAATAGCACATCTATTTTATATATATGTAGGAAGAGTGAGAATTAAATTGAGTGGTTTTTATATTTTATACTCTTTCAATGACATCTTCTTGTTTTTGTCGATCTCCTTTTCATTGTTTTTTTCTAGCTTTTGTAAATTGTCGTTAAAAATATCATATTATTATGCCATTGTTATTTTGATTTGAGTATTAAATAATATACTTTTTACTAGTTGATCCCACACTTCTACTTTTTTTTAGGTACACAAAATGCATAACTTCGACTGAATATATACTCAAGTAGTTGAGGAAACTAGTGTCTGGTAATTAGAAATACCGAGTACTCGAATAGACTAGTGGCAATGGTCAATAAGAGATGAAACGACAAGAAATAATAATTTGACACAAAAGGGTATAGTATTACTGTAATGATTATGTAAGTAATAGAAGAAATTTATATAGTAAATATTTTTATACAACAACATAATTTTATTTAATGCCTTTATAACATAGTTTTAGTTAACTGTATAAGTAAGCAATAAAATCATGATTACAAAAACATTTACCTTCAAAAGCTGAAGTGAGTTGATACTTTTACCAAAAGGAAGTGAGTTGATAGGAATGTTATATACATCCAATCAATATCATGATTATATTAGTATAATACAAGCTTCTTCTTTTTCTTTTTTCTGATGTATATGGCTTAAAACTTGAATAGTATGCCTATTCACACTGAATAAAGGCACAAAGCATAACACGAAATATAGGATGATAATAACGTAAACTAATGGGGTTCCACAATCTCAACAAATGATAGATCGATATATAATCATGAACAATCTATCAAAGACAAAAATAAGATACCAATTAGAAGACAAGGATAATATAACAAAATATTAAGCACCATATCATTGCATATATAATTTTTTTCCATAATCTGAAATTATCACAGTAGAGCAAATACAATGCTCTCCAGTGTCTACCTAAATCTTCTACGTAACTCTGATGTAACTTCCACTCGAAATCAGGAACTCGCTGCTTTTAGCATAACGCGGCCAGGGTCACACGTCTACAAGACGGAAACGAACACGATGAGTGTAAACTCAGCCATTATCAATGCATCCAACGTGAAATCTATATCCACACTACGGAAATACACGTATCTCAAATCCGTCAACATATTCACTTAAACAAATATGACATTCAGTCAAACATAACGATCCGTACTTCCCGTAGCCTTTATCTTCCTTGCTAGAATTATATATGAACTTTGGGATCACCTTAATCTTTTTCTTCTTTACTCGTCTAAATATAAATAAAGGAGGAATCGTTTCTTAATTTTGTGGATGAGGAGTTCTTGTCTTTTGTCTCCCCAAGTTGAAAAGTGAAGTGGATGAAGTTTTATAATTAGGTGTGTACCATGCTCATTCTGTTAGGTTAAATTGGTCTCTGCATCAGCTTAACTATTTCTATAATAATTTTTCTAAATTTGGTATGGAGATTTGTAAGGATGATGATGATGTTGAATCTGTCAAAGATGGTATGGTAGTGGAAATGAAACCAGATGATGGTTGTGTTAATGTCCCTGATGTTGTGAATAATGGGACTAATGAAAATGGTTTAGATGAATCTTAAGGCTTTTGCATGGAATGTGAGAGGTCTTAATAATGATCTCAATCAGAAGCAAGTTATATATATTCTTATAGATGGTGGTTTTAGTTTTTGTGCCCTGTTGGAGGCCAAGATTAAGAAAAATAATCTTTCTAGAGTTTGTTCTAAGGTTTCGGGTAATTGGGATTGGATTTCAAATGCTTCTTCATGTGTTGGTGGTACAGGTATTGTCATAGGTTGGGATCCTAATTCTATCAGAATCAAGCTTCACAGTCAATCTTCTCAACTTATAAGCATTTTTTTTAGGCCATTAATGGTAATCAAATGTTCTTTTGCTCTTTTGTTTATGCTCATTATAAGGAAGTTGGGAGGAAGCCTGTATGGATTGATTTATTCAAACATAGTATAGTGGTTAAAGATGCTCCTTGGGTGCTTCTTGGTGATTTCAATGTTATTTTGGAACCAAGTGAGAGATCTTTTGGGTCTTCTTCTATCACTTCTGGCATGGAAGAGTTTAGGAGTTGTATTGATAATATTGAGGTTAGTGATTTGGTGATGTCTGGGCTTAAATTTACTTGGAACAAAAGCCCTAATTCTTCTTGTGGTCTTTTAAAGAAACTTGATAGAGTTATGTGTAATATGGGGTTCTTGGATAAATTCCCCAATGCAAATGCTATTTTTCTACCATTTGTCTACTCTGATCATACCCCATCTGTTTTGAATATTCCAAATGTTTTGGGGCCTAAACCTACACCTTTCAAATTTGCTAATTTCTTGTCCTCTAAAGCTGAGTTACTGCCTACTGTTATAACTGTGTGGGATAAGGATGTTCTTGGGTTTGCAATGTTTTCATTGGCTTCTAAACTTAAACTTTTGAAGAAACCGTTTAGAAAGTTGAAGTACTCTCAAGGTGATTTGGCTGAGAAGGTTAAGTTACTTAAGTGTAAATTATGTAAAATTTAAGAAGACATGGTTAATGGTAACTCAAATATTTTCAGCTTAAACGCATTACTTGCTTTACATGCTCGTTTTACTTAAACGCTTTACTTGCTTTACATGGTTGGTTACTCAAATATTTTCAGCTTCACCTAAATATATGTTTGATCACCTGCATTTCATTGGTATGCTTGATTACCTGTATTTCTTTGGTATGTTTAATCACCTGCATTTCATTGGTATGCTTGATTACCTGCATTTCATGGGATTGATCATCCTGGTTTATATGACCTCATGGTCACCAATTGTTCCTATATGTTCAACGTAATATTGTGGTATTCCCCACTTGGCTGTGATGTCAAACGTAATATTGTGGTATACCCCAATTGGCTGCGATGTCAAACGTATTGTGGTATTCCCCACTTGGCTATGATGTCAAACGTAATATTGTGGTATTCCCTACTTGGCTGTGATGTCAAACGTAATATTGTTGTTTCCTTACTTGACTGATTTACCATATGGCCTCATTTTCTGGATTATTTATATAGCCGTTTTGATATATTTATCTTGGAATTTAAATACAAGTATTACTTTTGTTCACATAGATCATATTTGGCAGTGGGTCGTAAACACACAGGTTACAAGTCTCTTATGGCGGGACTTGGAACTGAGTGGATTTACGAGGCCTTTGCTGGGAAATCTTCATTCATATGCATAACATTCTTTTTCACTAAACTCTATGAACTCACCAACCTCGTGTTGACACTTTTGCATGTATTTTCAGGTATTAATCAATGGCACGCTACAGGAGGTTTTGGCAGGGCATGGTATGGTCATAGAAGACTTTGATATTCATTTGGGGACCGTTTTAAACTATTTTAAGGGCCTACTTCCGCACTACTTTTAACAATGTAAATTCAACACTTTTGGTTAAATGATTTTATTCTAAATGATTGAAGTGAAAACCATTTTTGAACTTGTGTTGTAATACCAATTGAGTTACACCCCAGCTACATGTATGCTTCCGCTGGACCCGATTTTGGGGGTGTGACAGATTGGTATCAGAGCTTTGGCTATAGCGAACTAAGTGTTTTTAAAACCTAGACTATAGCTACTTTCATGAAAACTTAACCCTATGACCGTCACGTGCCTGCCTGCCAATGCTGATGCCTCACTTGTGGTTTGTTGCTGACATATGTGATGAGATTTGTATCTCATTATCTGGTATATTATATTAATTTATTCTAGTTGATTACTATAATTTTCTTTCATATAAGCATGTTCACGTATCATATATGTCACCCTGTTACGTTTTTCCTTGCATAGTTTCATCATTCGACCTCGAGTTTTGGTCACTTGCCTTAGTCTTTCAGAACGTCTTGGTATTTGTGAAGAACATAGTATTAGTATAACTGAGCTGAGTATTTCAAAATTCATAGAACCTGGGTGGAATGTAGACTGGTTATCTACATTCGACCCGGGATAGTGAGATATAGGCTGACCACCTATGTCTGACTCAGAGATGAATTTTGCAACACTGAGAATGGTTATAATAAAATTTTATCTGGATTGAATCCTCTACTCAATTTCCAAATATTTCATTTATGTGTGTGTATACTCTCGTTGTCAGAATATTCATACTTTTCATCACTTCGTGAACCGCCACCTGGAAGCACGTCAACTGGTCACTTCATCTCATGAACATTCACGTCTATGCACGATACACTTATATCACAGTATTTTCTTTTATCACAATCTCATTTTTTCGCAGTTGTCACAATCTTTTCCCTACTCACCATCACTATCATTTCCTTTCCCCATCCCCATATATATAAGGAATTAGGTGACACTCTATAGATTCCTATGTTACTTATCCCTCACTACTCCCAATATTGATAAGTGGATATTATCAATGACCTCCCTAGGAAAGACTTTTCATACCATCTATAAGGAGGATCCCTCGGTACATTAAGACCATTCAAAACTCAATAGAAATCTCAAGATATCACAAAACCATTCGAACCACTATCACTGGCCTGATCGCCAAAATTCCATCATCTGGAAAGTGTTGGCTTGACTGAATTACAGGATTAGTTTCGATGCGAGTGCTCACTAAGCAACACCATAGAGATAATTTCAACCTCTTAACCAAGACTATAGATTGAACATGTACTCACCAATAGACTTTATTCAAACATGTTAGACACCTATGCATTTGTGCAGACATACCTACCTGGCTATTTTATTCTCTTAATACTTTCACTTTTAAATGGATTTTCCTCCAAACTACAGTTATACAAAACATATATCTTGTAAGAAATACTTTTCTGAGACACTTATTTTGACAAGCAAATTTCTTTTGGTAAATCTCTACAAAACTATTGGATGTTAAGAAATTTTAAACATCGATCTTTGGTAAACCATATTATCCACCTCATGTTGAAAATAGTCTTATCTTGCATAACTGTTAAATTTTGAAACATCAAGAAAAATGTTACTTGGAAAGCCGTTTGCTTAAAGTTGTAAATTCATTTATTCAGGGAAGATTTATGAACAAAACACACAATCTCAAAACAAACTTTGGAAATCAATCACTATATTACATCACTTATACATTTAGGAGTTTGTGAATTGACGACATAGAGCTTGGGGAAAATCTTAGTGATGGAGACTAAGCACCATAGGTGGAGAAAGACTCAATTCATGACATCCTGCGGAGGATCACAACCTTATCCTAATCCTAATCTATTATTTTCAACAACACCCTTTGACAGACTTAACCTTGTAAGTTTTTCCACAAGATTCATGATATCCATTTCAATTATTCCTAATAGAGGAATTTAATTCACCTGAAACTCCTAGCGATTACATTAAGATTCCTTTGGAACCATACCACCTATCATCTGCAGACCAATGGTCAGGATTAGAGAATGATTCAAACATAGGTAGATATGCTCAGAGCATGAGTGATTGACTCTAGAAATGGTTGAACTAACCATTTGCCATAAATCAGATTCCTTTACAACCATAGTTACCACACGAGCATAGATACTAACCATTTATCATAAATCAAATTCAGTTGCAACCATAGTTATTGCGCGAGCGTAGAGACTACATCATTTGAAGCACTCTATGGTCGAAGTGCCAACATCCATTGACGGATCAAAATTTGGAAGAGCCCAACTCACTAGTCCAGTAAGCATTCATGAAATAACCAGGAATTTCCTACAAATCAAGAATCAGTTACAAGTTCGATAAGTTGTAAACCCTTAGAATTTCAAGTTGGTGGCAGGGTTATCTTGAAAGTTCTGCCTAAGAAAGGCATGATACCATTCAAAAAAATTCGGGAAGTTAAACCCGATATACATTGGACCATTCAAAGTTACTATTCATTTTTACTATTCACTGATTGCTATTCATCATTTTACTATTCATCATTTTCGGAGTCAGTTTGAGATTTTGAGAAGCGTTCGAAAATTTTACTATTCATATGACACTATTCATTCCCGGAAGGAAATCACTATTCACGATTGTCGTTCATCATTTCGTAAATCTAGTTTACGGGTATTCAAATTCGCGTAACCGGATTAGTTTAGCTGCGAATTCATGCATCATCAGTAAGGACACATCATATAGACTAGAGTAGTCTACATATCATCAGTAACATCATCAACACTTTAGATCATGCACGGATACGCATTATTTCAATTTACGTATGCTTAATTTGTAATTAACGTTACCACTCAGTTTTTACTACTAACGTATACCAATACTTCCGACTATGATCCTAACACATTTTCGTACTCATTATAATGATATAAAAATTATATTATTAATTTACCCGACGTTTTAAATTTATTTGGTATACGTACCGTTAAAGGTTTATAATTACGACGATTTACGTAATTACGATTTTTATACATGAACAATGTACCCGATACTCCTAAATACACTGCTCACTAAATATCTAGATATTTATTGAAAATATCCAAGATATTTTGTTAACCATTGAAATTACCATTATACCTGATACGTGGGAATCGCACCAGGCTTTACCTCTCAAGGGATCTTGAGAAGCTTACAACCCACACCAAGTAGTGTACCTGATCGTTGTAGTATAGTATAGTGACAAGTACCGGGGGATTGATCATTCAGCTAGGAATAGTGTCGTTAGGATTGAAATTAATCTAACTAGGTCTAAAGGTGAAGGATGATTCTTTTTATGTTTTTGTATTTTATGAAAAGCAAGTAAAAATCTCGGGTATTGGGAGAGTGGGCGGAATTAGTTGCTAATCAACTAACCCAAAAGCTACTAATTAATCTAATAAACAAGAAAATAAACTAAGGTTCTACAAGATAAGTGAAGCATGTCTACCTATGATATGTTACTCCTTGCTAGCTATCCAATTCTTCCTATTGAATTTTCACACCTTGTTTTAATTGATGGGTTGTATTCCTTAATACCATTCATGGGGTGGCGTACTTACTTCCCCAATTCTAGAAGCTCCTACTTCACTCCTATGTCGAGCCGGCTAAGAAGCTCCTAACATGGGATCACTAGAATTCGCTCATGCATTAAATACAACCATAAAAACCTAGTACACATCGGTTCATGTTTCTTAAGACGTTCAAGCATGTTACCCTATGGAAGTCTGCCAGTTTTCTTAAGCCTAACATTGATGAGACATTCAATCAAAACAAGAATCAATAGGAAACAAGAATTATAAACTAAACCAACTAGATCTATTGAAGTTGTCACACCTTAATTGATGGAGATAGACATACACATCAACAAGCCCTCATTGATGGAGATAGACACAAACATCAACAAGAAATCAATGAGATAAGTTTCACACAATCATAAGTAGACACAAGGTGAATTAGCAAAACATCATCAAAGAAGAGCAATCAATAATGATAATGGAAAACATAACTAAGATAGAATCAACAACCTAATACATGATGTTTATGGAGTGATTGAAACCCTCTAAGTTGCTGGAAAAACACCTACCTAAACCCAGGAATCGACCTTAGGGTTTAGGGCTTACAAAAAGTGAAGTTATGATGTTATATTTATAGGCTATTTTCTGCCCGACCCGATCATGACGGCGTCAGCCAAACTTTGACGGCGTCATGAACAATCTTTCTTCACTAAATCGTAGATCTTTTTGTCCCGATCGTTTTCTTTTTTGAATTGCTCAAATCCGAGTTCGTATGCAAAAGTTATGGCCAAAACGGTGTCAGCTACCGCGCGCGCAAGTTGTGACAATTTACACGTGACGGCCTACGTGACGCCTTCATGAAGTTTCTGGGCCGTCACCAACACACGTGACGGCCTTGGTAACGCCGTCAGGTACTGTTCCAGCAAGGAAAATTGAGACTTTGCCATTTTCTTCACTTTTATGCTCCAAAAACGTCCAAAATGCCTTCTTTTCCAGAATTCACTCCCAAAGTACCTAAAATCACAAAAGGAACGATTTAGGGCAATATTTGATCAAATAAATTCAATTCCGGGCTTAAATGACCCCTTAAAAGTGGTTCATTTTTTGCCTCATCATATACCCTTACGCTTGAGATTTGCTTGTCCTCAAGCAAATGCGCTTTTATTCTAATCAAAATACAAGTTATGGGTCATTTAACACTAATATAAAAGTAATTACAACAAATAATTGTTCCACTAAAGACCAAAGACAAGCATGGAGGTCATATACTAGCACCTCACAAATAGTGTTTAGATACTCACATCTCTCGGGTGTAATAAAGTATAAATTACAATATGGAAACGAAAGATATCTCTCACTACCTGTCATAGCAAAATAGATTACCATAGGCTTGGGAAAGGATCAAACCTCCACCACATGGCGTAAGCACCTAGGATAAACTATCAAAGAGGTCTTTTAAAGGGTTGTAACGTTAGGTGTAGGGATATGGAATACACGGTTTTGTTGGATATAGGCAGTCTTTATTGGTGGCGAGTTAACAATCTTGGTTAATTACATGTACAATGTGGTGTTGCTAAGTCAAGACTAGACTCTACTTAAGCTAATAAATGAAAAATAACAAAAACGTTAAATAAACATAGAATAAAAAGGGATGGTAGTCCGTATGTTTTTTTCTCTTTTCTTTTTCTCTGTTTTTTTTTCATACACTCTTACCCTACCATCCAAAATAATACATCATAGGGAATGGAAATTCCCCTTACACTTGAATTTTTACATATTTTACAATAAACTAATCTAATGACTCGAATTAAGAAAATCAAAACACTTGGAGTACTTTTAACATTAACGTACATATGGGGGTAATAAAATGATGTTCTTCCCCATTACTCCATAAAATAAGTACTTTACCCATGAGTCCCAATTGTCCCAAAACAATATGTACAAGGATATGACTCGACTTAGCAACCATGTAATCAATTAGATAGTTAACTTAGGGTTTAACAAATAACAATAATGCACTAAAAATGAGTGCATACACGGAAGGCTAAGGCGATTTGGTTGTACATTTAAGTGGGTGTAACAAATTCTTCCTTTAAGTAAAATGCTTAAAGTTAGAAACGAAAAGATAGGCTCGGAGGGGTGTACTAGGGGTTTCGTGTACTAAAAATGAGTACAACGCTAAGGTGTGGGAAAAATTAATTGACTTAACTAGCCAAGTAATATGACTTAAATGGTCAAGTAATTATGATACGGGTTTAACACAAGGGGTGATCTTAATGCCTCTTATCATGTAGTAAATCCTACTACACGAATGTAGTCTCACTAGCGGTCTCGGGATGCATCACTAACGCAAGTTCTAAAATCTAAATGCTACCGGTACACTCATAAGCACTAATAGTAAATGCTTTTCCTATCAAATCTAAAGGCGAACCTCACATATTTGGGTGGAAATTTTTCTGAATGATACGGTTATGTGCTAGTCATACAATCTCCTATCCATGAGACGCTTGCTATGGCTAAAGTTTCACTCCTAAATGTTGTAAAAAATTTTAAATTTAGCGCTAAAATTGCACTAACAAGTATTTCTCATAGTTTTATTACACATCTACTATCAAACAAACAAACTCAAGCGAAAGTGTATTTGTAAGGTATCATCATTTTACCCTCCCCTTACACTTAGGATGAACATTGTCCCCAATGCTCAAGTAAAGAATGTAAAAGTGAAATAAGTAAAACAAATGAAATCAAATAGTCCCCTGATTCGCTCGGTATGGATAATAAGGTGGCCAGGTTAGATCTTCCTCCAAGAAAATGAACAATCAAAGCTTCCCTTCCAGAAAAATAAATCATCTTCTTGTCATACATAACCTGTAAATCCTGAGAAAATAAACAAAGCAACCTCGCATAAAATCGGCGGCAATCTACATAAGTTACTAAATCCTAGAAAACAAAGTAAGATATAATGCTTGTGGAATGAAGTTTGCAGATTTCCTGGAGATTATAAAACTTAATAATGCAGCAAAAACTTTAAAACTCCGTTAGAAAAACAAAACTGGTAAAATTTCCAGATTTTTACACGTGACGCCGTCAAGAGCAAGCTCATGATGCCGTCAGAAGTGACCTGCAGAAATTCTTATGTTAAGTTTCTGGAAAATTTCTGGAAAAACTTGGTCCTACTTCCTGGAAAATCTTGCAAAACTTCATTATGACTCAATACAAGCATTTGACTCTAACAAATACGAATATACATGTTCACTTAATATTGTGTAGAATCATGATCGGTTTGTTTCTTAAAAATATATTTGGGGTTTCCCCTTACAATTATCTTTTGCAAAAATACCTTTAGGTGGAGTTAAGACTAGGCCAAAACAACAAAGTAAAGTATTTCCACTTTTTAGTTTAGAAACATGATCTACCAACAATAAAAATAAAGCATGCATACAGAAACAAATAACAAACAAATAAAATAAAATCACACAAAGCATGGGTTGCCTCCCAAGAAGCGCTTTTCTTTATTTACGAGTCTTGTAGCTAGACTCAAGGTCATGGGTTACTACGTGACCTCATCATTGGTTTCACTCTACGATTGTAAATGTTCTTTGTAGAAACCAATTACCTTTCTCTCAATCGCTCCTATAATCCTATGGGCAAATTCCTTATCGACTTTATACCTTGGTCCTAGAACCAAGCAATCTTTGTAGAAAAGACTCCTCTTTTCCCATACATAATCCATGCCCTTTTTCTTATCCTCTTCATTGATGTCCTCAAAAGCACCAACGTTATCTTTATCAACTCGGGATATAAAGCGAAATTCTTTCATTCTATTAGGCATCCTATAAGTGATCCTATCGGTGTTACTTGCAAATCGAATTGTCCCTTCTATCTCATCATATTCTAACTTAGACTCCTCAACAAACGGTTTACCGAACACAACATTGGACAATTGACAATCAATAACATTAGCAAGATCTTCCACAATCATAAAGTCGGTGACAAAAGTGAAATTCCCAACAAAGACATGTAGACCTTTAACTCTCCCGACAAAGTTACAAACTCCACCGGGGTATTTGGGATCTCTTCTAGGTTCAAGTCTTGTTTTCACTATATCATTATAAACATTTGAGGACATAATGTTTATTGGGGATTTGAAGTCAATGTAAGCATTGTCAACGTGTCTATACCCAATCATACATGGTATCTTAGCATTCTTAGGATCGCCTCTCTTTATCTTAGGTTCGATTATAGTAAAAGGAGATCGCGGGTTATCAATAAGATTATTATAATATGCAATCTCCTCCTTAGTGGGGTATAGATTAAAATAATCATTTAACTTCGGATCTATTTCCCCCTCTTCAAGTTCCTCAACGATATTCACAAAATCATTAGGCCCTAGGTCCTCATTTGAATACAAGGTGGTCGCTAGGTCACTAAATGCCTGGTCGAGCTCAACCTTAATCAACCTATTAAGCTCCCTAAGTTCCCTAATCTCACTCTCAATTTGTTCACGTAACACAGCCACTTCTCTAGGGGAAAGGGGTGGATTCACGTTTTCCATAATGGTCAACGGAATAGTCAATGAATTTAATTTACTAACAAAGGCACGAAGAAAAAGATAGACTAAAGAGAACCTAAAAATAAAAATAAAATCTTGCTAGAAAGGAATCTAGCAAGTAGACCTAATAAAAAGAGATTCTAACCTAGACAATAACTATTCCCCGGGCTGTGGCGCCAAAAACTTGATACGTGGGAATCGCACCAGGCTTTACCTCTCAAGGGATCTTGAGAAGCTTACAACCCCCACCAGGCAGTGTACCTGATCGTTGTAGTATAGTATAGTGACAAGTACCGGGGGATTGATCGTTCAGCTAGGAATAGTGTCGTTAGGATTGAAATTAATCTAACTAGGTCTAAAGGTGAAGGATGATTCTTTTTATGTTTTTGTATTTTATGAAAAGCAAGTAAAAATCTCGGGTATTGGGAGAGGGGGCGGAATTAGTTGCTAATCAACTAACCCAAAAGCTACTAATTAATCTAATAAACAAGAAAATAAACTAAGGTTCTACAAGATAAGTGAAGCATGTCTACCTATGATATGTTACTCCTTGCTAGCTATCCAATTCTACCTATTGAATTTTCACACCTTGTTTTAATTGACGGGTTGTATTCCTTAATACCATTCATGGGGTGGCGTACTTACTTCCCCATTTCTATAAGCTCCTACTTCACTCCTATGTCGAGCCGGCTAAGAAGCTCCTAACATGGGATCACTAGAATTCGCTCATGCATTAAATACAACCATAAAAACCTAGTACACATCGGTTCATGTTTCTTAAGATGTTCAAGCATGTTACCCTATGGAAGTCTGCCAGTTTGCTTAAGCCTAACATTGATGAGAAATTCAATCAAAACAAGAATCAATAGGAAACAAGAATTATAAACTAAACCAACTAGATCTATTGAAGTTGTCACGCCTTAATTGATGGAGATAGACACACACATCAACAAGCCCTCATTGATGGAGATAGACACAAACATAACAAGAAATCAATGAGATCTAATTAATTATACACAAGTTTCACACAATCATAAGTAGACACAAGGTGAATTAGCAAAACATCATCAAAGAAGAGCAATCAACAATGATAATGGAAAATATAATTAAGATAGAATCAATAAACCAATACATGATGTTTATGGAGTGATTGAAACCCTCTAAGTTGCTGGAAAAACACCTACCAAAACCCAGGAATCGACCTTAGGGTTTAGGGCTTACAAAAAGTGAAGTTATGATGTTATATTTATAGGCTATTTTCTGCTCGGCCCGATCATGACGGCTTCAACCAAACCTTGACGGTGTCATGAACAATCTTTCTTCACTAAATCGTAGATCTTTTCGTCCCGATCGTTTTCTTTTTTGAATCGCTCAAATCCGAGTTCGTATGCAAAAGTTATGGCCAAAATGGTGTCAGCTACCGCGCGCGCAAGTTGTGACAATTTACACGTGACGGCCTACGTGACGCCTTCATGAAGTTTTTGGGCCGTCACCAACACACGTGACGGCCTTGGTGACGCCGTCAGGTACTGTTCCAGCAAGAAAAATTGAGACTTTGCCGTTTTCTTCACTTTTATGCTCCAAAAACGTCCAAAATGCCTTCTTTTTCAGAATTCACTCCCAAAGTACCTAAAATCACAAAAGGAACGATTTAGGGCAATATTTGATCAAATAAATTCAATTCCGGGCTTAAATGACCCCTTAAAAGTGGTTCATTTTTCGCCTCATCAATACTCTTCCATCAAAATTACGAAAATGCCCTTAGACTATAAAATGCCTAAACTAGTTCATTTTCTTACAAATTTCACAACTTTTTCTCCCTTTTTTCTCTTGGGATTTCACAGCAACAAGAAGAACACAACAAGAAACCATCATTTTTCAAGATTAAAGTGATCTACAAGTTTTAGTATTAATCTAGTTAGGGTTTTGAAATAAAAACCACAAGGATTACTTAGATTTTCATCACCATTTCTTAATCATCATCATCAAGTAAGCTTTCCAAATATTTATCTTAATCTTACATACTACTTCATGATCTATTTTTATGTTCTAGTGCAAAAACATGTAAGTTACATATGATATTTATACCACTTTCAAGTATTTCTTAATTATTATGAGATTATAATTAACCTATGATTATTCCCATGAGATCCACCATTTTTGATGAAGACTAGGAACCCATGACACCCTAAGAAGGTGTATGGTAGGATTGAGTACTTGTGGAGTTGATTTGGAGTAGTTTGGTAAAGATTTGAACAAGTTACAAACTAGGAAAAATCAATTTTTGAAACAATATATAAGCTACTGTCCCAAAATGCCAAATATAGAAAACTCAGGGGTTTCCGGGTAACATTGGGCTAGAGAATCAGAAAATACTTTCAAAAACGAAGCCGTGGGCGAAAGAACGGATTAAAACGGGTTTATATCGAAGGAGATATGATTTTGCAAGTTTAACGATGAAAACTATTATTTTCTAAAAATGGTAAGCTGTCGCACAATTTTTATGGGAAAAATTGAGGCGTTAGACATAACCTAGAGGAACCGAACTATCAAAAATATATTAGTATATGTCAATACGATTCCGGGGATATAAAGAACGTAGAAAACGAGCTTATAACGACCAAGATACAAGCGTTTGAATTTTAGACGATACTAATATTTTCCTTCAGCCCAACACTTACAAAATTTTCCAAAGTATTAACCATTTCGCCAAGTGACCAAGTTAAGAGCCATTTTCCTCATTGATAAACTCATTTCTAGAAAATTTACATCATTGACAAAAAGTTAGTTCATTCAGCCTTGTTTTCAAAACATCCAACCGTTTGTCAAAATGATTTATAACGAATAACTTATGGCCTTCCAAACTTTCCTAAAAACTGCCCAGAATCTGCCAAAACAGCCCAAACACCTCACTTCGCGGCTATTTATCTTTATGATCAAGACTCGTATGGACAAACTTCAGTTCTATGACTTTTTTGATAAGGTGAAAATCTTCCTAAAACTCCTGAGCTTCTTTCCTAACTCTTAATATTCATTATTTCGAGACTAGTTTTGCGAGACCATTTTGGTCATATTTTTCAAGTTATGAAAAGCGTCATTTTACATCGAAAACCTTATATTTGCCGATAGAACACCAAACGAGGATCATGGAGAACCGTTTCAACCTATTTACATGGAAAGTATTTATTAACCTAACGAGACGTCAAAAATGTATTTTTCGACGATAAACGTTATTTTCAAAACTAACGAGTGGTATCGATAACATACGTAATTGCATGTGTAGCATCATTTCATTGCTTACATTAGATCATATCATTTATATTAGGTTGCGGTTAGAGATCGTGCCTCATTTCGTGTATCCACTTTTGTCATCGTAGCTATCGCACCAGGTGAGTCATAGCCCCTACTCTTTTAATTGTTTTGTAAACTCTTTGGGGGAGAATACATGCTCGTTTTACTTAAACGCATTACTTGCTTTACATGGTTGGTTACTCAAATATTTTCAGCTTCACCTAAATATATGTTTGATCACCTGCATTTCATTGGTATGTTTGATTACCTGTATTTCTTTAGTATGTTTAATCACCTGCATTTCATTGGTATGCTTGATTACCTGCATTTCATGGGATTGATCATCCTGGTTTATATGACCTCATGGTCACCAATTGTTCCTATATGTTCAACGTAATATTGTGGTATTCCCCACTTGGCTGTGATGTCAAACGTAATATTGTGGTATTCCCGACTTGGCTGTGATGTCAAACGTATTATGGTATTCCCCACTTGGCTGTGATGTCAAACGTAATATTGTGGTATTCCCCACTTGGCTGTGATGTCAAACGTAATATTGTTGTTTCCTTACTTGACTGATTTACCATATGGCCTCATTTTCTGGATTATTTATATAGCCGTTTTGCTATATTTATCTTGGAATTTAAATACAAGTATTACTTTTGTTCACATAGATCATATTTGGCAGTGGGTCGTAAACACACAGGTTACAAGTCTCTTATGGCGGGACTTGAAACTGAGTGGATTTACGAGGCCTTTGCTGGGAAATCTTCATTCATATGCATAACATTCTTTTTCACTAAACTCTATGAACTCACCAACCTCGTGTTGACACTTTAGCATGTATTTTCAGGTATTAATCAATGGCACGCTACAGGAGGTTTTGGCAGGGCATGGCATGGTCATAGAAGACTCTGGCATTCATTTGGGGACCGTTTTAAACTATTTTAAGGACCTACTTCCGCACTACTTTTAACAATGTAAATTCAACACTTTTGGTTAAACGATTTTATTCTAAATGATTGAAGTGAAAACCATTTTTGAACTTGTGTTGTAATACCAATTGAGTTACACCCCAGCTACATGTATGCTTTCGCTGGACCTGATTTTGGGGGTGTGACATCACACGTCTACCAAACGAACACGAACACGATGAGTGTAAACTCAGCCATTATCAATGCATCCAACATGAAATCCATATCCACACTACGGAAACACACGTATCTCAAATCCGTCAACATATTCACTTAAACAAATATGACATTCAGTCAAACATAACGATCCGTACTTCCCGTAGCCTTTATCTTCCTTGCAAGAATTATATATGAACTTTGGAATCACCTTAATCTTTTTCTTCTTCACTCGTCTATAAACGCAACCAGCCAACATAAGGATACCTAGAGTACAAATCAATGCAATGAAGATAATAACTAGGATGAGCCTGTAACATGACCCATTTAGGCCTAAATCAGGCACACCTGTTACGGATCTCTTATCAGCGACCGACAATCGGAATCTGCATTGATAGCAGGGGCGGAGCCAGGATTTGTAGTTAAAGGGAGCCGAAATTCATTATATAACCTGAATAAATAAAAAGGTAAATAGAATAGTTTCCAACTTTAGTTTATACAGATAAACAATCACAAAAACATACGAATGTATTACTGAACGTAATTTTTTCTAACATATTTAGTGCATAAAAAGTATAGTAAACTCAAAATAAGGTCAATTTTTTTTATCTATTTTGATGCTTCCAAGTATATAACTAGGGAAGAGTAACAAAGCCGAAACTTTCTAGGATTTCTTGATTTAGGTTATGGGAATTCAAAAAATATCCGTATTCGGATATCCAAAAACTTGATCATAATTTATTAAAAAATTGAGTTTTATAAAAGGACAATTTTGGGACTCATATAAAAGTTTTCTAGAAATTATAAATATCAGGATATTCGGATATATGAAACTGTTATATGAAATTCCGGATATCCGAATTAAAAAAAAAACTTAGATAAAACATTATGTCTTACATAAAACTATTATCTAAAATTTCGGATATCCAAATTTATTTGCTTGCTCAAAGAAATTCTAAGAGCAGAAGTTAAGTTCCTTATATTGCAATATCCAACTTCTCAATTTACTTACTTGCTCAAAGAAGTTCTAAGAGAAAAAGTTAAGTTCCTTATATTGCAATATCTAACTTCTCAATTTACTTACTTGCTCAAAGAAATTCTAAGAGCAGAAGTTACGTTCTTTATATTGCAATATCCAACTTCTCAATTATTTTACTTGCTCAAAGCAATTCAAGAGTAGAAGTTAAGTTCCTTATATTGCAACATCCAACTTCTTAATTTACTTACTTGTTCAAAGAAATTCAAGAGCAGAAGTAAGTTCTTTGTGTTACAATATCTAGCTTCTCAATTCATTTACTTGTTCAAAGTTCTTTATAAAACCAACTACCACCACCACTCAACCATTCTCATTTTTCATTTTTCACAAAGAAAAAAAACTCATGTCTCATCATTTCACAACCACCACCACCACCACCGTTATTGGGTCCCCCCACCAACCACGACCGATTGATTATCATTGCAGAATTAGTAATATACGTGCTTGGTTTCATAGCACTAGTGTGGTTTTATATCACTGCTTGGACCGACGCCCATGCACGGCCTGTAGCCAACCAGGGTCTAAAGAAAAAGATCCTTAAAACCCTACCGAAAGTTGGCTACTCAGCTAGTGAGTGTGAGATGACCGAGTGTACCATTTGTTTTGCAGACTTTTAAGAGGGTGACGAGGTTAGAATTTTACCCATGTGTATCATGTCACATGTATTGACACATGGTTTAGGTCACATTCAACGTGTCCTACGTGTCATCGGGTTTTTGACTCAGGGGTGGATCAGAGAAGAAACATTGTCGTCTTTAATAGCGTTATTTTTTTTTTGTAGAATCTATCTAAATCTTTGTGGTAGTGTTTTTAGTTGTTTTTCCAGTTTTCAAATGTTCTACTTGGATTTTATTTTACTCCAGCTTTTAAGAAAAGTTTTAGTTGGAAAGATGATTATCTGTATTTTTGTATTTGGTTCAGAAAATAAGAATTAGATGATTGAGAAATTGTGATTATACAAAAAAATGTGGTAGTTACATTGTCAAGTAGTTGCATTATATGTCATCTCTAATATCGAAATGGTAACACACTACCACAAAAAAGAACATAAACATCCCTTAATAGAAACCGATTATATAATAACCAGTTCCTATTGTAAAAAATATGGGGTAGGGAAAGTGTAAAAAACCGGTTGCCATAGAATAACCACTCTCTTTAATATAAAAATTAAGAAAAACCGGTTCTGCGAAAAAGACCAGTCTTAGAATGACAGATTCATCGAGGATGACAAGCTCAAAAAATTCGTATTATGGTGTCATTGAAGAAATATGGGAATTGGATTACAATTTGTTTGTTATACCCCTATTCAAGTGTAAATGGGTCAATGCCAGGGGAGGTGTTAAAGTTGATAGGGATGGTTTCACATGTGTCAATCTTTCCACAAACAGCTACATATCTGACCCATTCATTCTAGCAAACCAAGCCACCCAAGTACTTTTTTGTCAAGGACTCAAAAGACAAGAGATGGCACATTGTCATACATGGTAAATGATATATAGTTGGTGTTGATGATGTTGTAGACGAGGACGACTATAATCAGTTTGATGAGCTATCTCCATTTTCTAGTGGCATTCAGTCTTTAGATGAAATTCTTGATGATACTGTTTATTTAAGATCGGATCATCAAGAAGGACACGAAGAATAACGAGTCAGGTAATAAAATAATTTGCTCAAGTTAAAACAAAATTTATAGTCAACAACTAATAAAACAATTTACTCAAGTTATAAATATACTTATTTTACAGTCAACAACTAATGTGGTTTTATACATTTGTTACTTTTGCAGGCGCTACAAACCGAAGACATAGCCGAATAAATTAAATAAATAGCATATATTATGTAATAATTTCTTTTCTCCAACTAAATAAGTCACTAAATAATTTCATCTTTAATATGAAAAAAACAAGAAAAAGAAAAGGAAAAAAAAGAGCAGGTCTATACAACCCACGATCCAAAACTTCTCCCCCAAAAAGGAAAACTCAGGTTATGAAAAAGTTTAGTCGTTAATTAATTAATTAAGTAGTTTTTTTTTTTTTTTTTTTTTTTTTTTTTTTTTTTTGAAAGGCAACACAAAAATATATATACTAGCTTCAAGGCCTGCCCGATGGGCGGCTAGCTTTAAGAATTTGTTTGTAAGATAAACTAAATAGTACAATGGTTAAATATGAGATTAAGAATGTAAGTTGCAACAACTTTTTTGCTAATGCATCTTCTCAATTTAGTTGCATATCAACTAAAAACATGGTAGTATACACTAATGTAGTCTTTAAAATAAAAGCTCAAAACTACAGTTGTAACACTTTGCATCCATCAAGAATAGACCTTACCGGATCCTCTTGCATAACATATGCACATATGTAGTTGTTTTCCTTTTACATAGACTTGTCATCAAATAGGCTCTTTTAATAGACACATCTAACAGATACATGAAATCACTAACCTGAAACTATATGGATCCCTTAATGCAAATTTTGACATAGAATGATTATTTGAGGCCAAATATTTACTCCAAAACATCGAGATCTCTAATGTCCTTGAGATTGCTTGGCTGATGCTCTTGCTTGTTTATTGCTAATTGGGGTAATGGTGTCATGAGTGTACACCCTCTACCTTCCTACGTATGGTTAACAAAGGCTACTCGAGTATACCATGGGTCAATCACCCCTGCAATTAACGAAGAGGAAATTTAGTGTTGGATATCTAATAAAAAGTACCAAATAAGATATATACATCACAAAATAACAAAGGATTAAATTTAAAAGCACAACCACTTAATATTAGATTGTCAATTTCAATCATGTATATAATTCAAACCATCATCACTATCACGTACTAACTTGTAGTAATAAAGAACACAATCTACGCCTTTAGTGGCCAACTTCAAATAAAATGAAACCGATCAAACTTAAGCACGATTCGATAAAATTGATCAATTAAATCAATGAACATCTAAATTATACACAACTTTGTGAGTTTTAAAAAAACCGATATCTTGATGTGTTCTAAGACTCTAAATCTCTATTATTACTTAAATATAAGATAAGAAGTCATGTAAAGTTGACCTTTAAAATGAGGCCAGTTTTTCTATGTATAGCTTACAATAAAGAAGTTAGATAGGTTGGTAAATCTTGGTTGTAGAATTTACAACTCAAAGATGTGAGAACTTAAATATTAAGATCTCAAAAACTGAAAAATTGAGACCTTCAGAATAGAGAAGGATGGCTAAAACAAAACAATATTAGTTAAACACAAGGCGATAAGATTGTTACCTGTCGGAAAACATGCATCGCCATTCTTTCAATAGGCAAGATTTTTATAACGTCTTTCGAAGATTTTGTTGGCATCCATCACTCGCCTCATGAGTTCCCTCCATTCTCCCTTTACTTAATGAAGATTTACCCCATTTATATTCTGGTTATTACAAAATTTAATCAAATCAGATAAAGATTCGATAAAAAGCTAATAATATGAAGAACACTTGACACCTACACGTAGATAATCCAACAGTTTGTACTCAGCAAGTTGAGACACCTTCCAGCAACTAATACTAACTAATACTGACTTCTTACCACCCAACAAACTTCAAAAATACATACGTTGAAGTTCAAATATGACTGAAACCGCCATGATCACTCCACAAGGTCTCGTGCCTCAGGACTAAACCAATGGTATCATGACTTACACTTTCATTGTTCAAAAAGCCAATGTTTTCAAGAACTATTTTTATGGAACAACGCGAATATATTTTTTTGGTGAAGTCTTTCGTCTTTATGTAAAAACAAACCCAGTTTGTTCTTTATACTCATATCAATTTGAAATTTTCAGAAAATGAGTTATAGGTTTCTAAAAGGGTTGGTCGATTAATGGGTCAAATTGGGTAGTTTCAGGCATGAGTTGGGTTGATCCGAGATTTAATAGTTTGTGGCATACTAATACGTTTATAACTTATACCAGTTGGAGGCATGTTGGCCATTAGCATCAAAATTGGATGTGGTTGACCTACAAATGTAAAACATCACACTCATAAGTTAGATCATGGTACTATATCAGCGAGGCGGAAGCAAAAGCATGTCCATATAATGTTATAGAATATCATCAAAGCAGAAGCAGCATAATCAGGTCCATATAATGTTGCTGACATAACTGTTACACTATAATCAAGATCTATAAACAAACCATTAACGATTCAAAAACATTATGGTATAACATATTAAATACAATTATTTTCTCTGTTAACGATTATTTTTATATAAGGTCTGCAATAAGTTGAATGTCATACTGCAACACTTATGTTCTGTAAGAGTTAAAAGAATGAACTTCGAATAAACCTTGAACTGCTTACCATATTCACTTGAACCTCAAAGCACTCAATATAGTAACCGGCTTTAACCCATTCGCCATGATTTATGTCATTCACCAATTAATTCTTGGGAGTTGGTACTGGCTCGTAAACATTAGATTCTCATGTGGCATGTTCTTTAGGAAAATAAGAGGACAAAATGGTATTGAATTACTTATATCTCCAATAGTAGCACCATGGGCATTGTTGAATATACCAGCCAAATAACCACCAGCAAAGCTCACCCCAATTGGAAAAATTCTGCTACATTACCCTTTTGTTGTTAAGATGACATGCTTGTACATCATCTCCACAATCGTTTCAAAAGATGCAAACTTTATCATTGTATCTGAAAATAAGGTATTCCTTTGTAACTAAAGTATGTTTGGCATTACACCTTGAATACGATAATAGTTAATACACCATAAAGTATAAAGTTGGATAATAAGTCACTAAATAAAGTAAGATGCAATCAAACCAATACTAAAGAAGTTAGACCCAATGTAGAAGAATCTTTTAAGCCCTATCTAGGATAATAACAATGATTGAACAAGCACGACGGAATAATAAGAACACAATCAAAGTTATGAACAAGGTTTCTCTAATAAACAATGATCCTCTATGGATCTATACTTTTTTCTCTTATATAAGTGTTTTTCAAGAAGTGTAAATAAACATAAGCCGGATGTTCCTTTTATACACAAGGAACCCTAATTCGGCAATGAATAGAAAATCAATGCATATCACTAACTCTAACAACTTTCTAAAAATACTAATAGCAGTAATGACTCTATGTCATTTAAATAATTCCTAACAATCCTCCCCTAAACTTGAATTTGACTTGGTTAACTTCAAGTTTCCGGATAGATCATTGACGTCCAAAGCTTGAGGATTGACTTGAACTCTTGCAGCAAATAAGGTAACCAGCAGCAACTCTGAAGTAATCAGTAGCAACGAGTAACCAGCTTTTAAAAACAAAGAACCAGTAGCAACTTCAACCTATTAGCATCAACTAGAACCAGCAGCAACAAGAATAGATTTGATAAGCCTTTACCAAGTAGCTATTCACTCTTGGGCTAGCTAGTCATTTGGTGGAATATGGCATCACCCTGGTTAACTAGAAACCAGTTCAACACTTAGAATGTGAATCATTGGTGTGTTGAAAAACCCTAATGATTTTTGGCAAATCATCACAGCCATAAACGGATTTGACGTGTCTTTACCTGTAGCCGTTTGCTCAAGACTAGCCAATTCGTTGGAACCCCAAAGGGTATCATCCATGGTGAATTGATTACCATTTCAACCCTCAACAATGAAGCATGGGTGAGTTGAGTACCCTATGGTTTTGAGCAAACCATTACAGCTATCAACGGAATTGAGGTGTCTTTACCAAAAACCGTTTGCTTTTGGACTAGCCAACTCTTTGATGGAATGTCATCATCATCATGGTGAGCTGATAACCATAAAAGGTGTGGTGATTAACCAACACCAAAACCTGCATACAACAAAGAATGGCACTATACAAATCTGTTATTTATTTTTATTTTTTTAATAAGAATAAACAAATATACAATAACAAAGAAACAACTCACAGAAGTGAAGATTCAATGTGAACATCATGCTTAGCTGCCAATTCCTGTTTAACAAGAAGACTCCTTCTAATGGCTCTAACAAGCTGTTCTGCATGAGTCATGTCATTCCCCACCATATCATGAGGAACAGTCAACTTCACTTCAAGCATCTGCTTCAAAACATCTATGGTAATAGGATATGTCACATCTCCCCACATATATAAAGTGTTACCATCCATAGTGAATACCATATGCACATTGGAGAGAGGGAAATATTTCCAATTAGCTACATTCCAAGATTGTTGTCCTCTCCAAGCTTTAAACCCTTTGCCAACATAATGAGAAGAATCACAAAGAACATATAAATCCCCAAGTAAGAACATACCAACACCTTCTGGCTTATGTGAGTTATAGTATTCTGTCACCCAGCCATATAAATGGAGAATATCTTGTCTATCCACCATACATAATATTTCACTAAGGAAAGTGAAATGCTTGGTGGAACCATCTTGTCTGTGGATAACATTAACTTGTCCTTGACCCATTGTAGACTGAAAAATTTCCCATTTGACCAAAGGAATCCATAGAACAGGATCCTCCTCATCTTTTTCATCAAACTCAATGAATGAACTATCTTCGGCTGGCAAAGCGACACCCTTAGAAGCTCTTTTCTTCGCAAAACTCTTCTTCCTGGTACCAGGAGTAGAAGGAGTAGGAGTATCTGAATCAGGACCTTCAGTTTGTGAAGAAGAAGCATCAGTAGTAACAGGAGTAGAACCATCAGTAGAAGTGTTTTTACTGCTATTAGTATTTAAATAATTGTTAGGAATTATTGCCATTTAAATAATAGTTAGAAATTATTTAAATGATTATATGCATAAAATCATCAAAAGTCGATCATACACATTCACAACTGCTTTCTTTCAAGAATTTTAGACACCAATCAATGTATATCCAACTTCCATAATGATTTAATGCAAGTAAACACGAATTCCAAGCAATTGAGATCATAAAAACCCTAAAAATTTGAATTACTTCACCTGTTTCAGCAGCAGACTTCGACAATTTTTATCTTTTTACTGATAACTCAGATCGAAGATCCCTCCAGTGGAACTCTTCCTTGATATGTTGAGAACCTTCAGTAAAAATTTCAGCCTGATCCAACGGTTAACAAATGAGAAATCGCTGTTTGAAAACTGCACTGTAGAAAAGTTACGAAAATTTGTACCAAATTCGAATTTTCCTGCTTTTCTTCGAAAAACCTTGTAGATCCCTAGATATCAAGAGCCCCCTCTCTGATACCAATTGTTGAAGAATCGTTTAAGCCCTATCTAGGATAATAACAATGATTGAAAAAGCACAACGGAATAATAAGAACACAATCAAAGTTATGAACAAGGTTTTTCTAATAAACAATAATCCTCTGTGGATCTATATTCTTTTCTCTTATAAAAGTGTTTTTCAAGAAGTGTAAATAAACATAAGCCGGATGTTCCTTTTATACAGAAGGAACCCTAATTCAGCAATAAATAGAAAATCAATGCATATCACTAATTCTAACAACTTTCTAAAAATACTAATAGCAGTAATGACTCTATTTCATTTAAATAATTCCTAACAATCCTCCCCTAAACTTGAATTTGACTCAGTTAACTTCAAGTTTCCGGATAGATCGTTGACGTCCAAAGCTTGAGGATTGACTTGAACTCTTGCAGCAAATAAGGTAACCAGCAGCAACTCTGAAGTAATCAGTAGCAACGACTAACCAGCTTTTAAAAACAAAGAACCAGTAGCAACTTCAACCTATCAGCATCAACTAGAACCAGCAGAAACAAAATTTCACTCCAGTAGTAATGAAACCACTCAGCAGGAACCGAATGTCATCAGCATAAACGAAAATAGCAGCAATAACCGTCAACAGTACCAATCAAAGTCGTGTCATCATCAAACCATATGAGTATAACAGCGATCAAATTCTTCAAAGATGAGTTAGGGTTTTTTTTAAGTATAAAGACAATACTTGTAAAGTGTCGCTAAAAAAAAGTCAAGAAGTTCAAACTTTAACAAAAATTAGTCATCAAAAAACACATAAAGATTCTATATAAAGAGGATATAGCACCTTTTAGGTCATAGCTACATGTATATTCATGGCATTTTTCTACATGTGGAGGTCTCATTGCATAACCATAAGCATATCTAACCTGAGAATACAAATAAAAGGTTCACATTCAATAGTAATAAAGCATTTCCAGTCAAAAATTAACTTTCACGTCATGAGAAAGTTATTGATCCCTATGAAATAAACTCTATTATATGTTCAAAAATTAACTTATATCTCGGTCATAATATATTAAATGATTTTAAAGGTTGAACATACTTCAGTAAGAACAACCACATTTTATTTACTTATAAGAATATACTTTAATAAGCATGGACATATAATAGAGAAATAATCAATGATTTTAAAGGTAATATACAAATACATACCTCGAAAGGATTTTTTTTTAACACTGAGCCTCTACTCCACCAAGAAGGGCAAGCTCGACATTTAATATTCATCATTTTTTATATCTCCTTCTCAATATCACACCTATACTATGATCCATAATAATCTAAATTTTTTCCCTATAAGGAGTATTGTAATAAAGATATCAAAAATCTACTGCCAAATCAATTGATCATTCCCAAAAAAAGAATCCATTTTTATCATTAATCAAAGCATATCCTAGTTTCTTTTAAAAAGTACATGAAATCAAAACGCCCAATTTTTTTAATAGCTACAATTACTTAGGAGAGTACACTAAAATAATCAAAACTCCCAATTTTTTCCACTTAATTTCTAACAAAACCCTTAAATTACACACAAACTAATCATAAATCAGTGAGAAAAGAATACATTTAAAACATAAAAAAATGAAACCCTAATCATATTAAGTGCAAATTTAAGTTGAAAAAAAATCAAGAAAATTATAAACATGAAATACCACCTGGAATAAATACGGTCGGATCTATTTCATTCAAACAAAAAAGGATCAATACACCTAATCAATCAAAAAAGGAACCTTCTGATCCCTAATACAAAACCAAAATTATAATCCCGATTAATTAATTTTGGAATATGAATATGATGAAGTGATTGGATTGAATACCAGAAGTCAAAATCATTTCTTTGTGATGCCCGTATTTGAAATTACAGAAAAACCTAAGGTAATAATAAAATAATAATAATAATGAATGTAATGATACCAAAATGATTGTAAACACGATTTGATCAATGGTCTGTTGCTTTTAATTTTTATGGATCTAATATTCATTGTAAACATGATTTGATTACTCGACTGATTTGGTGGAGAATATTGGGGAGGCGTTTAGGGTTGAAAAGGGGGATTATGAGAGAAACTGTGTGTGTGTGTGTGTTTTTTTTTAGCTGTGTAACAAATGAAAGCGTTTGACGAAACATTCTTCAAACCAATCATAGACTTTATTGAGATAGGTGTGATCCCCCCCTCCGAGAACTGTATATTTCGCCCAAATTTTGCTTCAGTGAATTGTTTGGAATGAAAATAAAGGACAACCGTTAGATCAAAATGAATATACACATGTAATTATCTGAGGTATTTTGAGAGGAGAAAATTTTGAAAAACCTTGCTTTATATATATATATATATATATATATATATATATATATATATATATATATATACAAGTAAAAATTACAAAGAAAGGACAATGCCAAAGAACCACACAATTCTAAATATATGCATCTCCAAAGACTCAACATAAACAAAGTAAGTGATCAAAATCAACAAACTAAAGAGATACAACATGACCCAACAAAAACCAAACTTATCAAGTTGCTTGCAAGGAGACACTAAAACAAACCTCTCAAGTTGTTGAAATTGGAAACAATGACTTACTAAACTTTGCAAGCTATTACCGGATCTGAACACCAATCTATCCAAGATTTAATTGTTCCTTTAGCTCTATGAGACACCCAATAGAAGGTAAGGACTTGTAATTCGTCGCATATCTTGGTCAAATTTGAAACTTTATTTTCAAATATTCTTTTGTTGCGAAAACCCCACACTAAGTATAACATCGACCAACATACCGCTTGCCAAATCATTTTTTGTTTTTTGTTGAAACTATCGTGACCAATATGATTTGTTATATCATCAATCGACCCAACACTGAAATTCTCCAACTTCCACCATTTAAAGACCTTTTCCCATCCAACTAAAACTAGAGAACATCTAATGAAACAATGATCAAACGTTTCTATTTCATCTTCACAATGTGGGCAAAGTGTCGAGTTAAGATCCATACCAATATGTTGTAACCACGTGAGAACCGGTAATCTTCTTTGTTGTAATCGCCAAATAAAGATACAAATTTTCTTGGGATTATCTTGCTCCAATTAATTAAGTAGTAGTGCTTACTTTCCATTAAAAAAGACAACGCAAAAGATGGAATAGAACTCCGAAGCTTTGATAACAAAAGGTGTATATGATAAAGGAAAACTACTTGTGAGCCGAATGAGTCTCTTCATCTCTAATATGTAAAAAAAAAAAAAAAAAAAAAAAAAAAAAAAAAAAAAAAAAAAAAGCTCTATATAACCCACGATGTGCACCTCATTGAAAGTAGCAAAATAAACCAAAAACATGTGTTAGTGGCTGAAGGTTTGAAAATAATAGGTTTTCGTTAGTAAAAACACCTCTCTACTACATATAAACCAAAAATGTATTTTGCTTAAAACTTAAATGACTTGAAAATGAGTAATGCCGAGTCTTCAAAATATCATTTTAAAAATTGAGATTCTAATATTTTGTTTACTTTTATACATAAAAATTCAAACAAAATTGGCTTAATAAAGTAGTTGTACTAACAATAACTCGAGCAAAAATATAAAAGATAGGGAAAATTCCATAAATACCCCAAAAGTACAAGGGTCTCCACCCTAAATAACCCACAAAATCTTGTTTTCTCCAAATACCCCAACGGGAGAAGGTCGCCCCTAAATCTTGGGCGGATATCATAATATGGTGACAAGTGTCCCTATACATGGCCCCACCATATACCTTCATGGTACAACTCATAATGTGTACTTCTTGGGCGACTGGGACCCATACTTCTTAGGCGACTTGTATTTTTTGTCTTTTTGTAATATTACATTTTAGATCCTTATGGTTTGATTGTTATTTATTTTTTGTTACACTTTTTGTTTCTCTTTTATCACCAACAAAAACCCACCAACAAAAACCCAGATCTAATAAATCTTATCACCAACCAAAACCCAGATCTAATAAATCTTATCCCAGCACATTTGTTGGAGCAGATCATGCATCCACACACAAATCATCAAAATTGATAGTTATGAGAAACTTCTTCTTAAGATCAGTGATTCCACACTCAGCGTACAATCCAATATTCGTTAGTATATCTTTAACCAAATCCACGTTTCTCCCTTTCAAGAAACAAGCAATAAACATGAAGGTCTCCTGCTGATTACGATCAAGTCTAGCAAAAACTACTTCAAGTCTTCCAAGAACATCCTCAGGTGGATATTCTTGAAGTTTCTTCAACATCTCTTTCCAAGATTTCTCCTCCTTCCCGTCTTGGATTGTACGCTGAGGGTGTGTATCGACGGTGGTGTTTGGATGAGGGTGTGTTTTGTTGGCGGATCTGTGGTGTTTGGATGAGGGTGGTGTTTGGATGGTGGTGGCGTTTGGATGGGAAGGTCCGATGGTTTTAGCCTAATTAGATTGTTGGGTTATGGTCGGAATCTTATATACAACCTTCGTCAATCATCTAATCAAACCCAGAAACACGTTTTAAAATGATTCATTGATTTAGGGTTTATACTTATGAATTGGGGATTTTTTATTTTAGGTGTATTGATTAAATTAACTGTGTGGGAAAGTGTTAGAATAGGATTAGAAACACTTGTGAATCATTGTCGTTAACCAGATTTGTGTTTCTTAGATTTGTGTGTTGTGTATATGTTTGTGTTTGTATTTGTGTTTTTATTTATAAAAGAGACTGAAAAAATGAAATACCAATCAAACCACAAAATCAAACCACAAGGACCTAAAATGTTATCAACTTTATTATTAAGTTTTTTACAAAAATACAAAAAATACAAGTCGCCCAAGAAATGTGGGCCTAGTCGCCCAAGAAAGTACATGTATAAAGTAGTACTATGTTAGTATACACATAGGAACACTTGTCACCATATTATGATATCCGCCCAAGATTTAGGGGCGACCTTCTCCCGTTGGGGTATTTGGAGAAAACAAGATTTTGTAGGTTATTTAGGGTGGAGACCCTTGTACTTTTGGGGTATTTATGGAATTTTCCCTAAAAGATATGCATGACAGTTTATTTAGTTAAGAAATGTTGTTATACGTTATCTACATTTTAAAAATTGGTTTTTGAGTTGAATTATCAAATCTAAGAACATTTTGATTAACGAGGTGAGTTATTTTAAAGACTAAATTTTTGTTGTAAATTAATAAACAAATCCCCACCATATTCATCTAGTTTGATCCAATGGTGGGGATTAACCTAAGATTTAATAGGGCAACTTACGTCCATATTTTTTTCTTGTCTTTTTGTTTTTCTTGTTTATTCACTTTCTTTTTTCCTTTTCTTTTATGTCTTTTTTTTTTTTTTTTTTTTTTTTTTTTTTTTTTTTTTTAATTCACTTTTTTTTCTTTCATTCACGTTTTTTTGGCTCTTTTTTTCACGCGTTTTTTCTTTTTTTCTTTTTTTTTTTCTTTTTTTTTAATGTTTTTTCCTTTTTTATACGTTTTTCATATATATTCCTCGGCTTTTTACGTTTTCATTCGTTTTCGTTTGTTTTCTTACGTTTTCGCCCGTTTTCATATGTTTTCCTCCGTTTTTATACGTTTTCGTCCATTTTTATACATTTTCGTCCGTTTTCTTACGTTTTCAACTATTTTCGTCTGTTTTCATACGTTTTCGTCCGTTTTCATACGTTTTCTTACGTTTTCACCCGTTTTCATGCGTTTTCGTCTGTTTTCTTATGTTTTCGCACGTTTTCATACGTTTTCTAACATTTTCGTCCGTTTTCATACGTTTTTATAAGTTTTCGTCCTGTTTTCATACGTTTTCATCTGTTTTCATCCGTTTTCATACGTTTTCGTCTGTTTTCATCCATTTTCAAACATATTCGTCTGTTTTCTTACGTTTTCATCCGTTTGCATACGTTTTCGTCTGTTTTCGCCCGTTCTGATACATATTCGTCCATTTTCTTACGTTTTTGTCCATTTTCATACGTTTTCATCCGTTTTCATATGTTTTCGTCCGTTTTCATACGTTTTCGTCTATTTTATACGTTTTTGTCCGTTTTTATACATCTTCATATGTTTTCATCTGTTTGCGTCTGTTTTCATATGTTTTCGTCCTTTTTCTTACGTTTTCATCCGTTTTCATACATTTTCGTCTATTTTTTTTATGTTTTCATCCTATCTCCTATACATTCGTCCATTTTCGTCTGTTTTCAATCGTTTTTGTTTGTTTTTAATTGTTTTCGACCGTTTTTGTACATTTCTAAATATCACAAGTGATATTCTGAATACCACTTATGATATTCTGAATACCACTTGTGATATTTTGAATATCACTTGTGATATTCTAAATATCACAAGTGATATTCTGTGATATTCTGAATGCCACTTGTGATACTCTAAATACCACTTGTGATATTCTGAATATCATACAGAATATACTTGTGATATTCAGAATATCACAAGTGATATTCAGAATATCACAAGTGGTATGAATATCACAAGTATATTCTGTATGATATTCAGAATATCACAAGTGGTATTCAGAATATCACAAGTGGTATTCAGAATATCATTCATAATAACAAGTGATATGAATATCACAAGCGATTTTCAACAAATGTTTTTTAACATGAAAATCACAAGTGATATTCAGAATATCACAAGTGATTCAGAATATCGCAAGTGATTTCACGTTTTTTTTAATTCATGTTTTTTTTTCACTTTTTAATGTTTTTGTCCGTATTCTGAATATCACAAGTGATATCCTGAATA
Organism: Artemisia argyi; assembly: GCA_030686995.1. Lineage (NCBI taxonomy): Eukaryota > Viridiplantae > Streptophyta > Magnoliopsida > Asterales > Asteraceae > Artemisia > Artemisia argyi. The sequence continues at coordinate 87,123,529 of CM060694.1, read as the reverse complement.
TCACAAGTGATATCTGAATATCACTAGTGATTTTCAACAAATGTTTGTTAACATGAAAATCACACGTGATATTCTGAATATCACAATTGATATTCAGAAAATCACAAGTGATATTCAGAATATCACAAGTGATTTCACGTTTTTTTTTTTAATTCATCTTCCTTTCACTTTCGAACGTTTTTGTTCGTATTCATACGTTTTCGTCCGTTTTCATACGTTTCTAAATATCACAATTGATATTCTTAGTATCACAAGTGATATTCTGTGATATTCTAAATATCACTTATGATATTAAAAATATCAATTGTGATATTTAGAAACGTATGAAAACAGGCGAAAATGAATGAATACGTAGGAAAGCGTAAAAACACGTCTGAAAATGGTCGAAAATGTATGAAAATGAACGAAAACGAAAGAAACAGACGAAGACAGAGAAAAACGTATGAAAATGTATGAAAACGTGTAAAAACTGCTGAAATCATATGAAAACGGACGAAAACGTCTAAAACAGACAAAAATGTATAAAAACCAAAGAAAACGTATGAAAATGGACGAAAACGTATATGAACATATGAAAACAGACAAAACAGATGAAAACGTATAAAAACAGTCAAAAACGTATAAAGACGGACGAAAACAAACAAAAATGTCTGAAAACAGACGAAAACGTAAAAAAACAGATGAAAACGGACGAATATGTATGAAAAAGAATAAAAATGTTTGAAAACGTATAAAAACTGCCGAAAACATATGAAAACGAACGAAAACGTATGAAAATGGACAATAATGTATAAAACGGACAAAAGCATACGCAAGCGTAAAAACGGGCAAAAACGGACAAAAATGTTTGAAACATATAAAAACTGCCGAAAACGTATGAAAACAGACAAAAACGTGTGAAAAAGAAAAAATGTATCAAACGAATGAAAATGAACTAAAACTTATGTTAGGTCACCATATTGATTTCACACAAACAAGAATGAGATAGAAATAAGGATGGGATGAATATTTGAATAAGAGAATGATAAGAGCAAGAGTTTCCTTATGATTTCAAATAAACAACCAAGTTTTACATTAGCCTAAGACTTGTATTTATAGGTGAGGAGCTAGGGCAACACTCCTAGTCCTCTCTTCTTGGATTTCGTATGGGCTTTAAGGCCCATGGACTCATTGTCTTAAGCCTAGTAAACTAATAACATAACATAAATGAAAGTAACTAGTAACTTAAGCAACCTATTATTACAAATGACCGAGACTTGATAAAATAGTAAAAACTATGATCCCAACAATCTCCCCCTAAGGGTCGGTCATCACGGTTGCTTGACGTCTTTGTCATTTCTTCATCTTTGACTTTCATAGCTTGAGACGTCTTTCAATAATCATGAGTTAAGAATCATTCATCGTTCTTTGTACTTTGTTCTTTGTTGTTGTGATAGTGATCAAATAATGAAGTTGTCTGCCTTTCGTCACTTCCGTGTCTGTGGTGGTAGTCCGCCATTCCAACATGCTCATACATCTTTGAATTCTGACTTATACATGCACGTAGTCCCTTTCTTTCACTTAAGATCTTTAGTCTTTATACTTTGTAGATTCTTCTTTTTGGCGTAGAATCTTTCTTTTAACTTTGTGTTGCTTTGATCTTTGAGGGAGCTTTTGATGACTTCAAGATGCATGTATGAGCTTGTGGAATATGTCGCCATGGAGATGATGTAACCATGCATGTAAACAGTTAGCAATAAAACATCTGGTACTTACAGATAAGGAATTAGAGATCGTCAACAGCATATTGTGAAGACTCCTTCTAACCCTCATCAAGGCCGTTCCCATGTCAGTTACTCCCGAAGGAGCTTACAAGACCTACTAAGTAGCTCAATGACTGGGTGATTCGCTGGGGATCACTCCACGACTGTAGACCGCTAAGAAACCACCGTAAACACTAAGCGTAAACCGCAAGGAGTTACCGAAGTGACCTGCTGCCAGGGCTGTTTGATGTTGACTCTGGCAGGATTTCCGTTCAATCATTGAGAAATACTTATGTAAATTCTCTCATAAACGTTCTCGGCAGATTGCTAAGATCTGCGAAGGACTCGATAATTTACAGCTAGTGTCCATTGATGTAGAACACCAGTTGTATAAATCCTAAGTGTTCCTAAGAGATCTTTGATGTATCTCATGGCTCTAGACTTGAAAAGTGCACACTTAGGTTTCCTATGCGGAGACTAGGGAGGGGTCTCCTTCTTTAATATCAACCATCTCTAAGAGATTAGTTGATAGATTACATTGGTTCCCCGTGAGAATGAAACAAGTTCTTTTAAGAGAACTTGAGTGGTTAAGAAGGTTTAGTGCATTGTGTCACTGGGTCCATGACGACTTTATCTTCAATACCGGCGTCGCCTTAGCAACAACCAGTAGCATATGAATTGAACCCGGTGTCTGCCCTAAGGTTGAACATATGGAAGGCTATTTCTTTTCACCCTTTACTTTACTTTTCTTTTTAATTCTTCAACTCCTTCTTTCCCCTTTCATTCTTTTCTCCTTTTATCGTATCATACCTAAGGACTTCTAATTCTAACTATTGGTGATGTCCTTGGGTAGATCCCTCCGGATCTGGCGGATCATAGGACTGAATTTCCTATCTTAATCACCTTATAACTCCATGATTATCCGACAATATCCAAGAAACCTTTGAAAATCTCTCAAAGTGTTTGTGAATATCAAACATTTTGTTTAACACTTTGAGAGTTTTGTGTTTACATTTGAAAGGCTCCCCCTTCACATGTGCTCATAAGTGTTTAAATAAATTTGCACATGCGGGAGGAACAAGCACTTTTTGAATTGATCCACTTTCGGTGAACCTGACCGATTCGAGACACGCTTACATCACTAGTTAGACTAGCTTGAAGTTATTACCCGGCCTGGTCAAATCCACAGAAAGTTTCTCGAAATGGTACATTTCTACTAAGACAAATCCTTTTCGAGACACGCTTACGTGGCTAGTTAAAGAGTTCCATTGTCAGCTTTTAGGTGACAACTAGCTCTAGTAACTAACTTGATGTTATTACCCGTCGAGGATAAGTCTTTTCGAGATTACTAACTTTTATGTTCCGTCAATTCCTGGGTCAATTCTGAGTCTAGCTCGCATGAGATTTGACTTAAAGCAACTTTGAACTTTCATATTTTAATCACTTTCAGTTTTCTCCCCCTCAAAAATAGCATATGAGATGTTATTTTTGATAAACTTTTGATTAAAATATGCTTTTTGAGTCTTATGGGGAGATATCAACAAGAACTTTTTGTATTACAAACGATGAGTTTTTCAAGTGCTCCCCCTCAACAAGTGAATACTCATTGAGGTGAAATACTTGTCTTTTGAGCAGAGTTATGAAAATCATAAAATGTTTGATTAACTCTACTCAAAAGTAAGAAGCCTTCGCTCCTTATATAAGGATTGAGGCACTGATGCGTACCTCAGGGTCCTTTCATTACAAGAACGGGTTGTACACTGTAATGTGTGCACAAGCCATAATGAAAATAATTCAATCAACTGAAACAATTTATATTGAAAAATGAATGACCAAATGTACCAAGTTAATCTTCGTCAGGAAGTGGAGCATCAAATTCAGTGAACTTAGGTTCTGGTCTTTCGAAGAGTCTGATAGGAAACGATGGTCTGACACCGATATAGCTTTCCAGTCGTCTGATCCGTTCCCGTTGAAATAACCTTTCTTCAATCTTCAAGACAAAGTTACGAACTTATCTTCTTGAGCTGGATTTCCATCTAGGTTGTTCCCCCTTTGCTATCTTTCGGCGATCATCATTCAACCTTTTGACAAGCCCATCACGAACGGATTTGAGTGTAACATCACAGAATTTGTGTATCTCATCGAACCTCATGAAGCTTTGTAGCTTTTTGCTGTTGATGTAGGTGAAACCAAAAGGTTCTTGGTTGAGAGTAAACTGTGACGTTTGATAGATTCCATCAAATGTGAATTGCGGCTTTGTCAAATTGATCTTCTGTTGGTAACTTTCCACTCCAAGCTGAAGATCTTCCACTCTTTCTTGAACTATCAATTGTCAGATGTATAGAAGTAGTGATGCCATGAAGTTGTACTGTACTTCTCTATCGAATCCACGCATTCTTCCTTGAACCTTTTCGAGATACATGTCTTCGATGTCATTGAGATTAAGGTCTAGAAAGTCTGCTTCGGAGAACTTGTACTTCTTTTCATCTTGTCGTTTAACAACAATTTCACGCATGAGTATGTAGTTAAACCGTTGCGACTCTTGAATCTCCCAGATAGCGATGATCTTAGATTTCTGCTTCACATTTTCCAATGATTTCTCTCCTAATCTGCTGGTATAACCGAGACGACGACATTTTGGCCAGTGTTGAATTCCGTGTAGAGCATCTCTGTCGTAAACTACGATAGAATTACTGAAAATTCGAGTGGTCTCTTCAATGGCAGGAATTTCGTATCTTGCGGCTGGTACTGAGATAGTGAGTGAGGAAGCATATTTCATCTTGGATGTCTCTTGGGTGAGTTGGATGTTACGAAGATCTTTGTTGAAGAAAAAGCTGTAAGGTATCTTGGGTTTGTTTGGAAATCCTTTCAAAGGTAATGTTTTAGTCCAGTCAGTGAAGTAAGGCTTTTCATGGTTTTTGGAACTGAGGTCGATATTCACTTCAGGATTTAGCCAGTCAAAATCGGCGAACATTGCACTAGCTATATTCTGCATGTGATACTCGTATTCCACTTTGTTTTCGGATCTGGACTTAAGGAATTCTTGTGCATCCCTATTGATTCTTCTGAGCTCCGTCTTTGTGAGTTTGTTAATCTGAAGATCCTTCATTATGACTTGGGTGAACTGTAGAGTGTTACCAGGAAGGGGTTCTTCTTCTTCGAGAGGAGGTTGAGCTTGAACCATTTATGTCAACCAATCATTCTGAGGAGTGTCATCATTGTTGAGCCATGAATGACGTCTTTTCTTCTTTGATTTCTTGGACTTAGATGTAGCATCTTTGTCTTTAGCCTTGGATGGCGACGATGGTCCAGCATGAGAATCGGGAATAGGTGAAGCACGGTAATCGGTGTCAGGTTGACCCTGGTAGTCATCAGTAGGTTCCATGAAAGTTTCTTCCTCTTCAGTTAGACCTTGACCGGTAGCTGAGGGGTGTTGTTGACCGGTTGCAGACTTAGGTTTCTTGCCTTTTGAGTTTGGGTCAGGGTCGTCATCTTTTCTTGACCTTTTCAGGGTTCCAGCTGCATCTTTGCATGACTCTTTGGATATGTAAGCCGCCATAGGATCAACAAGTGCTTTTTCTTCAGTAGTCTGTGTAGTTTTGGAGGCAACATTGTCGAAGAGTTTAGCAAGCATTTCATTGAAAGATAATTCAGGAGCTGCAGTAGAAGCTTTTGCAGTGTGAAGCGTGAATGGTGTTGTTGACAACATTTTTCTGACGACACTTCTGATTCTGTGATCCAAGTTGTCCTTGATTGGTTCAAGAAGGTTTGCTACTTCAGAAGTGACCATCTCAACTAGATTTTCAGTGAGAAAATCTTGTGTGACAGTCTTAATAAATCCTGTGTAATCAGAGTTCAAGAACTTATCGATCAGCTGCTTTGACTCCTGAAAATCTTCAACTTGTTTGGCAAGACCGGTAACCATGTTGGTAAGTTTGTTGACTTGCTCCTGAAGATCAACTGGTTGTTTCGATTCATTGATTGAATGCTGCTTTGATGTGGTTTCGGAAGGTGTGGGAGATGAATGCTCAGGTGATGATTCAGATGATGACTCGTTGTGAGAGTTTGAAGAAGAAGCAGGAGGAGTCGGATCCTTTGGTGGAGAGTCTTGAGGAGGTGGAGGTTGTGCTGAGGAAGTCTGCTGAGAAGATGACTTAAGAAATATGTTGGTGTCGAACGCGTTCTTCTCTTCATTTTCTTTTCTACGACGTTCCTCTGCTTCCTCTGCTTCTCGTGCAAGAAACTCTGGAGTAATGAGGTATTCATGTTCCTAATCCGTAGCAATATTCTCTTGTCCGCCAACATTCTCCTCTACATTAGCAGTCTTAGTCATATTGACATCTCCTGTATCGTCTGTATCTTTAACGGTGTCATCAGGCTGTGGAGCTGATTCTAACGTAGTGGACACAACGGGAGGAATCATGCTGCTTGTAGATCCTTCATGTTCTGACTTATCGATAGGTGGTGGTGTTGAAGGTTGAGACATAAGTCGGCTTTCGAGAGCTGCTTTCCTTTGTTCTTTGCGAAGTTGCTTTTCTTCAGCTCGGGTGTCGACAACTATACTTTTCAGTTTGCGTTTATCGACCAACTGTTCAACGATTGGTTCATCTTCATCATCATCATTAGGCTCATTAATAGTGATCCCTTTCCTTTTTCTTGTCTCTTCTTCATAAGTTTCTAGACTTTGTTGTATAGCGATCTCTGTTGCAGGAAATCCTTCTTCAGGTGCTCTTACTCTCAGTTCAAAGTCTGGTTCTTCTTCTTCAGATTCCGTGTCGAACTCAGATTCGCTGTCAGAAGGTGGAGGTGTAGGTTCATCTTGAAGAATGTACTTAGGATTTACCTTCTTCTTTGGCTTGGTTGCAGGTTTAGGTTTGGATGAAGTCTTGGGTGTTGCTGATGGTTTAGTCTTGGGAGCAGCCTTAGACTTAGTCTGAAGTGAGCCAGTGGTGCTTGTAGTACTCCCAGACTTCACACTTCCTTTGCTTCGAGTCAGTATTGTAGCTTCTTCCTGTACCCCATTGTAGGCATTATCATAGTATTTGTAGTTCAGACTTTTCTTGATCTTGTCATCAAGAAGGTATTCGGGAAGCCTCATTCCTTTGATCTTGGTAAAGGAAGTGGTCGTCTTGATGAATGAGGTGGTGAAGTCGTCCTCGAAGAGGTGCTTCGGCTCATTAGGATCTACCATCCTCTTGATAAATTCTGGTGTGTCTTTGCAGAAATGTTCTATGAGAAGCTTGGTGAATCTTGTGAACGGGATCATAGTCTTTACACGTTCTGTTTGAATGCTGTAGACTATATCGTTCATGATTGGAACTGCAAAGTCAATAGGTGTCAAAGTCACCATTCCCCAAAATGTTTGCAAATGTTCAAGCCTAGGATGTTCATGACCACTCTTTCTCCCTGATATCGATCTTACAACCAACAGACAGAATGTTCTCCAAGGCTAAGGGATATTCTTGGCATTGAATCGGGAATGTTTGACTAGAGGTACGTCGTCATCAACATCATATCCTAACTCAACAAAGAAGTCAAGAAGGTCCAGTTCAGGTAGTATTGGAGCAAATTCGTTGTCAGTTTGAGGCAGGAGAAGGACTGTACGAAGAACGTCGTGATCTACAGTGTAGACTTGGCGATCCAATGTAACAGTAAAAGACTCATCTCTCCCAATGAACATAATCTCGCGTAGTGAATATAATAAAATCATGGTAGATGAGTTAGAATACAAAGGAGATAATGTTATTGCTAGGGCAATGTCATTGCACGTGTTTGTAGGAAGCTTCGTTTATCTTGTTGAGTTCATGGTTATGGAGAATCTAGGAGAATTTATCGATAGTAAGTTAACCCAAGTTGTGTTTGGAAAACCTTTCAAAAGGTTAACCAACCTCGATGAAAAACTTATGGAAGGGGTAATTACATTCTCGGATGGGGACGAAGATTTTATCTACCTAATGCCCCGTGCACACCCTAGGTTCAAGGATTTTTCCATGGAGAAGTGTAGTAGGTATCCGCCCATAGAAATGCTAAGTGAGAATGATAAGAGAAAAGGGCTTAAATATACTCATGAAAAGAATAAAAGGTATTATCACGGATGTTTAGAGTTAGGTGATGATTATAAGAAAGATGAGGCGACTATTAGATGGTTCACCCTTGGTTATGTGAGCACAAGCGACACACGATAACCCATGACCTTGAGTCTAGCTACAAGACTCGTAAATAAAGAAAAGCGCTTCTTGGGAGGCAACCCATGTTTTGTGTGACTTTTATTTTTGTTTGTTTGTTATTTGCTTCCGTATGCATGCTTTATTTTTATTGTTGGTAGATCATGTTTCAAACTAAAATGGTGAAAATACTTTACTTTGTTGTTTGGCTTAGTCTTAACTTCATCCAAAGGTATTTCGCAAAAGATAAGTGTAAGGGGAAACCCTAAATATGTTTTTAAGAAACAAACTCAATCATGATTCTCCACAATATTAAGTGAACATGTATATTCGTACTTTGTAGAGTCAAATGCTTGTATCGAGTCATAATGATGTTTTGCAGGATTTTCCAGGAAGTAGGACAAAGTTTTTCCAGAAATTTTCCGGAAACTTAACATAAGAATTTCTGCAGGTCACTTCTGACGGCGTTAGGAAGTAACCCCTGACGGCGTCACGTGTAAAATTCTTGAAATTTTACCAGTTTTGTTTTTCTAACGGAGTCTTAAAGTTTTTTGTTGAATCTTTAGTTTTATAATCTCCAGGAGATCTGCAAACATCATTCCACAAGCATTATATCTTATTTTGTTTTCTAGGATTTGTTAGCATATATAGATTGCCGCCGATTTTACGCGAGGTTGTCTTGTCTGTTTTCTCAGGTTTTACAGGTTATGTATGACAAGAAGATGATTTGTATTCTGGAAGGGAAGCTTTGATTGTTCATTTTCTTGGAGGAAGATCTAACCTGGCCACCTTATTATCCATACCGAGCGAATCAGGGGAGTATTTGATTTCATTCTTTTTACTTATTTCACTTTTACATTCTTTACTTGAACATTGGGGACAATGTTCATCTTAAGTGTAAGGGGAGGGTAAAATGATGATACCTTACAGATACACTTTCGCTTGAGTTTGTTTGTTTGATAGTAGATGTGTAATAAAACTATGAGAAATACTTGTTAGTGTAATTTTAGCGTCAAATTTAAAATTTTTTTACAACATTTAGGAGTGAAACTTTAGCCATAGCAAGCGTCTCATGGATAGGAGATTGTATGACTAGCACAAAACAGTATCATTCAGAAAAATTTTCCACCCAAATATGTGAGGTTCGCCTTTAGATTTGATAGGAAAAGCATTTACTATTAGTGCTTATGAGTGTACCGATAGCATTTAGATTCTAGAACTTGCGTTAGTGATGCATCCCGAGACCGCTAGTGAGACTACATTCGTGTAGTAGGATTTACTACATGATAAGAGGCATTAGGATCACCCTTGTGTTAAATCCGTATCATAATTACTTGACCATTTAAGTCGTATTATTTGGCTAGTTAAGTCAATTAATTTTTTCCACACCTTAGCGTTGTACTCATTTTTAGTACACGAAACCCCAAGTACACCCCTCCGAGCCTATCTTTTCGTTTCTAACTTTAAGCATCTTACTTAAAGGAAGAATTTGTTACACCCCACTTAAATGTACACCCAAATCGCCTTAGCCTTCCGTGTATGCACTCATCTTTAGTGCATTATTGTTATTTGTTAAACCCTTAGTTAATTATCTAATTGATTACATGGTTGCTAAGTCGAGTCATATCCTTGTACATATTGTTTTGGGACGATTGGGACTCATGGGTAAAGTACTTATGTTATGGAGTAATGGGGAAGAACATCTATTATTACCCCCATATGTGCGTTAATCTTAAAAGTACTCCAAGTGTTTTGATTTTCCTAATTCGAGTCATTAGATTAGTTTATTGTAAAGTATGTAAAAATTCAAGTGTAAGGGGAATGTAAAATCCCTATGATGTATTATTTTGGATGGTAGGGTAAGAGTGTATGAAAAAAAATAGAAAATAGAAAAAGAAAAGAGAAAAACATACGGACTACCATCCCGTTTCATTCTATGTTCATTTTATGTTTTTGTTATTTTTCATTTATTAGCTTAAGTCGAGTCTAGTCTTGGCTTAGCAACGCCATATTGTACATGTAATTAACCAAGATTATTAACTCGCCACCAGTAAAGACTGCCTATATCCAACAAAACCGTGTATTCCATATCCCTACACCTAACGTTACAACCTTTTAAAAGACCTCTTTGATAGTTTATCCTAGGTGCTTACGCCATGTGGTGGAGGTTTGATCCTTTCCCAAGCCTATAGAAATCTATTTTGCTATGACAGGTAGTGTGAGATGTTTTCCATTTCCATATTGTAATATTACTTTATTACACCCGAGAGATGTGAGTATCTAAACACTATTTGTGAGGTGCTAGTGTATGACCTCCGTGCTTGTCTTTGGTCTTTAGTGGAACGATTATTTGTTGTAATTACTTTTATATTAGTGTTCAATGACCCCTAACTTGTATTTTGACTAGAATAAAAGCGCATTTGCTTGAGGACAAGCAAATCTCAAGTGTAAGGGTATATGATGAGGCAAAAAATGAACCATTTTTAGGGGGTCATTTAAGCCCGGAATTGATTTATTTGATCAAATATTGCCCTAAATCGTTCCTTTTGTGATTTTAGGTACTTTGGGAGTGAATTCTGGAAAATGAAGCATTTTGGACGTTTTTGGAGCATAAAATTGAAGAAAATGACAAAGACTTAATTTTCCATGCTGAGAACAGTACCTGGCGGCGTCAAGAAGGAAATTGTGACGGCGTCAGGAGTAAAATCCATGACGACCCAGTGAAAACCTGAAGGCGTCAAGAGAAGGGCGTCAAGAGTTATTTTGGTGACGGCCTGAAGATGGACTACACGTGACGGCGTCAAACCCAGATCTAGGCAGTCCGAGAACTTTATTGGCGGCGAGATGACGGCGTCAGACATTTACTCTTGACGCCGTCACCTCACAAAATCTATATATACTTTTCTATTTTTCATTCATTAAGAGAGGAACTTGTGTGGAGAATACTAGGGTCGAACCTAATAAACCCTAGGTTGTTTGTAACAGTATTTTCAAGGGTTTTCGCCCCTTGAAACTTTTCATGTTCAATTAAGATAAGTCCTCTTTCAATTCATTCAATATGTCTATGTGTTGTTTGAATATATCTTATGCTTGTCTTGATTTTAACATGCTAGGCTAGATCTTTCATGTGTTTGCTTAGATGTAATGAAACCTAGATGTTGATTATAGGTTGATTGCTTGTTTATAGTTGTAATGGATGAATGATTTCAATGTTACGCTTAAGAAAACTGGCAGATCTCCATTGTGTAACTTGCTTGAACGTCTTAAGAAACATGAACCGATGTGTACTAGGTTTTTATGATTGTATTTAATGCATGAGCGAATTCTAGTGATCCCATGTTAGGAGCTTCTTAGCCGGCTCGACATAGGAGTGAAGTAGGAGCTTATAGGATTGGGAAGTAAGTACGCCACCCCATGAATGGTATTAAGGAATACAATCCGTCATCCACGCAACTGTAACAAGTAATTAACCTGTAAAAGATATCAAGGGAGTAGTGAAATCTAAGTAAACACCATTCTCCCATATATTGCTCACACCACTAAATTTAGTTTATTTTCATTTTTGTTATTTTATTTTGATTGCATCTTAGTAATTGGGTTAGTTGATTAGCAACTTATTCTACCCACTCCTTCAAAAACCGAGATTTTTATTTGCTTTTCTAAAAACATAAAAATACAAAAAGAATCATCCCTCATCTCTAGACCTAGTCTTTAGGTTTTCTAATCCTAGCGACACTATTCCTAAGTTGAACGATCAATCCCCCGGTACTTGTCACTATACTATACTACAACGATCAGGTACACTGCCTGGTGGGGGTTGTAAGCTTCTCGAGATCCCTCGAGAGGTAAAGCCTGGTGCAATTCCCACGCATCAGATCTCTTTAGTGAGAAATCAACCCTCGCATAGTAAAAGTTCCAAAGACGGGACTCAGACATCCTATAGCACAATTAGTTATGAAAAGTCTCCAAAGACGAGACTTGATGTCCTAAGTGGACTAATAGTATTTTATGACAAGCATGAGCTTTTAAGCCTATGATGGAGTATTTAGACTCCTAGTGCACATAAGGTGTAAGAATATATGTTCCCATGGAATCAGTGATGTTATGAGCATCCTACAGGAAAAGTTCATATAAAGCAACATTTAATAGTTGGTTATGTTTAAATTCCATTAATATATGTTATTTCACTAAGCTATTGCTTACGTTGCTTTCATATGTTTTTCTTATAGGTGAAGCTAGTGGTAGTGCATCCAAGGGTAAGATAGCCGAGGCCTAGTTCCGGCATAGTTCGTGGGTATAGAGCCTTTTTCCCCTACATGCTCTTTTACCAAGAACGCCTTAGGATGACATGGTTTTATGTACAAATATGTAAACTTATACTTGTGTGTTAACTAGTAGTAATGTAGTGTTTAATGTTTCAAAAAGGGTGTTTGGCATAGCACCATTCTAGGCCAAAACGACCCATTTTGATCATGTGCGGGTCTTAACGAATGATATGTGTGTAATGTACAATCTTTACCTATGTTATATAATGGTCGTGTTCAGGTTTGTCAAGTTTAACCTTGTGAAAATGAGTTTTCCAGAAAATATGCAAGTGTTTAAGATGTCATTTTTGTAACAGCAGGAGCATAAAGCCATATGCCTAGAAGTATATAGTTGTATGCTAAAATAATACATTCTGATATAGGACCATAAAGCCATATGCCTGAAGTATACGGTTGTATGCTATTGTAGTGTAGCAGCATAAAGCCGTATGCTTTAACAGTTTAAAAAAAATAAAATTAGTATGGGCGTTTCAAAATTGGGTTATGGTCTAGATGATTTAATGTACTACCATTTCATGAGACCACGAATAAGCTTAGATTATGGCCCCCATCTTTTTACTGAAGATGGTGACGTGTTAGAGATGTCAAAATGTGTTAAGGATAATAAGATCATTAAAGTGTACATTGAACATGGAAGTACTGTAGTGGAAAGTATGTTTGGTACACCTAAGAGGGGAGTTGTAACACAAGAACCAAATGATCAGTTAAGAAGGCTTCCTATAGATATTGATAGCAGTCCTGATGTAAATAGGAATGTAATACCTATGTGTTCTAGGAATTTGACAAAAATGTAGGAAGAGAGAACCTCTAAGGACAATCCTGCAAGTAATTATAAAGGTCCCTTCAATCCTAGACCAACTGTCAAATTAGAACATGAGACTGATCCCTTTGATGATCTTGATGAAATAATTGATGAGTTTTCAAATAATGGTAATAGGGTAAATGAGACAGAGTTTGGTGCTAATTTTACAGAAGTGGAAGTTGAGGGGGAGAATCAGACAAAAGAAGTGGGTGATGTAAGTGGTAGTGAGGCAGGTGATTCAGAGGATTTGGATTATGATCCAAAATATGATAAAGTATTTGTTGATGATGGACACACAGTTGAAGATGTGCATGTAAATATGAAACATTTCAATTTCGATGTAGACCCAATAGATCCTCTAGTTGTATCTGTTGAGGTTTTTGAACAACATCTAGAGGTTATTGATTATGACTCATTTGGCAGTGACTTAGATGATGGAATTGATCCTTAAACAATATAAGAGCTTAGGAAATTAAAAAGGATAGGCAAGGCAAAAATTAGTTCTCCCTATCATTATAGCTTCGACATAGGCCTCGACATAGGCCAGCAATTTGGTGATAGAGAAACTGTGAAGGCAAGAGTAAAAAAAACATTCAGTTAAGAGTAGGAAAAAAATAATTCTTACAAAAAGATGATAAGGAATGGAGTTAGAGTTACATGTGAAGGCACGATACCAAGTTATGACAGCTTTGTTGATAGTGAGATTGTTGTGGTAACAATGTAATTTCACAAACCAAATGTGGTCCAGTAATCAGGGAGAACAAAACAAGTGGGGGACATCATCTTTTGGGCAAATTAAAAACAGTCAATGGCAAGGGTAAAAAGGTCATTGGACCTAAAAAAGAAAAATACCCATGTGCTTATATAATGCTTGCTATACACACTCCTAAAGGTAGATGAGAGGTTAGAACATTAAATGACACTAGTGTCTTCAATCTATATCATTAAAAGCATATACATTTAGGTTCTATCAACTCATGTTTTGTAAACACTTACATCTAATCATGGTATTCCTTGAGGGATATTTAAGATTAGATACATAAAACAATTTGAAATTGGAATACCAAATATGAAAGCTTTTAGAGAAAAGAGCATTGTACATGAAAAAAATTCAGTTAGTTTCAAGGAGTAGTATGCCAAGCTTAGAGATTATGCACAAGATTTAATTAATCAAAATCCAGACACAATTGTTAGGATTGATGTCCAACATGAACCAAGTCCAAAGTCTCCAAAAAGAACTTTTAGAAGGGTATATGTGTACTTGGGAGCTCTAAAACAAGATTTCAAAGCTTGTGGCAAAGAAATCATAGGATTAGATGGATGTTTCATGTCAGGCCCTTTTCCTGGTCAAATACTAATAGCAGTTGGAATTGATGCAAATAATGGGATTTATCCGGTAGCATATGTTGTAGTTGAGGCAGAAAGTAAGGCATATTGGTGTTGGTTTTTAAAATTACTTCAATATGATTTGGGTATATGATGCGGATAATTGAAAACACACTAAGTTTTACAATCCTCCTAGGCAGAGTACCTAACTGTTGTAGTGTAGTATAGGCAAGCCACGAGGGATTGATCGTTCTCTAAGGGAATAATGAGGCAGGCTCGAAGTTTATGTCGAATTAAGTCTAGGGGTTGAGGGAAGATTATTTTTTGTCTTTTTATAGTTAATTAAAAACAAGTAAAATCTCGGTTTCGAAGGAGTTTGGCTTTTAACAACTACTTAAACTAAAACTAAACTAAATGCAAGGAAAAGTAAGTTGGTGAACTTCTAGTATGAGGAAAGTGTATTAACTTAGAATTTCATTACTCCATAGTTATCTTTTATTGATTAGTCGAATTGTCACGTCCTTGTCTAATCAATGTAGTTGTATTCCTTATTTCCTACCGAGGGATGGTCAAGCCCTAACTCCTATGAACTCCGTCTAATTGGGCGGCTCCTAAGAATGCCTAGAACCTAATTTTCACAATACAAGCAAAGTTCACGCATTAAATACAACTGATGACATCAAACAAGGACTAAATATATGCATCATTTCTCCCATTTATATTGCCTCTTTTATGTTATTTATGTGAGAATTAGTACTTAATTGCTTAATTTTGTTAATCTCAATAAATAACGGAGCAATTGATGAAAGTTAAGGAAATGGACGTGATTTAGAGCTAAAACGAAGAAATCAAGCAAAGTCCACTAATCAGAGACTCAATACGCCGTTTTCACCCTTGTAAATACGGCGTATCCACTCAAAACGCCCCCCTTCTCCCCCACACAAACCACCACCACTAAGTAAACTACCATCACAACCAATCTTCCCTCGCCGGAATATGGAATAAAACACCTCCGAGTAGTCAGAATATGAACTTAAACACCAAACCAAAACCAGAAACCAACACCCAAAAACTAAATTCAAATCCAAAATCAACACACTTTAACAATATAAAAACACTATGCCTAGTGATTTATAACTCAAAACAAAAGCTTCATACTTAAAACACCAAAAACCGCCGTTACCCCACACGGAATTTTGTGCCATTTTCCACTAAAATTTTAAACTAATAAAGCAATTAAAACAAAAATTGAATCCTACCATCAAACCTCCAACCGATTTTGTAAATTAAGAATGCTACAAATACCTTAAAACCCCCTATCGTACTCTAAAAATCAACTGTTACACAAACCAATTGTGGGATTTTTTTTTACCGATGAGTTACCGTTTGTGCGACAGTGTGGTCGTGGGGTAGATGAATAATCTGATGGAAAACTAGTTTTGTTGTTGATGTTGAATCTCGTACACAAACAATAGATGTTTGTTCAATTATAGTGATTGCAAAGAATAACTTAAGTTATCCAACCACTTTTCATTACATTAATCAAAAAAGTTTAACAATGACAACAAGTAAGAAAGATTTACACAATTAATTTTTAACAACTTGCAAAGAATTTAAACATGTTTAAATTCTGATTTGAATAAATCAAAGAATTTACAAAGATTGTTTGTGGAATAACAATTTAAGTTAAATTAAAAAGTTTGGTGATCTCTTCACTAGCTTAAACTAAAGTAAGTAAGAACTAGCTTATCTCTCTGAATGGGTTCAGGGACTAGTTCTATGGAGTAGTAAATGCTCTATTAAATGTATATCGCATTATTTGCAAGAGATGTTATGTACTCCTTTGAAACATTCTTTTTTATAGGCAAGGATCGAGGTGGATACCCGTGGGGTAACATGGACATGTCAAGCTTTTAATTGTATAGTACATTTGCATTAAATGATTTTATTCTTGAAATGTGTCCAGTCACACATTAGTGTTGACAATTGTTCATTCATTATACAAACTCTTATCCATTCTTTATACTTTTTTGATAAGTGATTTTCTGCTTATATTTTTAAGAAAGTTCCTGCCTAAATATTCTCAGATACTTAGATTCTCTCATAAGTATCTGAGTTCAGAATGTTATTGATATTGAGGAGACAAAAGGGAGTCAGTGAGACATTATCAGATCTCACTCACTCCATCATTTTCTTTTGGTTCAGGGACTTCTAATATTGAATACTGCTTGAGTATGTGGAGAGACTTATTCTTTGTCTCTTAAGAACTCTGAAAATAATTATTTGAATGTTCATTCATTGTGTGATTAAATTAATACTTAGGTTACTTTATATTTAAATCCTAGTCAGAGACTAACCAGTTATTAGGTGAGTAAGTAAATAGAAAAGTCAAATTTGAAAGTATTAGGTTATACAAGGAAGAGAAAAAAAAGAGTAAGTTAGATGTTGTTATTATCCCGAAAACTAATTAGAATATGTCTTTATACGGTTATTAAATGCAAGAATGGGTCATGTGGCTAACAATTTGGTGACCTCATGACATAAAATATGCAGCCACATCACCTTTCAACAAGTACAAGTTAAATGTATGAAGTTTTTAACAAAATTAGAAAAGGCTTTGGTTTAGCTTTTGATAAAAGTGTAGAGTACTTGGAGAGGTTAATGGAAAAAGTGAGTGTGTAAATGTGAGGTATATAAAGTTGATGTAAAATCAACCTAAACGACTGTCTTTTGCTAAGCGCATAAATTCTACAAAATTGAGGCATATAAATTTTTAATTATCAACCGACTCTTTTAATGTAGTTGTTATTATCCATGTCGTCTCAGAATCTCTAATGTAATTGAATCCTTAATCTCTTATTAGAGATCAGTGTTTAAAATTTGGAGAGTTGTATTGCCATTGTTAGTTCATTGAACAGTGGGGTATCTAGTTTGGAAGTTTTGCTGCTTAAATATCTTATAACTATAGTACCAAGAGAAAATTTTGTTAAGAGTAAAATACATCGCTCGTCCTAGAAGTTGTACCCAAAATACATGTTTGGTCCCAAAATCAAAATAAGTCTACAATACATGCCTCACATCTCCATTTTGCATTATCTTTAGTCCCGTTGACCAAGTCTCGTTAGTCAGATCTCGTTACACCCACTAGTCTCAAAATACAGAGGGAAATTTAGTCATTTCCTAGTTCTCGATAGTCATTTCTCACAACCTAGTAGACAAACACAAAATTCAATTTTGACAATTTTCTCTCAGTCTCTCTACCCTTTCTTCCTCCCTACAAATTCTGGTACTGTAGCCCACCTGATACCGCCGGCCAACCACCATCACTTCACTGTTAACGCTAGCCAATCACCATCATCCTTATTGTTAGCCAGCCAAAGCATAAATGAAATATGAACTGTAATTTGCTGGTGACACTAAATTCGTGTTGTGGCAAAGGAGGTTGAATGATGGTAGTTTTAGATCACTGCATCTGAAAACAGAAGAATGTTAGGGAAGGCATAAATAAATTAGTGGTGGTTGCTTGATGGTGGCGACGGCAAAATGATATTTATGTGGTTAGTGGGTTAATAGATTGTACAAGATAGTGGCCTGATGTAGGTGTAAGGTGGTTGGGTGATTCATTTTTCCATAAGAAAGTATGTGTTTTTGGGTTGTTTCGAGATGTTGATTTTACATTTGTTTATTTTTTCAATTGTAGACATACAAAATTTTGTCAATATCTTATGTTTAATATATGATGAAATATGTACAGTATGTTTGTGTTTTGAAATCTATATAGTGGATATTGTTGCTTTAGAGATGTTTATGATATATGTTGTTTATATTGTGATTTTAATTTCATTTACATAATAAAAGTGCAACAGAATTGATGTATCGTTTAGTATAGGTGATTATATTATCAAGTTTACTATTTATATTTTGCCGACTTTACCTATTAACTAACACTAACGGGCAGTGTACCCGATCAATTCTAGGTTCGTTGGTAAGTAGGGTATCGATCACTAAGAGTGAGCGTTAATACTTAATCTACTACTATTCTAATTATCTAATTAATCCTAAACTAATGCAATTAGGGAGGTTTTTAGCCTGAGAGAGTGACACGAGTTTTGGTTTAATCTAAACTAATAAAGTAATAAATGAGACTAATAACACACACAAGCAAACTAACAAACGATAAAGAAGTGATCAAGCTCTAATGTAAGGAAAACGTATTAACCAAGTTCATTAAATAAAATGCTATGATTTGTTCACGTGTGCAATGATTGTTCTACTTTCATTGGTGGTTTTCTAATAAAAGCTAGGTGGTTCTTCTTCCTAAACTTGATGTTTATATACCGGTTAATCCCATCACAATTAACCAAACCCGCATAAAGTTCTTCACAATTGATTATAATCTATCTAGGCTACGATATTGCAACCTAACTCTATTGAGGCTTTACCAACGTATGGCCTAATAATTATTATCTAACTTAATTCCAGTCTAATCCACTTAACTACAAATGGAAAAAGAATGTTATTTATAGTCCTAACGCATCTTAGTCTATTATTCACTTAACCGTAGTTACATAATATTATTTATAGTCCTAAGATATATTAGTCTATGATTCACTTAACCATAAGTAGGAACAGGATTTTATTTATAGTCCTAGGGATCAAGTTATATAGATGATCAATATGTAGTCATCTATCCCAAATCTAGTCTATAATCCGATTAACAAGAGTTACAAATAATCAAGTTACATGACATTATTTATAGTCATAACCCTAGTTACGAGTCTAGTTTATATCCGATTAACAAAATTACACATAATCAAGTTACGGAACTTTATTTATAATCCTAGATCTAGTTGCAAAGACTTGATTTATAATCCTAGATCTAGTTGCAAAGATAAAACATAATCAAGCACATAAACGTGTATTAAGTGATAAACATAATCAACATGCAATGAAAGAGTAAACAATCATATAAATAAATCAAAACATCAAATTATCATAAACTTGGCTAACACCTACAAGTATTAGCCCATAATCTTTGTAACAATACACAATATCATATTCGGAACAATTAAAATAGAGTTCATAAATTAGATTCACCATTGGTTCGATGTCCTTATGACAGTTTTAGGCTATTTAGATCGTAATCAGAGGCAAGCTTTTCAAGCCCACAGTCTCCTCCTGTTTACACTCAGGAATAACCTAGATTAAACAGTTTGTAAGTGCGCATAACGACTTCTATTTACAAACTCGTATACAACAAAGTATTAAAAGAAATATCATTAACGTATGATACTTTGTTGTTGTTGCCTTCTGAGACTTTTCTTGAAGAACAGGAATTGCACGACTCCTCAAACACTCCCTGATGCGTCGTTGAGTATAGTTTGAAGACAATACCATCATTCCCCTTATGCTCCCCCTTCCATCATTCTTAATTCTTCACCATTCAACACCTCCATATGCTCCTTTATATAACCACTCTAAATTGCCTTTGAGTATTGTGCTCATATATTCTTAAGACTCTCAGAATTAGAAATTTCAGAATAATAACCTTTACCTAGGACCTTGTATCCTAGTGAACTTTTTTCTAAACAAAGATACTTGTAAGAAGATTTAGCTAACTAGACTCAGGTAATAGAAGTTGGTATGGATGCTACTGGTGCTTCTTCATTCTTACAAGATCATTGTGGTGGACCCTGATCTTGCAAAAATGAAAAAGAATGATTTAAGGGAAGGGTACATTTTGGTGGAGTTGGAAGAGGATGGTTCTGGATTTGTGTTATTAGCCGTCATTCAAGAATGGCTATGGATTATTAGCAGTCACTCAAGAACGGATATGGATTTTGAGAAACCCAACCGCTCTGATACCACTTGTTGGTCCACAAGGTTTGAGTAAATGTCGGAATCTTCCTACTCGCAACAAGGATAGTAACAACATCACCCAAAACCATAATAACATCATTTGTACTTTTCAACGTGTATAAATATTTTATTAATGAATAAAGATTTACAGAGGAATAACCCTCGGTAAAACTATTCCAATTGAGCGACAAATGTAACACTCCCTTCGGAAAATCTAAAGGCAGCTAGCATTGCTTAGAAGTTCCTGGGAGAGGGGATTCTAACAACTATAGAGCTAAGTTCTAATTTATGTGTTTATTTAGAATCCTACTTATCCCGGTTACAAAGTTTCATTTAAATAGGCCAAGGAATACTATGGATGCACATGGGTGTTGTGGTTAGCCGACCTTGAAGTAGGTTAGCATGTGCCTAGTATGCTAGGTGGAGCGTGCGTTTGGCTTTCCAATGCTGACAACTTTTGTACCAAAGATCTTGATTTATCATCCTTTGATAAGACCTTACGCTTATCTTCCCAGTGAGTTTCCCGCCCATTTATCAGATACTAAGTCCCTTGTAGAGATAAGTCTTCAGGGTAACTGAGGCATTTTTCAATCCTCAGTGGGCCCACTGGTGTTGCTTATAGCTCCTTGTACCTTGCTCCCTGACACCGCATCAGTTATACAAAGTGTTGCTTCAGTTGGTCTTCGACTTCTTTGAAGCTTGGCAGTTAGTTGAGCTTTATACAACGCTCACTAATTTCTTATATAAGTGAGGCTACATCCATTGATGATCATTAGTGAGACACCTATCACTCAAAATCATCAAGGTGTACTCTCTGATAACCATCAGCGAGTAACACTTTCTGATAACCATCAGAGAGTAAGACCTTTGATTTCTATCAGAGGGTGACTTACTCTCTGATCCTTATCAGTGAGTGCTATTGTCACTGACTTATACAGAGACTTACTTGATTAGGCTATTTTATGTTTAAATATATTGTCAGAGACCATTGGGTTGAAAATCAGACCCAACATATAATAGCTCTGACAAGCCTTGACCAATATCAGACACATCATACTATTGCAGAATGCCTAACATTCAATTGCACAGATCAATCTCATTAAGAATCTTCAAAGATCAATCTCCAAGGATTCACCCATATTTGCACCAAGACCATAACCTCACAACTACATTTTCAAACCACGTACCTCCCTTTCATGACCATTCAACCATCATCCACAATGATCAAGTGAAAAGGTGGAAAGGCATCATTGTGTAGGTTATAGCCACCCATTGTCATTCCAGTCAAGGGCTATACCAGGCCTCCTACATTTCCATGTTAAGAAATGGCTTTAGAGACCTGGGAACACTCACCTTGAGGGAGAACCATCCTAACCTCCTTTAGCAATGTATAGCTTGGACCAAGTAGGTTCATCTTTCACTCTTCACTATTCCAAGCTTTATACATTACCCTCCAAACTCACTTTCCCTTCACAGATGGAAACCTACTTTATGAATCACTTAAGAACTTATAAATTATATGGAACCAATTAGGATCACATAACCTAACAAAGGCCATCTGATGTACCCAAATGGAAACATACAATGACAAGCTATAAGGATCCAAGATATAAGGCCATTATTCTGTAGTGAGTTTTAAAACATAAATTCAATAATCTGAATATTTCAAGTAAGCTGAGTATTTTGGTTTCAAAATCATAACTTGCATAGAAACTTGAACCTCACCTCTACTGATACAAATCCAAAGCCTTGTATTTTTAAATTTGGTGTCAACAATAATGGAGGTATAAACTGTACAAAAGAAAGCTTAAAATTCCATTCCTTAAGATAGGACACCAGCTACATCCAGTTTAGAAGACCACTAGATATGCACTATGCATAATACTCCCTTGTAGGGACATAACTACATAGTTTTGGAAAAAGCCTAAAATTGTCCTGCTATGCCAACTAGATACACATGATAAATTTTAAGCTTATCCAAAAGATAAAGATGCCCCAAGATACTAGCCATCTACATTAAACCACTTAACCCAAACACCCCTTTGTACATTCTGAAATAGGCCAATTTCACCATTTTGGACCACAAAATTGTTTCAAACTGCTTCACTAGGAATTACTTGTAATAAAACCTCATCCCCTTTCTTGACATTCTGTTTCAAACATATATTATCATTGTCACCAACCTATACCACCCGAATCCACCTTGAATCTTGATAATAACAAATATAACTTTGGGATAGATTAGAATAACTGAGATGATGTATATTTGTTTTTCAGATATTTAAGGAGGAAGTATTGATTTATTTTAATCGAGTACAATGGGTTATTCGAAAGGTGCTGGAAATAGAAAGGGTACATGGCCGTCTCGGGTCTATTCAAATCAGGGAAACGTCTAATGGTGAGATCTCGCTTGCCAGTGTATCATAAACTGAAATCACTTCACAAGAAGATATAGTTTCGTTTCTGCTGTGTAGGTCTGTATGTAGGGCAGCTAGAAGCACAAATACGAATAATCAATTGAGGTCTAATATATAATGTAGGCTATATATTCATGTTATTTTATGTGTTAATTTTACTTGTAGTGTTGACTTTTTGTAAATGATGTTTCTTTGTTTTAGTCAATCACAAGTCAATCACATGCCATATTTACTGTTTCCATGGAGCAAAAACGGACTGCTAGCTCAATAAGTGGAGGAGGTCAGAATCCAAATCAGAGGGTGAAGCCTTTGTTCGGCTACCGAAGACCAAACATAAGCAATGCAGGAGGAAAGATGCTGACACAACTGTATTGCTTGCGTTGCTACAAGACCAGTCGATTAGTGGTAACGTTTTTGTTGAGAGACGCGAGATTAATTTTTTGAAAAAAAATTTATTGCGAGTAATGAGCTTATTCAATTAAGCATTTTATTGTATCAATTAAGAAGAGTTGTGAAAATAGTCACGTTTTGGTTAGCCACTGAACTTTAAAAAAAATGTTAAATTGGTATTATTATCACAGGCAAAAACTCCTTGCGGCAAAGCCCGGGTATCAAAAACTCGTTACCTAACATGCATTAAACATTTTGCACCATTTTAATGTTTTGAATAGTAAATGAGCATACACCAAACTATTTATCACAACAAGCATTATTCACGCCATCAAATATCAACATTTTCACATATATGTTTGATATTAGTATGGAAAAACTAGCAATATCAACGCATTACCAAAAGCTTTTTGGTCCAGTGGTAAGTGAATGACCTAACAACTTAAAGATTTTGGGTTCAAGTCTCGTTAAAGATATGTGAGATAGACGGTGTAGGTAGTAAAATATTTGCCGCTAAAAAAAAAGAAAAAATAATATCACTTTTATATATCGATAGGATGAAATGGTGGGTGGGCTCAAGTCTCGTTAGAGACATGTGAGATAAACGTTGTGAGATAGGTGGTCCAGGTCGTAAAACATTTGTCGTTTTTTAAACAAAAAACAATATCACTTTTATATATTGATGGGATGAAATGGTGGATGGGCTCAAGTCTCGTTAGAGACACGTAAGATAAAGTTGTGAGATAGGTGGTCTAGGTCGTAAATCATTTGCCGTTTTTTAAACGAAAAACAATATCACTTTTAGAGTTAACTACATTTTTGGTCCTCGTGGTTTACCGGGTATAACAGTTTTGGTCCAAAATTTTGAAATGTAACGGATCTTGTCCAATATCCGCTGACCCGTAACACTTTTGGTCCATTTTTTGTAACTCCGTTAAATTGACTATGTTTGACTGTTAGTTTTAGGGGTATTTCTGTCATTCACATATTTATTAAACACAAACACAAATACATAAATACAAATACACAAACATAAATACTCATAAACACAAATCCAGATCATCTCCTTTTTTTTTTCCTCTCCACCAAAACTCATAAATACTCATAAACACATCCGGCCACCACCACTTCCGGCAACCGCCTCCAACAACCACCGCTGGTCACCACCACCTTCGCTGCCAAACACACACCAACAATAAATCCCCTTGGTATCTTTCTGCTTAAACAAACCACACACAAACACAACTCGTCTTCTCTTGATTCGAAGAACACAAAGACCATAGCTTCAAGATCTTGTAAATAAGGTCTCGGGTAGGTATTTCTTGCGTGTTTTGTTTTAAATCGAATTAAAGAAAAGTTGAAACAGTGGTTTTGATCTTTTAAAGATTTGTTATAAAGAAAGTGGGTTTGATTTTTTTTTGATCGATTTAATTTTAGGATGATGATGGTTGTGGGATGGTGGTTTTTGTAAACTTGTGATGCTATAAAGAAATCGTTACAAAGGGATGTCTTGATTTTAATGTGTTTTGTTGAATTGGTTATGTTGGTCTCGGATTTTTGCTTGTTTTGTAATTTGCTTTTGCTAAGATCTGAAAAAATGAAATGTATTTTAGTTTTTGGTTGTAGATCTATGTTTCATCCCATGTTCTTGCTACAATTTGGAAAATGTTTGTGGCTACTGCTACAATGAAGATGAAAAATGAACACACAATGATGTTAGTTAACTCAAATTAGCAGTCTTAATGATCTATTTGTTAAGGGAAAGAACCTGGAGTCAGATAAGACATAAATAAATAAATAAATAATAATAATAATAATAATA
Organism: Artemisia argyi; assembly: GCA_030686995.1. Taxonomy (NCBI): domain Eukaryota; kingdom Viridiplantae; phylum Streptophyta; class Magnoliopsida; order Asterales; family Asteraceae; genus Artemisia; species Artemisia argyi. Next base: position 87,098,682 of record CM060694.1, on the reverse strand, counting down.
ATAATAATAATAAATGGAGGAAAGGGCATTTTAGTCATTGTACATCAACATTTGAGGGTATTTTAGTCATTTCGCATGTTTTTAACTAGTCAAACTAGCGGTCAACAAAAATTGGACCAAAAGTGTTACGGGTCAGCGGATATTGGACAAGATCCGTTACATTTCAAAATTTTGGACCAAAACTGTTATACCAGGTAAACCACGAGGACCAAAAATGTAGTTAACTCTCACTTTTATATATCGATGGGCTGAAATGATGGGTGGGCTCACCGCGATTCTCGGCCCAAGAGAAATAGGGCAGTCCAGTATATAAAGATAATTTCAAGGTCTTTAACTGAATTCAGTTAGTTTATCTGTTTGTTAGTTTGTTTGTTATCACTTTTCTAGGGTTCACGTTTTTGGTGCTTCAATCAATATTAAATTAGACCACATATCAATCACATCTTCTCATACTCCTTTCGGTAATCATCTCACGCTCTTATTTGATTGTTATCTTATTCAAATATGTGATATTTCTAGCTGATTTTATATATTTGATTGGTTTTGTATGATTATTGTTTATTTTTTTGATTGATTGATTTTATTGGTGTCTTTTGTAGGGAGGATTGTTTTTTTTAAAAAAAAAATTGAATTAGGGTTTCTTTTTATGGAAAGTTAGGATTTTTAGGTGATTTGTTATTTATTTTGATTGCTGAAGTATTTGGTGATTTGGGGATTAGGTGAATTAGGCCTTCTTTTTATGGAAAGTTATGATTTTTGGGTGATTGAGTTATTTTTTACGGTGCGTGAGCTTTTTATTTAGAATTAACAATTTAGTATGTTTTGCAGCACAGGTGATTCAGTTTGTATTTATTTTATCACGGTTGTTATATTGATTGTGTTTTTATTATGTGGAGACTTGATTTCTAATTGAATAAGTAATTAGGTGAATTGGGGTGTTTTATAGTGGAAAGTTAGGATTTTTAGGTGATTTGTTGTTTTGTGCGATGAACTTGATTATTTAAATTGATGTCATATGTGTGGAGGATTGTTAACATGTTGAAAGATTTGAATTGTTAAATGAAATTAGGGTTAATTGAATTAGGGTTTCCTTATATGGAAATTGAGGGTCATTTTTTATTATGGCTAATGCACGTGAGATGGTTTTTGATTTTTAGTGTATCTAACAATTTGGTCGTATATGAATAAAGCTAGTTTTGTTGAGGTATTAGGTTAAGAACAGATTTGTCTCTTGTTACGATGAGACAATCAGATGCTATGTAGCTAATGGAAAACGGGCAACTTTGTATATTCTAGATGGGCAATTAAGAAAAGTATTATTGCAATCTATATATTTGCGGCTTTGGTTTATTCAGTTTTAAGTGGTGGTAGTAAGCATGTTCACGTGTATTGACCGCCCCCTTGACATAGAATCCTTGGTCGTCTCCTAAAAAGTAGTCATCTTTGGTGGAATTTGAAGTTTTTTTTCCGTGTTTCATGTAAATGCACAAGAGGATAATGAATTTCTTTGACTTTTTTTAATAAAGGGTATTTTCCACGTTTGTCTTATGTAATCCGGATGTGTTATTGTCTATGGTACTGTCTCTTGGTATATTCTTGGTGTATCTATCTATGAGTGTTAGTTTTGTTTTGGCGTGCGAGTCAGTTTTCATACATAAATACTTTTAACTTTTTTGTTGATGAATAGTTCCTTTTTAGAAGGGCAGATTTCATATATTATCCTAACTGACATACATTCTTCCTAACATGCAAAATGTCGCCTAACTAACAAACATGCTTTAAGAGCATTGTAGTTTATGCATTGTAAATTCTCGTTTTGAACATATGTAAGCAAGTAAGGAAGGATATATCTATGTGCTGTTCAAAAACAAAGGAAAGTATATTAAATCTAATTTTTAAGAAATAAGTCATGGTAATTCTGAGAAGTACCGGTTTTACTGTTTAAAACAAGATCTTAGATGTGTGTACTGTTTAAAACAAGATCTTAGATGTGTATATAGCTGATTTGGGCATGTACGATCTAGTACTGTGCCCTCACCTCTGGAAATTATTAATTTTCAGCCTTCTGTTGCTTTGGTGTAGAATTTGCATAACTGGATGCTTTCTCTCTTGCTGTTGGTCAAGGCATATTCCATGAGCTTCACCTGGTGTTCGGTTGCTTTAAGATCACTTCATCTGAAGTTTGATGGTCTTATTGGTTGCAATCGATATTAGGACTATAGTTGAAACTCTATACATTTGGGTTGTCATGTAATTAGTTGTCTCTAGGTCATTTGTATGTATATTTTTTAATTTAAAGTTTTTTTTACCCCATCAAGAAGATCACGTTTACAAGTATGGTATCCAAACAAAGTGGATGGTGGCACTAATTAAACGTGGGAGCAAACATATGTGGAGATACATATAATCCAGTCAAGGTCAATTATTCATTATGATCATCATTAGTTGTTGAAATGAATAGAACTTTGGAAAGAGCATAATTGATGTTGTATTCACTTTTCAATCTTTGACACCTTTTTTTTTTCCATAAGTCAAAAGACAAAACTGAAATATTTCATTTAATAAGCAAGTGTCAGGTGCATAAATGAGTTACAGGCATACATAACGTGAATTTAATGCTAAAATTGTTGGATTACCATATTGATGCATCTGAATTTTTTCAAGTGTTTTTCACGTCAACGATTTAAACAGCTAGGAAGCCTGTGTTTTATCTGCACTTAGTGTCAGTAAATGCCAGTGACGATGGAACAGATGGGAAAGAACTAATACAACTAATATATGCCTGTTAAGCAGCAGATAGGTTTTTCTTATAAGGACTGTCAGAACATACATGGTATCTATAACAGGATATACTGTATTGTTTTTCTGAAAAGATAAAACAGAATAGGTTTCCTTACAAAGAATACCTGAGCAAAATCAAACTATTGACACTGCTCACATTGTACGCATCTGATGTCTAAGCCGGACGGTTCAGTTTCATTATCCTTTTTGTATCCTGATGTTTATAATGTAGAAGTTCTGATTGTGCAATGTGGGTCTGATATGGATGTTTAGCCTATTGTGTTTGTGGTATTTTTATTGTAGTCTATATGTAATTTAGGTGATAAGTTTCTTATATCTCCCTTTCTTGCTAAATGTCTAAATGTGTCTGAATCTATATAGCTTTGTTCAAGTTTTGTACTATTTTTGCTCTGTTTTCTGTCTTGTTAAGCACTTGCTTTGATATTGTATGTTATGTTTTAAAGTTAAGCACTTGCTTGGATATTGTATGTTATGTTTTAAAGTTATTCAGTTAAGTTCCTCACCTTCTTGACTTACTATTTTATGTAGGCTGTAATTCTGGGATTTGATGGCGTATGCTTGATTATCTCTTATAATCAACAACAGTAGGCATGTTTGGCAGTGTCGCATCACAACCACTATCAGTACCTCTCTCGCAAATGGAACCCGTTTCCAATCAGGACACATCACTGTTAAACAATCAGATAGGCATGGCCGGTCCAATGTCCACCACCGTTCCCACTGCTCACGGTGTAGCTGCAAATCAGCAGAAGGCATCACTGTTACCTACAAAACGGAAGGTTGCAGCAGAACCCTTGGTGCCGAACAAGCGTGTGGTTCAAATGGAGGCTCAAGTAAATTCACCTCGGTTGCAGCAATCTGTTCTGAACAAGAAGCAGACGCAGTTATATTCCATGCCTAATTCTCTAGGGTCAGCCAGTTTGTCAAATAAGAAAATAATGCGAAATGAGTCAATGTCTAGTAAAACAGTTTCTCCACGGGTGCAGACGCCAAAGAATAAGTCTGTAGCACCCGAAGTATCACTGAAGTTTCAGAGAGAGTCCTTTGAAGCAGTAAGGATGAAGATGAGGGAAACTTTAGCATCTGCGTTGTCTGTTGGTATTTCGGATAAAGAGAATGTTTCTAATGAAGGTAAAGAGAATGTTTCTAATGAAGGTAAGACTGGATCGCAGGACGCAGGCAGCTCAGCTGACGAGGTAAATGTAGCTTCTGGAAGTACAGTTGCAAATACTGCTGATATTCAAAATATAGACCAGACAGAAAAAATTGAAGGTGAGACAGGAAAGATTGAAGGACAAAACCCTCAGTATAACTATGTCATGCCTGACACAGATGGTTCATTTGATGACACATTCTTCGTCAAAGATGAACTTCTGCAGGGAAATGGGCTTACCTGGGCTTGGGATATGGAAGTGACTGAACTGAAGGAAGCCCAACATGATGAAAAACCTAATCTAGAAGACAAGAATGTAAGTGGAAATGGGATTGAAGAGGTGGTTAGCTCTCCAAAAGAGCTGGCTGTGAAAATTGAAGCAGAACTTTTTAAACTGTTTGGAGGTGTGAATAAAAAGTATAAAGAGAAGGGGAGATCTTTGATGTTTAATTTGAAGGATCCTAGTAATCCTGAACTGAGAGAGAAAGTCCTATCTGCTAAGATATCTCCTGAAAGATTGTGTTCCATGACACCTGAAGAACTCGCTTCTAAAGAGCTTTCTGAATGGCGGATGGCAAAAGCTGAAGAGTTGGATAAGATGATAGTTTTACCGGATTCTGATGGTGATATGAGACGGTTGGTTAAGAAAACCCACAAAGGTGAGTATCAAGTAGAGGTTGTCCAAGATGATGATGATGGTCTTTCTGTTGAGGTTTCATCAGGATCAAGTTCATTCAATCGTGTTCGGGAGAAGAGGAAAACCGACAATTTATCCCCTTCAGCTGATGAAGTCAAAGAGAAAGTCGTTACTGTTTCTACTGATGGTACTGATCTTCTGCAAGAATTAATTGTGGATGAGTTTAAGGATGAGGGATTCTTGCCACCAATTGTGTCTCTAGATGAGTTCATGGAATCCCTCGACTCTGAGCCTCCTTTTGAAAACTTACCTGTAGATGGTACGGAAATTAAGGCCCTCGCCGACGAGGACAACTCAGTAACTGTTGGTGAAGGTGAAGAAAAAGCGAATTCTGGAACCACCTCTGCAAATCATGTCGAGGCTGAAATAAGTGCCAGTAACGAACCGAAGGTAAAAACCATGGAAGTAGTGTCAAGTGTTAAAACCAGTCTGCCCACTGTGGAACCTTTTAGTGCACCCAAGGGCGAATGTTTATGGGAAGGTGACCTCCAACTGACTCTTGCTTCTGCAGTGCCTGTGATGGGACTCTTCAGAAGGTATGCCTGCCAAGTTCTTTGCTTTAAATTCTATCAACGTTTGTTGTTGAGCTTTTTCTCTTACCATGTCTTAGTTTTGTTTCAGCTTTCTGCAATGCTTTTTTCCCTTGTTTTTCGTTTCTTTCTATCTCTCTCGTGTTGCCTTCTTTCTTTGAGTGTGCATATTATATCTGGAAACCCTTGTCTCATTTATTTGGCTATTCTCTCATTAGACAAAATAAACTTTAGTTGGGATTATGGCATTATGCATAGATAATAGTCATGTTTTGCCTTGTAGAAGGCCTTTGTTACAACAGTCATATTTGTCATGGATGTGCATTGGGGAAGTATTGGGGTCTATTCATTTGTTTCTCTTATTAAGTCGTGTTGGTCTGGATATATGGTTTGCTCTGATTAAACAATGGAGTAATATTTTGGTTTGTAAGTGATTGAAACAGCGAACTTCTCAGATGACGGTAAATCTCCATTTTAATCCTTAGCCATCTTGTGGTTGTTTAATAGCCTAATCTAGACCTAATAATTCATGACAAGTAACATTATCGTTTGTATTATTTTTCTACCGCGTCATGTTTTTTCAAGTTTTGGCACATTATCAAATTATAATTTGGATCTACAAAGTTATGGCGAATAACATTGGAGATTGGATTTCTAGTAAATATGGTAAAACTAAAATTAAAAAAATGAAGAATCACAAGGGTAGATTGCTCACCATGTTGTACTGGATTACTTTTGGTTATTCTTTTTAAGGTGTTGGGATGTGCTTAATGTAGGTCACTAGATCGATTTAATAAAAATTGGTATCTGATATAGTAATTCAGGTTGAGTTTGAACTATGTTTATTCAGAAATCAGTTCAATTATGAGTCTGGACTATTTTTTAGAGTAGCCCCAGAAATCCAGTTATAAACTTCAATTGCGTCAATAAATTTGAGTATAATTTGAGATATGCCTACTAACCTATTATGTAACATTTAACTCAGATAAGTATAAATACTTTTAAGTGTGAGAATATGGTCAAATCTCATGTTTAAACGTAATAATGTGAAAATTTGGCAAGACGACTATAACATGTGAAAATATGTTGTGAATTACTCGCTACAACTTGAGTTTCAATAGTGATACAAAAGTCTGCTAAAAAAATAGTGATGTAAAAGTTGATAACATTATCACCGTTTATAAAACGAGTACCATAGACAAAAAAACAAATTGGGGATACCAAATACAGGCTGATTTGTCAGTGGAATGTCCAGTCTAGGTGAAAGTGTGGAGATGAACACAAAAGTTGGATAAGTGATTATTGACGTAATAACGGCTGCCCCCTAAGAGTTCCTATTAAGCCATGCTTTTATTACATAAAAAACAAAGAACATGTGGACTTACCGAGCTAAGCCATCTTCCATAAAAGTCCATCAAGTCTAGGTTACTAAGCTGCCACATTACCATACTAGAATTCTGCTATCTCAAGGATCCGAGCCTCCCAAACCACTTTGAATTTTTCAAAATTATATTATCCCCGACTTAGTCGAATATTTTTTCTTTTCTTGGTCTGGGTTGTAGGTGGTTCCGCTTCTCATTTGTTACCCCTTGCTTCACTGTTTAACCACCATGATTGGCTATGGACCTTGATGTATTGCCATATTAATTGATTTTTGTAATGAATTTGTTATTGTGGTTTCACTGAACTTTTGTTCCTGTTTTAGTGGCGAGAAAACATCAACAAAGGAGTGGCCTGATTCTATCGAGATCAAGGGCAGAGTCAGACTCGATGCATTTGAGAAATTTCTGCAAGAACTTCCAATGTCAAGAAGCCGTGCTGTCATGGTATATCAAGTCTTCTTGCTGTTCTTTCTAATTACACATACCCATCCCTGTTTACGTACTCTTCAATGCTTTGAATTTTAATATGGCACCCAAAGGCCCAGAAGATGTTTACTTGTGTAGATTGTTTTACTTGCTTATAGCGATGGGCCGATGGCCATGAGACCCATCTTTGACAAAATTACTATCTTTTGCAGGTTGTACACTTTCATTTGAAGAATACATCTTCGGAGTATCACCAAGCCAGTCTTTCTGAGGTGAGATCCTCTCTAGAAAAGGTTCATCTTCGTCTTTTCACAATCTAGTTTGTTGACTTACCTTTTTTACTTTCTATTGGTACAGTCTGTGAATTCATATGTAGCAGAAGATAGGGTAGGATTTGGAGAACCAATTCCAGGAGTCGAAGTCTACTTCTGTCCACCGGATAAAAGAATGACGGAAACTCTCAGCAGGCTACTTTTTAAAGACCAAAGCGAGATACTCAAGCCAGGAGATAACGGGCTAACCGGTGTAGTTGTTTGGCGTAGACCTCATTCAACTATGTTAGCTAATTCATCTAATCATCATAAACATCACAGAAAACATTCATCATCTAGGAGACAAGAAAATATAAATTCCAATACTAATTCAAACATGACATCAAAATCTCTGAGTTTTGGCAATAACCAACCTCCACAATCTAATAACAGTGGTGATGATGATGATGATGATATTCCACCAGGTTTTGGTCCGGGAGTTGCTGCTCGAGATGAGGATGATCTGCCTGAGTTTAGTTTCTCTAAAGGCTCGAACTCATCCGGGCAGACATTACCTCTCCAGACTGGGCCAGGGTCGAGAATGGCTCCACCCAAACCTGCAGCTCATATGAGACAACTTGTTTATGAATATGGTCAAACTGGAAATAATACTAGTGGTTCTGGAATAAACAATAGATCTTGGAATCAAGATGATGATGATATACCAGAGTGGCAACCACAGCTCCATAATAATAATGTTCAACAGCTTCCGGGGGTGCATATAGTAAACCAAGTTAGGCCGGAAATGGGATATGTTGTTAATCCAGTTATGCCTTTTCGACCACCTGTTAATTTAATGCAAAACAGTTGGGGACAAGTGCCCGCCCCTAATGGCCAGCTGCCCAATTCAGCTGTACCAGGGCAGTACTATGGCGGGCAGTGGCGTCAGGGTGACCCTAGGGGAAGAGGTTTTTGATTGTTGTAAATACTTAGCTCTAGCTTATCCTTTTTATGGTAGTTTTGTAACATTTTGTTCTGTACTTTTAGATAATGTTTTATTACTTTACAGTTAATGAGGTAGGGACTATTGTATTGCATTTTGGTTTTGCTGGATGGTTGAAAGAAAACTCTAAAATAATGTCCAAGGAACTTCGGATTAAAAATGTTTATTGTGGTCGCATTACATTTTTATTTTATTAAATGGTGATGCACTCATTAAAAGTGTGTATTTTGAAAGTTTGTGGGCAAGTGAAAAAATCAAATGGGTAATAGATATATAAGTGTAGATGCAAACAATAGAAATAACTCAATAAGGACACAGATGTCTTTAATCCGCTTATACAAGCAATAGAGATAATAGAAGGGAATTCCCCATACAAATAGAGGCGTCTATCAAAAAGATACTCCGAAGGCTTCGGGATCGAGGTCTCATTAGCCGAAGAAGACCCTGGCCAATCCACGTGGCCTGCTTGACAAACGTTAGCGACGGAGACATCGTAAATTGGGATGTAAAAACCAGAAATGAGATTACACATGTCTTTAATCTATAGTTTCTATATATCTTGTGTAATAGAGTCAGAACAGTTATTAGAGTGTTTCTGAGGATGAACAACTTGTACTATTGTATCAACTCTTCAAAGAGTAATCCTTGACTTTCAAACAAGTGGGGGTTGTTTCATAGGTTTGCCAATGGCGCTTTTTATCCTATGCGAAGCGGAAAGAAAAGAGTGGGGTTTATTCCCCAAAGGCGAAAGTTCTAGGAAGGCATGGATGTCACTGCACGACTCGAACCACTAACCACTAACTAGCCGTTCTAAAAAAAATGTATACCTAGAACACAAAATTTTAATTTTCTCTTTAGCCCTTACTTATTTTTTCTTAAAGTTCTTAAATTGAAATCATAATTTGTCTAAATTACACGTGAAACACACTATTAACAAACAAAAAAAGGAAAAATAAAATAAAATTTGTAATTATAATTCCTTATTCTTCGTTTCTCAATTCTCACCGTGTCATTAAACTTGACTTTTCGTTCGAATTTCGAAACATAATACAAATAGGGAATTTAATGTAAGTAGCTAAAATATACACTCAAACTTGATATATTGGCATCATACAAGAAACCAGCTTGAAAACCCGCAAGAAGTATTCTTCTCCAAAATGTTAAGATATTGTTTAGTTGTAGAAATTTTTTCCTGTTTTTCCGTTTCTAAATTCCTTGAGAAAGGAATAGTTTTTCTTCTCTAGAGAAGAGTTTGAGAATTTTGAAAACTCGTTTAATTGGAGTTATATATATATATATATATATATATATATATATATATATATATATATATATATATATATATATATTTTAAAATGATAAAAACACATGAACAGACCGAAAAATAAAAAATAAAATAAAAAATGTAACTATAGTTCCTTATTCTTCGCTTCTCGATTCTCACCATGTCATTAAACTTCACTTTTCGTTTGAATTTCGAAACATAATACAAATACACTCAAATTTGACATATTGGCATCATACAAGAAACCAGCTTGAAAACCCGCAAGAAGTATTCTTCTCCAAAATGTTAAGGTGCCATTTAGTTATACAAAATTTTTCCTGTTCCGTTTCTAAATTCTTTGAGAAAGGAATAGTTTTTCTTCTCTAGAAAAGAGTTGAGAATTTTGAAAACCCGTTTAGTTGGAGTTATATTTTTTCTTTTTTAAAAAATTATCTCGGATTGTGTGGTGGCGGAGACGGCGGGTGGTGGCGGCGATAGTGAGCGGTGGAGGATGACACAAGTAGGGGTGTTATCGGGTCGGGTTGTCGGGTTATCGGGTTGGTCGGGTCGGGTTGTTTCGGGTTTGGCTGTTCCAAATATTGACCCTAACCCGACCCTATAAGAAATCGGGTTATCGGGTTTCGGGTCAAAACGGGTCGGGTTGAATCGGGTTGGGTTGTCGGGTTGGGTTCGGGTTGTGGCGAGTTAACTGTCTTACTGATTCACAAAACACAATCTTGGATTGGTGAAATTAATATCACAAGATTTACTTTAATATACCATCTTTAAAACTAATCAATTTTGCTCTTTCCTTAGAATAACCACGTTAGTAACAGTTGTTCACTTGTGTACATGAGCAATAGGCTTAGAAAAAAAAAAAAAAACAAAATGCCATTAAATTGAAGTAGAGAACAGTAGGCTTAGAAACAAAATATTGCCATTAAATTGTAGTAGAGAACAGTAGGCTTAGAAACAAAATATTGCCATTAAATTGCAGACTTGCTGCAGTAGGCTACTGAAAAATGAGTATGAAAAGTTTGATCAGTGAGCGATATGTTTGAGTTGAATACGTAGCGTCAATTGAGGGTTTCAATAAAAGTAGTTGTTTTTTTATTGTTAACTGGTATACATCTCATATACATATTGGGCTAATAGTGAATCAGTGATTATACATTAGGTACGTACTGCATTATGTTTATTACGTACTGCATTAGAAAATTTCATATTGCAAATCCAGTAGCCAAATTCAATCCCAAAACAAATAGTAACAAATCATATTATATCACAATGTGCATGGCACTAACCTTAAAAAGACAATAAGCTAATATGGTAGCAACAACAGTTAGATCATAACAATAATAAGTTTAGTGTTTTTTTAACTATCTAGTATGGATAGACGTTGGAAGTAAAAAAAAACAGTAAACTTCAACTTTAACATTCAAGGTCCAAATTAAAACCAAAAAAAAAAAAAAAAAAAAAAAAAAAAAAAAAAAAAAAGGCTTTGTAATTCAACTAACAAAAAGAATACAATACATTTCACGGAGTAAGCTCATGTAAAAAAATGAAGCAGTAAGCTCATGCAAAAAGATTTGTTAATAAGTCATTGTATCTTATCGGGTTTATCGGGTCAACCCGATAACAAACTAATTACGACCCTAACCCGACCCTATTAAGCTATCGGGTTTATCGGGTCAACCCGATAAACCCGATAAGCTATGTTGGACCCGAATCAACCCGACCCTATAAGGTCTTATCGGGTTCGGGTCGGGTTCGGGTCGGGTCGGGTCGACCCATTTGACACCCCTAGACACAAGAGAAAAAAATGAGATCCGGTCTTTCTTTATTAAGAAAAAATGAGAAAGAAAAAAGCGATAAAGGTAGAATGAGCTTTTCAATTTCTTAGTTAAAATTTAGAAAACGAGAATTTCATTATTTATGAAAATTGTTGAAAAAAGCGACTAAACGGATTTTCAGTTTTTTCATTTTCATATGAAAAAATTCCTAAAAAAAGGGGATATTTTTCACCAACAAAACGCATTCTTAGTCAGTGAAAAAACTATCACCCAGTGCACTCTTTTTGGATGCCGACTAATCCTTCCTTAAAGACCTAGCTCCAGGCAATAAACACATGTTCAAATGACATTTACCCAAGCGGCAAGAAACATTGTTAACGACCTTGTGACCCTGCAGATTTGTGTGATTGGCAAAATTTGCACCGACCACACATGATTCTTAGCAACATTCGTGGCCACTTTTGCAAACACGAGATGAATCTACTAATTTGACAACCTTAAGGGCATCAATAGTGAGGTGACATGGCACACACATAATAGCCCATTTATATTTATTAGAAAGGTGCCCGCGCGATGCGGGGGCGGATTGTTGAGTGAAGAGGAGGGAGGTGGGGTGGTGGAAAGTGGTTGTTGGGGTGGTTGTTGAGGTGGTTATAAATTGTTGGGGGTGGTTGTTGAGGTGGTTATAAATTGTTGGGGGTGATTGTTAGGGGTGGTTGTTTCCATAATTAGTAAGTAAAAGTCTGAATTTTTAAATCTTTCTAATTATAAAATAGTCCAAAATACATTATATAGTAGTATAGATATGGTACAATCCATTGTAAGTATTGCCAACTCATCATACATTTAATAAGTGTGTTTTTTTAAACAATCGACTATTATACTATAAAAGTGAGCCATAGTTATTTATTTATCTTTTTTCCCAACCCCATTCATTACATTATTTTTCATAGTTAAAATATAGATATGTGGTAATATATTAAACTATGTTAAGTTCACTGTATTGTAAAAGTTTTATATGAAAGTTAAGAAGCATTTAACTCATTGACCAAGGTGCCTTAAAAACAAGAGTACTTGTTGTAAGTTGTAAGAGTGTTTTAATGTAAAAGCAAAAAACTACAAGGACTTAAAAAAGCTATATTCTCCTTCTATCCATTAGCTCATCTTCTTTTTTTTTTTTTTTAAATCTAGAGAAAACATAGAAGTGGATGAGAGCAATGGAAACTGTCTTCTCTCCCTCACATTTTCGCGCCATATCCAACCATCACAACTTCTCCCTCACTAGGTTCTTTACATCCCTCACTCTACACATACATATTTATGTTATTGGGCTTTGTATAATTAATGTGTATGTGTATTTTTTCAGGGAGCAAACTAAGTTAAGTTCATCAAACCAAAAGATATGTAAAGTAAACAAGAAATTTGTGGTTTGTTGCTGTGAATCTTCAAAACCCATATCACAAAATGGGTTTTACAGAAGGGATGTTGTTCTCTTTGGAATTGGTGCTTCAGTGGCTAGTGTGTTTCCAGTTGAAGGTATGTATTCACTTGTTTTATGTTTTGAAAATAATTCACCCCTTTTAAAGAAATGAATCAATGATGTATAGGAATCTTTAGTCTTGTATATGTTTGGTAGTAGTTTGGTACTTGTATTTATTGTATAGTAAGTCTTAGGGACAATGAAAAATGAGGGAAATTTGCCAAGAAAGATCTCATAAAATACCAAATTTGCCAATGTGGAGTAGGTGAAATTTTTCGCTCCTAAAAGCTAACGTAAGATCTATATACAACATTAACTAACATTTAGTCGAAATTTAAACTTACTTTACCTTTCGATGAGCGACAAAGCAGCATATGCCCCACATTGGCAAAGTTTGTATTTATGTTACCCTTCTTGGGAATTTACACAATAGAAAAAGGTAATGGAATGCATGTTAATGTTTAGATTGGTGTATGTACTTCGCTTTTTGATACAGCTCACTTAAAAATGTTAATTTGACCACAAAAAATGCAATACTTAAAAAAACATTTCTAAGAGAATAGCCTAACTTATGTCAAATTTACCCTTATTAAATGTTTGGAAAGTTGGTTACCCTTTGTTGAGCAAAATGTCATACATGGCTCAAAAGTAAACATTATTTTGAACATGTGTTTCCGTTGATCCGTTCAACCCCTGAAAGTTAAATATGAATATGTTGTAACAATGAAGTATACAGATGCAACTTGCATAATTGTTTCAATAGATGTTTCCAGTCTTATGGAAGTTTCTTATGCTGTTTTTCATTTACAGGATCCCGAGCTGATGAAGAGGTTAAAATGGCTCCAGTAGTTGATGATCTAAATGCTTATTCCTACTTGATTCCACTGGAATTGCCTTCCAAGAAATTTTCCTTTAAATGGTTAGCATCTTATCTTCATACCATGAATGTTCAACTCTACTGCAGTGTTGTAAATATCGGTCTTGGCGGCCGATATATCACTGATATATCGCTTATCGGTGGTCAACCGCCACGATATTTAGCATATCGGTCAAATATATCGGTCATGGTCAAAATCAGCCAAAATCGGTCAAAATCAGTCAAAATCGGCAAAAATCAGTCAAAATCGGTTAAATATCGGTCAAAATCGATGGTCAAAATCGGTCAATTATTGGTAGAAGACATAATCGGAGACTAATAAATAAGTTTATAACTAAAAATAATAGAAAGACTAATAAATTTAATAAAAATATGTAAACTATGTACAATTTATATCAAATAAATGTTAAAATTGGTAAATTTCTTTATAATTTATGGTCTCCGATATATCACTGATATATCACCGCCAAGACCGATATGGCGCTTGGCGGGGGTCGACCGCCACGGTACCGCCGAGCGATATTTACAACCATGAACTCTAGAGATGGCGAAATGGGTGGGTCGTGGGAATTGAGTAACGGATCAAAACAAGTACTTTTTTGGTACGGTAAAAAAAATTGAATTTTTGTATTCAATTAGCGAGTTATATATGATTTCAAAATTATATTATTTCAACAATAATTTAGGGAAAGTTTCATGCATCAAAATCACACTATGGGCAAATTTGGACCCGTTTGGCCCCATTTTGTTTTAACTGTTGATCTGTCAAAGATTAGAGTGGCGACCCGTTCATGAGTAAACGGGTTAAAATTGTCACCAATAGCTACCTTCAGTCTTATACTTTACACAGATCTACTTATGATTCACTCACATAGTCACATGAAACTACAGCGTTGTCACAATATAAAGCATGTACTTCTTCCATCCAATGAAAATCACGATATTTACCTTTCACAATATAAAACAGAGGCAGCATAGGAATGAACCTGATTAATAGTGCATTATTAAATTCTTTTTGAAGTGTAGTTAATTAATGGCTTTAATCTATTATGAAGGGTGGAATCAAGAAAACCCGAACGCTATTCATCTGCAGCACCTCTGTCCCGTAAGTTAGTAGCTTTCTTTTTTCTTTTTTTCTAAAATTAAACTAAGAAAGTAATATGTGTGTGTGCATATATATAGTCCTTTTTGGTTTTTCCTTAACAGTATTTTTTTCTGAAAAATAAGAATTTGTCAAACGTTCAAACAAGTAATAATTCGTTGTTACAATTTCAAGCAGCAGAAGCATTTTTAAACAGCGATACGCTTTATCATAGTTGGTTATCTTATTGTGATGATAAAATATCACATAATTAGTTTCAAAACACACATCCAAACACTCCCTGAATGGTCAAACTTATGTACATGATCTCATGAAGAATTATCTCCATCATGGCACAGCAAATGCACGGCTACGGATTGTATCTGAACGTGTTGATTTTATCGACAACCTCATCCTATCTGTTACGGTACGATGACCACTTTGACTTTCAGGAAGACAACTTTATAAGTTCTACTGTATTTCCTTATTATAACTTTATCACGATGTGCCTTCAGATAGGTCCCCCCAATCCAACATTCTTAAAGTCAACAGACACAAGTACATGGGAAGCAAAGGATGTTGCTGATTCTGTTTTATCCGATAAGTCTGCTTTGGTAATTTACTGATTTTCCTCGTATGAATGTGACTACAATTTTAACCCTTTTATGAACCCTGTTTTCCCACATAATGCATAAAGTTTAAATTGATAGCAATTTCAATTAGTTACATGACAATCATACTTTTAATTTGTACAGAGAGTTACCTCGGCTCAAAAAATGGCAGAAAGTTCAGTTCTTGATGCTCACACTTCCGAAGTGAGTTCCAAAGCTTCCATGTTTTACTAATTTAGCTTTGAAATCTATGTGTGTCTATCTACTCACTTTGAGGTTTTCTTTCTGTCTCATAGATCGATGGGGAGCCATATTGGTACTATGAATACCTAGTTCGCAAATCACCTACGAAAACCGTATGTTCCTCTTGTTTGCTTTTAGCTTGTGCTAGATTTGACATTCATTTACTTATGAAATTGGTCAATTTTGGTTGTTTTTCATTTCTGCCCATATCACGAGTTGAAAACCACCTAAAAGTCTAATTTCTAAATCATTTTTATTCAAAGATTCGAATTTTTGTTAATAAAAATCTTCTTGAAATCATATTTAATGTTCACCCGTCTTGTCACATCTAATCGGTTCTCTAACTTAAAGATATGCTGAAGGACGTTCTTTAATCTTTAAAATGCAGATGCAAGATTCAAATATCTTTCGGCATTATCTTGCTGCATCCGTGGAACGTGATGGTCTGATCCCATTTCATTTTTACTTTTATAGCCAATGATATTATTGTTAATTAGGGGCGAATCAAGAGTAACTTGTAAGGTTACTCCTTGTGATTCAATAGCCTTGTCGCAACCATGATAAATTAAGTTTGTGTTGCAAACAAACCATTATTCTTAAAGAAATATAAAAATTATTTTCAGAAACAAACATTTTTGGATAAAGTGTTTGAGAACAAAAATTATTTTAGAATTTACATTCCGCGGGATTGGGTATTGTTGTTGTTGTTGTACATTCTAACTTTAGTTTAAAGTCCCTCATTCGTACATACTGTAGTCTTCAATTTGAGCTTCCCCAAGCCTCAAAACACAATTTGCTTAACTTATCCCCAGATTCACCTTTAACAATTTGCTTAACGCAGAAGTTCTTGTTTGTAGGATTTTTGTACACTTTGAATGCTTCTACACTCAGCAAGCAATGGGACATGGTAAATCTCTCTACCCTACCGCCAGGCTTGTATTAATGTTGTTCATTAAATCTATGTGTGGATATGATAAATATGGTTCTTAATAATGTATATTGACTACATGTTTTGTACTATGATATCTATTTGACATCATATAAATAAAAACCAATCATATCAGTAACAAATATGATGAAGTCGGGGTCTGTTCATAAATTATGTTTCTAAAAGAATTGTATTTGAGGGGATTGCGTAACAATTTTGACAATTTCAAATGGTTTGTTGTACAGTCATGTTAAAGTGATTATCGTTTTTGAAGGTAATCTAACCTCGAATTTGTTATATGTTTGAAACAGATGGGTCCTGTACTGGAAAAAACTGTAGATTCTTTTAGACTTCTCCCACCAACTGAAAACTATGTTCCGCCAGGCAAGGATCCATGGAGGTTTTGGTGATTAGTTTTTGGTCAAGTTTTGTAAAATTTTGGTTGATTTAATAGATCCTTGCAACTGTACAGACTAGGATTTCAAAACTGCAATTCCGTAGCGATTATGATCATATGACATTTAGCTTGCTGAGTTTACTTCCATTCTTTTCAGCGTCGACCATGTTTGTTAGTAGCAGTTTGAAAAATGAGCAGGTCAACCAAGTTTGGTAAGATGTCTGACACTTCACATCAAAAGTAGTTCTGTATGGATCGAAAAACATCCGATTGATAAAAAAACAAATGTATCCCAAAAATAAAAAAAATTATATACAAGTGTCAAATATGATTAACAGGATTATATTAACATCATAATAATCTATGTTGAATAATGTATGAATTCATGGGGTTTTGTTCATTAATCACTATTGCTTATCTTCTTTCTAGCCAACTTTTTGGATTTTGACATGTTTGACAAACCATCCATGACTCCCACGTGCTCAATAAACTTATACGATTTGAGCAATTGCCATCAAAATAAAAGATTTGACTAATTAGGATTTGAGCCGAATCCCAGGACAAAATAAGTCTGCATCATTACTAATTATTATTTATAAAACTTAATACCACATCCATGATGGATTACAGATGATGAAATAAGCAAAACAGGGGAAAAATGAAACAAAATAAGCTACTTGAGTTTAACAGTCCAGCCCATTTTGTCGTCAGCTAGACCCATCTGTAGTCTGGTCAGCCCTGAATAGAGTTGTTGTGAGACGACTCCTACACCTGAGCTTCCATAAGTCACCCTGCACACACACATAGACCCAATTGAACAATCAACATTATCAAATAAAGATGCTTACATGACGAAATCATAATATAACTGTGGGTCCTTAAATTCTATTTTTCAGTCAACATATAAAAAGCAAAGGTAATGTCTGATCAATTTTTAGTCAAGCATAACTGAAAAGCATAAGAAATGATTTACCTTTTGCCAAGATAAGTTATGCTACCCACAGGGGATACAACCACGGCAGTTCCGGTACAAAAAACTTCATCAGCATCAAGCAACGCATCCACTGTTACTGGTTTCTCAAAAACCTGGCCAAGTAATAAAATCAAGATTAATAATAAAATCTTTCAAGGATGTTGACCCTTTTAGTTCTAAGAGACATGTTAAAAGAATGGGGACGGGCAACAAGTACCTGAAATCCTTGATCACGAGCCACATCTATAATGCTCTTTCGTGTGATCCCAGGTAGGATAGTCCCTTTTATGTCAGGAGTGGAGATAGTGTTGCCCTGTAGCACATTTTAGAAATTTAAAAAACAATATTAGTTATAAGAATGGAAAGTTACAAAAAAAAAAAAAAAAAAAAAAAAAAGGTATATAAAACACAGATAAGATCATGTAGTCTTCGGTATACCTTTACAATAAAAATATTACAAGAGGAGACCTCTTCCAAGTACTTCTTCTCTACACTGTCAAGATACAACACATCTGAATAACCTTTGGCTTTTGCCGCACCTTGGGCCTTCAGCACCTACAAGTTATGAATAATACGGCACACGCAAAATATAAAAACAGTATCAAAAAAGAATATATGAAGAATTTACACAGAAAATCAAAACAGTAGCAGCGATTTAAATACTTACAGCAGCATAATTTCCTATAGTTTTGACACCTCCAGTACCTCCAGGTGTTGCTCGATGCATTTCAGTCTCAACTAGCAGGTTTATTGGTGACAGGCCTTCCTGAAATTAGTAAAAAAATATATATATTATTAAAAATCGAAATACATGCAAGTATGCAACTTTAGACACAGGCCAAAAAAACACTATCTTGATGCACCTTTAAGATGATGGTAATAAATAATGTACCTTAAAATAGTTACCAACAGGAGAAACATAAATCAGAAAAGTATACTCGGGAGCTGGTGCAAGACCAAGTACGCTTCCGCTTCCCATAAGTAGTGGCCTTATATACAATGAACCTTTGCCAGGAGGGGGAATCTGAAAAGGGGCAACAATATCATGGTAATAGGGTATATATATTTGAAGCTGCAGATAGCCTTAAATATTTTAGAACTGCAAATGCATTACCCATCTTTCATTTGCCAATACAGTTGCCTTAACGGCTTGCACAAACTGGTCAACAGAAGGAGCAGGCATACACATGCGCTCTGCCCCATTAATCATCCTTGCACCATTTTCCTCTGGACGAAACAGTAAAATATTACCATCTTCCGTCCGATATGCCTTTAGACCTTCAAATAACGCCTATACAATTATAAAAGGGTAAAATAGTAATTTAGTTACAACATTAGTACATTGACTCATTTGAGTAAACCAATAAGAATTTAAGGCAACGAGTCCATTTTTTTCAATCTAAGACACGGGGGAATCAACAAGACAAATAAGATTCATTTGCTAAGAAACATTTATAAGCGCAATAATAATCATAGAAAAAATTACACATTAGAGTCGCGCCTCCTTGACTTATATGACATACTATCAAAGTATAAAGTAAAAGATTTGCTAGAAATTTTTGCATCAATCTCTCAATTTTAAGATAGCAGGAACTAATCAAGAACTTTTGAACTGCATGACAGCATGAAGAGCAGTTGAAAGTGATGCCATTTCCAACACGTATGTACAATAGCGGAAGAATGCCATTTCGCGTGATGTCTACTGCTTATATGAAAGTGAAACATTTTTTAATCACAATAAACTTGCTTAAAATAATAGAAAGACCACCATTCATAAATATTATACAAAAGTGAATATGAGCGATAAAGCTCTTTTTCAACTGGTGGAAGGACATTGTTGTGCTAGAGCTTTAGCTCGTAAGCATAAAAGTTGTATCTACATGTGTTTTTTTTTAAGTTCAGGTGGGGAATTAATTGCAAGAATTCCATAAAGAATATGATAAAAGGGAAATCATAATATCAGACCTTGAGTCTATTAAAAGCTATTGTTAACTATTGCCCACAAATTTTGTCTTTAAATTTATTGATTATTGAAAAAAGTACTGCAGCGGTTTTAATGTTTAGACGATGATAGATGAAAAGTAGGGCTATGAAAGAAAAGTGGGTCTAATGAGTGGCTTAGTTGAAAATGTTTGATAATCATTCATTTAAACCAACTTATCTATACTACTATATAATGTATTTGAGACTATTCTATAATTAGAAAGGCTTAAAAATTCAGACTTTTACTTACTAATTATAGAAACAACCACCCCTAACAATCACCCCCAACAATTTATAACCACTTCAACAACCACCCCCAACAATTTATAACCACCTCAACAACCACCCCCAATAATTTATAACCACCCGAACAACCACTTTCCATCACCCCACCTCCCTCCTCTTCACCCCCAACAATCCGACCCCACATCGCGCGGGCAACTTTCTAGTTGATCTAATTAGTAGCAAAGTGGTTCTAAGCAATAGCCCTCAGACAATGTTTATTAATATTACATATTAGTATTTCAAGGACTTACTTGGCCGTAATTGAGGACTCCAGCTGCCGGATTAATCTCGATGTTCCCGAACGGCACTAATTCCCCATTGGAAAAACTTTCTCCTATAGAACATTTCATAACGTACATATAGTCGGTATTCACAAGCCCAAACCCCATGTTGTCCCAATCTAAGTCAACTGTCTTACTTGGAACACTGCTGAATCAAAAGAATAACAGTTATTATACAGTGCATAAAGAGATTAAGTAAACTCGTAGAAAATAAACTTCGAAGAAAAACCGGTAGGGGCACACCTGAGTGGAGAGTCAACTCCAACAGCTTGTGCAATGATAGCGCTGCCGTAAGTATTTGATGTATTCGGCAAATTAAACCTCAGCTGACTTTGAAGCTGCCCCAATACGACATATCCAAATCAGACTCATTACAACAACAGGCGTGATTCAAAAGTCAAATATTAAAAACCTTGTTAAGGGGGGTGTTTGTGATCGCTTATTAGAGCCTTTTATTCGCCTATTTCGTTTAACAACCAGATAAGCAGTTTTTAGTGTTTGTAAATAGAAACAAACTACTAAATTAAAAAGGGTATTTTGGGAATGCTTATTTAAGTGCTTATCTGCTTATTTATAAGCAGATAACCACTCTAAAATAAGCAATCCCATTATCCCAAAAATATTACCAAACACCCAAATAAGTTATCATTGCATGCAGCATAATCACTTATTCTACATTTTTGTTACTGAAAAACGTGTCTTGGATTGCTTTATAGGCTTATCTGCTTATTTTTATTTTATTATTAAAAAAAAAAAGAAAGTCTTCATTTTGAAATAGAAAAGATTATCTAAAATATATAAGCAGATCAAGAAATAAGCAAATCCCAAAGACTTATTAAGTGCTGATAAGTTAATGTTACCTTGTTGTTGTTATGGGGAATGAAGGATGAGCGGTAGAGACGACGAGCATTGGAAGTGTCGCTAAGAAGACTACGGCCGGCGAGTGTGACGGCGTTTGAGAACACGGCGGCTGTCTCCATTTTGTTTTGTTTGTTTTTAGTGAAGTAGTTGATTTGGTTTGGCTATTTTTATGCTTCTACTACTGTATTATATTCAGTGTTTGGGTCTTGCACGGTTCCCACTACTTAAAGACTTTAAGTTAAACTATTTCCAAAAAAAAAAAAAAAAAGGTAAAGTCTTAAATGTACTTTATTTTCTAGCACATGTTTCCCAATTTAAAACGTTTTCATAATAAAAAATGTTAAAAACAATTAAAAGGAATAAAAAAATCCGTAAACCTTAATGTTTATTGTTTTCAATGTTTATCATTATATTGTTCATTAATCGTTTTGTTAAGGAAAAACTTGTTAAAAATTTCTTTGAAAGATTGAGAACAAAGATAAAGTTAAGGTTAGGTGATGAAAGACCAATTGAAAAAATTTGTTAAAATTTTATTTTATTTTATTTTTTCATTAAAAAGGATTACCCTGATAAAATATATAATCAAAAAAAAAGTTAAGTAGAATGGTATGTGACATAAATGCCACATAAACATCAAGCACACACTTGAACATCCACTAAGCAGTTTGTGACATGCCGCAAACGAACTAAATCATACAAAATACACTAACAGTAACACCAATAGGAAAAACCACCTAACCAAACACACATCCCCAAACCAATCCGACGGTAATGCCCTAGGAGTATAGAAAGACAAACGAGACTGCCTCCTTAAAAAACCTTCCCAGATAAAACCCAATGGGAAAAACCCTGGTGTAACACCCCGAAAATTTGATAAGCAGCGGAAGTCTAATCGGGGTCATTACAGTTTAGTACACAGTCATACTCATAGAAAACAATTCAAACGATAGTCAATGTCATTCCATGAAAACTCAAATAGTCAGAGTTACAAACATTTTTCCAAAATGTTAATTGTTTCGCAAAAGAAATGATGAGTTTGTAAAGAATGATATAATTATTGAAATGAAAAGGGAGGTCATGTGCCCTTTGCCAGCTCCGTGCCGCCATGCTTGCTAATTTCCTGAGATAAACATGCTTAAAAAGTCAACACAAAGGTTGAGTGAATCCATAGTAGTTTAAATAGTAATAGTGTGAACACAAGTCAAGCATTTGAAATAAACAAGCCAAGATAGACAGGTCTTGACTAAACTGGTGAAATATTGCTCCTAAGCCTCACGAAACGCAAGCCTTAACATCGATTTGACATATCATAAAGATAATAACAATCACCTACACCACAGCGGATGTAAATGACAAGGGGCCCTCGGTGACAGGAAATGTGCCAAATTTCCATAATACCTCGAATATAGCACACCTCCTGCCAAGTGATCACCTTGACAGAGGCGGGCTGCCATTCCAATAGATCTATCAACTATATTCGCGCTCACTCGCAAGTGATTAAGGTTCGTGATATGAGGGACTTGTAGCACAGGTGTCAACTTAGGCAATATCAGGTGATAACAGCATACAGAAAAATACTTGTGTTCGATTTATAGCATGTATCTCCCCACGGGGTTTAAAAACAATTAAAATGTGGGACCATGAACTCACCTGACAGGTAGTGTGAATCACAACGGTGCTCAAAAGTGATGGTGCACTGCTACGACTAGCAATGAAATTCCTCCGACTTGCGACCTAAATAATACATTGTAATCGGTGTTTTAGATTTGTTTCGTAAATGACAAGTGTTATGTCTCGTGCACGGTGATATCCGTTCGGGTGTCTTAATAACTTTACGTAGTTATTTGTATCGTTGTTACGAACCGGTGTTCGATAAATATTAACTCATTTGTGAAAATATTATTGTTTAAAAATATTTATAATTAAATATTTTTAGTAAAGTTATATATATATTTTAAAGTTACCAAATATATACATATTTATATATAAAATCAAATTATACAAAATAATTATTTAATAAAGTACCTTTGCCATATTTAACCCTTAACTTTATTAAAGTTACATCTTTTACCCTTTGGTCAAAAATAGTTACATTTTGGTCCTTGTCATGACTTTTTATACTTTATTCCTCAACTTTGGAAATATTACAGTTTTCACCCTCAACTTTTATTAGAATCGTTAATATACAATTTAGTCCGAAAGTTTGTGATTTTAACACTTTTAGTCCCTTAGCGTGGGACTTTTGCAAAAATGGTCCTTTGTTTAGTTTTCGAAAAGCAAACTTCTAGTATACGAAAATACATTCAAATCTTGTAAAACCTCTTCTAAATCAACCTTGAAGAATCTCAAAAACATTTCCAAAATCTTTCAGTTTCCAACCGAACCTTCCTTTGAAAAATACTTGGGCTCGTTAGCCCGGTTAAGGCCCAAAATGGGTGTAGTTTGATTAAGAGTGGTGTTCGACTAGGTTTTGGTTTTGGTCTTGTTTTCGTAGTAATAAATCGTGTAAGGGTTGCATGTTTAGTGGGTTCGATTTAGTGTGAGCCAAAGGATTAGTGTGTCGCAAAATATGCATGTATTGTACGCAAAAATAAGAAATGGTGAGCCCTTTTCCTAAGGGTGTCGAGGTGTGGACATATATATCATCACAAGTGCAACGAGTGAAAAATGGTGTGTGTCGTATGCTAGTGAGTGTGGTATGCATGATACGAGTAAAAGTAGAAAATGAAATAGGTGATGATTAACTTACAACACCAAGTATGGTGGTGAGGATGTTCGTGTAGTGTGAGCAACGAGATCAAGCAAATGTGATACCCTCTCCTCGTATGGTGACCCTTGATCCAATACTTTGTTACCCAACTCGTTCAACCCAAAACCTTGCTTGCGTGATCCTTGATTCCTCGACAGTGACCAAAGAAAGAGTAGAGAGTGTTTGAGATTTGCAAACTTGGTGAAACTTTGAGTGTGTGAGATTCTTGCATTAAATGTGGCTTATATAGGGTAGTAAAAGTAGTTGTGTGTTTGATCTTATGAAACATGCTACTTAGTTGTCATTCGAGTGGAGACAACCTTGTCCCTTGCTTGGTGTTCTAGTCTTGTCGAGTTAGGGGTAGAGGGAGCAACAATGGTGCTCTTTGATTTGTTTAAGCTTAGCTTAGGTTTTGTAGGGTATTAAACAATAGTGATTAGGCTCATGTGGTATTAGCATGTTGGAGGTAAAGAAGCATACGATCCATGGAGTATTAGTCGAAGGTGGTTATTGGTTTTGTCCAACGGTTTGACAGCTCATCTTGGTGGCTCCTTGTCGCATGTTATACAAAGTCAATGGTAGGTGACATGTTTGTGTCAAGTTTGAGGGAACCAATATAATCAAACGTGTGTATATTCAAATTGTAAAGGAGTTGGGTTCGTTTAGTATTATGCAACGCAAGGGAAATCAACAGCCATACGGGCTTGGGAAAATGCTCAGCCCAAAGTGCAAATGAAAACAATAGTGGAGGTGGGCTTGTGATATTCTCGGCCCAAGCGAATCAAAGAAAAGAAAACATGTAGGCTTGTGAATGTATTTCGGCCCAGCAGCAATGCAAAAGAAAATATACAACTTGGGCTAAGGATGACGTCCGGCCCAAAAGTATGACGAGGTATCGGTGATTAGTATAATTGTGACTTTAGTTTCGGTGTCGGTGTCGGTTCGTGAAACCATAAAAAAACGTAAATGGTGTCGTATATATATATATATATATATATATATATATATATATATATATATATATATATATATATATATATATATATATATATATATATACATATAGTGGTAATAATTTGTAATAATTAATATATACATATCGTTATATATATATATATATTAATAACATATCGGTGTCCAATTAGGGTGTCAGGTCGCAAGTGGGAGTTACCGGTGTTAATCCTCATTGGGTGACACCCAAGAGTAACAATCGGGTGACATCGGGTGACAAAACATAATCGGGTGTCAAACAAACGGTGACAAAAATAATCGGGTGTTAAATAAACGGTGTCTCGTATAAAAATTTTCAAATTAGCCCGCAAAAATGGCTTAGTTTAGAATAGTGTCGATATTAGCATTAATAAATGACCTGGGATTTTACGGAGTATTACAGTACCCACCCGTTAGATTGGATTCGTCCCAGAATCCAAAGTTGAATCGGTGCTCGGGGTTGTCTCATCAAATAGTTGTGGGTATTTCTCACGCATTTGATCCTCGCGCTCCCAGGTGAACTCGGGTCCTCTCTTAGAGTTCCATCTGACCTTAACAATGGGGATGCGACTATGCTTAAGTCATTTGACCTCCCTATCCATAATCTCAGCGGGTTCCTCAATAAAGTTCAATTTATCGTCGATCCTGATCTCCTTCAACGGAATCACGAGTGTTTCATCCGATAAACACTTTTTCAAATTTGACACGTGGAAGGTGTTGTGTACTCTACTGAGTTCCTCAGGTAATTTAAGTTTGTATGCCACGGGACCGATCCTTTCAATGATCTCGAAGGGTCTAACGTATCTTGGGTTTAACTTTCCACGTTTTCCAAACCTAATCATCCCTTTCCAAGGTGATACCTTAAGCATGACCTTGTCTCCAACTTGAAACTCTATTGGTTTCCTTCGCACATCGGCATAACTCTTTTGCCGATCCCTGGCGGCTTGTAATCATTGCCTAATCGTTACTATTTTCTCAGTGGTCTCAAGAATCAACTCGGGACCTGAGAGTTGTACATCTCCAATCTCAGCCCAATAAAATGGTGATCTACACTTTCTTCCATAAAGTGCTTCAAACGGTGCAGCCTTAATGCTAGCGTAATAACTGTTGTTATATGAGAATTCCGCTAATGGTAGGTGTCTATCCCAGCCTTTTCCAAAATCAATCACACATGCCCTAAGCATGTCCTCTAGGGTCTGTATAGTCCTTTCACTTTGACCATCAGTCTGTGGATGGTAAGCTGTACTCATATCTAACTTAGTTCCCAAGGCTTTCTGTAAAGATCGCCAAAAGTTAGACGTGAAACGGCTGTCTCAGTCGGAGATAATAGAAATCGGCACTCTATGCCGGGAAACTATCTCCTTAAGGTACAAACGTGCAAGAACGTCCATATCATCAGTCTCTTTGATTGGCAAGAAGTGTGCTGACTTCGTGAGACGATCGACAATAACCCAAATAGTGTCCAACCCACTTGATGTCTTGGGTAATTTCGTAATGAAGTCCATTGTAATCCTTTCCCATTTCCACATTGGTAGCTCGGGTTGAATCAAAAGACCGGATGGTTTTTGATGTTCAGCCTTTACTCTTGAGCAGGTCAAACACTTACCGACATACTCTGCAATGTCAGCTTTCATGTTTGGCCACCAATACAACTTCTTTAGATCGTGATACATCTTGTCCGAACCAGGATGAATGGAATATTTAGACTTATGTGACTCATGCATGATGAGGTCTCGTATTCCTCCATACAATGGAATCCAACTTCTGTCTTTGAAACACAGCCTTCCATCTAGTTTCTTGACAAATCCATTCGTGCTTTCTGGCATGCCATAAATCTTCTCGTGCGGTCTATTCTCTTCCTTAAGGGCCTCAGCTTGAACTTCAAGAATTTGAGACGGAAGTGATGATCTAATCGTCATACCCAATGATCTAACTCTGAGGGGTCTAAGTCGTTCCTTTCGACTCAAGGCATCTGCTACAACGTTTGCCTTCCTCGGGTGATAACGAGTCTCACAATCATAGTCACTTAGCAACTCTAGCCATCGACGTTGCCTCATGTTCAACTCCTTTTGATCTAAAATGTGCTGAAGACTCTTGTGATCGGTGAAAACCGTACACTTGGTTCCATATAGGTAGTGTCTCCAGATCTTAAGAGCGAATACTACCGCTCCTAATTCTAGATCATGAGTAGTGTAGTTCTCCTCGTGGGGTTTAAGTTGTCTAGAAGCGTAAGCAATTACTTTAAGTCTCTGCATCAATACGGCACCCAAACCTTGGATTGATGCGTATACCACGAAGTCCTCACTTCCTTCGGGTAGTGCTAATATCGGTGCTTCACAAAGCTTCTGCTTCAAAAACTAAAATGCCGATTCTTGTTCCTCTCCCCAGTCAAACTTCTTCTTCTTCTGTGTTAACTCAGTCAAAGGTTTAGCAATCCTTGAAAAATCTTCAATAAATCTCCGATAGTATCCGGCAAGACCTAAAAATTGGCGTATCTCAGTAGGACTCGTCGGTGACGCCCAATTTTTAACAGCTTCGATCTTGGCGGGATCAACATGAATACCTTTACTGTCAATAACATGCCCAAGAATTGTACTTTCTCAATCCAAAAATCGCACTTTGAAAATTTGGCGTATAATTTCTCTTCTCTGAGCAGTGTTAGTATAGCCTTCAAGTGTTCTGCATACTCTTCCTTACTACGTGAATAAATAAGGATATCATCAATGAATACAATCACAAACTTATCCAAATAGGGTTTGCACACTCGGTTCATTAAGTCCATAAATACAGCGGGTGCATTTGTTAGACCGAATGGCATTACTTGGAATTCGTAGTGACCGTATCTTGTCCTGAAAGCCGTCTTAGGGATGTCTTCTTCCCTGACTCTCAGTTGGTGATAACCCGATCTCAAATCAATCTTCGAGTAGACACTCGATCCTCGCAGTTGATCAAACAAATCGTCAATCCTTGGCAACGGATATCGATTCTTAACCGTAAGTTTGTTCAACTCACGATAATCGATACACATCCTGAAGGTTCCATCCTTCTTCTTTACAAACAACACCGGGGCTCCCCACGGTGATGAACTAGGGCGAATAAATCCTTTATCTGACAATTCCTGCAATTGCCCAGATAACTCCTTCATTTCCGACGGTGCTAGCCTATAGGGTGCTCGTGCTACGGGTGCTGCTCCTGGCATCAAGTCAATTTGAAATTCCACTTGACGAGTCGGCGGAAGGCCAGGCAAGTCCTCAGGAAAAACTTCTGGAAAGTTTCCGACTACTGGCACATCCTCGAGTCGCTTCTCTTCCGACTTCTTCTCGGTGACTTGAGCCAAAAAGACTTGACATCCTCGTTCGATGTACTTCACAACCTTGACGCAAGAAACGATGCTCAGACGTGTCTTACTTCGCTCTCCGCGAACAATCAGGGTTTCGTCATTCAGAGGGATGTGAACGACCTTTTCGTCACAAATGATCTTAGCGCGGTTCTCGGATAACCAATCCATTCCTACAACGACGTCGAAACTACCAAGTCTAATAGGCATAAGGTCAATGTCAAATGGGGTGTCTAGTAGTCGTAGGGTGCAACCTCGGAGTATAGTGTTAGTACTTACTAGCTTTCCATCGGCTAGTTCAATCTCATATGTGGTGTCTAGTTTGGTCGGTGTAATATTAAGTAGGGGTGCAAGAGAAATAGATACGAAACTTTGATCAGCTCCGGAATCAAATAAAACTTTAACGAGGCGGTTGTTTAGAAAGAACGTACCCGTAACTGCGTTCGGATCTTGCTGGACATTTCCATCTCCCAGCACGTATGCTCTCCCACGTGCATTGTTATCCTTATTTGAGCACTGACGCCTGTAGTGTCCTTTCTCTCCACAAGCATGGCATACCACAGCCACGGGTTGCAAGTTAGCTCCTGTAGCCTTGCAATCTTGTGTCTTATGTCCAATCCTTGAACATTTCCCACACTTGGCATAACAGGGTCCAGTGTGATGCATCTTACACTTGTCACAGAATGGAAGAGGTCCAGCATACCTAGCATCCTTAACTGGTGCGGTGACATAAGCTCTGGCAGCTTCCTGTCGTCGGTTCTATTGATTGTGGTGGGTGTTTCTGTCATGGTGATAGTTACGGTTGTTGTTGTTGTTGTTGTTGTTGTTGTTGTTGTTGTTGTTGTTGTTGTTGTTGTTGTTGTTGTTGTTGTTGTTGTTGTTGTTGTTGTTGTTTTTGTTTGTCTTCCGATCATAAAACTTCCTTTTGTGATCGTTGTTCCCCTGAGTAGAGTTACGCTTAATCTCCCGGTCTAGCAGTCTTTGGGCAATAGTCATTGCTTCTTCCAAAGATTGAGGTTTCGACGAGGTGACGTTTCCCTCAATGCTCCTGGGTAATCCCTCAATGTACCTTTCCAACAACTTTTCCAAATCAGAAACCTTTGAAGGGCAAAGTGTGGCAAGCTCCTGAAATCTCCTATCATAAGCCCTGAGATCATTTCCTTTCACAACCAACGTGTGAAACTCATCTTCTAACTTCTTGATCTCGCCTCTAGGGCAGAACTTCTTCAACATCTTCTCCTTAAAGTCAGCCCAGGTAATCTGATAGGCCTCTTCCACACCTATCTTCTGAGCAGTTGCATTCCACCAAGACAACGCGTCTTCCAACAATGTTCCAGTAGTAAACGAGACTCTGCTCTCAGCGGCACAACCGCTCCTCACAAACACAGTCTCAGTTCTCTCAAACCATCGAGCAAGCTCTGTCACTCCTTCAGTCCCTTTGAAGTGAGATGGTTTACAAGCTATGAAGTCCTTATAGGTGCACTTCCGAGTCGCAGCGGACTCGCTCTCAGCAGTGGCTCGGTTATTGCTACTAGTTCGTGCCATTGCAGCAGCCTGCTCTTCTAAAGCTGCAGCAACACTGTCGGCAACCAACTTTCTGATAGCAGCCTGGGTCATAGCGGGTGACGAGGTAGCAGTAGCGGTTTTCCTTGGGGACATAACTCTATAAAATCGCAAGTGCATAAGTACAAATCCCAAACATCAATAACACGAGAAATAATGCAATCAACTCATAATAGTCGAGATCATCACAAAGTACATATCACAACCACACCACGAATACATACATCAACATAAACCATATCATTCATAAATAATCATCACGACATGTAACAACACACATATAAATTATAATGAATCTCAATATGGGAGCATAATAAGAGATCAGACAACTAGAACATCATAAATCAATATCAATACATTACAATCATAACCAACATAAAGTTTTAATAATTTTGAATTCATTGTTACAAAACAATAAGATACAACATTATTAATGCCACAGGCGGCAAGTTAAGATGTCTTTGTAAGTAATGACATGTCATAGATCTATGAAGGTCCAGGTGCGCCTCCTGATCTCCTCTCCAGCTCTCAGATGATCCTGATCATCTCTAACATCTCCAAATCCCTGGATCTCTCATGGGCCTGAATCTCCTCAATAGTGGCTGAAAGTGTGTGGATGGTAGAACTAGATGCGGCTAACTCCTGTGTCTGATGCTCCATCATCTCCTGTGTGATGGCCGCAATCGCTCTCAAATCCTCTATCTCATGCCTCTGAACATCTAGTCGATGACCATACTCAGTAATGGTAGCCTGTGCCTCCTCGATCTCTGTCCCCATCATCTCAAATACCATCTCTAAAGCTGTCATGTGTAGGGGTGAGCAAATATACCGAGAACCGAACCGGAACCGAGAACCGAACCGGAACCGACCCAACCCGAACCGACTTTTAGAACCGCGGTTCGGTTCTCGGTTCTTCAATTCTTCAATTTTTGGTTCTCGGTTCGGTTCGGTCCGGAACCGCGGGTATCGGTTCCGGAACCGAAGAACCGCCCACCATTAACATATTTTCAATTTTTACATAGCTCTTTAATTACTGGAACCGCCCACCATTAATCTGTCTCGAAGATTGATCTCTCATAAAGACAGCAATGCAGGATTTGAATTCAATGCATGATTGGTGAAGATATCAAGGAAATAACATTCTTAGGCACAACATAAGAGATTACCTCGTACCATTAGTCGGTATTGGGAAATGGAAGCGTTCAACAACATTATTAGGCTATCTCCTCATCAACTTTGATAGTATATATAAGATACAAAGACAGATAGAGGTAATATAATAACGATAACATCCTCAATGTAAAATTTATTATCATATAGATTATATTGGGCATACAAGAATGGATAAAAAGGCAAATTACACAGTGTATTGTTGTTGTCCTTTCCCTATTAGACCAACTACGAAGAGATCACATTTGACATTTTGGAATACTTCAAATACACGTAAACATTTGCATGCAGGATACTCTCTGTTAAGCCGTCATCACCTTCTTATTTACAAATTTCGGTTCCAATCGGTAAGACCCGCAAAGAACCGAACCGAACCGGAATCGAGACATGTTACTCGGTCCGGTTCTCGGTTCCTTGGCCATCCGTTTTTCGGTTCTTGGTTCTTGCGGTTCCGGTTCGGTTCCGTGCGGTTCCGGAACCGCGCTCACCCCTAGTCATGTGTACCATAAGGTTCTCGACCTCCTCCTGCATACACTCTATCCTCTCCAAGGATATATCCTCAATAACACTCAACAGCTCATCAAGACGATCCTCATGTCTCACTAATCTAGCAGCCAAAAGAGGGATAGTATGGTGTATCGACTCCCCAGTGACCGGTAACACCGCTGAAGAGCCATCTCCAAGCTCAACAGCCCTAGGCGATCCCTCAACCAATCTCCATCTATGAATGTAGTCTAACAAAAACGACCATCGGCGAGCATCAACCAATCAATGAATGCCGGGTGAGGCGGGGGTCTCAGTGGGAGCAGGTGATGGTGATGGAACAGGTGATGAAGTAGGTGATGGTATCGGTACGGTAGTAGTCTGTGAGTAGAAAACTGTAGGTGGTGGCATGGGTGGCAAAATCTCAGAGGTGTGGGATGCGGTGTAAGTAGGTAACATGTAAGGATGTGGTTCAGGTGGGGGTGATACGGGTGATGGTGGAGATGCTGGTGATGCCACAGGTGTCAGATCTGGCATAGAAACAGGTGGTAGTACAGATGTGGGTGATGGTACAGGTGTAGGTACAGGTGGTGTAACAGTAGAAGCAGGCAAAATATAGACTCGTTTCCGAGCCGTGCATTTGCGGGTATAGTCTCCCTCATAATATCGAAACAACTCACCGAAAGGCTCAGGCTCATAGGGCTCAAGAATCCTCACTCGCTTGCGTCGACGAATCGGTGCAGGCGGGGATGGTGGTGGGATAGAAGCAGCAGTGTCAGAAGTATCGGAGTCAGAAGACTCGTCATCAGCATCTGAACCGGTGTGGTGACTAGCAGGTGGTGTAGGACGATCATTGATGAGTGTCTAAATACTCATCATTTTATACCAATCTGAGCTGCCAAAACATACAAAAACACTCAAATATGCATCAAAATACTTAAAATATCTTAGAAGCGTGTTTTATAAGTTTCAAATGCAAAATATGCAAAAACAGATGAAAAACGTACAAAGTTTGCATAATTGGCAGTTTCAGTCCCTCAAGTTTCATAAATTGGCAAAACTAGTCCCTGGTCATTCTAAAACTTGAAAAAGTCATTAAAGGTTCTTTTTAATCATAAAGTTACATATTTAGTCCTTTGGTGCAAAGTTTCATAAAATTAAAAGTTTAGTCCCTGTACTTTGGAAATTGACAGAAATGGTCCCTGGGATGTTAAAAAGTTTGAGAAAATTAATTTTAGTCCTTGTACTAATAATATTTTGCAGGAATAGTCCTTGGTGTGAAGTTTGGTGAAATTACATAATTGGTCCCTCAAGTTTGGCAGTTTGTCAGTTTTAGTCCCCGGGTATTTAAAAAATGAAAAATATCAAAAATACCCTTGTATTATTCACATGTGACAAATTAGGTCCTTATGAGAACTTTGGAATTATCACAAAGTCAGCCCCTCAAAAATACAGAATTTACAAAATTAGTCCTTGTGAAAGTACCAAACCAAATCCGGACCTTTTTATTACTATAACACCAAATCCAAATCCATTACCCAATATACCACAACAGCCCACCCCTTCTTTTTCCCTTGGCCCAAAGTTACCTAGCCCAGTCCACACTTAAATAAAACCGGGTCAACACCCCGGTCAAACCCACTCCTCTTCCACCTTTTCCCTCCCAATACCACCACCACCACCGCTGCTACCAAAACCACCCTCCACCTGGCCTTCCACCTCATCACCCACCTCTCCACGCAAACCCTCCACCTCACACATGCCCCCAAACGCATTTAAACCCCTAAAATCCTCTCCAAGTAATCCACAGTACCCCCTAGGACTTTTGGCGCCAAGTTGCAGTTTCAAACGGCCAAGATTACTCAGACAAAATCAATGGCTCACAATTGGTGGGAAATGGTCCAGTGGGTCCCACAAACTCAGAAGATGGCTACAAAAGGGAAAAGAAGCCAGAAGGAAGAAGTATTAGTTTAGTTTAGTGTAACTTAGTGTCGACTTGTGTAATTTGATCTTCTTAGTGTAATTTAAAGCTTCTAAGTAATCAGTTAAGTTGTTTCACTGTATCTTTAATCTTTTTCAATCATCAATTTCCAGTCTCAGTTGTTGTCTCAGTTTATGCATTTTTCATTAAAATCTCAAAAATCTCACTAAGCTTGTATGTTGTTAATTGTTGTTGTTATTGAATTTATAAACTTATATAAGCTCTGACAAAGCCTTTTTAAGTCTTATAAAACCTTACTTAGCTGTTTAGAATAGAAAAGCAAAAATACTAAAAAAATCAAATAAAATAGTGAAAAATAGAAAAATCAAAAGAAGATCAAGAAGGAACTGAGCAGGGTGTGAATTTTGGATTGTTTCTGGTTTAGAACCTTTTGGGAGGTGATAGGATTGGTTACATGTCCTTGGTTCATTGTGTCTCAGTGAAAGCCATTTGTAAGTTTTTGAATTTATTTTACCATTTCATTGTTCAAGTAATTTAGTTGTTTCAATCTTTGTATTTTTATGTTTCAGAGGTTTGATTAAGTGTTATTATTAATTAAAATAGGTTGTTTGCTCATTAGATTAACTTGGTTTTAAAAATTGAAAATCTCACAGTTAAAAACTTATATTTGACAAATCTGAGTTTTGTGCTTGTGGTGTGGTTAATTCTTGTTAATTTGATCTTAGTTAATCATATTATAGTATTTAAAATCAGTTTCATGGATTAACACCTTGTTTTGCTTGTAAAATCAGTTTAGCAGCCTACTTAAGGAGTGTTTGGATTGAGTAAATTGGTCTAGTCACAGGTTGTCTTTGTTGTTATTTTTAGTTCATATAGTCTTATATAGGTACCTTTAGGTTAGTTTAATCATAAAACACCTAGGTTATATTGATAAAAGTCAAAATCCACATCTAAATTCCCTAACAGTTAACTGTTAGGGATTTGTGATCCACAAACCATTATATTAGCTTATAAGTTGTATCTTTCTCTTAATATAGGTTCATAATAGCTTAATATAACATATACAATCTGTAGTGATCTTTAGAAATTCAATAAAGTCAAAGTTTAGGTTTTATAGAAAAAGTCAAAGTGCACATCTCATATTTTCTCAAAACTTCAAGGAATTTTGTAGAATTGTGTATTAGGTTCTAGGACTTGAAACTTGTTGTAGTAATAGTTTACCAGCTCATTTTTAAGTTCTCATAATCATCTGATTTTTAGCAATTTTCTGCTGGGTCCCACTCACTCTCAAACTCACTTGCAGGGCAAGGGTGTGCCCTGCACATCAGCAGACTCATCCATCACCACCACTTTGGTGGTGATTTGTGACCAACTCAGTGGGCCCCATTAGTCATACTTAGGTTCTTACAACCCCCCCTCCTACCAGGGATCTTAGATTGACCTTTTGTTTGACCTGAATCCCAGTGGACCCCACTTAGTTTTATCCTTGAACTCTGTCCCCATTCTGTGTTGAATTTAGTTTTTGGAATAGCTTATTTTGGTTTATCAGCTTATCTACTGAGCTTATTTGGCTAATTTTAGCTTTGACAAGTCCAAAGTACTTATTAGGACCAGAATTAACCAAGGTGGGTCCCACATAAGCTCATTTGAGCTTATTTGCCACTTCAGTCAACAAAAGTCAACTGTGGAAGTAATAAGCTTCCACAGTGCTTATTAATAAGTTCTAAAATTATTGTTTTTATAAAAGTTAGTTGTTTTTATATATAAATTAGTTTTGTAAAAGAAAATTCAAGAAAAATCAATATAAAAATAAGTGATAGTTTCTATTTAATATAATTTAATTTTAATTTTCATTTTTAGATTTTTATTAAGTAATTTGTAATTTTATATTTTTATTAATTTCCTTGTAGGTTAAAGTATTTTTAATAATTTTCTCAGATTTTTATTTTGTTATTTAGTATTTATTAGATTTAATAATAGTTTTATTAATAAATAATTAATAAGT
This sequence comes from Artemisia argyi, assembly GCA_030686995.1. NCBI lineage: Eukaryota > Viridiplantae > Streptophyta > Magnoliopsida > Asterales > Asteraceae > Artemisia > Artemisia argyi. Next base: position 87,063,142 of record CM060694.1, on the reverse strand, counting down.
AAGTTATCAATAGCATAATTAATTTTTATATAGTAACACCTAGTTTTTATATTTTTTATAGCTTTTATAAGTCATAAAATAGTTTTATAAATTTTTTCATAATTTTCTAAGTTAGTTTAGTATTATTTGTAATTTAAAATAATTTAATTAGTATAATTAATATAAATAGTTTTTAATTAATAGAAAATACATAAAAAAGACAAAAACATTTATTTTTATTTTTTATACTTTCTTCAAGTTCATTTTTAAGTTTAGAAATTATTTTTATAAGTTTTTAGTTTAATTTGTAGTGTTTATTATTTTTAGTTTTTATTTAAGTTAGTTTTAATTAATTAGTTAAATAGTTTTTAATTAAATAATTAATAATAAATAATAAAATAATCTTAAAAATAGTTTTCTTTTTAATTTAATTTTATTTTAAGTTTAAGTTTATAGGATTTTCATTTTTAACCCTTGTAGTTTATTTTTCTTAAAACTCACCTTTTTCTCAGTACGCAGTCGCGTCTGATTTTAAATTGGTGTACGTTTATACGTTTTAAATACCTAGCTTTCACGTAATCACTCTTATTAGTTTATTTAAGTCATTTTAAGTTATAAAACCTTAGTTTAAACACACACACACTTTTATTCATATCCCTGTTCACATTCACTCGATCACAGATTCATTTTCAATAAAACATCGCACACCTCGTTGGGACATTACGACCCGGGAAAACACTGTATTTCACGGAAGCATTTGCCTTTGATTAGTTTGAATTTACTATTGACCATTCACAAGTGGTTGAGAAATAAAAGATAACTGGTTTGAGGTGAATCAAAATTTGGCGCCGCTGCCGGGGAGGTTGTGCGCTTATTCTAAACGATTTTGCGTATTAGTGAATCTGGATACACATCCATTGTATATTTACCATCTTTTATCCATATTTTTATAAAACAAAACACAAAAATATTCACCTTTACACCCCTACCTATTTGATTCTTCATTTCTCATCCCCAAAACCCTTTGATTCTACATTCTTCCACTTATCTCATAATTGATTCTAATGGCATCTCTCGATGACGATTTCTTTAAACAAAGGGCCTATAAAAGCAAAGTTGAAAAACTTATGGCCTTGTCAAAAATGTCGAGATGTCATGTTGATTATGATGGACTTTCGATTCCTATTCCCTCTCCAGTGAGGGAAAGAGATCATGCAACCAAGGTAACAAAGGACCCTGTACTTTCCTCTGACTATGGAAGTGCTAAATACGTCCAACCGACGGTTATCCAAAAACCTGAGCTCACAAATGCTCCTAAACCTTCAAGAATCAATCCTGATCTTTCACGGTTTACGGTTAAAAGTTTGTCAAGCAAACATACAGAGCTTAGGGCAATTACTGAAAAGAACGATTTGCCTAATCTTCACAATTATCAAAAACAAAAACCCGAGACCATAACGGAAGTGGTGGAAATTGCTAGCTCTCAGAGCACACCACTTGTCCCACCTCCAGATTTTGTTCCTTGTGTCGGTTGTGGTGAGCCGCTTTTCGGTTTTCCATGTCGTTGGTGTACATGTGAACAATGTGGTAATGATATTCAAGATGGGAGTTGTTTGTTTTGTGGATCGAGTAATTCATTTGCTTATGATCCTAATTAAAACTCATTCAACGACTCCTCAAAATTTTCCAACTACCCATCACATTCATACGAGCAAGAATCATATTATCCAAATCTCAATGATGCTTCGTATCAAAATACACCAAGCCAGACTCAACAGTTTAACTGTTGTGAGTACTATGGAGGTCCACACTTTAGCTCTGATTGTCAAACAAGGAATCCATTTCCTTGTAACAATTACGACTATTCGTTTCAAGACCCACCTCCACAGTACCAAATGAACCAAGCAACTCCTCAAAACCAGCAAGACCCTTGTCTAGAGGTTATTGAGAAACTTAAAAACATTAAGGAGGAGTTAGCTAATATGTCGTTTCACAATGCACCAAGTTTTTCTTGTGTACATTGTGGGGGTCCTCATGATGATTTCCAATGTCAACCGTATTATAAACCTGAACATTGTTCTAGTTCTAATACATCCGGTTTCGACACATTCACACCCCCACAGTTTCCACTCATTCCAAATTCTCGTGATAAATCTATCGCGGAATTACGTGCAGAAAAACGAGATGTTAGAAACGGAGAAAGCATGGAGGTATTAATAGTCAAAGAGCATGCAGCTAAAATACGTGCCGCATTTTGCAATGCTGCTCTCCTCGATGAGGATGATGAAAGTGATGATACCTCATCATGTTCATCAGTTGAGACTCCTTCCATGCATATACAGGGAGAAAAGAATATAACTGAATCACCAGCAGTAGAGATAATGGAACTTGTAGAATCCATTACTGCTAGTCCTTCTCATCTCCCTGAGTCTACTGTTATCACACCCGAGGTTCCCACTCACTCTCTGAACATGGGGGACGAGCATCTTGACACTGTTCCTGCAAAGGAATCGGACGAATTCATAAAGTCTAGTGTTGAGAACCTTGTCTCAATCCCAAGAGAGTCACAGGGAATTCTTGAACATATGTGTGATATCCCTCCCCCTCTTGTCTTTCCAAATGATCATATTGAGATGTTCTCTGATTCTGATGAGAACAATTCTTTATCTTGTGGAGACATAAGTTATGTGGGGGAATTACCTTCTGAGCTTGTCAACTCAGAAGAAGAGAATGAGGAAGAAATTATCCAAGACGAAGCTCTTCGTCTTACATTATTAAATGCTAATCTTCTCATTTCTAGAATCGAGGCTTTTAATGAAAAGCCTATTTCATCTCCTATCCCCGTCAAGGATAGTGAGATTTTGATCAATGATTCTATTTCGGAATTGCAAACGTTCCATTTTGATCATACGGAAGAGAAGATAAGTGGTATCACCACTTCTCATTCTTATAATTCTCTTCCCGTATATGAATCATTTACTTTTGAGGAGTTCCCCAATGAACTCACTTAAATCAATCCCGAATACGAATCATTCACCTTCGAGGAGTTCTCCAGTGAACTCACTCATATCATATCTCTACCGGAGTATGATAATTTCTATTTTGATCTAGACATACCCATAATATGTCTTGATCAAACGAGCTTAAAAGAGGAGATTCATGAAACAATGAATTCTCCTATTGAAGATGAGGAGTTAGTTATGATTTTCATCATGACTTTCTTTCTTTTCTTCATATATTCTGTTCCTTATCCTGTTCTTCACTCTTTCGGGAGTGAGGATATAATCTTTGACCCCGGCATTCTCATTTATAAATTATGAGCCGGGTACTTATCTCATCGGTGTGGAACTTTCACGTGCTTCAAATGTTTATCCAAATATCTTGAATGAAAGTCCGATTGAGATTGTCTCTTCCACTTGCTTCCCCATGGAAAAATAAATTCGGGGTCGAGTCAAGTTAGCGACTCGGTAATCAAAAACAGTAGCATGTACATAGGTTTTCACCCATGTTTCACCCTAGTGTGGGGGAGATGCCCCACATGTTATATATATATATATCCTCTAAAAAAAAATGTAAATATAGTGATAGCTTCTATTTAAGAAGTTTTATCTAAAAAAATAATTGTATGTATATACATCTTAAATAAAGGCTATAGAATATTTTCTTCTTACGTTCTAAGTGTCGGTTTAACACCCGGTATTTTGAATATAGAGGACAATATTCAGTTCTAAGTGTGGGGGGAGATTCGTTAATCTAACGAATTTAAATACATGTTCCATCAAGAACCCCCATTTTAGCCAAAATTTTAAAATTTTTTCTCACTTAGAACGCAATAAATGGTATCAATCCTCCATGTCTAACCCACAACAGGATTGGCTAATCCAGGAGCAAACGGTTCTTGGTAAAGATAACTCAAACCCGTTTATGGCTTGCAATTTGCCAAAAATTGTATGGTTCCTCAGCTCCCCATATCCCATAAAGCGAATGAGTTGGCTAGCCCGCAAGATTATGGCTTGTGGTAAAGGCAGTGGAAAAACCATAATTGGTAATCAGCTCACCAAGATGTTGACTATTCCATCAAGAGTTGGCTAGTCCAGAAGCAAACGGCTTTTGGTAATGACTAATCAAATCCGTTGACAGCTGGTGATTTGCTCAAAATCACACGGTTATCTGGTGTGCCACAGTTCTTACATCTGGCTACTCCAGAAGTGATGGCTTTTGGTAAAGAGTTTTTCAAATCCATTAGGTTTTTCTCAAAAGATTGCTAGGGACTAGCAATAGTTTAGTGTGGGGGATTGATGAGTGTCTAAATACTCATCATTTTATACCGATCTAAGCTGCCAAAACATACAAAAACACTCAAATATGTATCAAAATACATAAAATATCTTAGAAGTGTGTTTTATATGTTTCAAATGCAAAATATGCAAAAACAGATGAAAAACGTACAAAGTTTGCATAATTGGCAGTTTCGGTCCCTCAAGTTTCATAAATTGGCAAAACTAGTCCCTGGTCATTCTAAAACTTGAAAAAGTCATCAAAGGTCCTTTTTAATCATAAAGTTACATATTTAGTCCTTTGGTGCAAAGTTTCATAAAATTACAAGTTTAGTCCCTGTACTTTGGAAATTGACAGAAATGGTCCCTGGGATGTTAAAAAGTTTGAGAAAATTAATTTTAGTCCTTGTACTAATAATCTTTTGCAGGAATGGTCCTTGGTGTGAAGTTTGGTGAAATTACATAATTGGTCCCTCAAGTTTGGCAGTTTGTCAGTTTTAGTCCCCGGGTATTTAAAAAATGAAAAATATCAAAAATACCCTTGTATTATTCACATGTGACAAATTAGGTCCTTATTAGAACTTTGGAATTATCACAAAGTCAGCCCCTCAAAAATACAGAATTTACAAAATTAGTCCTTGTGAAAATACCAAACCAAATCCGGACCTTTTTATTACTATAACACCAAATCCAAATCCATTACCCAATATACCACAACAGCCCACCCCTTCTTTATCCCTTGGCCCAAAGTTACCTAGCCCAGTCCACACTTAAATAAAACCGGGTCAACACCCCGGTCAAACCCACTCCTCTTCCACCTTTTCCCTCCCAATACCACCACCACCGCTGCTACCAAAACCACCCTCCACCTGGCCTTCCACCTCATCACCCACCTCTCCACGCAAACCCTCCACCTCACATATGCCCCCAAACACATTTAAACCCCTAAAATCCTCTCCAAGTAATCCACAGTACCCCCTAGGACTTTTGGCGCCAAGTTGCAGTTTCAAACGGCCAAGATTACTCAGACAAAATCAATGGCTCACAATTGGTGGGAAATGGTCCAGTGGGTCCCACAAACTCAGAAGATGGCTACAAAAGGGAAAAGAAGCCAGAAGGAAGAAGTATTAGTTTAGTTTAGTGTAACTTAGTGTCGACTAGTGTAATTTGATCTTCTTAGTGTAATTTAAAGCTTCTAAGTAATCAGTTAAGCTGTTTCAATGTATCTTTAATCTTTTTCAATCATCAATTTCCAGTCTCAGTTGTTGTCTCAGTTTATGCATTTTTCATTAAAATCTCAAAAATCTCACTAAGCTTGTATGTTGTTAATTGTTGTTGTTATTGAATTTATAAACTTATATAAGCTCTGACAAAGCCTTTTTAAGTCTTATAAAACCTTACTTAGCTGTTTAGAATAGAAAAGCAAAAATACTAAAAAAATCAAATAAAATAGTGAAAAATAGAAAAATCAAAAGAAGATCAAGAAGGAACTGAGCAGGGTGTGAATTTTGGATTGTTTCTGGTTTAGAACCTTTTGGGAGGTGATAGGATTGGTTACATGTCCTTGGTTCATTGTGTCTCAGTGAAAGCCATTTGTAAGTTTTTGAATTTATTTTACCATTTCATTGTTCAAGTAATTTAGTTGTTTCAATCTTTGTATTTTTATGTTTCAGAGGTTTGATTAAGTGTTATTATTAATTAAAATAGGTTGTTTGCTCATTAGATTAACTTGGTGCTAAAAATTGAAAATCTCACAGTTAAAAACTTATATTTGACAAATCTGAGTTTTGTGCTTGTGGTGTGGTTAATTCTTGTTAATTTGATCTTAGTTAATCATATTATAGTATTTAAAATCAGTTTCATGGATTAAAACCTTGTTTTGCTTGTAAAATCAGTTTAGCAGCCTACTTAAGGATTGTTTAGATTGAGTAAATTGGTCTAGTCACAGGTTGTCTTTGTTGTTATTTTTAGTTCATATAGTCTTATATAGGTACCTTTAGGTTAGTTTAATCATAAAACACCTAGGTTATACTGATAAAAGTCAAAATCCACATCTAAATTCCCTAACAGTTAACTGTTAGGGATTTGTGATCCACAAACCATCATATTAGCTTATAAGTTGTATCTTTCTCTTAATATAGGTTCATAATAGCTTAATATAACATATACAATCTGTAGTGATCTTTAGAAATTCAATAAAGTCAAAGTTTAGGTTTTATAGAAAAAGTCAAAGTGCACATCTCAGATTTTCTCAAAACTTCAAGGAATTTTGTAGAATTGTGTATTAGGTTCTAGGACTTGAAACTTGTTGTAGTAATAGTTTACCAGCTCATTTTTAAGTTCTCATAATCATCTGATTTTTCGCAATTTTCTGCTGGGTCCCACTCACTCTCAAACTCACTTGCAGGGCAAGGGTGTGCCCTGCACATCAGCAGACTCATCCATCACCACCACTTTGGTGGTGATTTGTGACCAACTCAGTGGGCCCCATTAGTCATACTTAGGTTCTTACAACGCCCCTCCTACCAGGGATCTTAGATTGACCTTTTGTTTGACCTGAATCCCAGTGGACCCCACTTAGTTTTATCCTTGAACTCTGTCCCCATTCTGTGTTGAATTTAGTTTTTGGAATAGCTTATTTTGGTTTATCAGCTTATCTACTGAGCTTATTTGGCTAATTTTAGCTTTGACAAGTCCAAAGTACTTATTAGGACCAGAATTAACCAAGGTGGGTCCCACATAAGCTCATTTGAGCTTATTTGCCACTTCAGTCAACAAAAGTCAACTATAGAAGTAATAAACTTCCACAGTGCTTATTAATAAGTTCTAAAATTATTGTTTTTATAAAAGTTAGTTTTTTTTATATATAAATTAGTTTTGTAAAAGAAAATTCAAGAAAAATCAATATAAAAATAAGTGATAGTTTCTATTTAATATAATTTAATTTTAATTTTAATTTTTAGATTTTTATTAAGTAATTTGTAATTTTATATTTTTATTAATTTTCTTGTAGGTTAAAGTATTTTTAATAATTTTCTCAGATTTTTATTTTGTAATTTAGTATTTATTAGATTTAATAATAGTTTTATTAATAAATAATTAATAAGTAAGTTATCAATAGCATAATTAATTTTCATATAGTAACACCTAGTTTTTATATTTTTTATAGCTTTTATAAGTCATAAAATAGTTTTATAAATTTTTTCATAATTTTCTAAGTTAGTTTAGTATTATTTGTAATTTAAAATAGTTTAATTAGTATAATTAATATAAATAGTTTTTAATTAATAGAAAATACATAAAAAGACAAAAACATTTATTTTTATTTTTTATACTTTCTTCAAGTTCATTTTTAAGTTTAGAAATTATTTTTATAAGTTTTTAGTTTAATTTGTAGTGTTTATTATTTTTAGTTTTTATTTAAGTTAGTTTTAATTAATTAGTTAAATAGTTTTTAATTAAATAATTAATAATAAATAATAAAATAATCTTAAAAATAGTTTTCTTTTTAATTTAATTTTATTTTAAGTTTAAGTTTATAGGATTTTCATTTTTAACCCTTGTAGTTTATTTTTCTTAAAACTCACCTTTTTCTCAGTACGCAGTCGCGTCTGATTTTAAATTGGTGTACGTTTATACGTTTTAAATACCTAGCTTTCACGTAATCACTCTTATTAGTTTATTTAAGTCATTTTAAGTTATAAAACATTAGTTTAAACACACACACTTTTATTCATATCCCTGTTCACATTCACTCGATCACAGATTCGTTTTCAATAAAACATCGCACACCTCGTTGGGACATTACGACCCGGGAAAACACTGTATTTCACGGAAGCATTTACCTTTGATTAGTTTGACTTTACTATTGACCATTCACAAGTGGTTGAGAAATAAAAGATAACTGGTTTGAGGTGAATCAATCATCAGCCGCAAGAAACTGCTGAGATGTCAGGTACTGATCATAAAGGTACTGCCCCTGTGTCATGGGTCCACAGACAGGATGAAAAAGAGGCTGGATAGCAAAAGAATCAATGGGTGTAGAAGCAACATCACCCTCCTCAAAGGGCTCAGTATCAGCAGATGGGTCTCCAGATGGAACAGGAGATAGTATAGCAGGTGATATAGGTTGGGTGTCATGGTCAGAATCATGGGTGTCTCGGGTGTCATGGGTGTCATAGTCAGATAGGTCAATGGTAGGGTGGGTGGATGATGCCGGCACGACGTCGTCACTGTCGGACAAAATAATAACTGGGGGTGACATAGTACTGTAATATCTCAAAAATAGCAGTAATATAAGTCATTTAGTCTACATAATGCTACATGCACAGTGATCATAGTGTCATAGTGAGCTAAATGCAATGGGTGCTAAAAATCAAACCTTAAAACATGACGTTGGCAAGCGCTGGCACGGAGGGCACTTTGGTGATAAATAGTTTGTTTAAAAATCCGGTGAGGTTATAGTCCAATGTTTTGAAAAATCATTTGGTTCTCTATAACCATGGCTCTGATGCCAATCTGTAACACCCCGAAAATTTGATAAGCAGCGGAAGTCTAATCGGGGTCATTACAGTTTAGTACACAGTCATACTCATAGAAAACAATTCAAACGATAGTCAATGTCATTCCATGAAAACTCAAATAGTCAAAGTTACAAACATTTTTCCAAAATGTTAATTGTTTCGCAAAAGAAATGATGAGTTTGTAAAGAATGATATAATTATTGAAATGAAAAGGGAGGTCCTGTGCCCTTTGCCAGCTCCGTGCCGCCATGCTTGCTAATTTCCTGAGATAAACATGCTTAAAAAGTCAACACAAAGGTTGAGTGAATCCATAGTAGTTTAAATAGTAATAGTGTGAACACAAGTCAAGCATTTGAAATAAACAAGCCAAGATAGACAGGTCTTGACTAAACTGGTGAAATATTGCTCCTAAGCCTCACGAAACGCAAGCCTTAACATCGATTTGACATATCATAAAGATAATAACAATCACCTACACCACAGCGGATGTAAATGACAAGGGGCCCTCGGTGACAGGAAATGTGCCAAATTTCCATAATACCTCGAATATAGCACACCTCCTGCCAAGTGATCACCTTGACAGAGGCGGGCTGCCATTCCAATAGATCTATCAACTATATTCGCGCTCACTCGCAAGTGATTAAGGTTCGTGATATGAGGGACTTGTAGCACAGGTGTCAACTTAGGCAATATCAGGTGATAACAGCATACAGAAAAATACTTGTGTTCGATTTATAGCATGTATCTCCCCACGGGGTTTAAAAACAATTAAAATGTGGGACCATGAACTCACCTGACAGGTAGTGTGAATCACAACGGTGCTCAAAAGTGATGGTGCACTGCTACGACTAGCAATGAAATTCCTCCGATTTGCGACCTAAATAATACATTGTAATCGGTGTTTTAGATTCGTTTCGTAAATGACAAGTGTTATGTCTCGTGCACGGTGATATCCGTTCGGGTGTCTTAATAACTTTACGTAGTTATTTGTATCGTTGTTACGAACTGGTGTTCGATAAATATTAACTCATTTGTGAAAATATTATTGTTTAAAAATATTTATAATTAAATATTTTTAGTAAAGTTATATATATATTTTAAAGTTACCAAAATATATACATATTTATATATAAAATCAAATTATACAAAATAATTATTTAATAAAGTACCTTCGCCATATTTAACCCTTAACTTTATTAAAGTTACATCTTTTACCCTTTGGTCAAAAATAGTTACATTTTGGTCCTTGTCATGACTTTTTATACTTTATTCATCAACTTTGGAAAAATTACAGTTTTCACCCTCAACTTTTATTAGAATCGTTAATATACAATTTAGTCTGAAAGTTTGTGATTTTAACACTTTTAGTCCCTTAGCGTGGGACTTTTGCAAAAATGGTCCTTTGTTTAGTTTTCGAAAAGCAAACTTCTAGTATACGAAAATACATTCAAATCTTGTAAAACCTCTTCTAAATCAACCTTGAAGAATCTTGAAAACATTTCCAAAATCTTTCAGTTTCCAACCGAACCTTCCTTTGAAAAATACTTGGGCTCGTTAGCCCGGTTAAGGCCCAAAATGGGTGTAGTTTGATTAAGAGTGGTGTTCGACTAGGTTTTGGTTTTGGTCTTGTTTTCGTAGTAATAAATCGTGTAAGGGTTGCATGTTTAGTGGGTTCGATTTAGTGTGAGCCAAAGGATTAGTGTGTCGCAAAATATGCATGTATTGTACGCAAAAATAAGAAATGGTGAGCCTTTTTCCTAAGGGTGTCGAGGTGTGGACATATATATCATCACAAGTGCAACGAGTGAAAAATGGTGTGTGTCGTATGCTAGTGAGTGTGGTATGCATGATACGAGTAAAAGTAGAAAATGAAATAGGTGATGATTAATTTACAACACCAAGTATGGTGGTGAGGATGTTCGTGTAGTATGAGCAACGAGATCAAGCAAACGTGATACCCTCTCCTCGTATGGTGTCCCTTGATCCAATACTTTGTTACCCAACTCGTTCAACCCAAAACCTTGCTTGCGTGATCCTTGATTCCTTGAGATTGACCAAAGAAAGAGTAGAGAGTGTTTGAGATTTGCAAACTTGGTGAAACTTTGAGTGTGTGAGATTCTTGCATTAAATGTGGCTTATATAGGGTAGTAAAAGTGGTTGTGTGTTTGATCTTGTGAAACATGCTACTTAGTTGTCATTCGAGTGGAGACAACCTTGTCCCTTGCTTGGTGTTCTAGTCTTGTCGAGTTGGGGGTAGAGGGAGCAACAATGGTGCTCTTTGATTTGTTTAAGCTTAGCTTAGGTTTTGTAGGGTATTAAACAATAGTGATTAGGCTCATGTGGTATTAGCATGTTGGAGGTAAAGAAGCATACGATCCATGGAGTATTAGTCGAAGGTGGTTATTGGTTTTGTCCAACGGTTTGACAGCTCATCTTGGTGGCTCCTTGTCGCATGTTATACAAAGTCAATGGTAGGTGACATGTTTGTGTCGAGTTTGAGGGAACCAATATAATCAAACGTGTGTATATTCAAATTGTAAAGGAGTTGGTTTCGTTTAGTATTATGCAACGCAAGGGAAATCAACAGCCATACGGGCTTGGGAAAATGCTCAGCCCAAAGTGCAAATGAAAACAATAGTGGAGGTGGGCTTGTGATAGTCTCGGCCCAAGCGAATCAAAGAAAGAAAACATGTGGGCTTGTGAATGTATTTCGGCCCAACAGCAATGCAAAAGAAAATATACAACTTGGGCTAAGGATGACGTCCGGCCCAAAAGTATGACGAGGTATCAGTGATTAGTATAATTGTGACTTTAGTTTCGGTGTCGGTGTCGGTTCGTGAAACCATAAAAAACGTAAATGGTGTCGTCATACGTATATATATATATATATACTCTTATATATATAGTGGTAATAATTTGTAATAATTAATATATACATATCGTTATATATATATTAATAACATATCGGTGTCCAATTAGGGTGTCAGGTCGCAAGTGGGAGTTACCGGTATTAATCCTCATTGGGTGACATCCAAGAGTGACAATCGGGTGACATCGGGTGACAAAACATAATCGGGTGTCAAACAAACGGTGACAAAAATAATCGGGTGTTAAATAAACGGTGTCTCGTATAAAAATTTTCAAATTAGCCCGCAAAAATGGCTTAGTTTAGAATAGTGTCGATATTAGCATTAATAAATGACCTGGGATTTTACGGAGTATTACACCTGGAGTAAAAAAAAGAGTACAACTCTCAGATGGCACTCCAACCTAGAACCATACATAGCCAATAGCATGGATGAACACTCTCGAACCCAATCTTCTACAAAACAGCAATCCATTAAAGAGATGTTTGGATGAGCGAGTCTGGTAACTTCCAAAGATGCAAAGGCCTGACCATTGTTAGACCTCTTGAACTTGCACGTGAGCGGCTTGAGCCGAACAGCAGACTTTATCACATCCACAATCTGAGCATGAGACTTCTTCTGGTTCTTGAAAATAACCTGAAGTTCCTCTTTTTCCAAACAAAATAACATGAAGCAGCAAACACAAGTTTAACAACAACATTTCTAGCATAACGCTTCTTCGATATAGGAATGACAGAAGAAAAAATAGAGTCCAATGCAACAACAGTAGGTAAACCAACATAAATCTTCACTTGATCCCAAACCTGAAAAGAAAAATCACAAGCAAAGAAAAGGTGTTGGTGGGAGTCCGGTTGAGAACTACATAAGGGACACATAAGCAGATTAGGGTTAGTATTGCTGTTGTCATCCCGTTGTCTCATGTCTTCAGTCCTCAGTTTCCATTTAATAACCAACCAGAGATTAAAAGCATGGTGAGGAATATATCAAGAAAACCACACCACATCATACCAATCAACCACAGAACCTCTAGGCCGAATAGAATCCCAAACCGAAGCCATAGAAAACTCAATATCCACATCATTGTGAGACTTCCAGACCAATCTATCCCTAGAATCAGTAACCAGGATTTGAAGTAGGAATAGTGGCAAGCATAGGATATTTTACATACCAATCAGGCAGCCACATCCAATTCCCGTTAACTAACACATTATGAACAATTGAACCCAGCTCTATGGATGCCATGAATTGTAATGAAGTTCGAAAGAGGACTTTGAATGCACCAACGATCATACCACACAGAGGCCGTATTACCAGCCCCAAGACAATACCAAATAAACTATCTAATAATCGAGCAGACCTAGAGGATTTTCCTACATCCCCAAGACATATTACCACGTATGGAAAACTAGAATGGGAATTGAATAGTTTTACCTATTTATCGTTTTAAATTTTATGTTTTCAAAAATTTTAGATTCGAGTTAACGTGAGATCAATCAACAACAATATGAACACTCAACACAATAAGCAATAACAACTAGTTACTATAAAATAAGGAAAGCAAAATAAATGTAAAGAGTTAGAAAGATGACACCGTGATTTATAGTGGTTCAGTAACAAAGCTCCTCTTCGCGCTATTTCACTCCTCGAGTACCCAACTCGAAAGTTCACTTCACTATGTCAACAAGCTCCCTTTAGGCGGAGAAAATCGTATACGTTTCTTTATACCAATTTTCGACACTAATTTAAATGTCGAGTTTTAATCTAGCTAGAACCAATCTCACACACGATCTACCCGATCTTCTCACAAGCTACACAAATCACAAGATCTACCCGATCTTGACATAATCTACCAAAATCACAAGATCTACCCGATCTTGACATAATCTACCCAAATCACAAGATCTACCTGATCTCGCCATAATCTACCAAATGACCATACAAACTACACAATATGCAATATCTACACGATCAACTAGATCTACCCAATGATACAACTACACAAGAATGAGAATAATGGACTTGATGAATGCTAAAATACAACAAGGAATTAACCAATGTTACTAATGAACTAACTATACTAACACACTTAATATTTTGATGAATATGAGTGTTTTTCTCTTGCACTTGTAATGGAAGAATGTTTGGATCACTTATGAATGAAATCAAACTAGTTTATGATCAAAGAAATGAAGCTCGGAAGTGTAAAATGATAACAGAATAAATTAGTGCAAAGAGGTGAGCGAAAATGTAAGAACTGATCCATTATAGGACAAGAAAATCTGGGCGTATAATGGCTAGACGGTACCTTTAATTATGGACGGTACCTTTATTTATTTAAGGGTACCATCCACGCTCTGATTTTTTTCCTTTTGGTGGGGAAGTAAAAATCTGGTGGAGGTGGTTGTTTTCTTGGGGGAAAACCAGATTTTGAATTTCAAATTATTTTCTTTGAATAAAACATTTTATATTAATTAGAAATTTTTTGTCTAATTGATTTGTGTAAAAATGTTTGTGTCACATTTAAAATAAAATGTTTCTTTGATCATTTAGGAGGTTTGATGTTCATTATTTCATTCCTTTAGAGATTTGGTGTCGAGATGGAGTTTTACTACTAAAAACTTTATTTACATTAACTTTTACGTAGAATGTTTTTATGTTTTGTTATTATCAAAATGTAGAGAAAATGAATAACGTTTTTAGACATTATTTGTATTAACAATCTCTCCTTTTTTTATGATGACAAAGCATAAACTCATTGTATGTAAAAATTTTGAAGTTAACATGTTTTTAGTCAACTCGATGAGTTTAACCACTTCTTCCCCTTTTTTTCAAATCGAAAAGAGATATAAAAATAAACAATGCAAATACTCCCCCTTGATGTGTGCTCCCCATTGTTCGAGGCACCACAGAATCGAGCTATGGTGACGAGCTACAAAACCGAGTTATAGTACAAGTGCAAATATCTAACTACTAGTAAGTCCCAAAATAATCAATGTACATAATTAAGTATATATATAGTCCATGCAACAACCAACCATGCATAAGAAGTTCATTCATTAAAATAAATATCATATTTGAACAAATACGATAGTACAACTACAATACTAAACATAGCTGTTAGTGCAAAAAGTGTGACTGGGTTAAGACTGGGCTTAGTCCGCATTGGGCTGATCTTGATGGATCGTCCGTTGTGTAGTTTATGCACTAATTCAAGTAGAGGAATGAGTTCCTGCACAAGTAGAAGCACACCGTTAGCCTTATCGTGGGGACGGACCCTACGATTAAGCTCTGGTGTAAGAATAAGTACTCATGTTGTGAGAGAAATATCCGTGTGTTGGGATGAGTGAGAAAGTCATACCTCGAGAGTGTGAGTTGAGGTTTCCTTTTATAGGTAACGGAAATATTAGGATTTCCTGATATTTCGCACATTGCTGTTGATGAGGCGAAAAATGAACCACTTTTAGGGGGTCATTTAAGCCCGAATCCGAATTTATTTGATCAAATATTGCCCTAAATCGTTCCTTTTGTGATTTTAGGTACGTTGGGAGAGAAATCTGGAAAAGGAAGCAATTCGGACGTTTTTGGAGCATAAAAGTGAAGAAAACGCCAAAGTCTTAATTTTCCATGCTGGGAACAGTAGGTGACGGCGTCAAGAGCAAAACCTTGACGGCGTCAAGAGCAAATCTCATGAATTTCCATGACGACCCAGAACGGATTTGACGGCGTCACGTAGGAAGGGCGTCAGGAGTAAAAGAGTCGTGACGGCCTGGAAGTATATATGTCTTGACGGCGTCAGAAGTGGATCTAGGCAGTCCGAGGAGAGTTTTGGCAGCGAGGTGACGGCGTCACATTGTTTGTCTTGACGCCGTCAGACCTATTTTTCTATATATAGTTTTCTATTTTTCACACATTAAAAGAGAAGTTTTGGGGAGAAACCCTAAGTACGATTTTGGTGTAACTTTACAGGTTTTTCAAGGGTTCCAACCCCTTGATACCTTGCATGATTAATCAAGATAAGTGTTCTTCTAATTCAATCAATATGTCTATGTGTTGGTTGTCTATATCATGTTCTTGTCTTAATTCTATCATGCTAGGCTAGATCTCTTTTGTGTTTGCTTAGATCTAATGAAACCTAGATATTGATTATGTGTTGATTACTTGTTTATTCTTGTCTTGGATGAATGATTTATATGTTAGGAAGAAAACTGGCAGATCTCCAAATGGTAACATGCTTGAACGTCTTAAGAAACATGAACTGAGGCGCACTAGGTCTTTATTGGTTGTATTTAATGCATGAGCCACTATTTACAATCCCTATAGTTGTGTTGGGCATGGTGTAGGAGGAGATAAGAGCTCATAGAATTGGGGAGTTATGTATGCCACCCCATGAATGGTATTAAGGAATACGATCCGTCATCCATGCAATTATAACAAGTAATTAACGTGTAAAAGATATCTAGGGAGTAGTGAAATCTAAGTAAACACATTTTCTCCAATTACTGCTCACAACCTTAGTTTAATTAGCTTAATTTCATTTTTAGTATTTTATTTTGATTGCATCTTAGTAATGGGTTAGTTGAATAGCAACTAATTCCGCCCAAATCCTTCAAACCCCGAGATTTTACTTGCTTTCATAAAAATATAAAAATACAAAAATAATCATCCCTCACCTTTAGAACTAGTATTTAGGCTTTCTAATCCTAGCGACACTATTCCTAAGCTGAACGATCAATCCCCGGGTACTTGTCACTATACTATACTACAACGATCAGGTACACTGCCTGGTGGGGGTTGTAAGCTTCTCGAGATCCCTCGAGAGGTAAAGCCTGTTGCGATTCCCACGCATCAAGTTTTTGGCACCGCAGCCCGGGGAATAGTTATTTTCTAGGTTAGAATTTCTTTTTATTAGGTCTACTTGCTAGATTCCTTTCTAGTAAGATTTTATTTTTATTTTTAGGTTTCTTTAGTCTATCTTTTTCTTTGTGCCTTTGTTAGTAAATCAAATTCATTGACTATTCCGTTGACCATTATGGAAAATGCGAATCCACCCCTTTCCCCTAGAGAAGTAGCTTTGTTACGTGAACAAATTGAGAGTGAGATTAGGGAACTTAGGGAGCTTAATAGTTTGATCAAGGTTGAGCTCGAACATGCATTTGGTGACCTAGCGACCGCCTTGTATTCAAATGAGGACCTAGGGCCTAATGACTTTGTGAATGCTATTGAGGGACTTGAAGAGGGGGAAATAGATCCAAAGCTTAACGACTATTTTAATCTATACCCTACTAAGGAGGAGATTGCATATTATAATAATCTTATTGATAACCCGCGATCTCCTTTCACTATAATTGAACCTAAGATCAAGAGAGGCGATCCTAAGAATGCTAAGATACCATGTATGATTGGATATAGGCACATTAGCAATGCTTACATTGACTTTAAATCTCCAATCAACATTATGTCATCAACTGTTTATAATGATATAGTGAAAACAAGACTTGAACCTAGAAGGGATCCCAAGTACCCCGGTGGAGTTTGTAACTTTGTCGGGAGAGTTAAAGGTTTACGTGTCTTTGTTGGTAATTTCACTTTTGTCACCGACTTTATGATTGTGGAGGATCTTGCTAATGTTATTGATTGTCGATTATCCAATGTTATGTTTGGCAAACCATTTGTTGAAGAGTCTAAGTTGGAATATGATGAGGTAGAAGGTACGATCCAATTTGCAAGTAGCACCGATAGTATCACTTATAGGATGCCTAATAGGATGAATGAATTTCGTTTTATATCTCGTTTTGATAAGGACAACGTTGGTGCTTTCGAGGATATTAATAAGGAGGATAAGAAAAAGGGCATGGATTATGTATGGGAAAAAAAGAGTCTTTATTACAAAGATTGCTTGGCCCTGGGACCAAGGTATAAAGTCGATGAAGAATTTGCCCAAATGATTATGGGGGCGGTTGAGGAAAAGGTGATTGGTTTCTACAAGGAATATCTACAATCAGAGAATGGAACCAATGATGAAATCACGTAGTAACCTATGACCTTGAGTCTAGCTACAAGACTCGTAAATAAAGAAAAGCGCTTCTTGGGAGGCAACCCATGTTTTGTGTGATTTTATTTGTTTGTTTGTTATTTGCTTCCGTATGCATGTTTTATTTTTTTTTTATTGTTGGTTGATCATGTTTCTAAACTAAATAGTAGAAATACTTTACTTTGTTGTTTGGCCTAGTCTTAACTCCACCTAAAAGTATTTTTGCAAAAGATAAGTGTAAGGGGAAACCCCAAATATGTTTTTAAGAAACAACCGAACATGATTCTCCACAATATTAAATGAACATGTGTATTCGTATTTGTTAGAGTCAAATGCTTGTATTGAGTCATAATGAAGTTTTGCAGGATTTTCCAGGAAGTAGGACCAAGTTTTTCCAGAAATTTTCCGGAAACTTAACATAATGATTTCTGCAGGTCAATTCTGACGGCATCAGGGGTTTACTCTTGACGGCGTCAGGAGTTAAAATCTGGAAATTTTACCGGTTTTGTTTTTCTAAAGGAGTCTTATGGTTTTTGTGAATTATTAAGTTTTATAATCTCCAGGAGATCTGCAAACTTCATTCCACAAGCATTATATCTTATCTTGTTTTCTAGGATTTAGAAACTTATATAGAATGCCGCCGATTTTACGCGAGGTTGTCTTGTCTATTTTGTCAGGTTTTACAGGTTATGTATGACAAGAAGATGATTTATATTCTGGAAGGGAAGCTTTGATTGTTCGTTTTCTTGGAGGAAGATTTAACCTGGCCATCCTATTATCCATACCGAGCGAATCAGGGGAGTATTTGATTTCATTCTCTTCACTTTTTCACTTTTACATTCTTTACTTGAACATTGGGGACAATGTTTATCTTAAGTGTAAGGGGAGGGTAAAAAGATGATACCTTACATATGCACTTTCGCTTGAGTTTGTTTTGTTTAATGGTAGATGTGTAATAAAACTATGAGAAATACTTGTTAGTGCAATTTTAGCGCCAAATTTAAAATTTTTTACAACATTTAGGAGTGAAACTTTAGCCATAGCAAGCGTCTCATGGATAGGAGATTGTATGACTAGCACATAACCGTATATTCAGAAAAATTTTCCACCCAAATATGTGAGGTTCGCCTTTAGATTTGATAGGAAAAGCATTCATTATTAGTGCTTATGAGTGTACCGGTAGCATTTAGATTCTAGAACTTGCGTTAGTGATGCATCCCGAGACCGCTAGTGAGACTACATTCGTGTGGTAGGATTTACTACATGATAAGAGGCATTAGGATTACCCTTGTGTTAAACCCGTATTATAATTACTTGACCATTTAAGTCATATTACTTGGCTAGTTAAGTCAACTAGTTTTTCCCACACCCTTAGCGTTGTACTCACTTTTAGTACACGAAACCCCTAGTACACCCCTCCGAGCCTATCTTTTCGTTTCTAACTTTAAGCATCTTACTTAAAGGAAGAATTTGTTACACCCCACTTAAATGTACACCCAAATCGCCTTAGCCTTCCGTGTATGCGCTCATTTTTAGTGCATTATTGTTATTTGTTAAACCCTAAGTTAACTTTCTAATTGATTACATGGTTGCTAAGTCGAGTCATATCCTTGTACATATTGTTTTGGGACGATTGGGACTCATGGGTAAGTACTTATTTTACGGAGTAATGGGGAAGAACATAATATTATTACCCCCATATGTACGTTAATCTTAAAAGTGCTCCAAGTGTCTTGATTTTCTTAATTCGAGTCATTAGATTAGTTTAAATGTAAAGTATGTAAAGATTCAAGTGTAAGGGGAATTCTCATCCCCTATGATGTATTATTTTGGATGGTAGGGTAAGAGTGTATGCCAAAAAAAAAAAAAAAAAAAAATCGAAAAAAAATCAAGAAAAAGAAAAAAGAAAATAGAAAAAGAAAAAAAGAGAAAAAACATACGGACTACCATCCCGTTTCATTCTATGTTTATTTTATGTTTTTTTTTGTTATTTTTCATTTATTAGCTTAAGTCGAGTCTAGTCTTGGCTTAGCAACGCCACATTGTACATGTAATTGACTAAGATTGTTAACTCGTCACCAGTAAAACTTCTTTTATCCAACAAAACCGTGTATTTCATATCCCTACACCTAACGTTACAACCCTTTAAAAGACCTCTTTGATAGTTTATCCTAGGTGCTTACGCCATGTGGTGGAGGTTTGATCCTTTCCCAAGCCTATGGTAATCTATTTTGCTATGACAGGTAGTGAGAGATATCTTCCGTTTCCATATTGTGATTTATACTTTATTACACCCGAGAGATGTGAGTATCTAAACACTATTTGTGAGGTGCTAGTGTATGACCTCCGTGCTTGTCTATTGGTCTTTAGTTGAACGATTATTTGTTGTAATTACTTTTATATTAGTGTTAAATGACCCCTAACTTGTCTTTTGAGTAGAATAAAAGCGCATTTGCTTGAGGACAAGCAAATCTCAAGTGTAAGGGTATATGATGAGGCGAAAAATGAACCACTTTTAGGGGGTCATTTAAGCCCGAATCCGAATTTATTTGATCAAATATTGCCCTAAATCGTTCCTTTTGTGATTTTAGGTACTTTGGGAGAGAAATCTGGAAAAGGAAGCAATTCGGACGTTTTTGGAGCATAAAAGTGAAGAAAACGCCAAAGTCTTAATTTTCCATGCTGGGAACAGTAGGTGACGGCGTCAAGAGCAAAACCTTGACGGCGTCAAGAGCAAATCTCATGAATTTCCATGACGACCCAGAACGGATTTGACGGCGTCACATAGGAAGGGCGTCAAGAGTAAAAGAGTCGTGACGGCCTGGAAGTATATATGTCTTGACGGCGTCAGAAGTGGATCTAGGCAGTCCGAGGAGAGTTTTGGCAGCGAGGTGACGGCGTCACATTGTTTGTCTTGACGCCGTCAGACCTATTTTTCTATATATAGTTTTCTATTTTTCACACATTAAAAGAGAAGTTTTGGGGAGAAACCCTAAGTACGATTTTGGTGTAACTTTACAGGTTTTTCAAGGGTTCCAACCCCTTGATACCTTGCATGATTAATCAAGATAAGTGTTCTTCTAATTCAATCAATATGTCTATGTGTTGGTTGTCTATATCATGTTCTTGTCTTAATTCTATCATGCTAGGCTAGATCTCTTTTGTGTTTGCTTAGATCTAATGAAACCTAGATATTGATTATGTGTTGATTACTTGTTTATTCTTGTCTTGGATGAATGATTTATATGTTAGGCTTAAGAAAACTGGCAGATCTCCAAATGGTAACATGCTTGAACGTCTTAAGAAACATGAACTGAGGTGCACTAGGTCTTTATTGGTTGTATTTAATGCATGAGCCACTGTTTACAATCCCTATAGTTGTGCTGGGCATGGTGTAGAGGAGATAAGAGCTCATAGAATTGGGGAGTTATGTGTGCCACCCCATGAATGGTATTAAGGAATACGATCCGTCATCCATGCAATTATAACAAGTAATTAACGTGTAAAAGATATCTAGGGAGTAGTGAAATCTAAGTAAACACATTTTCTCCAATTACTGCTCACAACCTTAGTTTAATTAACTTAATTTCATTTTTAGTATTTTATTTTGATTGCATCTTAGTAATGGGTTAGGTGAATAGCAACTAATTCCGCCCAAATCCTTCAAACCCCGAGATTTTACTTGCTTTCATAAAAATATAAAAATACAAAAATAATCATCCCTCACCTTTAGAACTAGTATTTAGGCTTTCTAATCCTAGCGACACTATTCCTAAGCTGAACGATCAATCCCCCGGTACTTGTCACTATACTATACTACAACGATCAGGTACACTGCCTGGTGGGGGTTGTAAGCTTCTCGAGATCCCTCGAGAGGTAAAGCCTGTTGCGATTCCCACGCATCAGCTGTAGTGGCCGAGGTGGGACCCTTGCCAGTCCGCGATCATACTTTGGAAGTGCCGCTCGTTTCCTTTGTTTGTCCGGATAATGACATGATTGTGTCATGGGCTTTAGCCATATCTGGCTTTATTGACTCGCTGGGCTGGAGCCCAGTTTGTTCATTGGGTCGGAGCCCGGTTTGCGCGTTGGGTCGGAGCCCGGTTTGTTTGTAGGCCGGAGCCCGGTTTGTTTGCAGGGCCGGAGCCCGATTTGTTTGTAGGGCCGGAGCCCGGTTCGTATGAGATAGTCCAGGCCCAGTAGGCCTGCTATCCGTACTATACGTCATCAATAGCCATATTTAAACTAAACTAGGGACAACATGAAGCAAATAACTAGGCTTGAGAGGCTTCTAGAATTTGCTTGAAACAAAAAAGTCCTAAAGTTCTTGAGAACTAAGCAAACTATAGCTTAGTTGGTGTGACTAGTGGTTGGTGGTGGAGTGAGTGGAGCAGAAGTTGGTGTCACAAGTTGCTCAAGGTATGAAAACATGAACTGAATCTCATCCCTCAAGGCAAAGATTAGATTGCGGCTATAGATGCAACATAGGTAATTTAAGCTATGAGGTCAACGGGATGAAGTTGTGAGGAGGGGGTTGACCCATGAGTGGTGGTGACAAGGATGGTGGTAATGGAGTTGGATGAGCAAAGTTTAAGGGACTGATTGGTGAAAGAGTAACATTCATGTGTTGTAGAGGGGTAAAGGAGATGAGTTTGCTCTTAAACCTAAAATGGATGAGGATGATGAAGTGTCTTTAGTGGAATGTGTCTTGGATGGCGCATTTGGTGGTGATAGTGAACTAGGTGAGCTAGTTGATGGATGTGTCTTCACATCAAGATCAAGGTCATCTTCGGTAAGATTAATGATGACAATTGGTTTCCTTATTGAAATTCTAGGTTTCTTAGATCGGTAAGTTGAAGGTGAGGTGGATGAAACTTGTTGGGAAGACATTGTAGATAGTGGGTATGTGTGATGAAGAAGATGATAACATAGTTAAGGTTTATATAGTTGAAATGGGTGAATGGTATTATCCAAATTTGAATTGGGGAATGTTATTAATCAACTTGTGACTCAAAAAGGAGAAAATGAGGATTAGTGCTGGTGCATGAAATCAAGAAATAGTGAAAAAGTTCATCTGGTAGGGGACGGTACTCTTAATTATGGGATGGTACCCTTAAATATTTAAAGCTATCGTCGTAATTAATGGTATCATCTGCTGACAAACGACCACTTTTTCAGTTCTTGTGTTTAGGGACTACTTTTAAGATGGTAACGGGGATTTTTAGGACACTATTTGCAGCAAATCCAATAAACTTAGTCCACACAAGAATATTTAGCATATGTAATTTAAATTTGGCTAAAAACTAGGAAAATTTTCTTGCAATAAAATATGGAATGATTAAACTAGTAGCATACAATTTAGATAAGAAGATAAAATAAAACATATGTCACTAGATGACTACTTAGCAAATTCAATGCTAAACATCCTAGTAATAAATTTATGAAGAAAATTACTTCATAACTAAGTTGTCCTAATTAATTTTGATAACCCATCCTATACTAAGATCTTCATTTTATTGACTTGAGCTTACTTCCGTGATGACAATGAGTGAAATTACTCACCGTCATCACTTGTTAACTCATCAAATGATGCGTATTTAGATGATGATTTGGGAATAAGTAAGGATGAAATTTGTGATTCATTTAAAGGTTCCATTATTCGATCAACAAGTATTGAGGCCCTTGGAGATATGGGTAGAAGTACATGATGTGGTGATATAGACGAGTTAGGAACATCCCATAAGGTATCAATTTATTTTTGTTTCCCTTGAGAAGCACAATTCGCTTAGTAAAGAAATAAGCGAGATGGTAGGGTTGTTGAGTAAGAAGACAGTAAATCATGTGAGCACAACACGCCGGTAGTTGCTCACAATTCCCTACGAGACTAAAGACATTTTCTCAGAGAATGATTTTCCAAGGTTGTAGCTCAAGACGAACTTCACTTAGAAGGATTTTGTTTGGATTGAGATAGTGAACCCGTTGAGGGGTACGAATGATTCTAGTTATTTCTTGTGGAGAAGGTATGTAGGAACAATATGTACTATTTTCCTCTTGATAGTTAAAGGGTGACTCAAGACACCAATCTTCTGTATAGGCACATTTCCAATAATTTGGAAGTCAAAGAATTTAGGCAAACTGTTGAAGAGTTAAAATGAACTTATGGTTTTGTATTCAAAACCAAAGTGAGGAAGATTGATCCTCATTATGTACGAGTTCACCTTGACGAAAGAATTCTAACACAAAACGAGTACAAATTTGCTCGTTGATCGTGAATAGACAATAAAATCCTATGGTATGAAATGTGGTATGAACGTGTTCTTGGTTGCGAAGAGAGGTATCAACTACTCTGCCCTCATGGAAGTAACGAGACTGAAGATTATTGAAACCACGAAGTGGTTTCCTGGTGTGTTTGGTTCAAGTGAAATGTTAGGAATGTAGGTTTGAGTGAATTTATGATCAAAATCAAATTCATAAGACGTATTGATACCTACAATTCAAAAATGGTTTTATTATGATGAGATCAAGGTTAACAAAGTGAGTACCTAGTGTGCCTATATGCAAATGATGTGGAGGTGCGGTAAACTCGACTTAAAGGAAATAAAAATTTTGAATTTACCCAAACACTCCTAAATTCACTTTTGCTCAATCGAATATGTCAAAAAATACATATTGTATAAAACCCTAAAACCTTGAATATCTAATTTACGTAAAATTTTAAAATTTCTAAGTAACGATACAAGTAATTAAAACACGAATATAATTTAACGAAGTAACCATAAACCCAAATAATTATAACGAAACATCACCATGGAAGATTTTAACATTTTGAACTCTAAAATATTGCTGAAACATAAAATAAAATTCGAGGAACTATTTTACGCTACACGAACATTGTTTTGGGCCGTTTTCCTTTTGATAAGCAATCAATAATCAACCAAAGGCCTTGTAAACTTGAGTCCATGACCTCACTCGGACTTCTTAGCCCAAATCGAACCCATAGTATTTTTTTTAAGGCCGGTACATTTCTCCCTCCCACACAAAACATACGCTTTTATAAAATAACCCTAAACCTAAATATCCTTCAAGAAAATAGCGGCACATAAATTTTTCCTGATCTTCTCTTCACATTCGATCACTAGGAGGTTCAAGGTTGAGTTTTGAGTGTTCTTTCGCTGTTGGGGAATTAATTTGCACGCGTACAAGACTCAAGGAGGATTGAGTACTCGAGTTTTGGTTCCTTTTCATTCGTTTTCTTTTTCATTCAAACCTAGGTACCCTCTTGTTTCTTCTCTTTTGATTTCTAATGTTCCTTTCACATCATATATTGTTATGTTTACAAGTATGGATCGAATGGATATATATATATATATATATATATATATATATATATATATATATATATATATATATATATATATATATATATATATATATATAGAGAGAGAGAGAGAGAGAGAGAGAGGCATTATTGTGGTGTACAATTTAAAATGAAAAATAATAGGTACAGTTGTGAACCGTTGGATCAACAATTATGAATGAGATTTAATGTTAATTAATTAATTAACTACTAATGGCAATCTTGTAAATAATTGAAACACTATGGCCTTTTTTATACAATGCATTTTATGGCTCACCAACAAAACACACAATCTTCGTTAGTTTTCTATGGGGTTTTCGAACATACATTTTTCACACATTTAATTATTTCATATACTTATTCAGTTATTCATTATGCATCAATTTAGGGGTGCTTGGTAGGGGGTTAAAGGGGGTGGGAAATGGGTAAGATATTTAAAAGGACCCATATCAGTCAATATATGGTGCTTGGTTAGGAAGTGCAAAGGTATTGATTACCCCGTAGTGGGTAATCAACCATTATAGAATAAATTGAGGGTAAGGTATTGATTACCCACCTCGCTCATTCCTTTGTATTCCCTTTCCTTTTCACTTTCCCCACTTTAAACCAAGCAGACCCTTATTTGTCTTATTTTAATCTGTAAAAGTAAATTTCTCATTTTTTTCCCACTACTATGATTGATGACACATGTGATATACAATAGTTTACTTCTAAATATTTATGTGTTTTTTAAACTTATATGAAACACGAAAACATATTAACGAAATATCTCTTTAAAAGAATTTTTTATACATATATTGCGATATACCAATTTTTGATACGTATATAGTGACACACCAATTTTTTGATACATATATAAATAAATATCTTGATACATATATAGTGATACGTTAGTTTTTTTTTGACACATTTGTAGTACGACGCTAAATTTCTTGATACATTTATAATGACACACTAAAATTTGACACATTTGTAGTGCGACACTAAATTTCTTGATACATTTATAATGACACTCTAAAATTTTAGCACACTTGACACACTAAATTTTTGTACATTTATAATGACACATTATGTTTATCACACAAATTTTCTTGACACATATGTGGTGAGACCAAATTTTTTTGACACGCCAATTTGATACATATATACATAAATATCTTGATACATATATAGTAAGTTAGTAATACATTAGGTTTTTTTTTTTTTTTTTGACACATTTGTAGTGTGACACTAAATTAGTTGATACATATATAATGACACAGTAAAATTTTAGCACATTAAACACACTAAATTTTAATACATTTAAAATAACACACTTTGTTTATCACAAATTTCTTGACATATATTTGTTGACACACAATATTTTTTTTAATACGTTTATATTCACAATTACATCAATTCATAATTATAAACATATAAACTAACCATACTCAAGAGACACTGTAGATTTAAATGAGAAATCATCTCACAAATTCACAATATAAGTATATACCTTCTGTCAACTCAATCTCATATATAATACGAGTAACATGAGTTCTTCGACTAAATAAATTTTCACGAATTACATCATAGTCTATGATATGTTATTATTAAACAATATAACAAATTTTCATTAAAGAAATAAAGTGATACAAAACCAAGATTTAACATTTGATACATAACCAATAATATAAACTAGTTTTCGTTCTATAAAGTATAAAAAATACAAATGGATACACAACCCTCACATACAAGCACTGATATGTCATACGAAAGTGTAAATACGAAAAAATTCAAATATTATAAAAACAAAAATGCCCAAAAATTTCAAAAACCCAATATCTGCCCTGTGAACCCGAAATCTCACCGTTAAGTTATGATCCAAAAATTGGATAAAGATGCTGTTGTAGTGGTTGTCGGTAAACGTGGCTATCGCGAAAGATGCGAGCAATATCTCAACCGAAAATCAAATCACAAACGTGGCGGTTGAAAGAAACGATCGGTTAAAACCAAAAATCGAAAATCAAAACAATTCGAATAAACAATCCTGAAGCGTATAACCTCGAGTCCTCGACAAAAATACTATATAAAACGTTTTGAATTAAATGTGAAAGAAGGTTGGAGGATCAGCCTATTAAAAAAGCGACGAAATGGAAAACCCAATTCTTGATATTCTTTTGTAGCAGATCCAATTTTTGGGTTGTGACCTTTTGTGAGATTAAATGGATAGGAGTGAGGAGGGAAATGAAAGTTGTAGATCCAATTTTTGAGGAGGTCATAAAGACGGCTTCGATTAATATGAGAGAGATAGTGTTTGTTTAGGAGGAAGTTAAATTACCTAGAATACTCTTAAAGACAATGTTTAATTAATTTATTTAATTTATTTTCATCTTGATCTATCAAATTTGATCCAATGGTCCACAAGTGTGCTTATTATTTTATACTTTAAGGGGGTGTACACCACATGACCGCAAATCTCTCTCTCTCTCTCTCTCTCTCTCTCTCTCTATATATATATATATATATATATATATATATATATATATATATATATATATATATATATATATATATATATATATATATATATACACACGCATGTTCTGTTACATAAAATCACAACTCGGTTCACATAAATGTCATTCTATGATTCTGTTTTGTCATTTAAATCCGTGGGTGATACAAGCCCTAATATATTCATTGAATGCTCTTAATATTTGACCTAAAACAGGAATTTATGAGAGGAGTACACATTTATTAACGTGAATTAGGCATGGTTTTGTTCTGAATAGTTGCTGATAGAAACTTTGGTCGGGATGTAAAGTGGATAAATAAATGATTTCAACGTGTTTTTAAGTGATTTTTGAGTCTAAACATAAGTACTACTTGTCTACTTTATGGAAATATAAGATTCATATCAATTGGAGGTCGGTAGAGTGGTATTTTGATTTTTGGGATATTAAGTGTCAAAACTGTGTTTCGGATGTCTGGAAATCAGTAGGAGTTTTTGATTTTTAGTTTCCAAACCATAAGGGGTTAGGAGGTCTCCTTTTACAGGGGTGAAATATAGGTTATGTGTGACTTCTTGGAATTTTTGTGGATTTTTCTGAAGTGTCTAAATGGGTTTTTTAAAGGTAAACTTTCTGTGTCTTTCTACAGTTAATTTTCTGGGTAGGTTTGGGAAAACGATTTTTGAGAAGGTACTTGTCCTTTGAAATAAAATCTAGAAAAATTACACAAGGTACTTAAGACATATGGGAAGCTGGTATAAGTTTTTGGAAGCTCTAGAAAATATTTAAGTATGATAAGAAAATTCGGGTATGCGCAACCTGTTTATGTGTTAAAAGCTGAAATTAACTAAAGGAGTGAAATATGTGTTTTAAACCTAATTGTCCTCAACATCCTTTAACTTAACTATATTAAATCATTCTTATGATATTTATAGATGTAATAAAGATACTTAAATGCTTTTCATAACATAAACCCTAATGTTACTAACTCGGGAACACTTACTATATATGGAAACCTGTTAAATATAGAAACCTACTATTTTTGGAAAGTTACTAAATATGGAAACTTGCTATTTTTGGAAACATTCTAATTATGGAAATCTGCTAATTATGGAAACTTACTAAACATGGAAAGTTACCTAAAATAGAAAGTTACTAATAATTGAAAGCCGACTAAAATGAGTTTTATGTTTTAAAACAAGTTATTAATAATAAGACGATCATTATTCGTGTAGATTCGTTGAAGAAGGAGTGTTTCCTTATGCTTACGTATGTTATGATTTCGATGGCGTTTAAGGTACATATATTCTGCCCTTTCAGTAAGGGTGCTTTCTCTCTCATGACTTGATCTTGATCTTTGATTCGTTATAAGATTCCCTAAGCCATTGCTATATTCCTTCATGCTTTGATTCGTTCGTTATGATTCATTGACATGATTACTTGATATGATTTCTTTGATATACGATTCACATTCATTGATTCTCCTATGATTATGATTATGCTATGACATGATTCGGATATGCTGCTATGATTCTATGTGTATATGTATGTATGCTTCGTTCCCTTCTTATGCCCGAGTTTTCTAACTAGCCATGGAGGTACCATGACCGTGTCATTGAGGCACTAATGGAATGACACTTTCTGTGGAGGTGTGATTGATCCACAGCATCCCCATTTGATATGATATGATTATGCGCGCTTATGATATGATTATGCCGGTTTATGTATGTATGGGGGGCGTATGGATGCATCCTAATACTTATGTTTATGTATGGTTATGATATGGTATGATATGGTTTCGGCGGGTGACTGGTGGTACGTGCCCTGTACCCTCACTCCTTTGGTACAATGGAGTCTACAGCTCCTTGTACAGCTTTTAGATATGATGGATATGTGGTACCGAGAGGTCTCCCATCTCCGTATCCTATGATATGTGATTATGGATTATGTATGTATGTGTGTATGAGACCTATTCGAGTGACTCTGGTAGGTCGGCTCGTGGCTTCCTTATATTTCTATGTGTCTACTCGAGTGACTCTGGTAGACACGCCTTTGTTGATACGTGCTCTTGATTCTCTTATGATTTGTTTATGCTTGATATATCTATGATGCTTCGTTTTCCTTTGACTCATGATATTTTTCCGTTAATCTTGATCTCTTACTCATTTGACAGATGACATTCTTTTCAGCAGGAGTTTATGTTTCCTTTTCCTATGCTTATTTACGTTTCAATTATCCGTTTGTTTTGCTATATATCTGTCCACTGGGCTTTTTAAGCTCAGTCGCATTTCCTTTCCTGCGGCAGGTTATAAGTTGGAAGCTGGGTTTGGGTGAAGAGAGAGCATCAGAGCTTTAGTGGACTACCCCATGGACTAGAAGCCCATTACATCTGGACTAGTTTTGGAGTTGGATTAGATTAGACTTTGTTTAGCTTGTATTTTCCTTTCTCTTATAGTTTTAGTATTCCTTTTGTAGTTTTAGTTAGTTCCCTTGTAACCTTTTGTTTTAAGTCTTCCATTTGCATTGTATGCTTTGATATGTCACCATACTGTAGTTCTCCGGACCCATGCCGGGTTGGGATGTTACATATTGGTCATTTATTTTTATTAGTATTCGAAAGCTCATTATGTATGCATGAAAGAACGTTTTTAGAATGTATTAACAATGCAATAAAACATTTTCATGATGTTCCTAATTGTGAGAAATTCTTCATAAGATGAAATTAGGGTTTTTATGCAATTATTAATTGTGAAGTGCAAAGTGTTACTAATTAAGCAAGATCTACAACTAAGGAACTTTGATTAGTTATACATTGCCTAATTATAGTTCTGATTTTGGCAAATATGCAATGAGAAATGAAGATCCCCAATTTCAATTTTAGTGCTTAAATAGAACCTTAGACTCAAGATTAGAAGAATTTGAAAGAGATGACTTACAATTATGTTTGGAATTTGAAGGTGTAAGTAAGTCTTGCACATATTTGATCTTGAGAGGTGAAGATTTTGATGGGTTTAGGTTTTGACTTTTGAGTTTGATTTTGCTGAGAGTGAAATATTGGGTGGAATGAAGTTGTGAGAGAAATCTGGGTTATACCCGGTTTTACAGACAAACGGAACCATTGTACCTTTAAATAATTAAGGGTACCGTTGGTAAGTAAAGGTTTCGTCTGTGATTTTGGTCAGATATTTGGTTTTCAAGAAAAGTGTAAATATATTGTACATTTTTTGTGAAGAATTTATGCCAAACAAATTCTTAGTTTTATAGAATACGTTCCATCATTTCTATACTTAAGCGAATATAGTTAAAGGTTCGCGTTTTAGAGGTTTAGTGAGTAGAGTGTTGATATATAGACATAAAACATATACCTTCTATTAGACCTAATCCATACAATTCATGACAAGTGTCATATACTTATTCTCTCTTATCATTTTTCACCAATTAAGTTTTCAAATGAACCAATCACATCTTTAGGTCTAAGTTTAGGTTTTAGTTTTAGGCATACAATTCATTTTCCTAATGAGTATATCGGCTATGTTGTCTTCCGATGGAATCTTTTCAATTGATATGTTTCCTTTTTGAACATTGTCGTGAAGAAAGTGATGACGGATTTCAATGTGTTTTGTTCAAAAGTGTTGGATTATTTGTTATAATTCTAAACTTATTTAAAATTACATAAACTGAAAATTACTTCATTCAATAAAATTATTATTTTTTAAATAAATGGTTTAAATGTTATAACATTATTTTACATTCACCCTTAATATTTTACAAATTACTCTCATTTTTTTAGTTTTTTTTCTTTTTTGCAGTCAAGCACATGTTTTTTATGGATTTTTTTCCCTATAATTGAATAGAAAACACGAACTTATTGTAAGGCCTTGTTTGGCTAAGCTTATTTAGTTGGTTTAGGCTTATTTTTAATAAGCGGCTTATGGCTTATATACATAAGCTTATAAGCCCATGCTTAGTGTTTGGATTAGCTCATGGTTAATAAGCTTATAAGCTCAAAAGTGTTTGGTTTGGCTTATGTTGGTAAATGACTAAAAAGGACATGGTTTAATAAGCTTATAAGAATGATAAACACGAGGCAGATGAATCTGCCACCAATATCGACTTTGTGGAATCTGATGAGGCTTGTGCAAAAGTTGGTGATATCAATCTCGCCGCACAAGTGGAGTCGTAAAGTCAACAAGACAATGTAGAGCTTACCAACAAACAACTTGATATGGTGGTGGATATCGACTCACTTGTAGATAATGGCATCCAAGGGAAATCTGATTGAACTGAATCTACTACTAATGTCGAATTTGTGGAGTCTAATGACAGTTGTGCAAATGTTCATGATGTCAACCTCGTACCCCATGAAACCAGTTGATTAAAAGAATGAGAAAATCATAAAATTAAATTCGAACAAATAATAAAGATGATGTGGTAATGATTAAAAAAAAAGATCCATACCTGCTGTGAGATGGGAGATCGTGTAGTAGCAACAAATGGAGAAGTACACTCATGAAGACACAGAGAAAAATATGATATATGGTTTGGTTATGAGGTCAAAAATGTAAATTGCGTAAGTGGAGAGTTATATAAGTCGGACTCTTCATAAAAAAATCCTAATTTTTGTGGCTTGTGGAAAACTAGAAGGGGGGGGGGGGGGTTGAATAGTTTTACATCGTTTTTATTTTTATATAAACTTTATTTATAAATCTTCGATTCTATTTTTATGTGAGATCAATACTTTCACACTAGTTAATACAAATATATAAGAGACTAAATAATAACAATTTAGACAAGTAAATAAAGAGATAGAGATGGAAAGATCACACCACAAGACAAAGGGTTTATAGTGGTTCGGATACGAAGCTCCTCTTCGCCCTACTCCACTCCCCGAGCACCTAACTCGAGAGTTTTCTTCACTATGTCAACAAGCTCCCTTATGGCGGAGAAAACCTTACACAACTTTTGATTACACCAATTAACGACACTAAGCTAGATGTCGAGTCCTAATCATAGCTAGAACCAATCTCACACCAATAGTCACTATACAACTTCTTCACAACTTATACACACCACTACTACTACACAACTTATCACAACTTCGCTACTTCTTCTTTACAACACTACTACTTCTTCACTACTTCTATTCACAACTTCTATTCACAACTTCTTTTCACTACTAACACACCTAAATCTACCTATAACAAAACCTCTAAACCTTTACAAATAATTTACACAACTACAAGCAATATTCACAAATCTACAATACTTTTTAACTAGATGTTGAAGGAGTATTGGTGAGTGCTTAATCACTCACTTTTTCTAAGCCAAAATGGGAGTTAATAATCCAAAAACTAACCCAAAACACCAAAGAAAACATGTTTTTGTGATTGTGAATGTGCAGGTACGGATATTTCAATAAATGACGAAAAACAAACGGAAACCGACAAAAACGAGCACGAGAGTGGAACATGTGCAGATCAGTCAAAGTTAGTCAATGCTGAGCCTTAGGAGACCTTAGAGATGTGAGATTTGTCAGTTTTGATCCCTGGTTGAAGTTTCATGAGATTGTCAGATTTGGTCCTCCAAGTTTCAGAATCAGGCAACTTTAGTCCTTGGAAGACATTTTTCATGTTATGACATCTATGGTCCTTTGAGAATCAGAAAAATCACATTTGAAGCCCTTGGATCACACTAATGAGATATTACAGATTTGGTCATATTTTCAGATTATACATTCTTAGTCCTTGTAATCTCATGGTTTAAAATCTGAAATTAATACTCAAGTCCAATTCCATATCTTAGTCCATGTAATAAATCCAAAACCAAGTCCATTTTACATATCAAAAGCCCAAAACCAATCCTTTTACCCAAGCCCATACCCACGGTCAACACTATACAATCCCACGGTCAAACAAAGTCAAAACGGTCAAATTAATAAAATAACATATCCCCTTACCCGCCCCCCCCCCCCCCCCCCAAATTAACCCCTCAACCCAGTTTTACTGTTCACCTTAGAACCCTAAAATACATGTACATCAAATTCACCATAATTAAGGGTAGTTTAGTCTAATCATTAGGTTTCTAGAAGTATGCCAGAGGTGTCAGTATCTTGTCAGAGCAAAGAAACACAAATTCGTCCACATGGCAGCTCTCAATTGGTTTGGACGCGTCATAAGATTTGATCAAAGGGCTAATAATTGATAGCAATGATTGGGAATTGATCACACGGCTCAGATAAGGCTTGAAGAAACACAAGCACACGGATTGCCAAGCTGGCAATCCGTGACTCCTCCTCACTAGAACCTTCATGTTGTAGCTATAAATAGAGGCCTTGTGTATCTGTTTAGAGTGTGGAGTTTTAAAGTAGCTAAACTCTGCCAAAATTTTATTTGAATGTATTAGCTTAGTTTATTTGTAATTTCTTATATTTTCTAATGAAATCAGTTTTCACATTTAATTGAATTCAGTTGTTAGTTTACTTGTTATTGTTTCCAGCTTATATCTCTTAAGTTTTCAGCTATCTCAGTTTGTTTTTATTTCATTAAAGTTAGCTTTCAATTTCAGTCTTTATATCATTTAAAAATTCATGTAAATCAGAAAATATAGATAATATAAAAATGGTTTTTAGTTTGAAATCAGCTCTCAATTAAGCTTGTTTGTAGTTTTATACATTCATACCAGCTTTACATAGCTCTTGTGAGTTGTTTTTCAATTTCCTTGTTCAATAATCATTTGGTCAACAAAAGTCAACAGAAGAGATTGGTGGTGATTTGTGGTAATTTTGGCAAGCTAAAATGAGTAAGGGATGCATTTTGGCCTGTCTAGAGACAGGCTAGCTTAGTGAAATATCTCTGTTCATGCTGATATAATAGTAGTTGTAAGTTCTGTTTTCTTCTCTTGCCTTATAAGTAGCATAAATCTTTGAATCTGATTTCTTTTGATAGTTACTATTGCAATTGAGTGTTGATTTTGTTTCTGTTATTGTTATTATAGCTTAGTGATTCCTTGGATTGGTGTTTAGTAGCTTAATTCATAGATTTTTAGTGTAACTGTTTGATAAGGGGGTGTTTGGATTTGACATTTACTGTGTGATATTGTTGTTGGTTCACTGATTTTCTGTCTCACATAGATTCATTTAGGTTGGTAATTGAGATTTAAATCATAAAAATGGTAGTGTAGTTCATTAAATAGTCAAAGTAGTTGTCAAAGTGGTTAACTGTTAGAATATCATGAAAACAGTTAGTGTAATTATAGTCATAGTTGCATAATCAATAATAGTATCTTAAATCAGTTTAAAATAAGCTTAGTTCAACATCTAGGAGTAGATATAATGATTTGAAATCTGTTTTAGTCAATTAGTAGTAGCATTGTAATAGTCAACTGCTTCATGTGTCATGTTTCTGATAACAGCTTAAATTGGGTAATTTTAGAGTAACATTTGGAAGTTAATGATAGGGCTTTTGAATTTTGTAGACACTCAGTAGTATAGAGCATCATTTGCCCCCATAATATCATAGTTTAGAGCTTATTAGGAGTAGCTTATTGATTCTGCTAGTTAGGGGTTTGAGACAAGTTTTCTGTTTTGAGATTTAGGCCTGCTAGCTCTATTTTGATCTTGAACTTCAGACTATTTGTAGTTTTTGAGTTCATTAGAGTAATGATGAGTGCTCAAACACTCATCATTTTTGGTCTAATCTGAACTGCAAAACATACAAAAAAACACTCAGTAATGCATCAAAATACTGAAATTATTTCAAAATTGTGTTTTATATGTTTTAGATGCAAAATGAGCAAAAACAGACGAAAAACGTACAAAGTTTGCAAAATTGGCAGTTTCAGTCCCCTAACTTTCATAAAATGACAAAACTAGTCCCTGGATATTCAAAATATAGAAAATTATCACCAAAGGTCATTTTGAAATCATAAATTGTCATATTTAGTCCTTTGGTGAAAAATTGGAAAGTTTTGGAAATTTACAGTATGGTCCCTGTACTTTCAGATTTTGGCAGTTTTGGCCCCTGAGAGTGCAATTTTGGAGAAAAAGTCAAATTTGGTCCTTGGAAATTCACATTTGTCACTTTTAAACCTTAGATGAAAATTTTGAGAAAATTACATGTTTGGTACCTGGACTTTTGAAAAATGACAATTTTGGCCCCTGTGAATTTCAAAATAAAAAAATATCACTTTTGGTCCTTTGATTATTTATACTTGGCAGGAATTAACCCTTTTGAGCTTATGGAGAATTTACATTTTCAGCCCTGGATTTTCAGTTTGTACATGAATGGTCCCTATGGTTTTTGAACTTAAAAATAAACAAACAAACTAATACTACAAACCAAATCCAATAAACACCCCAACCCACTACACTCCCATCCAGCCCACTTCACCAAAACAGCCCAACCCCACAAAAATTAATACCCCGTTCTTTTTTATTTACTCCCACCTAGTCAAACCGTTGACCCTCTCTTCCCTCTCACAAACCTCACCACTTGTTCACTGCTTACCCCCTGCACACTCCACCTCTCCTCACCTTCTGCTACCCACTCCCATACTTTGTTCCCCCCTCCAAACACTACCTTCCAAGACCCATTTAATGCTCACTAATTGATCCAAGTTACCACACCCTGCCAAATACCATTTCGCGCCAAAACCTTATTTGAAGGCTGTGATCAAGTCAAAGCCATCCAATGGCCAATATTAATGTGGGAAAGTCAAAGGAAGCCCCAAGGACCTTTAAAAGGAAGAAAGAAGCAGAGTTATGCAGTTAGTTAGTTTTAGAATAATTAGAGTAGTTGTAGCTTAATGTAGAATGTCGAATTAGTGTACTTTCAAATTGTAGTTGTAATTTTTAGTTTACAAAAGTTGTAATCCACATTTCCAGTGCAATTTAAGTTTTATTCAATCTCAATTTCAAGGTTCTTTGGTTAAATTCATAAATTGCCATTTTAACTTAAAATCTCACTTTAGCTTTAATGTTATTGAAAGTTGTTTTTCATGGTTCCAGAAGCTTAACATAAGTCATTTATGAGCTTTTATAAGCTCAATTAGTATTAGAATCACTTTTAGATCATAAACTAAAAAATACTAAAAATACAAAAAAATTAGATAGAAAATAAAAAAAATCAGTGTAGAAGGGAGAAGAGAGCAAGGAGCTTGTGGATTGTGTACTTACATGGTATTAGAGCTTCAAGGGAAGCATAGGGTTGTGATTTAAATTTCTGGTTCACTCAGTTCTAAGCCTTGATAAAACTGTAAGCATGTTTCTATACTCTTAGCACAACCTGTTAGATATAGTGATTCTTGTTAAATGTTGTTTATTACTTTCCATTTATATTCATGTTTAATTAGTGTAATGGTAATTTTCAGTTTCATGTATTAAATAAGTCCCTTGCATCTTCAAAATCATCAAAACAGTTTTTAAGGGGTGTTTGGATAAGTAGTTTAGACCACTGAGCTCTGAGTTTTATTTGTGGTTTTTAGTTTTAACAAGTCATATTAGGTTATTGTAGGCCATATAAGCCTTAAAACCCAAGTTTTAAATAGCCAAAGTCAAAATCCCACCCATTTGCCCCTTAACTGTTAACTGTGGGCAGTTGTGATCCCAAAACCCACAATTTCATTGCATAATCTGTCATTATAGCCTAGGATAGTTGAATCTTAGCTTAACATAACACATTTCATCAGTAGTGATCACCCAAAGTTGGAAAAAGTCAAATAAGCAAATTTTTACAAAGGTCAAATGTGCATGTATTTCAGGTTTTTGCAAATATTCAAGGAATTTATTTGATTTTTGTGTAATGATCTAGCCTGTGAAACTTGTTCCTAGTGATAGCCTCCCACCTCATCTCCATTGTCCTATAATCCTTCCATTTTTGTGATTTTACCCCTGGGCCCTACAGCCCTCAAAAGTGGGCTGCAGGGCTGCAAACCCCCTGCTGCACCAGCAGACATCACCACCACCACCACCACTTGGTGGTGGTTTTCCAGCCAACCCAGTGGGCCCCAGGCAACCAATTTGGCTTCTTTCCACCCCCTCCTACCAAGGAAGTGGTATTGACCACTTGTTTGACCCCTAGACCACTGGGACCCACCTGAACCATCTCCACAAATCTGTCCCCATTTTCAGTTTCAAAACAAGTTTCCAAAGTGTCTATTGTAGCTTATAGCTTATTTTGTGGTCCACTATTGCTTATTCCTGCTCTACCAAGTTCAAACAAGTTATTTGGATCAGAAACACCCATTGTGGGTCCCACACAAGCTAGTTTAAGCTCATTTCCTCCCATAGTCAACAAAAGTCAACTGTGTGGCTTTTTGTGTTCCATTGTGCTTATTTTCAATCTACAAAAAAGTTGTTTTTATAAAAAGTTAATGTTTTTAGTTGTAAATTAGTTTTCTAAAAGAAAAATCCAGAAAAGTCAAAGTATTTTTAAGTGATAGTTTCTATTTAATTTTATTTTTTATTTTTAGATTTTAATTAAGTACTTGTCATTTTTATATTTTTATTAATTACCTCTTATATTAATGTATTTATAATAATTTTCTCAGATTTTTATTTTATTATTTAGTATTTATTAGAATTAATCTTAGTTTTATTAATAATTAATTAATAATTAGTTTAAAATAGCATAATTAGTTTTTATTAAGTAAAACCTAGTTTTTATATTTTTAATAGCTTTTATATGTTATAAAATAATTTTAGAAATTTTATTAGAATTTTTACTGTTCATTTAGTATTTTTTTTAATTTAAAATAGTTTAATTAGATAATTAATGTTTAATTAGTAATTAATTAATAGAAAAATCACAAAAAGACAAAAATACTTATTTTTATTTTTAAAACTTATTTTTAGTTATTTTATAATTTTAGAAATTTTATTTTCAATTTTCTAGTATTTAATTAGTATTAAATTATATTTAAGTATTTTAAATATTAATAATTAGTAATTAATTAATAATAAATAATTAATTAGTGTTAAAATTTATTTTCTTTTTCTAAAAAATTTCTTTTCCCTTTAAGTTTGTAAAAAAGTCATTTTCACCCCCTGGGGGTTTTCAGATTTCCGTTTTTACTTTTTATTTCGTGCGTTTACGTTTTATTTAAACGTAACGTACGCGTTTTTAGGTTTTAATCGTTTCTGGTTTTTCCTAGTTTCCCGTCCTGTTCATATAGCTTATTTAAGCTATTCTCTTGTAGATTCCATAGTTTAATCACTCACAAACCCATTTCCCATCCAGATTCACCCGATCACAAGCCGTTTGATAACCATCCACACCTCGTCGGGACATAACGACCCGGGGAAACCTTATACTTCCGCGGAGTATTGACTCTAGGCTGTTTGACCATCTTGACCACATCCGTGGTTGAATTTGGTTGACGGTTTAGCATCAATCAATTTTTGGCGCCGCTGCCGGGGAGGTGTGCGCGCTATTCTAAACGGTTTGCTGATTAGTGATTTTGGAATTCATTCCTCTGTATATTTATCCACCTTTGTTCATATTTTTCTCCATAAAAACCCAAAACTATTTTTCCTTACCTTCTATCCGTTTGATTCTACCTTCTTATACCCTTCTTATGTATAATTCTAAATGACATCTCTCGATGACGATTTCTTTGAACAATGGGCCTTTAGAGCAAAATTGAAAAACTTATGGCCTTGTCAAAAATTTCGAGATGTCGTGTTGATTATGATGGACCATCGATTCATATTCCCTCTCCGGTGAGGGAAATGGAATGAGAAACCAAGGTGACAAAGGACCCGGTACTTTCCTCTGACAATGAAAGTGCTAAATACGTCCAACCTACGGTTGTCCAAGAACCTAAGCTCACAAATGCTCCTAAACCTTCGAGAATCAATCCTGATCTTTCACGATATAAGGTTATAAGGTCATCAAGCAAACGTATAGAGCTTAGGGCAGTGACTGAAAAGAACGACTTGCCCAATCTTCACGTTTATCAAGAACCAAAACCCGAGACCATAACGGAAGTGGTGGAAATTGCTAGCTCTAAGAGCACACCACTTGTCCCACCTCCAGATTTTGTTCCTTGTGTCGGTTGTGGTGAGCCACTTTTTGGTTTTCCATGTCGTTGGTGTACATGTGTGCAATGTGGTAATGATATTCAAAACGGGAGTTGTTTGTTTTGTGGGTCGAGTAATTCATTTACTTATGATCCTAATCAGAACTCATTCAACGACTCTTCAAATTTTTCCAATTACCCATCACATTCATACGAGCAAGAATCATATTACCCAAATTTCAATGATGCTTCGTATCAAGATACACCAAGCCAGACTCAACAGTTTTACTGTTGTGAGTACTGTGGTGGTTCACACTATGGTTCTGATTGTCAATCAGGCAACACGCTTGTCTATGAGCAGTTTCCTGATAACAATTATGACTATAACACGTACAACCCACAGCCACATCAGTTTTACTGTTGTGAGTATTGTGGAGGTCCACACACTAGCTCTGATTGTCAAACAGGGAATCCATTTCCTTGTAACAATTACGACTATTCGTTACAAGACCCACCTCCACAGTACGATATGAATCAAGCACTTCTTCCAGAAATGCAAAATATGATGAAAATCGTTGATGAGCTTAAGGGTTTAGTTCAAGACTTTGCCCAAAGACACACTCATCAAAAATCCATGGAAGAATTGCTTGCTGAAGAGCAGGCTGCTAGAATAAATTCCCAAGATGCCTATGAAAAATCCGTGAGGGAATCCATTGCGAAAGAAAAAGCAGCCAGATCCAGCTCTAAATTTCATTTCATTCCTGATGACAATGATGATGAAGATATCCTTGATGATGATTCATCCAGTTCATCAGATGAAATCCCGTCAGTTGAGATTCCATCTCAACCTGCTGTTATCACACCAGAAGTTCACACTCACTCTCTGATCATGGGGGATGAGCATCTTAGCACTGTTCCTAATAAGGAATCGGACGAATTAATAAAGTCTAGTGTTGAGGTCCTTGTCCCAATCCCGAGAGAGTCACAGGGAACTTTTGATCATTTGTGTGATATTCCTCCTCCTCTATTCTTCCCATCTAATCATGATGAGATGTTCTCCGATTCTACTGATGACAATTCGTTATCTTGTGAGGACATCGTTTATATGGAAGAATTACCTTCTGAGCTAGTCAGCTTAGAAGAAGAGAATGACGAGATTGACACTGAAATCAAGGATGAAGCACTTCGTGCAACATTATTGAATGTCGATCTCCTCATTTCTAAAATCGAGGCTTTCAAAATGAAACCTATTTCATCTCCTATCCCCATAAAGGATAGTGATATTTTCTCCGATGATCTTATACCGGAATTTGAAGCCTTTACCTTTGATCATATGGGAGAGAAGATTAGTGGCAGTACCACTTCTCTTTCTCAAATTTCTCTCCCCGAATATGATTCATTCACCTTTGAGGAGTTCTCCGGTGAACTCACTCATATCATATCTCCACCAGAGTATGATAACTTTCACTTTGATCTAGACAAAGATAATCTTTGTTTTCCGGAGGGAAATATTCTCAACCATGAGAATTTGATTGATATCAAAATCCCAACCCTCCCACCCATTATATGTCTAGATCATACGAGCTTTACTGATGAGATTCATGATACACCAATCATGAATTCTCTTTCTGATGATGATGAATCAATCTTGATTGTCATCAAGATCTTTCTACCCTTCTTCACCTACAGGGTGACTTCTCCTGTTCTTCATTCCTTCGGGAATGAAGATACCATCTTTGATCCCGGCATTTTCATGTATCATTATCTTGAGCCGGTTATTTATCTCATCGGTGTGGAACTTTCACGTGCTTCAAATGTTTGTCCAAACATCTTGAATGAAAGTCCGATTGAGATTGTTTCTTCCACATCATGCTTCCCCAAGGACAAATGAATTCGGGGTCGAGTCAAGTTAGCGACTCGGTAAACAAAAACAGTAGCATTTATATAGGGTTTTCACCCTAAGTGTGGGGGAGACCCCCATGCTATGATTACAAATGAAGTGAAAATACAAAATGGTGTTTTCCACGCTTAGCTTGTAATGTTGCCCTTTTACGTTCAAAATGTCGGCATAATAGCCAGGACTGTGAATATTGAGGACAATATTCATGCTAAGTGTGGGGGGGGGGGGGGGTATTCGCTATTCTAGCGAACTTTATCACATTTTACTATATAATACCCCCGTTTTTAGCCAAAATTCAAAAAATTTTCAAAAATTTTTTTCACTGGTGCTTCAAAATTTTTGTGGTAATCAGTCCGCCTTGTCTAACCGACAAAAGGGATTGGCTAGTCCAGGAGCAAACGGCTCTTGGTAAAGACATCTCAAATCCGTTTACGGCTTGCAATTTGCCCAAAATTGTATGGTTCATCAACTCCCCATATCCCATAAAGCGAATGAGTTGGCTAGCCCGCAAGATTATGGCTTGTGGTAAAGGCAGTGGAAAATCCATAATTGGTAATCAGCTCACCAAGATGTTGACTATTCCATCAAGAGCTGGCTAGTCCAGGAGCAAACGGCTCTTGGTAAAGACAAATCAAATCCGTTGACAGCTGGTGGTTTGCTCAAAATCACACGGTTATCAGGTGTGCCACAGTTCTTACACCTGGCTACTCCAGAAGTGATGGCTTTTGGTAAAGAGTTTTTCAAATCCATAAAGTTTTCGAAACAGTATTGCTAGGGACTAGCAATAGTTTAGTGTGGGGGATTGATGAGTGCTCAAACACTCATCATTTTTGGTCTAATCTGAACTGCAAAACATACAAAAACACTCAGTAATGCATCAAAATACTGAAATTATTTCAAAATTGTGTTTTGTATGTTTTAGATGCAAAATGAGCAAAAACAGACGAAAAACGTACAAAGTTTGCAAAATTGGCAGTTTCAGTCCCCCAACTTTCATAAAATGACAAAACTAGTCCCTGGATATTCAAAATATAGAAAATTATCACCAAAGGTCATTTTGAAATCATAAATTGTCATATTTAGTCCTTTGGTGAAAAATTGGAAAGTTTTGGAAATTTACAGTATGGTCCCTGTACTTTCAGATTTTGGCAGTTTTGGCCCCTGAGAGTGCAATTTTGGAGAAAAAGTCAAATTTGGTCCTTGGAAATTCACATTTGTCACTTTTAAACCCTGGATGAAAATTTTGAGGAAATTACATGTTTGGTCCCTGGACTTTTGAAAAATGACAATT
Organism: Artemisia argyi; assembly: GCA_030686995.1. Classification (NCBI taxonomy): domain Eukaryota; kingdom Viridiplantae; phylum Streptophyta; class Magnoliopsida; order Asterales; family Asteraceae; genus Artemisia; species Artemisia argyi. The sequence goes on along the minus strand of CM060694.1, from coordinate 87,020,416 downwards.
TTGGCCCTTGTGAATTTCAAAATAAAAAAATATCACTTTTGGTCCTTTGATTATTTATACTTGGCAGGAATTAACCCTTTTGAGCTTTTGGGGAATTTACATTTTCAGCCCTGGATTTTCAGTTTGTACATGAATGGTCCCTATGGTTTTTGAACTTAAAAATAAACAAACAAACTAATACTACAAACCAAATCCAATAAACACCCCAGCCCACTACACTCCCATCCAGCCCACTTCACCAAAACAGCCCAACCCCACAAAAATTAATACCCCATTCTTTTTTATTTACTCCCACCCAGTCAAACCGTTGACCCTCTCTTCCCTCTCACAAACCTCACCACTTGTTCACTGCTTACCCCCTGCACACTCCACCTCTCCTCACCTTCTGCTACCCACTCCCATACTTTGTTCCCCCCCTCCAAACACTACCTTCCAAGACCCATTTAATGCTCACAAATTGATCCAAGTTACCACACCCTGCCAAATACCATTTCGCGCCAAAACCTTATTTGAAGGCTGTGATCAAGTCAAAGCCATCCAATGGCCAATATTAATGTGGGAAAGTCAAAGGAAGCCCCAAAGACCTTTAAAAGGAAGAAAGAAGCAGAGTTATGCAGTTAGTTAGTTTTAGAATAATTAGAGTAGTTGTAGCTTAATGTAGAATGTCGAATTAGTGTACTTTCAAATTGTAGTTGTAATTTTTAGTTTACAAAAGTTGTAATCCACATTTCCAGTACAATTTAAGTTTTATTCAATCTCAATTTCAAGGTTCTTTGGTTAAATTCATAAATTGCCATTTTAACTTAAAATCTCACTTTAGCTTTAATGTTATTGAAAGTTGTTTTTCATGGTTCCAGAAGCTTAACATAAGTCATTTATGAGCTTTTATAAGCTCAATTAGTATTAGAATCACTTTTAGATCATAAACTAAAAAATACTAAAAATACAAAAAAATTATATAGAAAATAAAAAAAATCAGTGTAGAAGGGAGAAGAGAGCAAGGAGCTTGTGGATTGTGTACTTACATGGTATTAGAGCTTCAAGGGAAGTATAGGGTTGTGATTTAAATTTCTGGTTCACTCAGTTCTAAGCCTTGATAAAACTGTAAGCATGTTTCTATACTCTTAGCACAACCTGTTAGATATAGTGATTCTTGTTAAATGTTGTTTATTACTTTCCATTTATATTCATGTTTAATTAGTGTAATGGTAATTTTCAGTTTCATGTATTAAATAAGTCCCTTGCATCTTCAAAATCATCAAAACAGTTTTTAAGGGGTGTTTGGATAAGTAGTTTAGACCACTGAGCTCTGAGTTTTATTTGTGGTTTTTAGTTTTAACAAGTCATATTAGGTTATTGTAGGTCATATAAGCCTTAAAACCCAAGTTTTAAATAGCCAAAGTCAAAATCCCACCCATTTGCCCCTTAACTATTAACTGTGGGCAGTTGTGATCCCAAAACCCACAATTTCACTGCATAATCTGTCATTATAGCCTAGGATAGTTGAATCTTAGCTTAACATAACACATTTCATCAGTAGTGATCACCCAAAGTTGGAAAAAGTCAAATAAGCAAGTTTTTACAAAGGTCAAATGTGCATGTATTTCAGGTTTTTGCAAATATTCAAGGAATTTATTTGATTTTTGTGTAATGATCTAGCCTGTGAAACTTGTTCCTAGTGATAGCCTCCCACCTCATCTCCATTGTCCTATAATCCTTCCATTTTTGTGATTTTACCCCTGGGCCCCACAGCCCTCAAAAGTGGGCTGCAGGGCTGCAAACCCCCTTCTGCACCAGCAGACATCACCACCACCACCACTTAGTGGTGGTTTTCCAGCCAACCCAGTGGGCACCAGGCAACCAATTTGGCTTCTTTCCACCCCCCTCCTACCAAGGAAGTGGTATTGACCACTTTTGACCCCTAGACCACTGGGACCCACCTGAACCATCTCCACAAATCTGTCCCCATTTTCAGTTTCAAAACAAGTTTCCAAAGTGTTTATTGTAGCTTATAGCTTATTTTGTGGTCCACTATTGCTTATTCCTGCTCTAACAAGTTCAAACAAGTTATTTGGATCAGAAACACCCATTGTGGGTCCCACACAAGCTGGTTTAAGCTCATTTCCTCCCACAGTCAACAAAAGTCAACTGTGTGGCTTTTTGTGTTCCATTGTGCTTATTTTCAATCTACAAAAAAGTTGTTTTTATAAAAAGTTAATGTTTTTAGTTGTAAATTAGTTTTCTAAAAGAAAAATCCAGAAAAGTCAAAGTATTTTTAAGTGATAGTTTCTATTTAATTTTATTTAAATTTTATTTTTCATTTTTAGATTTTAATTAAGTACTTGTCATTTTTATATTTTTATTAATTACCTCTTATATTAAAGTATTTATAATAATTTTCTCAGATTTTTATTTTATTATTTAGTATTTATTAGAATTAATCTTAGTTTTATTAATAATTAATTAATAATTAGTTTAAAATAGCATAATTAGTTTTTATTAAGTAAAACCTAGTTTTTATATTTTTTATAGCTTTTATATGTTATAAAATAATTTTAGAAATTTTATTAGAATTTTTACTGTTCATTTAGTATTTTTCTTAATTTAAAATAGTTTAATTAGATAATTAATGTTTAATTAGTAATTAATTAATAGAAAAATCACAAAAAGACAAAAATACTTATTTTTATTTTTAAAACTTATTTTTAGTTATTTTATAATTTTAGAAATTTTATTTTCAATTTTCTAGTATTTAATTAGTATTAAATTATATTTAAGTATTTTAAATATTAATAATTAGTAATAATTAGTAATTAATTAATAATAAATAATTAATTAGTGTTAAAATTTATTTTCTTTTTCTAAAAATTTTCTTTTCCCTTTAAGTTTGTAAAAAAGTCATTTTCACCCCCTGGGGGTCTTCAGATTTCCGTTTTTACTTTTTATTTCGTGCGTTTACGTTTTATTTAAACGTAACGTACGCGTTTTTGGTTTTAATCGTTTCTGGTTTTTCCTAGTTTCCCGTCCTATTCATATAGCTTATTTAAGCTATTCTCTTGTAGATTCCATAGTTTAATCACTCACAAACCCATTTCCCATCCAGATTCACCTGATCACAAGCCGTTTGATAACCATCCACACCTCGTCGGGACATAACGACCCGGGGAAACCTTATACTTCCGTGGAGCATTGACTCTAGGCTGTTTGACCATCTTGACCACATCCGTGGTTGAATTTGGTTGACGGTTTAGCATCAATCAAGTAACTTGAAGTGATTTGCTTTGTTACTTAGCTTCTGGCTTATTCTGAGTAGATATTGCTTATTGTTGGATAAAAGTGTAGATTGGCAAGGACACCTCAACCCTGTGTACCATAATGGTACCCATCAACCCTACCCAGCAAAGGTTTGATGCCTGTGAAATACCTCCACCCAATACCCAACCAAGCGGCGGAACGGAATCGAACTTGCATCCTTTAGTTAGATAAAGACATCACATGGTTGGGCCCAGGCTTCTAAGGCTTCTAAGGTAGCTGGTTGATACTGCTTATTGTTTGGCTTATCTTTGACTGCTTATTGCTTGCCTCTATTGTTTCTGTGCTATCTATGTTGATTTCTAAGCATATTAGAGCTTATTTGAGTACTATACATCTGTAGTTTCAGTTTCATATAGTTTTGTCACAAGTGCTTATTATTAAGCACTTGTGATAAGTTGTTTTCTAGCCAATAAGCACTTTTTCTGCTTATTTTTATTTTAAAATTTTTCTCCAAGCTTTCCATAATATTTTAGATTTTCTGTGAATTTTTCACATTTTTCTGAGTTGTTTTGCTATTTTTCTTAATTTATCTTAGTTTTTAATCATTTTTAAATAATTTTTAATAAACAAAAATCAATAAAAAAAATCAGAAAAGGCCATAAAAAATACAAAAATATTTTAGATAATTCTTTTATAATATTTTAGAATTTTCAAAGTAGATTTTATAATTTTCCCATTTATTTTTACATTTGCTTTTATTTTTAATTACTTTTTAATTCCAAAAACAGAAATTAATTCTTAGAAAATAAATAAAAAGTCCAAAATTTTTTTTTCTTTTTCTCAAAATTATTTTAAGTAGTTTTAGATTTTTAGAAATTTATTTCATATTTTTAGGATCATTTTTTGTAGAATATCAATAATCATAGCATGCATGGTTTTGTGTTAGAATTATGGAAGAAGAAGAATAATAGTAGAAGAGATTAGAGAGAGATAGAAGTTGAGAGGATTCCTAGAGAGAGAGAGATGAGAGAAAATGTGAGATATTAGATTGATAATAATGGAAGCTCCAACCCTCTCCACATGTGGAGAGGGGTATTTATAGTTTCCTACAACAAAGATAAAAAGCCCACACCCAGGCTGTGGATCAGGCATACAGTGGGTAAATACCCGTCCTTCTTTCACGATGTTACTTAAACTAATTCTAACCAATAACTAAACAAACTACAAGCTAACTTAGTGCTATTACAATAATTAGGTGACCGAGTCTTTTACAGGAATATTTGTATTCTTAACAATCTCCCCCTAAGCGAGTCACCTTGGAAATTAAGCTCTTTGATCTTCAAGCATTCTTAAGTCTTTGTGGCTCGTAGGTTCTGATTCTTCACTATTCCACACACTTTGTACACCAAGCTATGAACTTGTTATTTGAGTTCCTTTGAGATGTGTGATCTTTGAGCTTCTTTGAGATCATCAGCCACAGTAAATCTCTAAGCTCATCCATAGTAGTATCGCCTTCATGTGATGTAGTGACTTTAGGACCATCATGCTCACACCCTTCTGGATCAGGAGACTTTACATCAGAGTTGCGGATCAGGAGACTTTTCATCAGAGTTGCGGAAACGTTGTTGGTAGTTTCTCAACATTCGTTGTAGTAAGTCTCTCTTCATCATTGATAGTGAGGAGGATATGTGAGCATGAGGTATAGATTGACCCGATTCAGCTGGAAATAGAAGCCATCAACGCCATCTTTATATGTGTCCATGAAATAAAACAGTTAGCAATAAAAATAGAGAACAAATATGGCTTTGTCATTCGTTCTGCGAGGACAGACTACCCTCCGGTTTTGTGAAAACCGACTTGTGATCAAGTAGAATCTCTTTTAAAGAAGACTCTCCTTGACAGGAATTTCCAGCTTGTAGTAATGAATTTTCCAAAGAATCCACTACGGAATCTTCATACTTAGCATGTTCTCATACTGGAACGTCTCAAAGCAGACAGCACGATAGAGTGAATCGGTGAATGAATATTCACGGATTGATGAGAAATTGATTTATAGAAATAACTCATGTGTCATATGATAAACAATTTTGAGACACAACGAGAGTTTTATACTTTGAATCACATTTCCATCAAAAATACTTTTGTTTTGAAAGATTTTACACAATCAATGTGCTCGAAAGTTAGTTTCTGAGCACATTGAAAGATTTTTGCAAAAGTATCCGTCAATCCATATCCTGGAACAAGTTTGATTCAATGTTGAATCGCACCATTGTTGCTTTCCAGTTGTCATTTGATCATTGATCCAAGATGGATCACACATGTTACCTACCAAGAGCTTGAGTCATGTTCGCTCTAGAAGGATTTCCATCTTCATTGTGAATATTATTCATATCACTCGGATGTTCTGGCAATACCACAAGGATAATGCGTAGGACTCTAAATATTTTATCTTATTTTCCACATTGTGTGAAACAATAAGCATATTTGGAATTGTGTCCTAACGAGATTTATGGATGATCTCATGGCTCTAGACTCAATAGTGCTTTTTGATCCGCTCCTGGAGACTGGGGAGGCGTCTCCTGTTTAGGTATCAACATAGCTAGCAATGAGCGGTCGATACATTGCACAGGGTTCCCCGTGAGAATGAAACAAGTTCTTTTAGGAGAACTTGAGTGGTTGGGAAGTTTAGTGCAGTGCGTCACTGGGTCCATGACGTCTTGTCTTCAATACCGGTGTTACCTTAGTAACCACCAGTAGATTATGAATTGAACCAGGTTTCTGCCCTAAGGTTGAATATATGGAGGGCTATGTCTTTTCACCCTTTCTCATTTCATTTCTTTTTCATTCTTCAACCCCTTCAGTGCTTACCGAGACTTCACCACTATAACCTTGTTGGGTTTCTTCCGGTCCTAGCTCTATCTCAGTCCGCACTCTTCCCTTTCTCACTTTACTCCATTTTCTCAATCATTCCTAAGGACTTCTAATCTATCTAGAGGATTGTCCCTGGGAAGATCATTCCGATTCCGGTGGATCATGGGAACTCATACCTAACCTTAACCATCCTTATAACTCCATGCATAAAGATAAATGGTCGGTCTTTGGTATTACTTCCACAAACGCCTTTTGCTCCCCCTCAATATGTGCATCGATATTCGAAAGTGTTTAGCACATATGTGGGAGCCTATTTATTGAGTCCAAAAGATCACTTTTGATTATCGGATTTCATATTTAAAACATTCTCTCCCCGATCAAAAATTTCAAATCTTTCGAGATTTTGGATCTCAATTGATTTAAATAAGTTAGAAAACATTTGGTAGAGAAATGCGGTCAGTTTTAATATTGTCTGATAAAAGGAACTTTTTCTGCTCCCCCTCAACCTGTGAGGGAGGTTGGTATGTGTCAGATTTGATGAGTTTCCAAAAGATTTGATGTTTTAACGAAAACTCTTTGAAAATGTTCTCATTCTGACACATAACCATCACAAATTGTATTGTTGCAAGGTTTTTGTACAAAGTGTGGAGAGTTTTTATGATACATAAAATTTTGAGAAATCACTCTCCCCCTCAATCAATGACGGATGTTAAAGCTTAAATAAATGATGTCATTGATTGAGTGAAAAATTTTATCAGAATTTTGAGTTCAATTTGATTTCCAATCAAAATCTCATGGTACCACCAAGTTTTGCACAAATACTTTCCGAAAAAATCGTAGAAGGGAAAGTATTTGGCGATAAAAAGAAGATTTCTCTTCTTTATCAAGAAATAATACACTGAAGCGTACATTAGATCGAGGAAACATGGATATAAAGTAATCTATGCCCAGGTGAACTTCACCCGGTAAAAGGAACAACCGTCTTTTTGGCGACGTGTTTTCCCCATTTTGAAATCGGGTTGCTATATGAAGTAATAGCAAGCCTAAATTTTGAAGTCTAGGTTACAGCCTGAAATGACTACAAGCCATATTTTGTTAAGAATGTTTTGAGAAACGACATGTTTTAGAAAAAAACTTTATTTGAAACCGAAAAACTCTTGCTCAAGCATATGTATGATTCCGTGTCATCATTGAATGACATTTCTAGAAATGTACATAATATTGATTACACAAGAGACATGTCGTGAGAAGAATATTTTTGAATTTTTTTATGATTTTTCAGATTTTTATGGTTTTTATAGGTTTTATATTTTTCTATTTACGTATTGGTATAAGATACGTACAAAGGATATGTGAAGCAAAACCCATTACTCCTCATTCTCTTCCTGAAGACGTATGAGTGATCCTGGTGTAAGACTCTTCATTCGAAGGCGCTGGAGAATAAATTGAAACCGTTCTCTTAAGAGAGCCTTAGTGAAGAAATCTGCCACCTGAAATTCTGTCCTCACGAAGTAAAGTTCCACTACCCTTTACTCAACATGTCCCACCACACCTTTGGAGATTCCGATTGCAAGGAGAAACTTTGACAGTGCATTAAACCATGTCCTAGGCGCCTGCTTTAGACCATAGAGAGCCCTTTACAGACGATAGACAAGGGTCGGAACGATCAAGATCCACAAATCTTTCAGGTTGACTGAAATGAAGAACTTCATTCAGCTCGCCATTTAGAAATGCAATTATCACATCCATTTGATAGACCATCATATTCTGACTTACAGCATTGGCGAGAAACAGTCTGAGAGCTTCAATATGAACAACCAGAGCGAAATATTCCTCTAAATCAATGCTTTTCTGTAGACTATATCCCTTAGCAACAAGCCTTGCCTTGTTTTCAGAAAAACATCATGCTCATCAAGTTTCACTTTGAAGATCCACTTAAGAGCAATAATCGTTGCACAGTCTGGAGGTAGTACCAATTCCCATACTTTAAGTCGATCGAACTTGAGAACTTCTTTTTGCATTGCATTAACCCAACAGTCTTTAGAGATAGCAGTCTTGACATCTTTGGGTTCGACTTTGGATAGTACGAAATTATACAAACACCACAAGGCAAAGGTGGTAAGTTGCCTTCGTGTGAACACGGGTTGAGAAGGATTCCCAATAACTTTCTCAATCGGATGATAATTGGTCCATTATCAGAGATACTCATGTGGTTGAGGGTAAGGAACTTATGTAGCCATGTTAAGATCTCCTGAAGAAAATGCCTTTGATGAAGATTCAGGAGCAAGTATATTATTGAACGAAGCCACATCAGGAGGAGCAAATGAATTCACTTCAAAAGAATTGTTGTCTGCAGTGCCTTGATGTACTGAAGGAGATTGAAGATTTGACTATGATGGTGAATAACTTGCAGATAGAGCATCTTGATAAATTCAAGTAGACACTGATGGACCATTTGAGTTGTACAGAACTGGAGCATCAGCAGCAGATGGTGGTGTCAATGTATCATCAGTAGGTATCTCAAAATATTCATCAATCATTGGTTCAAACAAGATCTTCAAAAACTCATTTGTAGTTGGTACATAAGGTACTGCAGGAGTGGGATGCTGTACAAGACCTGAACTGTTCGGCTCAGGAGATACAAGTTTAAACGCGGGTCCTGCACTGATGTGTACATGAGCCGTATGCTCATTCAGCTTAACAAATTTAACGTGAAAGGTTTCCAAGATTTATCGGGTTTGTATGTTGTAGATTCGGTATCCCTTGCGATCTGGAGCATAACCAATGAAAAATCCAATATCAGCTTTAGCTTTTAATTATCCAGGATCTTATCTGTCATCTGTAGGGTAGCTTAAAGCACCAAATACACATAGAAAGGAGAGATCCGATTTCTTGCCATGTATCAGCTCATATGGAGTTTTGTTGTGAAGAGTATGTATCAAGTATCGGTTTTGGGTGTAACAAGCTATAGTAATTGCTTTCACCCAGAGGAACATCGGTGCCTTGGAAAATATTAGCATGGTTCGTGCAGCTTCTACTAGAGTACGGTTTCGTCTTTAAACAACGCCGCTCTGCTGAATAGAGTGTGGAACACTTTTCAAGTAGGTGATGCCAATACTTTCGTAAAGTTGAATGAGTCGTTTGTTAACAAACTCATTTCCGTTGTGTGTGCGGATGATTTTGACGGTTTTGTTGAGTCATACTTGTAGCTGTTTAATGAGTTTGATGATAACCTCTGGAATCACGTCCTTGGTTGTCAAAAACTTCACCCATGTAAACCGAGAATAGTCGACAACTATCACAAGAACATACTTCTTCCCATTTATACTTTGCATTTTCATTTATCCGCATAGATCCATGTGAAGGGTGTGAAGAACTTCCAAGATGGTATTGACAGTTTTGGGTTTGTGCATATGCTTCGTACTTTTGCCCAGTTGACAAGCTGAACAAAGATGATCTTTTTCACACTTTGATCTGGGCAGATTACATACAAAATCCTTGCAAGCAAGATCATTGATGGTACCAAAGTTCAAGTGATTTAAATGTTGGTGCCATAGCCACGATTTGTTCTTTGAGGCCATAGACTGCAAGCAAGAAGGAGAAGGCCGCATCATGTCTTCAAATGGAGATGGTGTACAAGTTAGTGCCACGACTGATTTTAAGAAGATCAACACCATCCAATTTTACTGAAGAAGCATGAATGTTTACTGTGAGCAACTTCTAGATCCGAATCACATAATTGACCAATCAAAAACAAATTATGACCAAGTCCTTTGACGTAGAATACCCTGGAGTTTACACTGTCACCAAAATACCTGATGCATAGGGATTGCACCAGGCTTTACCTCTCAAGGGATCTTGAGAAGCTTACAACCCCCACCAGGCAGTGTACCTGATCGTTGTAGTATAGTATAGTGACAAGTACCGTGGGATTGATCGTTCAGCTAGAAATAATGTCTCTAGGATTAGAAAACCTAAATACTAGTTCTAAAGGTGAGGGATGATTATTTTTGTATTTTTTTATATTTTTTTAGAAAGCAAGTAAAAATCTCGGGTTTGAAGGATTTGGGCGGAATTAGTTGCTAGTCAACTAACCCAATACTAAAGATGCAATCAAAATAAAATACTAGAAATGAAAATAAACTAAATTAACTAAGGTTGTGAGCAATAAGTGGAGAAATTGTGTTTACTTAGATTTCATTACTCCCTAGATATCTTTTACACATTAATTACTTGTTATAGTTGCGTGGATGACGGATTGTATTACTTAATACCATTCATGGGGTGGCGCACTTAATTCCCCAATCCTATGAGTGCCTACTTCACTCCTATGTCGAGCCGGCTAAGAAGCTCCTAACATGGGATCATTAGAATTTACTCATGCATTAAATACAACCAATAAAACCTAGTGCACGTCAGTTCATGTTTCCTAAGACGTTCAAGCATGTTACCATTTGGAGATCTGCCAGTTTTCTTAAGCCTAACATCGAAATCATTCATACAATACAACCATAAACAAGTAATCAACACATAATTAACATCTAGGTTTCATTAGATCTAAGCAAACACAAGATAGATCTAGCCTAGCATGATGGAATTAAGACAAGAACAAGATATAGACAACCAAAACATAGACATATTGATTGAATTAGAAGAACACTTATCTCAATTACATATGAAAGGGTTCAAGGGCTGAAAACCCTTGAAAAACCTGTAAAGTTCGTACTAAGTTCGGCCTTAGGGTTTCTCCAAAACTTCTCCTTTTTTTTTGATTGAAAATTAGAAAACTATATATAGGAAATTGAGGCTGACGGCGTCAAGACCAAATTGGTGACACCGTCATCTCGCCGCCAAAAGAATTCTCAAACTGCCTTGATCTACTTCTGATGCCGTTACGTTATAACTTTTTCCAGGCTGTCACGTATTTTACTCTTGACGCTCTACCTTGTGACGCCTTCATTTCTGTACTGGGTCCTCATGCAAATTACTCTTGACGCCGTCAGGATTTTACTCTTGACGCCGTCACCTACTGTTCCCAACAAAGAAAATTAAGACTTTGGCGTTTTCTTCACTTTTATGCTCCAAAAACGTCCGAATTGCTTCCTTTTCCAGATTTCTCTCCCAAAGTACTTAAAATCACAAAAGGAACGATTTAGGGCAATATTTGATCAAATAAATTCAATTCCGGGCTTAATTGACCCCCTAAAAGTGGTTCATTTTTCGCCTCATCATATACCCTTACACTTGAGATTTGCTTGTCCTCAAGCAAATGCGCTTTTATTCTAGTCAAAATACAAGTTAGGGGTCATTTAACACTAATATAAAAGTAATTACAACAAATAATCATTCCACTAAAGACCAATAGACAAGCACGGAGGTCATACACTAGCACCTCACAAATAGTGTTTAGATACTCACATCTCTCGGGTGTAATAAAGTATAAATTACAATATGAAAACGGAAGATATTTCTCACTACCTGTCATAGCAAAATAGATTACCATAGCTTGGGAAAGGATCAAACCTCCACCACATGGCGTAAACACCTAGGATAAACTATCAAAGAGGTCTTTTAAAGGGTTGTAACATTAGGTGTAGGGATATGAAATACACGGTTTTGTTGGATAAAGGAAGTTTTTACTGGTGGCGAGTTAACAATCTTGGTTAATTACATGTACAATATGGCGTTGCTAAGCCAAGACTAGACTCGACTTCAACTAACAAAAGAAAAATAACAAAAGCATAAAATAAACATAGAATGAAAAGGGATGGTAGTCCGTATGTTTTTTCTTTTCTTTTCTTTTTCTTTTCTTTTTTCGATTTTTTTTTTTTTTTTTTTTTTTTTTTTTTTTTTTTTTACATACACTCTTTCCCTACCATCTAAAATAATACATCATAGGGAATGAACATTTCCCTTACACTTGAATCTTTACATACTTTACAATAAACTAAACTAATGACTCGAATTAAGAAAATTAAAACACTTGGAGTACTTTTAAGATTAACGCACATATGGGGGTAATAATATGATGTTCTTCCCCATTACTCCATAAAATAAGTACTTTACCCATTAGTCCCAATCGTCCCAAAACAATATGTACAAGGATATGACTCGACTTAGCAACCATGTAATTAATTAGATTATTAACTTGGGGTTTAACAAATAACAATAATGCACTAAAAATGAGCGCATACACGGAAGGCTAAGGCAATTTGGGTGTACATTTAAGTGGGGTGTAACAAATTCTTCCTTTAAGTAAAATGCTTAAAGTTAGAAACGAAAAGATAGGCTCGGAGGGGTGTACTAGGGGTTTCGTGTACTAAAAATGAGTACAACGCTAAGGGTGTGGGAAAAATTAGTTGACTTAACTAGCCAAGTAATATGACTTAAATGGTTAAGTAATTATGATACGGGTTTAACACAAGGGTGATCCTAATGCCTCTTATCATGTAGTAAATCCTACTACACGAATGTAGTCTCACTAGCGGTCTCGGGATGCATCACTAACGCAAGTTCTAGAATCTAAATGCTACCGGTACACTCATAAGCACTAATAGTAAATGCTTTTCCTATCAAATCTAAAGGCAAACCTCACATATTTGGGTGGAAAATTTTTCTGAATATACGGTTTTTTGCTAGTCATACAATCTCCTATCCATGAGACGCTTGCTATGGCTAAAGTTTCACTCCAAAATGTTGTAAAATTTTTTAAATTTGGCGCTAAAATTGCACTAACAAGTATTTCTCATAGTTTTATTACACATCTACCATCAAACAAACAATCTCAAGCGAAAGTGTATTTGTAAGGTATCATCATTTTACCCTCCCCTTACACTTAGGATGAACATTGTCCCCAATGTTCAAGTAAAGAATGTAAAAGTGAAAAAGTAAAAAGAATGAAATCAAATACTCCCCTGATTCGCTCGGTATGGATAATAAGGTGGCCAGGTTAAATCTTCCTCCAAGAAAATGAACAATCAAAGCTTCTCTTCCAGAATATAAATCATCTTCTTGTCATACATAACCTATAAATCCTGAGAAAACAAACAAGGCAACCTCGCATAAAATCAGCGGCAATCTATATAAGTTACTAAATCCTAGAAAACAAAATAAGATATAATGCTTGTGGAATGAAGTTTGCAGATTTCCTGGAGATTATAAAACTTAATAATTCACAAAAACCGTAAGACTCCGTTAGAAAAACAAAACCGGTAAAATTTCCAGATTTTTACACGTGACGCCGTCAAGAGTAATCTCGTGACGCCGTCAGAAGTGATCTGCAGAAATTCTTATGTTAAGTTTCCGGAAAATTTCTGGAAAAACTTGGTCCTACTTCCTGGAAAATCCTGCAAAACTTCATTATGACTCAATACAAGCATTTGACTCTAACAAATACGAATATACATGTTCACTTAATATTGTAGAGAATCATGATCGGTTTGTTTCTTAAAAACATATTTGGGGTTTCCCCTTACACTTATCTTTTGCAAAAATACTTTTAGGTGGAGTTAAGACTAGGCCAAAACAACAAAGTAAAGTATTTCCACTATTTAGTTTAGAAACATGATCTACCAACAATAAAAATAAAGCATGCATACGAAAGCAAATAACACACAATCAAAATAAAATCACACAAAATGAAGAACATTACCACAAGCACATTCAATTATTTCAAGTAAACGTAAACATTAAAATAAAATTGTTCAAGGCCAACAGAGGCCGCATCCTAAACTATTACAGCATCAATTGTTTCAAATTACACAACCATCAATGAATTGTTCAGAAATTACAGACATCAAAAGAGATCACTAGGGAGGAGGACCGAAACGGTAGTCATAGCCAGGAGGGAGGTGTCCGGTGTACCCGTAGGGAGGGTAGTCAGTCTCACGGCTGGGGAATGGGTCAATCTGCAGATGAGGCTCAAGCTGATCACGGGTGGAGAGGTGCTGCATCTGGCGGATGGTGTGATCATACATCCAATCAAAGCGCTGGTCAGTGGTGGTCCGCCATGCGTCCACCTGACCCATCCAGGCCCCCTGGTGTGCCTGCCAATCTCCCCGACTCATGTGTCGGTAGTAGTCAGCTGTCCCCTCCTCATAACCCTGAAACTGATGCTGCTGGGGCATTCCCTCATCGTCATCATCATCCTCATCATCAGGTCCCCCTGCATCATACCAGTTATAGGTCTCATTCCTCATCAGCATCACGATGCTCATCTGCCTGAGGGATTTAGCCCTCACTACCCTACAAGCCCCACAGTCGCTCAAGTATCCCATGATCGGAGGAGTAAGAAGATCATAGGAATGAGCCAACCGGGTCACGAACATCCCCCCATACACCTTATTGATATCCCTCTCACCCACACTGGTCCTTAAATAACTAGCTACCCAAAATGGGATGTTGCAGTAGACATCCGCTGAAAAGATGGTGTACAGGTAGAAAAGATCTGAAGTAGTGACACGGTGAGTGGTGCCATGACGTCCTGACAGGCTGTATGTGATGCATCTGTGGACCAACCTAACTATGGGGTCCCTGATGGATGCTGCCCCAGTAGTCGAGGTGTAAACCCCGTCCCCAATGGTCGGCCAAAAAGTGACACACCTCATATCACTCCTCTGAGTCTCCCCATTCAACAACCTCTGCATAAATCCTCCATCAACCGCCTCCTCCCTAGTATACAACCCTATCCTCCAACCAAAATAGATAGTGGTGCCCCCATGTCCGTCCTAACCTTAGCCTGATCAAAATGGAAGGTCGCAAAGAACTCCCTTACCAACTCACTATACACCGTCTCCCTAATCCTAAACAACCTTTCCCATTGAGGACCCGCAAACCCATCAGTGTTGATCCTCCCCAGAAACGCAGCCTCCAACCCTTGGGACCTAAGAAACTCCCAATCAACCATGGCCCCAGCATCAATATGATGGTTACAAAGCTCCGCATACTTGGTGGTTGCGCCAACAGTGTCAAATTCGCCCCAACTATGGACCAATTCTCCATAGTTAACTCTTTGGGACCTAGAAGAACTGCCACGATGTTGACGAGATCGCTTGCTCATTTTCCTGGAAAAAGATAGAGTGAACGAAAACAATTAGAACGAGAATTTTATTGATTTTTTGCTGTCAGACACATCTGACGCCGTCAGGAGGAGGTCCTGACGCCGTCAGACCTAGCAGAATCCGAATCATGCAATTTCGAGGGAAAAATCAATTTTCAAACTCTTAACCCATTACCCAAACGCTCCTTTAATCGGAAAACATGGGTGGGGGTCAAAAAATCCGTGGCATGAATGGCTTTTCCTAAACTAACGCATGATTGGAGTGGAATAACATCATCAAAGGGTAACCCCATGTTTACAAATCACCAAATGGATGGCATTACGATTTGTCAATGATGGGTAAAAAATGGGGTTTCGGGCGAAAGGGGTTTTCAAAATTGATTGATCCTAAGGACAGTTGATCGAAAAAGAGTGAAGAAAAATCACTTACCAAGTGAAGATTGGTTGCGGAAGACGTCGAATTGAAGGGTGGAGATTCGGAGTAGTAGCAGCACTTTGGGTGAGAATTGTGGGGTATGGGTTGAAAGTGATTGGATTTGGGTTAATATTGCTGAATTAGCGAGGTGACGGCGTCAAGAGTTAATATCTGATGCCGTCAGATGTCCGTGTGAGGTGAGAAATGGAGTAATTCCACATTTAGTCCATGCACTTTGTGTGAATAGCTAAACACAAGTAAAACCATGGGTAGCTATTCCATTAGTGAAGTCCACCAGGGTCGAACGTTTCATTACTGTCACGGAAAGAGGTGTGGTTGTAGAAAGGAGTGGGTGATGTTTTAGTTAAGTTGTAACCTTCGCACGGGTCACTGGCGTGTACAAAGAGGTGTTGTTCCATAGAGGGTTTCAAATCTATGGTGTTTTTGAGGTGTAACCCCTTCACACCGGGTTTAAAACCAAAAGAACGTCTCTTGCACAAGTTTGGGAGCGTGGTTCGCAAGCATCCAACGAAAATGTTATGAAATTGTAAATTCTTCTCTTCCCGAGGATGCTCACAAAAGTGGGAAGTGATTGACGGTGAAGCACTTAGGGAAAATTTCTCGTTATCCTTTTGGTCAAACACCAAAGGAGTTGAAACCTCAAAGACTTTTTCGATTTTTCTTGGTGCGGAATTTTCTTTAATCTTCTCTTTGATCCTTAATATGAATTGGTCTGCTAACTCCATAAAAGCATTGCGAGTGCTTTCCATGCGTGCTTCTAAGTGTTGGATTTGTTTTTCCTGATTATTCATGAAGGTTACCATTATCCCTTCGAATTCCTCTTGTCGTGAACGCTCAGGAAAACTATGGTTGATAACCGCATTCCTACGTAAATTAGGATTCCAAACGGTTTCAGTAGCAGGTTTCTCAATCCTCATTAACTCTTTTACCTGCTTCTCGATGCTTCCTAACAACTGCTCTTGGGTGGCGTGTGTGTAGTCAAGTTTTCCCTTGCTTGGAAACATCGGGTCCTCCCATCCTTCTTCTTCGTATTGTGCCAACCCTTCAAGAACTTTCCAGCATTCATCAATGCTAAGTCTGTTTAGCCTGCCCTTGGCTGCGTAATCAATGGCTCTCCTTGTTTGATAGTCAACTTTATCGTAAAAGATTTGAATCTGGAGCCATGGTTCGATGCCATGATGAGGGACTTTTCGGAGCAGGTCTTTATATCGAGTCCATGCTTCATAAAAGGTTTCATTTTGATGTTGTTGGAACATCAAGATGTCATTCCTAAGCTTAGTAGTTCTCCCCGGTGGGAAAAATTGAGCAAGGAAACGAGTGGTGAGATCATCCCATGTGGTGATGGATCCCGTGGGTAAACGCTCAAGCCATTGACTAGCTTGATCCCGTAGAGAGAATTGGAATAGGCGTAATCGGGTTGTCTTTCTAGTTTCAACATCTAGGTCTATGGAGTCTACGATTTTAAGGAAATCCTTAAGATGTTGGTTTGGATCTTCGGAACGAAGTCCATGGAATGCACATCCGCTTTGCACCAACCGGAAGGTGTCGGATCGCAAGGGGATCACATTGGCTCCGGTGAGCTCAATGGTGTTTCGGTAGCCTTGGTGGCTAGGTCGGGAATTGATGAGTGTCTAAATACTCATCATTTTATACCAATCTGAGCTGCCAAAACATACAAAAACACTCAAATATGTATCAAAATACTTAAAATATCTTAGAAGTGTGTTTTATATGTTTCAAATGCAAAATATGCAAAAACAGATGAAAAACGTATAAAGTTTGCATAATTGACAGTTTCAGTCCCTCAAGTTTCATAAATTGGCAAAACTAGTCCCTGGTTATTCTAAAAACATGAAAATGTCATCAAAGGTCCTTTTTAATCATAAAGTTACATATTTAGTCCTTTGGTGCAAAGTTTCATAAAATTACAAGTTTAGTCCCTGTACTTTGCAAATTGACAGAAATGGTCCTTGGGATGTAAAAACTTTGAGAAAATCAATTTTGGTCCTTGTACTAATAATCTTTTGCAGGAATGGTCCTTGGAATGAAGTTTGGTGAATTTACATGATTGGTCCCTGAAGTTTCACAGTTTGGCAAAACAGGTCCCTCAAAGTTTCAAACTTGACAGTTTTAGTCCCTCGGTGTTCAAAATGGGAAAATTATCATTAAGGGTCCTAGGGAATTCATAATTGTCACTATTAGTCCTTGGGTGAAAAGTTTAGAGAAATTGCAAAAAGGCCCCTCAACTTTGCAAGTTTGGCAAAAATAGTCCCCGGTATTTAAAAAATAAAAAAACATCAAAAATAAACCTTGTACTATTCAATATTGGCAAGTTTGGTCTTTGTGACAACCTTGGAAGAAACACAAACCCAGCCCCTCAACTTTTAAATAATTACAAAATTAGTCCTTGTGTGAAATTAACCAACCGGACCCTATTATACCAAATCCAAATCCATACCACACAACTACCCAGCCCACTCCCTCTTTTATTTACCCAGGCCCAACTTTACAAGCCCACCCAATCCCTTATTAATAAAACCCGGTCAACTCACCCAGTCAAACACCCCCACCCCGCTTTTCTTCTTCTTCCACCTCACCTCCTCTCCACCTGTAACTGCCACCTGCTATCACCACCTCACCACCCACTCTCTAAACCTTGTCTCCCCAGCTCACCACAACCAAACAAACACCATTTAAAGCCTTAAAAACCTCGTACGCAACCTCCACTGACACCCTTGGACTTTTGGCGCGAAAAAACATTTTAAACGGTGTGGATTACTCAGACAAAATCAAGGGTTCACAAGTGATGGGAAATATCTCTGTGGGTCCTACAAGCTCTATAAATCAAGAGAGATGCAGCAGAAGAGAAAGATTAGAGTAGATTAGATAAAATTAGTGTAAAGTAGTGTCGACTAGTGTAATTCATCCTTTTTAGTGTAATTGTAAGCTTTTTAGTAATCATTTAAGTTGTCTTAATGTATCTTTGAACTTTTGCAATAATCAATTTCAGATTTCAGTTTGATTCTCAGTTTTTTATATTTTCTATAAATTTCAAAAATCACCAAAAACTTGTATATTGTTAATTGTTGTTGTTACTGAATTCATAAGCTCATATTAGCTCTAACAAAGATAATATAAGTTTTAGAAAACTTTAACTTATCTGTTTAGCTATAAATAGAAAAATACCAAAAATAATTAAGAAAATATAAAGAAAATAAAAAATAGATGGAAGAGAGGAAGAAGGACTGAGCAGGGTATTTATTTGGACTGAAATAACTCCATTGGTGTAGTGACAAGCTATTGGGGGTATTCTTGACCTTGGTTCCATGTTCTCAACATAAATCCATTTTGTAAGCATTTTGTTTATTTTTAGCATTTTACTGTACAAGTAATTTACTTGCTTAAATCTTGGTATTCTTATGTTCCTATGTTATTATTGATTCATAATATTGTGTTATATAAGTTGTTTGTGTTTTAAATTTTAAAGTTGCTTTGAAT
Source organism: Artemisia argyi (assembly GCA_030686995.1). Lineage (NCBI taxonomy): Eukaryota > Viridiplantae > Streptophyta > Magnoliopsida > Asterales > Asteraceae > Artemisia > Artemisia argyi. The sequence continues at coordinate 87,001,298 of CM060694.1, read as the reverse complement.
TTCACTTGACTGTGATAATGGTAATTTTATGATCCATATGTATTAGTTGTTGTTTGTTGTTTATTACAGTTCATTAATGCTTATTTCATGATAGTGTAAGGGTATTCTCAGTCTCATGGTCTTAATCATTATTTAGCTTTAAAAAACTCTTAATTAGCTTGTTAAAGGGGTGTTTGGATGATCTCTGCATCAGCACCCTTGTTGTTGTTATGGTGTTATTTTAAACTCTTGTAGATTGTATTAGGCCATAGTAAGTTAAACCAACCATAAAACTTTGGTCTTAAGTAGCAATAGTCAAAATCCAAGTCCCAATTCCTTGACAGTTAACTGTCAAGGATTTGTAATCCACAAACCCTCACATTAGCTCATATCAATAAGCTTTAGCTTATTTTAGGTCTAACATAGCTTATTATTACTTAAGTAATCAGTTAGAAGTGCTTGAATCTCAAGAAAGTCAAACCAAGTAGTTTTGTTCAAAAGTCAAATTTCCACTTTGTGTAGAAATCCAAAACTTGTGGGATTTTTCTAGATTTATGTATTAGGATTTAGGTTCTGAAAACTGTTTTGGTAATACTCTACCACCTCAACTTTGGAATCTCACATAGCTTGTATTTTTAAGATTTTTAGTGTGGGTCCCACTGACCTCCAAAGTCACTTGCAGGGCATAAGTTTCCCCTGCACACCAGCAGATTCACCCACACCACCCACTTTGTGGTGGTTTTGTGACCACCTCAGTGGGCCCCACTTGTCAACCTTAGTTCCTTACAACCCCCCTCCTACCAGGGATACTTAGTCAACCTTTTGTTTGACCTATAGATCAGTGGACCCCACTTAGCTTTGCATCCAAAGTTTGTCCCCATTCTGTCCCAGAATCATATTAAGTCAAGTGCTTATTTGAGCTTTTTGGCTTATTCAGTGGTCCCCACTTGCCAAATTTAGCTCAAACTTGTTTAAGTAACTTATTAGAATCAGGATAATCCATAGTGGGTCCCACACAAATCAGTTTTAGCTTATTAGCTTAGTTGGTCAACTTTGGTCAACTGTTTAAGTTCTTAGCTTATAACTAGCTTATTTTTAAGTTATAGAAATATTGTTTTCACAAAAGTTAGTTATATTTAGGTATAATATAGGTTGGAAAAAGAAAATTCAAGAAAAAACAATATAATAGTAAGTGATAGTTTCTATTTAATTTAATTTAATTTTCATTTTCATTTTTAGATTTTTATTAAGTAATTTGTAATTTTATATTTTCATTAATTTCCTTTTAGGTTAAAGTAATTATAATAATTTTCTCAGATTTTTGTTTTGTCTTTTAGTATTAATTAGAACTAAAAATAGTTTTATTAGTAATTAATCAATAAATAAGTTTTAATTAGCATAATTAGTTTTTATATAGTAACACCTATATTTTATATTTTTCCTAGCTTCTATAAGTCATAAAATAATTTTAGAAATTTTCTTGTGATTTATACTGTTCATTTAATAGTTTTTATAATTTAAATAGTTTAAATAGTAATTAAATAATAAATAGATTAATAAATAGTAAACTAGTTTAAAAATATATAAAATAAAGTTTTTATAATTTTTTAGGATTCCTGTGATGGTTAATTAGATTTATAAATTTTTCCATAATTTTCTAAGTTGATTTAGTATTATTTGTAATTTAAAATAGTTTAATTAGTTTAATTATTATAAATAGTTTTTAATTAATAGAAAATCTATAAAAAGACAAAAATATTTATTTTTATTTTTTATACTTTCTTCAAGTTCTAATTTAAGTTTAGAAATTATTTTTGTAAGTTTTTAGTTTAATTTGTAGTGTTAATCATTTTTAGTTTTTATTTAAGTTAATTTTAATTAAATAGTTAAATAGTTTTTAATTAAATAATTAATAATAAATAATAAAATAATCTAAAAAATAGTTTTCTTTTTAATTTAATTTTATTTTAAGTTTAAGTTTATAGAATTTTCAATTTTAACCCTTGTAGTTTATTTTTCCTTAAAACTCACCTTTTTCTCAGTACGCAGTCGCGTCTGATTTTAAATTGGTGTACGTTTATTAGTTTTAGATATCTAGGTTTCACGTAATCGTTAATATAGTTTTCCTAAGTTATTTTAAGTTATAAAACCCTAGTTAAATCACACACACACACTTTATACCCTTTCCTGTTCACTTTCACTGATCACAGATTCGTTTTTAATACCATCACAACCTCGTTGGGACATTACGACCCGGGAAAACACTGTATTTCACGGAAGCATTTGCCTCAGCTATTTGACTATTACAGTTGGCCATTCACAAGTGGTTGATCAATAATTATCTGACTGTTTGAGGCGAATCAAAATTTGGCGCCGCTGCCGGGGAGGTTGTGCGCTTATTCTAAACGACTTTTGCGTATTAGTGAACCTGAATACACGCCCATTTGTATATTTATCCATCCTTGTTCATACTATTATTATATAAAACTAAAACTGTTCCCGAAAACTTTTTAAATTAGTTTTCAACGAATACAAAAACCCAAAAATATTTTCCTTCTTATTAGTACTACAAAAATTTTCAAAAACACCAAAAATATTCACCTTTATACACCTACCTATTTGATTCTTCATTTCTCACCCCCTAAACCCTTTGATTCTTTCTATGTCTTATTCTCACCTTCATGTCTGTCAATGCTGTGGTAGTTCTTATAATGGTGGTGATTGCCCCAGTTGTGGCATGGTAGAGTCAGGAAACGGGTCTGTCTATAACCAGAATCCCTATTCCTACCCTGACATGACTGATTCATTCCATCAGCTTCCACACCATGAGACTCAGCAGTTTAACTGTTGTGAGTATTGTGGTGGTTCACACTACAGTTCAGATTGTCAAACTAGGAATCAGTTTGTCTATGAACAGGTTCCTAATAACAATTATGACTTAAACACATACGACTCACAGTCACATCAGTTCAACTGTTGTGAGTACTATGGAGGTCCTCACTTTAGCTCTGATTGTCAAACAAGGAATTCATTTCCTTGTAACAATTACGACTATTCGTTTCAAGACCCACCTCCACAGTACCAAATGAACCAAGCAACTCCTCAAAACCAGCAAGACCTTTGTCTAGAGGTTCTTGAGAAACTTAAAGACCTTAAGGAGGAGTTGGCTAATATGTCGTTTCACAATGCACCAAGTTTTTCTTGTGTACATTGTGGGGGTCCTCATGATGATTTCAGATGTCAACCGTATTCTAAACCTGAACATTGTTCTAGTTCTGATACATTCGGTTTTGACACATCCACACCCCCACAGTCTCCACTCACTCAATATTCTCGTGATAAATCTATCGCGGAATTACTTGCTGAAGAACATGCTGCTAGAGACGAAAGAAGCATGGAAGAATTACTAGTCTTAGAACAAGCAGCTATAACACGTACCAAATTTCAAAATGCTGCTCTTCTCGATGAGGATGATGAAAGTGATGATACCTCATCAAGTTCATCAGTTGAGACTACTTCCATGGATATACAGGGAGAAATGAGTATGGGAGAATTACTAGCAGCAAAACAAATGGAAATTATAAAAACCATGTATGCTAGTCCTTCTCAACTCACTCAGTTTGATGATATCATACCCGAGGTTCCCACTCACTCTCTGAACATGGGAGACGAGCATCTTGACACAATTCCTGCAAAGGAATTTGACGAATTCATAAAGTCTAGTGTTGAGGACCTTGTCTCAATCCCAAGTGAGTCACAGGGAATTTTTGATCATATGTGTGATATCCCTTCTCCTCTTGATTTTTCAAAAGATCATGTAGATACTCTCTCCGATTCTAACGATGATTGTACATCTTATGGAGAAATTGAGTATGTTGAGGCATCACTTCCCGAGTCTAATGTTGACTATCTTCTTGAAGAGTTCGCTGATGAACTCTCTCATATGGATCCCATCCCACCAAGGGATGAAAATGAAGTCTTTGACTTTGAAGCGGATTTGAGAGAGTTAGAACTTTTACCTATTCATGATCCTTCGATTGAACTCAATCAGATCAAACCACTTCCCCCGGAAAGTGAAAATGATTTGGACGAATTCGAGGCTTTTATGACTGAAGACACTTCAATTTCATACGAAGTTGATGATTATTATCTTGATCCTGAGGGGGACATTCTTTTTCTAGAAAGTTTGTTAAACGAAGATACAATTCCCCCTTTTCCACCCAAACAACTTCATAATGAGGAAATCGAATCAGTTGAGGAAACTGATAAATTTCCTGAGATCAAGCTTAAGGACTTGCCTCCTCCACTTGAATATGCATTTCTTGAGGAGGAAGTTCTTATCTTAATTGCTATTCAGATCTCCCTACTTTCCTTCACCTACCAGGTGATTTCTCCTATTCTTCACTCCTTCGGGAATGAGGACACTATCTTTGACCCAGGCATTCTCATTTATAAATTATGAGTCGGGTGTCATTATGTCTCATCGGTGTGGAACTTTCACGTGCTTCAAATGTTTATCCAAACATCTTGAATGAAAGTCCGATTGAGATTGTCTCTTCCACTTACTTCCCCATGGACAAATAAATTCAGGGTCGAGTCAAGTTAGCGACTCGGTAATCAAAAACAGTAGCATGTACATAGGTTTTCACCCATGTTTTACCCTAGTGTGGGGGAGATGCCCCACATGTTGTATATATATATATATCCTCTACAAAAAAAAATGTAAATATAGTGATAGCTTCTATTTAAGAAGTTTTATCTTAAAATAATAATAATAATAATAATAATAATAATAATTGTATGTATATACATTTTAATAAAGGCTAAGGAATATTTTTTTCTTACGTTCTAAGTGTTGGTTTAACACCCGGTACTTTGAATATTGAGGACAATATTCAGTTCTAAGTGTGGGGGGAGATTCGTTATTCTAACGAATTTAAACACATGTTCCATCAAGAACCCCCATTTTAGCCCAAATTTTAAAATTTTTTCTCACTTAGAACGCAATAAATGGTATCAATCCTCCATGTCTAACCCACACCAGGATTGGCTAATCCAGGAGCAAACGGTTCTTGGTAAAGATAACTCAAACCCGTTTATGGCTTGCAATTTGCCAAAAATTGTATGGTTCCTCAACTCCCCATCATCCTCAAAAGATAATGAGTTGGCTAGCCCGCAAGATTATGGCTTGTGGTAAAGGCCGTAGAAAACCCATAATTGGTAATCAGCTCACCAAGATGTTGACTATTCCATCAAGAGTTGGCTAGTCCAGAAGCAAACGGCTTTTGGTAAAGACTAATCAAATCCGTTGACAGCTGGTGATTTGCTCAAAATCACACGGTTATCAGGTGTGCCACAGTTCTTACACCTGGCTACTCCAGAAGTGATGTCTTTTGGTAAAGAGTTTTTCAAATCCATTAAGTTTTTCTCAAAAGATTGCTAGGGACTAGCAATAGTTTAGTGTGGGGGATTGATGAGTGTCTAAATACTCATCATTTTATACCAATCTGAGCTGCCAAAACATACAAAAACACTCAAATATGTATCAAAATACTTAAAATATCTTAGAAGTGTGTTTTATATGTTTCAAATGCAAAATATGCAAAAACAGATGAAAAACGTATAAAGTTTGCATAATTGACAGTTTCAGTCCCTCAAGTTTCATAAATTGGCAAAACTAGTCCCTGGTTATTCTAAAAACATGAAAATGTCATCAAAGGTCCTTTTTAATCATAAAGTTACATATTTAGTCCTTTGGTGCAAAGTTTCATAAAATTACAAGTTTAGTCCCTGTACTTTGCAAATTGACAGAAATGGTCCTTGGGATGTAAAAACTTTGAGAAAATCAATTTTGGTCCTTGTACTAATAATCTTTTGCAGGAATGGTCCTTGGAATGAAGTTTGGTGAATTTACATGATTGGTCCCTGAAGTTTCACAGTTTGGCAAAACAGGTCCCTCAAAGTTTCAAACTTGACAGTTTTAGTCCCTCGGTGTTCAAAATGGGAAAATTATCATTAAGGGTCCTAGGGAATTCATAATTGTCACTATTAGTCCTTGGGTGAAAAGTTTAGAGAAATTGCAAAAAGGCCCCTCAACTTTGCAAGTTTGGCAAAAATAGTCCCCGGTATTTAAAAAATAAAAAAACATCAAAAATAAACCTTGTACTATTCAATATTGGCAAGTTTGGTCTTTGTGACAACCTTGGAAGAAACACAAACCCAGCCCCTCAACTTTTAAATAATTACAAAATTAGTCCTTGTGTGAAATTAACCAACCGGACCCTATTATACCAAATCCAAATCCATACCACACAACTACCCAGCCCACTCCCTCTTTTATTTACCCAGGCCCAACTTTACAAGCCCACCCAATCCCTTATTAATAAAACCCGGTCAACTCACCCAGTCAAACACCCCCACCCCGCTTTTCTTCTTCTTCCACCTCACCTCCTCTCCACCTGTAACTGCCACCTGCTATCACCACCTCACCACCCACTCTCTAAACCTTGTCTCCCCAGCTCACCACAACCAAACAAACACCATTTAAAGCCTTAAAAACCTCGTACGCAACCTCCACTGACACCCTTGGACTTTTGGCGCGAAAAAACATTTTAAACGGTGTGGATTACTCAGACAAAATCAAGGGTTCACAAGTGATGGGAAATATCTCTGTGGGTCCTACAAGCTCTATAAATCAAGAGAGATGCAGCAGAAGAGAAAGATTAGAGTAGATTAGATAAAATTAGTGTAAAGTAGTGTCGACTAGTGTAATTCATCCTTTTTAGTGTAATTGTAAGCTTTTTAGTAATCATTTAAGTTGTCTTAATGTATCTTTGAACTTTTGCAATAATCAATTTCAGATTTCAGTTTGATTCTCAGTTTTTTATATTTTCTATAAATTTCAAAAATCACCAAAAACTTGTATATTGTTAATTGTTGTTGTTACTGAATTCATAAGCTCATATTAGCTCTAACAAAGATAATATAAGTTTTAGAAAACTTTAACTTATCTGTTTAGCTATAAATAGAAAAATACCAAAAATAATTAAGAAAATATAAAGAAAATAAAAAATAGATGGAAGAGAGGAAGAAGGACTGAGCAGGGTATTTATTTGGACTGAAATAACTCCATTGGTGTAGTGACAAGCTATTGGGGGTATTCTTGACCTTGGTTCCATGTTCTCAACATAAATCCATTTTGTAAGCATTTTGTTTATTTTTAGCATTTTACTGTACAAGTAATTTACTTGCTTAAATCTTGGTATTCTTATGTTCCTATGTTATTATTGATTCATAATATTGTGTTATATAAGTTGTTTGTGTTTTAAATTTTAAAGTTGCTTTGAATTTCACTTGACTGTGATAATGGTAATTTTATGATCCATATGTATTAGTTGTTGTTTGTTGTTTATTACAGTTCATTAATGCTTATTTCATGATAGTGTAAGGGTATTCTCAGTCTCATGGTCTTAATCATTATTTAGCTTTAAAAAACTCTTAATTAGCTTGTTAAAGGGGTGTTTGGATGATCTCTGCATCAGCACCCTTGTTGTTGTTATGGTGTTATTTTAAACTCTTGTAGATTGTATTAGGCCATAGTAAGTTAAACCAACCATAAAACTTTGGTCTTAAGTAGCAATAGTCAAAATCCAAGTCCCAATTCCTTGACAGTTAACTGTCAAGGATTTGTAATCCACAAACCCTCACATTAGCTCATATCAATAAGCTTTAGCTTATTTTAGGTCTAACATAGCTTATTATTACTTAAGTAATCAGTTAGAAGTGCTTGAATCTCAAGAAAGTCAAACCAAGTAGTTTTGTTCAAAAGTCAAATTTCCACTTTGTGTAGAAATCCAAAACTTGTGGGATTTTTCTAGATTTATGTATTAGGATTTAGGTTCTGAAAACTGTTTTGGTAATACTCTACCACCTCAACTTTGGAATCTCACATAGCTTGTATTTTTAAGATTTTTAGTGTGGGTCCCACTGACCTCCAAAGTCACTTGCAGGGCATAAGTTTCCCCTGCACACCAGCAGATTCACCCACACCACCCACTTTGTGGTGGTTTTGTGACCACCTCAGTGGGCCCCACTTGTCAACCTTAGTTCCTTACAACCCCCCTCCTACCAGGGATACTTAGTCAACCTTTTGTTTGACCTATAGATCAGTGGACCCCACTTAGCTTTGCATCCAAAGTTTGTCCCCATTCTGTCCCAGAATCATATTAAGTCAAGTGCTTATTTGAGCTTTTTGGCTTATTCAGTGGTCCCCACTTGCCAAATTTAGCTCAAACTTGTTTAAGTAACTTATTAGAATCAGGATAATCCATAGTGGGTCCCACACAAATCAGTTTTAGCTTATTAGCTTAGTTGGTCAACTTTGGTCAACTGTTTAAGTTCTTAGCTTATAACTAGCTTATTTTTAAGTTATAGAAATATTGTTTTCACAAAAGTTAGTTATATTTAGGTATAATATAGGTTGGAAAAAGAAAATTCAAGAAAAAACAATATAATAGTAAGTGATAGTTTCTATTTAATTTAATTTAATTTTCATTTTCATTTTTAGATTTTTATTAAGTAATTTGTAATTTTATATTTTCATTAATTTCCTTTTAGGTTAAAGTAATTATAATAATTTTCTCAGATTTTTGTTTTGTCTTTTAGTATTAATTAGAACTAAAAATAGTTTTATTAGTAATTAATCAATAAATAAGTTTTAATTAGCATAATTAGTTTTTATATAGTAACACCTATATTTTATATTTTTCCTAGCTTCTATAAGTCATAAAATAATTTTAGAAATTTTCTTGTGATTTATACTGTTCATTTAATAGTTTTTATAATTTAAATAGTTTAAATAGTAATTAAATAATAAATAGATTAATAAATAGTAAACTAGTTTAAAAATATATAAAATAAAGTTTTTATAATTTTTTAGGATTCCTGTGATGGTTAATTAGATTTATAAATTTTTCCATAATTTTCTAAGTTGATTTAGTATTATTTGTAATTTAAAATAGTTTAATTAGTTTAATTATTATAAATAGTTTTTAATTAATAGAAAATCTATAAAAAGACAAAAATATTTATTTTTATTTTTTATACTTTCTTCAAGTTCTAATTTAAGTTTAGAAATTATTTTTGTAAGTTTTTAGTTTAATTTGTAGTGTTAATCATTTTTAGTTTTTATTTAAGTTAATTTTAATTAAATAGTTAAATAGTTTTTAATTAAATAATTAATAATAAATAATAAAATAATCTAAAAAATAGTTTTCTTTTTAATTTAATTTTATTTTAAGTTTAAGTTTATAGAATTTTCAATTTTAACCCTTGTAGTTTATTTTTCCTTAAAACTCACCTTTTTCTCAGTACGCAGTCGCGTCTGATTTTAAATTGGTGTACGTTTATTAGTTTTAGATATCTAGGTTTCACGTAATCGTTAATATAGTTTTCCTAAGTTATTTTAAGTTATAAAACCCTAGTTAAATCACACACACACACTTTATACCCTTTCCTGTTCACTTTCACTGATCACAGATTCGTTTTTAATACCATCACAACCTCGTTGGGACATTACGACCCGGGAAAACACTGTATTTCACGGAAGCATTTGCCTCAGCTATTTGACTATTACAGTTGGCCATTCACAAGTGGTTGATCAATAATTATCTGACTGTTTGAGGCGAATCAGGAATACTCTCCTAAGGTTCGGGGCCTAAGAGGTTCTAGTGGTGGGTTTTGTTGTGGTGGGATGACGGGTTCAAAGATGTTCCCATCGTCCATGATGTCGGGTGGGGAAGAGTTACGAACAAAAACACAAAGAAATAAGATAGACTAAAGAAAACCTAAAAATAAAAATAAAATCTTGCTAGAAAGGAATCTAGCAAGTAGACCTAATAAAAAGAGATTCTAACCTAGACAATAACTATTCCCCGGGCTGCGGCGCCAAAAACTTGATGCGTAGGGATTGCACCAGGCTTTACCTCTCAAGGGATCTTGAGAAGCTTACAACCCCCACCAGGCAGTGTACCTGATCGTTGAAGTATAGTATAGTGACAAGTACCGGGGGATTGATCGTTCAGCTAGGAATAGTGTCGCTAGGATTAGAAAACCTAAATACTAGTTCTAAAGGTGAGGGATGATTATTTTTGTATTTTTTTATATTTTTTTAGAAAGCAAGTAAAAATCTCGGGTTTGAAGGATTTGGGTGGAATTAGTTGCTAGTCAACTAACCCAATACTAAAGATGCAATCAAAATAAAATACTAGAAATGAAAATAAACTAAATTAACTAAGGTTGTGAGCAATAAGTGGAGAAATTGTGTTTACTTAGATTTCATTACTCCCTAGATATCTTTTACACAATAATTACTTGTTATAGTTGCGTGGATGACGGATTGTATTACTTAATACCATTCATGGGGTGGCGCACTTAATTCCCCAATCCTATGAGTGCCTACTTCACTCCTATGTCGAGCCGGCTAAGAAGCTCCTAACATGGGATCATTAGAATTTACTCATGCATTAAATACAACCAATAAAACCTAGTGCACGTCAGTTCATGTTTCCTAAGACGTTCAAGCATGTTACCATTTGGAGATCTGCCAGTTTTCTTAAGCCTAACATCGAAATCATTCATCCAATACAACCATAAACAAGTAATCAACACATAATTAACATCTAGGTTTCATTAGATCTAAGCAAACACAAGATAGATCTAGCCTAGCATGATGGAATTAAGACAAGAACAAGATATAGACAACCAACACATAGACATATTGATTGAATTAGAAGAACACTTATCTCAATTACATATGAAAGGGTTCAAGGGCTGAAAACCCTTGACAAACCTGTAAAGTTTGTACTAAGTTCGGCCTTAGGGTTTCTCCAAAACTTCTCCTTTTTTTTTTTTGATTGATAATTAGAAAACTATATATAGGAAATTGAGGCTGACGGCGTCAAGACCAAATTGGTGACACCGTCATCTCGCCGCCAAAAGAATTCTCAAACTGCCTTGATCTACTTCTGATGCCGTTACGTTATAACTTTTTCCAGGCTGTCACGTATTTTACTCTTGACGCTCTACCTTGTGACGCCTTCATTTCTGTACTGGGCCCTCATGCAAATTACTCTTGACGCCGTCAGGATTTTACTCTTGACGCCGTCACCTACTGTTCCCAGCAAGGAAAATTAAGACTTTGGCGTTTTCTTCACTTTTATGCTCCAAAAACGTCCGAATTGCTTCCTTTTCCAGATTTCTCTCCCAAAGTACCTAAAATCACAAAAGGAACGATTTAGGGCAATATTTGATCAAATAAATTCAATTCCGGGCTTAAATGACCCCCTAAAAGTGGTTCATTTTTCGCCTCATCAATACCTAATCTCCTTAACCCATAATTGCCCAAAACTGGTCGTTCCCGAATTATAACTATCCCGATAAACAAGTTCACGAAATTCTTGAGCTGTGAGCAATTCCCATTCATATGTAATGAGCAGCCTGAGTTCAAATGCCAAAGAACGATCTGTACGACCTGCATTTGAAAACAGGCGAAAGAAGAGAGTTTGAAGTGCCAGATCCCCAATTTAAATTGGGTTCCAGTTGGTTAGAGCAAACAAATTCTGGAGCAACTGAGACCTTAGGTTCATTCGTTTCAATGGTGGAAGTTTCACTAGTTGTTGCAATGGGCCTAGTTAAAGGACATTGAGGCTCCAAAGGGAAAGTTCTACCAGTTGGCTTCCATTCCTTAATAGGCACTACTTTAGAGTAAGATATCCTAGTTAAAGGGCACTGTTCTCCTAAAGTGAATTTCCTTCCAGTGGGCTTCCATTGATAACCAACATTGGCAAACAGTTTTCCTGTTGCTTTCCAAATTTGCTTAATTTGTTTACCTCTCCAAACTTTCTTAACTGGGGTTTTGTTAAACACCTTCAGAAATTTCTCAACACATTTATCATGATTACTCATGATTAAGCATTTATTACATGTTTTTGCAAAGTGAATTAGGATTTGAATTATGGTTCCTTTTGTTCAATTCAGACTTATAGTTCCTCATGTGGTCTTCTACTTTTGTCTTTGGAACACTTTTAGCTAGAGAAGTCCTATAATCCTTCATATTACTACTAGGTTTTGACTTGCTAGCATTAGTGACACTATTAACTCCTGTAGAAGGAGTGATGGGAACCTTAGTCTGTTTCACTTCTAGTTGTTGAACATGTTTTGATGTGTTGGGATCTGAAGTTTCCAAAGGTTCAGCAAAGGTAACATGCTTGTTTGTTGACTTAGAGGATGAAGCAGATGACCTATCTTGCTTGCTATCAATCTTAGGACATGTACCAATAGCATATTCTAAGAGTTCCTGAGATCTATTAGTGAGAAAGCAGGCACCTACAATAGCATCATCAAGTGGTTTTGCTATCCTATCCTCTTCAATGGTTTCACGAAGCAAGTCAAGGCACTCCTTAAGATGTTTAAGATAGTCACTATGAACTAACTTATTATTCCTAAGGGGAAGAGGAATATTCACAGCATCAATTGCGTACTTCTTACAAGCAGAAACCTTTTGAACAACATTATCACAAGTGATGATTGGTATTTTCCCTTTCACCTGAGTCTTTAGATTCTCAATTCTTTAAGCAAAGAAGTTATCTCATCATTGTTTTTATCACGTGTGATCTTAATTGAATCATATAACTCTTTGTAATGCTGTTTAACTTTTGAATTTTCAGCTCGAAACCAATCATTTTCATGTTGCAATTTATTGATGGTATCTTGAAATTGAAAATTTTGAGAATCTATAGACTGTGGTTTTTGAGTGCCAATCACATCACTCTTGTTTGACTTCAATTGGTCAATTTGGACCCTCAATTTTCGAATCGTGTTAGTTTGAGCTTGAATTTTTTCATCACGTTTGGCTAATTCAAAATATGCATCAAATTCAGGAGCATCCGAAGATGTCTTGGCATTTGAGATTTTAATTCTTTCTTCTAAATGTTGACACTTTAATTGCAAATTAAGATTATCAACCTCTAGTTTTGACAAATGCCTGACCACGTTATCATGGTCATCGTGTTGAATTTTCTCACGCAACTTTAAATTCTCCCCCTCAAGCTCAACAACACGATTCTGGAGAACATTTAAAGCAACAGACATTTCATGAAATTGACAAGCAGTTAATGCAGAATCAGTGGCAGTATAAAATACATCTTGAGCAACACATTTAGCAATCAAGGTATCATTCATGATAAGAGCATTTTTCCTCGCAATTTCAATATATTAAAGATCTGTTGTAGTTTGTTTTCCCTCGTTTTCCTTCTTTAAACACCTTTTTCATATTATCAACATCTTTATTTAAGGTTTTTTGAAGACCCTCAAAATGTTCCTTGAGAAGTTTAAAGAATGGCATGACTTCAGTTAAATAACAACTCTTTGTTTGTTCAAAACCTCTTTCCCCTTCAGTAATACCCGTTGGCGTAATTCTCTTTTTACATGTTTTATCAAAATTAGTGAATAATTGACCAAGAACATATAGAGCAATCAAAGTATTATTTTGCATGGGGATAGTTAAAGGGACAAGATGCCTGGGTGTATTCAGTGGGTATAACGTTGGATTAGCTATCTTAAACATGGTACGAGTTTCACCCACTATTCTTTCTGCTTTCATTCTTTCAAGGTCAAAACTCCAAGATATTTGCTCTGGGGTAAACCTTTTTTGAGGGACTAAAAGAGCTAATCGATTATCTTCAAAGTAATCATATTTGTACAGAATTTTGTTTGCAATGCACCAGGGATCCTTTAATTTTTCAGCCAATTTCTCCCTAGTTCTATCTTCTATCTCATTGGTCTCATCATCGGATCGCACATCAGGAGGGGCATGACCAGGCTTAAGCATAACATTTGCATCATATAATGCAGGTTGGGCATCTCTAACGCTCCTAAGCCAATTAGATTTGGGTTCACCTACATCCTTTTCACTGTTTTCATCACACAACTTTCTATGCTTTTGTATCATTTGAGCAGTTTGAATGGTTTGGCCTTGTGTGTACAACTTGTTTTCAAGCTTGTTCTTTAACATCTTAAGTCTAGAAAAATCATTTAAGAGTTTTGTTTCCTTATCCTGAAAATCAAGTTTTTGAGTAATCATGCTCTTTTGTATCTCCTGTTCATGTTTGACAGTTTGATCAAGTTGATTTTGTAAGGATTTTAACTCTTGTTTCAATGTTTCTTCCTTTAAGTTACGTTCAATTATATATGCATGCATTTGCCAATCCATTTTCTGTTCACGTTCAGTTAGCTCAAATTTTGCACGTTGTTCATAACACCTAACTTGATCCTTAAGAATACTAATCCTAGTGGTTAGGGTGTCATCAGGGATATAAACAGTGTGCTCATGCAAATCACAATCATTATCGACAACAGAAGATGCACTACTTGGTACAACTGATTCTTTGTTGTGTTTCACATATTGTTCACATGGGAAAATATCGCTATTTCCCATATTAGCAGTATTTGAGCCAACAACGTTTGTCAGTTGTACTTTGTTGGGAATCTCATGTTTATTGACCATGTCATTCAGTTTGAGTACCTTAGCACATGAAGCATGTTCTTTCATTGGTCTGATATATGCATCCACATCCTGTGTAGCAAGAGTCATTGAACTGTTGGTAGAGTCAAGCTTATCAGTCTCTGATCCTCTGTCATCGGTGACAACTGTCCCAACATCCGATGCTTTACCCGAATCCACAATATCATCACTTGATTGCACCCGACATGCCTTCATCTTGTCTTCATACTTGAGTTTGTGTTGTGCTCTTTCCCTGATGTACTCCTTCACATTATCCATGAGTTGGAGTAGTGTAACTCTGAACACGTCAACTTCGATTCCCGTGTGAGTAGCAAAACCCTTTTTCGTCATTTGACTCTCATGATCATACTCCTCAGTGAATCGTGAATCAATGAACGCTTGGAGTTAGTTGTTGATCACACATAATGCAGCCATAGATCTTTCTTCAGAAAATTCACCCTTTTCAAGTTGTTGTTGAAGTTGATCTAAGTATAGAGTCATTTTGCCTGTGAAGGTCTCAACCTTTTGACTGAAGAGTGTTGCGAATGCACGATTGTAACCTACCGAGTATCCAGGTTGTGCAAAGAGAACCTTGAGATGTGAATAAAGTAATCGAAAACATTCAATGCAACAATCCTTTGCATTATCGGACAATTTAATTGGCTGATGAAGTTCATTCTCTTAAGACTTCGAGCAAAAAGATTCTATTGCAGCATTATCAGACTCAAACACGTTAATTTGTTGTGAAGGGTTAGAAGTCTTATTTTCATCGATCATGTCGTACAATTTGAGTATCTCAGGTATGAATGAATCTGAAGAATTTAACATGATGTAGACGTGCACGGGATTTTACACTTCAATGATTTAAACCGAGAAATAGATTCTTTCGCGGGATTTTACAAAATCAAGAAGAAACCGTGAAACAACGAAGACTTGAGTTGAACTTGATGATCAGTTGATGGACTTGAAGATCAGTTGATGTTGTTTAGTTGTGATCTTGGTTCGGTTGATGCAAGTTTGGCCTCGAAAATTTGGTGAAAATTTAGTCTAAAAACTTAAAACCTCAATAACTTCACTCCGGAGGTGATTTGGGCCTCGAAAAATTTGTTTCACGACTTTGTGGTGAAACTTCACAATATTCAGCCTGTTCCGGACGTTTTGACAGCTAATTCGCTGAAAACGGAGTAACGGTTCAAAAGTTATGGCCTTTTGAAGTTTTGACGTAAAAAGTCAACTTTGGTCAAACTGCAACTTTAGCAAATCGCTAGAAGAGGTAAACGCTAGTTGGAGGTAATCGCAATCTGAAGGTAAACGTTACAATGAACAAACCGCAGGAAGAGGTAATCGCTATCCTTAGCAAAACGCAAACCAGAGTTAACCGCAGGATGAGTTAACCGCAGAATGAGCAAACCGCAATAAGGAGCAAACCGCAGGATGAGTTAACCGCAGAACGAGCAAACCGCAATAAGGAGTAAACCGCAGGATGAGTTAACCGCATAATGAGCAAACCGCAATAAGGAGCAAACCGCAGGATGAGTTAAACGCTAGTGAAGTAAACGCAAACCGCAGGAGTAAACCGCAGAGACTTAACTGCAACCCACTAGAGTCCAAAACAGTCACTATCTTGCGTTTTATCCTTATACCCAATAAAGTAAATGCTAACTAGCAAACCGCAGGAACCAGTAGCTAACCGCAACCAAGAAATAAAACAGTAGAGCTAACCGTTGTCAAGAATAACACCCCAAACACAATCCAAACTTCAAAAATACATATGATATGGCGAAACCAACTGAGAAACTATGTAATACTAACACCAATGATCAGAAAAGTACGTCCATAACATATCAAATAACCCACGAAAGATCAAACCAAGATGTTTTCAAGAAAACTCTTCTAACCCACAAAAACTACACAAAACCACACCAAATCCGATTCTACAAGGCCCTAAGATGAAACCTTGGCTCTGATACCAATTGTAGAATATCAATAATCATAGCATGCACGGTTTTGTGTTAGAATTATGGAAGAAGAAGAATAATAGTAGAAGAGATTAGAGAGAGATAGAAGTTGGGAGGATTCCTAGAGAGAGAGAGATGAGAGAAAATGTGAGATATTAGATTGAGAATAATGGAAGCTCCAACCCTCTCCACATGTGGAGAGGGGTATTTATAGTTTCCTACAACAAAGATAAAACGCCCACACCCGGGCTGTGGATCAGGCATACAGTGGATAAAGACCCGTCCTTCTTCCACGATGTTACTTAAACTAATTCTAACTAATAACTAAACTAACTACAAGCTAACTTAATGCTATTACAATAATTAGGTGACCGAGTCTTTTATAGGAATATTTGTATTTCTAACATTTTTCTATAAAAGTTACGTTTTATTTTGTACTTTACGTTTAAAAATCACGTTTGAATTTCCGTTTTTAGATTTTAAACATTTGTGCATATATAGCTTGTACCTTTTGCTTATTTCATTGTTTATTTTCATAATTTGAATTTCTCTTTCACAATTTTCACATTTCACTTTTCACGACATAGTTCACGAATCGATAATTCAAGATTCCATTCACACCTTCGGTGAGAAACGACTCGGTAAATCCGTATTTCTCGCGGATTTTCTCGATACTTTATATATATATATATATATATATATATATACTATAATTGTGAGAATCAATTTTTGGCGCCGCTGCCGGGGAAGATTGAAGTGTTTTTGAATATTCGTTTTGAAAAATCGTGTTTTGATAAGCCTTCCTCTATCTTGTAAATATTTTCTATAAAAATATAAAAGTTAAAAAATCAAAAACACTTTTCCTAAAGTGTTTACAAAAATACAAAAATAAAGTTACAGCCTCGACTCTCCCGTAAAAGGGAGGGCGTTGTAAACCAAATAAGCCTAACAACATAAGAAAAACGTGAAATTAGTTGTTTATCGAATTACTTCAATTCTACAACCGAATAAGCGGGAAATACGGAAGCTAAGACATTAAATTGCTAGCTGAAGAGAGAAACACTCTTCTTTCCCGTTCCGTCGCGAGTAGTATTGAAGGAAACGATTATGATTAACGTAACGTTTTATAAAAAGAAAAACAAAAGAAATAAAAATTTTTTGAGATTTGTTTGATTAAAAAAATAAAATAAAAACACAAAGATTTTCCTTTTTCTTCTTTTTCTTTTTGATTTTGTTTTTGGTGTATGCACACCCGTTCTACTTCTGAGAGTCTTACTTCTCCGTTCTCAAACCCCGAGAGGGTTTTACGACATAATCATCGGGTTCATTTCCTTAACGACGAGGAAATGAACCAGAACGAACAACACAATGGACCCCCGCCGATGGGTGGTCCTCAACACAATGTGATCCCTCCGATGGGACCACAACCGGATTTTGATCCACGTCCGATGGAGGAACAACTCCAATCACCATTCAATGGTGTGAGGAGAGCCATCTTGATTCTAGAAATCAATGCCAATTTTGAGATTAATCATGGATTACTCAACTTGATCACGGGTATATCCTTTCACGGGTTTGAACACGAGGACCCATATGCTCACAGCAGAAATTTCACCGACATCGCTGAGACCATTAGAATGAATCAAGTTCCTCACGATGTGGTGAAATTGAAGTTGTTTCCTTTTTCCCTTAAAGGGGCAGCCCGGACTTGGCTGGAAAAGGAACCGCCGAATTCGATTCACACTTGGAATGATCTTGCTTCCAAGTTTGTGAATTATTTCTATCCTCCTTCTAAAACTTCTAATCTTCGATCCCAAATCTTTCGATTCCAACAAGCTTTTGATGAGTCGTTCAGCGAAGCTTGGGATCGATATAAAGATTTGTTGGAAAAATGTCCGAATCATGGGTTCACCGACCTTCAGCAGATTGATACTTTCTATAATGGGTTATGTCACGTTGTCCAAGACTCGCTCAATTCTGCTGCGGGTGGGAACTTGTTGGCTCGTAACACGAATGATGCTTTCATGATAATTAAGAATAAGGCTCGTGTGAAAATGTCTATAAATAAACCTCAAGTGTCTAATACTAGTAAAAATAATGATGAAATGATGAGTATGCTAGTGGCTCTTACTAAAAAAGGTGATGCAATGTCTTTTCAAAAACCAAATCATCAAGTGAATGTTGTCAATCAAGGTTGTGTAACTTGTGGTGGTCCACATCTGTATTACGAGTGTCCATCAACCGGTTCTTATGCTCATGAGAACACGTATGCTGCAAATACGGGTAACAACGGTTATCCACCTCAAGGAGATCGAAATCTTCTCAGCTACCGTTCTACCAATTTTCTTGGACCACCCGTTCTCGAACTAATAATGGTTTTCAAAATCAGAGTCGAACTAATAATGGTTTTCAAAATCATAATCAAGGATTCAATCAAAACCGGGGTTTTCAAGGAAATTACAATCAAGGCCCGCCTCAAGGGAATTTTCAAAACCAAGGAAACTATGGAAAACCTGGAAATTTTCAGAATGCTAATCATGGAAATCAGAATCATGGTAATTTTCAAAACCGTGGGCAGAATTTCAATAATAATCAAAATCAAGGTGTTATTCAAAATCCGTCGCCCACGGATGATTTGATTAAGCAATTGCTTCAGAACGAACAAGCTTTTATGGCAAAATATGAAGAATCAACACAGTTATTTGCTAATCAAATTAGTGCTATTAACAAACGTTTAAATGATCGACCATCGGGTTCGGGTACTACTTCTCTTCCAAGCAACACGATCGCAAACTTGAGGGGCGAGATTAAGGCGGTCACGACTCGCAGTGGTGTTAAATATGATAGACCTACAGCTCCTACTACCTCTTTTTCTTCGTCTCCTCCTAAGGTAGTGGACTGTGAGACCGAGGTGACAAAGGACTCAGATCCTCCTACTAATAATGGAGGTACTGAAAACATCCAACCTCCGGTTGTCCAAGCGTCTAAAGATAAAGAAAAAGTCGTTTTTGAAAGGAATGTTAAATACAAATCAAAACTGCCATATCCATCAAGGTTTAATGATGAAGAGCTCCGTAAGAAATCTAAAAAACAAATGGAAAAGTTTCTAGATATTTTTCAAAAATTGCACTTTGACATCAGTTTCATGGATGCTCTTGTTTACATGCCAAAGTTTGCTTCAACGTTTAAAAATCTTATAAGTAACAAAGATAAATTGCTTGAGTTAGCTGAAACACCGATTAATGCTCAATGCTCCGCTATTCTTCTCAAAAAGCTTCCCGAGAAACTTGGAGATTCAGGAAAGTTTCTCATTCCTTGTTCGTTGAAAGATCAAGAGGTTTGCAATGCCCTGGCCGATTCAGGTGCAAGCATTAACCTTATGCCATTATCAATCTATGAACAACTTGGAATGGGAGATCTTAAACCGACTCGCATGACTTTAGAGCTTGCTAATCGTTCGATTACTCATCCGGTCGGAATTATTGAAGATGTTTTTGTTCGAGTGAATTCGTGTACTTTCCCAGCCGACTTTGTTGTTGTTAATTTCGAGGACGATCCGAGAGTTCCTCTTATACTAGGGAGACCATTTTTGCAAACCGCAAAAGCCCTAGTTGATCATTTTGTGGATACTCTGACTTTGCGACATGATGATAATATAATGATTTTTCGTGCCGATGCTTCAAAATCAAAATAGTATATTGTTAAAAGCGTTGATGTTTGTGATTATTCATTTGATGATTTCTTGAAAACTTTCGTCTCCGACTCTTCCCCATCTTTTCCTCCGATTGAGGAATATGATTCTTTTTGGGAAGAGGTCGATGAATTCCTTGCTATTGATACGATTCCTTTTTCTGAGATTGATGAATCTTGCTTTGATTCGGAGGGAGATACTCTTTTTCTTGAAAGTTTGTTAATTGATGAACCGTCAATCCCTCCGGATAAAGTTAAGAATAAGATTAAGCTTACGATTGACGATCCTCTGAAGCCCGAGCTCGAGGAATTTCTACCCGACTATGAGAGTTTTTCATTTGATACGACTGAGGAGATTAGTGGCAATCCCATTTTTCGCCCTGATCATTCTTATCCGGTCTATGAAGTTTTTCAATTTGATATCGATCATACGGAAGAGACGGGTAGTGGCAGTACCACTTCTCATGCTTTTATCTCTTTTCCAGAGTATGATTCGTTTTGTTTTGATAAGATTGATTGTGAGTTTGAAACGTTTTCTGGAAAACTTGCTGATCCAGAGTATGAAAATTTATGTTTTGATCTTGAAAATGATCATGATCCGGGTGGCATTCTTAAAAATGAGAGTTTTTATGAAAATTTTATCCCATCCCTCCCACCCGGGAACGTTTTTCAAATGAGCTTTAATGATAAGATTCATAATTCCACAATTATGAAGTCTTCTTTTTATGATGATGATTTGTTCATGATTGTTATCATGACGTTCTTTCCATTTATCACATTTGGTGTGATTTCTCTTCTCCGTCACTCCGTCGGGAGTGAGGACATTATTTTTGACCCTGCTATCGTTTCTAATAGTTTTCACTATTAGAATACCATCGGTTATCTCTTCGGGGTAGAACTTTCAAATAATTCATATGTTTATCCAAATATTTTGAATGAAAGCCTGAGTGAGATTATTTTTCCATGGATTTTTCCCCAAGGACTAATTAATTCAGGGATCGAGTCAAGCTCATGTGACTCGGTGATAAAAAACAAGCACTTCGTGGGAGGCAACCCATGCTTATCCATTTCAACTTCTTATTTTTCTTATTTCTAACGAATAACGTGAGGAGGGGATGCCTCTTCTACTCTTGTGTTCCGTGGTTGTTTGTGAATGTTTGTTTAGGATTGTCCGCGATTTAAGATGACTCTCGTGCTCGTTATCTTCTCTCTACTCGAGTCTCATTCATCGATGCTTTTGAAAATCCTATATCCGAGAATCTTATCGACTAACGTTTTCTTTGGCATAATTAATAAACGGCATTAGACTTTTGTTAGGATTGCCTTTACCTATAAAACATTGAGGACAATGTTTAATTCTAGTCCGGGGGAGGGTGAATCTTCGATTCGATTTGACCTTGCATTTTTCATGTCGTGTACTCTTGCAACTCCGTTTTTCCTCAAAAAATGAAAAAATTGAAAAAAAAAATTGAAAATTTTCAAAGAAAATGAAAGAAAAAGTCATGAAAAAGCACAAAAAAAATGAGAAAAGTTGAAAAGTTGTGCAAGAATATAATAAAGTTTGAATAAGTGTTTTGACACCTTGTTGACTTTTCAGCTGGCGAGAGTAGGAATAAATATTTTGACTTGACCGGGCGTGTTGAGCCCTAGCTTGTTCCCTTAACCAATGATAATCACATAAGCTTGTGCTAGTTTTGTACACCAGGAGCTATAAAATGTGAATTCTTTCTTAAGAATCTGCAAGTTCCCGTACTTGACTTTATACATGCGCAACTTAAAAGCTTTCGCTAGTCTTTTACATAAGGAGCTAGAAAACAGGAATTCTTCTTCTAGAATTTGCAAGTTTCCGTAACTGACTTTATATATGCGTGGCTGATTATCGGCTAAGTATTCGCGGGTTTCATTATTTAGAATCTTAAATTGCGAAGAGCGAGAAATGATAGAGTTTATTTAGAAGTTAGATGCTAAACGTGGAGTAGTTGGTTCTCTTTAGAGCTCATAAGAGGTACTTGTGGCTTTTTACTCCCATAAAATACGTCACCGATATATAATAGATGTTCTAGGTTAATTAGTGGTATTTAGGTTTGGATAATATTTAGTTTCTTATTTTCTTAAGAGAATCTTTGCTTTAGAAGTTGGGTATATATCAAGGAATATCAAAAATAAGAGCAAAAATGAAAAAATCAAAAGTCAAAAGTTGATTATGTATGTGATTTTGGAGCTACCCGATAAGCTTCCATTGATGTTGAGAAAAAGTAAAGAAAGAAAAGTAAAAAAAAAATATATGAGAAAAGTATGAAAAGTATGTGAAAAATGAAAAAAAAAAAGTGTAAAGTGGAAGTTATGATGAATAAGAGTTTGAATGTAAATAAGTTGTTGGCACGTGAGGTGCATGTGGATGATTCTGAATTGGACACATGAGGTGCACGTTTAGTACTCCGCAACTTATCTATGATATTGTATGTACCAAAATTCCTTGATGTGGACCGAATTTCTATTGCAGTGGTTCTTGAGAGAAAATGAATAACTACTTATCATTTAAACTTGGTATCACTATCGGACTAAAAAGTATTGAAACGAGAAAATATGAAGCAATTCATTTCTCAACAAAAGTAAAATATTGAGATACAAAAACTTAGGACATGGGAGTAAGAGGTTTCCACAAGTAACTTTTATGAGTAGTGTTAGCATCTAACTTGTTGATAAGTTGTGATCTCGTTTGTACGCTTAGTTTGGGGGCTTGTGAAAAATCAAGGATGACAATTTTTGTCTGTATGGTCACTTTTCCATGAGAAGTGTTTCTACTCGTTGACCCTAAAAATTATTGCAAAATAATGAAAGTTCAAAAAACCGTTACAAGTGTGAAGTGTGAAAAATCCAAAAATAGTAGTAATAAGTAGAATAAAGGAAATTTTTTGAAAAACGGAGCGTTTGCGGGAATAAATGATTTTGTAACTTCTTTTCAACCACCTTGCTACTTTACAATGTTAGTAGGAAGAGTTATAAAATTATTTATCCCAAAAGCGTGAATTGATCACATTGCCTGAGGGCACGACAATACCTTAGTCCGGGGGATTTTGGTGAGTGCTTATTCACTCACCTTTTCTAAGCCAAAATGGGACTTAATAATCCAAAAACTAACCCAAAACGCCAAAGAAAACATGTTTTTGTGATTGTGAATGTGTAGGTACGGATATTTCAATAAATGACGAAAAACAACCGGAAACCGACAAAAACGAGCACGAGAGTGGAACATGTGGAGATCAGTCAAAGTTAGTCAATGCTAAGCCTTAGGAGACCTCAGAGATGTGAGATTTTTCAGTTTTGATCCCTGGTTGAAGTTTCATGAGATTGTCAGATTTTCAGATTATACATTTTTAGTCCTTGTAATCTCATGGTTTAAAATCTGAAATTAATACTCAAGTCCAATTCCATATCTTAGTCCATGTAATAAATCCAAAACCAAGTCCATTTTACATATCAAAAGCCCAAAACCAATCCTTTTACCCAAGCCCATACCCACGGTCAACACTATACAATCCCACGGTCAAACAAAGTCAAAACGGTAAAATTAATAAAATAACATATCCCTTTACCCCCCCCCCCCAAATTAACCCCTCAACCCAGTTTTACTGTTCACCTTAGAACCCTAAAATACCCGTACATCAAATTCACCACAATTAAGGGTAGTTTAGCCTAATCAATGGGTTTCTAGAAGTGTGGCAGAGGTGTCAGTATCTTGTCAGAGCAAAGAAACACAAATTCGTCTACATGGCAGCTCTCAATTGGTTTGGACGCGTCATAAGATTTGATCAAAGGGCTAATAATTGATAGCAATGATGGGGAATTGATCACACGGATCAGATAAGGCTTGAAGAAACACAAGCACACAGATTGCCAAGCTGGCAATCCGTGACTCCTCCTCACTAGAACCTTCATGTTGTAGCTATAAATAGAGGCCTTGTGTTTCTGTTTAGAGTGTGGAGTTTTAGAGTAGCTAAACTCTGCCAAAATTTTATTTGAATGTTTTAGCTTAGTTTATTTGTAATTTCTTATATTTTCTAATGAAATCAGTTTTCACATTTAATTGAATTCAGTTGTTGGTTTACTTGTTATTGTTTCCAGCTTATATCTCTTAAGTTTTCAGCTATCTCAGTTTGTTTTCATTTCATTAAAGTTAGCTTTCAATTTCAGTCTTTATATCATTTAAAAATTCACGTAAATCAGAAAATATAGATAATATAAAAATGGTTTTTAGTTTAAAATCAGCTTTCAATTAAGCTTGTTTGTAGTTTTATACATCTCATACCAGCTTTACATAGCTCTTGTGAGTTGTTTTTCAATTTCCTTGTTCAATAATCATTTGGTCAACAAAAGTCAACAGAAGAGATTGGTGGTGATTTGTGGTAATTTTGGCAAGCCAAAGTGAGTAAGGGATGCATTTTGGCCTGTCTAGAGACAGGCTAGCTTAGTGAAATATCTCTGTTCATGCTGAGATATTAGTTGTTGTAAGTTCTGTTTTCTTCTCTTGCCTTATAAGTAGCATAAATCTTTGAATCTGATTTTTTTATAGTTACTATTGCAATTAAGTGTTGATTTTGTTTATGTTGTTGTTATTATGG
The DNA here is from genome assembly GCA_030686995.1 of Artemisia argyi. Classification (NCBI taxonomy): domain Eukaryota; kingdom Viridiplantae; phylum Streptophyta; class Magnoliopsida; order Asterales; family Asteraceae; genus Artemisia; species Artemisia argyi. The sequence continues at coordinate 86,976,489 of CM060694.1, read as the reverse complement.
CTTAGTGATTCCTTGGATTGGTGTTTAGTAGCTTAATTCATAGATTTTTAGTGTAACTGTTTGATAAGGGGGTGTTTGGATTTGACATTTGCTGTGTGATATTGTTGTTGGTTTACTGATTTTCTGTCTCATATAGATTCATTTAGGTTGGTAATTGAGATTTAAATCATAAAAATGGTAGTGTAGTTCATTAAATAGTCAAAGTGGTTAACTGTTAGAATATCATGAAAACAGTTAGTGTAATTATAGTCATAGTTGCATAATCAATAATAGTAGCTTAAATAAGTTTAAAATAAGCTTAGTTCAACATCTAGGTGTAGATATAATCATTTGAAATCTGTTTTAGTCAATTAGTAGTAGCATTGTAATAGTCAACTGCTTCATGTGTCATGTTTCTGATAACAGCTGAACTTGGGTAATTTTAGATAGGGCTTTTGAATTTTGTAGACACTCAGTAGTATAGAGCATCATTTGCCCCCATAATATCATAGTTTAAAGCTTATTAGGAGTAGCTTATTGATTATGCTAGTTAGGGGTTTGAGACAAGTTTTCTGTTTTGAGATTTAGGCCTGCTAGCTCTATTTTGATCTTGAACTTCAGACTATTTGTAGTTTCTGAGTTCATTAGAGTAACTTGAAGTGATTTGCATTGTTACTTAGCTTCTGGCTTATTCTGAGTAGATACTGCTTATTGTTTGGCTTATCTTTGACTGCTTATTGCTTGCCTATATTGTTACTGTACTATCTCTGTTCATTTCTGAGCATATTAGAGCTTATTTGAGTACTATACATCTGTAGTTTCAGTTTCATATAGTTTTGTCACAAGTGCTTATTATTAAGCACTTATGATAAGCTGTTTTCTAGCCAATAAGCACTTTTTCTACTTATTTTTATTTCAAAATTTTTCTCCAAGCTTTCCATAATGTTTTAGATTTTCTGTATTTTTTCACATTTTTCTGAGTTGTTTTGCTATTTATCTTAGTTTTTAATCATTTTTAATAAACAAAAATCAATAAAAAATCAGAAAAGGCCAATACAAAAATATTTTAGATAATTCTTTTATAATATTTTAGAATTTTCAAAGTAGATTTTATGATTTTCCCATTTATTTTTACATTTTCTTTTATTTTTAGTTATTTTTTAATTCCAAAAATAGAAATTAATTCTTAGAAAATAAATAAAAAGTCCAAAAAAAATATTTTTCTTTTCCTCAAAATTATTTTAAGTAGTTTTAGATTTTTAGAAATTTATTTCATATTTTTAGGATCACTTTTCAATAAAAGTTACGTTTTATTTTGTACGTCACGTTTAAAAATCGCGTTTGAATTTCCATTTTTAGATTATAAATATTTGTGCATATATAGCTTGTACCTTTTGCTTATTTCATTATTTCTTTTCATAATTTGAATTTCTCTTTCACAATTTTCACATTTCACTTTTCACGACACGGTTCACGAATCGATAATTCAAGATTCCATTCACACCTTCGTTGGGAAACGACTCGATAAATCCGTATTTCTCGATACTTTATATATATACTATAATTGTGAGAATCAAGTATTCTTCTCTTGCACTTTGAGTGGTGAGGGATTTGATCACTTGAAACAAAAACTTTTAATCTTATGATCAAAGAATTTAGAAGGATGTTTTGAAAGGATTGGGACAGAAAGTTCTAATGAAAAAGTTGAATTAAGGGTGCCGCCCTCCTGTAATGGCCAGAATCTTTGTCTTTTTCTGGGGAAAGTTTATTTGGTGAAAATCTATCTGATTTTGGTTAAAAATTTGAATTCACATATTTATTATGAATTAAACATTTTTCTTTAATTACCAAAGGTGTTTTTCAAAATATATAAATGTTTCTATCATTTTATAAACTTTGTAATGATTAAATAAAACTTCCTTTGATCATAAAATGTATTAGGTAATTGTTTATTCATATCTAAAGTGATTTAGTTTGATGGAATGATATTTTGTAACTAAATACTTGTTTACGTTATGATTTATGTTTAATGATTTAACATTTTGTGATCGTCAAAACGTAGGAATATCGAGAAATATTAATAACGTTTTTATGCATTATTTATATCAACAATCTCCCCCTTTTGATGATTACAAAATCTAAACTCATTAAATCAAAAATTAATATGTATACAAGTATTTAGTGAGTTTATATTATTTCTCCCCGTTTTTGTTAGCATCAAAAAGGTTATCTTGACGATGTAAGAGCTCCCCCTCGACGTGTACTCCCCCTCGTTTTAAGGTTATAAGACAAATCGAGATATGAAACGCTTGCAAAAATGTTTAGAGCACAAACAATATATATATATATATATATATATATATATATATATATATATATATATAACTGGAGGCGTTTGACAATTGTATGCCAAATAAGCATGGTCAATGCGCAGTCATCAGTTTTTTAGTGACATGTCATCAGTAGTGCAAGATTTTTAATTTGTAGAGATTTTAATTTTGGCCATGTAGGCAATTATTTTTATTAAATTCGGCTGAATAATTTCTTTTCAAAAAAACACCTGCATGGATTCGAACTCAAGACCATACATATATTATGTGGTATCTTAACCACTGAACCACCACATTTTTTTGGTGAGATTCTGTAACTCAAAGTCTATATAGGATAACAAGTAATTATCTCTTTTAAAACTTATAATACATATCTTTTCCTTAAATATAGTTTTACAAATACCTTTTGACTGATCACATATACAACGAAAAAAAAAGATACGCCTCCTTTTCTCATAACCCTAATGATGAAAAGAGGTACGTTTTATATCAATGAATTCATTCCCAATTCATGAAGAGGTTTAGATGTTTCTCTGTGTTAACAACATTTGTATTGTCTCTCAGGTTCATAAAACATAAAAATGTAATGCTATAATGATCAGGCATGTTTGGTAGCAAACATTGTGCGCACGATCTTTGTGTTTTGTGCATTTACATATCAACGTTCATTGTTTATTTCTTTTACTTACTTTTCTAAACATTACTAACCAGTTTGTTCGTTGTTTCCAAGGTTGGTTATCCACAGATTGTGACTTCTCTTAATAACATTATATGAAACAATATGGTGAGTAGTTAATAAATCGCTTACTTCTGCTGCAATCAATCCTCAGTCATTGGTGCAACCGAACAAGACAGCGGGTGAGTATACATACTTTCCTTTTAGTTAGTGTGCATGAGTACTGGACATATAACATTTTTTTGGTGCCCAATTTATTCTTATAGATGTTTAGTTGTGTCTATTATTTAATTTTGTACCGTTGCGGTTTCATTCAACGCGTTATGCTTTTACATAATGTACTTACGGTAGATATTTGTTCGTGTAACATTTGCGACAAGATTGCAGGATGCTCAGTAAACTCTTTGTATGTTTCGTTTTTTTATTTTTATTTATTTTTTTGTTTTTTTTTAGGTACAAAATTTTGCTTCTGATTTATACAGTCGTCAATTGTTAAATACTTAAATGTATGCCGATATGTGTTGCAGGTTCAGCCGGTCCATCGTATGTATGTAATAATAATAACAATTGTGCAGTAAATGGGCTACGGCTTCAGACGATTCAAAAGCACATTACTTCTGCTGCAATCTATCCTCAGTCATTGGTGCAACCGACAAGACAACGGGTGAGTATACATACTTTCCCTTTAGTTAGTGTGCACGAGTACTTGACATGACAGACTAGGAAAGGTTCTAAAAAGTAGCAATTCTGTTGCACAGTAGAGGTGGTAAATTTGAAATTTCTATAATTTCAACATCAGACAAGTACAAAAGCTCTATTTACAAGTTCTCCAAAAAAGTTAAGCCAAGTTAGATTCTGTTTTAGGTTATGCATAGCTGTAAAGGTGAATTGAAGATTTGGTTTTGTTTGCTGTGGGAACCGATTTTACACAAAGTTGGAATGTGAGTAAGTTAGGACAGCTGATGTTTGTAACTCATGGTGTGATTTCAGTAAAATGGTGATACAAAAGTCATACAACATGACTGTGAATGGGTCTATTTAGGTCTCACTTACCACTTTCGGATTATGGGTTAAGGAAAACAGGGTATAACCGGGGTCTGATCATGGAGATGAAGGGAGATGAAGATAGTACGATTGTTTATGCATTCACATCTTATCCGGCTTTATGAGTTTCAACCCTAATCAAACAATATACTATTTCTCAAAACCCTAATATCTTCTTAAGTGTTTGGTACTGTTTTTGTATTAAGTGTCGCTCAAACCAGATGCACAAGGTTTATCAAGGGGCGTTTGTTTGATGTTTCGGTTCAAGGTGAGAAGGAGTCACACTGTCTGTTATCATGTTATTTTTATTGTTGTTAAGTTACTTATGATTCTGTTACAGGTGCTAATACATGATGAAGACTTTGTGTTCACATCAGCCAGATTCTGGAGCCGTAAACATACATGTAAGTTTCAGTAGTTTTTGTTATTAATAATAAGATTCTCAATTGTCGGCTTCATCGATATTTCTATGTACATTTGTTTTTTTTCTGATTTATTATGCATTGCAAATACCAGCAATATTCAAACGGATACAAGTAAAGGCGCAATTCACTTCAGTGCCTGATGGGCGTTTTTTAAAACACTTTGTTGATTAAATCTTCATATATGCACTTTCTTGATTAAACAAAGAGGGATGCAAGTTACATGAATTTTATTCAAGTAATATATTTATCTACGTTATATGACTTATCATACCAAATTCTTAAATGGCTTACGCATCTTTTCATGCTTTATGTATTTCATATAAACATAAATAGACTGTAAGAACTTTGAGGTTTAAACGAACACATCATAAGAATTCTTGATGTTGCTAATAGTGATGTTTCTTGATTAGTTATAGTACGCATAATTTATGTGATAACTGATTTTCTTTTTTGTGTTTTCCACTGGTTTATGCAGAAGCTACAGGAGAGCCACGACATTGGTTGAACGTTGATTTAACGGTGTTTTTGAAAGCATTGCACCTGGACAAGTCTTAAATAAGTAAGCACCCAAAATTTTCGTTTAAAACATATTCTTTTAACCTAGAATAATTGTTGGAGTTCAAAACATTGATGCCTACTTGTGGCTTCAGTAAAAAAGAGAAATTATAATTGCACCACTGAATTAAGTGCAACTTCCACCTAAAGCTTAACAGACCTGACTGAGGACACAACTCTAGATACTGATAAAAAAAACTTCTGTTGTAACAAGATCAGTGAAGAGAGAAAAGCCGACAGGTCTTCGTAGCAATGATAAAAATGTAAAGTCTTTTAAGAAATTAAAGGTCAGTGTTACTTTTGATAATCAAAGCCCATCAGAAACGGGGCAAGGTAAAGAAGCAAACAACACCCCTATTTATCCATCTGGATGCGTGACAAGAGCTAAAGCTGGTGGTGAAACCAATGAGGCAACCAAGAATATTTCTGATGATCAAAGCCCATCGGAAGCGGGGCAAAGTAAAGAAGCAAACAAAAACCCTGTTTATCCATCTAAACGCGTGACAATATCAAAAATTGGTGTTGTTCATGTAATAATTAAAATGTTTATGTTATAGAATTACCCATAGATCCTATATCTATATATATGAAAAAGAAATCATGTAACGAAGTGGAACGCATTAGCTGTCAGCTCTCAGGTTGGGCAGTAAGGGTCGGAGAAGGGTAATGGAGTCCCTCAAGTGTTAAAGCTTTTTCATGTAAAATCACTTACTTGTGAATTCAAGTAAGTTTTATTTATTGTATCTGATAATTCAGTTTTCCAGATATTAGTGTATTATTTGAAATTCTTTAACCAAGTTTGAAAATGCATTAAAAATATAATGTGGACGACTTTCATCCCATTTGACAAGTTTTCTTTTCGCTGAAAAAGTTATAGACCCAGTTGAGAGAAAACGTTGTATTTGTACCTGCTAATATCTCTATTGCACTAAATATGCAGCCTCAGACTACTATCAGTTTGTGAACCTATTGACCCCTGAGGAACAAGCTCTAAGACAGAAAGTAAAAGCGTGTGTCAAGAAAGAAATTGCTCCAATAATGACCAAGGTACTTCAATATACAATTCTACACGGGTCCAAATCGGTCATTATTAGTTTTGTGTCAGGTTAGGTTTGCCAGAAATCTGATATTTAATTTTGTGATTTATGTAGTACTGGGACAAGGCAGAATTTCTGTTTCGGCCACATTAAAATTACCTTCTGGGGAGGTCCGTTTGATATCCAAAAACTGCTCAGCAACAGTCGGACAAGTGGGGAATGTTGGGGTGAACCAGAAAAGTTTGGGTAGAGCCGGATCTAAGCGTTGGTTCAGATTGTTCAAAAGGTAGGTGCTATGAATATCGCGGGTGAAACTACTATTGTGGAGACAGTTGTGTGATTGGATCTGGAGTCGGATCTGTTGGGTCAGTATTATATTATTCATATGACTGATGGAACTTTGTGTTTATATCTTACGTAAAAAGGTAACAAAGTTAGTGGGTTGGTCGATTCTGCTGGATAATATCGAATTTACAAAAAATAAAATAAAAAAATGTCTAATATGAAGAAGGGAAGTATTGATGTTTTTGATCAAGACAGAGAGCCTTTTGTTGAGATTGACCCATCAGGAAAATTTGGTCAGTACCCAGAACTTTTAGGCTCTGGTGCTATGAAGAATGTCTACAGGGGATTTGATATGGAAGAAGGTAGAGATATTACATGGAATCAGATCAAACTGAACGTGTTTGATGGAGACGAGTATGCTAAAAAGAGACTATATTCAGAAATTAAACTGCTAAAGACTTTGAGGAACGAAAAACTAACTGAGAACAACCACTTGAACTTTATTACCGAGGCATGCGTATCAGGAAATCTTAGAGATTACAGGAAGAAACACAAGTGTGTCTCATTAAAAGTCTTAAAGAAGTGGTCAAGACAAATTCTGAAAGGTTTGGATTATTTGCACACCCACGAGCCATGAGTCATTCATAGAGATCTCAATTATAGCAACTTCTTCATCAATGGGAATACTCGAAAGGTAAATATGCTCTCTGATTTCAAGTTTCATGTTTATTTGTGCATTTTATTATATGTGTGTTTGGTTTGAATATGGGATCGGGAGTGTTTGGTAAGACGATTACTGACTTCTAATGTACATGAACAGGTTAAGATTGGTGACTTCAGTTTAGCCTCGGCCGTAGGAAAGAGCCGCATGCCTCATTCTGTGATAGGGACACCAGAATACATGGCACTTGACCTGTACGAAGAGAATTACAATGAGCTGCCAAATGTTTGAAGGTTTAAACTGGCAAAAAAAACTTTATTGGTTTCACGATTATATACCTCGAAGTTTGAAAGCCAAATGTATGCGTTTTCATTTCAAATAAATAAAAGATGAGAGGGCAAAGTAATATACCGGGACACCCGAACCTTCACCAATAACAAAGCCATCACGATTTTGGTCCCATGACCGAGAAGCCCTATGGGGCTCGTCATTTCTTTAGGACAACGCCCTACAGGCAATGAACCCACCAACTCCAATAGCATTAACAGCAGCTTCGGTTCCACCAGCGACCATAACATCAGCATCACCTCTTCTGATGTGATTTGCAGCTGAAAAAAAGCAGTAGTTTGCAGTTGCACACGCTGTTGAAATGGAATAGTTTGGGCCCATTAAACCGGTGTCGATTGCTAATAGTGCTGATCCCATGTTGGTGATTGAGTATGCGATGAAAAATGGTGAGATTTTTTTATATCCTTTTTGAAGAAGCGCTTCTACTCCAGTGCTAAATGTTGTTAAGCCTCCCATACCAGACCCCACTAGAACCCCAATTCGTGTTTTGTCCATCTGTTACAAACAGTTAAAACATTACATTCAACTCACGCTATAGCGTGTAAAGGTGTCAAATAGGTAAGATCATATTTTTTGAAACAAAAACCCTGGCTTACCTTACAATGTACCTGACCATGGTCGACCGCTTGCATGGAGGAATCAGGTAAACCAGTCGGTCCCACCTCCAATGCATGGATGGGATGCAAATAATGCTTTTTTGGTGATAAATCTCACTTGTATGGTTAGCCAGATTGGGACCGTAGAACCCAACTGAACAATCGAGGGTGGGACCAAAGTGGTGATATGTGGAAGGGCCAAAACGCTGGAGCAAGGATGGACATGCAATCGGGTCCCCAGAAAGACGGTTACTCGGCTCAAAGAGCAACTAATGAAATGTGGTCGGGTCAGGTCAGCCTGCCTGATGAGAGTGAACCAAAAGAAATGGATATTCAAGCCGAGCCCACCTTGAATCTTGATAAAAAGGCTTCACTAGCTCAAACAGTCATTGAAAGCCCTTACATACATTATCTTTCGAGGATTGATGTATCTGAAGATCTGACTCAACCTGAGCTTTATGATCAGTACACAAGCATGATGAATTTGGATCATAAACCTGTGTCCGATGCATTTGAATGCAAAATTTTATTTTTAGAGGTACAGATGATTACTTATTTTTCTTTTTTTGTTGGTGACTGACTACTTTTCATATAAACACATATGCTCAAAATACTTCGTTTTTATGTAATAGGATGATGTTAATGACAATGAAATTGATAGCGCTTCCCTATTCACGGCAGTTGATGATTCTATTTTTCAGGTTTGATTTTTAAAGATCTGAACTTTTATTTTTAGTTTTTAAGATCTTGGAGAAGGTGGTCAGTCCCATTACAAACGGTCCTGAGTTTGTTTCACCATCTGATCAAGAGAAAGGTGGTTTAGATGCTGACAGCAAACCAGTGGAGGAGGTAGCTGCTGATGTCACAGTTATGGAGACTATAGTTATGGAGACTACTATAGAAAAGGATGAGCCGTCTATTCAAAGGCTTGATGCAGATCCTGTGAATGAAGCACAAGTGATTGATGAGCCAAATAAACCCGAGGAAGTGATGGATATGGAGGTAGATCACCTGAATCACTTAACATATATTGTTCAAATATACCACAAACTTAACAAGGGTGTGATGCAACTAACCTTAAACAAAGTTAGCGAGATTCAGCTGTCCAAATAGCACAGTACGCCACAAGCTTCTTGAATTTGGTGAATCTGCAAAAGAAGTTTTTAAGAACTATGAGACACTGGAAACCATTCGGTGGTTATGATCTACCAACTGTGATATAATATTGCGCCAGTAACTTGTAAGAGAACAATCCAGGTTGGGTTCATCTTTGTCATACTCATCATCAAATTCAGGTTCTCCAGCAAGGTCTATATCATTAAGCATTGCTCTGCCAGTCAGTTTAAGTCCAAGAACTTCGAGAATTTAAATTCAAGATTTTTGAAATGAAAGAGGACATCCCGAAACTGAACTTAAAGCCGATTCATTGGGACAAAGTAAAAGAGAGTTTTTGATCATGATATGGTGGGGAATCATATCAAATCAAGCTCCTTCAAGTAAGAATACTATTCAATATAATTTATAGCTATGTGTTTTCTTGGTTCTTTATGTGCTAATTTGCTTATCTTATGATATGAGAGTAATGAGAACATAAAGATGATTCACCTTCCAAGTTTGGTGATACGTGATACTAAAAAGTTTTTTAAAGCTATTCTTGATGTACCTTTTGCGTTTAAATAGGTAATAGTTTTGTAGAGCTTGGGGATACTTTGGTAAGAACTTGTTGCATTAGGAATTGGGATTTCATACACAATTGTTTGTATATTTACTGTTTTCGTATGAGACATGTAAACATTCGTTCTTTAGCTTTAAGTGAAGTTCATAAATAAAAATGCTTTAATCAAAGTGATAAGTGCATGTTTCTTGCTCCCTTTTTATATGCTGGACGTAAATGTAGAAGTTGAAATTTCCCGATGTAAGATTATACTTGAGGAGCTAATGATACAGAAAGTATGTATATGAAGTTCGTTGATGTTAATGTCGAAGGTAAAAACAAGTTTACCTCATAAGCCATTGTCGTATTTTTAAAAATACGGTCTTTCTTTGCTGTACTAATGTTGAACACCTCTTAGTTCATAAATCATTGATTATTGGAACAAGAAAAATAAGAGAAACTGATTCACACTAGCGTCACTGTTGGAAGTAAATCCACAAGATTACAAGGTACTTATTAACATGCACTACATTGTAAATTTATCACGAAACAAATGGCTTTTTTTTTTTTTTTTCTTTTTTTTTTTTTTTTTTTTTTTTTTTAACATTATATTACAAAACATGTGGCCCTTATGTGCAGTTTTACTCTTTCAAGATGACGAATCGGTGGCTGTATCATTAACATGTTTCAGTCCCGAGGCGAATACAATGACCACAGACTACAACGAAGTAGTGAAGAAGATCGAAGAGAAAGACCCATACCAGCATCCAGATTCCTTAAAAGCACCGGAAGGTAAAAAATACATTTAAAAGCGCCGGAAGGTAAAAAATACATTTTTCAATTTCACTTTGGCACCGGGTGGATAATGACAAAACAAAGACCGTAGTTCTTTTGTAATAATGTCTATATTGTGGTACTTATGATTTTTACAAGTTAAGAAGGATGGCATGACTCCTGATTTATTGGTTCTCCCACTGGGTATTGATCTGCATAATCACCCTCTGGTCATCAACGGGAGTGTATTTATGTAGGCAATGTTTTTTTTTTTTTTTTTTTTTTTTTTTGGTTATTTATTTGTTTATTTTTTAGAATTATATGGATGGTTTTAGTTATTGTTTAATCATGTTTATGGCCGTAAAAGGATTCAGACGTCCGCGGTGCACCTTTGTTTGTTGCTACCGACATGGATAACGAACAATGGCATTCTACTTTATTGACCACTGTATCCGGTGTGTCGTGTCGTGACGCCGAATCTGCGCACCTGTCGGTTACAGGTAGTTTGCTTTGTTGTTTCAATTAGTTTTAAATATATGCATGAGAATTAGTTTGTTATATTATTTATATCAAACATTGCGTCGCATTTAGGTTTTCTGAACCAAATTAACTGTCGTCGTTGGTTATTTTACCTACATCTCTCACGTTATAGGAAACTATCAAAAACTGATATCCATACATGAGGAGGTCAAGGGTTCGAATCCAATGGGGAGAAAATTAATCCCCTTGTGGCCACGGAGGTTCACCTGCGCCAATTCCGGGCTATCCAAAAAGGGTAGTCGCCGTGGGATTAGTCGGCTCGCAATGTCGAGTCGGAAACCCATGTTTACCCAAAAAAAAAATTAATTAAAATGTAAATTACAATTCATGCCCGCCCATTGAGCGGGCTTTGAGACTAGTATGTGTATATATATATATATATATATATATATATATATATATATATATATATATATATTAAAATAGGAGGTATAGGAAATAATCTCATCCGTTGGATGTATCAATATAATAAAATTAAATAAAAAAATAAATTAATGGCATTTCAGTAAATAATTTGAAGTTCATGGCATGATTAGCAACTCTTTTGTTGAGTAAAACTGACGCGCCTCTACTCCCCCGTAAACGTTGTTATTTGTTGACTTTTCAAAGCATTTTTTTAGTTTTAATTTCTCTAATCAAATTCGGTTATATAAACTATAATAAATAATATAAATTAATAAAGAATCATAACTCTTTTTAATCATCTGTATGACATTGATCTTGCCATATTGTTTTGGGTAGAAAAATGATACATGCACGTACCCGTTATTAGTGACTAGCAGGGTCTTCGCGGGATGCAGCTGCGGGCACCCTGTAATTTAATTTTTATGGCTAATAATATATTTTATTTGTACATTTTTTATCAATAACTTTACTGATTAGTTTTTTATAACAAAAGTTTGATGAAATTTTGCTTATTTTGTATTATTTTATTTTTTATTATTATTATTTTGTTTAGTAGTTTGCTTGGTTTTACAATATGTGAACATATTTTAGTTTATTATGTTCTTTTTGACAATAAGTTTACAAATATCAAAAATTTCGTTGCTCGTATCCGTTCGGGCTCGAGCCCATTTGACCTGTGCCCATTCGGGCTCGAGCCCATTTGGCCCATTGCCCATTCGGACTTGAATATTTGTATAATATGTTTTATTATTTGTATTAGTGACATTTAATGTGAGAATTGTGTTTAAGTTGGTTGTATAATATGCTTGATAATTTGTATTTCTTATGTAAGTGGTGTATTAATAAGTGCATTAATTATATTTATTGACCAGTTAATTAATTGTATTTAATGTACATAATGATTTATTTATTGTATTTAATGTTAGTATTAATTTTATGTTAGAATTAAATATGAGAGGAATTTCTATAATTAGCATTAGTTGTTGTACTTATAGTTTTAGAAATTGTATTGCTTAATTTTAAGTATTTCTATTAATAGTAGGCCTTCATGCTTTATAATATAGTATGGTATACAACCAACAATTACATTTGATACACCAAGATTTACTCATTCATATAACTAACAAGTGGAAGGCACCCGCTGCGTTGCAGCGGGAATTTTAGAGGAATTTTTGCGATAATTATTTACAAATAATGTTTGGGTGAGGTTTCTCGTTATAAGATTGGGGTATATATTTTGCCTAAAGGTGTTGTATTTGTTTGGAACAAAAGTTGTGTAAAGCTATATTTGTAGTTGTCATACAACGTCCTTTTTGGAATGAATGTTGTGTTGGGCACCGGTGTGTTGTGGCCGGGCTAATTTTTACCGTTTTAGTTTTAAAATATTTAAGATAATTTTAAAGTTGTTTGATAGCTTAAGGGTGCATTCTGAAAGTTCTTTTATTTAGAATATATATATATATATATATATATATATATATATATATATATATATATATATATATATATATATATATATATTAAACTTCAATATTTTTTATAAAACCGTACTTACGTCAAAAGTATATCAATATTGGGCTTGTTTTGTTCGTTATCGAGAGGGCGTTTTGTCAGTATATTTTTATTCAAGAAACAGGTAGATATCTGTTAGATTTTTGGCAAATAAAGTTTGTTATATAAAAAAGACGTAAATATTAAAAAGTTCAGGGTGTATTTTATAAAAATAATAATTACTTCTTTTTTGCTAGCGGGCAAAGTTGGGCCGGATTTTTTATTTTTTTATTTCTTGGCAATATTTTATTTGGATTGTGGCATGTGATTGGTTGCTTTTGAATCGCAACTCTTTGTATCTTTGCTCTGCCTGACCAAAATGAAATATTTAATCCGGAAATTATTTTTTTATCAAGGCACGGAATTCGAATTCCCCTGCTATAGTATATAGAGGGAATAAGATTGAGGCACATGTATTATTAAATTGATATATACACACACTAATTCGACATCTCCATGAAGACCACAATTTCACTTTGATACACACAGTGTTTAGATAAGTCGACAAGACTATAATTCCACTTTGATGATTTTGTTATGCAAAGATGATGCACCAGATTACACCCACATCTATTGCATTCACTAGCCACAAGAAAAAGAAGTTCACTTTAAAACTCCATTGATAAACTTTAACATACAGTGACTACTAATTCAAATGAAAATATTCTTTGATACATAAACAAATTAACCAAACTAGCTAAAACTTTTATACAATAATCGGTGATATGCCAATTAGAAAAAATAATGTATCACTGAAATAATGACGACTGAGATCCCGTGTGATAAAAAGGAACTCATTGGTGTCAGCAGTCGATTACCGGTTGTAACCGATCTTGTCAATCACAGAGAAGATAGCAGATCGTGTATAAAATACACCATCCCTCTTCTTATGTATTTCAATCCCAAAGTTTTACAACTTGTAGAGTCCCAAACTAAAAAAGAAATACGAGCCGGCATTGTTGACTTTAAAAATAATTAAATAAAACCTACAAATACACAAATAATAATAATCACTGATCAATGACACACCTAAATATGAGCCGGATTTGTAATTTAGCATGGTATGTATTACCGAGTACTAGTATTATTTTTTGAACGAATGGTAATGTATTATTTAATGAGAGAAGATGGAGATAAATCAGTTATAACGTTCAGGAGATACGAAAATACCTGAATTACCCTTTTTATTTAACTAATAATCTTATTTCAAATAAAATCTTTAATTACACTTGTCATTTATTTATTTGCTTCTTACACTAACCTATTCTAAGAACTATCCCACATGAACCTCATTATATATATATATATATATATATATATATATATATATATATATATATATATATATATATATATATATATATATAATGCATGAAACAAATATATAATAAGAGAACTAATAAAAGTGCATAAAAGAAATAAATCTCAAGAAGCATTCATTAGTTATTAAAATAGATTATGTTGAAAACATAATCAATGGTACATAATCATACGTATATGCTTTTCTTAGTAAACTACAATAGATAATACTACGTTGCCAACTTGAGGTCTCTAGGACTTGCATGGTGATGCGTAGGGATTGCACCAGGCTTTACCTCTCGAGGGATCTCGAGAAGCTTACAACCCCCACCAGGCAGTGTACCTGATCATTGTAGTATAGTATAGTGACAAGTGCCGGGGGATTGATCGTTCAGCTAGGAATAGTGTCGCTAGGATTAGAAAACCTAAATACTAGTTCTAAAGATGGGGGATGATTATTTTTGTATTTTTATATTTTTTAGAAAGCAAGTAAAAATCTCGGGTTTGAAGGATTTGAGCGGAATTAGTTGCTAGTCAACTAACCCAATACTAAAGATGCAATCAAAATAAAATACTAAAAATTAAAATAAACTAAATTATACTAAGGTTGTGAGCAATAAGTGGAGAAATTGTGTTTACTTAGATTTCACTACTCCCTAGATATCTTTTACACGTTAATTACTTGTTATAGTTGCGTGGATGACGGATTGTATTCTTTAATACCATTCATGGGGTGGCACACTTAATTCCCCAATCCTATGAGTGCCTACTTCACTCCTATGTCGAGCCGGCTAAGAAGCTCCTAACATGGGATCATTAGAATTTACTCATGCATTAAATACAATCAATAAAACCTAGTGCACGTCAGTTCATGTTTCCTAAGACGTTCAAGCATGTTACCATTTGGAGATCTGCCAGTTTTCGTAAGCCTAACATCGAAATCATTCATCCAATACAACCATAAACAAGTAATCAACACATAATTAACATCTAGGTTTCATTAGATCCAAGCAAACACAAGATAGATCTAGCCTAGCATGATGGAATTAAGACAAGAACAAGATATAGACAACCAACACATAGACATATTGATTGAATTAAAAGAATACTTATCTCAATTACACATGAAAGGGATCAAGGGCTAAGAACCCTTGAAAAACCTATAAAATTCGTACCAAGTTCGTACTTAGGGTTTCTCCAAAACTTCTCCTTTTTTTAATGTGAAAATTAGAAAACTATATATAGGAAATAGGGTCTGACGGCGTCAAGACAAAATTTGTGACGCCGTCATCTTGCCGCCAAAATAAATCTCGGACTGCCTTGATCCAGATCTGACGCCGTCAAGCGTTATGTGTTTTCAGGCCGTCATGCATTTTCCTCTTGACGCCCTACCTTGTGACGCCGTCAATTCTGTACTGGGCCGTCATGGAAATTACTCTTGACGCCGTCAAGATTTTCTTCTTGACGCCGTCACCTACTGTTCCCAGCAAGGAAAATCAAGACTTTGGCGTTTTCTTCACTTTTATGCTCCAAAAACGTCCGAATTGCTTCCTTTTCCAGATTTCTCTCCCAAAGTACCTAAAATCACAAAAGGAACGATTTAGGGTAATATTTGATCAAATAAATTCAATTCCGGGCTTAAATGACCCCCTAAAAGTGGTTTATTTTTCGCCTCATCATATACCCTTACACTTGAGATTTGCTTGTCCTCAAGCAAATGCGCTTTTATTCTACTCAAAATACAAGTTAGGGGTCATTTAACACTAATATAAAAGTAATTACAACAAATAATCGTTCCACTAAAGACCAATAGACAAGCACGGAGGTCATACACAAGCACCTCACAAATAGTGTTTAGATACTCACATCTCTCGGGTGTAATAAAGTATAAATTACAATATGGAAACGGAAGATATCTCTCACTACCTGTCATAGCAAAATAGATTACCATAGGCTTGGGAAATGATCAAACCTCCACCACATGGCGTAAGCACCTAGGATTAGGGCTGAGCATCGGGCGAAAACCGGACCGGACCGACCAAGACCGGACCGGACCGAGGACCGAGAACCGGAAAAACCATAGACCGAGACCGGACCGAATATGGTCGGTCCGGTCTCGGTTCGGTCCGGTCCGGTCGGTCTTCGGTCGGTCCGGTCCAATTAGGCAAGTTTTTTCGGGTTTTTGGTCGGTCCGGACCGGACCGGACCGGACCGACCGGACCGAGGACCGAATTTGGCAAAAAGCTTAGACCGAGGACCGGACCGAATGTGGTCGGTCCGGTCCGGTCGGTCTCGGTCCGGTCGGTTTTGTCGGTCGGTCCGGTCCATCCGGTCCGTTTGCTCAGCCCTACCTAGGATAAACTATCAAAGAGGTCTTTTAAAGGGTTGTAACGTTAGGTGTAGGGATATGAAATACACGGTTTTGTTGGATAAAGGAAGTTTTTACTGGTGGCGAGCTAACAATCTTGGTTAATTACATGTACAATATGGCGTTGCTAAGCCAAGACTAGACTCGACTTAAGCTAATAAATGAAAAATAACAAAAACATAAAATAAACATAGAATGAAAAGGGATGGTAGTCCGTATGTTTTTTCTCTTTTTCTTTTTTTTTTTCTATTTTTTTTCCTTTTTCTTGATTTTTTTGATTCTTTCGTTTTTTTATTTATTTATTTTTTTATTTTTATTTTTTTTTTTTTGTTTTTTCCATACACTCTTACCCTACCATCCAAAATAATACATCATAGGGAATGAACATTCCCCTTACACTTGAATCTTTACATACTTTACAATTAACTAATCTAATGACTCGAATTAAGAAAATTAAAACACTTGGAGCACTTTTAAGATTAACGTACATATGGGGGTAATAAATGATGTTCTTCCCCATTGCTTCATAAAATAAGTACTTTACCCATGAGTCCCAATCGTCCCAAAACAATATGTACAAAGATATGACTCGACTTAGCAACCATGTAATCAATTAGATAGTTAACTTAGGGTTGAACAAATAATAATAATGCACTAAAAATGAGCGCATACACGGAAGGCTAAGGCGATTTGGGTGTACATTTTAAGTGGGGTGTAACAAATTCTTCCTTTAAGTAAAATGCTTAAAGTTAGAAACGAAAAGATAGGCTCGGAGGGGTGTACTAGGGGTTTCGTGTACTAAAAATGAGTACAACGCTAAGGGTGTGGGAAAAATTAATTGACTTAACTAGCCAAGTGATATGACTTAAATGGTCAAGTAATTATGAGACGGGTTTAACACAAGGGTGATCCTAATGCCTCTTATCATGTAGTAAATCCTAACACACGAATGTAGTCTCACTAGCGGTCTCGGGATGCATCACTAACGCAAGTTCTAGAATCTAAATGCTACCGGTACACTCATAAGCACTAATAGTAAATGCTTTTCCTATCAAATCTAAAGGCGAACCTCACATATTTGGGTGGAAAATTTTTCTGAATATACGGTTATGTGCTAGTCATACAATCTCCTATCCATGAGACGCTTGCTATGGCTAAAGTTTCACTCCTAAATGTTGTAAAAAATTTTAAATTTGGCGCTAAAATTGCACTAACAAGTATTTCTCATAGTTTTATTACACATCTACCATTAAACAAAACAAACTCAAGCGAAAGTGCATATGTAAGGTATCATCTTTTTACCCTCCCCTTACACTTAAGATGAACATTGTCCCCAATGTTCAAGTAAAGAATGTAAAAGTGAAAAAGTAAAAAGAATGAAATCAAATACTCCCCTGATTCGCTCGGTATGGATAATAAGGTGGCCAGATTAAATCTTCCTCCAAGAAAATGAACAATCAAAGCTTCCCTTCTAGAATATAAATCATCTTCTTGTCATACATAACCTGTAAATCCTGAGAAAATAGACAAGACAACCTCGCGTAAAATCGGCGGCATCCTATATAAGTTACTAAATCCTAGAAAACAAAATAAGATATAATGCTTGTGGAATGAAGTTTGCAGATTTCCTGGAGATTATAAAACTTAATAATTCTCAAAAACCATAAGACTCCGTTAGAAAAACAAAACCGGTAAAATTTCCAGATTTTTACACGTGACGCCGTCAAGAATTAATTTTTGACGCCGTCAGAAGTGACCTGCAGAAATTCTTATGTTAAGTTTCCGGAAAATTTCTGGAAAAACTTGGTCCTACTTCCTGGAAAATCCTGCAAAACTTCATTATGACTCAATACAAGCATTTGACTCTAACAAATACGAATATACATGTTCATTTAATATTGTGGAGAATCATGATCGGTTTGTTTCTTGAAAACATATTTGGGGTTTCCCCTTACACTTATCTTTTGCAAAAATACTTTTAGGTGGAGTTAAGACTAGGTCAAAACAACAAAGTAAAGTATTTCCACTATTTAGTTTAGAAACATGATCAACCAACAATAAAAATAAAGCATGCATACGGAAGCAAATGACAAACAAACAAAAATAAAATCACACAAAACATGGGTTGCCTCCCAAGAAGCGCTTTTCTTTATTTACGAGTCTTGTTGCTAGACTCAAGGTCATGGGTTAACGTGTATCGCTTATGCTCACATATCCAAGTGTGAGCCATCTAATAGTCGCCTCATCTCTCTTATAATCATCTCCTAACTCTAAGCATCCGCGATAGTATCTTTTATTCTTTTCATGAGCATACTTAAGTCCTTTTCTCTTATCATTTTCACTTAACATTTCTATGGGCGGATACCTACTACACTTTTCCATGGAGAAATCCTTGAACCTAGGGTGTGTGCGGGGCATTTGATAGACAAAATCTTCATCCCCATCCGAGAATGTAATTAACCCTTCTATGAGTTTTTCATCGAGGTTGGTCAACCGTTTGAAAGGTTTTCCAAACACAACTTGGGTCAACTTATCATCAATAAATTCTCATAGATTCTCCATAACCATGAACTCAACAAGATAGACCAAGCTTCCTACAAACACATGCAATGGTATTGCCCTAGCAATAATGTTTTCTCCTTTGTATTTTAACTCATCTACCATGATTTTATTATATTCATTGCGCGAGATTATGTTCATCGGGAGAGATGAGTTAAGATAGGCATTAAAGCTCTTAAATCCGATTTTACAAGAAAATTGCATGTTGAATGAACTATCACACTCAATCCTAGTTCTAGGGTCGACATACCTAAGAGGGTTTATTTCCTCTTCCATCCTATTCTCATTAATCACACTCAATGGTAATGTATTATTTAATGAGAGAAGATGGAGATAAATCAGTTATAACGTTCAGGAGATACGAAAATACCTGAATTACCCTTTTTATTTAACTAATAATCTTATTTCAAATAAAATCTTTAATTATTATGTTGAAAACATAATCAATGGTACATAAGCATACGTATATGCTTTTCTTAGTAAACTACAATAGATAATACTACGTTGCCAACTTGAGGTCTCTAGGACTTGCATGGTGATGCGTAGGGATTGCACCAGGCTTTACCTCTCGAGGGATCTCGAGAAGCTTACAATCCCCACCAGGCAGTGTACCTGATCGTTATAGTATAGTATAGTGACAAGTACCGGGGGATTGATCGTTCAGCTAGGAATAGTGTCGCTAGGATTAGAAAACCTAAATACTAGTTCTAAAGATGGGGGATGATTATTTTTGTATTTTTATATTTTTTAGAAAGCAAGTAAAAATCTCGGGTTTGAAGGATTTGGGCGGAATTAGTTGCTAGTCAACTAACCCAATACTAAAGATGCAATCAAAATAAAATACTAAAAATTAAAATAAACTAAATTATACTAAGGTTGTGAGCAATAAGTGGAGAAAATGTGTTTACCTAGATTTCACTACTCCCTAGATATCTTTTACACGTTAATTACTTGTTATAGTTGCGTGGATGACGGATTGTATTCCTTAATACCATTCATGGGGTGGCGCACTTAATTCCCCAATCCTATGAGTGCCTACTTCACTCCTATGTCGAGCCGGCTAAGAAGCTCCTAACATGGGATCATTAGAATTTACTCATGCATTAAATACAATCAATAAAACCTAGTGCACGTCAGTTCATGTTTCCTAAGACATTCAAGCATGTTACCATTTGGAGATCTGCCAGTTTTCTTAAGCCTAACATCGAAATCATTCATCCAATACAACCATAAACAAGTAATCAACATATAATTAACATCTAGGTTTCATTAGATCCAAGCAAACACAAGATAGATCTAGCCTAGCATGATGGAATTAAGACAAGAACAAGATATAGACAACCAACACATAGACATATTGATTGAATTAAAAGAATACTTATCTCAATTACACATGAAAGGGATCAAGGGCTAAGAACCCTTGAAAAACCTGTAAAATTCGTACCAAGTTCGTACTTAGGGTTTCTCCAAAACTTCTCCTTTTTTTAATGTGAAAATTAGAAAACTATATATAGGAAATAGGGTCTGACGGCGTCAAGACAAAATTTGTGACGCCGTCATCTCGCCGCCAAAATAAATCTCGGACTGCCTTGATCCAGATCTGACGCCGTCAAGTGTTATGTGTTTTCAGGCCGTCATGCATTTTCCTCTTGACGCCCTACCTTGTGACGCCATCAATTCTGTACTGGGCCGTCATGGAAATTACTCTTGACGCCGTCAAGATTTTCTTCTTGACGCCGTCACCTACTGTTCCCAGCAAGGAAAATCAAGACTTTGGCATTTTCTTCACTTTTATGCTCCAAAAACGTCCGAATTGCTTCCTTTTCCAGATTTCTCTCCCAAAGTACCTAAAATCACAAAAGGAACGATTTAGGGCAATATTTGATCAAATAAATTCAATTTCGGGCTTAAATGACCCCCTAAAAGTGGTTCATTTTTCGCCTCATCACATGGAGATGTGGAGCATGGTCGTTGGAATTAGTGGAGGTAGATTTTTGCGGGAATGTTGTTTGGAGAGTTTTGAGTGGTTGGTGGAGGTGAGTTTGGAGCGGAAGGGTTGGATTGTTATGTTTGTGATGGCGGTGGAGAAGACCTTATGAGGAGATACTCAATCCAAGTGAAGTGTTCATTAAGAGCAATGGTTTGTTTTTGGAGAAAAATGCAACAAAGACAATTGTTAACATGATTCTCAAGTTGGACCAAGTTGTTGGGTGGTGAGGAGTGAGTGGACGAAGGTCGTTGATCCAAATTGCGTTGACCAAGGTGTAAGGCAAGAAGAGCACTAAGCTCATGAGCTTCTTTGAGCTCCTCAACGAACTTTTTATGTTCGGAGGAAGGTGATGATGGTGGAGTTGGATTGTGACTAGGGATTGAGGCTTGAACATGGAACATAGGATTCATGTTTTTTTATGAAAGTGATGGTTGTTGTTTTGAGATTGAGTATGTTCTTCAAAAGGGTCATTTGGGATAAGTGTGTGAGATGGATATGGAATTTTGTTGGAAAGTGAAATAGTGAGGTTGTCATGTGGAGGTAAAAGAGATGTTTCATTTGGGTGAGTTTGATGTTTAGTTGTTGGTTGGTTGGAGACAACATCATTAATTGAGGTGGACTTTTCACAAGTATCAAGTTTTCTTCTCCACAAGGGTTTGACGGAGATCTTAGCAACTCTTGAAGGCTTAGATCTTGGGTGGTTGGGAGATGACATGATGGGTTGAGTAATGATTTGAGATGAAGAAGGGTATTTATAGTGTGATGATTATGTGTTTATGGAAGGATAATATGTGGTGGATTTGCTAGACAAAATATGTTTGTGAATTTAGGGAAATAGAGAATCAAAATAGGGTGAAATAGGCTAAAAAGCAGAAAGCAAACAGGGAACCTCGACCATCAGGTGGCTGCCCCCCTTAATTAATGGCCGGCCCCTTTAATTTTAAAGGGGCCGCCCTTTATAATTATGGGGGCCGCCCAGGTCCTGGTTCCCAGATTGCCAGAAAAGGGTTTTTGGTAGAAATTTTTCCAGAAAGATGTTTGTTTTGAGGTTTGGTTTTGGGCAAGTCCATCTCTTTAGGCAACTATGCATGTATTATCTTAATGAAGTATGCATGAAAAGTATATATGTAGGCAAATAAGCATATAATTACAACTAAGCATGCATGCAAAAACAATAATGTAATAGAGTAAATAAGCATGTCATTATTCCTAAGACACTTAACTTAGTGTAAGGGCAAAGGCAACTAGATAGTGAGAAACTAGTTATGGAACAAATGTGACTATGTAATTCATGACTTTGTTCTAGTGTGTGCCTATATGCAACAAATGTGGAGATGCGATTGCTTCGACTCCTAATGCAAAGATGGAGATATCCTAAGAAGCAATCCAAATTCTCCTTGATTCAATTTGCTTAACCCATGAATGTCAAGGATATATATATTAGATTATATATTTTGACAATTTCATGTGAAATTTCATGCATGATTTAAAGAACATGTTTAGCATTATTCAACAATGCAAGAAAGAAAAAAAAAATGATTTTCATGTGTTTCCTAAAAGTGAGAATTGTTTAAATAAAGTAGATTGGATTTTATGAAAATGTTTATGCAATGTAGAATTTCCAATCTTCAATTTTGTGCGAAATAGATTCCTAGACTCAGAAATGAAGAAAAGAAAAGAAAGAAATTTTATCAATAAGTAATTAATGAAAATGCAATAGAATTTGGTCAATTTCCTCCATCATTCTTAATCCTAAACGCAAGTGGTTAAATAGTTCACGCTTAAGGGGTTTAGTGAATATATCCGCAATATTATCTTCCGATGCAACCTTTTCTATAGATATATTACCTTTTTGTACATTATCCCTAAGGAAGTGGTGACGTATTTCTATATGTTTAGTCCTAGAGTGTTGAACGGGATTCTTACTTAAATCTATAACACCTTTATTGTCGCACATTATAGGAATATTTTCTAACCTAACCCCATAGTCTACGAGAGCTTGTTTGATCCATAATGCTTGTTGACATGCCTTTCCAGCGCTTACATATTCAGCTTCGGTGGTCGAAACAGCAAGAGCGGTTTGCTTCTTGGAAAACCAAGATGTTGGGCAACATCCCATGAACGTGCAAATACCGCATGATCCGAATCCGCATAGACAATGGTTTCTATACCGGATTCCTTAGGATACCATAATCCTAAGTGTATAGTGCCTTTAATGTATCGGAAGATACGCTTAACCGCTTCTAGGTGAGAGGTTTTGGGATCCTCTTGAAAGCAAGCACAAAGGCAAACACTAAATATGATATCGGGTCTACTTGCCGTTAAGTATAGTAAACTACCTATCATTCCTCTATACTTAGTATTGTCTACAGACTCACCTTCTTCATCTCTTTTGAGTTTCACTACCGTAGACATAGGTGTTTTTAAGGGTTTTGAGTATTCTAGGCCAAATTTCTTAAGCATTTCCTTAATGTATTTAGATCGGTTAAAAAATATTCCATCTTTTAATTGTTTTATTTGTAATCCTAGGAATAAGTTTAGTTCACCCATCATACTCATCTCAAACTCATCATGCAAGATTTTGGCAAATTCATCACACATTTCTTGACAAGTCGATCCAAATACAATATCATCGACATATATTTGAACAATGATAAGATTCAGGTTTTTCTTTTTAGTGAAGAGAGTGTTGTCTACCATTCCCATGGAATAATCATGTTTAATAAGAAATGCTTTTAATCGATCATACCAAGCCTTGGGGGCTTGTTTGAGTCCATATAAAGCCTTCTAGAGTTTATAAACATAATCAGGTTTTGCGAAGTCAATGAATCCTGTGGAAAACTAGAAGGGGGGGGGGGGGTTGAATAGTTTTACGTCAATTTGTATTATTAAAACTTTGTTTTTAAAAACTTTGATTCTTGTTTATGTGAAATTTAACACTTGCACAATGTAAACAATTCAATCTAACTAACTAAACAATAATAATTGTAAATATGAAAATAAAGAAAAGACAGAGATAGAAAGATCAAACCACAACACACGAAATTATAGTGGTTCGGCTACGAAGCACCTCTTCGCCCTACTCTACTCCCCGAGTCGCGTACTCGAGAGTTTTCTTCACTATGTCAACAAACTCCCTTGTGGCGGACAAACCTAACACAACTTTTGCTTACACCAATTTACGACACTAAGCTAAATGTCGAGTTCTAATCGTAACTAGAACCAATCTCACGACTTCTTCACGACTTGACACACCTTCTTCACAACTTGTACACACCACTACTACTTCACTACTTCTTCTTCACACCACTACTTCTACTATACTAGATTTACAAACCCACCTAGATCTACTTATTACAATCACTACACAACTTTACAATTTATATATACAAACTACACAACTAATCTTCAATACTTTTTGATTTGATAATAAAGGAGTATTCTTCTTTTGCACTTTGAATGATGAGAGAATGGATCACTTGAAAACAAGAACTAATAAGTTTATGATCAAAGGTTTTAGGAGGATGATTTGAGAGGATTTGGACAAAAAGTTTTAGTGCAAAAGGTAAGGAAAAATTACAGATTTCAACCAGTATTTATAGGCAAAAGTTTCTGACACAGGAGCGTGTGCCGGCCTCCTTAATTCATGGTCGGCCCCCTTAAAATTAAGGGGTCCGCCCCTTATAATTAAGGGGCCGCCCACCTGTAATGGCCTGTAGCTTTTGTCTTTTCTGGGGAAAGTTTATTTGGTGTAGATTTAACTGATTTTGGTTAAAAATTTGAATTCATATATTTATTATGAATTAAACATTTTCCTTTAATTACCAAAAGTGTTTTTTCTAAATATATAAAATGTTTATACCATTTTATATAATTTGTAATTATTAAATAAACCTTGCTTTGATCATAAAATGTATTAGGTAATTGTTTATTCATACCTTAAGTGATTTAGTTGGATGTAATGATATTTTGCACTAAATACTTGTTTACATAATGATTTTACGTTTAATGATTTTACATTTTGTGATCGTTGAAACATAGGGATATCGAGAAATACTAATAACATTTTTACACATTATTTATATCAACAAATCCCGGAGGTTGTGCCTCATACATCTCCTCATTGATAAAACCGTTGAGGAATGCACTCTTGACATCCATTTGGTATAACTTAAAGTCTAGGGCGCAGGCATAAGCTAGGAGTATTCTAACATATTATAGTCTAGCTACCGGGGCATAGGTTTCGTCATAATCAATTCCTTCTTGTTGATTATAACCTTGGGCTACTAATCTAGCTTTATTCCTAGTTACTATTCCATTTTCATCTAGTTTATTCCTAAATACCCATTTTGTTCCTATTATGGTCACATTCCTAGGATTTGGCACTAGTTCCCAGATATCATTTGTTTTAAATTGATTTAATTCTTCTTGCATAGCCATAATCCAACTTTTATCCTTTAAGGTTCATTTACATTCTTAGGTTCTATTGTTGACACAAAGCAAAAGAAGTTACTTTCGTCTTGAGCTTGCGATCTAAGGGTTCTTTGATTCAAACTACCTATGATGTTACCTAATGGATGTGATTTTGATTCCTTAATATTTACAACCTCATTTTCCTCTAATGTTTCTACTTTATTATTATTTCCTAAGGACTTATTTTTACTAACCTAAATAGCTTCTTCTTCAATCACATCATCATCTTCTAAAGGTAATGTTTTAGGTGGTGGAGGAGTTTCATCAAATGTTACATTTAAGGATTCTTCTACTCTCATAGTATGTTTATTTAAAATTATGTATGCTTTACTATTTTGTTAATATCCTAGAAAAATTCCTTCGTATGACTTAGGGTCAAATTTAGTAAGGTAATCTTTTGTATTAAGGACAAAGCATTTACTTCCGAATACTCTAAAGTAGCCTATATTTGGTTTTCTACCTCTTAATAATTCATAAGGAGTTTTTCCTAATATTCGTCTAATAGAAACCCTATTAAGTATATACGTTGACGTATCTACGGCGTGACACCAAAACTTTTGTGGGATAGATTGTTCATTTAGCATTGTTCTACTCATTTCTTGTAAAGACCAATTTATCCTTTCTACTACCCCATTAGATTGTGGAGTACGAGGAGCAGAAAAGTTGTGAGATATTCCATTTAAATTACAATATTTTCTGAATTGTACTTCGTTGTCAAATTTCCTACCATGATCCATCCTAATAGAAACTATTGAGCATTCTAATTTATTTTGAATCAATTTACTAAATTTCTCAAATTTCTCAAAGGCTTTAGTTTTATCACTTAAGAACCTAGTCCACGTGTATCGTGAATAATCATCTACTATGACTAATGTGTAACGGTTGCCACCGTAGCTCTACACTGCGGATGGACCAAAAAGATCCATGTGAAGTAATTCTGAGCACCTAGTAGTGGATACCATATTTTTAGCTTTGTGACTAGCATGTGTTTGTTTTCCAATTTTACAAGCATCACAAAAATGTTGATCATATCTTAGACTAGGCAAGTTTCTAACTAGTTCCTTAGAGACTAAAGATTGTAACTGTTTCATGTTAGCGTGACCTAATCTCCTATGCCACAAAGTGTAATTTTCATCTAGAGTTGCTAAGCATATCATATCTTCCGGTTTTTCTCCTAATTTCATAACATATATACCTCCTTTCCTAATTCCTCTACCTATGACTTTCTCATCCTTAATTATTTCACTATCTTTATCGATAAAGGTAACCCTATACTTATTATCACATATTTGACCTATACTAAGCAAGTTATAAGTTAGATTATCTACATGTTCAAAATTTTCAATAGTTAGAGAGTTTTGAGAGATCGTACCTTTGCCTATGATTTTTCCACGACGATCACTACCAAAAACGTTACCTCCGCTATACGCCTTATATGTAGAAAATAGCTTGCGATTCCCTGTCATGTGTCTTGAGCATCCACTATCCTTTATCCATTCATCGGGCTCCAAATCTACTCCTAGACATACTTCATTAGATGCTTGAGCTACGAAACATTTGTGCTTCATCGTTTCGTCTTCGTCACTAGATTTTCTTCTTCGGATGGTTTTTCTTTTATCTTGTGCTTTTAGTCGCTTTTTAATAATATTCTTGAATTCTTTAACGACCTTTGCATATTCTTCGTCTTCACTTTCGGAACTAGAATCGTCATCATCAAGAAGTTCCTTTTCGATCGTTGACTTTATACAACCTTCTTGTTTGCTCTTGACATGACTCATGGAGTTTTTGCCATCATTACCTTCACACAAAAAATTTGAACTAGTAGCACTTGTACTCATTTCAACTAAATACTTATCTATTATACTTTCATTTTCAACTATTTTGTATACAATATTTTCTTTGGCTTGACATTTCTCTTGATGAAATTTAAAAGACTTGTCCATATATTATTTGCCGTTTGACCAAAAAATATTCTTTCATATTCAATTCTTGGTAAAACTTTGTATATAATCATTTTAGCTATATTATTTTTATCAAGCAATATTTTGAAACAATTATCTTGTTCTTCAAAAATGGTTTTTGTTGGTTGAAAATCACCAATTGAAATGACATGCCAAAGATCATAATCTATTAACTTCTCATAACTTTCGAATCGATTTTTCCATTCAAGAAAACTTGTATTTTCAAAATATGGTGGTTTAAATGTCATGTTCCCTTCTAAATATTTTTCTGATTCCATAGATCGATCTCAAGTTTTAAAATACAATTTATTTTAAAATTCTCGTTTAACGTAGCTCTGATGCCAATTGTGGAGAACTAGAAGGGGGGGGGGGGGTTTGAATAGTTTTACGTCATTTTTATTTTAATAAAAACTTTGTTTACAAATCTTTGATTCTATTTTTATGTGAGATCAATACTTTCACACTAGTTAATACAAATATATAAGAGACTAAATAATAACAATGTAGACAAGTAAATAAAGAGATATAGATGGAAAGATCGCACCACAAGACAAAGGGTTTATAGTGGTTCGGCTACGAAGCTCCTCTTCGCCCTACTCCACTCCCCGAGCACCTAATTCGAGAGTTTTCTTCACTATGTCAACAGGCTCCCTTATGGCGGAGAAAACCTTACAGAACTTTTGCTTACACCAATTAACGACATTAAGCTAGATGTCGAGTCCTAATCATAGCTAGAACCAATCTCACACCACTAGTCACTACACAACTTCTTCACAACTTATACACACCACTACTACTACACAACTTCTCACAACTTCACTACTTCTTCTTCACAACACTACTACTTTTTCACTACTTCTATTCACAACTTCTTTTCACTACTAACACACCTAAATCTATCTATAGCAAAACCTCTATACCTTTACAAATAATTCACACAACTACAAGCAATATTCACAAATCTACAATACTTCTTAACTAGATGTTGAAGGAGTATTATTCTCTTGCACTTTGAGTGGTGAGGGATCTTGAAACAAAAACTTATAATCTTATGATCAAAGGATTTAGAAGGATGTTTTGAAAGGATTGGGACAGAAAGTTTTAGTGCAAAAGCTGAGGGAAAATTGCAGGAATGAACCAGTATTTATAGGCAAAGATTCCTGGTCACAGGAGCATGTCGGCCCCTTAAATGGTGGTCGGTCCCCTTAAAATTAAGGGGGCCGCCCTCCTGTAACGGCCAGAATCTTTGTCTTTTTCTGGGGAAAGTTTATTTGGTGAAAATCTAACTGATTTTGGTTAAAAATTTGAATTCACATATTTATTATGAATTAAACATTTTCCTTTAATTACCAAAAGTGTTTTTCAAAATATATAAAATGCTTCTTTCATTTTATAAACTTTGTAATGATTAAATAAAACTTTCTTTGATCATAAAATGTATTAGGTAATTGTTTATCCATACCTTAAGTGATTTAGTTGGATAGAATGATATTTTGTAACTAAATACTTGTTTACGTTATGATTATATGTTTAATGATTTAACATTTTGTGATCGTCAAAACGTAGGGATATCGAGAAATATTAATAACGTTTTTATGCATTATTTATATCAACATGGCTTATCAAAACACCCATAAATAAGCTTATAAGCCCGCTCGTATAAGCTTAGCCAAACACTTGATTTGGGCTTATGAGATTATATAAGCTAATAAGCTCATAAGCCCACTAAATAAGCTTAACCAAACACCCCCTAAGCCTTGATTAAAGCACCTTAACTATGACTTTATTACCCAATCAGATTACTCAATTTTAAATTCGAGTTTTCTTATCGCCTAATCAAAGCATCCAATTTCAATTTTGGGTTTTCTAGAAATAAAGATGTCAAGGTGGCAAAAATACTATTTGGTCAATAGTTCCAAACATTGTGTATAAGGAGTCATTGAAATAATAGAACCAAAAAATGAGGAACTTTTGTTATTTCACAGTAGAGTTAATTATCTTTTGTTCATTGTATATTGTGACTTGTGAGCACTCCCACTTTGTCATCGTACCAGTTTTTTGATCCAAGTAATTGTACCTACGAATTGATCAAGCTTAGGAAGACATGATTCATGCAATTTGTAGTGACTAGGTGATATAGTACGTTGCTGTAGTTGCGGACGTACTTTTTAACAAGAAGAAATTTAAATTTATGTTCCTTTTTACTATTTACCTAACTTCTTCATATCGTCACCGTTTAGAATAAATTTAAATATGTTTCGGTGTAAACTACTCAAGAATATGAATGTATAAACTTAATGAATCTTAAAGTCTAATGGTTTAACACAAATACACAATATTAGTGTAACTATTTTTAGCACGAGTGTCACAACTCGTAATTTCATGTCCTTTTTCAAACGTCGAAATTTCATTTTTTATCTCGGGAAGTTACTATTCATTTGTACTATTCACTTTACTATTCACTTTTACTATTCACTTTCACTATTCATCTCCGAAATTTTTATTTCATATTCTCGTAAGATAAACTATTTTAACGATAATCCGAGAGTTTGGCGCTCGTCGGATCATTTCTGCAAAAATCACGAAGCCGTGTCCGAGATTTACTTTTGGGTTTAAACGTCGTTCCAGCATCCCGATATGTCCATAAAACATTATAAACGATAGAAATATGATTTTCTCTCATTTTACGACAATTCTAAAAGTTTTAGAATTTTACGTTTTCCAGTTCAGCGTTTTACGCGAATTTCGCGTTTTTAACCCGCGTTTCCAGTTTTAACAGCGTTTAAGCAACCCGATGGAACTTACCATTCATTTTATATTTAATTATGGAGTATTTTGACAATTTTATTCATTCTTTCAAGTTTCATATTTTTACGATACTCGGATTTACGTTTCGCGGCTTAACAATTTTCGGTTTGAGATTAACGGAACCAAAACCGACTCCGTGAACTAGATATTAACAAGTTTCCTACATACTCATCTACCATGTGCAGCCCCCCCCCCCCCCCCCCCCCCCTCAAAATATCTAGTCAACTTGACCAATTATTTACTAAAATGCCATCACCTCAAATAAATTAGATATTTTCCATTTCTTTTCATTCATTTCACAAATATTAAACTAGCAACTTCATTTCTCTTCCTCTCCTCTCTTGTGGATCAACCAACATCAAAAACCAAGAAGAAACCATGGATTTTCCAAGATCAAGTCATTTTCTAGTTCCTTTAGTGATCCTTGTTTGAGTTTTGAAATATAAACTCAAGGATCATTAGGTTTTCATCATCCAAGATCCATAATCTTTCAAAGTAAGTTTACAAAATTCATTTTCATCATTTCTTCATGTTATCTTTATGATCATGTGATTTCTATACATGATTTCATGCATATGTTAGTTTATACCACTCTTTATATATATATATATATATATATATATATATATATATATATATATATATATATATATATATATCTTTGAAACACTAGAAATAGAAACCCGTGTTAGATCTAGTTGATTGGTGATGTTTAGGACCCCATGACACCTTGAGAAGGTGTATGGTAGGAATAAACTAGATTTGTGGGGATTGGAAGTGATTTGGGTGGATTAGAAACTAGTTTGGAACCTTATAATTGATTTTTAAACGTATATATATACCTACTGTCCCGAATTGTCAAATCCAGAAAACTCAGAGGTTTCCGGGTAACTTTGGGCTAAAGATTTAGAAAATACTTTCAAAAACGAAGCCGTGGGCGAAAGAACGGATTAAAACGAGTTTATAACGAAGGAGATATGATTTTTGCAAGTTTAACGACGAAAACTATTTTCTGAAAATTTTACTTGCTGTCCCACGATTTTCAAGGGCCAATCTGAGGTGTAAAACTTGATCTAGCCATCCCGACTTATCAAAAATATATTAGTATGTTGTCCCACAATTCTGGGGATATACAGAACGTAGAAAACAAGCTTATAACGACCAAGATATACACGTTTTAAAATCGACGAAACTCTATTTATTTCCATCAGCTTTTTAGCAAAATATTACTAAGTATTGAAAAACAGTTTTTGTAATACATCATGTTGAGAGCCAATTTACTCATTGATAAGCTCATTTCTGGAAACTTTACATCATTGACAAAAAGTTAGATCACCTAGCCTAGTTTCCAAAACATCCAACCGTTTGTCAAAAGGATTTATAACGAACAACTTATGGTCTTCTAAACTTTCCCGAAAACTGCCCAGAATTTGCCAAAACAGCCCAAACACCTCATTTGACGGCTATTTTCCTTTATGATCGAGACCCGTGTAGACAAACTTTAGTTCTATGACTTTTTAGATAAGGTGAAAATCTTCCTAAAACTACTGAGCTTCATTCCTAACTCTTTATATTCACTATTTCGCGACTAGTTTGCGAGACCATTTTGTCACTAATAGAAATAATAATACTTCTACGTACTAAATCCTAGATTTTCTAGAAATACTACCAAAGTGCCAAATTCTTAACCATCGAAGTACTTATGATTACAAGCTTATTTATACGACCATCAAACGTTATTTCAAGGTTTTCAAAGCAAGGAATTCAACACTACCATATATATATATATATATATATATATATATATATATATATATATATATATATATATATATATATATATATATATATATATTACGACTAGTTTTATAAGTCTAGTTAGACTTATTTTTCCCAAGTTATGGAAAAACATATTACTTTGACAATAACAAGTATTTTCAAGTTAAGAGTGGTATAGGCATCATGTGCATGTGCATTCATTACATCATTTCATGATCTAAAGTAGATCATATTCATTCATTTAGGTTGCGGCTAACATTCGCTCCTTATTGTCCCTATCATTTCACATCCTTGTATCATCATTTCGAGGTGAGTCATTGATTCGTCCCAAACGGTCAACTTTTATTAGTCAACCACTTGTGAATGGTCAACCGTAAAAGTCAAACGTCTAAGGCAAATGCTTCCGTGGAATACAGTGTTTCCCCGGGTCGTAATGTCCCAACGAGGTGTGCGATGGTTTATTAAAAACGAATCTGTGATCGAGTGAATGTGAACAGGAAAGGTATAAAGTGTGTGTGTGAGTGATTACACTAAGGTTTTATAACTTAAAATAACTTAGGTAAACTATTAGAACGATTACGTGAAACCTAGATATTTAAAAACGTTTAATAACTAAAAACGCGTACGTTTAATTTAATTCTACGTAAACGTACGAAACAAAAACGAATTTAACTAAAGTATTAATTTGCAAACCTTAGGGGCTTAAATGCAAATTAAATAAACTTAAAATATTTATTTTATAATTACTAATTATTTAATTAATTATTATTATTTAATGACTATTATTAATTATCTAATAATTAACTAATAAATAAGAAAATATAAAATAAGTCTAGAAAATTAAAATTAAACTTTGTAAAAGTCTAAAATATTATAAAACTTATTTTAAAAATAAAATTATATTATTAAGACTATTTATCTAATTATTATTAATTATTAACTATTTATATGATTTAAATTATAAAAAATACTAAAAAGACTTAGATAATTAAGAAGATTTTTATCAATCTAATTAACCATCACAGGAATCCTAAAACAATATAAAAACTTTATTTTATGTATTTTTAAACTAGTTTACTAATTATTATTCTATTTATTAATTAATTACCAATTAAACTATTTAAATTATAAAAACTAGTAAATGAACAGTATAAATCACAAGAAAATTTCTAAAATTATTTTATGACTTATAGAAGCTAGGAAAAATATAAAATATAGGTGTTACTTTATAAAAACTAATTATGCTATTTATAACTTAATTATTGATTAATTATTAATAAAAATATTTTTAATTATAATAAATACTAAATGATAATTTAAAAATCTAATAAAATTACTAAAAATACTTTAATATAAAAGGAAATTAATAAAAATATAAAATTACAAATTAATTAAAAAAAATATAAAAATGAAAATTAAAATTAAATTATATTAAATAGAAACTATCACTTATTTTTATATTGTCTTTTCTGGAATTTTCTTTTATAAAACTTTATTATACCTAAAAATAGACAACTTTTGTAAAAACAAATAATTTATAAGCTAATAATAAGCTCTGTGGAAGCTTAATACTACCACAGTTGACTTTGTTTGACCAAAGTAGCAAATAAGCTCAACTGAGCTTGTGTGGGACCCACTATGGTGAAATCTAGTTCCAATGAGTTGCTTGAACAAGTATGAGTATGATTTGATCAAATAAGCCCTTGAAATAAGCTGATAAGCAACAAAAAGCAATTTGATTATTTGTCTGAACTCAGAAACTGGGACAGATTTTTGTTGCTAAATTAGGTGGGACCCAGGGGTCTTAAGGTCAAACAAAAGGTCAACAATTGATCCCTGGTAGGAGGGGGGTTCAATGGTACCAAGTATGACAAGTGAGGCCCGATGAGGTGGTCACAAATCACCACCAAAGTGGTGGTGATGGACTGATGGTCTGATGCACAAGGGAGGTTCTTCCCCTGCAACCTACTTTGGAGGTCTGTGGGACCCACAACAAAAATCACAAAAATAATAGGGTAATGAGACCTTGAAGTTGAGGTGGTAGGCTACAATTGGGAACAAGTTTCGACTCCTAAGACCTTATACAAAATTCAAAACAATTTCCCCATTATTTGGAAAAATCTGAGATGTGCAAAAGTTGACTTTTATTAGAAACTTGATTGTTGACTTTGGTGAGTTTTAACTTGATCCTAGGTACTGATATGGATGTATTAAGCTGCAATAAGACTATATTAAACTAGAATACCTACTTGTGATGTGAAATGAAAGTTTGTGGATCTCAAATCCCTCACAGTTGACTGTGAGGGTACTTACACTAGTATTTTGACTTTTTATTTAATAGACTACTAGTTTTATGGTTTCTCTACTCTAATATTACCTAAGGAAACATGACTGAACTGATTTCAACTTTTGAAAGCCATACATACACTGAGTAACACAGATATCCAAACACCCCTTTAAAATTAATATTACACTATAACTTTTATATATTAAACTACAACTACTGATTTTAACACTAAAAC
Source organism: Artemisia argyi (assembly GCA_030686995.1). Taxonomy (NCBI): domain Eukaryota; kingdom Viridiplantae; phylum Streptophyta; class Magnoliopsida; order Asterales; family Asteraceae; genus Artemisia; species Artemisia argyi. The sequence goes on along the minus strand of CM060694.1, from coordinate 86,941,870 downwards.
AGATTAAGTAAACTTAAATAAAGCTTATTTGAACAAGAATAACATCAAAGAAACAATAATAACCAACTATGCTAAAAATTTGAAATGCTTACAACTGATTTTCAAACTGAGAATGGAACCAAGGACAAGAAACCAACCTATCACCTCCTAAAAGGTTCTAAACCAGCAACCATCCAATTTCCATCAAGCTCCAGTTTCTTGTTCTTCCTTAAACACTAATTTTTTATTTATTTTTTATTTTCTTATATTTTTTTAGTATTTTTCTTTTTCTTGTTTAAATCTGTTTGAGATGATCTAAAAGCTTGCATAGGCTTTGTCAAAGGCTTATGTTAGCTTAAGAGTCTGAAACTACAACTATTAACAACTGTTAACAACTTTGAGATTCTTGAGTAAAAATTGAAAATTGTACCAACTGATATAGAAACTGAAACTTGAATTTGATTATGCAAAAAGAGTAGAAATACACTAAGTTAACTAATTGTAACACTAGAAAGCTGGAAAGTACAATGGAAATTTTTAATTAACTAAATCGACAATACATTATACTAAACTAATCTAATACTCCTTCATCCATGCTTCTCTTTTGCTTTATAGATACTTTTGAGGTTCCTTGGGTCCCTCTGTGACTTTCCCATCAATCCCCAACCATTAATTTCTTCAAATTGATCTCCACCGTTCAAATTGCTTTTTGGCGCCAATTTAGTCTTTGCTACTGTAGATTGCGTGGAGAGGTAATTCAGGGCATTAAATGCGCCTTGGCAGTTGTGGAGAGGTGGAGGGATAAGGTGAGGAGCTGGAGGGGTCAAGTGGTGGTGAAACAGGTGAGGTGGAGGGTGGTTTTGGTTTAGCAGTGGTGAGTGGTGGTTTTGGGAGGGAAAAGGGGTGACTGGGGTGTGGTTTTGACCGAGGGTAAGGGGCTTTGACCCCGTTTTTTATTAAAGGCTGGTTTGGGCTGGGTAACTTTGGGCCTTGGGGATTGGATCACAAAAACAAGGGTGGGCTGGTATAGTGTTTGGATTGGATTTAAATTTTTGGGTAATAATAATAATATAGGGTCCGGTTTGGTTTGTTTGTAGACAAGGACCAAAATTGTAATTTGGTGAATTTTGAAGGTTTGAATTTGTGATTTTTCCAAAGTTGATCAAGGGACCAAACTTGCCATATCTCAATAGTACAAGGTCCTATTTGTAATTTTTTTCATTTTAATATTTCCAGGGACCTTTTCTGTAATTCATCAAACTTCAGGGACCAATTATATAAATTCACCAAACTTCACACCAAGGACCATTTCTGCAAAAGATTAATAGTACAAGGACCAAAATTGCTTTTCTCAAAGTTTTTAACATCCCAGGGACCATTTATGTCAATTTCCAAAGTAGAGGGACTAAACTTGTAATTTTATGAAACTTTGTACCAAAGGACTAAATATGTAATTTTATGATTAAAAAGGACCTTTGGTGACTTTTTCAAGTTTTTAGAATAACCAGGGACTAGTTTTGCCAATTTATGAAACTTGAGGGACTGAAACTGCCAATTATGCAAACTTTGTACATTTTTCATCTGTTTTTGCTTATTTTGCATTTGAAACATATAAAACACACTTCTAAGATATTTTCAGTATTTTGATGTATATTTGAGTGTTTTTGGATGTTTTGGCAGTTCAGATTGGTATAAAATGATGAGTATTTAGACACTCATCAATCCCCCACACTAAATTATTGCTAGTCCCTAGCAATCTTTTGAGAAAAACTTAATGGATTTGAAAAACTCTTTACCAAAAGCCATCACTTCTGGAGTAGCCAGATGTAAGAACTGTGGCACATCTGATAACCGTGTGATTTTAAGCAAACCACCAGCTGTCAACGGATTTGATTTGTCTTTACCAAAAGCCGTTTGCTTCTGGACTAGCCAACTCTTGATGGAATAGTCAACATCTTGGTGAGCTGATTACCAATTATGGATTTTCCACTGCCTTTACCACAAGCCATAATCTTGCGGGCTAGCCAACTCATTCGCTTTTTAGGATATGGCAAGTTGAGGAACCATACAATTTTGGGCAAATTGCAAGCCATAAACGGATTTGAGTTATCTTTACCAAGAACCGTTTGCTCCTGGATTAGCCAATCCTTATGTGGGTTAGACATGGTGGACTGATAACAATTTATTGCGTTCTAAGTGAGAAAAAATTTTAAAATTTGGGCTAAAATGGGGGTTCTTGATGGAACATGTGTTTAAATTCGTTAGAATAACGAATCTCCCCCCACACTTAGAACTGAATATTGTCCTCAATATTCAAAGTACCGGGTGTTAAACCAATACTTAGAACGTAAGAAGAAAATACTCTATAGCCTTTATTTAAGTTTATATACACACTTTTTTTTTTTTTTTTTTTTTTTTTTTTTTTTTTTTTTTTTTTTTTAAAGGATATTTACATATATACAATTTGTGGGTTAGTATCTCCCCCACACTTAGGGTGAAAACTCTAAGTAAATGCTACTGTTTTTATTTACCGAGTCGCTAGCTTGACTCGACCCCGAATTCATTTGTCCATGGGGAAGCAAGTGGAAGAGACAATCTCAATCGGACTTTCATTCAAGATATTTGGATAAACATTTGAAGCACGTGAAAGTTCCACACCGATGAGATATAATGACACCCAGCTAAAAATTTATAAATAAGAATGCCGGGGTCAAAGATAGTGTCTTCATTCCCGAAGGAGTGAAGAACAGGAGAAATCACCTGGTAGGTAAAGGAAAGTAGGGAGATCTGAATAGCAATTAAGATAAGAACTTCCTCCTCAAGAAATGCATATTCAAGTGGAGGAAGCAAGTCCTTAAGCTTGATCTCAGGAAATTTATCAGTTTCCTCAACTGATTTGATTTCCTCATTATGAAGTTGTTTGGGTGGAAGAGGGGGAAATGGATCTTCGTTTAACAAACTTTCTAGAAAAAGAATGTCCCCCTCAGGATCAAGATAGTTATCATCAACTTTGTATGAAATTGAACTATCTTCAGTCATAAAAGCCTCGAATTCATCCAAATCATTTTCACATTCCGGAGGAAGTGGATTGATCCGAGTGAGTTCAATCGAAGGATCATGAGTAGGTAAGAATTCTAACTCTCTCAAATCCGCTTCAAAGTCAAAGACTTCATTTTCATCCCTTGGTGGGATGGGATCCATATGAGAGAGTTCATCAGCGAACTCTTCAAGAAGATAGTCCACATTAGACTCGGGAAGTGATGCCTTAACATACTCAATTTCTCCATAAGATGTACAATCATCGTTAGAATCGGAGAGAGTATCTACATGATCTTTTGAAAAATCAAGAGGAGAAGGGATATCACACATAAGATCAAAATTTCCCTGTGACTCACTTGGGATTGAGACAAGGTCCTTAACACTAGACTTTATGAATTCGTCAGATTCCTTTGCAGGAATTGTGTCAAGATGCTCGTCTCCCATGTTCAGAGAGTGAGTGGGAACCTCGGGTATGATATCAGTAGACTGAGGAAGATGAGAAGGACTAGCATACATGGATTTTATAATTTCCGTTTGTTCTGCTGCTAGTAATTCTCCCATACTCTTTTCTCCCTGATTTTCCATGGAAGAAGTCTCAACTGATGAACTTGATGAGGTATCATCACTTTCATCATCTTCATTGAGAAGAGCAGCATTTTGAAATTTGGTACGTGTTATAGCTGCTTGTTCTAAGACTAGTAATTCTTCCATGCTTCTTTCGTCTCTAGCAGCATGTTCTTCAGCAAGTAATTCCGCGATAGATTTATCACGAGAATATGGAATGAGTGGAAACTGTGGGGGTGTGAATGTGTCAAAACCGGATGTATTAGAGCTCGAACAATGTTCAGGTTTATAATACGGTTGACATTGAAAATCATCATGAGGACCCCCACAATGTACACAAGAAAAACTTGGTGCATTGTGAAACGAAATATTAGCTAACTCCTCCTTAAGATCTTTGAGTTTCTCAAGAACCTCTATATAAGGGTCTTGCTGGATATGAGGAGTTGCTTGAATCATTTGGCACTGTCGAGGTGGGTCTTGAAACGGATAGTCATAATTGTTACAAGGAAATGGATTCCTTGTTTGACAATTAGAGCTAAAGTGTGGACCTCCACAGTACTCACAACAGTAAAACTGTTGAGTCTGGCTTGGTGTATTTTGATACGAAGCATCATTGAGATTTGGATAATATGACTCTTGCTCGTATGAATGTGATGGGTAGTTGGAAAAATTTGAGGAGTCGTTGAATGAGTTTTGATTAGGATCATAAGCAAATGAATTACTCGATCCACAAAATAAACAACTTCCTTCTCGAATATCATTACCACATTGTTCACATGTACACCAACGACATGGAAAACCGAAAAGCGGCTCACCACAACCGACACAAGGAACAAAATCTGGAGGTGGGACAAGTGGTGTGTTCGGATAGCTAGGAATTTCCACCACTTCCGTTATGGTCTCTGGTTTTTGTTTTTCATAAATGTGAAGATTAGGCAAATCGTTCTTTTCAGTCACTGCCCTAAGCTCTGTACGTTTGCTTGACAAACTTTTAACCGTAAACCGTGAAAGGTTATAGATTCTTGGACAACCGTAGGTTGGACGTATTTAGCACTTTCATTGTCAGAGGAAAGTAACGGGTCCTTTGTCACCCTGGTTTCTCGTTCCATTTCCCTCACCGGAGAGGGAATAGGAATATATGGATCATCATGATCAACACGAATTCTAGAAATCTCGGACAAGGCTTGAAGTTTTTCAAGCGCGAATAAGAATTTGGGGTTGATAGATGCCATAAGAATATAGAAGTTAGAATTAAATGGATAGAGGGTAAAGGGCTAAAGAATCAAAAAGGGTAAGAGGGAAAAGATGGATATTTTTGTGGTTTTAGATAAATATATTATAAAAATAAGAAAGAAAATATTTTTGGATTTTTGTTTTTGAAGAAAATATGGACAAGGATGGTAAATATACAAAGGATGTATATTCAACAATCACTAATACAACAAATTCGTATTAGAATACGCGCACAACCTCCCCGGCAGCGGCGCCAAATTTTGATTCGTCCCAAACGGTCAACTTTTATTAGTCAACCACTTGTGAATGGTCAACCGTAAAAGTCAAACGTCTAAGGCAAATGCTTCCGTGGAATACAGTGTTTCCCCGGGTCGTAATGTCCCAACGAGGTGTGCGATGGTTTATTAAAAACGAATCTGTGATCGAGTGAATGTGAACAGGAAAGGTATAAAGTGTGTGTGTGAGTGATTACACTAAGGTTTTATAACTTAAAATAACTTAGGTAAACTATTAGAACGATTACGTGAAACCTAGATATTTAAAAACGTTTAATAACTAAAAACGCGTACGTTTAATTTAATTCTACGTAAACGTACGAAACAAAAACGAATTTAACTAAAGTATTAATTTGCAAACCTTAGGGGCTTAAATGCAAATTAAATAAACTTAAAATATTTATTTTATAATTACTAATTATTTAATTAATTATTATTATTTAATGACTATTATTAATTATCTAATAATTAACTAATAAATAAGAAAATGTAAAATAAGTCTAGAAAATTAAAATTAAACTTTGCAAAAGTCTAAAATATTATAAAACTTATTTTAAAAATAAAATTATATTATTAAGACTATTTATCTAATTATTATTAATTATTAACTATTTAATTATTAATTAACTATTTATATGATTTAAATTATAAAAAATACTAAAAAGACTTAGATAATTAAGAAGATTTTTATAAATCTAATTAACCATCACAGGAATCCTAAAACATTATAAAAACTTTATTTTATGTATTTTTAAACTAGTTTACTAATTATTATTCTATTTATTAATTAATTACCAATTAAACTATTTAAATTATAAAAACTAGTAAATGAACAGTATAAATCACAAGAGAATTTCTAAAATTATTCTATGACTTATAGAAGCTAGGAAAAATATAAAATATAGGTGTTACTTTATAAAAACTAATTATGCTATTTATAACTTAATTATTGATTAATTATTAATAAAACTATTTTTAATTATAATAAATACTAAATGCTAATTTAAAAATCTAATAAAATTACTAAAAATACTTTAATATAAAAGGAAATTAATAAAAATATAAAATTACAAATTACTTAATAAAAATATAAAAATGAAAATTAAAATTAAATTATATTAAATAGAAACTATCACTTATTTTTATATTGTCTTTTCTGGAATTTTCTTTTATAAAACTTTATTATACCTAAAAATAGACAACTTTTGTAAAAACAACTAATTTATAAGCTATTAATAAGCTCTGTGGAAGCTTAATACTACCACAGTTGACTTTGTTTGACCAAAGTAGCAAATAAGCTCAACTGAGCTTGTGTGGGACCCACTATGGTGAAATCTAGTTCCAATGAGTTGCTTGAACAAGTATGAGTATGATTTGATCAAATAAGCCCTTGAAATAAGCTGATAAGCAACAAAAAGCAATTTGATTATTTGTCTGAACTCAGAAACTGGGACAGATTTTTGTTGCTAAATTAGGTGGGACCCAGGGGTCTTAAGGTCAAACAAAAGGTCAAAAATTGATCCCTGGTAGGAGGGGGGTTCAATGGTACCAAGTATGACAAGTGGGGCCCACTAAGGTGGTCACAAATCACCACCAAAGTGGTGGTGATGGACTGATGGTCTGATGCACAGGGGAGGTTCTTCCCCTGCAACCTACTTTGGAGGTCTGTGGGACCCACAACAAAAATCACAAAAATAAGAGGGTACTGAGACCTTGAAGTTGAGGTGGTAGGCTACAATTGGGAACAAGTTTCGACTCCTAAAACCTTATACAAAATTCAAAACAATTTCCCCAATATTTGGAAAAATCTGAGATGTGCAAAAGTTGACTTTTATTAGAAACTTGATTGTTGACTTTGGTGAGTTTTAACTTGATCCTAGGTACTGATATGGATGTATTAAGCTGCAATAAGACTATATTAAACTAGAATACCTACTTGTGATGTGAAATGAAAGTTTGTGGATCTCAAATCCCTCACAGTTGACTGTGAGGGTACTTACACTAGTATTTTGACTTTTTATTTAATAGACTACTAGTTTTATGGTTTCTCTACTCTAATATTACCTAAGGAAACATGACTGAACTGATTTCAACTTTTGAAAGCCACACATACACTGAGTAACACAGATATCCAAACACCCCTTTAAAATTAATATTACACTATAACTTTTATATATTAAACTACAACTACTGATTTTAACACTAAAACAGATTAAGTAAACTTAAATAAAGCTTATTTGAACAAGAATAACATCAAAGAAACAATAATAACCAACTATGCTAAAAATTTGAAATGCTTACAACTGATTTTCAAACTGAGAATGGAACCAAGGACAAGTAACCAACCTATCACCTCCTAAAAGGTTCTAAACCAGCAACCATCCAATTTCCATCAAGCTCCAGCTTCTTGTTCTTCCTTAAACACTAATTTTTTATTTATTTTTTATTTTCTTATATTTTTTTAGTATTTTTCTTTTTCTTGTTTAAATCTGTTTGAGATGATCTAAAAGCTTGCATAGGCTTTGTCAAAGGCTTATGTTAGCTTAAGAGTCTGAGACTACAACTATTAACAACTGTTAACAACTTTGAGATTCTTGAGTAAAAATTGAAAATTGTACCAACTGATATAGAAACTGAAACTTGAATTTGATTATGCAAAAAGAGTATAAATACACTAAGTTAACTAATTGTAACACTAGAAAGCTGGAAAGTACAATGGAAATTTTTAATTAACTAAATCGACACTACATTATACTAAACTAATCTAATACTCCTTCATCCATGCTTCTCTTTTGCTTTATAGATACTTTTGAGGTTCCTTGGGTCCCTCTGTGACTTTCCCATCAATCCCCAACCATTGATTTCTTCAAATTGATCTCCACCGTTCAAATTGCTTTTTGGCGCCAATTTAGTCTTTGCTACTGTAGATTGCGTGGAGAGGTAATTCAGGGCATTAAATGCGCCTTGGAAGTTGTGGAGAGGTGGAGGGATAAGGTGAGGAGCTGGAGGGGTCAAGTGGTGGTGAAACAGGTGAGGTGGAGGGTGGTTTTGGTTTAGCAGTGGTGAGTGGTGGTTTTGGGAGGGAAAAGGGGTGACTGGGGTGTGGTTTTGACCGAGGGTAAGGGGCTTTGACCCCGTTTTTTATTAAAGGGTGGTTTGGGCTGGGTAACTTTGGGCCTTGGGGATTGGATCACAAAAACAAGGGTGGGCTGGTATAGTGTTTGGATTGGATTTAAATTTTTGGGTAATAATAATAATATAAGGTCCGGTTTGGTTTGTTTGTAGACAAGGACCAAAATTGTAATTTGGTGAATTTTGAAGGTTTGAATTTTTGATTTTTCCAAAGTTGATCAAGGGACCAAACTTGCCATATCTCAATAGTACAAGGTCCTATTTGTAATTTTTTCATTTTAATATTTCCAGGGACCTTTTCTGTAATTCATCAAACTTCAGGGACCAATTATGTAAATTCACCAAACTTCACACCAAGGACCATTCCTGCAAAAGATTAATAGTACAAGGACCAAAATTGCTTTTCTCAAAGTTTTTAACATCCCAGGGACCATTTATGTCAATTTCCAAAGTAGAGGGACTAAACTTGTAATTTTATGAAACTTTGTACCAAAGGACTAAATATGTAATTTTATGATTAAAAAGGACCTTTGGTGACTTTTTTAAGTTTTTAGAATAACCAGGGACTAGTTTTGTCAATTTATGAAACTTGAGGGAATGAAAACTGCCAATTATGCAAACTTTGTACGTTTTTCATCTGTTTTTTGCTTATTTTGCATTTGAAACATATAAAACACATTTCTAAGATATTTTCAGTATTTTGATGTATATTTGAGTGTTTTTGGATGTTTTGGCAGTTCAGATTGGTATAAAATGATGAGTATTTAGACACTCATCAGTCATAGCCCCACTTTTACTTGTTTAATGACTTTATAAACTCTTTGGGGGAGATACATGCTTCAATACTTGTTCTATGCTTTTATACGATTTGAATTACTTATGGGGAAGAATACGCTGCTTGAATTATTTTTGTACAATGCCAAAGTATTAAATTCCATACATTGCTTAAGTTGCCTTATTACTACCAAGTTAAGTCCCCTTTATTATCATGGATCGTTAATTATAATGCCAAGCGAGAGTGAGTGAATAGATCTATTGAGGGTGACTCCTCCATTCGTGTTTGGGTTGCTCCAACGGAATTACGAATGCATTTCATGTCTAAACAATTTGAGTGCCTGGTAACCACTCCTTTGGGGCCACTACAATATTATGTCTAGCTTCGGGGTCATGAGCTTAAGAGACAATGTAGCATTTTTGACATATTGTCACCTTACTTTATACTTATGGCTATTGTACACACGAAATTACTATTGAATTACGATACTTTTCCATCACTATTACTACTGATTTACGATGCCTTTGCATCAATCTTATTACTTTTGTTTACACAAACCAAACATATTACTTTTGGCAGTGGGTCGTAAACACACAGGTTACAAGTCTCTTATGGCGGGACTTGTAACTGAGTGGATTTATGATGCCTTTGCTGGGAAATCTTCATTCATATGCAATACATTCTTTTTCACAAGTCTCTATGAACTCACCAACCTCGTGTTGACACTTTAGCATGTATTTTCAGGTATTAAGCAATGGCACGCTACTGGAGGTTTTAGTGGGGCATGGCATGGTCATAGAAGACTCTGATTTTTCATATGAGGACCGTTTTAAACTATTTTAAGGGCTTACTTCCGCACTATTTTTAACAATGTAAATTCAACATTTTGATTAAACTATTTTACTCTAAATGATTCAAGTGAAAACCATTTTTGAACTGGTGTTGTAATACCAATTGAGTTACACCCCAGCTACATGTATGCTTCCGCTGGACCCCATTTTGGGGGTGTGACAGATTGGCATCAGAGCTTTGGCTATAGCGAACTAACTGTTTTTAAAACCTAGACTATAGCTACTTTCAAGAAAACTTAACCCTATGACCGTCACGTGCCTGCTTGCCAAGCTGAAGCCTCACTTGTGGTTAGTTGCTGGCTTAGGTGATGAGATTTGTATCTCATTATCTGGTATATTATATTCATTTATTATAGTTGTTTACTATAATTGTCTTTCATATAAGCATGTTCACGTATCATATATGTCACCGCGTTATGTTTTTCTTTGCATAGTTTCATCATTTGACCTTGAGTTTGGTCACTTGCTTTTGTCTTTCAGAACGTCTTGGTATTTGTGAAGGACATAGTCTTAGTATGACTGAGCTGAGTATTTCAAAATTCATGGAACCTCGGTGGAATATAGACTGGTCATCTATATTCAACCCGGGATAGTGAGATATAGGCTGACCACCTATGTCTGACTCAGAAATGAATTTTGCAACACTGAGAATGGTTATAATAAAATTTTGTCTGGATTGAATTCTCTACTCAATTTCCAAATGTTTCATTTATGTGTGTGTATACCCTCGTTGTTAGAACATTCATACTTTTTATCACTTCGTGAATCACCGATTGGAAGCATGTCAACTGGTCATTTCATTTCATGAATCTTCACCTTTATGCACGATACACTTACATCACAGTCTTTTCTTTTATCACAATCTTATTTTGTCGCAGTTGTCACAGTCTCTTCACTTCTCACCATCACTATCATTCCCTTTCCCATCCCCATATATATAAGGAATTAGCTTACACTATATAGTTTCCTATGCCACTCATCACTCACTACTCCCTATATTGATAAGTGGATATTATCAATGACCTCTCTAGGAAAGACTTTCCATACCATCTATAAGGAGAATCCCTCGGTACATTAAGACCACCCAAAACTCAACAGAAATATCAAGATATTGCAAAACTATTCGAACCACTATCACTGGCCTAATCACCAAAAAATTCCATCATCTAGAAAGTATTGGCTTGACTGAATTACAGGATTAGTTTCGATACGAGTGCTCACTAAGCAACACCATAGAGATAAATCCAACCTCTTAACCGAGACTATAGATTGAACATGTCCTCACCAACAGACTTTATTCAAACATGTTAGACACCTATGCATTTGTGCAGACACACCTACCTGGCTATTTTATTCCCTTAATATTTCACTTTTAAATGGACTTTTCTTCAAACTACAGTTATGCTAAGAAATACTTTTCTGAGGCACTTATTTTGACAAGCATTTTTTTTTTATTAATCTTTTACAAAACTATTGGATGCTAAGAAATTTTAAATATCGATTTTTGGTAAATCATACTATCCACCTCATGTTGAAAATTGTTCTATCTTGCATAACTATTAAATTTTGAAACATCGAGAAAAATGTTACTTAGAAAGCCGTTTGCTTAAAGTTGTAAATTTATTTATTCAGGGAAGGATTATGAACAAAACACACAATCTCAAAACAAACTTTGAAAAATCAATCACTATATTACATCACTTATACATTTAGGATTTTGCGAATTGACGACATAGAGCTTGGGGAAAATCTTAGTAATGGAGACTAAGCATCGTAGGTGGAAAAAGACTCAATTCATGACATCCTGCGGAGGATCACAACCTTATCCTAATCCTAATATATTATTTTCAACAACACCCTTTGACGGACTTAACCTTGTAAGTTTTTCCACAAGATTCATGATATTCATTTCAATTATTCCTAATAGAGGAATTTAATTCACCTCAAACTCCTAGCGATTTCATTAAGATTCCTTTGGAACCACACCACCTATTATCTGCAGACCAATGGTCAGAAATTTGAGATCGATTCAAACATATAGAGATATGCCCAAACAAGGTGTGATTGATTCTGGAAATGGTTGGGCTGACCATTTGCTATAAATCGGATTCATTGACAACAATAACTATCACAAGATTCCAAAGACAACACCATTGAGACACAATTCATAAACATGGAGAGATAAACCCGAGATACATTGGACCATTTAATATTTCAGACAGAATGAGCCTAGTGGCCTACAGACTTGAGCTCCCATTAGAGCTCAGAAGTTTACACGATAAATATCATCATCTTTTCACCAATACCACTCTAGAAACCAACACAAACTGAACTTCAGGACGAAGTTCCTTTTAGAGGGGAAGAATGTCACAACTCATAATTTCATGTCCTTTTTCAAACGTCGAAATTTCATTTTTTATCTCGGGAAGTTACTATTCATTTTTACTATTCACTTTTAATATTCACTTTCACTATTCATCTCCGAAATTTTTATTTCATATTCTCGTAAGATAAACTATTTTAACGATAATCCGAGAGTTTGGCGCTCGTCGGATCATTTCTGCAAAAATCACAAAGCCGTGTCCGAGATTTACTTTTGGGTTTAAACGTCGTTCCAGCATCCCGATATGTCCATAAAACATTATAAACGATAGAAATATGATTTTCTCTCATTTTACGACAATTCTAAAAGTTTTGGAATTTTACGTTTTCCAGTTCAGCGTTTTACGCGAATTTCGCGTTTTTAACCCGCGTTTCCAGTTTTAACAGCGTTTAAGCAACCCGATGGAACTTACCATTCATTTTATATTTAATTATGGAGTCTTTTGACAAGTTTATTCATTCTTTCAAGTTTCATATTTTTACGATACCCGGATTTACGTTTCGCGGCTTAACAATTTTCGGTTTGCGATTAACGGAACCAAAACCGACTCCGTGAACTAGATATTAACAAGTTTCCTACATACTCATCTACCATGTGCAGCCCCCCCCCCCCCCCCCCCCTCAAAATATCTAGTCAACTTGACCAATTATTTACTAAAATGCCATCACCTCAAATAAATTAGATATTTTCCATTTCTTTTCATTCATTTCACAAATATTAAACTAGCAACTTCATTTCTCTTCCTCTCCTCTCTTGTGGATCGACCAACATCAAAAACCAAGAAGAAACCATGGATTTTCCAAGATCAAGTCATTTTCTAGTTCCTTTAGTAATCCTTGTTTGAGTTTTGAAATATAAACTCAAGGATCATTAGGTTTTCATCATCCAAGATCCATAATCTTTCAAAGTAAGTTTACAAAATTCATTTTCATCATTTCTTCATGTTATCTTTATGATCATGTGATTTCTATACATGATTTCATGCATATGTTAGTTTATACCACTCTTTATATATATATATATATATATATATATATATATATATATATATATATATATATATATATATATATATATATATATATATATATATATATATATATATATATATATATATATATATCTTTGAAACACTGGAAATGGAAACCCGTGTTAGATCTAGTTGATTGGTGATGTTTAGGACCCCATGACACATTGAGAAGGTGTATGGTAGGAATAGACTAGATTTGTAGTGATTGGAAGTGATTTGGGTGGATTAGAAACTAGTTTGGAACCCTATAATTGATTTTTAAACGTATATATATACCTACTGTCCCGAATTGTCAAATCCAGAAAACTCAGAGGTTTCCGGGTAACTTTGGGCTAAAGATTTAAAAAATACTTTCAAAAAAGAAGCCGTGAGCGAAAGAACGGATTAAAACGAGTTTATAACGAAGGAGATATGATTTTTGCAAGTTTAACGATGAAAACTATTTGCAAAATATTACTAAGTATAGAAAAACAGTTTTTGTAATACATCATGTTGAGAGCCAATTTACTCATTGATAAACTCATTTTTGGAAACTTTACATCATTGACAAAAAGTTAGTTCACCTAGCCTAGTTTCCAAAACATCCAACCGTTTGTCAAAAGGATTTATAACGAACAACTTATGGTCTTCCAAACTTTCCCGAAAACTGCCCAGAATTTGCCAAAACAGCCCAAACACCTCACTTGACGGCTATTTTCCTTTATGATCGAGACCCGTATAGACAAACTTCAGTTCCATGATTTTTTAGATAAGGTGAAAATATTCCTAAAACTACTGAGCTTCATTCCTAACTCTTTATATTCACTATTTCGCGACTAGTTTTGCGAGACCATTTTGTCACTAATAGAAATAATAATACTTCTACGTACTAAATCCTAGATTTTCTAGAAATACAACAAAGTGCCAAATTCTTAACCATCGAAGTACTTATGATTACAAGCTTATTTATACGACTATCAAACGTTATTTCAAGGTTTTCAAAGCAAGGAATTCAACACTACCATTATATATATATATATATATATATATATATATATATATATATATATATATATATATATATATATATATATATATATATATATATATATATATATATATATTACGACTAGTTTTATAAGTCTAGTTAGACTTATTTTTCCCAAGTTATGGAAAAACATATTACTTTGACAATAACAAGTATTTTCAAGTTAAGAGTGGTATAGGCATCATGTGCATGTGCATTCATTACATCATTTCATGATCTAAAGTAGATCATATTCATTCATTTAGGTTGCGGCTAACATTCGCTCCTTATTGTCCCTATCATTTCACATCCTTGTATCATCATTTCGAGGTGAGTCATAGCCTCACTTTTACTTGTTTAATGACTTTAAAAACTCTTTGGGGGAGATACATGCTTCAATACTTATTCTATGCTTTTATACGATTTGAATTACTTATGGGGAAGAATACGCTGCTTGAATTATTTTTGTACAATGCCAAAGTATTAAATTCCATATATTGCTTAAGTTGCCTTATTACTACCAAGTTAAGTCCCCTTTATTATCATGGATCGTTAATTATAATGCCAAGCGAGAGTGAGTGAATAGATCTATTGAGGGTGACTCCTCCATTCGTGTTTGGGTTGCTCCAACGGAATTACGAATGCATTTCATGTCTAAACAATTTGAGTTCTTGGCAACCACTCCTTTGGGGCCAATACAATATTATGTCTAGCTTCGGGGTCATGAGCTTAAGAGACAATATAGCATTTTTTGACATATTGTCACCTTACTTTATACTTATGGCTATTGTACACACGAAATTACTATTGAATTACGATACTTTTCCATCACTATTACTACTGAATTACAATACTTTTCCATCACTATTACTACTGATTTACGATGCCTTTGCATCAATCTTATTACTTTTGTTTACACAAACCAAACATATTACTTTTGGCAGTGGGTCGTAAACACACAGGTTACAAGTCTCTTATGGCGGGACTTGTAACTGAGTGATTTATGATGCCTTTGCTGGGAAATCTTCATTCATATGCAATACATTCTTTTTCACAAGTCTCTATGAACTCACCAACCTCGTGTTGACACTTTAGCATGTATTTTCAGGTATTAAGCAATGGCACGCTACTGGAGGTTTTAGCAGGGCATGGCATGATCATAGAAGACTCTGATTTTTCATATGGGGACCGTTTTAAACTATTTGAAGGGCTTACTTCCGCACTATTTTTAACAATGTAAATTCAACATCTTGATTAAACTATTTTACTCTAAATGATTCAAGTGAAAACCATTTTTGAATTGGTGTTGTAATACCAATTGAGTTACACCCCAGCTACATGTATGCTTCCGTTGGACCCCATTTTGGGGGTGTGACAACGAGTGTTTGAGCATATTATGTCATCTATAATTAAACATATATCATACATTTAATCAAAACCTATCACCATTATATACGCCATTAAACACGTATCATTTTATTCTTAATTAAAAATAGAGTTAACTACATTTTTGGTCCTTGTAGTTTGGTGCGGATTTCATTCTTTGTCCATTTTTTCAAAAAGTTTTGATTTTAGTCCAAAATTAATAGTTTGGTTTCACTTTCAGTCCATTTTGATAATGACGTTCGTTCAGTTAGTTATGTCTAATTGTAAAATGGTAACATTAGTCATTTAACCTAACGGTCGTTTGCAATGTCTGTCCCTTTATACCAACCATATAATTAAGTCAAACATATAATTAATCCCACACAAAATAATTTAAAAAAGAATTCAGGAAAAAAAATATTTGAAAAAAAAATTAAAAAAAAAATTTCTAAAAAAAAATCTAAAAACAATTTCTAAAAAATTTCTAAAAAAAATTTTCTAAATTTTTTTTGGAATCCAGAAAAAAAAAAAAAATGAAAAATAAAATTTTAGAAAAAAATTTCTAATTTTTTTTTTCTAAAAAATTGTTATTAAAAATAAAATTTTTGAATTACTTTTTTTCTGAATTCTTTTTCAAATTACTTTTTTAGAAAAAATAATTTCTAAATTCTTCTTTAGCGACTTTTTATTTTTTTTCTCTATTTATTGTGAAATTAAAAATTTCAAAATTTATGATTATTTTTTTAATTGAATGTTCTATTCAATTGACAAATGTCACTACTTTAACAATTTTAGATTTTATAGGAAATAATTCTTCTTACCGGAAGTATGAGACTGAGTAATTGAAATTTCATGATCTTTACCAAACAGTAATAATAGGGATGATACCCGTAGGTAATGGGCATTGGTACCTCTAACCTATCACCCACCCACGTGATTTTTTCTCACCCACCACCCGCCCTACAATTTTTTACCCATGCCCATGCCCGTGGGTATTTGTTGCCCATGAGTTAGTGAGCGGAACTTCAAGCGAGAAGCCAGGAAGGAGTATTTGAGTGTTGACTATCAGAACCGTGTTTTCTAAAGAGTTGTAGTTATTAAATATATACTTAAAACCTCATAAATCGTTAAGCAGTATAATAAATTTTAGGTTAACACAAATGGGTTTACGGGTACACTTACAGGTATTTTGATGAGTACACCCTTGGGTATTTTAAATGGGTGTAATGGGTTTACTCGTGATGGGTATATATTAACCGTCACCCGCCCACCACCCACCTATATGTAAAAGTTTTCACCCACGACCCACCCGTGGTTGAAATCTGACTGGCCTACCCACCCATTTACATGCGAGTACCAACTGATTATGAGTTTTTTTCTCACCCATTGCCATCCCTAAGAAAGAATCCAATGCTATGCAAGTTCTGTAACTTTTCCTAGAAATAGCTACCAGCATATTGTTGATGCAAATACATGGCTCAAGAAGGTTAAACATGTATGCCAAGAATAACCCTACATCTTGCTATTTTTTAGAAGAATTTAGAATTTTCTTTTTTCTAAAAAAAATAATTTGAAAAAGAATTCAAAGAAAAAGTAATAACGAATATTTTTAAAAAAAAATATTTTTAAAACCTTTTTTTTAGAAAAAAAATATTTTCTAAATTTCTTTTAGAAAACTTTTTTTTATAAATTTTTTTCCTAAAAAATTATTTTTTAGAATTTTTTTTTTCTAAAAAAAAATTCGAATTATTTTTTTTCCTGTATTCGAAAAAAAAGTTAGAAAAATTTTTTTAGAATTTTTTTTCGAATTATTTTTTTTTTCTGAATTCTTTTTTAAATTATTTTGTGTGGGATCAATTATATGTGACTTAATTATATATTTGGTATAAAGGGACAAATATTGTAAACGACCGTTAGGTTAAAAGACTAATGTTGCCAATTTACAATTAGACATAACTAACTAAACTAACGTGATTATCAAAATGGACTGAAAGTGGAACCAAACTATCATTTTTGGACAAAAACTACAACTTTTTGAAAAAAATGGACCAAGAATTAATTCCGCACCAAACCACAAGAACCAAAAATGTAGTTAACTCTAACTTGATTAAAAAAAATGTAATTCAAATTGAAAAGTGATGCACGGTATGTTATCATGTCTTGCACAATTTGCATTACAAATATATAATTACTCATATTCATTGATATATCACATCCATAAGATGATCAAAGCACATTAAATAACGTTGAATATCAACATAATCATCATATTCAAACCTAATTCTATAGCATTGATTTCTGCCTTATAATAAATAAATCTAGGCCTTTGGTAGATTTCAAAATGATATTAATGAGCATTAAAACTTTGTTCACTCTTAGGCTTATAAGTTTTTGCCAGTTAAAGATCACATCTTCATTCTCGATCGAGAGATCTATAACTCGATTTGAGATAGGCAAGTGCCTACTATCAAGATGGGAATATCCTATAATTTGAGCATTAAATCATTCATAAGTACTTTATTCATTATTGTATTGTTAGCACAACGTGGGAATGCTGGGGTATATTCGTGTTGGGGAGGTTGCCTTAATCAGTGCGTGTTGCTTGAGGAAAAGAAAACCGATGCGAGAATTCCATGTTATTGGGATTGTTTGAACAAATGTTTCCCCCAATCACCTCGAACAGGTAGCCCCGGTTCAAGCAAGCCTCCATCTGAATTCACTAGCATGAGTCAATCAACATCGGCTAGTGAAATTCCAAGCGAAACTCCTAAGTCATCAACCTCAGATGATTCTCATGAACACGTTAGTCGTCAATCCATGTTTCCTATAAGTATGGGCAGAAAGTTCTGCATGATCGGTTGTTCTTTGCAAAGTTGTTTGATGCCAGGCCCTGGTACATTTATTTATCTTTTAATTAATATTTATACTTTTTTAGAACAACATTAATATTTACACTATTTTGTATAAACACAAATAAATTGTGTTACTTTAAAAGAATATAAATTGTTTAGACTTCAAGAAATTATACTTTTTATATGAAAGATACTTTATTATATATTTTACTATTGAACGTGTGTGTTTTCACCTTGTAAAAATTACTTCGTATATAAACCTATCAAATGAAGGTTCTATGATATATCGACATAAAACTGTATTTAAAATCACTTTGTATGATTTTACACAATTTCTATAAATTAGGCCTTAGTTTTTTATGAATATAGAATCATACATATTTTTGTTCTTCTTACTATCAACCTTGTTATGTATTCAAACTAAACGACACCCTAATAGTTTTATTTTATATTTTATCATATTAACCATCCATTAATTTTTGATTTACGACAGCCAATACAAAAATATTGACTTTACTACTTTCCTAAAAATACATAACTATACTTTTTCATAAAAAAATGGAGCATATTATATAAATAACTTTTTCATTTATCATTGATTTAACTTTGTATCTTTGTGTGATTTGACTTTGCAGTTAGCACAGATTTGAAGACATGCTTGGTAAGGTGCAATACTAAATGCAAAGAGCATTAAATGTTCGGGTTGAATTTCAAATGTTTAAATAAATCATTTTCATGGCAATGAATATCTTGGATTGTTATGTCAACTTGGTCATTTTCATGGCCCTTTGAAGTGCTCTTGGTCGTTTATGTTTCTTGGGGTAGTTTGTTCAAGTGATAATCACTTCTTGGGTATTGCCAATTTAAGTTTCAGTTTTTGTTCAAGTATGCATCGAAGTTTTGCCGTCAAGCTTTCACAACATATGGAATTTTTGGTTCTTATGCCATTTGGTTTTTGGCTAGCTAGTTTTGAAGAGATCATTGATATGTTATTTGGTCGATCGGTCCATAGCACTATGTTTTGTCAAGCTTTTAGCATTTCAATGGGCAGTTGAGCAAGAAGTATGTCATGCTTCTCAATTTCACTTTTGGATTGTTCAACCTTTGGATTTTTCATTGATTGTCTAGATAGTTGCATCAAGGTGTAGTTAGTTTTGTTGTTGAGATAGTTTTTGTGGTCAAATTTTGTAATTTGTTCTTCAACATTGTTGAAGCTTAGTTATCTATATATCTTCTGTTTTGCCAAAAAAAAAAAAAAAAATTAAATGAAAGGTATATTTTCTCTATGTGAAACTAATAGTAATAGCTCATGATACTATGTGGTAACAAAAATCGATTAAATCTACCCATGTTATTAAATTCTGACAATACTTGTTTCAGTATTTAAGTATAATTGCAAACACCATAAAATAAAACAGGCTGATAGATACGTCAATCAATTCAATTGTTAAAAAATATAACAGTTTCTTAACTATTTTTAAACCCCACGTATAAACGCAGAATAAAAAAAAAAAAAAAAAACAATTTGTTAAATATTATTATATAAACTCTAAAAAAAATACAATAAATATTTGATTATAATAAGTTCAATAAAGATAAATAGCAGCAGGGTATACAAAGGGGAATTGAGTTAAAATAAGAAGTTTGTTTAAGTTGTAAAATTAGGGTGCAATAATGTCATGACAAGTGGAAATTAGTTAATTAACTTTATCAAAAATCACTAATAAGCAATAAGGGTAATATTGACTTTTGACTTGTGCTCATTTTTTCTTAACCCGTCGTAATTCACTCTCAACAACAAGAACTAAAAAAAATTACCCTCATCCAAAAAACAACAGCCTCCGTTCATAAAATGATGACGACTTTCATTTTATAATCATGGATATTTAATGATTTTAGTTACGGCACCACCTATTCTTCTAAATTATTCTCTCATGACCGACAGCTTACTTGGAATTTCAGACAACCTTCCGACGACTAAAACTAAACCCAAACTGTTACTAACAATGGTTTTTTCTATTTTTGATAAGAACATATTTGTAAATCAATTCTCTTATGAATCGATTGTACTTTTTTTCTTTGGTATGACCGATCGGGTTTATTGCTCGATAAGGCATATTGCCGAATCTGTGACCCTTCACTAGCGTTACCCATCCTCCTAGTCACCACCATCCTAAATCACCGATGTTTCTATGCTTTTCGCAACGATAAAAGTCAGAAAGTGCTTATGTGGTTATTATTTGTAATTTTTAATTGGTACTTTCTTTTGAAAATCACTAGATTACTTATTTTATTTGTTGTGTATCAAACAAATTTTAGTAGGATGTGTATCACCAGTTTAAGAGGTTATTAGTTTTTGGTTGCTTTGTAATTGTAAATAAATTTTTGTGTATCAACGGTTCATGTGTATCAGTGAGATAATAGTTGTGTTATCATTATTTGAGCATTATTTTATTTATTTATTTATTTTTTATCAGTGGCCACGGGTTTAATTTTAGTATTTGTGTATCACAAAACTTTGGAGTCTATGTCAATAAAATAAATTTGTGTATTAGTGGTTATTGCTACCGTATCAATTAGCGTAAGACTTAGACAAGTGCATTAAGGAGATCATAAGACCTCATTCACTAGAATCATATCAGTGTCACCTCATTTTTCTCACTCTACAATCAACTTTACCACTAAAATACACACCACAAAAAATAAATAAAACTGAAACTCGGTCGTCCACACGACCGAGTCTTGATTTTTAAAGCTTGAAGACGCGTGCTCCTTTGGAGCCGTAATAAGCTAGACGCATGCTCCTTTTGCCATGTATGACAAAGACTCGGTCTTCGAAGGCCTATTACGGATGATCAATTAGACGGTTACCAATAATTTGTAAAAGATTTACATGAATGAACTGAAAATTAAGTAACTAACTTTGTAATGAAATAATAAAATATACGAGTAACAAAACTAAGTTTAGGTATCCCTATCAGTTCTTTTATTATTGTAGGGCTACAAATCCAAACGTATGCATCAGTTCACAACAATATATATTTATTATGTATGAACGAATTAGACGGTTACCAGTAATTTGTAAAAGATTTATATGAATGAACTGAAAGCTGGGTAACTAAGGGGCTGTTTGATAAAATACTATGATTTAGCACTAAATGATTAATAATTCTGAATGATTAAAAGTCTCTGTATGAATCTATTTTCGTTGTTTGAGAAATGCTCTGAATGAATAATCTGAATGAGAAAAATTACTATATCAATTTTCATGATTAAATGGAAAATATCACTTTTAGTGTTCAAATAATTTTTATGCAGCATTGTTTCATATTTTCTCTTATACGGTACAAGAACCAAAACATTTTTAATAAGGTTTAATAGCATATAATAGCAACGTACTTTCTCATTTGTTCCATTATCAGATACGAACCCTAAATAATACAACAATACCCATCCAACTTTTAAAATTTGTTTAATTATCATACTTTTGCTTTTGTGGCATGATTGGCAACCGACTACATAGGTTAAAATTAAATTTTTTTTTTCATCTTCTTCCTTCGAAAAACCCACACACAAAGTCTTAAAAGCTCATTTACCCAAATCAGTCCAGTCCAACTTCCATTAACACACGATATCCAGTCCCCTGAATCTCTGGCTTACCATTGAATATCACTCCAATCAACCCGAAGAAACGTATGACAATGTGACAATGGAAGCAATGTGACAATGTCTTTATTTCCTTTAAGAAATAGCAACTGACATATGAATGGGTTTGAGCAACTGATGTAGTTAAATGATTTTGGAATAAAAATTTTGGAATGAAATTTGGATATGCTATTAGCTTTTAACAAATGGGTTTTAGTAAGGTCTTGGACTCTTGGTGGTTGTTTTAATTGTGCTCAATTATGTTATGTTTGTAGTGTAGATTTAAACTTAAGTTTTTTGCGTGGTTTTAAAAATGGCCGGAAATTAGAGACGGCCACCGAAGAAAATGGTGGAAAAATTGGGGAAGATGATCGGGAATGATATGGCATCTATGTTGCATGCACATGTGTCAATTCTTTACTAATTAAAATATAATGGTTGGAAAATTTAGAAAGATGACCGGAGGATTACCAGAAAGTGGCCGGAATAAGTAGAGAAGATGACCGGAATATGATTACCCAATTTTGTAGTCAAATGATGATATCGACAAAAAAATATGAAAGTTTGTAGGGAGTTGTATTATTTTGGGTTCATATATGATAATGGAACAAATGGGAAAGTACGTTGCTATTATATGCCATTAACCCTTTTAATTAAAGTTGAAATTTCAAAATAGTATACAAACATGGATCTATCATATGATGGCCAGTTTTGCTTAATAGTATACACTTCTTAAATATAGACATGTAAATGTTAATAGCTAAAGTGTGAGTTCTTTATTTACATGAAACTCCATTAAAAAACATTTCAATATACACATGTAAATACCGAACATATGCTCAAGTTATATTGCTTCAGTAATATAATAATATCAATATCACATTACTACGTATCACCTATTGTCCTATTGGTTTATAAGTTTATAATAGAAAGATTTTAATGAAGGTGAAAAACATGTTATCAGGCGGCAATACAAAAGTTGGCGCTGAATGATTTTGCATATATTTAATGGAGATTCGGTCAGCATTATTTTCAACATTAAGAGATGATTTTTTTCTTTCATCAAACACACTTAATACTGAACGGTTTAGCATTCTCTTCCCATTAAGCATTAATCAAACAACCCCTAACTTTGTAATGAAATAATAAAATATACGAGTAACGAAACTAAGTTTAGGTCCCCCTATCATTTCTCTTATTATTGTAGGGCTACAAATCCGAATACTGATTTTGAATCTTTCTGGGTAACAGTAGATTGGTTTTTTTAAACGGTACATAAAATGTCACTAAGAGTACACGGTGGATTGCACCAACAACGTGTTGGGGGTTTTTTGGCACCAATGGCGGCGCCAACTGCACCGGTCCACAAGCCAAACGACACCATTCGTTCCTTTCATTGGATAATTGGCGGGCGGTGTTGGGTTTTATCATCTTTTGTTTGTGAGTGAGTGGGGTATTTTTGGTGATGTGTTATGAGACCCACATGTAACAATAGCAGTTATAGCTTGGTAGTGTATTTTAGTTATTGTAGTGTTATTGGATGGATGTTGAGGTGGAACACCAATAACATATATTGATGCACCATTCCACCTAGCCCTCAGTATTCAAGATTATTACTATATTGACATTGATATAATTTCCAACATCATCAATACATATAGATTCGAATTACTCTTTATTTTATATATTTTAAGCTACCCATTACAATAATCCTTCTCATGTAGAGGGTAATATATCTCTCACAAGTAGTTTTTCGGATGATGATTATTGGAACAACTCCTTTAGGTTGTAAAAGTTGAGATGATAACTATTGTGATTCAACATAAACAAGTTTTTGAAAGGCAATTGGTGGTAAGGTATATCTAGGGGCAGGGAGGGTTTGTGCCCTGAGCTTCCCCCTCTAACCTACCATCACCACCACCAAAATTCTAAGTTATAATTAGGAATGACAAGCCTGCAGTTGCTATCTTGATATCATACGAGCACATATTTTATTTTTTGGTCCTTCAATAAGTGACTAGTTATCAATCATTTATGTGGATTTCATCTAGAAATCCTAAGATGCGATTTAGTTGGATAGGGTGGTTGGAAAATGAATAGCTAACATTTCATTTTTATAATTGTTTCTTTTTCTAGCTTTTGCTAGTAACATAAGAGGATCCCAATCCTTTTACATACGAGTAATTCAGACCCGTGCGTTGCACACGGGCTCTATCTAATTGGTCATAGTGTAATGTGAAGTAATTTTTTTTTCGTTATTAGACTTTTGTAAGTATGACCTTAGTTGATCGGTATATTTTATATTTAAACTTTTTATTACATATTAGTAGTTATTTATAAAGTTTATATTTTGTATTTATTCTCAAGATTGTAACATTATATTTAAATTTTTTATGACATATTAGTAGTTATTTATAAAGTTTAGATTTTGTATTTATTCTCAAAATTGTAACACCCCTATATTTTGATATAAAACTAATATGTAATCTTTGGCACATATTTTCGTCATTATATATCTAAGTTGTGATTGTATCACACATTTTCTAAGCATGACACACATTTAAAATAGTTTATTGACATGTAAGCTTCAACACTTATTTTCATCATTATATATCTAAATTGTGATGATATCACACCTTTTCTAAGCATGGCACACATTTAAAATAGTTTATTGACAATAAGTTCCTAAGTTGTGATGTTACCACAACTTTTGTTGGTCAATAAGTTCCTAAGTTGTGATGTTACCACAACTTTTGTTAGCATGACATGAAAAATGTTAGTGCCTTTATTTCTGTCAGTTTTAATTGAGGTTGAGTCAAAAACTATGTTTGCCACTAATTTTCGTCATAAATAACTTGGTTTGCCTCAAGACCCATGCGAAAATGATTGTGTAAATTGTTGGGTTGTTAGTATGATTGTGAGGCCCAAATATACAACAATAGTTTATTGACATTAAAAAGTATATGTGAAGAGACTTTTTTCAAGATGTTAAATTGAAAAGAGTCTCTTCACATGTAATTTTTAATATGTATAAGTTACATAAATTATTTTAAATATGAAGCGATGACATTAATGTTGGAGACCTTTTAAATTCATCCCCGTGTGATGCACATAGTGTTAGGAATACGATTATTCAGTTAAAGACTCGGTCACCCCAAGTATTGCTATGCATTACATAGCTCGTAGAATTATCCTTATTATAGTTAGTACGTAGCTTATTAGTAGTTAAATATATGTAAAAAGTATTCGTAGAGTGGGTCGGGTCTTTACCCTCTGTCAGCTCACTCTACAGCTCGTTTCATGGAGCACCAAGTATTGTAGTATAAATACCCTCTCCCACCCAAGGGAGAGGGTTGGACCTTTCACTTGAAGCTAATGAACTTTCATATTTCTCTCAAAGGCTCCCAACACTCTTACTCTCTCTCTCTATCTTATCTCTAGATTTCTTCATCTATTCGATCCATTCTACACAAAACCATACGTGTTTATGTTTATGAATATTCTACAATTGGTATCAAGAGCCAAGGTTTCATCTTAGGGCCTTGTAGAATCGGATTTGATGTGGTTTTGTGTAGTTTTGTGAGTTTGAAGTCACTTTTTTGTAAAACATCTTGGTTTGATCTTTCTTGTGTTATTTGACATGTTAGTGATGTACTTTTATGATCATAGGTGTTAGTTGAACATTGTGTTTCAGTTGGCTATTCCATATCTTTAATCTATTTGAAGTTTGGACTTGATTTTGGGCGTATTTCATAGTTGCGGTTAAGTCTACTGTTACATTGCTTATCTGCGTTTAGTTTCTGATTTCTGCGGTTAGTTTGCTGCGATTACTATTTTGGGAATACAAACAAATCACAAGGAAAGTGACAGATTTGGATTTTCGTATACTGCGATTAGCTCTTGCGGTTAAGTGGTCTGCGGTTAGTTCATTGTGGTTAGCTTTCTGCGGTTAAGTGGTCTGCGGTTAGCTCATTGTGGTTAGCTTTCTGCGGTTAAGTGGTCTGCAGTTAGCTCATTGTGGTTAGCTTTCTGCGATTAAGTGGTTTGCGGTTAAATCTTTGTGGTTATCTCTCCTGCGGTTAACTCCCTGCGGTTAGTTGCTCCCTGCGGTTAGTTACTCCCTGCGGTTAGTCACTTCCTGCGGTTATCTCACCTTGTGGTTAACTCACCTTGTGGTTACCTTTCCTGCGGTTACCTTGCCTGGTCCTGCGGTTAACTCTGTTTGACCATAGTTGACTTTTTACGTCGAAACTTCAAACGGTCATAACTTTTGAACCGTAACACCGTTTTCAGCGAATTAGCTGTCAAAACGTCCGGAACAGGCTGAATATTGTGAGGTTTCACGATGATGTCGTGAAACGAATTTTTCGAGGCCCAAATCACCTCCGGAGTGAAGTTATTGAGGTTTTAAGTTTTCTGACCAAAAATTTCGCCGTAACAACTTGCATCAACCTAACCAAATTACGACTAAATAACATACAATCACTGCTATGGAACCTTCGTGCTCAAATTCTAATGATAATGTGCTTCATCAGCCAA
The DNA here is from genome assembly GCA_030686995.1 of Artemisia argyi. Taxonomy (NCBI): domain Eukaryota; kingdom Viridiplantae; phylum Streptophyta; class Magnoliopsida; order Asterales; family Asteraceae; genus Artemisia; species Artemisia argyi. The sequence continues at coordinate 86,915,202 of CM060694.1, read as the reverse complement.
TTAAATTGCCCGATAATGCAAAGAATAGTCGCATTGAATGTTTTCGATCACTCCATTCACATCTCAAGGTTCTCTTTGCAAAACCTGGATACTTGGGAGGTTTCAATCGTGCATTCGCAACACTCTTTGGTCAAAATGTTGAGACTTTCACAGTCAAAATGACTCTACACTTAGATCAACTTCAACAACAACTTGAAAATGGTGAATTTTCTGAAGATAGATCTATGGCTGCATTCTGTGTGATCAACAACCAACTCCAAGCGTTCATTGATTCACGTTTCACTGAGGAGTATGATCATGAGTGTCAAATGATGAAAAAGAGCTTTGCTACTCATACGGGAATTGAAGTTGATGTTTTCAGAGTCACACTACTCCAACTCATGGGTAATGTGAAGGAGTACATTATGGAAAGAGCACAACACAAACTCAAGCATGAAGACAAGGTGAAGGCATGTCGGGAGCAATCAAGTGATAATATTGTGGGTTCAGGTAAAGTATCGGATGCTGGGACAGTTGTCACCGAAGGCAGAGGATTTGAGACTGATAAGCTTGACACAACGAATAGTTCAATGACTCCTACACGTGATGTGGATGCATATATCAGACCGGTAAAAGAACATGTGTCTTGTGCTAAGGTACTCGAATTGTGTAACTTTGTTGATGAACAAAAGATTCCTAACAAAGTACAACCGACAAACGATGTCGATTCAGATGTTGTTGACATGGGAAATAGCAATGTTGACTCATGTGAACAACATATGAAACACAATGAAGTGTCTGTTGTACAATGTAGTGCATCTTCTGTTTTAAATGATGCTTGTGTGTTGCATGAGAACACTGCCTATAACCCTGATGACTCCTTGACCACTAGATTTAATATCCTTAAGGATCAGGTGGCAATGTATGAACAACGTGCTAGATTTGAACTCACTGTACGTGAGCAGAACATGGAATGGCAAATGCGTACATACATATCTGAAAATAATCTTAAGCGAGAAACATTGAAAAAGGAGTTACAATCTTTGCAAAAACAACTGGATCAAACTGTTAAACAAAAACAAGAGATTCAGAATGGGTTAAACACACTCAAACATGATTTCAAAGAAAAGGAAACAAAACTCCTAAATGATTTCTCTAGTCTTAAAATCCTAAAAAATAAACTTGAGGATAAGTTATACACGCAAGGCCAAACCATTCAAACTGCTCAAATGATGCATAAACATAGGAAGTTGAGTGATGATCATAGTGAGAAGGATTCTACTAAGCCAAAAGCCAATTTCCTTAGAAGCGGTATAGGTGCACAACCGGCATTATATGATGCAAACATTATGCTTGAGCCTAATCATGCCCCTCCTGATGCTACATCCGATGATGAGGGCAATGAGATAGAAGATAGAACCAGAGAAAAACTAGCTGAGAAATTAAAGGATCCCCTGTGCATAGCTAATAAAATCTTGTACAATTATGATTACTCTGAAGATACTCAATTAGCTGTCTTTGTCCCACAAAAGAAATTTACTCCAGAGCAAGTCTTCTGGAACATAGGCATAGAAAAAATGAAATCTGAAAGAATTGTGGGTAACACACGCACTATCTTTAGGATTGCCGACCCAACGATTTATCCCCTGAATACACCCAGGCACCTTGTACCATTTACTCTTCCCACACAGTGTAATACTCTAATTGGGTTATATGTTCTAGGTCAATTGTTTAATGACTTTGAGAAAACATGTAAAATGAGAATTACACCAACAGGGATTACAGAAGGGGAAAGGGGTTTTGATCAAACAAAACAATGTTACCTAACTGAAGTCATGCCATTTTTCAAACTTCTCAAAGAATATTTTGAAGGCCTTAAAAATACCATTAATGATGATGTGACTCAAATGAAAAAGGTGTTTAAAGATGTGGAAAATTAGGGTAAACAATTGGCAATTGATCTTAAATACAGTGAAGTTGCAAGGAAAAATATTCTCATCATGAATGAGAATTTGATTGCTAAATGTATTACGCAGGATGTATTTTACACTGCTACTGATTCTACATTATCTGCTTGCCAATTTCATGAGATGTCTATTGCATTGAACGTTTTCCAGAATCGTGTTGTTGAGCTTGAGGGGGAGAATTTAAAATTGCGTGAGAAAATTCAAAACGATGACCATGATAACATGGTCAGGCATTTGTCAAAACTAGAAGTTGATAATCTTAATTTGCAATTAAAGTGTCAACATTTAGAAGAAAGAATTAAAATCTCAAATGCCAAGACATCTTCGGATGCTCCTGAATTTGATGCATATTTTGAATTAGCCAAACGTGATGAAAAGATTCAAGCTCACACTAACACAATTCGGAAACTGAGGGTTCAAATTGCCCAATTGAAGTCTAACGAGAGTGATGTGATTGGCACCCATAAACCACAGCCTATAGATTCTCAGAATTTTCAACTTCAAGATACCATCAATAAATTGCAACATGAAAATGATTGGTTTCGTACTGAAAATTCGAAAGTTAAACAACATTACAAAGAGTTATATGATTCAATTAAGATCACACGTGATATAAACAATGAAAAGATAACTTCTTTGCTTAATGAGATTGAGAATCTAAAGACTCGGGTGAAAGGGAAAATGCCAATCATCACTTGTGATAATGTTGTTCAAAAGGTTTCTGCTTGTAAGAAGTACGCAATTGATGCTGTGAATATTCCTCTTCCCCTTAGGAATAATGAGTTAGTTCATAGAGACTATTTTAAACATCTTAAGGAGTGCCTTGACTTGCTTCGTGAAACCATTGAAGAGGATAGGATAGCAAAACCACTTGATGATGCTATTGTAGGTGCCTGCTTTCTTACTAATAGATCTCAGGAACTCTTAGAATATGCTATTGGTACATGTCCTAAAATTGATAGCAAGCGAGATAGGTCTACTGCATCATCATCTATGACTAAGAACAAGCATGTTACCTTTGAGGTACCCTTGGAAACTTCAGATCCCAACACATCAAAACATGTTTAGCAACGGGAAGTGAAAAAGACTAAAATTCTCATTAGTCCGTCTATAGGAGTAAATAGTAACACTAAAGCTAGAGAGTCTAAACCAAGGAGTAATAGAAGGAATTATAGGACTTCACCTGCTAAAAGTGTTCCTAAAAAGAAAGTAGACGACCACATGAGGAACATTAAGTCCAACTTGAGCAAAATGAGTCATAATTCAAAACCAAATTCACGTTGCAAAACATGTAATGAATGCATAATTTCGAGTAATCATGATAAATGTGTTGAGAAATTTCTGAAGTCATTTTACAAAACCCCAGTTAAGAAAGTTTGGAGAGCTAAACAAAGTAAGCAAATTTGGAAAGCAACAGGTAAACTGTTTGCCAATGTTGGTTATCAATGGAAGCCCACAGGAAGGAAATTCACTTTAGGAGAACATTGCCCTTTAACTAGGATAACCAACTCTAAAGTAGTGCCTATTAAGGAATGGAAGCCAACTGGTAGAACTTTCCCTTTGGAGACCCAATGTCCTTTAACTAGGCCCATTGCATCTACTAGTGAAATTTCCACCATTGAAACGAATGGACCTAAGGTCTTAGTAGCTCCAGAACTTGTTTGCACTAACCAACTGGAACCCAACTCAAATTGGGGATCCGACGCTCCAAATTTTCTGTTCTCGTCTGTTTCCAAATGCAGGTCGTACATTTTGTCCTTTGATATTTGGACTCAGGCTGCTCTAAACCTATGATTGGGGATCGCTCAGGGCTCGAGAATTTCGTGAATAAGTTTATCAGGACAGTTAGATTCGGGAACTATCATTTTGGGGTAATTATAAGTTATGGAGATTATGTTTCTGGAGAAAGCTAATTTCCTGGGTATACTACGTGGAAGGACTTGGGCATAATCTGTTCTCTGTTGGTCAATATCTTGATTCCGATCTTGAAGATTGCCTTCAAAAATTACACATGATTCATCTGAGAATTGGATGGTATTGATCTTCTTAAAGACAGTCATGGCACAAATCTATACACCTTTTTCCATCAAAGACATGAAGTGGTCCTCTCCTATTTGCCTTCTCACAAAGGCCTCAAAGAACAAATCGTGGCTATGGCAACAAAGTTTAATCACTTGAACTTTGGTACCATCAATGATCTTGCTCACAATGTTCCTGTATGAGGTCTGCCTAGTTTAAAGTTCGAAAAAGAACATTTTCATTCGGCTTGTCAACTGGTAAACGAAAGAAGCATACTCACAAACCTAAAATTGTCAACACCAACATGGATGTTCTTTACACCCTTCACATGGACCCAGGCAGACCAATGAGTGTAAAGAGTATAAATCGGAAGTAATATGTACTCGTTGTTGTCGACGAATACTCTCGGTTTACATGGGTAAAGTTTTTGAGAACCAAGGACGTGACTTCAGAAGTTATCATAAAACTCATCAAACAACTGCTAGTAAGACTCACAAAACCGACGGAATCATCCGGTCAAATGATGGAACGTAGTTTATCATCAAACAACTCGTTCAATTTTACGAAAGTATTGGCATCACCCATCAGTAAAGTATCCCATGCACTCCTCAGTAGAATGGAATTGTTGAAAGACAAAACTGTTCTCTTGTAAGAAGCTGCACGAACCATGCTAATATTCTCCAATGCACCGATGTTTCTATGGGCGGAAGCAATTGCTACAGCTTGTTACACCCAAAACCGATACTTGATACATACTCTTCACAACAAAACTCCATATGAGCTGATACATGGCATGAAACCGGATCTCTCCTCTCTATTTGTGTTTGGTGCTTTATGCTACCCTACAAAATGACAGTCAAGATCTGGGAATGTTATAAGCTAAAACTGGTATTGGATTCTTCGTTGTTTACGCTCCAGATAGTAAGGGATACCGAGTCTACAACAAACGAACCCGATAAATCCTGGAAACCGTTCACGTCACATTCGTTGAGCTGACTGAGCATACGGCTCCTGTACACATCAGTGCAGGACCCGCGTCTAAACTTTTGTCTCCTGAATCAATCAGTTCAGGTCTTGTACAGAATCCCACTCCTGCATGTACCTTATGTATCACCTACTAATGAGCATTTGAAGATCTAGTTTGACCAAATGATTGATGAATACTTTGAGACACCTACTGATAATACACTGACACCACCAGATGCCGCTGCTCCAGTTCTGTACAACTCAAATGGTCCATCAGTGTCTACTTGAATTGATCAAGATGCTCAATCTGCAAGTTACTCACCATCATCGTCAAACCTTCAATCTCCTACAGTACATCAAGGCACTGCAGTCGACAATTCTTTTGAAGTGAATTTGCTCCTCTTGAAGATGCTCCGTACTAAAACCTGTTTGCTCATGAATATTCTTCTGAGACATCCTATTCAAGGAATACAAACACGGCTTCTTCATGTTCCTACCTACATCCACACGAACATCTCAGAAAACGAATATAGGATCATCCGATTGACAACAGTATTGGATATCCTTCTCAACCGGTGTTCACACGAAGGAATCTTACCACCCATGCCTTGTGGTTAATGCGATGCAAGACTGCTATCTCTAAAGACTGTTGGCATAATGCGATGCAAGATGAAGCTCGCACTTTTGATCGACTTGAAGTATGGGAATCGGTACTACCTCCAGACTCTGCAATGATTATAGCTCTAAGTGGATCACTTGATGAGCATTATGTCGTTCTGAAAACAAGGCAAGGCTTGCTGCTAAGGGATATCGTCTACAGGAAGGCATTAATTTAGAGGAATCTTTCACTCTGGTTGTTCGTATTGAAGCTATCAGAATGTTTCTCGCCAATGCTGCAAGTCAAAACATGACGGTCTATCAAATGGATATGAAAATTGCATTTCTAAATGGCGAGCTGAATAAAGTTCTTTATTTCAGTCAACCGGGAAAGACTTGTATATTTTGATCGTCCTAACCATGTCTATCGTCTGAAAAGGGCTCTCTTTGGCCTAAAACAGATGCCTAGGGCATGGTTTGATACACTGTCAAAGTTTCTCCTGGGAAACGGATTCTCCTAAGGTATGGTAAAATAAGATGAGAATGGGGTAGTGGAACTTTACTTCGTGAGGACAGAATTTCGGCTGGCAGATTTCTTCACTAAGGCTCTCTCAAGAGAACGATTTCAATTTATTCTCCAGAGCTTTGGAATGAAGAGTCCTTCGCCAGTCTCTCTCAAACGTCTTCAGGAAGAAAATGAGGAGAAATGGTTTGGCTTCACATATCCTTGTATATATCTTATACCACAAAGAAAATAGAAAAATATAAAACCTTTAAAACCCATAAAAATCAGAAAAATCATAAAAAATCCAAAAATATTCTTCTCACGACATGTCTCTTGTGTAATCAATATTATGTACGCTTCTAGAAATGTCATTCTATAATGACACGGAAACATACATATGCTTGAGCAAGAGTTTTTTCGGTTTCAAATAAAGTTTTTTTCTAAAACATGTCATTTCTCAAAATATTCTTCAAAATAATGGCTTGTAGTCATTTCAGGCTACAATCCGGTCTTCAAAAATCATGGTTTGCTATTACTTCAGATAGCAACCCGGTCTTTGTATTGGGGAAAGTTCGTCGCCAAAAAGACGACTGTTCCTAACAAAGGCATGAATTACTTTATATTCGTGCCTTTCCGATCTGTTGTACGCTTAAGTGCATCATTTCTGGTAAAAGAAGAGAAGTCTTCTTTGCATCTCGAATATTTTTCCTTCAATGATTCTTCGGGAAAATATTTGATTCAAACTTGGTGGTACCACGGTTTTTGAAGATCAAACAAACTCGAAATGTGGTTTAAAATTTGCCACTCAATCGATGTTTAAAGAATTAATACTTTATGCAAAATGTTTAATTTTAAACGTATCATATATTGAGGGGGAGAACGATTTCAAAAACTATATATCATCAATACAAGATCTTTGTGCATAACTACAGTGGATTAAGTGCAATTGTTATGTGTTAGTATATGAATTTTTCATGAGTTTCTCGCTAAACTCACAATTATTTATAAACTCATCATCTCTAACACATAACATACTCCCTCAAGGTTTGAGGGGGAGCTAAAATGTCTTCTCAAAATCAGTCATTCTTAAATATGACACATCTTTCTCCCAAAACCTTTAAACTTATTTAAATCACTTGGGATCACAAATCTCAATTGGTTTGAAATTTTTGATCGGGGGAGAAGATGTGATTTAAATATGAAAAACTGATTAAAATGTGATGTTTTAAACCCAAATATATGCTCTTCCCTATGTGCCAAACTCTTTTGTATATCAATGCACATATTAAGGGGGAGCAAATGATTTGTGAAAAAGGATCCTTACATCTTAAGAGTTCGAGACTCAGACTTGAATAATGAATTGGCGAAACAATAATTGTCATGAATCGAAAGGACTAGTCCTGGACGGGTAATAACTTCAAGCTGGTCTAACCAGTGATGTAAGCGTGTCTCGAAAAGGGCTTGTCTGAGTAGAATGTACCGTTTCGAGAAACCTTTGGTGAATCTGATCAGGCCGGGTAATAACTTCAAGCTAGTCTAACTAGTGATGTAAGCATGTCTCGAATGCCCGCTCATATTCATTTAAGGTGGATCAATTCAAAAAGTTCAACTCTTCCCGACATGTGTAAATTTTCAAATCAAAACTTATGAGCACATGTTAAGGGGGAGCATTTGAAAATGACAAAACTCTCAATGTGTTAACAAAATGTATGTCTCAATCATAAACACGTTGAGAGAATTTTCAATGATTTGGTGTATGGCAACATAGGATAGTCATGAAGTTATAAGGTGACTAAGATTAGGAAAACCGTCCTATGATCCGCCAGAGCCGGAGGGATCTACCCATGGACAATACCAAATAGATAGTATTATAAAGTCCGTAGGTATGATCATGAAAAAAAAGGTGAAATGTGAGAATGGAGAAAGAAGGGGTTGAAGAATTAAAAAGAAATGAAATGTGAAAGGGTGAAAAGAAATAGCCCTCCAATTATTCAACCTTAGGGCAGAAACCGGGTTCAATTCATAATCTACTGATGGTTGCTAAGGCAATATCGGTATTGAAGACAAGACGTCATGGACCCAGTGACGCAATGCACTAAACCTTCTAGCCACTCAAGTTCTCTTAAAAGAATTTGTTTCATTCTCACGGGGAACCGGTGTAATCTATCGACATATCTCTTAGACATGGTTGATATTGAAGCAGGAGACCTCTCCCTAATCTCCGCATAGGAAAACCAAATGCACTTATTGAGTCTAGAGCCTCGAGATGCATAAAAAGATCTCATAGGAACACATGCTACTTCTACCCTGGTTGTTCAACATTAAGGACACCAGTGGTAAACTATGAGTCCTACGCAGATCTTCGCAATCTGCCAGAACATTTATGAGGGATGTTGCTTTAGTAACTCCCAGTGATTGAATGGAAATTCCTGCCAGGGTCAACATCAAGCAGCCCTGAAAGCAGGTCACTTAGGTAATTCCTTGTGGATTACGCTTAGTGGTCGCAATGGTTACAAACGGTCAACAGTCGTGGAGTGATCTCCAGTGACTCACCCAATCGTTGATCTACTTAGGTAGGTCGTGTGCATCCTTTCAGGGTTTGCCGATTGGGAACGGTCTTGGTAAAGGTTAGAAGGAGTCTTCACACTATGCTGTTGACAATCTCTAATTCCAAACCTATAAGTACCGGACGATTTATTGCTAACTGTCTGTTGCAGGAAATTCTGACGGTTGCTGTCGATTGCAGAAAAGATGCTGATTCATCACCACATGCTCGCACTTCAACATCACTATCTAAGAAATCATGATCATTGATTAGGTCTCATCTATGCTTCCACAACTCTGATGCAGAAGATCATGATCCAGAAAAGTGTGAGCATGTCAACTCAAAGATGTTCAAATCACATGGAGACATTACTACTCTAAGATGACTTGTAGATACTCATTTGGATGATGAACTCGAAGTAATGCCAAAGATCATCCAACTCATTGAACAAGCCATCTAGAGTCTGATGCTTAATGTACTAAGACATGTTTGAAGAATCTTAGTCTACGAGCTACAAGATTTCATGGATGCAAGAACTCCGCACTTATCTTCTGGGGTGACCTCCCTTAGGGGGAGATTGTTAGGAATACGATTATTCAGTTAAAGACTCGGTCACCCCAAGTATTGCTATGCATTACATAGCTCATAGAATTATCCTTATTATAGTTAGTACGTAGCTTATTAGTAGTTAAATATATGTAAAAAGTATTCGTAGAGTGGGTCGGGTCTTTACCCTCTGTCAGCTCACTCTACAGCTCGTTTCATGGAGCACCAAGTATTGTAGTATAAATACCCTCTCCCACCCAAGGGAGAGGGTTGGACCTTTCACTTGAAGCTAATGAACTTTCATATTTCTCTCAAAGGCTCCCAACACTCTTACTCTCTCTCTCTCTATCTTCTCTCTAGATTTCTTCATCTATTCGATCCATTCTACACAAAACCATACGTGTTTATGTTTATGAATATTCTACACATAGATTTGGAATGCCTCAGGACCCATGCAATGCACACATGTTAGATCTAATTGGTTTTTTTCATAATGTTCGAGACTAATTTTCGGTTTATGTTTGAAACTCTCATTTTTTGTGAAAGACTGGCTTCGTTGTTCAAATAAATAACATTATTAAAAGCGAACTATAATACAAATTTCATTTTTAACAAAACTATAAAAACATAAAACATTAAAGCAATTAGTATATTCAAAAGTATAAATTATAACTCGTATAATAAAAAATCAGATCCAATGACCCAAGTCCAAATCATAAACCCGATCCAATAAATCAATAGACCCGACATTTAACTAAACACAATTTTCTTCTCCTTTATATACTTCTTCGATTTAGAATATTCTCATTGTTAAGATGATAGTGTGAAGATATTTTTATTATATACTACCCATTTTCAATATGTAACATCGACATAATTTATATAATCATATCAAAAATCAAAGTCACGCAATATTCCAAAACCTTTAATTAAGAAAGTTACATTAACACACCGCAAGACAAAAAACTACATTAAGAGCAAAAATATTAAAATGCACCAACAAAGTGTAGTAATAATTATTGACTAAAAATTGAATGCTCGACACATTATTTTCAATAAACTTACTTGCTAACGAATCAATAGTATTAGCCCGTTTATCGGTATTACATGAAGTAACATATTGCATGTTTAATTTGTAACGTACTATTAATATGAATGCTAAGTATTCATTCCACCGGTGGCCGTGGCGTTGTTCTTCTTCTTGTTGTTGTTGTCTTTGTCGTTGTTGTTCATTGGCTTTTTGCATGTTTTGTTCTTGATACAATTTTTGTGACATGTCGATCTCTTTCTTTAATGCTTCTTTGACGCGCTGCTAAAAACAATTAGATATAGTTGAACGCAAGTAACTTAAATACAGTTAATCAATATATTGCATTTTCGATCAAATTGAAAATGTTCGTGCATGTTTCACTTAATTGATAAGACAACAATGTGTAGGATCTCTTAAACCATTAGAGAAGATGATGTTACTACCAAACCTCCTAAGCACCATCTTTATGTCCTACATTGTTACACACACAAAACACACGTGAAATTTACATAAAACAATATAAATCAATATGCTAAATAAGTAAGACGATATGATGCTTACTTTACCACCATAATAAGTTGTAGCCCAATGTGCACGTGGTGTGGGGGAAGTTGTGGTTTGTTGTGTGTGATTTTTGACACATTATATAGTTGATAAAATATTTGTAACTCATGGACGGGAAGGTAAAAAGACTAACCACTATTAATTGAGATATTTGAGTTGCTTGAAATCAATGTACACATATTTATTGAGATGTTTGAGTTGCTTGGAATCAATGTTGAAGGATTCATATGATAGAATCAATTCTTGGGACATTTATTATGACCCTTTTACATTTATAAGGCTACTTAAGCTTTATATAATATACGAGTAATTCAGACCCGTGCGTTACACACGGGCTCTATCTAATTGGTCATAGTATAATGTGCAGTAATTTTTTTTCGTTTATTTGACTTGTGTAAGTATGGCCTTAGTTGATCGGTAAATTTTGTATTTAAACTTTTTACGACATATTAGTAGTTATTTATAAAGTTTATATTTTGTATCTATTCTCAAGATTGTAACATTATATTTAAACTTTTTATGACATATTAGTAATTATGTATAAAGTTTAGATTTTGTATTTATTCTCAAAATTGTAACATCCATATATTTTGATATAAAACTAAAGATAACTTATTACTTTTTTTATGATCTAATTGATCATAATGTAATGTGCAGTAATTTTTTTCGTTATTAGACTTTTGTAAGTATGGCCTTAGTTGATCGGTAAATTTTATATTTAAACTTTTTAAGACATATTAGTAGTTATTTATAAAGTTTATATTTTGTATTTATTCTCAAGATCGTAACATTATATTTAAACTTTTTATGACATATTAGTAGGTATTTATAAAGTTTAGATTTTGTATTTATTCTCAAAATTGTAACATCCCTATATTTTGATATAAAACTAATATGTAATCTTCGACACTTATTTTCGTCATTATATATCTAAGTTGTGATTGTATCACACATTTTCTAAGCATGACACACATTTAAAATAGTTTATTGACATGTAAGCTTCGGCACTTATTTTCATCATTATATATATAAATTGTGATTGTATCACACATTTTCTAAGCATAACACACATTTAAAATAGTTTATTGACAATAAGTTCATAAGTTGTGATGTTACCACAACTTTTGTTGGTCAATAAGTTCCTAAGTTGTGATGTTACCACAACTTTTGTTAGCATGGCATGAAAAATGTTGGTGCCTTTATTTCTGTCAGTTTTAATTGGGGTCAAGTCAAAAACTATATTTGCCACTAATTTTCGTCATAAACAACTTGGGCTGTCTCAGGACCCGTGCGAAAATAATTGTGTGGTGAGGCCTAAATATACAACAATAGTTTATTGACATTAAAAAATTATATGTGAAGAGACTTTTTTCAAGATGTTATATTGAAAAGAGTCTCTTCACATGTAATTTTTTTAATATGTATAAGTTACATAAATTATTTTAAATATGAAGCGATGACATTAATGTTGGAGACCTTTTATATTCATCCTCGTGCGATGCACACAGGTTTGGACTGCCTCAGGACCTATGCAATGCACACATGTTAGATCTATTTGTTTTTTTTTGTAATGTTCGGGACTAATTTTCGGTTCATGTTTGAAACTCTCATTTTTTGTGAAAAACGGACTTCGTTGTTCAAATAAATGACATTATTAAAAGCTAACTATAAAATAAATTTCCTTTTTAACAAAACTATAAAAACATAAAACATTAAAGTAATTACTATATTCAAGAGTATAAATTATAACTCGTATAATAAAAAATCAGATCCACTGACCCAAGTCCGAATTATTAACTCGCTCCAATCAATCAATAGACCCGATGTAACACCCCAACCAGGCATGGGTCCGGAGCGCTACATTATGGTGACATATCAAAGCATACAACGCAAACGGAAAACTTAAAAGAATAGTTTGCAAGGGAAAAATCTAAAGGTACAAAAGGGATACTAAAACCATAAAAGAAAGGAAAATACAACTAAACAAAGTCTAATATAATCCAAGTCCAAAACTAGTCCAGATGTAAATGGGCTTCTAATCATCGGGGTAGTCCACTAATGCTCCTATGCACTCTTCACCCAACCCAGCTTCCAACCTAAAACCTGCCGCAGGAAAGGAAATGCGGCTGAGCTTAAAAAGCTCAGTGAACAGATATATAGCAAAACAAATGGATAATCGAAACGTAAATAAGCATAGAAAAAGGAAACATAAACTCCTGCTGAAAAGAATGTCATCTGTCAAATGAGTAAGAGATCAAGATCAGCGGAACAATATCATGAGTCAAACGAAGCATCATAGATATATCAAGCATAAACAAATCATAAGAGAATCAAGAGCACGTATCAACAAAGGCATGTCTACCATAGTCACTCGAATAGACATAAAGAAACAAGGAAAGCCACGAGCCGACCTACCAGAGCCACTCGAATAGGTCTCATACATACATACATACATAATCCATAATCACCTGTCAAAGGATAAGGAGAGGGGAGACCTCCCAAACGTGAAGGAGTAGAGAAGCACCTACCCACATTCACCATACACGTAATCATACATAAACATAAGTGCTAGGATGCATCCATACGCCCCCCATACATACATACATAAACCGGCATAATCATATCATAAGTGTGCATAATCATATCATATCAAATGGGGACGCCGTGGATCAATCACACCTCCACAGAAAGTGTCATGCCATCGGTGCCTCGATGACACGCCCATGGTACCTCCATGAGTAGTTAGAAAACTCGGGCATAAGAAGGGAACGAAGCATACATACATACATACATACATACATACATACATACATACATACATACATAGAATCATAGCAGCATATCCGAATCATAGCATAGCATAATCATAATCAGAGGAGTATCAAATGAATGTGAATCGTATATCAAAAAGATCATATCAAGTAATCATATCAAAGGAATCATAAAGAACGAATCAAAGCATAAGGGAACATAGCAATGACTTAGGGAATCTTATAACGAATCAAAGATCAAGACCAAGAGTCATGAGAGAGAAAACACCCTTACTGAAAGGGTAGAATATATGTACCTTAAACCGCCAACGAAACCATAACACAAGAATAGGAAGTCAATCCTTCTTCAACGAATCTACGCGAATTAATGATCGGCTAATTATTAATAACTTGTTTTAAGTCAGATTACTCGTTTTAGTCGGCTTTCTATTTTTAGTAATTTTTCATTTATTGCAGTTTTCCAAAATGGTAACTTTTCAAAAATAGTAAGTTTCCAAAATTAGTAAGTTCCCATATCTAGTAAGTTTCCCGAATTTATATCGAAGTTACCATTTACCAAGTTAAAGTATTTAAAATGACAAATATTATAGGTTAGGGTTTATTTATGACAATTTATAAAAGTCTAGGGTTATAAGTATAAACTATCAAAATTTAATGTTTATATATATCGAAGGTCTAACTTTAAGGTTTATATTGCAAATAATGTCATAATGACCGTTTTAGGACTCCATTGTTTTCACAAGTTATAAAATGTATTCTTGACAACAGTTTAGCCCGCGATTAAGTTACTTCGTCTTAACTTCTTTTTGACCACGTCACAAAATACTCACACGCGACACGACTCAAACTCAAAGATTGCTCAATGACATGCAAGACACACGCCCTTATTCGAAACATAATAAATAAACTCATTCGACCCATGCATGTAATCCATTTTTCATATGATCTTATTACCGAAACATAACCGAAATCGATTCGCACCCTTCACGAGCCAATAATAATCCAAATATTTAATACATATTTGATAAACATATTTTAAGCAAATTCATAATGTTATATGAAACATGTTTCCATCGTACACACATGCATACATCTTGGGTTTTTAAGCGCCTCATTTCATAATAATACTTATAAACTGTTATGACATTGGTCATATTCAAGAGCATGTGATTAAGGTCCAAGTAATTAGTCTGATCAAATACTTAGAATATGCATATATATATATATATATATATATATATATATATATATATATATATATATATATATATATATATATATATATATAACAGGAGGCATTTGAAGAATATGCCACCTCATTGCCCAGGATTTTAAAAATTTTGTCACTTGCAGGATTTGAACCTAGGTCTTGGCATCCACACACAAGCGCTTCAACCATTGGACCAAGCAAGATTTTGTGATAGAAATTTGAAAACAATAATGACATGCTTAATTTGATGCCTTATAATAACATCTCAATGCCCTTATCAAACATATAAAAAAAAAAAAAAAAAAAAAAATGTCAACCTTTTTCTCAAAACCATAACCCTAATACCGTATTCCCATCTCAACAACCATCTTTTTTTCTAACGCTCATCTAATTCTGTTTTGATTTCTTTAATGCACAACTGATCATAATGAATTGATTCATGCATGGCATGTTTGATTTGTTTTTTTGGTTTCGTTTAGAATTTAAATGAATTCATATTGTATGATTTTGTAGGTTGATGATATACAAATTGCTACTACCATGATATACAAATTGCTACTACCATGCACGCAGTGGTTGAATGTTTTGAATGTCATTAACCTTAAATCTTAAGCACGTTTGATTTGTTTTTTTGGTTTTGCTTTTTTTAATTTTATTTGTTTTTTCATTGGCATCTACTGTAATGTCTTCTTTGTTTTGGTTTTTTCCCTGTATGTCTTTTCTTTTTTGCAGGTTAGTTTAAAACCCTAATAAAAATCAATAAACCAACCATGGCGGCTGAGGTATAACTTCCATTTTGTGTTGGTCTTTTTTTACGCTTGGTGAAAAAGAACCATTGTGTTTATGTTACCTGTACCACCGGTTTTGATCGATCCCCCACGTGTGTGATTGCATACCTTCATTGGATGATCGGTACTTCACTTCATGCAGCCTACAACTATGTAACTGGATTGTATAAATGCCGTCCTGACAGGTTCTGATCACTCCTACCAATCTATTTCACAGTCTGCTTCATAGGGTTTGATTAAAACAAGTAATTGATGCTTATGTTCTATTGCAATCTGCGTGAAGTGGAGGTTTGTTCATTACGGCACGTTTTGATGCCATTATTGACATAAAGTTCCGTAAGATATATTAGAAAGTCAGCTGCAAGCATGCTTGCTCGGACAAAACCTATACAGCTACTGTGAGTTTCATTTATGATCCATCTCATTATTTTAGTTGAATCTGTAACGACTGATGAATATATCGTGTTTTTGATACTTTCTTTGTTATGCACATTTTGACATGTTACCCAAGCCATTCAATATGTGTATTTTGCCACCTCTGCACATGGTATTACATGTTACCTCCAAAGTCGAGTTATTCTGATTGGGGCGACTGTAAGTCATAATTTAAAAAGTTTTTTAGTATAGTGCAACTGTCATTAGAGGGACTTAATAATCACTTGAATATCTATGTATAAGAGTATCAAGCCGGAGGGTCATTCACTATGGTGAGTCCCTTGCCAGATATACTAATATGACAATTTTTACCTAAAGGAGGATCAGCTTGAATACCTTGAGGAGCGAAGGCTTAAGGATTTGATCAAAAGCACTCTAAGTTCATCAGCTACACTATCTCTATGGGAAGAAAAGACCACTGAAAAGGGAATATCTGATGACGAGGATGAAGAGGAGAATCAAGGAGGTAGTTAGTTTATGTTCATAATATTAAAATATGGAGTTTCTTTTCAAAACCATATGAGTTTATAAGACTAGCTATGCTGAATCAAGGAGGTCAGTAGCAGCAATTCCCTCAATCATCTAGCCCGACGGGTATGATACCTCAAGCTAGACCACCACAATTTGGTACAAGCCAACCTTTTGTAAATCAGTATGTGCCCTTTGGGTGTTGTTGAAAGAAGGATGGAACAAAAAGAAGATAAATCATTTTCCGTTAAGAAGTGTGAGTCGATGGGTACCAGTGATTTTGGAGCTCTATAAATGGGGTTGAAGAAGATCACAGGAAAGATGAAGCATTTCAGGATTCTCAAGGTGATTCTGTTACTATACTAAGAGTGAAAGATGAGAGCAAGGATGGTGCCTTAGATCATTCTTCTGGTGGGAAATTGAGTCAAAATAATAGAATAGATGAAAGGGGCGTTGCCACCATAGACTTTGTGAAACACGGGGAAGCAAGAGAAGAACATCATAAACGCAATGGGTGAAAAATATAAGAGCTTAACGCCATAAGAATCTTTCATAACTATCTTCAACATAGGTAATTAATTAAATGGTTTTAATTATGAATGTTTCTTTAATAAACTTCAATTCATTTATTTTGTTACTACTGTGGAACATGTTATTGATTGAGTGTGATCATGTCTGAAGGAAGTTTGGAATATTGTAGTGGTACTACCAGTATATCGAGGGCTTAAAGAAAGCAAAAGCCAAGGAAAGAGTAGTGGCTACAATGAACAGCTTCCAACTGAAGAAAACCTTCTGGGAATCTGTAACCAAGAACTCCTAGCTTGGGGTAGTGAGCTTCTTAAACGCACCTGTAATGGTAAGAACTACCAGCTTACCTTCTCAGTCTAGCCAATTAATGAACCAATATAGAATGAAATGTTGAAATGCTATGACATTAAATGCAGGTGATTTCCACTAGAAAGTTGTGTCTGTTTATATCCATCGAACAGGTCAAGTTATGCTAAAGATGAAGAGCAAACATGTTGGTTTTACTATTACAAAAAAGAAGAAAAGTAGTGATAATACTATGGGATTTTCAGATATCGAGCTTTAAAAATTATCATCGAATTTTGTAATTTTAAGTTACAAGAAATATAATTTCTTGAATGTTCAGCCATACAGGTTGCACATGGGCAGTTAGTTTTGGTATAATGTGATTAGGTTAACCCGTGAAAGACACACTCTCACAACTAATTTTCATTCAATTCTTGGTGCTTTTCCTTCTCTAATATTTTATCACGAACCATTAAACATCGAACACCGTAACTTTGGGGAACATAGATCCACATGATGGTCATTTTTATTGAGTTTCAGGAGCCTAAAATATTTGGACGAGTAAAACTGCATTTGATTTATTTTCACTTTAGCAAGACAGGATCATATAAAAGAAATTGATCTGCACTTTTATGTTCCTGAACCGGAAACCATTTATTGTATGTGCGCGGAATTCACGAATAAAATATGCATCGAGACAAGATTCTATGGAAGGTTTGGTGCTTTGAGCTTCTTGTGTATGCATTGCTATGAGTAATTGAAGTGCAGGAACATTAAGTAGATTGAAAGTGGTATTGTATACAGTTGAATAGCCTTTTCTCTTATTATCCTTATCAATATGTCCATTATTTTTGTTACCTTTGTTAGGTCTGCGTTATTGGCTGGTGATAGTGAGTATGTGTATCAGTGGCTTTAGAGGCGTACCTTATTGGGACTATGTCCGGTATTGTGCTAACTATATGAAAACTCTATGTTCCTTGGTACTGTATCTCAGACTTTAGCTGGTTTTGGTTACCCTAAATCAATTGTTTTTGGGATTTTGCATGTGCCTGAGTCGTTACGTAGCTATACATATAGTTTCCCTATCAATTGAGTATAAGTGGATGGTGTTATACTATTGAGGTTTCAACTATAGCAGGTGGCTTAAAAAGATAGCATATACAAATTTGCAATGATATATATGATACTAATATAAAACGTCAATGTGGTAGTTACATTTTCAAATGCAAGTCTGTAGTATATAAAGGATGGCTTATATTGGTTATATTTGTTCAATATACATATATTTTGACAATGTGTAATGTGGAACGTGATTCTCAGTTAGTTTACAGTCCCGTGGTATCAAGCAACATACTTAAAAGCAGCTCCCCTTAAAGGCAAACAGATGATCAAGACGGTCAGTGTATAATTTTATTTTATGGCAGATTTAAGTGTATATACCTCCTTTTTGTTGTCTCTACAATGTATTTTTAGCTGAAATGTGGAACTTTGAATCAAATTACAAAGTATTATAACACTGCAAAGGGTTTGTAAGTATGGAGCCCTGATGACACGTTCTGTTTAAAGGAAAAAGCTACCTCAGCTTTTGTAATAATTGAGAAATGCCAACGAGTATGCTGAAAAAAAGGTTCGTTGAGAACTGAAAAAGAAGCGTGGCGCATAAACGTGGCAAATTGGATGGTTGGACGGGTTTGGGTAACGGGTCACACTGGTTTAGCAGGTTTTAAATATTCAAATTGCACTTTGGGCGATAGTTGACATGTGACTTTTAAACTATTTTTTATGCAATCTATTACTGAGACTTTATATGTGTTTTGTAAGGTAAGTTTATGTGTTTTTTGCTGACAAAACACGGAGTTTTTGGTTGATTTTTTTGCTGTCAAAATGTGAGTGTTTGGTTGTTGTTTTTTACTTCTGAATAAGGGGTGTTTGGTTGTTCTTTTTGACATTTGAATTAGGCATGACATGGAAGACAAAGGCAATGTGCTACCAACCAAGAACAATTAAGGTTCCAATATTTGAAATCAGATAAACAGTTCATTAGTTGACAAAAAGTACTTCCGCTCAATCCAACCTGCCTCCTATGGTCCTACCCATACTGATATACCTCTATTTACCATATTATTAAATGTTACTGTATTTTGCAACTATCAGATTCGACGAAGACTTCTTTTAACTGGCTCTTCTATTCAGAATAGTTCACAAGAACTTGGGCGCTAATGAATTTTTTTCTTCCAACAATTTTTAATTTAGTCAAAAATTCTGAGGAGTGGTTCAATGCACCATTTTCTGATAAATGTTATGTGTCACTAACAAATTTGGAAGAACTACTGATCATTCGTCGCATATACCAGGTAGATCTTTTGGTGTTTAATGTATATCCTCTAATTATCGTGACTTTTGTAAGCGTGAATTGAATTTAAAGGTACGTAATTTTTGGTTAAATCATCATATAGTATTTTTTTGAAAATTCTTAGCAGGTTGATCAGCTTTTTGAATCACATCCATTGCAACTATCGACAAAATTGAGATCAAGATTAATTTTCTGTTTTAATCCGGTATGATGAAGCACGCGAATATGTTGAAAGAGCAACGAATTGTTTGTCAACTGAGCTTACTGCATTGGTTACTGGCACTCAAGTAAGCTAACAAGAAATGATTCTTTAAGTTAAACAGTTTTTGCGTTTTCTCATTCAATATAATTCTTTTTCTTTGTTAAAGTTTTTTTTTCCCTTTGCCGTGCTATTGATATCTTTAATATTACATTTTACAGATATTTCAACGGTGCTCTATTCCTTTCACATTTCAAATGTGGATTCTCTCACCTTACCACGTCACGAAACTTGATCATACATGAAACCGTGCAAGTATTTATTCTATATATGGATTGCCAAAGCCCTTATTCTATTCACTTGCATATGTTTTTAGAATTCGTTTATATTAATTATGTTACTTTTAATTGTATTGGAAAAGCGACACAATTGGTTTACACAAGCATGTCATTAAGGTTAACTATGGCGTGGTTTAATTATTTTGTGCCGTGGGTTTTATGTATTATAGCTAACTGAAGATCTTGCATACTTATTTCGTAAACAAAGCCTTTAACATGATTTGGTTAGTTTCTTAAGCTGACCTGTGAATCTTATGACGAGTACAACAAAGGTATTAAAAATATCTCATCTCATACTCTCAATCCAGCTTTTTATATCGTATTTTATTTGATTTAGATATTTATGTTATGTTGTGTTGCAGAATATGAAGAACCAATGGAACATGGTGACAAGATAGGTTAGTGAACTAGGTTCTAAGTTTTGTCATTGAAGAAAATGGAATTGGTGGAAATGAGATTAGACCATGTCAAACGTTGAATGAAACGAATATCAGTTGCAAAAATTACTTTGATAACCAAATCAGTTGTTCAATCCCAAAAAAAAAAAAAAAAAAAACGTTTCAAGCCCAAATCAACCACAACCCTCTTATCATATCAATCCTCTAAATGTTTGGTAAGCTTATATACCATCTTCATTTAATACACTAATGATAACAGGTTTTCCATATCTTTTTGTATTCGGCATTTATTAATTAACTTATATCGTATAGTACTTGAAGTTATGTTTTTTCCTAATTATGCACTTTCCAGTTCCAATTCATTCAGCATATGATCTTTTAGAATGGTCTGTTTGGTTACCTTTCACTCCTTATCATTGTGAATTAGTGGGTCACGGGTTCACAAGCTGATCTATACCATGTGATGATATACATGTTCCTTGGCGCCACTGATGATCTCGGTGACAACCAGCTTTTCCCACACCAGAAGACTGTTCAGGTTTGATTCTTCTACTAACTTAATTTTTTGTTGGCTTTCTTCTGCTTAAGGTCAATGATAGTTAACACCCCAAATATTTTTTGACTCCTTATTTTGAACAAATATCATAGTTCTCAGTTACTCTTTAATCGGGTACCACTTCCTGAGATAATAACTGGGAACACCTCTTACTATTTTTTGGATTGCTTCATGTTGTCAATGTGATTTTTCTTTGATTTAAATAGAGACTTTTTTATGTCCAAATTTCAGTATCTATATTCACATCCAAAGAACATCTATGATCATTAGATGATAATGTAACAAATCAAATTTAGTCAAATTGGTCAAATTAAAGCCGCGGGTCAGACAGGTCACTGCACTAAAAAGGCACGGGTCAAACATGCCACTTTAACATAAGAGGCTGTTTACTTCCTTTGATGTTCCTTTATATCCAAATGTATGCTATTTTCATTTGGATCTGATAATGTAGTTGGTTATTCAATATGGGAGAATTTTAATCACCTGCCTCTTATGTTAATCGAGCCCTACTGTATCTTGAATTTTGGCATTTGCATTTAGATCTTTACTTGATTTAGGTTGGTATTAGGGGTGATTGGTAAGTTGAATACATGGCGTCAAAAATCTTATCTAAAACCAGCAAGGCCCGGAGCTTGGAATCCATCTGATATATAGCTATTGATGCATGCTCATAGCTACTAATGCATGCTTATAGCTACTGATGCATACTTTACCTTAGAAACCACTAATATAGTTATCATGTAGCATTATAAATCCTATTTGTTGATGACGAATGTGTGATATTGTCTTCAACAAAACTCAATCAATGTTCATTAGAGGGCACACCAGACACTAAAATTGCAATGGGCATGTATCTGTCTCATCATAAGAGGGCTCGCAAAGGGTCTCCTCCAACTCAGAAGAGGTAATTTTTTAATTCTAAAACAACATAAATAAGTTGACTTTTGATGATTCGAGACCTTCAAATGATTCCAGGAAGGACTTGGAACCAGTGAGAAACAACAGAAAATCTGACTTCAGTTCCATCTAATGTTACAAATAGTTACTAAACATTTACATCTAGAACACCTTTTAATCTTTTAACGCAACGAGTTAGTAGGTTTTATTCATTATATAAACATTTTCATCGACTCTTTCAATATTAACCAACATGACTGCTTTTGCTTTTCAACTTTTTTCTTTAGCTTACCGCTTGACATGTTAAAAGATAAAAAGATAGAAACATAACCTATATCGACCACTTCTTTAGTAGATGGGTCAATGCTGCTAATATATTTTTCCTTCTTTGATCCTTTTGATTCAACTAAACATGCAGGTATTGTTGTTCAATTGCATTCTTGTGAGAGATCCACAATCGCTCCTCCCGCGGCTGCTGTACTATGCATACACTAGAAACCGAGTACCCTTCGCATTAGTATACAATCACAAGATACTAACTTTTCATTAATCAATACCACACATGTCAAAATTCTTATTTTATAATTTGGGTGGTAATTAATAAGTAGACATTGCAGGAGTTATTTCATTTTACACTGATTTTTTGAGTCACTTTAACAGGGTACAATTGCCTTACTAATTTTCATTTAATTTTGTTACTCAAAGTTTATTGTAATTTGTCAATTTTAACCTCATCTTTGGTTTTTAAAATTTTTAAGACCATGTTTTTAATTTGATTGCTTTTTTTTAATGACATGAGAAATGTGATAACAGGCACCATGTTTAGAAACGCACAAGAGAAAGTAGCGGATGTATATTGTATACCAAGAAGGAACAAGTACTGCGTGAGTGATGCCCTGTAGCCATAAAAAGATACAAGTACTAGAATACGAAGTGAACTGACATTTACTTTACTAACCCAAGTAGGCCATTTATGAAAAGGTAGAATAATATGCTGTATGTGAGCTTTGTTTCACTCTTCCTGCAAGAAATATGAATCAATCATCACATACATTTATACAAAATGGCATTTCAAAGTGCCTTAAAAGAGATACATACCTTTCGAAAAAGAAGGCTACAGGAGCCAAAAAGATGGTGGCGACAGTCAGGCGATAGGTGATGAAGACCAGGTGGTTGAGTCCTTCGTCTATAACCTTTTTTAGTAGCACATTAATGGTAGCAAAGACAAATTGTATTCCAACCATAACCAAAACTGGGTACCATTTACTATAGCCCTTGCTATCCATCTTTTGGAGGATTAAGTAAAACGAGTGTGAACACGGTTAGTAAATATTGTTTTAGATTACAAGACAAGTACAAAAAACCCAAAAATCTGGTGGTGTCTAAATAGACTGCTAGGGTATGGAACAAGTTGGTGACTTTGTGATGAAAGAACAAAATTCTCTAGATTGATCACATCAATTGCTTTGTGCAAACAACGTATATTACACATGAGTTCGATAACAATTATTTATATTCTATTCTATATATCTCTTTTGACTATACTTTTATACAATTGGTGACAAATGGAAGTTGGGAATATGTGTTATCATCAACCATATAATTATAAGCATAGTTAATGCATAGTATACACAACTAAAAAAGGGAAAAAAGCAAAGATGCATGCATTAATTTAACCCTTTGATACAATACGATGGAAACGTTTCTTCTGCGTATGAACGTTAACCATAAATTGCCATGTGAGCACTTCTTTTTTAAGCTAATAACATTAGTTATTGAGGCACAAGTACCTAATAAGTGGGAATACTGATGAAAGTATATCTCTCTGTAGAGAGATAACCCCCATGGAATTGGCATCTAATACTTTGGTTGAGACTTAAAAAAGGAGCATTTATTTATATCAATATGAAAGTAGAGAACAATATGTCAAATCCAAGTACAGGTCAAGTTATGTGTTTATCACTAAAATTTAACATATGTTACATATGTCTCTTGCAAAAACAAACTTATGAACTGATTTTAATTAGCTGGTATGCTTTTTATGATCTAATTTAACATGCAGCAATTAGTTCAATTCTTTCAAAAAGCCGAAAAATACTTAAAGAAATGGTGATAAACAACTTTTAATACTTCTGCATATGTTTCGAAAGGATAAAAGAACATATTAAAAGAAAATCAATGCATGGATCTTATGAGTGCCAGGGTGACTATTAGTTATGCTTTTATGACTTTAGGAAAAATCGGTGTTTTTTTTTTAAATTAACACTATATCGAAAAATTTCATGGGGTGCACGAGCACCCGCGGAACCCCCTGGCTCCGTCCCTGATGTATGTAATCACTATGTTAGGTTCGATTACGTTTGCAAGTTCGGTAAACCAGACCCTTTAGATAAATGTTTATTTTCGTATATTCACATCAAATATTAATATTTAATCCAAAATTATTGTGGTCATGTTATCATTTTTAGCGTCATTTTAGCCTAATTCATATTAAATTAATGAGCATATGAGCATTATTGGTTATTTTAGTGCTATTTTTCGTTTGGGACCATAAAGTTGCACGTTTGACTTGAAAAGTGAATTGTATTCAGAAACCATGGGAAAGATGGATAGATATATTCATAAATGTCTAAATTCCAATCTAAAAATACTAAAAATAACATTCAAAAATACAAATAAGTGTAATAATAGCACTAAAACTATTAATAAAAAATTACATAATACATAAATTATACAATCCAAAATACATAAGTAACATACAATTAAAAATTCATGCGTCAAAAATAATAAAAATCACTAATATCCAATTATGGTTAAATTAAAATATAAAAGGGCGGGGCTTTGGAACTAGTATATATATATATATATATATATATATATATATATATATATATATATATATATATATATATATATATATATATATATATATATATATATATATATATATATAATCATGTTTTTAAAATAGATTATGATTATATTATGTATTAAAATGATAGGTAAAGATGTACCTCTACGATGAACAAGGACAACTCGAATGGAAATAAACACCGAGCTCGAAATCAAACCGAACACGAACACTAACACCAGAATTTAACAAGGCGCAACCGAACTCGAACCGAAATCGAAACGAAGAAACAAAACCGCAACTCGATCGAACTCGAGCTAGAACAACTGAAATTAAAGCTCTTGAGACGTACAAGAATAGACACCCAGAAACGATAAATGCCCTAGTAACCAACCTACGCGAATCCGAACCCGAACCGAGCACAAACCAGATTTGAACAATGTTTCCTTAGCCTGATTTTTATCCATGTTTTAACATGGTTATTAAGTAGTATAGAAGAGCATAAAAAAAAAAAAAGAGAGAGACAGAAACTTGTATCGACTACAAATAAACCGAATGGAAGTCAAAGACTAGGGATTAGCACTTCTTCTTGGTCACCAACCTTGCTTCTTCTTCTTCTTCTTTTCTTGGCAGAAATGAAGGTGAATGTGTGTGAGTTTTCTCATATGGGAGGGAAAACTATTATACGGCATATAATATGTAGGGCAAGGCGTGTGCTAACTTTGGAAATGACGTGTATTGATAAGTGATAAGGATACATGCAATCCTTTAATTTGTGAAGATTATTTGCTTCATAATTATCCCTAGTGAGACCCACGACACAACAAAATGAAAGGCCAAGGAAATCAGGTATAAATTTTATGACGAGTACAAATCTTTTTATAACATGTATCTCTTGTTTAGTAAGGATAACTTAGGATATAATTTATTTTGTTTAGGGATTAATTTATATTATGTATTTTTATTTCTAAGGTATAGTTTATTAAATGATAATTTATTAACTTTCAACTTAGGTTAAAATTCAAAATGGAGCAAAAATTATGGTTCAAATATTTCGGGTTTTACAACTCTTCCCCTCTAAAAAGAAAATTTTCGTCCTCGAAAATTGAAGTCGCGAAGGTTCGACGAAGACGTAGTAAATCATAAAAGAAACGACTACAAATAACATTACGCTCGGGAAGGTTCTTTCACAAGAATCTTCACAATCAGAAATTTTCTCATGACTCGATCCTGATGCTCCAAAATAGCATCAGCCTCTCCAGTAGAACACAAATCATAACAAATCGAGTCCAACGAATGCGAACAAATGAGTAGCAGATGACAGATGATAATTGGAATCCTACAAGGAGATACACGAAACGCATAACCTACGAAGCAAGCATATCGATAGTACTAAGCGATAATTCTTCATCAATTCCTACCAAATTCTGAACGGATAAAGGAACTCACCAAAGTCATAGAAGCATCATTCGAATCATCAAACATACCAAGAGTATCATAGGGAGATGGGATAACATATTCATACCGATGTTCCAAATCACGAATCAGAGTATCAAAACGTATCATAAAGCATAACCGAATAGGTCGAATAATTTGTACGGATAGGAATCAAATCAAGATCTAAAGCGTCGCGAACCAAAACTTCTTCCAATGCCAAGATGTCTAACTCTTATATACCTCTTCTGGCAATGTGAACTAAAATGCGATTCTCTATCACGACCATTTCAGGTGCGCCATGTAGCTTGATTAATCTTCTGCCGAAAGAAATGCGATCTTCCAAGCAAGCCGTCCAAGTCAAAGCTCCACTTGTTTTGTCTCTCCTCCTGTGCGTGGAAATTTCCGATGTAGTTACCACCGTCTTCATACCATCTCATCCAACTCCTGCTTCGAGACTCTATACATATTAGTACAACTAAAATGAATAGAGTTGATAGAATCGTGTGCTTCACTTCAAGTTGCTTCCTTCCATCTTCTTACATAGCTAATCTCCCACCGTCGTGCTTCTGAGCTTCTTCATGTCTGCCACATTTGTGTCGGATCGTTCACCTCCAATGGTTCTAGATGTATAGATGCATGACAAGAAATCCTTCCGTGTTGCATAAGATTATAGCTAAATCTCCTTCCTCCTGGGTAGAAACAAAATCTCTTCTCAGCTTCTCAAACTTCTTCTCTCATTCTTCATCCCACAAAAGTTACTCTTTGAAATATCACAGGGGCTTCTTCTCCGCAGAAATTCCAACACAATTTACGAAGATGATTCTCGTGTTTCTCTTTCGTCTCTGAACATACCAAAATGTCATATAATGATAATTTGTCCAAATATTCATGAAAGACACGATTTTCAAATTCATAGAAACGGCCGAAGTAGTAACCAATACAATTGGCATCACAATTCTCATAAAAGATCATACAAATGCGAAAAGGAATTTCTAAGAATATCTCGCTCTTAACACCAGACATGATACGATTCAGCTTCCAAAATCAATCCACAACTTCATGCTATCATCATTCTTCTCCACGAATACAACAGAAACACTTCAAGGATACACGGCAAACATTCCAAGCAATCCAATTAACTCTTGAGGTGAATCAAATGAAGTATCTTCACAACCATAAGGGATTAACGCACGCGTTTTCAAAAAAAAAGATGATCAAAAACGATTATCAGGTTAAGAATCATGAACTTCACAAAACGTCAAAGGTGACAAACATAAAATGACAGTCATCATCATCAAAATACTTAGGCAACAAATCTAAATCCAGAATAACATCGAATCGAACATCTCCAACGTAAACAAATTAGCACCATGAAATCGTCTCCAAATATCTCCAGAACGCATTAGACAAATCAAATATACACGATGAAAAGGTCACGAAACGATCATAGGGGTAGAATAGGTAAGCTCAAAAATCAACAATGAAGAAAGAATCAAAAGCATAGAGAAGTCATAGAATGTGTCGAACACGTAGGATTCATACATACGTGAATCTCCGAACGAATGAAAGGCATCTAAACGAATGTCAAGCGAATCAAGAATCAAAGTTCAAAAGGATAACTGAAGAGAAAGAACCTATGAGGCACACTACGAAGTCTAAAGGCATCCTAAACACATGTCGTGAATCCTGATAAGTCTTCTAAGTCTCTGAAACGATTGATCTTGTAAGAGCTTAACGAAAAGCAACGGCATAAATCAGAGTAAAACGGAAGCAAGAAAACCAACATCTGATCATATATCTACCCATTCCTCACCGGTCATAATAAAGCTCTTAAGAGGAGAAACTTAAGGCAAAACCTTCCAAAGTTATTCCAAAAGCTTCTAAGGTGCAATCCTAAGGGTCCGAAACTCACAGGCCATAACTTCTGTACTATAGGTCGCAGCCTTATCTCTGATACCATAATTGTAACACCCCAACCCGGCATGGGTCCAGAGCGCTACATTATGGTGACATATCAAAGCATACAAGCATACAACGCAAACGGAAAACTTAAAAGAATAGTTTACAAGGGAAAAATCTAAAGGTACAAAAGGGATACTAAAACCATAAAACAAAGGAAAATACAACTAAACAAAGTCTAATCTAATCCAAGTCCAAAACTAGTTCATATGTAAATGGGCTTCTAATCATCGGGGTTGTCTACTAACGCTCCTATGCACTCTTCACCCAACCCAGCTTCCAACCTAAAACCTGCCGCAGGAAAGGAAATGCGGCTGAGCTTAAAAAGCTCAATGAACAGATATATAGCATAACAAACGGATAATCGAAACGTAAATAAGCATAGGAAAATGAAACATAAACTCCTGCTGAAAAGAATGTCATCTGTCAAATGAGTAAGAGATCAAAATCAACGGAACAATATCATGAGTCAAATGAAGCATCATAGATATATCAAGCATAAACAAATCATAAGAGAATCAAGAGCACGTATCAACAAAGGCATGTCTACCAGAGTCACTCGAATAGACATAAAGAAACAAGGAAAGCCACGAGCCGACCTACCAGAGTCACTCGAATAGGTCTCATACATACATACATACATAATCCATAATCACCTGTCAAAGGATACGGATAGGGGAGACCTCTCGGTACCACATGGAGGAGCGACCTCCCAAACGTGAAGGAGTAGAGAAGCTCCTACCCACATTCACCATAGACATAATCATACATAAAAATAAGTGCTAGGATGCATCCATACGCCCCCCACACATACATACATAAATCGGCATAATCATATCATAAGTGCGCATAATCATATCATATCAAATGGGGACGCCGTGGATCAATCACACCTCCACAGAAAGTGTCATGCCATCGGTGCCTCGATGACACGCCCATGGTACCTCCATGAGTAGTTAGAAAACTCGGGCATAAGAAGGGAACGAAGCATACATACATACATACATACATAGAATCATAGCAGCATATCCTAATCATAGCATAGCATAATCATAATAAGAGGAGTATCAAATGAATGTGAATCGTATATCAAAAAGATCATAGCAAGTAATCATATCAAAGGAATCATAAAGAACGAATCAAAGCGTAAGGGAACATAGCAATGGCTTAGGGAATCTTATAACAAATCAAAGATCAAGATCAAGAGTCATGAGAGAGAAAACACCCTTACTGAAAGGGCAGAATATCTGTACCTTAAACCGCCAACGAAACCATAACACAAGAATAGGAAGTCAATCCTTCTTCAGCGAATCTACGCGAATTAATGATCGGCTAATTATTAATAACTTGTTTTAAGTCAGATTACTCGTTTTAGTCGGCTTTCCATTTTTAGTAATTTTTCATTTATAGCAGTTTTCCAAAATGGTAACTTTTCAAAAATAGTAAGTTTCCCAAATTAGTGAGTTCCCATATCTAGTAAGTTTCCCGAATTTATATCGAAATTACCATTTACCAAGTTAAAGTATTTAAAATGACAAATATTATAGGTTAGGGTTTATCTATGACAATTTATAAAAGTCTAGGGTTATAAGTATAAATTATCAAAATTTAATGTTTATATATATCAAAGGTCTAACTTTAAGGTTTATATTGCAAATAATGTCATAATGACCATTTTAGGACTCCATTGTTTTCAAAAGTTATAAAATGTATTCTCGACAACAGTTTAGCCCGCGATTAAGTTACTTCGTCTTAACTTCTTTTTGACCACGTCACAAAATACTCACACGCGACACGACTCAAACTCAAAGATTGCTCGATGACATGCAAGACACACGCCCTTATTCGAAACATAATAAATAAACTCATTCGACCCATGCTTGTAATCCATTTTTCATATGATCTTATTACCGAAACATAACCGAAATCGATTCGTACCCTTCACGAGCCAATAATAATCCAAATATTTAATACATATTCGATAAACATATTTTAAGCAAATTCATAATGTTATATGAAACATCTTTCCATCGTACACACATGCATACATCTTGGGTTTTTAAGCGCCTCATTTCATAATAATACTTATAAACTGTTATGACATTGGTCATATTCAAAAGCATGTGATTAAGGTCCAAGTAATTAGTCAGATCAAATACTTAGAATATGCATCTATATATATATATATATATATATATATATATATATATATATATATATATATATAAAATCATGTTTTTAAAATAGATTATGATTATATTATGTATTAAAATGATAGGTAAAGATGTACCTCTATGATGAACAAGGACAACTCGAATGGAAATAAACACCGAGCTCGAAATCAAACCCGAACACGAACACTAACACCAGAATTTAACAAGGCGCAACCGAACTCGAACCGAAATCGAAACGAAGAAACAAAACCGCAACTCGATCGAACTCGAACTCGAACTAGAACAACCGAAATTAAAGCTCTTGAGACGTACAAGAACAGACACCAAGAAACAATAAATGCCCTAGTAACCAACCTACGCGAATCTGAACCCGAACCGAGCACAAACCAGATTTGAACAATGTTTCCTTAGCATGATTTTTATCCTTGTTTTAGCATGGTTATTAAGTAGTATAGAAGAGCATAAAAAAAAGAGAGAGACAGAAACTTGTATCGACTACAAATAAACCGAATGGAAGTCAAGGACTAGGGATTAGCACTTCTTCTTGGTCACCAACCTTGCTTCTTCTTCTTCTTCTTTTCTTGGCAGAAATGAAGGTGAATGTGTGTGGGTTTTCTCATATGGGAGGGAAAACTATTATACGGCATATAATATGTAGGGCAAGGCGTGTGCTAACTTTGGAAATGACGTGTATTGATAAGTGATAAGGATACATGCACTCCTTTAATTTGTGAAGATTATTTGCTTCATAATTATCCCTAGTGAGACCCACGACACAACAAAATGAAAGGCTAAGGAAATCAGTTATAAATTTTATAACGAGTACAAATCTTTTTATAACATGTATCTCTTGTTTAGTAAGGATAACTTAGGATATAATTTATTTTGTTTAGGGATTAATTTATATTATGTATTGTTATTTCTAAGGTATAGTTTATTAAATGACAATTTATTAACTTTTAACTTAGGTTAAAATTCAAAATGGAGCAAAAATTATTGTTCAAATATTTCGGGTTTTACACCCGACATTTAACTAAACACAATTTTCTTCTCCTTTATATACTTATTCGATTTAGAAGATTCTCATTGTTAAGATGATAGTGTGAAGATATTTTTATTATATACTACCATTTTCAATATGTAACATCGACATAATTTTCACCGTCATATCAAATATTGATACGTGGGAATCGCACCAGGCTTTACCTCTCAAGGGATCTTGAGAAGTTTACAACCCCCACCAGGCAGTGTACCTGATCGTTGTAGTATAGTATAGTGACAAGTACCGGGGGATTGATCGTTCAACTCAGGAATAGTGTCGCTAGGATTAGAAAGTCTCCTAAACTAAGTCTAGAGGTGGGAGATGATTCTTTTTGTATTTTTATATTTTATAAAAGCAAGTAAAATCTCGGTTTATGGAAGAGTTGGCGGAATTAGTTGCTAGCCAACTAACCCAATAATTAAAGATGCAATCAAAATAAAATAACAGAAATGAAAATGAAACTAATTATACTAATGTGGTGTAAACAATGATAGGGTAAGTTTTGTTTACTTAGGTTTCATTACTCCCTAGATATCTTTTACAGGTTGATAGCTTGTTACAATTGAATGGATGACGGGTCGTGTTCCTTAATACTAGTCGTTGGGCCGTGTACAATATTCCCTAACTCTATAGGATCCTACTTCACTCCTATGTCGAGCCGTTAGAAGCTCCTAACATGGGATCATTAGAATTCTCCTACGCATTAAATACAACCAAATATCGTAGTATACCTCCGATCATGTTTCTTAAGACGTTCAAGCAAGTTACCAATGGAAGTCTACCAGTTTTCTTAAGCCTAACATCGAATACAATCATCCGTAACAACTATAAACAAACAATCATCCCATAATTAACATCTAGGTTTCACTACATCTAAGCAAACACAAAAGTAATCTAGCCGAGCATGTTAAATTGAAGGCAAGCGTAAGATATATTCAAGCAATACATAGACATATTGATTAAATTGAAAGAGTACTTATCTCAAATTGAACATGAAAGATTCAAAGGGTTGAAACCCTTGAAAAAGCTAGAAAATTCGACCTAGGGTTTTTTCCCTCAAAGTTGCACACCAATGAATGAAATTTGGAAAACTATATATAGATTATACAGGGTGACGGCGTCATGTGTAAACATGTGATGTTGTCAACTCGCCGCCTATAATGAAATCGCATTGCCTAAATCCACTTTTGACGCCGTCATGTGTAAATTTCTTATGGGCCATCACTAATACATGGACCATGACGGCCTTGGGTGACGCCGTCATCTCCAATGCACAAAACTCTCTGGATCGTCACGTGTATAGTCCACATCCACCTCTTGTATTACTCTTGACGTCGTCATTAAGGAACATGTGACGCCGTCAGGTACTGTTCCCAGCAAGGAAAATTAAGACTTTGCCGTTTTCTTCACTTTTATGCTCCAAAAACGTCCAAATTGCTTCCTTTTCCAGATTTCACTCCAAAAGTACCTAAAATGACAAAAGGAACGATTTAGGGCAATATTTGATCAAATAACTTCAAATTCGGGCTTAAATAACCCCTTAAAAATGGTTCATTTTTCGCCTCATCAAATATCAAAGTCACGCAATATTCCAAGACGTTTAATTAAGAAAGTGACATTAACACACCGCAAGACAAAAAACTACATTAAGAGCAAAAATATCAAAATGCACCAACAAAGTGTAGTAATAATTATTGACTAAAAATTGAATGCTCGTCACATTATTTTCAATAAACTTACTTGCTAACGAATCAATAGTATTAGCCCATTTATCGGTATTACATGAAGTAAAATATTGCATGTTTAATTTGTAACGTACTATTAATATGAATGTGTTGAGGCAACATGATCAAGATCTCCTTATGTTTTAATGATGACAAATAAACCATCGAAACACATAAAATAACAAACGTTAGCTCAAAATCGCCGGAGCCAATGTCTGCTCCTGGCGCGCTGCCTGCGCTTCAACGCGCGGGTGACGCGCCAGGACAATGTATGGTTCCGGGCGAATTTTGAAAGTCGGCTTTCCCCTTATCCGACAAGTGTGGATCTTTCAATACAGGTATGAATATGTTATGTGCTTCATTGAAACGAGTTTTGAGACTTGAGAGATCCTACTTTTAAAACACCCATCTACGGGAAAACGCCAACTCTTGTTTTCTAACTATCGCCTCTAGCCAAGGCTTTTCTAAACTTAGGGAGCTTGTATATCTCACGTGACATCGTGTTGAAGTATCCATATGCTCATATCTCGTACTTACGTCTTCTCTAATTACGTAACGGGTTTACTCCCTTATTGGTCAAACTAAGTCAAATGTCACTTTGCGTAAACGCATCCTTTCCCACTTGGGTTATGCTTTACATCAAGGCAAAGCACTTAACTTGTTTGAACCAAGGTATTAGTTGAGAACGTCGAGTCGTGGAAAGTCACGAGATATGAAACTATGGATTCTCAACGTTGTGTTACTTGAACTTATAAGTAACCTATGATCTTCTCAACTTATAATCTTAATTGTCTAAACCTTTTCTTCTTAATGACAATTAGATTATGTCTTAATCTTCTCTTAATCCCATTTATACAAAAGACAAAACCAATCATATCCAATCATATCCAAATCAAATATTCTCTTACACAATCTCTTACATATTCCCTTACACACTACATCTCAACCATCCATTCCCTTACAACACATCTCATCCCTTCATTTTTAACACATGAGAATTGTTTGAATTCTAAAGAGGCTCCATCTAATCCAAGCCATCCAATTCAAACTAAACACATCTCAACCATCCATTCAACCTCTCATCTCTATACCATCACATGTGTTTGATCCTCACCATCCATTTCAAACCAAAACCATCTCAACCATTGAATTCCCCTTTCCTCCCAAGCAAAGCATATTCCTTTGGAATATCCTTTTTTAATCCAAACACAAGGCATCTTTGATCCTAGCCATCCATTTCAAATAAACACATCTCAACCCTTCATTTCCCCCACATGCCAAATTATTTGAAAACCAAGGGAGGCTCCTTTGATCTCAACCATTGAATGCAAACTAAACACATCTCAACCATCCATCTTATTTCTTCCCCTCATAATTTGGAATATTCCACTAGCATATTCTCTCTTCCTCCCTATTCCATCACATGTGTTTGATCCTCACCATCCATTTCAAACCAAGACCATCTCAACCATTGAATTCCCCTTTCCTCCCAAGCAAAGCATATTCCTTTAGAATATCCTTTCTTAATCCAAACACAAGGCATCTTTGATCCTAGCCATTCATTTCAAATAAACATATCTCAACCCTTCATTTCCCCCACATGCCAAATTATTTGAAAACCATAGGAGGCTCCCTTTAATCCTAGATATCCAATTCAAACCATCTCATCTTAACCCTCCATCTCATTCTTCCCCCAAGCATTAGAATATACCTTGGCATATTCTTTCTCTCTTTTTTATGCCATGTGAGGAATAACATCTCTACCCCTTCCAAATTACCTTATCTACACTTTCTACCCTTCGTATTTGGTTTTCTTATAAACACTTCAAAAAACATTTTCCAAATTGGCTATTTGAGTTGGTAAACCTTAGAATGATTAATGTTAAGGTTTAGTGTGAAGTAAAATTGGGGGTTTAGCAAGGATGGGTATTTATAAGATCCAAACACCCAACACTTGGGAAACATTTACAGAAGCCTGGCGCGCTGCCCGCGCGTTGACGCGTGGGTGATGAGCCGGCCTCGGTAAATTTTCCCAAGTTTGGGTTCTTGGCCTCTAAATACCACCCTTGCCTCTTGTATTCCTCACCCCTTGCCATTATTCTTTCTCTCTACATTCTTTCTCTCTAAACACTCTCAAATCTCTCTATCTCTAATCTTGTGTTCTTAATTTTCACACTAACATCTTTGAAAGAACACATATCTTTGCACGGGAAGAATCACAAGAACTTAATCCACTCTTGTGATTGTGTCGAGGGTCTTCTTATCTTTACCCTTTCTATTACAATCGAGTCTCTAGGTTAGTTTAGGGCTTGATTAAACAATCAAACATTTATTCTTTCAATTTGGTTGTAAGGGAAGTCTTGTGTCTTGGTGACCAAGCCTAGATCATTGGGGATCTAGTTGGGGTTTGATACTTCCGGGTGGAAGTTTTGGTTGTGGTCTTTGTGACCTTGTGTAAGTCGAATCACAAGATTCTTTAGGGTGGTTTCCGAGGGCGGAATACCGTTGGGAGTAGCTCTTCTTTGTGAGCACCGATCTTTGTGCATATCGGTGGAGTGAAGTTGTAACGGTTTGTAATCCACCGAAAGGATTATACTAGAGTAATAGTATCGGTGTCGTGGATTCGCAACTGGACGCACGGATGGTATAAACCCCCATCCCGAACCAGTATATATCGTTGTGTTCTTACTTGCTTTATATACTTTGGTTGTGTTAGTGATTGTTAGATTATTGTACAACCACTTGGTATTCTCTTTGGCTTAAAGTTTTTTGTTTACATCTAAAAAGTCAAAGAAACCGTATTCACCCCCCTCTACGGTTCTACAGAATGCTAAGTATTCATTCCACCGGTGGCTGTGGCGTTGTTGTTGTTGTTGTTGTTGTTGTTGTCGTCGTCGTCTTTGTCGTTGTTGTTCATTGGCCTTTGCATGTTTTGTTCTTGACACAACTTTTGTGACTTCTCGATCTCTTTTTTTTAATACTTCTTGATGCGCTGCAAAAAACAATTAGATATAGTTGATCGTTAGTAACTTAAATATAGTTAATCAATATATTGCATTTTCAATCAAATTGAAAATGTTCGTGCATGTTCCACTTAATTGATAAGACAATGATATGTCGGATCTCTTAAACCATTAGAGAAGATGATGTTACTACCAAACCTCTTAAGCACCATCTTTATGTCCTACATTGTTACACACACAAAACACACGTGAAATTTACATAAAACAATATAAATCAATATGCTAAATAAGTAAGACGATATGATGCTTACTTTACCACCATAATAAGTTGTAGCCAAATGTGCACGCGGTGTGGAGGAAGTTGTGGTTTGTTGTGTGTGATTTTTTGACACATTATATAGTTGATAAAATATTTGTAACTCATGAACGGGAATGTAAAAGGACTAACCACTATTAATTGAGATGTTTGAGTTGCTTGAAATCAATGTACACATACTAATTGAGATGTTTGAGTTGCTTGGAATCAATGTTGAAGGCTTCATATGATAAAATCAATTCTTGAGACATTTATTATGACCCTTTTACATTTATAAGGCTACTTAAGCTTTATATAATATAAGATAAGATAAGATGACTGAGATCCTTTCATTTTCAATTGAACATGAGAGGACGTGTTGAGATTTATGTGAGTGAAGAAAAACTAAATCATCCATTGTGGGACCTTTATTTTGTTAAAAAATAAGTTTTGCTTCATAACAAAACTAACATGACCTCTCATATTCAAATAGAACATAAAAGGATCCCAATACTTTTACCTAATACCGCCGTTCCGAAAACAAAAAAATGACTAGTTATCAAAGAAAACCATGTTCAAAAAGTTAACTTTGAAAAACCTCTTATCAAATATCAACTCATCCTACTCCTATTTATCCTAAGGGGGCGTTTGCTATAGGGGTTGATGGGATTGGACTTAATAAAGGAAAAAAAATGTTGGTTTAATCCCTATCATTTAATATCCGACTCACACTTTTGTTTGAGGTTTTCAGAATTACCGATTATTAGCCCAACTTTTGCTTTATGCGTTTGTCTTTCTTTTCTTTTTTCACTATTTTTTTGTCTTTGTATAGTAAAGTCAAATTTCTTGTTTTGTCTTCATGTATAAAAGTTGTTAAACATAATTATTTAATGTCAAGTTCTTTTTTTTTCTTTTTTTTTAATAATATTTATAAAATATTTTCCCTCCCCTACATTAAACTCAAATCCAAATTCTAACTCAAATTCAAATCCAAACCCCATCTACAAACCAAACAGGCCCTAAATTGTAGGTGGTATAAAGCGAATCTCCACTGTTTGCTAATCCAATATTTATAAGAAGTTAGTTATATTACTTACAGTTTTTTATTTTCTTATTTTCTTTATGGGATAATTACCAAAATAGACTGGGCAACCATGGTCAATTCGGTTCCTACCCCCAGATCCAAAAATGTCTTTTTTAGACCGGGCAACTGGGCAACTCGACCCATATGATGATAAGTGTCCCTAGTTGCCCAAAAAATGACGGCCGTTGCCCAAAAAATTCACAAGTTGCTCAAAAACCTTACAGACAAGCGACACTTGTCACTTGCAGAAAAGTGACACCTCGTCAGTTACCCAATTGTACAAGTTGCCCCGGTCTAAAAAAGACATTTTTGGATCTGGGGGCAGGAACCGAATTGACCATAGTCGTCCGGTCTATTTTGGTAATTATCCCTTTCTTTATTTATTTCGATGGTGGATAATAGATTCGTGGTTTTCTTGTTTCAATTGGAGTTTGTCTCCTAAGTTGGTAAGTGGTGTAGAAATAAAAGTAAAAATTGTTTGTGTTCTTGAGTTGTATAAAAAAAAGAGAGGAAGTGATGAAAGAAATAGAGAAAATTACAATTTTGTACTCATGTTCAAATGCAAAAAGACAAAATATAATATTTGGTTAAAGGGACAACTTAGTCAATATAAACCAATACATATTCTTTTCACTCACTTTCACCCCAAAAGTGGAGTAAAAGCATATAAGCCAAAAAAATCAAGTGACATCATTCTTTTCCCTTACACACCACTTTCTTTCATTCATTTAAAAAAACTCAAGAACACCACAAAATTTTGATTTCTTTTGATGAGTGCGCAAACACTCATCATTTTTATCGTGTTTAAACTGCCAAAACATACAAAAACAATCAAAAAGTAAT
The DNA here is from genome assembly GCA_030686995.1 of Artemisia argyi. Classification (NCBI taxonomy): domain Eukaryota; kingdom Viridiplantae; phylum Streptophyta; class Magnoliopsida; order Asterales; family Asteraceae; genus Artemisia; species Artemisia argyi. Next base: position 86,876,886 of record CM060694.1, on the reverse strand, counting down.
CAAAATACTTAAATTATCCCAGGGATTGTGTTTTATGTGTTTTAAATGCAAAACGAGAAAAAACAAATGAAAAATGATCAAAGTTTGCAATATTGGCAGTTTCAGTCCCCCAAGTTTCTAAATTTGTCAAAAATAGTCCCTACGCATTCATTTTGAAAGAAAAGTCAACCCAAGTCCTTAAAAATTCAAAAGTTATCAAAAACAGACTTTGGGTGAAAAGTTTGGAAAATTTACAGGATTGGTCCCTGGAGTTTGGAATTTTGCAAATATAGTCCCTGGGAATTTTAGAAAATAAAAAAATTTGCAAAATTGGCTTTTGGAATAGTGAACTTGGCAACATTGGTCCTTCTTGGTACTTTTGGGAGTTACAATTTCAGTCCCTTGGTTTTGGTAAAAATTCAAAAATGGTCCTTATGTGCAACTCTTATACCAACCGGACCCTTAACTAAATTAAACCCAACAAAACCAAACCAAATCCAACTCCTTATAACTCCCTCAGCCCACCAACTCAAAGCCCACTCCACAACACCCTCCAAGCCCACTCCACAACCCAATCCACCCTTTCCCCCGTTTTTAATAATAATACTACTCCACCCCCATCTTTGACCCCAACTTTGACCACCCTCCACATCATCACCACTCAGCCTGCTACCAGCCAACCCCCCCCCCCCTCATCATCACCCCTATTCTCCTCTGCAACACTCAAAACCCACCCCCTCCTACTCCAAACCAAACACAAAACTACAAAACTACACCCCTGGCTCCAATTATATCAAGAAATAGCCAAAAATATTTTGGCGCCAAAAGTTTGAACGGCCAAGATTGCTCCTTTTGATCCTATGGTTGGTTTTGCAGTTGGGAAAGAGACAAGGTGCCTTGGAAACCCTAATTGGAGTGTATAAAAGGAAAGAGATGCAATGGAGCAGTTGGGCTAGTTTTTGAGTAGTTTTTAATTTAATTTTCCAAGTGTTGTAATTTTAATTTTAATCAAAGTCTTAGTTGTAATTGACTCTTTCAGTATTAATATAAGTATTGTTTCAGAAATTCAAGTTGCATTTCCATTTCAGTTTCATCAAACAAAAAAAAATAATAAAAAAATTAAATATACAGAAAATAAAAAATTGTGTGAAAAGTGAAGACAAGCATTGGACCAGGGTTTATTTGGGATTTCCCTGGGTTAGAGACTCATGGGAGTCACATAAGGGTCCTTGGTTTCATGTTTAAGGTTGGAAGCACACTGTGAGATCTAAACTTTTCCATCCTTCTTTAATCTTAGTTCATTAGTGTAATTTTGTTTATATAATGCTTAAATGTGTTTCTGAATATTTCTTTGGTGATATTTAGTTGTGATATTAGTTCTAGTAGCTTGCTTGTTCATTTGATCTCTTGTTCTCAAAATTTTCCAATTCAACTGTCTTTGTAGCATTTTTGTGAATCTCAGTCATTAGTTGTTATCAGCAATATTTCCTAGCTCAAATCAGTGTACAACAGTACATTTCAATATTTGGAATCATATTGTGGCTTAAATCTTTACTAAGCTTTGAAAAGTTGGGAAAATCAGTTTAAAAGGAGTGTTTGGCATTGTTTGTTCAAGGGTCTTCTTGTGTATCTCAGTGAGTAAAAACCAATTGGATTTAATCCTTGACCATAACTCAGTCCCTTGCAACCTTAGTTTGGTAATTTCAAAAGCAAAAAGTCAAATATCCTTTTGATCCAATTTAGTTGTTAACTGTGGGGATTTTAGGCTTCATAATTATGCATATCTGTCCATAAGTAATTTTAATTGCTTATTATAGTTTTACATAAGCTTGTAACATCATAATAAGTGATTTAGATCAGCTTAAAACTCAAAAAAGTCAACTGGGTGGTTAAAGTGGAAAAGTCAAATTGCTAGTTTCCTAAAAAAAGTCAGTTATGGCATGAATTAATATGATTTTTGTAAGTGGAATTAGCTTTTGAAAATTGTTGAGGTTATTAACCACCAGCTTGTCTACAGAAACTCATGCTTGTTCTATTTTTACAAATTTTATTTAAGCTTGTGCATAAGCTGTTTTGATTCTGCAGGGGAAGCAACCTCCCCTGCACCACCACTTTGATCCACTTTTCTCAGACTACAACTTGTTCATTAGTTGAGATTTTTGTTTGATTTTTGTTGTTTGGAGAAGCCTGATAGACCAACTTGTTGCATGTACCAAGTATTTTCCATCAAGTGCTTATTTAGTGAGCTTATTTAACTCTCAAAGCTCCCATTTCTGCCCATTGTTGCTGAATGCATTGAGCTTGTTTGATTTTGTGGAGTTATTGATTATTAAACTTTTTATCATTCTTGTTGTTGTTACTCATTGCTTTTATGGTTGTTGGTCTGTTTACATGAGCTTCGTAAGTTTACTAGCTTATTTGAGTTTGTTGGTTCTTACCTAGCTGCTACTTACTTTGTTGACTGTCATTGTGGTTTGATTCTGCTATCAACCTTGTTGTTGTTGTTGATATTTGTTGTCTTTGTTGTTGTTTCTATCTGTTTGATTGAGTTAAGCTGGTTTATGCTTGTGATTGGCCATAAGTTTTTGCTTATATGCTTGTTTGTCCAACTACTTATTGCACAAGTTCATTTTGAACCTCAGCCTGCTGAGCCAGTTTCCCAAGACCTAAACAACCTCAAAACTTGAGATTAATCTTTGGTCTTGGGCTTTTTGAGAAGCTCTCTTAGCAGCTTTTCAAGCTCCAAGCTTACTTTGTACCCTAAGTCACCCTTGTGGGCCCCACACTGGGCTGCACATTGCCCTTAAGGCCTGTTTGGCCTGAATTGCTTTTTGGAATTGCTTAAGTGACTAATTGGCATATTCAGTTGAACTCCTTGTCATTTTAGCTCTTTCTAAGCACACTTAAGTTATTTATAGCTTAATCTCTAGTCTAGGTTCTCTGTGTGGCTTGTTTCAGCTTATTGAAGCTTATTCAAAGCTTTTTAGTTAACTGTTTGGCTTATGAGTGTGCACACAACTTATTTCCAAGCTTCATAAAAAATTCCTTCACAAAAGTTCCATATTTTGAGTTGTTAAACAGTTGTGTAAAAGAAAAATTGGAAAAAACAAAAATTTAGATAGTGATAGCTTCTATTTAAGCCATTTTGGCTTATTTTCTTCTTATTTATAAGCACTTTTCATTTTTAAATTTTTCTTAGGCTTCTTTTTAGTTAAAATAATTCTAGGAATATTTCTAGATTTTTCCTTGTTCGTTTAGTATTTTTTATAATTTATTAGAGTTTAAATTAATTAAATAATTAGTTTTAATTAATATTAAATAATTAAAAAGTAGAAAAATTAGGTTTTCTGTTTTAAAATTAGTTTTATAATATTTTAGATTTTTTTTTAAAATTTAATTTTCATTTTTCTAGTTAATTTTCATAATTAATTAATAATTAGTTTAATTTAGTTAATTAAAAAGTAATTAGAAATTAGTAATTAATTAAATAGTGTAAAAATTATTTTTCTTTTTCTAATTTTTTTTTTAAGTCATTAGGATTGTAAAAATATAATTTTCACGTTCGTAGGACTTTATTTGCTCACATTTCACTTTTTATTTTGCGCGTTCGCGTTATTTTTAATTCAAACGCACGTTTTTAGGTTAACTTACGTTTCTAGATAATCTGATCATCAGTAATTGTTCCAATAGTGTTTCTAAGCTATTCTCAATCATAATCTCATGGTTTAATCACTCAAATCAAATTCCTGATCCTTCTGTTAAATCACCCGATCACTTAAAACGTTTTTGTATACAATTGCTTACCTCGCTGGGACATAACGACCCGGGAATACACTGTACTCCTTGGTTAGTTGGTTTTAGACGTTTGACTAGGTTGACCATCACCTGGGAAACTTAGTTGACCGTTTGGGACCAATCAATTTTTGGCGTCGCTGCCGGGGAGGTAGCTGCGTAATCAAAACGTTTTTCAGAGATTAGTGGTTTTTCATTCATCACTGTATAAACCCACCAACTTTTTGTAAATTTAAATCATAAAACAAAAACGTCATTAACACTTTTCCTAAAGTGTTAACAACACCAAAAAAAATCAAAAACAAACAAAACAGATCGTTACGTTGTCTATATCGTGTTTCTTTTAAGGTGATTCTTAAAGAGATACGATTTTGGGTAAACGAATCGATACCAAAAATATTGTCCAAAAGTTTTTAACCCATACACAAAAACCCAAAAACATTCGTCTCTTTCTTGTGAATAATAATTCTACATAAAAATAAACCGTCGCAAACCAAGACAGAACACCTACCAACTGGGGGTGTGGACATAATAAGTTCCCAAACCAAAGATATAAAACTTACCTTTGTATCCCTGTGAGTGGTGTACCTTTCTTAAAGAAGCCACTTGCTTGTGATTATTGGTTTAAGTTCACTGTCGTTTTGCCTCGATTTTGTTTTGAGTAAGTTTGTTTTTAGTGCATGCGCACTCGCTCTTCTAGGTCTACTAGCCCATTACGTGAGCTTGTAAGAATACCTAGAAGATGTCGTCGACGTTCAGCACCAACAGTCGGATCTGAGATCCGTACTGTTCCCACATCTTCCGTTATCATGGCTGCTGAGCCAACTATGAACGAGCTTCTCCAAGCACCCGTTGAGGGTTACGGAGATGCTATCGTTGTTCCGGCCATCGTGGCCGAGAATTTTGAGCTTAAAACTGGGTTGATAAACCTGGTCACTTCGCGTCAATTCTACGGTTTTGAGAGGGACGATCCTCAAGATCACATTCGATGGTTTAACAAAATTACATCAACCATCAAATGCAAAAATGTCCCTGAAGAGGCGATTAAACTTCTTCTCTTTCTATTTTCCATCGATGGGGCTGCCCGGATTTGGCTTGATAAACAAACCCCTCGATCGATTGTAACATGGGAAGATTTGGTAAAAAAGTTCGTTAATGAATTCTTTCCTCCTTCCAAAACCACAAGTCTTAAGAATGAGATCATGAAATTCACGCAGAAATTTGATGAATCATTTAGTGAGGCATGGGATCGCTATAAGGAATTGCTTCGCAAATGCCCTCACCATGGATTTTCCGAGTTGATGCAACTCGATACTTTCTACAATGGTGTGACCCAAAGCGATCAAGACTCTCTCAATTCCTCCGCTGGGGGTAATTTCTTGAATCGTACCACAAAGGATGCTTTAGCAATCATTGAGAATAAATCTAAGGTTCGCATTCCACGAAGCAAACCGGTTGTTTCCCAAGGGAATGTTGTTCCTTCTACCTCATCGCCCGTGGCTCAGTCTAGCACCGATGCTAGACTTGACAAACTCACGGAAGCAATTCATGCATTGGTTCTCACCAAAAGCAAGAAAGTTTCTTCTCCTCAACCTTCTCCACAAGCTGAAATCAAAAAGGTAGAAGTTTGTGTCACTTGTGGTGGTCCGCACTCGTATTACAATTGCACTGCCACCGAAGGCAATCCATTTGAAGTCAATGCAATAGCCGGAAGTTCCAACCAAGGAGGTAACCAATACCGTCCTCAAGTGGAACCAAACTACCGCGCTAGCGACCTAGGTGGACCACCCGGGTTTCCTCAGAATCCAAATAGGTTTAATCCTAATCCACAAAGGGGTAATAACATGCAAAATCAAACTCATACCCCGGCGAATCAATACCCACCCCAAAGGGGTAATCAAGGGTATTCAGCTCCTAATTACCAAGAACCTCTCCCTAACGAGCTCAATAACTACATTAAAGTTAATGAGACCAAAATGAGGGCAATGCATAATCAAATCTCAAATTTGAAGAATGAATTTCAATCTTCAATAACCAAGCAAGGTAATGAGCTGAAGAATGAGCTTATAGCAACAAACAACAAAATTGATCAATCTCAAAACAAGATTGAGAATATGTTTGCTAGTCTCATGAGTCATATCGCTCCACCCTCTACTTCGGGAGGTCTTCCTGGTAATACAGTTGTCAACCCTAAGGGTGAACTCAAAGCTATTACCACACGTAGTGGTAAAGCTTATGATGAACCACCACTACCTCCTCCTCCTCCTCCTTTTCCCAAGGTAGTGGAAATTGAGCCTGAGGCAACCAAGGACAAGGTGCAATCTACTAGCCCACGAAGTACCGCACATGTCCACCCTCAGGTTGTTCCAAAGACCAAACCAGGAGTTGTATTTGAACCACCAATAACTCCTGTTGAGAACCCTAAATCCAAACCTTCGATACCATACCCATCTCGACTTAATGAGCAAAAGCTCCGCGAAAAGGCTAGTAACCAAATGGATAAGTTTTATCAAATCTTTCAAGATTTGCATTTTGATGTTAGCCTTGCGGATGCTATCATCCTGATGCCCAAATTTGCATCAATGATCAAGAACTTGTTAAGCAACAAGGAAAAATTGTACGAAATGGCAAAAACTCCATTGAACGAAAACTGCTTAGCAGTGATCTTAAAGAAGCTTCCTAAGAAGCTTGGAGACCCTGGGAGATTTCTCATTCCATGTGTTTTTCCTGGGATGGTTGAATGCTTCGCCTTGGCCGATCTTGGCGCTAGCATCAACCTGATGCCTCACTCAGTATGGGAGAAACTCTCTCTTCCTGAACTTACTCCTACGTGCATGACTCTTGAGCTTGCCGATTGTTTGATCTCTCGTCCACTCGGCATTGCTGAAGACGTATTCGTGAAAGTAGGAAAGTTCCATTTCCCCGCTGACTTCGTTGTTGTTAAGTTCGATGCTGATCCAAGGGTTCCTCTCATTCTTGGAAGAGGATTCCTGAGGACGGGCCGTGCTCTAATCGATGTGCACGAAGAGGAAATAACTCTTCGTGTTGGTAATGAAGCAGTAACGTTCAACCTCGATCAAACTTCGAGGTACTCCTCAAATTATGACACTGAATAGGTTAACCGAATCGATGTCACTGATGTTGCGTCTGAGGAGTACGCTCAAAAGGTTCTAGGTTTCAATGATAATTCTTCGAGTGAAAACTTCACTCCATCTTCTTACCCCATCATTGCCAATTCTTCTCCTTCCCTCACTCCGTTTGAGGGAAATGACTTCATCTTAGAAGAAATTGAGGCCTTTCTCAAAAGTGATTCGATTCCTGAAGGAATCGATAACCAAGAGATCGACTCCGAGAGGGATATTCTCCTGCTTGAGAAATTATTAAAAGATCCCTCTCCTCTTCCTGTTCTACCACAAACACTTTATAAAGAGGAGATCAAATATGTTGAGAAAACTGATGATTCTCCTCAGGTCGAGCTCAAAGAGTTGCCTCCTCATCTTGAGTATGCATTTTTGGAGGGTGATGATAAATTACCCGTCATTATTGCTAAAGACTTGAAAGATGAGGAGAAAACCGCGCTCATAAAGGTTTTGAAATCACACAAGTGAGCAATTGCTTAGAGACTCTCCGATATCAAGGGTATTAACCCTGAATTTTGTTCACACAAAATCTTGATGGAGGATGACTTCAAACCCGCGGTGCAACATCAAAGGAGGGTAAATCCAAAAATTCACGAAGTTATTAAACAAGAAGTTCTAAAACTTCTTGATGCTGGATTGATTTACCCTATTTCTGATAGTCCTTGGGTGAGTCCCATTCATTGTGTTCCTAAGAAGGGTGGCATAACTGTTGTCACCAATGAGGATAACGAGTTGATTCCAACTCGTTTGGTTACGGGATGGCGTGTATGTATAGATTATAGAAAACTCAATGAAGCCACCCGTAAAGACCATTTTCCTCTACCCTTCATGGACCAAATGCTCGAGAGATTAGCCGGGAATGAGTACTATTGTTTCCTCGATGGTTTCTCGGGATACTTTCAAATCCCCATTGATCCACAGGATCAAGAGAAAACCACCTTCATGTGCCCTTACGGAACCTTTGCCTACCGTCGCATGCCTTTTGGTTTATGCAACGCTCCTGGCACTTTCCAAAGGTGCATGATGTCAATCTTTTCCGACATGATCGGGAAAACAATGGAGGTATTCATGGATGACTTTTCGGTCATTGGGGATTCGTTCCAATCTTGTCTCTCCCACTTGGAAAAAATGTTGAAACGATGTGAAGACACGAACTTGTGTCTCAACTGGGAGAAGAGTTACTTTATGGTCAAAGAGGGCATTGTCCTCGGCCATAAAATTTCTAAGAATGGGATTGAGGTTGACAAAGCAAAAATTGATGTCATTGCAAAATTACCTCATCCCACTACCGTCAAAGGTATTAGGAGCTTTTTGGGTCATGCCGGTTTCTATCGTAGGTTTATTAAAGATTTTTCTAAAATCGCCCGGCCTATGACCCATCTCCTCGAAAAGGATGCTCTTTTTATCTTCTCACCTGAGTGCGTAGAAGCTTTTGAAACTCTAAAGAAAAAGCTTACTGAGGCACCTATTCTTGTTGCCCCCGATTGGGACTTGCCCTTTGAACTTATGTGTGATGCTAGCGATTATGCTATAGGGGCAGTCTTGGGGCAACGCAGGTCTAAACACTTTCAGCCTATACACTATGCAAGCAAAACAATGACCGAGGCTCAAAGTCATTACACCACCACTGAAAAAGAATTATTAGCTGTGGTGTATGCCTTTGAAAAATTTCGGTCATATTTGATCTTGACCAAAAGCATAGTGTATACGGATCACTCGGCTTTGAAGTACCTTTTTGCAAAACAAGTTGCAAAGCCGAGACTACTTCGTTGGGTTCTCCTCCTACAAGAATTTGATATCATAATTCGTGATAAAAAAGGAGCTGAGAACCGAGCTGCTGATCATCTCTCCCGTTTGGAAAACCCCCACCAAGATGTCTCCGAAAAAAGGGAAATTAATGAAACCTTCCCTCTCGAGACACTCAATGCGGTTGCCTTTCGTGGAGATTCTGTTACCCCATGGTTTGCCGATTTTGCAAACTACCTTGCGCGTAACTTTATTGTGAAAGGGATGTCGTCCCAACAAAAGAACAAGTTCTTTAAAGATGTGAAACATTATTTCTGGGACGACCCCTACCTCTTCAAAATCTGTGCGGATCAAGTCATACGGCGGTGTGTATATGGTCAAGAAGCCACTGAAATTCTCAAGGCTTGCCATGCTGGTCCCACGGGGGGCCACCACAATCCAAACTACACCGCCAAAAAGGTGTTTGATTCCGGTTTCTTTTGGCCCACGATTTATAAGGATGCCCAAGAATTAGTCAAATCCTGTGACGCTTGTTAACGTCACGGGAATATTTCACAAAAGAATGAAATGCCTCAAAATGCAATTCAAGTTTGTGAAATCTTTGATGTTTGGGGCATCGATTTTATGGGGCCATTTCCATTTTCTCATGGCAACAAATACATACTCGTGGCTGTTGACTACTTGTCAAAATGGGTTGAAGCGAAAGCTTTACCCACTAATCATGCCCGAGTTGTGGTAAAATTCTTGAAGGCTCTTTTCGCTCGATTTGGAACTCCACGTGCTATTATTAGTGATCGTGGTACGCACTTCTGTAATGACAAATTTGATAAAGTCATGCAAAAGTATGGTGTAACTCACCGTCTTTCTACTGCGTACCACCCTCAAACAAGTGGACAAGTAGAAGTTTCCAATCGAGGCATAAAGAGAATATTGGAAAGAACCGTTGGTGAAAATCGTGCATCTTGGTCGGATAAATTAGATGATGCACTTTGGGCTTTCCGTACGGCTTACAAAACACCCATTGGGTGTACGCCTTACAAACTTGTGTACGGGAAAGCGTGCCATCTTCCGATCGAGCTTGAGCATAAAGCCTATTGGGCTCTCAAGCATGCCAATTTTGACCTTAAAACTGCGGGTGATCATCAAAAAGTTCAACTAAATGAATTAAATGAACTTCGTGATCAAGCTTACGAGAACTCTTTGATCTACAAGGAAAAAACAAAGAAGATACACGACTCAAAAATCAAAAACCACGTTTTCAACGTTGGTGATCGAGTCCTTCTTTTCAACTCTAGACTCAAGATCTTCTCAGGAAAGCTAAAAACCCGATGGACTGGTCCATTCACTATCGTTAAGGTTTATCCTTATGGCACCGTCGAATTATCTCAAAATGACGGTCCTAATTTCAAAGTGAATGGACATCGTTTGAAGCATTACTTTGGAGAGGACATACCATCCATGGTTGTCCCGGATCTCCAAACTTTCCCCAAGGACAATTGAATTCGGGGATCGAGTCAAGCTAGCGACTCGATAAACAAAAACAATAGCACAATACGGGTTTTCACCCGTATCTCTGATTTCCTTCTACTTTCTACCACCCTAGTGTGGGGGAATGGCCAACCCCCCGCAATTTGAAAATGTATATATGTATATAAGTAAAAAAAAAAAAAAAAATGTGTGATTGTATGTACAGATAAATAAAATGAAAAATGCAAAACGTTATTTCCGCAGTTAGTTTCGAATATTATCTTTTTACGTTCATAGATTCGGCATAATAGCCGGGACTTTGAATATTGAGGACAATATTCAATTCTAAGTTTGGGGGGGGGGGGGAAATTCTAGCGAATTTTATCGCAAAATACTTTCAAGTACCCCCATTTTGGCCCAAAATTTTCAAAATTTGTACACTTTATTTCAAAATTTTTTGTGGTAATCAGTCCGCCGTGTCTAAACGACAAAAAGGATTGGCTAATCCAGGAGCAAACGGCTCTTGGTAAAGATAACTCAAATCCGTTTACGGCTTGCAATTTGCCCAAAATTGTATGGTTCCTCAACTCTCCATATCCTCAAAAGCAAATGAGTTGGCTAGCCCGCAAGATTATGGCTTGTGGTAAAGGCCGTGGAAAAACCATAATTGGTAATCAGCTCACCAAGATGTTGACTATTCCATCAAGAGCTGGCTAGTCCAGGAGCAAACGACTCTTGGTAAAGATAAATCAAATCCGTTGACAGCTGGTGGTTTGCTCAAAATCACACGGTTATCAGGTGTGCCACAGTTCTTACACCTGGCTACTCCAGAAGTGATGGCTTTTGGTAAAGAGTTTAAAATCCATCAAGTTTTCCAAAAATATTGCTAGGGACTAGCAATAGCTTAGTGTGGGGGATTGATGAGTGCGCAAACACTCATTATTTTTATCGTGTTTAAACTGCCAAAACATACAAAAACAATCAAAAAGTAATCAAAATACTTAAATTATCACAGGGATTGTGTTTTATGTGTTTTAAATGCAAAACGAGCAAAAACAAATGAAAAACGATCAAAGTTTGCAATATTGGCAGTTTCAGTCCCCCAAGTTTCTAAATTTGTCAAAAATAGTCCCTACGCATTCATTTTGAAAGAAAAGTCAACCCAAGTCCTTAAAAATTCAAAAGTTATCAAAAACGGACTTTGGGTGAAAAGTTTGGAAAATTTACAGGATTGGTCCCTGGAGTTTGGAATTTTGCAAATATAGTCCCTGGGAATTTTAGAAAATAAAAAAAATTGCAAAATTGGCTTTTGGAATAGTGAACTTGGCAACATTGGTCCATCTTGGTACTTTTGGGAGTTACAATTTCAGTCCCTTGGTTTTGGTAAAAATTCAAAAATGGTCCTTATGTGCAACTCTTATACCAACCGGACCCTTAACTAAATTAAACCCAACAAAACCAAACCAAATCCAACTCCTTATAACTCCCTCAGCCCACCAACTCAAAGCTTACTCTACAACACCCTCCAAGCCCACTCCACAACCCAATCCACCCTTTCCCCCGTTTTTAATAATAATACTACTCCACCCCCATCTTTGACCCCAACTTTGACCACCCTCCACATCATCACCACTATGCCTGCTACCAGCCAACCCCCCCTCATCATCACCCCTATTCTCCCCTGCACACTCAAAACCCACCCCCTCCTACTCCAAACCAAACACAAAACTACAAAAATACACCCCTGGATCCAATTATATCAAGAAACAGCCAAAAATACTTTGGCGCCAAAAGTTTGAACGGCCAAGATTGCTCCTTTTGATCCTATGGTTGGTTTTGCAGCTGGGAAAGAGACAAGGAGCCTTGGAAACCCTAATTGGAGTGTATAAAAGGAAAGAGATGCAGTGGAGCAGTTGGGCTAGTTTTTGAGTAGTTTTTAATTTAATTTTCCAAGTGTTGTAATTTTAATTTTAATCAAAGTCTTAGTTGTAATTGACTCTTTCAGTATTAATATAAGTATTGTTTCAGAAATTCAAGTTGCATTTCCATTTCAGTTTCATCAAACAAAAAAAAAATAATAAAAAAATTAAATATACAGAAAATAAAAAATTGTGTGAAAAGTGAAGACAAGCAATGGAGCAAGGTTTATTTGGGATTTCCCTGGGTTAGAGACTCATGGGAGTCACATAAGGGTCCTTGGTTTCATGTTTAAGGCTGGAAGCACACTGTGAGATCTAAACTTTTCCATCCTTCTTTAATCTTAGTTCATTAGTGTAATTTTGTTTATATAATGCTTAAATGTGTTTCTGAATATTTCTTTGGTGATATTTAGTTGTGATATTAGTTCTAGTAGCTTGCTTGTTCATTTGATCTCTTGTTCTCAGAATTTTCCAATTCAACTGTCTTTGTAGCATTTTTGTGAATCTCAGTCATTAGTTGTTATCAGCAATATTTCCTAGCTCAAATCAGTGTACAACAGTACATTTCAATATTTGGAATCATATTGTGGCTTAAATCTTTACTAAGCTTTGAAAAGTTGGGAAAATCAGTTTAAAAGGAGTGTTTGGCATTGTTTGTTCAAGGGTCTTCTTGTGTATCTCAGTGAGTAAAAACCAATTGGATTTAATCCTTGACCATAACTCAGTCCCTTGCAACCTTAGTTTGGTAATTTCAAAAGCAAAAAGTCAAATATCCTTTTGATCCAATTTAGTTGTTAACTGTGGGGATTTTAGGCTTCATAATTATGCATATCTGTCCATAAGTAATTGTGATTGCTTATTATAGTTTTACATAAGCTTGTAACATCATAATAAGTGATTTAGATCAGCTTAAAACTCAAAAAAGTCAACTGGGTGGTTAAAGTGGAAAAGTCAAATTGCTAGTTTCCTAAAAAAAGTCAGTTATGGCATGATTTAATATGATTTTTGTGAGTGGAATTAGCTTTTGAAAATTGTTGAGGTTATTAACCACCAGCTTGTCTACAGAAACTCATGCTTGTTCTATTTTTACAAATTTTATTTAAGCTTGTGCATAAGCTGTTTTGATTCTGCAGGGGAAGCAACCTCCCCTGCACCACCACTTTGATCCACTTTTCTCAGACCACAACTTGTTCATTAGTTGAGATTTTTGTTTGATTTTTGTTGTTTGGAGAAGCCTGATAGACCAACTTGTTGCATGTACCAAGTATTTTCCATCAAGTGCTTATTTAGTGAGCTTATTTAACTCTCAAAGCTCCCATTTCTGCCCATTGCTGCTGAATGCATTGAGCTTGTTTGATTTTGTGGAGTTATTGATTATTAAGCTTTTTATCATTCTTATTGTTGTTACTCATTGCTTTTATGGTTGTTGGTCTGTTTACATGAGCTTTGTAAGTTTACTAGCTTATTTGAGCTTGTTGGTTCTTACCTAGCTGTTACTTACTTTGTTGACTGTCATTGTGGTTTGATTCTGCTATCAACCTTGTTGTTGTTGTTGTTGTTGTTGTTGTTGATATTTGTTGTCTTTGTTGTTGTTTCTATCTGTTTGATTGAGTTAAGCTGGTTTATGCTTGTGATTGGCCATAAGTTTTTGCTTATATGCTTGTTTGTCCAACTACTTATTGCACAAGTTCATTTTGAACCTCAGCCTGCTGAGCCAGTTTCCCAAGACCTAAACAACCTCAAAACTTGAGATTAATCTTTGGTCTTGGGCTTTTTGAGAAGCTCTCTTAGCAGCTTTTCAAGCTCCAAGCTTACTTTGTACCCTAAGTCACCCTTGTGGGCCCCACACTGGGCTGCACATTGCCCTTAAGGCCTGTTTGGCCTGAATTGCTTTTTGGAATTGCTTAAGTGACTAATTGGCTTATTCAGTTGAACTCCTTGTCATTTTAGCTCTTTCTAAGCACACTTAAGTTATTTATAGCTTAATCTCTAGTCCAGGTTCTCTGTGTGGCTTGTTTCAGCTTATTGAAGCTTATTCAAAGCTTTTTAGTTAACTGTTTGGCTTATGAGTGTGCACACAGCTTATTTCCAAGCTTCATAAAAAATTCCTTCACAAAAGTTCCATATTTTGAGTAGTTAAACAGTTGTGTAAAAGAAAAATTGGAAAAAGACAAAAATTTAGATAGTGATAGCTTCTATTTAAGCCATTGTGGCTTATTTTCTTCTTATTTATAAGCACTTTTCATTTTTAAATTTTTCTTAGGCTTCTTTTTAGTTAAAATAATTCTAGGAATATTTCTAGATTTTTCCTTGTTCGTTTAGTATTTTTTATAATTTATTAGAGTTTAAATTAATTAAATAATTAGTTTTAATTAATATTAAATAATTAAAAAGTAGAAAAATTAGGTTTTCTGTTTTAAAATTAGTTTTATAATATTTTAGATTTTTTTTAAAATTTAATTTTCATTTTTCTAGTTAATTTTCATAATTAATTAATAATTAGTTTAATTTAGTTAATTAAAAAGTAATTAGAAATTAGTAATTAATTAATAGTAATTAATTAAATAGTGTAAAAATTATTTTTCTTTTTCTAAAAATTTTCTTAAGTCATTAGGATTGTAAAAATATAATTTTCACGTTCGTAGGACTTTATTTGCTCACATTTCACTTTTTATTTTGCGCGTTCGCGTTATTTTTAATTCAAACGCACGTTTTTAGGTTAACTTACGTTTCTAGATAATCTGATCATCAGTAATTATTCCAATAGTGTTTCTAAGCTATTCTCAATCATAATCTCATAGTTTAATCACTCAAATCAAATTCCTGATCCTTCTGTTAAATCACCCGATCACTTAAAACGTTTTTGTATACAATTGCTTACCTCGCTGGGACATAACGACCCGGGAATACACTGTACTCCTTGGTTAGTTGGTTTTAGACGTTTGACTAGGTTGACCATCACCTGGGAAACTTAGTTGACCGTACAGAACCTAAACTGACCACCTTTCCTTTTCTTCCCAAATAAAAACTTGAGAACAGAGTGTTAAGTCTACCTTCAGCTACGTAAGAGACTTTTAAATTTTGCTGTCAAGCAAAGCTGCAACTTTTGATAATCTTTGTTTTAATTTCGTCTCTTTTCTCTATATCTATTCGCATTGAAATAAAAAAAATGCAAACTTATTTTTGAGACTATCCAAATTAAAGCATGAACAATTATTATGAAACGTGAAAGTATCATTTTTACACTTCAAAATGCGTGTTTACCGGACAATCCAAATCGAAATGAGTAGTTGAGTTTATAGAAAAAAGTGGTAACTTGTGCTTTGGTGGCACCCCCCACGCCAGTCATTAAACACTATATCTCACCAACGCATTTTATTGCCAAAATTTTGAGAAGTCGGTATATCGACAAACCGAGTTATAATGTTGGTGGTAGGTGTGTGCGAGTGTATTATGAGGTATATTTGTGTGTAAGTAAATTATGTTCAGGTGATTAAATTGATGGTCTTATTACACCTTATTGGTGATGAGTTAAGACTGGACACAATAATGTAGGCGATTGATCTCTATTTTATTTGCCACATCAGCTTTAGAAAAATACCTTTCGTATTTAATTAAATACACACAAACATAACAAGAAACACCGACAAAGGTCGTGTACATGATAGGAAAAAAAAGAAAGAAAAACAAAGTGATCAATCGATTCACAAATGTTGCCACAATAAAGGCGATCTAGTGAGATTTACAAATGAATCGATCGATCCATCCTTACTATCTCCAACCTAAAAGATGATAGACATTGATATGGGTTACCACAGACTTAGCACAACAAACCCGTTAGACTTGACATACTTCTTTTAACAATTTAATTTAAAACTATGCGCTATTTGGCTATTTGCCCCTTATTTGCACGGGTTGAGAATTGACCCGACTTTTGACCACATTACTGGCGCCAACATATAAAACCCCAAAAAACTAATCCCACCACTCCATTTCATCACATTACAATTCCATTAACCGCTCCACAAACAAATCAACCAATCTTCATTCATTCACTCAAAAGCTTCAATGGCGTCACCTTCATCACCGCCCGATCAGCAGCAGCAGCAACTTGCACTTTCCGACGCCCAGTCAGCTCTCTCTTCCGTCATCTACGGTACTACTCTCACTAATTTCTATCTATACCTAATTTATTTCCGAATTTTGCGTATTTTGAAATAATTTGATTGTATGAATGACGTCATCGACTATTTAAACTAGCGTAATTTGTTAGCGATTTTTGTATATTTGATTAGATAAATTGTTCTATGTGATGACGTCATCTACGGTACTACTTACAGTTTGAATCTAATTTGTGTGTATTTGCATAATGTAAGCCTAATTTTCTAGCATATTTTGTGTATTGTGAGACAATTTGTGTGTATGAATGACGTTATCGACTATTAAAACTACTGTAATTTGTTAGTGAATTTTATGTATTTCGTTAGATTTGACGTCATCTACGGCGCTACTTACAGTTTGTATCTAATTTATGTGGATTTGCATAGTGTAAACTTAATTTATTAGCGAATTTTATTTGTTTTGTGACAATTTGTTTGTATAAACGACACTACCGTAATTTGTTAGTGAATTTTATGTATTTCATTAGATTAATTGCTGTATGGATGACGTCATCTGAAGTCGACAATCAACGATTGTTTCGAATTTAATTTGTGTGAATTTGCATCATGTAAACCTAATTTGTGTAAATTTTTTGTGAATTATTTGATGATTTTTTGTGTGTATGACGTCATCATTTGCGAATATTATTCAGTATTTGATTAAATATATTGTTCTGATGATGTCAATATGTTGTACAGATGATGTCAATATCTAATCAAGTAATTTTAGGTGAACATGATTACTTAGCAAACTTTTTGTATCGTTAGATAAATTGTTGTACAGATGATGTCAATATGTCACTGACTCAGAACCTTATTTATATGCGATATTTTGTGTATCTAATTCAATAGAGTTGGTTATATGCATAAGGTGAACCTAATTTGTTAGCGATTTTTGAGTATTAGTAGATAACTTGTGTATGAATGACGTCATTGATGAGAACGTAATTCATTTTATGATATTTTATGTATTGGATTCGATAAATTGTTTTCTGCAGTAGGTGAGCATGATTTATTAGTATCGATATATTTTATGCATTTGAGATATATTATGTACTTGATTAGATATGTTGTTGTGATGCGCATTAGGTGAACCTAATTTGTTAGCGGATTTTAAGTAATTTTATGTATTTGATGAGATGAATTGTTCTGTGTATGACGTCACTGATATTAATCTAATTTATCAGCCGATTTTTTGTATTATTAGATAAATTGTTATATGGATGAACTTAGTTTATTTCTGAATGTTATGTACTTGATTTAGAGTACATGAACCTAAATCATAAGCGGATTTTGTGTATATGATTAGATAAATTGTTTTGTGGACAATGTTTTTGCCTAGGTGTAAGTACTGCATATTGTAGAATTCTGTTAACTGTGTGTAGATTTCCTGTGTGTTGCGGTTCTTATTGTCGATTCTATGATCATTTGCACCTAATGTTGATCCTAGTTAGTTAATTATTTTGATTAGCAGATTTTTTTGATCAAATTCTGTTAGAAGTATGTATTATGGAAATAAGTGTTGCAGTGCGTGTGATTTTGATTAAGATGTCATGGTATGAGCAATTGGTTGCATCTCTTAGATATATAGAGGTAAGACTGTTGAGATTCTTACTGAAAATGAATAATGATATGTCTCGTGCTCTTTGGAGAGTGCTCTGTTGCGCTAGGTTTTTGGAGTTGGAGGTATTGGGTTATCACAGATGTTTGTATTACTCAGTCACATGCTTGACTGAAATTCTCTATTCTTTTGATACCAATTTCTGCATATGTTTTCGGACCTCCTCATTTGAAAACAAGGGAAAATTTGGTTTTGCATTCTCAGAGGAGTTCCTTATGTTGGTTTGTTTTTGGTTAATATGGTAGCAATAGAGATATAGGTAATTCCTGGTTTTTGCTTTATAATGAGCACCGTGGTTGACGATCTTAACATAGAAACAAGGGCCGTAGCGCCCATCATAAATCGGTAGGTAGGTATTGACCCATGACCAGATCTGGAAGCCGTGTGGTGATGCTCTCTGCATTGGTTTTATCATTCAGAGGCATGACAGCAGAGAGCGGGCTAGCTAACATATCTGCAAAGAAATAAATCGTAAGCCTGTAATCAAATCCGGACGACGAGTACCTTAGATGTGGTGTCAGTTCATAGTTCATACACCAATAGGAGTCTCTGCATACTATATGTGGTAGAAGTCGTAGAACGTACTGTATCATAGCTTTTTAGCTTTGTCTTGTTAAAAGTTAAAACGATTATCCTCTATTAGTAGGCTACTGTAGTTTTACCGCTTCATGAGTCTGATAAAAGTGTTATCACTTTTATTATGTGTAACAGTTAAGTGCCTGTTTAATCGTAAGTGGCATCATATAGCACATAGTGTGAGACTCACTGTGAGTTGAGTTTTGGTGATGTTAAAAACATCCCTGTGAATAACCGATGCTAGACACACCGCTTCCACCCCCACCTCCATCATTCGTTTCTCATCTGATTCTCGTCATGTCACTTAATCATAAGACATCTCTAGTACCTGACCTATTTGTGATCCCTTTCCAGTTTCCGTTACAAACTATAGTTGTGTAAGACGTTACATTATAAGGAGGCAGATTGAATTAAGATTCAGAAGAAAGTAATTATTATCGATATCTGGATATTTAAACCATGATTTAACAATCTAATAAGACGTGTCTCTAAGTTTAGATTCTACTGTTTTGTGTAATATTGTACTTTATGATAATTGTTTTCTAACTTTTTTTAATCTGACAGCTGAAATATATGAATGGTTCTGTTTACATCTGATTTAATAAGCTAATCAATCTTCTGTAAATGCAGAGCTTTCACAGCAAGTGCAAGCTGGAATGGAGAATATGCTTAAGATGATAACGTGAGTAAAGAAGTTGCCAAACCAATATAAATGTTATAGTAATGGTCTATGTTTTCTCGTTTAGCTTATCTCTACTTTCTGCGCATAACTCACAGTATCTCACTATCTCATATCTAAACTCTTATTATTATGCTCCCTTCATCACCCCTATCTCGACCCTCTCTTTGTGTTACTTTAATATAATTAATGAAGTTATCTTAGCGGCAACTATTATGTATCTATGTGAATGATTATGTTAGTAAAACCATCTTTCTGTCTTTCACGGTTTTTTTGACCTGTGTCGTGCAAATACAGTGAAATTGACCAAGGTTCGGGTGGAATACTAGAAGACATAGAGAAATGCAAAGAATCTGCTCTTGAGAGGAAAAGCACTTTAGAGGAAGAGAAGGAGCGTTTCCAGAAAGCAGCTTACTCTGTTTTAGACATGCTCAACAATAGGGACGGTAACTAACGTTCGGGTAATCATTTTATTTTTTTGCGAAGCTATATCTTCCATTGACATCAAACTTGTGAAAACTTTATATTACAGAGGCTATAATACTCTTGTATACTTATCTGCAGACAACATTCTGTATACATTTGGTATTAAAGAAGCTAAAGCAACTTCCCCTTTTTTGTAAAATTTAGAAGTTGGGTTTTATTTTATCATGTATTCAAGATATAAACAGGTGGTCATTCTCTCTTAAAGCATTAAGATCTTCCACTTGAGACGCATCAGCCATGAGAACTGTAGTTCCTCTTTTCCCGAATTTCTTCTCTGCATGACAACATAGGTTGGAAATTTTAATAAATTGAATAAGATATCTTGTATAAAGAAAAAACCTTATGGCATTCAAATAGTTTTTTTTAAGATCAAAAGACACTATATGCAGCTGGAGTATTTACCTGCTAAGTTTAAAAGGTCCTCTATCGATTCTGGCAAGTGTACAAGTTTTCCTGTCCTTTTGCTATCCGTTGTTTCCTCATGTGGATGATGGCCATGGATTACCACCCTTAAGGGAAATGTGTTTGAGAGTACTGAAGTGGGCGTACCTGCTAATAATAGCATTGAGCTGTCAGCTTATTTAGCTAATTCAGAGAATAAAAAATACTGTAGAAAACAATATTAACAAAAAAGACTTCCACTTTTAGTGTAGAAAGTCAACAAAATCAAAAATGTATGGCCTCTGATTTATTTTCTAGTGAAACACTGTGATATTAGAAACTGGTTATAAAAGTATTGATCATTGATTTGCTTGTTAAGCTAGCTTATCCTCCCGACCATGTCGGTATATCCTCTTAGAAAGTTCAAAGGTTTTTTAATCGCTGCTTTTGCTGCTCTTCTTGTTTATGAATATTGTAAACTATATCAAAGATCACCAACCTTCTCTATCTTTTTTACCATAATTTGATGCTTCATGATTTTCTGAATCATCACTTGGTTTGGTTTGCTGCAACGAGGATGTAAAATAAATGTTAACTTTCATATGATGTGTGATACTCAAATAGCAGTAACCTTCGAATCACTATAGAGGTGAATAAGTAGTACTTTTTTTTTTTTTTTTTTTTTTTTTTTTTTTTAATTATTATTATTATTATTTCCCCCCTATACTGATCAGTGATAACTAGATAGCTTTAAAGTATCCATAAAAGATGTCTCTACTTCAGCAACATTTCTAAATATGCCACCATATATTCATGTGTGTTTTTTTTTGTCTTGATCGATTCATGGGTGTTTTAATTCTTCATGAGTTGGATAGAATATGTTATTAAAGAAGCAGAAACATAGGATTTATGAAGAGTTATCCCTGAAGACATATACATTAAGGTAGTGAGAACTGACATATATGGAATTTGGATATACCACCGTGTATCATACACCAATATACATGGGTGCCAGAGAGAAGTCCTAAAGACACTACTTATAAATCACAATGAATTATTTGCAACAAATGATACGAATAATTCTGTCAATATATCATAAATGATTGACTTTTGCTGAACTGAATAACAAATTGCGCTAAAGATAACTTAGCAAACATGTTGTAGCTGACTTGCTAACAGATAATACGTTTACCTTTATTTGTGTTTCACCTTGTGTATTATGCTATTTTCCCATTCACTACATCAAGTTTCACAATGAACTACTAAAGTGAACTAAAAATGTGAATTCTTGCTTTGAAACAGCGATTTTCCCTTGTTTGATGAAGATTCATCCACTAAGTTAGCATGCATACTTATGTGATCAGTTTTAAATATAATATAGTAGCGTAAGACTCTAGTTAGTTTCCATAGGAAGTATTACCTCAATATTCAAATCCAATAAAAGCTCTGTCAAGAATGGCATCTCGTCTTGCACCTCCTTCTTTAAGTCCTTCAGATACTGAGATTAGACATAAAACATGTCAGCTTACGAAATAATTATGCACTTTAAGAGGCTATGGAAACAAGTAAACAACCAAGAAATGATGATAACTTGCTTGCATTTTCTTTTTAAGTAGTTCAGATATGTTAAATTGTAAGTTTATAGTTTTAATCTAGAAATATCTGAATGAGGAAATGCTAGTTCAAGACCTGTGTGAAGTTGGTCATTATTGTCTTTGCATCTTCATCAAGCGGTTGCACCAGCTGCTTGAAGCGATGATGACTAATTCGGACTACCTGGGAAAGTTTCTTGCTTCTCACTGTAAAAGGCTGGGGGATGTTGAAGAATACCCCAATTTCCCCAAACATATCCATTGGACCTAATTTTATTAGGAACTGACACAGAAAGGGACCTTGCTTAATATCATAGCATCAGATACACATACAAGACCCAATAGATCTATATTCATTCGGTGTCGGAAATTACTTTTTATCTTTTTTTCGGTATGTTTATGAAAAGATTTAAGCTATATGGTGCCGTTATGCATCACAGACATCACTAGAGAAGATTGCATAGACACGTAGCCTATTTATAGACATAATATCTCTATGTCCTGTCATTACTTTCTACCTGTCTCTTAATATTTTATCCATCTCAAAGGTTCTATTCAGAATTTGATTATCTTAAGTTTTGATATCCAGGATATTGCAGACTTCTTTTACACATGTCAGTTCATTTTCCCAAGGATGTTTGATTTTGGAGAAGAATATCAATCGTCAGCTCTATATGGTCTTAGTGGTATGTAAAACTCATAACACTCTTGTTGTTTTAACCTTCGTACATTAGCTTAACTAGTATAATGATCAAAAAAGAAGATATTAGATTCACTACATTTAGTTTTTTGTTGAAAGGGTGACTTCCAAAGTAATTGCATTAGCCTCTTGTGTTCTAGCTGAATGTTTTGTATGTTCAACTCTGCTGCTTAATCCAGACATATATTCAGTGGTCTGTATTTTGTAAATCTGTGCTCGTGAAATTGTTAAAGAAGATAGACACAGATTTGAATGTGCACCATATATGCTGCTTATGATTTATAAACACATCCAGTCAGGCAGATACACCAACAAAACACGCATCTGTGGTTGCTCTATCTTTGTTAATTGGTCAATTTTGATGCCCAATAAGAAAATACAATTTACCTGCTCCGTCCCATTTTTGTGTGTCAGAACCTCCTGGGATTATAAATAATCAGAATTCCAGATGGGTACATAAATAAAGAATATGAGTTATGAAATATTATATACCATGGCTCCAGATACTACAATATAGAAATCTGTTGGTATCTCATTTTGTAGAATAACTTCAACCTTTGGTGGAAAATATTCTGCTTTTAAATCTGTAACCTGTGAACAGAAACAACAATAGATGTTATATAGAAGAGCCATTAATGTTAGTGTAATTTGGGTTTCTTTGAATAGCAAGGAATTGTACCAGTTGCCTGCTAAGGTCGTCTGATATGCCTTTAAAGAGATAAGTCTTTTCAACAGTTTTGCGGAATAGATGTTGGGAAATGCTAGATCTAATCGCCTTTGGCAGGTCCTCTAGAACTTCCTCTTGCTGTAGCTCAGCTGTCTTGAACTTAAGTTGCATGTGAGCCAACATTTGGTGTTTCAGACCTTCTGGAAGCCTGTTCTTGCTTGCATATCTTAAAATCTCGTTGATCGAATCCCTCTGCAGTTTAAGATAGTAGTACAGAGATACATAAGATGGCATAACTTGAGGTGAAATAATGGGATGTTCGTGTGGGTTGGGTACGGTTCAAAATGGGTTCGGGTTGAAATGAGTAGCGTCAGGCTGGGTTCCCCAGACACATATTTTCTCTAACTTATTTTAATATAACGCTCAGAATACGATTACAGAAAATTTGTTATAACAATAATCTAATCTGTTAAACACGATTTGGGGGGGTTGTAACCTGTAAGAATTACTCCAATACTCTTTGGACGACTTTTAACCCGTTTGACCAGTTAGGGATGAACTGTAGCCCAAATGGACCCAAGTAGCATGCTGAGAAAACTGAAGAATAACTTACCATGACAAAAGTTCTAACAGCGCTATGGACGATTAGATTGGTCATGTTTCCAATTAAATAAGCAGTGAGCCCGATGTTGAACAACATATAAAAGATATTGAAAACCTTCTCCCCTGGATTTACTGCATGCAAGTCTCCATAGCCGACGGTTGTGAGGGTCACAATTGACCAATACATTGAATAGGTATATCCCAGCCAAATGCTTCTATCTTCAAAATTGCCTATAATAGACCCAATCCATGTATCACTTGAGGGTTCATGATGAGTGGCAATCCAGTAGTAGAAACAGCCAGCTGAGTGCACAGCGAAAAGTGTAACCTATGATAATCCAAGCCATAAAGTTAGTGAGTTAGTCTAGCAACTGCCATTTACTAATGAGGCTTTTATCCCAAACTGGTTGGGGAAGATTATAAAATAAAACTTGTTTTTAGGATCAAGTAGGGATGAACAACGACCCATCCGCCCAGTCCTTTTAAGCTGGATTATAGTGGGTGTGCTACTGCTCCTTCAAAGGCCGGTCCCTTAACAAAACATCCCGCATTGCTTAATGTTCCCAAAATACGATGTTATCCCTGCCATGCCTAGGACCTGGATTAGGATTTTTTGGGCTGAGCTTAGGACGGGTCCCTGGCTTTTGGCTCACTTTGAGTATCTTCAGTTTTAAGGAAGATTGAACTAGTTAAGTAAAAGTGGTACTAACACATATCAGTTTGACGGTTCTTGTCGCAAAGTAACTGAAGCGTGTATCCTTCTCAAGCCTGTTAAAAAATTAATGCAGGTTAGTCACCTCAAACATACTAAAGTATATTTAGAATAACGTATTCATCAGATTTGTTATTTTAAATTCAACCATTTTTGTGGCTTTTACACTTATACTTTTACCTAGAGAAGAGCTCACTAACACGCCTTAGCCGCCAAAGCCTTAGCAGATTAAGGAACCCAAAGACCTCCCCATGGTGCAGCTTTCCGGTAAAGATTCGGTATATTGTCTGAAATGGCAGTGTTGATGCCACATCCATTGGGAACATCATATGAGTGACGTACCTGAAAAATACACATTAAATAGAATCATGATTTATGAGTGCATGTTTATGATGCATTTCGTGATGCCCATAATGATCTGTTTAGGATACCTTGTGGCTATCTTCTTATGAATGTCAACCAGTAGATACGTTGACTTATCCAAGTAAGCCACAAAGAAAGTTAAGATGATGTCAGTAGCAAAAAAGAAGTCGACGACCAAATCGACATAGAGAAGAGAGCCTGTAGCTACTTTCTTGAAAGCCAACTCAAAGGGGGATGACCATGCTGAGTATATGACCAATACCACTAGAAATGCTTGCCACCACCTGCATTGATTTACATTATGAGATTTAAGGGATCTAGTTAAATGCTCGTTCAGTGTAACAACAAACATAAAGATGGCAAACACGGTGTTAGCGGGGTGGGTAACGGGTATGATCGGGTTGGCCTGCCAAGACTTTTGTTATTCTTTTTTAATTTTGGAAGTCATTACCGCACCAATTTTAGTTTGGTTACAAAAACAGTATTGCTAAATATAATAATTTTCATTTTTGTAAAGGTTTTTTATATGTTCGAGTCATCGAGTGTTTGACCAATTCACATGGTTCTTTCTAGCTATTTATTTGTTATAACCGTTTGATCCACTAGTGATTGAACATTACCAAGTTGACTTATGTACTTGTAAATGGGTTGAAATTCCATCTCTAATCAAATCATTTGAATTACACACTTGTTCAAAAGATTCATTTAATGGTATTTAGGTTAAAATCCATTAGTCGGTGTTTAAGTATTTATATACTGTAGTATATATTTGTATATTGCGACCTTTGATGAGATCTCAACAAGTTGTGACTGGGAATTCACATTGAATTCCATCTAGTTATGTTTGTGTTTGCTTGTGTTGCTGCTGATCACAGTAGCTTTTAGCTAACTTGTGCATTAACCAGTGGGAAATCCACTTACTCATCTTGGAGGTTATCTTTGAAATGAAACAATGAAAGCATGTAAATGTTTAACAAAAAGAAAAATTACAATTACGAGAATAATCTCAAAGAATGGTAATTTGATAGAGTATGTAAGACCGTTTCCACTTTGTTTGTTTTGGCTCTAGATAGGATACTGTTTTAAGAGAAATGGTTGCGGCAAATGGATCAACTTCTTAACAAACCAATAAAGTACACGTTGAAGTATAAAATTAGTCATACTTTTAGGCATCTTAATTATTTCTTGTTTCAAATATACAATTAGAAGCACGCAGTTATGGGTTTGCATTGGTGAATCTATGAGTCAAAACCACATGGTCCCCTAATTGAGTAAGTCGAAAATTTATAAGTTAGACGGGTCAAGAAGGGACGTTATCAATACCAGTATACCACCTAGCATATGTATAGTGTTGGTACAAAATTGCAAATATTCAATAATCAAAGTTGTTATAAATTTTGACGGGGTTTTATGAGGCATTTTATTTTGCATACTCTTATTTTGGTGCATACCAATGGACAAATCTCCACCATCCATTTAGTTTGATCTAATGGTGGGGATTAACCTAAGATTAAATGGGGAAACATAAGTCCATGTTTTTTTTTCCTTTTTTCTTTTTCTTTTTGTCTTTTTTATTATTCATTTTTTTTGTTTTGTTTTTTTTAACGTGTCAAGTTTTTTTTTTTTTTTTTTTTTTTTTTTTTTTTTTTTTTTTTTTTTTTTTCAATAAACGTTTTTTACGTTTTTTTCGTTTTCATACATTTTCGTCTGTTTTCATACGTTTTCGTTCGTTTTCATACGTTTTTGTCTGTTTTCGTACGTTTTCGCCCGTTTTCATATATGTTTGCCCGTTTTCGCCCGTTTTCATACGTTTTTGTCCGTTTTCATACGTTTTCGTCCGCTTTCTTACGTTTTCGCCCGTTAACGTCTGTTTTCATACGTTTTCTTACATTTTCGTTCGTTTTCATACGTTTTCGTTCGTTTTAATACATTTTCGTCCATTTTCTTTCGTTTTCGTCCATTTTTCATACGTCTTCATCCGTTTTCAGACGTGTTTTTACGCTTTCATACGTTTTCGTCCGTTTTCATACATATTCGTCCATTTTCTTATGTTTTCGTCCATTTTCATCCGTTTTCTTTCGTTTTCGTCCATTTTCAAACGTTTTTGTCATATTCATACATGTTTTTACACTTTCATACGTTTTCTTTCGTTTTCATACATTTTCGTTCATTTTTTTACATTTTCATCCATTTTTTCATTCGTTTTCGTCCGTTTTTAAATGTTTTTGGCAATTTTCATACGTTTTCATATGTTTCTAAATATCACAAGTGATATTCTGAATATCACAAATTATATTCTGAATATCACAAGTGATATTCTGTGATATTCTAAATATCACAAGTTATACTCTGAATATCAAAGTGATATTCTGTGATATTCAGAATATCACAATTGATATTCTG
Source organism: Artemisia argyi (assembly GCA_030686995.1). NCBI lineage: Eukaryota > Viridiplantae > Streptophyta > Magnoliopsida > Asterales > Asteraceae > Artemisia > Artemisia argyi. Next base: position 86,849,900 of record CM060694.1, on the reverse strand, counting down.
TGATATTCAGAATATCACAAGTGATATTCTGAATATCACAAGTGATTTTTTGTGATATGCAGAATATCACAAGTGATACTATGAGTACCACAAATGATATTCCGGATATCATAAGTAATATTCTGTGATATTCAGAGTATCACAAGTGATATTCTGAATATCATAAGTGATTTTCTGAATTTGACAAGTGATATTCAACAAATGTTTTGTAACATGAAAATTGTAAGTGATATTCAGAAAATCACAAGTGATAGATATTTAGAAAATCACAAGTGATATTTAAAATATCACCATTGATATTCAGAAAAACACAAATGATATTCTGAATATCAATTGTGATATTCAGAAACGTATAAAAACGGACGAAAAAGTAAAAAAATTGACTAATACATATGAAAACGGACGAAGTATGAAAACGGATGATAACATAAGAAAATCACAAGTGCTATTCAGAATATCATAAGTGATATTCAGAAAATCACAAATATTCAAAAAAAATGGACTAATACCGAAAAAGCTTATGGAGTTCTTGGCATTTTTTGTGTTGTTTCTGAGTTTAATGCTCAGTATATAATGAAGATCGTTATTGGATTTTACACCAAGGTATTAATTACGTATTTTTTATGTATAAGATGGTTTTTGTGCCTTTCACTGTAATAGACAAACACAATAAATGTTTTTGTTGATGGTATATGTGTAGTATCACTAGTGATATGTTTGATATATATGTAGTATCACTAGTGATATGTTTGATATATGTGTAGTATCACCAGTGATATGTTTAATATATGTGTAGTATCACTAGTGATATGCTTTATATATGTGTAGTATCACCAGTGATATGTTTGATATATGTGTAGTATCACCAGTGATATGTTTGATAATCTGTTTCTTATTGTTGTAATTACTGATAAGCTGTCTATGATACTGGACTTCTTTTGTAGACAACCTGAGAGAGCTAAAGTCAAAAGTTGAGACTGATTTGCCAAGTCTTCCACCCTGAAAAGTTTGTGATATTGTTCAAGATTTTATGGGTATAAAGAATATTCCAAAAGGACATAAGAATGACCGTATTAAGGGTGGACGTGAAAAAGCTATTGAGAAAAGTAAGAACCAAAAGAAGGGTTGTAATATTTGTAGTTTAACTAATCATAAGACATACTTGTCCAAACAAGGGAAAAGTTTCACCATCATCACCATCTTTTCTACTACATTGGATTTGTTTTGAGTGGTATTTAGTTTAATATGGTAATGTGAAAAGTGAAAAGTGAAAAGTGTCATACATGTAGTATCACCAGTAATATATCACAGAATATTACTTATGATATCCGCAATATCATTTGTGGTACTCATAGTATCACTTGTGATATTCTGCATATTCAGAAAATCACTTGTGATATTCAGAAAATCACTTGTGATATTCAGAAAATGACTTATGATATTCAGAAAATCACTTGTGATATTCAGAAAATAATTTGTGATATTCAGAAAATAATTTGTGATATTTAGAATATCACAGAATATCACTTGTGATATTCAGAATATAATTTGTGATATTCAGAATATCACTTGTGACATTTAGAAACATATGAAAACGTCTGAAAATTGCCAAAAATATTTAAAAATGGACGAAAACGAATGAAAAAAGGGACGAAAACGAATGAAAAAACGGACGAAAATATATGAAAACAGAAGAATACGTATGAAAGTGTAATAACATGTATGAAAAGGACAAAAACATTTGAAAAATGGACGAAAACGAAAGAAAACGAACGAAAACGTATGAAAACGAACGAAAACGTAAGAAAATGGACGAATATGTATGAAAACGAACGAAAACGTAAGAAACGGACTGAATCTGTATGAAAACGAATGAAAACGTATGAAAACGAACGAAAACGTATGAAAGTGTAAAAACACGTTTGAAAACGGACGAAGATGTATGAAAAATGGACGAAAACGAACGAAAACGTATTTAAATGAACGAAAACGTATGAAAACTGACGAAAACGTATGAAAACGAACGAAAATGTAAGACAACATATGAAAACGTATGAAAACAGACGTTAACGGGCGAAAACGTAAGAAAGCGGACGAAAACGTATGAAAACTGACAAAAACGTATGAAAACGGACGAAAACGTAAGAAAACGGGCGAAAATATATGAAAACGGGCGAAAACCTACGAAAACAGACAAAAACGTATGAAAATGGACGAAAACGTATGAAAACAGACGAAAATGTATGAAAGTGAAAAAAACGTTTATTAGAAAAAAGAACTTGAATTAGAAAAAAAGAAAAAAAAAAAAAAGAAAAAAGAAAGAAAAAAAATCGTGAAAAAAAGGACACCCAAAAAAAAGAAACAAAAAAAAAACAAAAATCCCATGAACGTGAAAAAAAAGAAATAAAAAAAAGAAAAAAAAGAAAGAAAAAAAATGAATAATAAAAATGACAAAGAAAAAGGAAAGAAAAAAAACATGGACTTATGTTTCCTTATTTAATCTTAGGTTAATCCCCACCATTAGATCAAACTAGATGGATGGTGGGGATTTGTCCATTGGTATGCACCAAAATAAGAGTATGCATTTGAATTTTCCTCGGGTTTTATACCATACCAAGTTTCATAATTGTATTAATATCGTTTAACACATCCTTATCAACCCTATATGTACTATTGTCTAGTAATATAAAGGTTCCCGAGACTTAAGTTTAGGCCCTTGCTAACTTGCATATTTTAATAAGTTCATTTAGTTACTGCCTTTTCTTCGACAATTGTGATCCTATTTTTTGTTACATCCAATATAATTGAAAACATGTCAAGTTTAAAATGAAGCATACATCTAAAACAAGTGAATCAATATGATTATATCTAGGATAAACAACAACAAAAAGAGGAATATTATTTATTGTTTATTATACATCTAACATAATTTTGATCGAATGAGATAATGAAGTTTGATGTAATTCTAGAATTATTAGTTTCATGACTTGAAGAAAAAAAAATCATATTTAACATAAAGTAATCAAAGAAAATAACCAACAAATGCGCATAATAGTAAGATCAGAATATGCAACTGTAAATTACTTTACTCAAATCTACCAAAGCCCACTTACCTTTACGTCATTTTAAAGAGCTTTTGCCAGCCGAGTTGAGATACATGAAGAACCCATACATGTTATAGAACCTATCAACCAATCATATCCACCCATTTATATTTTTCACATTTTTTTTCAAAACAACATATCTTGCAAACGGTAAATCTTCAAGCTACAAAAAAAATACCATCGCGACGAGAATTAAATGATCTTTCTATAAATATGCATTGTTATATACTTTCGACGAACTTTTTTTTTTAGTTTCCACCCAGAAAGAATCATATATGATTCGTAAAAATCATATATGATTCGTAAAAAATCATATATGATTCGATTCTTACGAATCATATTTCTTAAGAATCATATATGATTCGTAAGAATCATATATGATTTGTTAAAATCGAATCATATATGATTCTTACGAATCATATATGATTTTTCTGAGCGAAAAAAAAAATTCATTTAAAAAAAAAGTTCGTCGAAAGTATATAACAATGCATATCTATAGAAAGATAATTTAATTCTCGTCGCGATGGTATTTTTTTTGTAACTTGACGATTTACGGTTTGCGAAATATTTAAGTTTTAAAAAAAGGGTGGAAGTTTATTTTTTTATTTTGATAAAAAAAAATGAGTGAGTAAGATTGCTTAATGGGTTCTATGATAAAATTTGGATCTATAAAAAACTTTTGGCTTTGCCAGCCCAAAACATGAAAAACGTTCTAATATAAAGGTGTGCGACAATATCCAAAAGAATATTTGAACTCATGATAAAAGCTTCTGAAACATTGTCCCAACCAACGTAGTGGAAAAGAAATATTTTAAAGACTTTAACTTTCATAAAATGATAATAAAGGCCACTTCCAATGGTAGTATTACGTAAAACACACGATACATGCACATTTTGATGTGATTTATACACCTTTCGAATATGTGATCATGACGTGTAATGACATATGTTCTTAGTGGAGAAAACTTACCAATATCGACGATCATAAGGTGCAGTGACATACGTTCTTAGTGGAGAAAACTTACCTATATCGACGATCATAAGGTGCAATGACATATTTCCTTAGTGGAGGTGAATCGCTACCAACAACAGTTCCAAAAGCAGGCAAGAGACTACTTGAAACCGAAGCCAAGTTGTTCATTATATCCCCACTCGAATGCCTCCGGTACAACAAAGGCATCGGAGATCGGGTTTCCGACGACTTTTCTCTCATCTTTGGTCACCCTGAGAGAGAGAGATGATAGCTATGTTTTTATTTAAAGTATGATTAGTTTCAAGATTTAGAATAAACTAGCAAATAAGGTGGCATAGGGGTTTGCATTTAACATGTTGTTAGTACAATTTACTGAATAAATTATTCATGTGACAATAACATATTGCTTAAGATATTGTTGATAGGGTTTGACTTTCCTGATAAATACAAAAATGTAAATTTTTTGCTTAGTTGTTAATGTGATTAATCTTCTTAGGCCTTGGATACTAAAACAAAGTGATATATAGGCCGTTGGATGGTTTGACTTTGGTGTGTCTTTCGTCATTTGGATTAAACAAAATTGGACACTTTTGAGTCGTATCCGACAATGCGTCGTAACAGACAAAGAAATGGGTTCACCACTTCACCAAATCGGATTGACTCATTGGGCAAACACATTTTTATGTTTCATTTACACCTCATTTTAATAAAAGAGTAAACTACATTTTTGATCCTTGTGGTTGTATCAAAATCTCATTTTTGGTCCAATTTTCAAAAAATCGCACGGATCAGTCCAAAAGTACACGTGGACTTCACTTTTGATCCAATTTTCTTAGCTAGTTAGTTTAGTCGTTAAGTACGTTGCACCGTTAGTCCTTTAACCTAACGGTCGTTAGCAATGTTTGCACCGTTAGTCCTTTAACCTAACAGTCGTTAGCAAATTTTTGAAAAAAAAAATTTCCAAAAAAATAATTTGAAAAATTCGAAAAAAATTCTAAAAAAAAATTATTTTGACGAAAAATTTTTTTTCCAAAAAAGAAAATTTGAAAAAAAATTTCAAATAAATTTTTTTCTTAAAAAATTCTAAAAAATTTCTAAAAAAAAAAATTTTTTTTGATGAAATTTTTTTTTTCCAAAAAAAAAATTTGAAAAACAAATTTCTAATAAAAAAATTTCTTAAAAAATTCGAAAAAATTTCTAATTTTTTTTTTTGACATACATATTCTAAATTTTTTTTGACGATTGTTCCGGTTTGACACTAAAATTAAAATGTATATATACGTAAAAAAATTTCTTAAAAATTTCTAAATTAAAATGTATAAATACGCAAAATTTTTATTAAAATGTATACACTAAAATTAAAATGTATATATACATTTTAGAAATTTTTAAGAAAAAATTTTACGTATATATACATTTTAATTTTAGTGTCAAACCGGGACAATCGTCAAAAAAAATTTAGAATATGTATGTCAAAAAAGAATTTTTTTCGAATTTTATAAGAGATTTTTTTTAATAGAAATTTGTTTTTAATTTTTTTTTTTCGAAAAAAATTTTTTCGTCAAAATTTTTTTTTTAGAAATTTTTTCGAATTTTTTAAGAAAAAATTTTATTTGAAATTTTTTTTCAAAAAATTTTCGTCAAAAAAATTTTTTTTAGAATTTTTTTCGAATTTTTCAAATTATTTTTTTTGGAAAATTTTTTTTTTTCAAAAATTTGCTAACGACCGTTAGGTTAAAGGACTAACGGTGCAAACATTGCTAACGACCGTTAGGTTAAAGGACTAACGGTGCAATGTACTTAACGACTAAACTAACTAGCTAAGAAAATTGGACCAAAAGTGAAGTCCACGTGGACTTTTGGACTGATCCGTGCGATTTTTTAAAAATTGGATCAAAAGTGAGATTTTGATATAACCACAAGGACCAAAAATGTAGTTTACTCTTAATAAAAAGACGTAGTAACTTGACCACAATCATCACAATATTTGTTCGTAGATTCACTGCTTTGTTCTTCACGACCTAGTGAGGACTTACGAGATGGTCACCTATCATAGTTCTAATTTTGCAAAGAATTCGTAATTGGTTTCAAAACATGTTATGTCATTGCAAAACGCAAGTTTGCTTATTAACATCTCTCTAGGTCATGGCTGATGAGAGACTCGTAAAAACAGTAATACATACATTCTATAATTAATGAATTAAATAGATCTTGAGTGAAGCTGAAATTTGAACCAAACATTATTTCCTACTTCCTAGCTATCTTCGTTTGTTGCTAAAAGATAAAATGGAGGAAGATACTATTTCATGTTAGTATATATGCTCAAAAGATATACTGTACATTCGATCAAACATCAACAATAAGTAATTTGACTTTTTTCTGTAAATACAGAAGTTGATATTGTTGCTTAGATAAAAGTCAAACAAGGTGGATGGTTTTATTTTGGTGTGTGTTTGGACTAGGCAAAATAGGTAAACAAAATTAAGTTTTGATTAGTTTACAGGTCACAACATATGCAAAAAATATAATCAATTGACTAGATTTAAGAATAAATTGAAACTAGTCATGAGCTGAATGGTTTTGGCAAAGAGTGAGGTTGGCACGATGGACTTGACACTACTTTTCCTTAGCCTAATTTCATCTACGTATTTGAGATGTCAAGAATAAAATAAAAACTTATCTTAGAGCATCTCAAGTGCTCAAAGCCTCAAACTAGCAAAAGCTTTTTACTATTCTATAAAATCTTTGAAAAAGTTTTTTTGCATTGTAGCAAAAGGTTTTACAAAAGCTTTTTAAAGAAGATTTTTTTATTTTTAATTTTATTATTATTTTTTTTTTGCAAAACCAAAATTTATATTGATAATCAGAAACTTCAACAAAGTTGAAGTGCTATTACAAAACATTTGACTAGAGATCCTTAACTCTAAAACAAATTACACATGACTAAAGATCCTTACTCAAATGCAATACAACTACATTTGATACAACAAACTAGAAATTTCAATGAAGCTCTCACGGTTGATCAATCCAAATGTGATATTGTGAAGCATGACACAATTTTTGCTCAACTGCACACTAAAACGTTTTTCGTTTGACAATGGTTACCGCTTTAGACCAACAAAATAACTTATCATTGAACGTCGCCTCATTTCTTGCTAACCAAATTTGCCATATAGCATAAGGACCAACTAATTTCCATATGTTGCAAAAGTTTTAACTCCAAGCTTTTGTAAAAAGCTATTAGTCATTAATGAATTGTGTATCAAAAGAATTAAATGCAACTACATTGAAAAAGTTATACATTAAATGCATCTATGTTCTCAAGAAAAAAAGAGTAAGAAGGTGAAAGTAAAGTAATAAAGAGGAAGTAAACTAAGAAAAAGGAAGTAAAGTAAAAAAATGGGGTGAAAGATTTAAAAGCAAAATCATACCACTTTCAATCACTTTCATACACTTTACTTCTTAAGAAAAACTTGAGAACACAACTTTTATGACTTTCAATTTCCTTCCTTTCTTTTACTATACTTGAGAACACAATTAAGTCTTTTAAGACTTGATGCAGTGCAGATGCTCTTAGTAACATATACTTTTTTATATTCTTGAACGAAGAACTTTTATTTGGAGTATATAACATTTAGGGTTTGACTTTTATCGTAAACAATATGGGTATTTATTGGTTCGGTTATTGGGTTGTTCAGTTCATTCGGTTCAATTAACATTTTTCTAGGTAAAACCGGAAACCGAATTTGAATTCGGGTCGGTTTTTGGATTGACCCAAATAACCCGAATTACATAATTTATATTATTTGTTTTAATTTAATTATATAAATTTTTAGCATAAAAAAATTCAAACTTAAAAATGTTATATTTGTGATATGAAGAGTTTTAATAGTTTTTATTTTTGTGTGTATATATATATATATATATATATATATATATATATATATATATATATATATATATATATATATATATATATATATGTGAATTTGGATTTCTATTTGATTTGGCTTTCATTTTGCTAAAACAATATTCAAACCGAAAATCGAATATTTAATTCGGTTCAGGATTACAAATTCGGTGTTTTTTTTTTCAATTTCGATTTTTGGTTCCTGTAGTATTATCTGATATGTGTGAACAGCCCTAGTAAATAGTTACATACGAACTTTCAACTTTGGATCATATTTATTCTAACTTTTTTTTTTCTTTTCTTTTTTCCATAAAGGTTGTAATGGGCCGTTGAATGGTTTGAAATGTGTGTTTTATTATGGGTGAAAGGCCTTGATAATTTATTATTATTTTTTTTAGTTTTGAAATTAATATACTAGCCACTTATCGAGTTAATGCGCATATTAACGTAAATATTAAGCTGCACACAACAGTAAGTGTTAATCTCGTCAATTTTATTCGTCACATCAGCTTTCTCTCTTCAACGACCTACATATAATTTTTTACCACACCAAGGCGACCACACTACATTTTTTTTTGAACAGCAAATTTATTAAAAAAACTAGCAAGCAGCTAGAAGAGATTACAAACTAATAGAACTAGGATTTTTCATCCATGTGTCCCAAGAAAAATTAAAGTTACTACGGCTAGAACACCATGTATAAGACAAACGAACAATATCATCAAACAGGATCTCCAAGTGCAGCTTTCTAGTATCAAAAAGAAAATGATTCCGAAACCTCCATATAACCCACCACATGACATAGCAAACGCCCTAAAAAATATCCTTCAAACGCTTAGGAAAGCGGATGTTATTGAGCCAAGAAAGCCAGTCTCCATACGAACGGATGTCTAAATACTCCAGCTCCCACCAATAAGCGACTTTAGCAAGCAAACTACAAAAAATATACCTCACAAAAATACCTTTTATATTTAATTAAATACACACAAACACACACAAGAAACACACGACAAAGGTCGTGTAAACGATCTTCATCTAAAAAAAAGGTGATCAATCGATTACATTTTGAAGCCACGGTAGGAACGATCGAGATCGACCTTGAATTGGCTCTACTACGTGAAGCCTTAAGTCGATCACTTTGACTAAATTGATATTGAAATACACAAACAAAAAGATAAATAACCAAAAATCCAACATTTAGATGTTTGGATTTATAATAATCATAACTATATTAATTAATCTGCTAATTTGTCATAACATTTGTGTTTGATGAATATATGAAGGCAAAACCAAGAAATTCACAGACAACCATAGTATTAAGTTGGTTGTGGAACTCGTTTACGAGAAAGGTATCAACAGGGGCGGGGACAAGGGGTTTCGGAGATTTACGGGAACCCGATAAATGTTTGTTGCCTAACATAAAAATTCACTTGATTTCTTTAAAACGAACATAGTGTTTAAATTTTGTGTCATACAAATGTATATCTTTAGTTAGTTTACTAATATTTCAAAAGAATACATTTCTTTCTTATTTTGTATAATAGTTTTAATTTAAATCGTACTTTGTAGTTCATTTTTTTCTCCTTTAAACAGTAGAAAAACTTTTGTGCACCTGATGACTTAGAGCCCTGAGTTCGCCTCTATGCATTAAGTTAGTTAATCACATTAGTTGAAAGGAATGTCATGCATTGTGGAACGTAAGCCACCTGCTAGAGCACCACTACAATATTTGAGGCCTTTGAAGACAAACTAAGTCATTGCCAAAGCCCAAAAATCAGGGGTGGGGCCAGAATATCTTGTGAGGAGGGGGGGGGGGGAAATTTTTTCCCGACAAGCCAATAAAGGAGAAAATTAAGCGAACCGGTAAATGGGTCGGGGCGGTTCGAGACAAGCCTGACACAAAAATAAAAGTGATTATGACAAGGAACATCCCAATATTATTGTGTCTAATTCAACACCATACTAACATATACATTTTTTCGTAACAACGTTTTGTTAGTTTATGAACATAAATTAATAGTGGTGTGTTAGGATCGAACTCGAGATCACGGGATTGCACACTTTACGTATGAAGAGTAAATGAATAATTATTTATAAATGTTATATATAATTATTAATAAACACAAAACGAGTAACGACCGTTAGTATTTAACAGAGAATGGCTAACAACCGTTAGACGAAAATAAGGAAAGTTTATTGTATGAATTATTGGAAAGTCAAGAAGGTTCCGGAATCCCTAGGGGAGTTCCTAAACCGATCGGCCAAGACAAAGGGGGCACCTCCTTTGTGCCTTGGACTCCAAGTAATCATACACTATAAATACAAACCCAAGATTCATTGTTTCTCATCTCTTGTACACATAGTTCTTGGTGTTTTTCTCTCCTTCTTTTCTTGTCTCTATAATCGATCCATCAAACCCTTTTACAAAGGGATTCGATTTTTATAAAGCTCAAATCGTTTTGTGTTTTAATTACTTGCATAATCTTTTACTTGAATTAGTACGTGTGTACAAGAACGTGATATAACCACACTATTGGTTATATCTTGGATTGAATAACAAAAAGGTAAGGGGTTATTCTTACAATCCACATAAACCCTAATTAGGGATCTTGAATTGAATATTCAATTGATTCTTGTTCGGGCTAGAATCACAAAGGTATGTTTACTATTTATTATTGATTAATTAATTACATGTTATATGATTTTGTTATAACGCTTCTGCATATGCTTACTTGATGTTATTGGTTTATTTATATGCATGTCATGATAATATAATTCCAACAGTGGCATCATGAGCCGTTATAATGTGTAATTAATTATCGAAATGCATAAAAATTGAATTTTGATTCGTTTAATTACATTTTTCTAGGGTTTTCATTATCCTAACCCTAATTTTTTTTAATGGGTCGATTTACCCAATTTATTTTTTAGGGTTTTGGTTTTGATTTTAATATGATTAGAAACCCTAGGATGTCATGTAATTGGTTATGCGTTTTAGTAAACGATCTTGGTGCAATATGTTAATTGTTAAGCATAATCCATGAAAAGTGCATATTTGCATGGATTTAATTGTGTGATGATTTAAATGGTTTAAATTGGATATATACATTAAATGTTAAGTTATATCGAAACATGTAATTTATTAATAGATGTCGAATTGGGGAAGGCTCCAATATTAAAGAATGAATTACGTGCTATGTGGTATTTGTTTAGTTTTGGCTTACGCAATCGATTTATCGATGTATGTGGTTCTTTTTCCTTTGAAGAAGAAAGCCCTAATTGAATCAATGCGTTATACACCTAGTTTGATTATTAATAGGATTATTGAATATATTTTGTATGTAGCTACATGTTTTTATACATATTTAATTGTTATGTTATGTATATGTTTATTTGGTTGTTTTATTTTTATTATGTATTACTTGTTTTTTGTTTATTATTATGTAAGACATGTTTATAAACGGAAAAGGGTAATTTTATGAATAGAAAAATAATATGGACTAAATAAATGGCGAAATTGATTTGGTTTTAAGAGTCAAAATTTCAAAGGTTTATTGATTGATGTTTTTGTACGTAATGGTATTAAGGAATATAACCCGTCATCCACGCAACTGTAACAAACTTCCCCATCATGGGGTGGCGTACTTACTTCCCCAATTCTATAAGCTCTTACTTCACTCCTATTTCGAGCCTGCAAGAAGCTCCTAACATGGGATCACTAGAATTCGCTCATGCATTAAATACAACCATAAAAACCTAGTACACATCGGTTCATGTTTCTTAAGACGTTCAAGCATGTTACACAATGGAAGTCTGTCAGTTTTCTTAAGCCTAACATTGAAATCATTCATCCATTACAACTATAAACAAGCAATCAACCTATAATCAACATCTAAGTTTCATTACATCTAAGCAAACACACAAGAGATCTAGCCTAACATGTTAAAATCAAGACAAGCGTAAGATATATTCAAACAACACATAGACATATTGAATGAATTGAAAGGATACTTATCTTAATTGAACATGAAAGATTTCAAGGGGTGAAAACCCTTGAAAATACTGTAAAAGTCATGCTAGGGTTTATTAAGTTCGACTCTAAAATTCTCCTCCTCTTAGAATGAAAATTACAAAAACTATATATAGATTTCCTAAGGTGACGGCGTCAAGAAGAAAGTTCTGACGCCGTCATCCCGCCGCCCATAAAATTCTCGGACTGCCTAGATCCAGATCTGACGCCGTCATGTGTAATCTTGTTCTGGGCCGTCACCACTTTTACTCTTGACGACCATGTTTTGACGCCGTCACGTTTTCTCTGGGCCGTCACTAAAATTGCTCTTGACGCCGTCAGGTACTGTTCCCAGCAAGAAAAATCAAGACTTTGCCGTTTCTTCACTTTTATGCTCCAAAAACGTCCAAAATGCTTCTTTTTCCAGAATTCACTCCCAAAGTACCTAAAATCACAAAAAGAACGATTTAGGGCAATATTTGATCAAATAAATTCCAATTCCGGCTTAAATGACCCCCTAAAAATGGGTTATTTTTCGCCTCATCAGACGACTTAAATTGAGTAGGAAGTGAGAGCTTGGACTCAAGGCATTAAAATAGGGATGAAATATGCTTACATTACAAAGGTTTTGTGAAAGTAAATCCCATAATGATCTAGGAATTGCAATATGATATTTGCAATTATTGTTCGACAATTACCTTGTTGAATACTATCATTACTAGCAGATCAACTGATGTAATGGTACTATGTCAATTTGGATCCTAGCTTTAAGAAAATACTATGGTTTATATGAATATTTACCAATGGGTATTTTATTTTCTTAAAGATCTAATTATCGAAAATACTGAAATTGAATTTTGTAATTCGTTTTAATGTATTAATTCAACGTTCAAACCGTAAACGTACTTTGGGCATTGGTAAATTGATCTAGTTCTATTTTCAAACAAATATGTGATTAAGAAATATTTACTTAAAAGACAAAAGAAGTCTCCTTTCTATGAAAGAAGAGTGAGATACAATCCTATTTCTTTTCATGAATGAAAAGTATAATAGGAATATTAGATATGTCTAAATCCTAATATAACTCATAGCAAATTTTTAATAGTTAAGAAAATTTTGCATATTTTCCATAGGGATTTCATCATCCTTATTCGGTGATTAAATTCTTAATAACAAATATGATATTTGGTTAACAGAAAATTATGTATGACATTTTATGAGTTATTATAATTAGAAGCTAGACTAATTACCGCAAAATGATAAAAGACAAACTAGTTTATTCATCTAGTTGTTTTGGCTATTTAAAAGGTGCTACATACATTGTAGGATGGTAAACCTGTTAAGAAAGAAATTGTATGCCTAATTTTTCAAGTTAATAGCATTTGGTGGATAGTCCATCATTTACTTAGTAGAATACACTTTTAGTGCATAAGTAAATGTTACGTATGGACATTCAAAGGTGTAGGAAAGTTAAAAGCACACTATTTTCTTTCACTGGATATGAAACATTTACAATATTGTCTAATTCAGTGGGAGTATTGTGTACTTATTACTGAATAAAGAATTATTGTAATGATCTTTAATTCAGTGGGAGTTACAAGCTTTGACATCTTGGTAGCTAAAGATAATTACTTTCCAAGTGTAGACACTCATACTTTTAAAGGATAGTCTTGTACGTTTCCTTACTAGACATTGTTGTTCTATAACTACTTGTTATGCTAAAATCTATGACATAATCATATTGATCACATAAACAAATGCATGGCGTGTTGTTTATCAACTATATGAGGTTGTTCCATGCACAAGTGGGAGAAATGTTATCTTTCAATGTGTGCAAGAAACAACTCATAAAGATATGATTTAATGGATTCTCTTGACTGCAAGGTAAGAGAATAACGTTCTAACATGAACTGTACTAATCTAATTCTAGAAACACTTGGTGTTACAATTTATGTTATGTGAGAGCTTAGCTAGATTGCAAAAAACAAGGTGAATTTCATAATTTCATTGCTAGCAGATCAACTGATGTAATGGAACTATGAGAATTTACAGTTTCTAAATTAGATACCTATTAGAACATGTGTCAATATGATATCAAGACTACTTTAATTTGTATATTTATGAATTCTTGGAATGACATAAATTAATAAAGTAATCTAATTCTACTTCAATCTGAATATTTATGTGTTCTTGGAATGACATAAATAAATAAAGAAATAATGTTATTTACATTATTGTGAAGTAATTAAGTAACTTGAAATTACTATTGAAACCAAGAGATTGTGTTCATAATTACTTTAGTTAAACATGTTTATGTTTCATTGTAAAGATATAAACATAAAGTCTTTTAATTGTTACAAGACTTATAATAAAGTAAGACATTATCTTGTCATGTTTTTTAATTAAGACATATACATGAAGTTATTAAATTGTTAAATGACTTATAACGTATAGTGGGATTATAACAGTTTATGTTTTCTTGTAGAGACATGGACATAAAGTGACTTTGTCAAAAGTACTTGTGTTATAAAGCATGTAATTGGCTTGAAAATTATTATACCATTAAAATGAATTAGTTGGTAAATAGACAAGTCAAAAGGAATATGGTTATCTTAAATATTGTTAGATTGTCTTACAATATTAATATTAATGAAATACCAAATGTTTATGGTATGTTCAGTTAGGAAAATCAAACTCTAGTTATATTGTTTGATTAAAGATAACTATGATTTCTTTTCTTCCAAAAGTTATCAAGGTTAGAATATTGAGTATGACTTGGACATACTTAATAAAACTCCAACATAGAAGATTAATAAGACATTATCATACGATAGAATGTGATTAATGTGATGAATCACATTAAGTCTAAAATTAAACTTCTAAATTTGTTCAACTGCATATGAAGAGGTTTAACAAAGTAAAGTCAGAACCTGTCAATGTATATTTGTAATATCTCAAAAGGGAACATTATATTGTTGCTCTATTTGCTAAATTATTTAAAGATAGTATTTAAATTACTAAAAGAAAGTGGGAGTTTTGATCTTTAAAAGATAAAATTATAAGATACACAATCTTCTAAAATACACTAGTAAATATCATGATGAAGTTTGACATTTGAATGTTAAATCTCAACTTGATAATAAAGTTTGACATTTAAATGTTAAATCTCAAGATGATGGAATTATCATTCATAGAATAGCAATATATCTCAGATATTTGATTAATATGTTGAGGGCTATGATTTACAGGATTATTATAAACCTGATAATCATTATGATACATTACCAAATATGAAATTGGGTAAAGTATGCATGATATGAATGATTAAGATGCTATCTATAAAGATAATCAATTTTAGAAATGTGGTTTATCGTAATACTTAGACTAGAAAATGAAGATGAGTTTCTTCAAAGATAAGGAAACTATTGTGGTTTAAATCTTTGAATAGAAATCATATGGAAAATATTGTGCACGTATTTAATGCATGTCTTATGACAAGATTATTAATCACACTTAAGCAATTAACTGTGATTGAATATTCTTTTCTAAACATATTAAATATATAAATATTATGATTGTCATATTTATGAAATTGACAATGGAATATCAAAACTTTTTCTTGAGTGATTACGTAAGCGAGGACGATAAGTAATCAAAAGGAGTTTATGAATTCAAATAAATATTTGAAAGTGTACAAAGTGCAATAATCCATGGATGGATAAATGCATGCATCTAGAAGATTATTCTTATGTTTAATTATTAAATCCATGTTTTGATTTATAATTGAAATAAGATAATTTCTAAGTATTCCTAAAAGCTAGTGGGAGTATTATGTTTAATTTCTTAAATCATATATGTTGTGGAACATATAAAAGTAACATTCCATATAATTTAAAAGTTAACTCTTAGTTTGGAATGAAACTTTAATTACTTGTAAAGATTTAGGAAATAAGACATACAACCTTGGAATGAATGTTTATTGTTGAAACATGAGCGGTAAATAAATCTAATATAACATGATATATCATTTAGAAAGTCTAAATGTATATGTATAACATGAATAAAATCTAAGTATGACTCAAAGATTTTTCATGAACATCATGTTTTGTTGTATCATGCTTGATTACAAGATGATTTGGCAATATTAATATCTAATTAAAAGGTTATTAGATAACTTGTGTAATATTCTAAAAAGAATATGTTTGATTATAGAATCACATCCTATATCTGGAACAGCTTCCAAATTCTATAGATGAACAATTGGTCAATTGTTGTGCAAATTGTCATAGCCAACAAACTTGAAAGTTTGAAGGGCATCAAACATTACTGATGTGATAGAATCAAATCAAGTATATTATAGTATAGTATTACTCAAGAAATCCGCAAAGAAATACGGATAACCCGAGGTCGTAGTCCGTGTGAAGGGTGAATGGAATTTCGAATTCCCGATTCGTGAAACGTGTCGTGAAAGTGGTAAAAAATGATTTTTATGAGATTATACTAATGAAATAACAAATGAAGCACAAATAATCACTTAAGCACGTATTTCAATTAATCAAACCAAAAACGTAACGTAAAATTAAAACCGTAAGCTAAGACGTGAATTAAACGTAAACGTACGAAATAAAACGTGAATTTTAAGCTACTCTACTCCTACGGACTTGAAAATAATTTTAAAAAGTTGAAAATGATAAAAGAAAATTTTGAAAAAAAGAAAAATAAATTTTTTTGACTTTTTATTTAATTTTTATGAATTAAAAACTAATTAACTAATTAAAAATTAATAGAAAATGCAAATAAGGTGAGAAAAATGAAAAATAAATTTTGAAAATTATAAAATAACTAAAAAGTAATTTTAAAACTCAAAACTAATTTTTTTTGGCTTTTTATGTATTTTTTAGGAATTAAAAACTATTAAATATAATTAAAAAGTAATAAAAATTCAAATTAAATTCAAAATAAATGGGAAAAATACAAAATAAATTTCTAAAATTATAAAATAAATGAAAATAAATTTCTAAAATATTTTTGGATTTTTCTAGGCTTTTTCTGATTTTTTTGGAGTTTTTGGTAATTAAAATGTATTAAAATTTGAATAAAAATGAAAATAAAATAAGAAAAATAGCAAATCAACTTGGAAAATATGAAAAATTTAGGGAAATTCTAAATTAATATTCTAAACTTGGGAAAAATTAGAAATTTGAAAAATAAGCACTGTAGATACTGTTTAGCTTAAAACTGCTTATGGAAAAGTGCTTATTGATAAGCACAGTTGACCAGAGTTGACCCAAACTTAGGCAAATTGATTTTTAGACTTAGAAAAGCTTAATGGAACAATTGAAAGGTCAAAATGATCTCAGTAACTCAGGTAAGGCCAAAACAGATACAATAAGCCAAAGGGTGAATAAGCAGATAAGCAAAACAGAATAAGCTGATGATTCAAATCAATGAACTGAACAACTAGAAGCACAATAGTCTTAAATGAACAATAAAATTCAGGATCCAACTAATAAATCACAAGTGCAGCCCTACTCTAGAAAACATATGCAATTCTCCAACTACTCACTAAATAAGCCAAATAAGCAGTGTATATAAGCTGATAAAGGCAAACTTAGGGGGGCAAAATATTCACTATCCACCTATGATACTAAATCCACCAAAAGTTCTGATCTCCAAACTAATTAAAAAAGTGGCTAAGAAACTTGAATGAAAACTGATGCACAGGGTATTATAGGTTCAAACAGACAACGTCCAAGACCTTATTTAATAAGCAAATCAGATCCAAATTGAGATTTTCTTTTTGAAATAGTTTTCCTTACTGCCAAAATTCTTAAAACAGGAATCCAAACTAATTTCCAATAACAAATGAACTCTAAGATTGACCCCCAAGTTTTGACAAAATCTGAATAACAATTGTTTTGACTTTTTGATTATGAATAATACTTTGACCAAAATGAAAGTTAATCTACTCTAACTGCTAAATTATGTTGTATTAATCTAATATTAAGCTAATTTAAGTTAAATTACTATATTATGTAACTACTTAAATGATTATGCACCTATTATACTAACTGATTCTCAAATTAAAGACCAACTTGACTTTTATATGAATAGACTACTATTATTATGCAAGCTACAATCTAAAATTACTCTAAGCATAGTGTCAAAACTCACTATAACCTCTGTATGACCAGTTTACTCAGCACAATTCCATAATCCAAACACTCTTAAAATGACTGTCTCAGCTAAACTCGACTTAAATCAAACTCAATTCAATCCAAAGTAATACAAATCTCAAACTCAGAATCAAATCAGATCCAATAGCACCAAATTAAAACAAAAAACACATACCTCAGTTACCAATATACCACAAAAACAGGACAAAACAGATCCAATGCATCAGATAGACAATGAAACAGTAAACAACTTAAATCTCAATAAACTAAGTGCTTATAATAAAATTAGACTACAACAAACTAAATATTGATGAAATAAACTAAAATAAGCAATATAACAAGAGTTGTACTCTAATAAGCTATTTATGCAGAAATGAATTGAAATAGGGTAAACTTACAAAACCAATACCCCCTCAGAAAAACAGAGGGGGTTTCACTATGCTTGCCTGTCTTTTGACAGGCCAAGTGCTCCTACTTGACTGTCTTAAACTCCAATAAGCTCAGCTTATTCAAAATAAGCTCTCAGTTGACTATCTTTGACTTTTTTGAATTATAAGAGAAAATGATTGAATGAACACACAAAAGCTATAAGGAAGCAGTTATGAGCTCATAAAAACAGAACAAAGCTTATGTTAAGCTTAAATATAAAATTCAAACAATATTTTTTTATTTTTCCGATTTTTATTATTTTTTTTTGGATTTTTAATATAAGTGAAAAAAAACATAAACAGAAACTTAAAACTGAATTTAAATCAAACTACTGACTAATGATTTAAACTAATAACAGGTAATTAAAGAGAATAAGTTGAAATGAAAATTAAAACAATAAGATAAAATTGAAATATGAATTATATTAATAAAAGTAAATTGAGTACAAGGCTTTGGAATAGAAAATTACAATAATACTTGGAAACAGAAAACTAAATATTACTAAAAATCTACACACCTACAACTGTGACATAAGGGGGTATATATACTTGAGGATGTGAGCCTGCTAGGGTTTGAGAGGATTCTAGACGTGTGCTTCTTTGCTTTAATCTTGTCCCTTCATTCTTGCTTTCATCAAACGCGTGAATATCATCCCTTGGATTGATTGATATGATTGAGACCTATCCTCCGTGTGCTCCATCATTGGTCCACGTGTCCTGACACTCTCTGTCATGCGTCAGTGTTTCTAGAAGCACAAATGATTAGGTAATTATTCCCAATCATGGGGTAATTTTGGGGCGTGTGGGAGTTAGGGTTCTATAAACAGTGGTTAATTTCTGGGTGTTAGCCTCGCTTTTTTATAAAGATAACGTCACACAAGTGAATTGGACTAGATTAGAAACTACAAGGACTACTATTGTCAAGTAGGCAAACATGTAGTGTTAGGAGCCTATAAATACCCCTAATGACTCTCCATGAGGGGTGTGGGAAAGTGTGTGTAAAGCTTCACTTCATTTCATATTAATAAAACACATAGTTCTTCACCTTTCTCTCTCTACTTTCTCTCTCTAGAAATAACCATGGTTTATACATATTTTGATCAACCGCGACCTCCGGAACGTGTTTCTTGGTCATAACAAGTGGTATCAGAGCTAACCGGGGGCGAATCGTGGTGTTTTTAGGTGAAAAATTGTGTTTTTTGGCGTTTTTTCTCAGAAAAATGACGATCTTATCGAGTTAGGATCGTGTTTTATCGAGTTAAGTATGAAGTTTATCGAGTTAGGATTGCAATTATCGAGTTAGGATTGCAATTATCGAGTTATGATAGCAAAATTCTCGGGTTATCGAGTTACTGGTTGATTTTATCGAGTAAGGGTGCTGGTAAATATCGAGTTAGGACTCTTGTCGAGTTAGGACTCTTGTCTATCGAGTTAGGACTCCTTTCTATCGAGTTAAAACCTATGTTATCGAGTTACATATATTTTGCCGAGTTAGGCTGAATCAACCTTATCGTTTATCGAGTAAGGATATCAATTGGGCTTACCTAAACGAAACTCTGCCAAAATTACTCTAGGTTATCGAGTTAGGAAGATGCTATCGAGTTATACAAATCTTATCGAGTTACAAGAATTGTACCGAGTTAGCAAAAAAAAAAAAAAAGTTTTTTGGCGGGAAAATTTGAGTAAAATTTATTTTTGAGAGGAGACTAAACGTTCAATTTTTACGCGAAATTTAAATTTTGGTATAACGTTGAAAATTTTGGCCATAAATTCAAATTTTTAGGCCAAAATTCAAAATTTTTCGGTGAAATTTGGCGTAAAATTTTTCAAAACTCAAAATTTTCTGGTAACCTTAGAATTGCATTTCATGGTGATTTCCAAATTTTGGGAGCGAAAATTTTCAAAGTCCATTTTTGGAAGGAAAATTCGAAATCACTCAGATCAACGAGATAGAATTTCATACTTCATCAAAGACACACCACGTATAGCTTAAAAGATCCTGATCAAGAATCACAATCAAATGACAATGGCTAGTATCAGATTTTTGTGGCTACGGAGTTTTTGTACGATATTGCTTATTTGGGTTTAAAGTTCCATTCACGGGCATGTTTACTTATTTATCTCAAAGTCTAGGGGTGGATGGATGCATGACTTTCGGAGATACTTGTTTGGGCAAACACTGGTAGAGATAGTGATTAAGACTTGGATTATCTATTTATACCCGATGTAAGGAGTTACATTGTAGTACTCACGGGTTATAGCTATCACTTTAAGGAGTTACGTTTTAGTACTCAGTGTCACATGAAGTTGTAGAGATTCCAAGAGGTGGATATTTCATATACTGTTTGTTGGTTTGGGTATATGGCACTACCTATGCTTAAAGGAGTTACATTGTAGTGCTCAGTATAGGTTGTTAGTCACACCATTGTACAAGATTAAGTCACATATCTAAGGGATGTTTACTTCACTCTCAGATTGGTTATATTGGGTTCTCTCCATACAGTGGTCATTTACTAGTTGGTTGGAATTTGAAGAGGTCGCTTATAGGTTGAAGAAAAGAGATGATATTGTAGAAAAAGAGAGTCATATCTTATCGACATATACTCACAGAATGTGCTTCAAAAAAGCTGTTATGGCTTCTAAATTGCATCAAGTAAAAGGTGATTATATGGCATGTACAATACATTATGATGATTCCGATACCTCGCAACCATCAGGAGGGAGAAGAACATGCTAAAAGAAGTAGTGTTTCGTCTTCAGTGATTGGATTGACCGAGAGAATTGTGCTTAACATCGTGAATGGAGAAGTAGTGTGTGTACATAAGGGCTTATCACCAACTTGGATGCAATGTTATGTGAGTTATATTGTTGTGTTGCTCCCCGAACGACAACATGATCCTACACTTTTGAATATACTTTATCCGCTGCGAGATGAAAGAAGAGTTGTCAAAGATCATACGTCGAGATCGTCGGAAGAGAGAACTTCAAGTCTGCCTCAGTATCTAGACTACAGAGACTCTGCGCTTCAACAACGTCAACATAGTTTACTATTATTGTAATTTACATTGTTTATGTATTTATAGGTCTCATTGTAACCATTCACGTGTGACGATATCTTGGAGGGAGATTGTTAGCCTCGCTTTTTTTATAAAGATAACGTCACACAAGTGAATTGGACTAGATTAGAAACTACAAGGACTACTATTGTCAAGTAGGCAAACATGTAGTGTTAGGAGCCTATAAATACCCGTTATGACTCTCCATAAGGGGTGTGGGAAAGTGTGTGTAAAGCTTCACTTCATTTCATATTAATAAAACACATAGTTCTCCACCTTTCTCTCTCTACTTTCTTTCTCTAGAAATAACCATGGTTTATACATATTTTGATCAGCCGCGACCTCCGGAACGTGTTTCTTGGTCATAACACTGGGTTTGGTAAAAATTAGGGGGCGGAAATACTTTTGGGGGTGTTTTTATTACTAACGGGTGTTGACCGGGTTTTGGGTAAGGTTTGACCAAGGTATGTAAGCAGGCCGGGTAAGGATGTAAAAGGGGTGTTGGGTGATGGGCTTATTAGTGTTTTGGGCTTGTGCAGGGAAGGTATTAGTGATGGGTTGGATCTGGTGTAATAGTTTTAAGGTTTAGGATAAGTATTAAAGGACCAAAATTGTAATTCATAAAACTCCAAGGATCACATCTGTTAATTTTCCAAAGTATTTCCCAAGGGTATATTTTGACTTTCTCTGATTCTTGAGGGTTGACTTTGACCTTTCTTTGAATATTATTCCAAGGGACCATTTTTGTAATTTCCTGAAAGTGTAGGTACTAAAATTGCCAATCTCTCCAATCTTTGATCAAGGACCATTTATGCAACTTAATGATTCTCTGAGGACTTCTTATGTAATTATGAACTTTCTTTTATCATTTTGCTTCCCCGGCTCCGGCTTTTGACCTTTTTCCAATCTCGTGCTTGTTTTTGTCGGTTTTGGCTTTGTTTTTGTTCATTTCTCACATATCCGTACCTGCACATACACAAATACAAAAACACACATTCTCTTGGCATATTTAGTTAGTATTTGGTATATTTGGTCTGATTTAAGGCTAAAAAGGATGTGTGAAAAAGCACACATCAAAATCTCCCAGACTAAAGTATTGTCGTGTCCTCACGCAATGTCATCACCTCACGCTTAAGAGATAAATAATTTCAAAACCTCTCTTTACTGACGTTGTAAAGTAGCAATGATGTTCAAAAGAGATATTAAAATCATTTATTCTAAAAAACGCTTCGTTTTCCGATTTTCATGAATAACAACTACTACTACTCTTTTTGTACTTTTTCTTTTTATATATGTGACGGTTTGCCTTGACTTTCATTATCAATTCTTATCTGTTGATAACTTTCAGGGTCTACGAGTAGAAACACTTCTCACAGAGAAGAGACCATACGGATAAAAATCGTCATCCTTGATTTTTCACAAGCCCCCAAACTAAGCGTAAAATCGAAATCATTGTTTATCCACAAGTTAGATGCTAACACTACCCACAAAAGTTACTTGTGTAATTACTGCTTGTTCCCAGGTCCTAAGTTTGGTATCTCAAGATTTTAATTTGTGAGAAATGAATTGCTTCATGTTTTCTCGTTTTGATATTTGTTAGTCCGATAAGAGCACAAAATTTGAACGCTAAGTAGTTTCCAAACTTTCCCTCGAAAACCCCTGCATACAGAAATCGGGTCCACATGAAGGTCTCTGATTTAACATGATTTGTGGGGGCCCCCTTTTTATTTATGACCGAGACATCCCATGTTTGAGACCCGAAATGGAAGCTTTTTATTAGGGAAACCCCCGGAGTCGAAGCTTGGCATTTTTGCATAATTATAAGCACTTTAATAATATTTGGTCCTTAGTCCTTTATTTCTTTTACAACAACGGTTTAAGAGCCGCCAAGATGTAAGAGCTTTATTATGACCTTGGATTTATATCCGATGCTTTTTTATAGCTTTGGATTCCTCTGCCTTTTTATTGGCTTTGGATTATTATTATTGATATTCATAATCATATGCCAAACCTCGAGTCCTACGGCCTTTACTAAGATCACAACATCGGCTGCGAACCGGCAAGATGCAATAGTCTATTTCACCGTAACACTGGCAGTACCCCTATGTGTACCAAACCCCCGTATGCAGAGATTTTGTTGGGATCGAGAAAAAACTAAGTATTGCCCAAACCCCATACAGTTAAATAATCCTAGAGATCTATTTTTATTGGTGTGCAATCTTGTGGGAACAAAGAGGCCACAAGTACCTTTCGTGGGCTCTAAAGAGATCCAACTACTCCACGTTTAGCACGAAACTTCTAAATAAACTCTATCATTCCTCGATCTCCGCAAATTTAAAATCCCAAGTAATGAGATCCGCGGATGCTTAGCCATAATCTTTTGATTATATTGGTTAAGGGAGACGAGCTAGGGCTCAACACGCCCGGTCAAGTCGGAACATTTATTTCTACTCTCGCCGGTAGGAAAGTCAAAACAAGGTGTCAAATCTTATTATTCATATCATATATCATCATTTTTTTAATAAGAGGTGACAAAAATTTTTAAATTTTGGTGGAAAAACGGAGTTGCGCAAGTTAACAGCTCAGACGAAAGTGTTAGGTCAAATCGAATCGAAGATTCACCCCCCAGACTAAAGTGAAACATTGTCCTCAATGTTTTAAGGGTAAAGGTAGTCTTATGTAATATCTAAGGCCGTTTATTAAGTATGCCAAGAGATAAACGCTAGTCGATAAGATTTTGGATATGTTGAATTTCTGAAAGAGCAGCGAAGAATGAGACTCGAGTGGAGAGAGTGACAAAACACGAGCACGAGAGTCCTCAAACTTCGGGGAAATTCCTGAACATTCACAAACAACCACGAAAACACGAGTTTGGAAAGGGTCGCCCCCCTCACGTCACGTTACTTAAGAAATAGTAAATAAAGAAAATGAAAATGGATAAGCATGGGGTGCCTCCCACGAAGCGCTTGTTTTTTATTACCGAGTCACATGAGCTTGACTCGATCCCCGAATTTAGTTATCCTTAGGGAAAGTTTGGAGATCCGGGACAACCATGGGTGGTATGTCCCCTCCGAAGTAATGTTTGAGACGATGACCATTCACCTTAAAATTGGGACCATTATATTGAGCTAGCTCAACGGTTCCATAAGGAAAAACTTGGGTAATGGTGAATGGTCCAGACCAACGGGTTTTTAACTTGCCCGAGAAAATCTTTAATCGAGAATTGAAAAGAAGGACTCGATCACCAACGTTGAAAACGCGATCTTTAATCTTAGCATCATGAATCCTCTTTGTCTTCTCTTTGTAGATAAAAGAATTCTCATAGGCTTGATCACGTAGCTCGACTAATTCATTCAATTGAACTTTACGATGATCACCCACGGTTTGAAGGTCAAAATTAGCATGTTTCAAGGCCCAGTAGGCCTTGTGCTCAAGTTCAAAGAACAAATGGCAGGCCTTCCCGTAAACCAGCTTGTAAGGAGTGCACCCAATGGGTGTTTTGTAAGCGGTACGGAAATCCCATAATGCAGCATCTAACTTATTAGCCCATGAATCACGATGTTCACCTACGGTCCTTTCTAAAATTCGTTTCAAGCCACGATTGGAGACCTCAACTTGACCACTAGTTTGTGGATGATAAGCCGTAGAAAGACGATGTGTGACACCATATTTGAGCATAACTTTAGCAAATTGGTCGTTACAGAAATGGGTCCCACGGTCACTTATAATAACACGAGGTGCACCAAACCGGGCGAAGAGACTTTTAAGAAATTTCACTACAACTCGGGCGTCATTGGTGGGGAGCGCTTTTGCTTCAACCCATTTCGACAAGTAGTCGACGGCCACGAGTATATATTTGTTTCCACGGGAAGACGGGAATCGACCCATGAAATCGATACCCCAGACGTAAAAAATTTCACAGACTTGGATAGCATTTTGAGGCATCTCGTCTCTTTGAGAAATTTTTCCTTGACGCTGGCAAGAATCGCATGATTTCACCAACTCATGGGCGTCCCAATAAATCGTCGGCCAGTAGAAGCCGGAATCAAACACTTTCTTAGCGGTGAAATTGGCACCATGATGTCCCCCAGTGGGTCCATTGTTGCATGCCATGAGAATTTCAGCGGCTTCTTTGCCGTGAACCCACCGCCAGATCACTTGATCCGCACAAATCTTAAACAAGTAGGGGTCGTCCCAGAAATAATGCTTAACATCTTTGAAGAATTTCTTCTTTTTCTTAAACGACATCCCTTTACGAATGAAATTCCCCGCATGGTAATTCGCAAAGTCGGCGAACCATGGGGTACTAGGATCACAATGTGATAAACTCCCAAGTGTCTCGAGAGGAAATGCTTCGTTAATTTCCTTTTTCTCGTAAGCACTTTGATGGGGATTCTCTAAACGCGAAAGGTGATCAGCAGCAAGGTTCTCAACTCCCTTTTTGTCTCGAATTTCAACATTGAATTCTTGAAGGAGTAGAACCCACCGCATCAATCTTGGCTTAGCATCTTGCTTTGCCATTAAGTACTTAAGGGCCGAATGATCCGTATACACTATGCTTTTCTTCAAGAGCAAATAAGGTCGAAACTTTTCAAAAGCGTAAATGAAGGCTAACATTTCTTTTTCGGTATTCGTATAATGGTATTGAGCGTCGGTCATTGTTTTACTAGCATAGTGTATCGGCTGAAAATGTTTAGACTTGCGTTGCCCCAGGACTGCACCAATAGCATAATCGCTAGCATCGCACATTAGCTCAAAAGGCAAGTCCCAATCGGGGGCAAATAAGATCGGAGCCTCCGTTAACTTCTTCTTAAGAATGTTAAATGCTTCGATGCATTCATTTGAGAAGATAAACGGAGCATCTTTTTCAAGCAAGTGGGTCAGGGGTCGGGCTATCTTAGAAAAGTCTTGGATGAAACGTCGGTAAAAGCCAGCATGACCGAGAAAACTTATAATTCCTTTAACGGTTGTGGGATGAGGTAATTTTGCAATCACATCGACTTTAGCTATATCGACCTCAATCTCGGATTTAGATATCTTATGGCCGAGGACAATGCCCTCTTTAACCATGAAATGGCACTTCTCCCAATTTAGAACCAAGTTGGTGTCTTCACACCGTTTCAGCATTCTTTCTAAATGGGAGAGGCAAGAAGTGAAAGAATCTCCATAAACCGAGAAATCTTCCATGAAAACTTCCATGGTTTTCTCAATCATATCCGAGAATATAGACATCATACACCTTTGGAACGTGCCTGGAGCATTGCATAAGCCGAAAGGCATACATCGATAGGCAAACGTTCCGTAATGGCAAGTGAACTTAGTCTTCTCCCGGTCCGGAGGGTCAATCGGTATTTGAAAGTAACCAGAAAAGCCATCAAGAAAACAATAGAACTCATTTCCCGCTAGACGTTCTAGCATTTGATCCATAAATGGAAGTGGGAAATGGTCCTTACGAGTCGCATCATTCAATTTATGATAGTCAATACACACTCTCCATCTGGTAACAAGACGTGTCGAAATCAATTCATTATCTTCATTTGTCACTACGGTCATTCCACCTTTCTTTGGTACACAATGGATCGGGCTAACCCATGAGCTATCCGAGATTGGATAAATCATTCCGGCATCGAGGAGTTCGATAACTTCCTTTTTTATAACCTCATGAATTTTCGGGTTAACCCATCGTTGTTGCTGAACGGACAGTTTGTAATTGTCTTCAAGTAAAATCTTATGCGTGCAAAAATGAGGGTCGATACCCTTGATATCGGAAATTTGCCAAGCGATGGCACGTTTATGCTTCTTGAGCACATCTAAGAGACGGTTCTGCTCCTCATCTTTAAGTTCTTTTGAAATTATGACGGGAAGTTTGTCAGTTCCTTCTAAAAATGCGTATTCGAGATGAGGAGGCAAATCCTTGAGCTCGGGCTCCGGAGGATTCTCAGTAGACAGCTTAACTTCTTTAACATCGGCCATTTTAAGGTCCATCGGAGGGAGGGACGGGTTTGGGTCTTCATTCAACAATTTCTCAATCAAAAGAACATCTCCGTCCGGGTCGCAAACGGAATGATCAATTTCCGGTGAAATCGAATCATTAGAAAGAAAGGCCTCGATCTCTTCCAAGATGAAATCACTTCCCTCAAACGGAGTAAGGGAAGGGGAAGGATCAGAAATAATTGGTTCAGAAGAAGGAGTGGGATTGCCACTCGAAGCATTTTCGGTAAAACCAAGTAACTCTTGAGCATACTCCTCCGTAACTTCATCAATAACATCGACTCGGTTTATGGAGTATTTGTCATAATCGGAGGAGTACCTCGCGGTTTGATCCAAATTAAACGTTACAGCTTTGGTACCAACACGTAGGGTAATTTCTTCATCGAAAACATCAATTAAAGCACGGCCGGTCCTTAGGAAACCTCTCCCGAGAATGAGAGGTACCCGTGGATCGGCATCAAAATCGACAATGACAAAATCGGCAGGGAAATGAAATTTTCCCACATTAACAAAGACATCCTCGGCTATTCCCATCGGGTGGGAAGTAGTTCGGTCGACTAGCTCGAGGGTCATGCAAGTCGGAGTTAAATCGGGTAAAGACAACTTTTTCCAAATGGATAACGACAGTAGGTTAATGCTAGCACCAAGATCGGCCAAGGCGAAGCATTGAACCATCCCAGGGAAATTGTATGGAATGAGAAATCGACCGAGGTCTTCAAGCTTTTTGATGATAACCGTCGAGCAATTTTCATTCATCTGGGTTCGTGATATTTCAAACAATTTTTCCTTGTTACTCAAAAGTCCTTTTAACATTGAAGCAAATTTAGGCATC
Organism: Artemisia argyi; assembly: GCA_030686995.1. Taxonomy (NCBI): domain Eukaryota; kingdom Viridiplantae; phylum Streptophyta; class Magnoliopsida; order Asterales; family Asteraceae; genus Artemisia; species Artemisia argyi. The sequence goes on along the minus strand of CM060694.1, from coordinate 86,821,421 downwards.
AAAAGTATAGCATCCGCGAGACTTATGTCAAAGTGTAATTCTTGAAAAATCTGATAAAACTTTTCCATCTGATTTTTATCTCTCTCAACGGTGCTTTTGTTCGTTTAAGCGTGACGGATGAGGCAAGTTTGTTTTGACGGGAATTTCTTTCTCAGTTTCATTAACAATTTTATCTTTTCCTTTAGACGTTAGGACCACCGTAGGTTGGATGTTTTCGGTCCTTCCATTGTTAGTAGGAATTCCCATATCAGTTGTCACTTCGGTTTCACGGGCGACTACCTTAGGAGATGAAGAAAAAGGGGTAGTCGGAGCCGTTGGTCCATCGATTGTAACACCGCTCCTAGTGGTGATCGCCTTTGCATCGCCCCTCGGGTTAGCGATCGTGTTGCTTGGAAGAGTACCCGAGCCCGAGGGTCGATCATTTAAAGACTTCTTAATCTCAGTGATTTCCTTAGTTAGTAATTCCTGATTTTTAATTAAATTCTGATTTTGCAGCATCAATTGTTTAATCAATTCATCTGAAGGTGACTGATTCTGATTCACAATTGGATTTTGGAAATTTTGTCCATGATTATTGTTATTGAAACCTTGATTCTGAAAAGTTTTATTTCCATGATTGTAATTCCCATGATTAGCATTTTGAAAATTTCCATAATTTCCTTGAAAATTCCCTTGATTCGGGCCTTGATTATAATTTCCCCGATTTTGATGAAAACCTTGATTTTGATTTTGAAAACCATTGTTCATCCGGTTTTGATTTTGATTTTGGTTAAATTGAATGTTTCGGTTTTGCATGTTATGATTCACTTGATTGACTTGATTAACTTGATTCGGTTGATTGAAACCAGGTGGTCCAACATAATGGTTTGAACGGTAGCTAAGAAGATTTCGGTCCCCCTGTGGTTGATATCCGTTACTGCCCATATTGTAGGTTCCCGAAGTAGCATACACATTCTCGTGAGTGAAGCCACCGGAGGCTGGGCACTCAAAATACGAATGAGGACCACCACAAGTCTCACAAACATTGTTGACCATATTGACTTGATGGTTTTTGACTTGATTTTGATTCTGAGACGTTTGGTGCATTCGTAAAATAGCAGTTGACAAATCATCGAGTTTCTTAGTAATGGCGGCTATTTCAGAATTAGACGTAGAAGAATTGTGAGCAACCGTTGTTCTTGACTCATTCCTCTCGGCAGAGGAATCCCAGTAATTGTAATGAGCAGTCATATTCTCAATAAGTTCGTAACAATCTTCAGAATGTCGTTTCATAAAAGTTCCACCCGCAGCTGCATTGATCGTGTCCCGATGTCGCAAAGTCAAACCATTGTAAAACGTATCGATAATCGTAACATGAAGCATATTATGGTTGGGACACCGATCAATAGCAAGCTTATAGCGTTCCCAAGCTTCGAATAAAGATTCGTCGGGAAGCTGACGGAAATTGCTAATATCGTTTCGAAGTTTCGTCACCATCGATGGTGGAAAATATTTCGCCAAGAACTTCGATACAATTTCTTCGAAGGTATGAATCGAGTTCTTGGGAAGACGATCAAACCAAGCGGTGGCATGATGCGTCAAAGAATAGGGAAAGAGAGAAAGACGAAGGGCGTCATCGGAGACCCCGTGTTGTTTCATACTTTGGGTGACGGTTAAAAATTTGTCGAGATGCTTGTTGGCATCGTCACCCGGTAATCCGTGAAATTGGCATGAATTCTGGACTTGTTGAATCATGTGATGCTTCAGTCCAAAATTCGTTGCCTCGATATTGAGAGGGGCAATCGGACCACCGCTACCGTGCATTGTCGGTTGATACAGCTCCTCCATCGTTCGGAGATCGGGAGCTGGTGCATTTTGAACAACACCCACCGGAGGGTGTTGATTGTTGTGGTTATTTTGTTCCATTTCTGTAACGTTTGGGAAACGAACTTTGTGTGTGTGACGTATCAAACTTTCTGGGTTCGATAATGGAGAAATAAGACGTTTAGAAGATGAACGGGTGTTCATACACCACAAAAATCAAATTTTGAAAAATAAAAAGAAAATCAAATTTGAAAAGGAAAATCTTTTTGTATTTTTATTTTTATAAAACAAAATTCAAAAACTTAAACTTTTGTTTTTCTTTTTCAAACGTTACGTTAATTGTAAACCGTTTCCCTTAAATCTACTCGCGACGGAACGGGCCAGAAGAGTGTTTCTCTCTTCAGCTTGCAATTTAATGTCAAAGCTTACCGTATTTTCCGCTTATTCGGTTGTAAAATTCAAAGTAATCCGATTAGCAACTAATTTCACGCGTTGTTATATTGGAAGCTTATTTGGTTTACAACGCCCTCCCTTCCACGGGAGAGTCGAGGCTGTAACTTTCTTTTTGGTATTTTTGAAAACACTTTAGGAAAAGTGTTTTTGATTTTTCAATTTTTTTGGTTTTTATAGAAAATATATACAAGGAAGGTTTTCAAAACACAATTTCGAAAAACGAAAACGAAAAATTCACTTCAACCTTCCCCGGCAGCGGCGTCAAAATTTTGATGTGATAGAATCAAATCAAGTATATTATAGTATAGTATTACTCAAGAAATCCGCAAAAAAATACGGATAACCCGAGGTCGTAGTCCGTGTGAAGGGTGAATGGAATTTCGAATTCCCGATTCGTGAAACGTGTTGTGAAAGTGGTAAAAAAATGATTTTTATAAGATTATACTAATGAAATAACAAATGAAGCACAAATAATCACTTAAGCACGTATTTCAATTAATCAAACCAAAAACGTTACGTAAAATTAAAACCGTAAGCTAAAACGTGAATTAAACGTAAACGTACGAAATAAAACGTGAATTTTAAGCTACTCTACTCCTACGGACTTGAAAATAATTTTAAAAAGTTAAAAATGATAAAAGAAAATTTTGAGAAAAAGAAAAATAATTTTTTTTTGACTTTTTATTTAATTTTTATGAATTAAAAACTAATTAACTAATTAAAAATTAAAAGAAAATGCAAATAAGGTGAGAAAAATGAAAAATAAATTTTGAAAATTATAAAATAACTAAAAATTAATTTTAAAACTAAAAACTATTTTTTTTTTGCTTTTTATGTATTTTTTAGGAATTAAAAACTATTAAATATAATTAAAAAAGCTATAAGAATTCAAATTAAATTCAAAATAAATGGGAAAAATACAAAATAAATTTCTAAAATTCTAAAATAAATGAAATTAAATTTCTAAAATATTTTTGGATTTTTCTAGGCTTTTTCTGATTTTTTTTAGAGTTTTTGGTAATTATAATGTATTAAAATTTTAATAAAAATGAAAATAAAATAAGAAAAATAGCAAATCAACTTGGAAAAATATGAAAAATTATGAGAAATTCTAAATTAATATTCTAAACTTGGGAAAAATTAGAAATTTGAAAAACAAGCACTGTAGATACTGTTTAGCTTAAAACTGCTTATGAAAAAGTGCTTATTGATAAGCACAGTTGACCAGAGTTGACCCAAACTTAGACAAATTGATTTTTAGACTTAGAAAAGCTTAATGGAACAATTGAAAGGTCAAAATGATCTCAGTAACTCAGGTAAGGCCAAAACAGATACAATAAGCCAAAGGGTGAATAAGCAGATAAGCAAAACAGAATAAGCTGATGATTCAAATCAATGAACTGAACAACTAGAAGCACAATAGTCTTAAATGAACAATAAAATTCAGGATCCAACTAATAAATCACAAGTGCAGCCCTACTCTAGAAAACATATGCAATTCTCCAACTACTCACTAAATAAACCAAATAAGCAGTGTATATAAGCTGATAAAGGCAAACTTAGGGGGGCAAAATATTCACTATCCACCTGAGATACTAAATCCACCAAAAGTTCTGATCTCCAAACTAATTAACTGTCCTAAAAGTGGCTAAGAAACTTGATTGAAAACTGATGCACAGGGTATTACAGGTTCAAACAGACAACTTCCAAGACCTTATTTAATAAGCAAATCAGATCCAAATTGAGATTTTCTTTTTGAAATAGTTTTCCTTACTGCCAAAATTCTTATAACAGGAATCCAAACTAATTTCTATTAACAAATGAACTCTAAGATTGACCCCCAAGTTTTGACAAAATCTGAATAACAATTGTTTTGACTTTTTGATTATGAATAATACTTTGACCAAAATGAAATTTAATCTACTCTAACTGCTAAATTATGTTATATTAATCTAATATTAAGCTAATTTAAGTTAAATTACTATATTATGTAACTACTTAAATGATTATGCACCTATTATACTAATTGATTCTCAAATTAAAGACCAACTTGACTTTTATATGAATAGACTACTATTATTATGCAAGCTACAATCTAAAATTACTCTAAGTATAGTGTCAAAACTCACTATAACCTCTGTATGACCAGTTTACTCAACACAATTCCATAATCCAAACACTCTTAAAATGACTGTCTCAACTAAACTCCACTTAAATCAAACTCAATGCAATCCAAAGTAATACAAATCTCAAACTCAGAATCAAATCAGATCCAATAGCACCAAATTAAAACAAACACATACCTCAGTTACCAATATACCACAAAAACAGGACAAAACAGATCCAATGCATCAGATAGACAATGAAATAGTAAACAACTTAAATCTCAATAAACTAAGTGCTTATAATAAAATTAGACTACAACAAACTGAATATTGATGAAATAAACTAAAATAAGTGATGCGTGGGAATTGCACCAGGCTTTACCTCTCGAGGGATCTCGAGAAGCTTACAACCCCCACCAGGCAGTGTACCTGATCGTTGTAGTATAGTATAGTGACAAGTACCGGGGGATTGATCGTTCAACTCAGGAATAGTGTCGCTAGGATTAGAAAGCCTAAAAATTAGGTCTAGAGGTGAGGGATGATTCTTTTTGTATTTTTATATTTTATGAAAAGCAAGTAAAAATCTCGGGTGTTGGAAGAGTGGGCGGAATTAGTTGCTAGCCAACTAACCCAATAACTAAGATGCAATCAAAATTAAATAACAAAAATTGTAAATTAAACTAATTAGACTAGTGGTGTGAACAATAAATGGGAAAATTGTGTTTACTTAGATTTCATTACTCCCTAGATATCTTTTACAGGTTGATAGTTTGTTACAGTTGCGTAGATGACGGGTTATATTCCTTAATACCAATCGTGGGGTGGCATACGTACTTCCCCATCTCTATAAGCTCCTACTTCACTCCTATGTCGAGCCTGCAAGAAGCTCCTAACATTGGATCATTATAATTCGCTTATGCATTAAATACAACCATAAAAACCTAGTACGCATTGGTTCATGTTTCTTAAAACGTTCAAGCATGTTACACAATGGAAGTCTGCCAGTTTTCTTAAGCCTAACATCGAAGTCATTCATCCGTAACAACTATAAACAAGCAATCAACCCATAATCAACATCTAGGTTTCACTACATCTAAGCAAACACACAAGAGATCTAGCCTAGCATGTTAAAATCAAGACAAGCATAAGATATATTTAAACAACACATAGACATCTTGAATGAATTGAAAGGATACTTATCTTAATTGAACATGAAAGGATTCAAGGGGTGAAAACCCTTGAAAATACTGTAAAAGTCGAGCTAGGGTTTATTCAAGTCGTCCCTAATATTGTCCTTTCTTATGAATGAAAATTACAAAGACTATATATAGATTTCCTAAGGTGACGGCGTCAAGAAGAAAATTCTGACACCGTCAACCCGCCGCCCATAATAAAATCGGATTGCCTAGATCCAGATCTGACACCGTCAAGAGCATTTCTCCTCTTGGTCGTCACGTGTTAAGGGGTCATGACGGCCTTGGTGACGCCGTCATGCCTTAGTGCAAAAGTGTTCTTGACCGTCATGGACTCCATCCTCTTCACCTCTTGTTTTTCCTCTTGACGCCGTCATTAAGAAACTTGTGACGCCGTCAGGTACTGTTCCCAGCAAGGAAAATTAAGACTTTGCCGTTTTCTTCACTTTTATGCTCCAAAAACGTTCAAAATACTTCCTTTTCCAGAATTCACTCCAAAAGTACCTAAAATCACAAAAGGAACGATTTAGGGCAATATTTGATCAAATAAATTCAATTCCGGGCTTAAATGACCTCCTAAAACGGATCATTTTTCGCCTCATCATATACCCTTACACTTGAGATTTGCTTTTCCTCAAGCAAACGCGCTTTTATTCTAATCAAAATACAAGTTAGGGGTCATTTAACACTAATATAAAAGTAATTACAACAAATAATCGTTCCACTAAAGACCAAATACAAGCACGGAGGTCATACACTAGCACCTCACAAATAGTGTTTAGATATTCACATCTCTCAGGTGTAATAAAGTATATATCACAATATGGAAATGGAAAACATCTCTCACTACCTGTCATAGCAAAATAGATTACCGTAGGCTTGGGAAAGGATCAAACCTCCACCACATGGCGTAAGCACCTAGGATAAACTATCGAAGAGGTATTTCAAAGGGTTATAACGTTAGGTGTAGGGATATGGAATACACGGTTTTGTTGGATATAGGCAATCTTTACTGGTGGCGAGTTAATAATCTTGGTTAATTACATGTACAATATGGCGTTGCTAAGCCAAGACTAGACTTGACTTAAGCTAATAAATGAAAAATAACAAAAACTTAAAACAAACATAGAATGAAACGGGATGGTAGTCCGTGTTTTTCTCTTTTCTCTTTTTTTTTCTTTTTATTTTTTTTTCGATTTTTTTTTTTTTTTTTTTTTTTTTTTTTTTTTTGCATACGCTCTTACCCTACCATCCAAAATAATACATCATAGGGAATGTAAATTCCCCTTACACTTTAATTTTTACATACTTTACAATAAACTAATCTAATGACTCGAATTAAGATAATCAAAAAACTTAGAGTACTTTTAAGATTAACGCACATATGGGGGTAATAATATGATGTTCTTCCCCATTACTCCATAACATTAGTACTTTACCCATGAGTCCCAATCGTCCCAAAACAATATGTACAAGGATATGACTCGACTTAGCAACCATGTAATCAATTAGATAATTAACTAAGGGTTTAAACAAATAACAATAATGCACTAAAGATGAGTGCATACACGGAAGGCTAAGGCGATTTGGTTGTACATTTAAGTGGGTTGTAACAAATTCTTCCTTTAAGTAAGATGCTTAAAGTTAGAAACGAAAAGATAGGCTCGGAGGGGTGTACTAGGGGTTTCGTGTACTAAAATTGAGTACAACGCTAAGGGTGTGAGAAAAATTAATTGACTTAACTAGCCAAGTAATATGACTTAAATGGTCAAGTAATTATGATACGGGTTTAACACAAGGGTGATCCTAATGCCTCTTATCATGTAGTAAATCCTACTACACGAATGTAGTCTCACTAGCGGTCTCGGGATGCATCACTAACGCAAGTTCTAGAATCTAAATGCTACCGGTACACTCATAAGCACTAATAGTAAATGTTTTTCCTATCAAATCTAAAGGCGAACCTCACATATTTGGGTGGAAAATTTTTCTGAATGGTACGGTTTTGTGCTAGTCATACAATCTCCTATCCATGAGACGCTTGCTAAGGCTAAAGTTTCACTCCTAAATGTTGTAAAATTTTTTAAATTTGGCGCTAAAATTACACTAACAAGTATTTCTCTTAGTTTTATTACACACCTACCATCAAACAAACAAACTCAAGTGCAAGTGTATCCTATAAGGTATCATCATTTACCCTCCCCTTACACTTAGGATGAACATTGTCCCCAATGTTCAATTAAAAAATGTAAAAGTAAAACAGGTAAAAGAATGAAATCAAATACTCACCTGATTCGCTCGGTGTGGATAGTGTGGTAACAAGGTTAGATCTTCTTCCTAGAAAATGAACAATCAAAGCTTCCCTTCCAGAATATAAATCATCTTCTTGTCATATATAACCTGTTAAACCTGAGAAAACAAACAAGGCAACCTCGCGTGAAATCGGCGGCAATCTATATATACTAACAAATCCTAGAAAACAAAGTAAGATATAATGCTTGTGGAATGAATGTTTGCAGATTTCCTGGAGTTTATAAAACTAAGGATTTAACAAAAACTTTAAGACTCCGTTAGAAAAACAAAACTAGCAAAATTTCCAGAATTTTACACACGACGCCGTTAGGAATTTCTTCCTGACGCCGTTAGAAGTGACCTGCAGAAATCTTTATGTTAAGTTTCCGGAAAATTTCTGGAAAAACTTATGTCCTACTTCCTGGAAAATCCTGCAAAACATCATTATGACTCGATACAAGTATTTGACTCTAACAAATATGAATATACATGTCCATTTAATATTGTGGAGAATCACGATCAATTTTGTTTCTTAAAAACATATTTGGGGTTTCCCCTTACACTTATCTTTTGCGAAATACCTTTGGATGAAGTTAAGACAAAGCCAAACGACAAAATAAAGTATTTTCACCATTTTAGTTTTGAAACATGATCTACCAACAATAAAAATAAGGCATGCATACGGAAACAAATAACAATCAAACAAATAAAAATCAAACAAAGCATGGGTTGCCTCCTAAGAAGCGCTTTTCTTTATTTACGAGTCTTGTAGCTAGACTCAAGGTCATGGGTAACTACGTGACATGGGTGAGTTCCTCGTTGAGGACATCTTTGGGGTCAAACTTAGGTTTCAACTTCCTATTGGTTTTCTTAGTACGGTATGACCTTTCAAACTTTTCTCCATCCGGGTCATACAAAATCATCTTCGTATGCCATGATCCATCACCTTCCTTAGGTGGCTTGTCCCACCTCCATTTACACTTATCCCCCTCTCTCTTCCACTTGTTCATCTCTATGTTAATAGGCATTACGCTTAAGAACTCAATCATTTTCCTAAAGACTAGGGGGTCCTCAAATGGGTCTAGCTCTTCATCTCTAGCTATGAGTTGTTCCACCGAATGTGTTTTATCGATGAAATATTTTTCTAGATAGAATGGGCGTTGAGGTCCTATAAAGTTTCTTTCTATCTAAGGTCCATATCTAGATGGTCTCCTATTCATCTCTACCCAATGTGGTGTCGGTTCATCCTCACAATCATAGCTATGTTTCTTAACATCATATACCGACCAAGTATCGCCCTCACCTACCGCTATCTTAGACTCCTTACAATCTATCATGGCGTTAGCGGTTGCTAAAAATCCTCTTCCTACTAATAATGGGCATGTAGTATCACTAACCATATCTAGGACGTGAAAATCCGCTAAAATAGTTAACTTCCCTACGTGAACAACTACATCCTTGATCATCCCAACCGGGTGGGCAATACTCCCATCCGCAAGACCAATTAATACCTCCGTCTCCTCTAACTTTCCTAGCTTGAGAGTGGTGAAAAGGGATAAGGGAATCAAGTTGAGGCTTGACCCTAAATCGGCTAGTGTGTCGAAAGCTTCGGATTTTCCTATCTTACAAGGCCAAACAAATATACCCGGATCATCAAGCTTTTTAGGCAACTTGTTTTGAACGAAGGCGGTCCCATTTTTACCTAGTTTAAATTTCTCATATTTTTCTAGGAGGACACTATAGTAGGGAGCACGTGCTAAGACATCAATAACGGGGCGTTCAAGGTGGAGCTCCTTGAATTCATCGTCAAGGTCTTATGTAGGAGGTGTTTCAACTATGCTTTTGACCGGTTCGATATTGGGTGTTTCATTTGATTGGTCCTTTTGAAGAATTTGGTTTTCCTTGAAACACGTGCTCATTGATTTAACCGAGTAGTATTGCAGACAAGAAGTGGGTGACGAAACTGATGATATGGAATTAACGTTTAGTTTCGGGTTCTTGACCGTGTCGCTTGGGAGTGCTCCCATTTCTTGGTCATTGAGAACTTTCAACAATGTGTCAATTTTGGTGGTCATCTCGCTTTGCTTTTGTTTGAAATCGGCTTCAAACTTAGATATGCGAGCTTCTTGAGATGCCATAAACTTGGACATCAATCCTTCAAGATTGTCGGTACTACCATAGTTGTTAGAAGGATTGTTGTTGAAAGTACGGTTGGAGGGTGGACCGTTTGGTTGGTAACGATTAGGCGGATTGGAAGAATTGTTTTGGTTTTATTTCCACCTAAGGTTTGAGTGATTTTTCCAAGAAGGGTTGTAGGAATCACCGTAAGGGTTTGGCTTGGGTTTTAAAGTGTACCACTTATCTCCCGCTTCGTCGGTACGCGAGGATGCGTAGTCCGCAAAAGCTGTTCCTGGGAGTTCCACGCAATCACGAGTGTTATGGGGACCACTACATAATTCGCATGAAGAAGTGATTTTGTTCACTTGGCTTGAAGGCTTAGGAGCTTCGTAAGATTTCATGAGAAACTTGACTTGGTCTTCAAGTTCTATGATCCTACGGTCGGGAGTGCTAGAATTGTTTGAAGGCAAAGATATTGCCTTGACCATTTTGTTCAAATCACGGGGATCATTCCAACTTTCGTTGTCATAGAGAGCAAGATCTTCTACGAGTTCCCATGATTCTTCCGCACTTAGATCACGTAGCTTGCCACCGGCCGATTGGTCAATGGTTCGCCTTGTGGAGAGATCGATATGGTCATAGAAGATTTGGACTTGGAGCCAAAGATCTATGCCATGATGAGGGACTTTTTGGAGTAAGTCCTTGAAACGAGTCCATGCTTCATATAGAGTTTCACCTTGACGTTGTTGGAACATCAAGATATCATTTCTAAGCTTGGTAGTTCTCCCCAGTGGGAAAAATTGAGCAAGGAAACGAGTGGTGAGATCATCCCATGAGGTGATGGATCCCGCGGGTAAACGTTCAAGCCATTGACTAGCTTGATCACGTAGAGAGAATTGGAATAGGCGTAATCGGGTCGACTCTCTAGTTGTAACATCAAGGTCTATAGAATCTACGATTTTAAAGAAGCCCTTGAGATGTTGATTAGGATCTTTGGAACGAAATCCATGGAATGTACATCCGCCTTGCACCAACCGGATAGTGTTGGATCGCAAGGGGGACACATTGGCTCCTTGGGTGAGCTCAATAGTGTTTTGATAGCCTTGGTGGCTCGGTCGGGAATACTCTCCTAGGGTTCGGGGCCTAAGAGGTTGGTTAGCTAGTGGTGGGTTTTGTGGGTGGTCTTGTTGTGGTGGGTTGATGGGTTCAAAGATGTTACCACCTTCCATGATGTCGGATGGTAAAAGTTACGAATAAAGACACGAAGAAATAGATAGACTAAAGAAAACCTAAAAATAAAAATAAAATCTTGCTAGAAAGGAATCTAGCAAGTAGACATAATAAAAAGAAATCCTAACCTAGACAACAACTATTCCCCGGGCTGCGGCGCCAAAAACTTGATGCGTGGGAATTGCACCAGGCTTTACCTCTCGAGGGATCTCGAGAAGCTTACAACCCCCACCAGGCAGTGTACCTGATCGTTGTAGTATAGTATAGTGACAAGTACCGGGGGATTGATCGTTCAACTCAGGAATAGTGTTGCTAGGATTAGAAAGCCTAAAAATTAGGTCTAGAGGTGAGGGATGATTCTTTTTGTATTTTTATATTTTATGAAAAGCAAGTAAAAATCTCGGGTGTTGGAAGAGTGGGCGGAATTAGTTGCTAGCCAACTAACCCAATAACTAAGATGCAATCAAAATTAAATAACAAAAATTGTAAATTAAGCTAATGAAACAAGTGGTGTGAACAATAAATGGGAAAATTGTGTTTACTTAGATTTCATTACTCCCTAGATATCTTTTACAGGTTGATAGTTTGTTACAGTTGCATGGATGAGGGGTTATATTCCTTAATACCAATCGTGGGGTGGCGTACGTACTTCCCCATCTCCATAAGCTCCTACTTCACTCCTATGTCGAGCCTGCAAGAAGCTCCTAACATGGGATCATTAGAATTCACTCATGCATTAAATACAGCCATAAAAACCTAGTACGCATTGGTTCATGTTTCTTAAGACGTTCAAGCATGTCACACAATGGAAGTCTGCCAGTTTTCTTAAGCCTAACATCGAAATCATTCATCCGTAACAACTATAAACAAGCAATCAACCCATAATCAACATCTAGGTTTCACTACATCTAAGCAAACACACAAGAGATCTATCCTAGCATGTTAAAATCAAGACAAGCGTAAGATATATTCAAACAACACATAGACATATTGAATGAATTGAAAGGATACTTATCTTAATTGAACATGAAAGGATTCAAGGGGTGAAAACCCTTGAAAATACTGTAAAAGTCGAGCTAGGGTTTATTCAAGTCGTCCCTAATATTGTCCTTTCTTATGAATAAAAATTACAAAGACTATATATAGATTTCCTAAGGTGACGGCGTCAAGAAGAAAATTCTGACACCGTCAACCCGCCGCCCATAATAAAATCGGATTGCCTAGATCCAGATCTGACGCCGTCAAGAGCATTTCTCCTCTGGGCCGTCACGTGTTAAGGGGTCATGACGGCCTTGGTGACGCCGTCATGCCCTAGTGCAAAAGTGTTCTTGACCGTCATGGACTCCATCCTCTTCACCTCTTGTTTTTCCTCTTGACGCCGTCATTAAGAAAACACATACCTCAGTTACCAATATACCACAAAAACAGGACAAAACAGATCCAATGCATCAGATAGACAATGAAACAGTAAACAACTTAAATCTCAATAAACTAAGTGCTTATAATAAAATTAGACTACAACAAACTAAATATTGATGAAATAAACTAAAATAAGCAATATAACAAGAGTTGTACTCTAATAAGCTATTTATGCAGAAATGAATTGAAATAGGGTAAACTTACAAAACCAATACCCCCTCAGAAAAACAGAGGGGGTTTCACTATGCTTGCCTGTCTTTTGACAGGCCAAGTGCTCCTACTTGACTGCCTTAAACTCCAATAAGCTCAGCTTATTCAAAATAAGCTCTCAGTTGACTATCTTTGACTTTTTTGAATTATAAGAGAAAATGATTGAATGAACACACAAAAGCTATAAGGAAGCAGTTATGAGCTCATAAAAACAGAACAAAGCTTATGTTAAGCTTAAATATAAAATTCAAACAATATTTTTTTATTTTTCTGATTTTTAATATTTTTTTTGGATTTTTAATTTAAGTGAAAAAAAAACATAAACAGAAACTTAAAACTGAATTTAAATCAAACTACTGACTAATGATTTAAACTAATAACAGGTAATTAAAGAGAATAAGTTGAAATGAAAATTAAAACAATAAGATAAAACTGAAATATGAATTATATTAATAAAAGTAAATTGAGTACAAGGCTTTGGAATAGAAAATTACAATAATACTTGGAAATAGAAAACTAAATAGTACTAAAAATCTACACACCTACAACTGTGACATAAGGGGGTATATATACTTGAGGATGTGAGCCTGCTAGGGTTTGAGAGGATTCTAGACGTGTGCTTCTTTGCTTTAATCTTGTCCCTTCATTCTTGCTTTCATCAAACGCGTGAATATCATCCCTTGGATTGATTGATATGCTTGAGACCTATCCTCCGTGTGCTCCATCATTGGTCCACATGTCCTGACACTCTCTGTCATGCGTTAGTGTTTCTAGAAGCACAAATGATGAGGTAATTATTCCCAATCATGGGGTAATTTTGGGGCGTGTGGGAGTTAGGGTTCTATAAACAGTGGTTAATTTCTGGCTTTGGTAAAAATTAGGGGGCGGGAAAACTTTTGGGGGTCTTTTTATTACTAACGGGTGTTGACCGGGTTTTGGGTAAGGTTTAACCAAGGTACGTAAGCAGGCTGGGTAAGGGTGTAAAAGGGGTGTTGGGTGATGGGCTTATTAGTGTTTTGGGCTTGTGTAGGGAAGGTATTGGTGATGGGTTGGATCCGGTGTAATAGTTTTAAGGTTTAGGATAAGTATTAAAGGACCAAAATTGTAATTCATAAAACTCCAAGGATCACATATGTTAATTTTCCAAAGTATTTCCCAAGGGTATATTTTGACTTTCTCTGATTCTTGAGGGTTGACTTTGACCTTTCTTTGAATATTATTCCAAGGTACCATTTTTGTAATTTCCTGAAAGTGTAGGTACTAAAATTGCCAATCTCTCCAATCTTTGATCAAGGACCATTTATGCAACTTAATGATTCTCTGAGGACTTCTTATGTAATTATGAACTTTCTTTTATCATTTTGCTTCCCCGGCTCCGGCTTTTGACCTTTTTCCAATCTCGTGCTTGTTTTTGTCGGTTTTGGCTTTGTTTTTGTTCATTTCTCACATATCCGTACATGCACATACACAAATACAAAAACACACATTCTCTTGGCATATTTGGTTAGTATTTGGTATATTTGGTCAGATTTAAGGCTAAAAAGGATGTGTGAAAAAGCACACATCAATTACACAATATATATTAATATTTACGAGAAGTTTTAATAGCATATTGTTGTTGCATACAATGATGCTAATGAAATTGAGGTGACACTCAATGCTAGTTATTGTAAGGATTTCATCTTTGGCTATTACTAGTTATGCTTACTAAAAGCATAGTTGCATTATACATTAAGAGAATAAGAATACTTTAAACTTTAAAATGTTTGGAAGTTTGATTATCATAAATTGGTGATTAAGGATGTCACACATTTTATGAAATATTATATGGAATTATCAAAATAGTTGAGTATGCACATATAAGAACTTCAATAGTTGAATTCTTGAAATAAGTATTCTTAAAATTCCGATAGATCAAAGTTGGATGATTTATGTTTTGTCCACAAGTATGAATGTCATTACTTGAGATATAATTCATCAACAAGAGTTATCATGCATTGATCTATTTAGTATTTAGATAATGGATGTTAAACAATTATTATAATAAAATACATGGCATGTTTAAATTATAATATATTGTATCCTATATTTGTATGTTTAATCCATGAATAAATGTTATTTAAAATTGTCCGTTTTCAGTTAATAATATGGGAATATTATTAAATCAAGACAAATCTGAAGGTTGGCATAATATACTTAAGTATATTTATGCGTAGTCATGTCATTTCAGATGATATTCAATGATATCGAATATAGGACGTATCCCAACTACATGATGTTACTTTATGGATTTTGTTATTAAGTAAATCATGAGAAGTTATCCTCAGGCTTGAGATTCAAGATAAGTGTCATGATGTTGGGATATGAAGATCTAAGTACTACTAGAAAGATCAAAGTACTGCTATGTCAAAGTACTGCTTAAAGTCAACATGCTGTTCAAGGTCAAAGTACTGCTTGTGATTGAAGATTATGCAAAGTACTTCTAATAACAAGGACTTACGTGTAATATTGTTTAAAGGATTATTATGTAATGTTATATGAATATTCTAGAATTAGTTAGGGATAATTACTCGTCGTTCAAGTAAATATTGTAAACCGACTTAAGGTTATCCTTATTTCTATAAAAGGAGCCTTATGATGGTATTAGACGTACGAAGTTTTCTTAAGAGTCTTAGAGTTTCACAAAACGATTTTAGTGAAGTTAGGGATTGTTAGTGAATTTGTATTTAGAGAAGCAGGTTCATGAGTTGTTTTAATATAAACAAAGTTCTTCTTAGCTTTGTGTAAGTAGATTCCGCATACTTTACAAAGTAATATCAGTGTTTCAATATTAACTGTTTTGAGTTATTCAAGATTGTTAAAACCTTACAAGCTACAAAGTAGTTTGGTCAGAGTATATCGATCTAACAAGTGGTATCAGAGCTTGTGTTGGAAACTCTGATTAAGAAGAAAATCTTTAAAACCGATTCTACTACAAACCCTTAAAGATGTCGACAGATGTTGCACCTGCTCCATCCATCACTGCAGTAAGAATTCCTATTGTCAAGAAGGGAGAATATGATCTATGGGCCACGAAGATGAGGCAGTACATTGCCATCACAGACCATGCACTATGGGATGTGATTGTCAATGGCAATATGATAATTGAGGAACCATTAGAGATCCCAGGACAACCAACACCACCTAAGCCAACCTTTCCAGCTGCTACCAAAAGAAATCAAGACAAGGCTCTCAACATACTGCTCTCTGACATTCCTGATGGTCACTTATTGAAGTTTCATGATGCCAAGGATGCAAAACAACTATGGGCTGCTATTAAAACAAGATTTGGAGGTAATGATGCTTCCAAGAAGATGCACAGGAACCTATTGAAGCAGCAGTTTGAAACCTTCACTGTTGGTGAAAGAGAAAGTCTTGACTCTGCTTATGATAGATATCAAAATCTACTCAGCATGCTAGAGTTATATGGAGCTGAGGCAACAGTTGAAGATGCTAACTTGAAGTTCTTGAGGAGTTTGCCATCTGCATGGCATGTGGTTGCTACCATGATTAGAGGACAACCTGGTTTGGACACTATGGACTTTGATGATCTTTACAACAATCTAAAGGTGTATGGGCATGAGATGAAGGGTAACAAAGGTTCAAGTTCTCACAACATTGCTTTTGTATCTTCTGAAAACAAAAGCAGTACTTCCACTAAAAGTACTACTCATCCTGTCCAAAGTACTGTTGCAGAAACACAAAATCCATGTACAAGTTTGATCACTACTACTTCATCACATACCCCCAATTCAGATGATGTTCTGTGCTCATTCTTTGCACAACAAGCTACTCTACCTGTTACTTATCAAGAAGATCTCCTGCAAATTGATGATGATGCTATGGAAGAAATTGACATAAGATGGCAGGTTGCCATGATCGCTGCAAGGATCAAGAAGTTTATGAACAAAACAGGGAGAGGTATTGATTTCAAGGCTAAGCAGGGTATAGCATTTGACAAGTCCAAGATTGAATGCTTTAATTGTCAAAGAACTGGTCACTTTTCAAGGGAATGCAAGTTTGCAAAGTATCAAGCAAACAGGATGATTGAACAACCTAAACCCAAAGTTGAAAGAAAAGAAATCCCTATTGCTGAGCCAAAGTCACAAGCTTTGGTTGCTCAAGAAAACTTGGCAGAAGTTGATTGGAGTAATGAATTTGATGATGGACCAGTAACCTATTCTATGGTTGCATTGGAAGAGGTTGATTGGAGCACAACTTTTGATGAGGAACCAGGATATGAAGCTTTGGAGTCAAGAGATGGTCTAGGAAGCTTTGATTGGAGCATGGAGAGTGAAGAAGAACCTTTTCAGCTTGCTATGATGGCTACTTCACCTACTTCATCCACTATCTCTGAGGTATGTTCCAAATGTAGTAACTCTTATCAAAAGATGCTTAAAGAATATGAAACAGAAAGAGATAACTATAGAAGGGCTAGGTCTGAGATAGCTGGTTACCAATTAACTTTAGAGTCAATGGAAGCTAAGATAATCACTCATGAGAATAATGAAGTAGCTTGGGCTGAAAAATATGAGCAACATGATTATCAATTAAATCTAAGTGAATGGAAGTTAGGATGTAAAGTTTCTAAATTAGAAAAGGTCACTAAAGAAAGAGATAAGTTGCAAGAAAAACTTGCTGCTTGGAAAGAATCAGGTCTGTCATATGTTAGTTTTGTTGAAAAACAGAGAACAACAAACATTAAAACTGGCCTAGGTTATGATAATAATTCAGAAGTACTTTCATCTAGGAACCAAGAATTAAATATTTCTCAGGAGACCTCAACTAGTGATGAAGAATTCATAAGTTTAGAGGAAAACACATCTAGTGATGAGGAATCACCTTGTTCAACACCTCCTGAGTTTAAGAAAAACAAAGGATATAATGAAGTTCCTCCACCCCCAGGTAGTTTTCAACCACCTAGGACAGATGTTTCTTGTTTTGGTATAGATAACCTAGAGTTTAGGAAAAAGCTTAAAGGTCAATCTAATTCAAGTCAATATAGTCCTGAATCTTTAAGAGAATCTGTTGAAACACCTAGGGATGATAATAAGGGTTTTGGAAGTGAAAAAGATTTTTCAAAACAAGCAGTACTTCCAAAAACTTCTCAAAGTACTGCTGATCATTCAGCAGTACCTACAAGAAACTCTTTTCAAATACTGCTTATTATAGAAAACATTTTGGGAATAGATTTGGGATGATGGGTCCAAAGTTATGTTTTGTATGTTATAGTCCTCATCATTTGATCAAGGACTGTGATTACCATTCAGAATACTTAAGAAAATATCCAAAAACTACATCTGCAAATCATAAGAACAAAGAGAATAAACCAAGGGAGAATAAACCAGCTTGGAATTACTCAAATAGGGTTAACCATAGCAATTTCTCAAAAGACTATAGGTACCCTCATCAGAGAAGACCATTTTCCAAACCCACAGTACCTTCCAGAAACATTTCTCAAAGCACTGGTCAAGCAGTACTTTCTCAAAGTACTGACAGAAAGTTTCCCAATCAAGGTACTGCTAAGACTCAAGTGTAAGACCTAGGAGATTCAATTCTTACAAACCTAGAAGGCCTTGCAACCCAAGAAAAGCTGCTAGAACACAGAACCCAACACCAAAAGTTACAACTAAGTGGGTTAAGAAAGAAAGTACTGCTGAGGGTGACAAAGTACTTTCAGAAAATAATGGTGAAAAAGGGAGTGTTGATAACAATTCAACACAGGTTTTGAAATAAAAAACAGTAATTCTTGATAGTGCTTTCAAAAACAGTGGTGATTACATACTCAAAGAATTTGAGTATGTTACTCCACAAGGGGAACACAAGTCAGTAATGGCTTGGGTTCCTAAAAGAAACTAACCCTTTTCATTTTAATGCAGGGCAACCCAGCAGA
The DNA here is from genome assembly GCA_030686995.1 of Artemisia argyi. NCBI lineage: Eukaryota > Viridiplantae > Streptophyta > Magnoliopsida > Asterales > Asteraceae > Artemisia > Artemisia argyi. The sequence continues at coordinate 86,802,666 of CM060694.1, read as the reverse complement.
GGAGCTTAAAGACCATCTTATTGTGGATAGTGGTTGCTCTGGAAGTATGACAGGAGAAAAGGAGCTCTTGTCAAATTTTAAGGCTTATTTTGGAGGAAGAGTTGCATTTGTGAATGATCTTGATGGAGGGAGAATCACTGGCAAAGGAACCATTAAGGCAGGATCTATTGATTTTGAGAATGTTAGATATGTGAAGGAGCTTAAATTCAACCTTTTGTCAGTCTCTCAGATCTGTGACAAGAAGTACCCTGTGTTGTTTCTTGACACAGAATGTCTTATTCTCTCCCATGAGTTTAGATTAGAAGATAAAAACTTGGTGATGCTAAGAGCACCAAGAACCAATGATGTGTATAGCATAGACTTGAAGAACATCAATTCTGCTGAAAGAGCAACATGCTTGATTGCAAGGGCAACAATGGAAGAAGCACATCAATGGCACAGAAGACTAGAGCATGTAAATTTCAAAAACATCAACAAGCTGGTCAAAGGAAATTTAGTTAGAGGTTTACCTTCTAAAACATTCAAAGGATTCAGAGTGTAAAACAGGGCTACCAAGAAGGTTCAAGAATATCTTCATGTTGAATTTCTAGAAGAACAAGAAAATCAAAAAGGTAAAGGTCCTGATTGGATGTTTGATCTTGATTTAATGTCCTCATCCATGAACTATGTTCCTGTAAGAGAAGAAAATCAAGTTGTTCACAATGAAGAGGAATCACAATACATTGTTCATGGAGTTAACATAAGATCTGAAGATGATTCTGATGAAGCACCCAATGATGAGAAGAAAAGTACTGCTGCACCTCAAGGTACTGTTGATGCACAAAGTACTGTTCAACCATAGACCACATTATCTGATGAAGACCAAGCTATCCAAGATGAACTTAATAGGATGCTTCTTCAAGAAACAATTGCTAAGTCCTATGAAGATGATCAAAGGAGAGCTTATGAAGCAGAAAAGAAGAAGGCTAAAGGCACTGACAGTACTTTGCCCCAAAGTACTGCTGATCCATTTGAAAGTACTTCTCATTTCTTAGATACTTCAAATTAGAAAAATGCTGATGATTTAACTGATCCAACCATGCATGCCTTAGAAGATACTGATGATGAATTGGAACAAGAAGGCATTTTGTCAGATTCTAATAAAGACCCTGACCTCACAAATTTGGAAGATAATCTTGAAGTATCACCAACTCCTACTCTAAGAATTCACAAAGATCATCCTGTCAGTAAAATAATTGGACCTTCTGATTCAGGAGTGCTTACAAGAAGAAAAGCTAAGAATATGTCTCAGCAACATACTTCTTTACTTAGTTTTATTTATAAACAGAACAAGGTGAATCACAAGGATCAGAAATTGTATTTATTTGCTTGCTTTCTGCCTCAAGAAGAACCTAAGACAATAAAACAAGCATTAGCCAAGGAGAGTTGGGTTGAAGCTATGCAAGAAGAACTCTTACAATTTAAACTTCAAGAAGTATGGGTATTATGTGATTTACCTGATGGTAAAAGGTTAATTGGAACAAAATGGGTCTTCAGAGTTAAAAGAGATGAAAGAGGGAATGTCATCAAGAATAAAGCAAGGTTAGTAGCTCAAGGATATAGACAAGAAGAAGGAGTAGACTATGATGAAGTATTTGCTCCTGTGGCAAGGATTGAAGCCATAAGGCTGTTTTTGGCTTTTGCATCTTATATGGGCTTCCCTGTATATCAGATGGATGTTAAAAGTGCTTTTCTATATGGCACTATCATAGAGGAAGTTTATGTTAAACAACCTCCTGGTTTTGAAGATCCTGCACATCCAAACAAAGTCTACAAGGTTATTAAGGCTCTGTATGGCCTTCATCAAGCTCCTAGAGCATGGTATGAAAGACTCTCCACTTTTCTATTGCAATATGGTTACAGGAGAGGTGCCATTGACAAGACTTTGTTTATCAAAAGAGATAAAAAGGATATCATGCTTGTCCAAGTGTATGTAGATGATATTATTTTTGGTGCTACTAAGCAGTCTATGGTAAAGGAATTTGAAGATCTTATGCAAAAAGAATTTCAGATGAGTTCAATGGGAGAATTAACACTCTTCTTGGGACATAAAGTGCAATAATCAAGCAGTGGAATCTTTATAAGTCAAGATAAGTATGTTGCAGACATTCTTAAGAGATTCAACTTCACAACTGTCAAGCCAGCATCCACACCTGTTGATGCTAACAAACCTTTGGGAAAAGATGAAGATGGAGAAGATGTTGATGTCAAACTATACAGGTCTATGATTGGATGTCTAATGTACTTAACTACATCTAGACCTGACATTACTTTTGCTGTTTGTTTGTGTGCAAGACATCAAGTTCAACCCAAGGTTTCACATTTGAATGCTGTTAAGAGAATCTTTAGGTACCTTAGGCAACAACCTAAGCTAGGATTGTGGTATCCTAGAGAGTCCCCTTTTCATCTACAAGCTTTTTCAGATAGTGATTATGCTGGTGACAACTATGACAGAAGATCAACAACAGGAGGATGTCAGTATCTTGGAAGTAGATTAGTCTCATGGCAATGCAAAAAGCAAATAATTGTAGCAACATCTTCCACAGAAGCAGAATATGTAGCTGCAGCAAGTTGTTGTGCACAAGTACTTTGGTTGCAAAATCAGCTTTTGGATTATGGATTCAACTTCAAGAACATTCCTATCAACATTGATAATGAGAGTACAATTTGTATTGTGAAGAATCCAGTTTATCACTCCAAAACAAAGCACATTCAGATTAGACATCATTTTATTAGAGATTGCTATGAGCATAGGCTCATCAATGTGGTCAAAGTCCATACAGATGATAATGTAGCAGATTTACTCACAAAGGGCTTTGATGTTTCAAGATTTACCTTCTTAGTAGTGAGTATTGGTATGATTAATAATTAAGCTATTTTTGAGGAGAGGCATTAGTAGTTAGTCATTATTTGAGGGGAGGCTACATGTATCATTCAAAAGAAACGGATCTTTTATTCATTATTATTCAAAAGAGGCTACATTCATTAGTTCAAGAGATACAGACACAACCATGACACAGATACCCAACCAAGACAAACAGAGGACTACTCCAAACACCCTACACCAAACCTACCTAACCTACCCAACACACCCTACTCCATTGGCCTTTTTCCTTTTCCTTGATAGCTTTGCTTTCCCTTTTGAGCAGTCTTTCTTTTGTCATCAAAAGAAGCTTGCTTCCTTGGGCAAGCCAGGCCAAGTATTTGCTTGGGAGGTCTCTCTGGTCTTGCAGGTTTCCTTTGAGCAGGCCACTTCATGTTCTTTATGGCTGACTTAAGAGCCTGTGTCAAGGCCTGTGGGAGTTCATTTGCTAAATAAGAAGCTGGAGCAGGGACAAACACCTTTTTCTTAGGATTTGGGTTGGTAGAGCTTGCTGCATCAGTGATGGTAGAGCTTGCTACATCAGGAGGAAAGTAACCACTCCATCCTGCATCAGTGTCAAAGTCAGAATCAGAGTAATAACTGATTTCTAAATCAGTGGAGCCATCAGAATCAGATGAGATGTAAACCAAAGGAAAGTGGCTCATGTTGTTGATTAGGGTTTTTGTGAGGTGTATTATAAGTGTTGATGAAGAGATGTATTGGTGGCAAGTTTCTTTTATAGGCAAGAAAGTTACAAGGGATATTAATGATGTTCATTCAATTCTACTTGCCTTGGTAGCTTTGGGGAATTAATTTGGAAAGTATTAATTATCTCGGGTTGACTTTCAACAGATATTTTGGTCAAACGGTCAATGCTATAGATATTTTGATGGGAAAGTACTTTGTCAACGTACTGCTTTGTTCAACAATGAAAGTACTGCTCCATGTTATATGGAAAGTACTGCTTGGTGTTCTGCAGAGAACGCTGACGTGTCAGAATACTGTTCCAACGGTCAAAAATACGGGTAACAAACTTTCGAAAGATATGGGGAAGATAACTTCCAAAAATAACGGTAAAGTAAGTAATTCACCGTGATTCTTTGTATATTATCCCTCTTTACACATATCTTTTTCATCTTTACATACTCATATTCATTCATCAATCCCACTAAGTTCATCAACAATCATCATTCTTCTTTCCATCATACTCACAATGGCAAACCGTCACACCATCACCAAATATAATATGATTGTAAACCTCGAGAAAACATAAAAGAACATTGACTTTCATGGAATAATTTATTTTCTCACCGGATCCACCATCAATTACTCACTTTTAGTAAACCCAGAGATTATTAGTCCCTGGATACAAGAGTTTTGGGCTACGGCTAGGGCTGAGTTAGAAGATGGAGAGGATGTTATTCATGCCACAGTTGTAGGAAGAGCAATTCATATTACTGAAGCAACCATAAGGGAGAACTTGTTGTTTGATGATGAGGGAGGCACTGTTTTGTTTTCTAAGCAAGTGGTTTGGGATGCACTGAGAGATATTGGGTATGAAGGACCTTTGAACAAGATTACTTCTCCACACTCTGTTTCAAAGGAAGGTACTTCTCTGCAAGGTACTGCTTCAGAGCATAATACTCCAGTACCTTCTCCCAATGATTATACTTCCACAGGTGGGTTTCAAACACCTGGAGGAGATGAGGGAGGTAAGGGACCTATGGATAACTATGATTTGACAAGGGAGTTTAGAAGATTGAAGAAAGTTATTGATAATCAGGCTGCAGAGATTACAAGATTGAGAAATAAATTCAGAAGATTGAAGAGGTTTGTGTGGCCACTTGTGAAAAACTTTAGACTTTATGTGAAAGAAAAGAAACAATCCAAGAAGAGGACGTCCAAGTCAGCCAAGAAGGCCTCTAAATCTAAGAGGAGTCAGAAGAAGTCACCATCTTTCAAATTGGGGAGGAATCAAGAAGATAATTTGAATGAAGATGATGCTGGAGTACAATATTCAGAAGAGGCTCATCTTTGGCATTATCTAGAAGAACCTTTGAACTTTGTGCCAGAGAAAAAGATTGATGGGGATGAGAATATTGTTCAAGAAGAAGTTGATGAGCAAGAAGTTGGAGAACAAGTTGAAAATATTCAAAGTACTGATGTTCAAAGTACTGTTGATGAAAGTACTGGTATGCAAGGTACTGGTGTGCAAGGTACTGCTGCAATGGATATTGATAGAATTGGAACTTCTACAGCTAGACCTTCTACAAAAGCATTTGAAGATGAAGCTGGTCCTTCTAATCCTATTCAGCAAGAAGAAGTCAAAGAGCATACAGCTAGTGATGATGAGACAATAGCTCAGATAATGCTCAATTTGGATAGACCAACAGGTATACATATTTCTAAGCCTGCACAACAAGTCTCTGAGTCTTCTTCTGAACCTGAAGCTTTAGATCCAAAAGACAAAGGAAAAGGGATCATAAAGGAGAGCAAGAAGAAAAAGAAGAAGTTTACTCTTGCACAGCTGAGGGAAATAGAGATAGCAAAGAATGAAGAGATTTCTAGACAGCAACAAGCTGTGTATGATGCAGAGTACTTAGAAGAGATAAGGAAGCCAGTTGCTGTAACAAGAAAGCCTATGACTATTGCTCAAGAGAGAAATTGGATGATTAGTTTCTTGAAAAGAAGAGGATACAAGAATCTACAAAGGCTAAGATATCCAGATGTAAAAGCACTATGTGATAGTGTTCAAGAATCTATTAAGAGAGCTAGAAAGTTTTGTGCCTATGGATGCTGAAAAGGAAAAGAAATTAGAAGATGTGATGAAAGAACAAGCTGAGAAAAGAAAGTTAAAGAGGAAGAGAGCTATTCAGGATGATCAATTGTCAAAGAGGCTCAAGATGATAAGATCAGATACAATTGATGAACTGAAGAATTATTTCAGAGTTGTTGATTTTGAGAACAAGAAAACAGAAGACTCTGGAAAGAAGTCAAAGATTATCTCATTTTATGTGGTTGAATCAACTGAAGGAAACTATCTCATGTTCAACAGAGAGGATGAAAGCTTCATTGTGTTTAATATGCTATGGGATGTTTTGCACATAATAGACAGAGAAGATCTATACAACTTGTATTTACAAGTGCAGACATACTATGAGAATATTGAAGCAACAGGAGTGGGATTAATCTTACTTGGAGATTTGATAACCATCTAGGAAACAGAAGAAACAAGTAATGATGCTCTGTGGAATGATCAAGAAAACTGGGAGATAACAAGATGGAGATTCTTTGAGTCATCAAGAGTTCATTCACTTGAGATGGAAGATGGTACCATGATTCACATGTTAGCTGAAAGAAAATATCCTTTGATAAGAGAACTTATGCTCAGGATGTTGGAACATGGAATGGAGGTTGAGGATGAAACTGAAGTAGCATTCATGGTGATCAAGCTATTTATAAGGTGTGTTGGGAATTATACTAACAGTTACCACGACTAAGTGAAGATGTTACAACTGCTGAAGATTGTACTTGCAGTGGAAACTCATTACCACTGCAAGAACATATATTACCACTGCTTATTAGATAACTGTTAGGAAACGTGTTTAGATAAATATAGAATAGATCTTGTGTATATCTTATTCTATTAGCATTATACTTATCTTGTAGAAGAGGATTCCTTGTGCTATAAAAGGAGATCCTAGGTTAAAGGTTAGATATACGTTTTCTAGAGCTTCAAGGTGTAACCCTAGTGATATCAAGATCACTCGTATTATTATTATTAATAATATTGGAGCTAATCGTTTGTTTACATTCATTGTTCTTATTCATATACAACTGTCTTACTCACAATCAAACTTCTAAGTGTTACTAAGTAGATTCCGCCTACTTAGTGATATAACTCAAAGTATCAATCTAACACAAGTTCTAGGTGTTTAGATCCATCAAGTGGTATCAGAGCCAGGCTTTGATACTTTGATTTAGAAGACTCTAGTTCACTCAGAAGAATCAATGGAGACAGAAACCAGTAACTCAAACATTGCTGCTAAGCTTCCAAAGCTTAAGTTGAATGACTTTGAGATGTGGAGGCTAATGATCGAACAGTTCTTTATGGTCCAAGACTACACACTCTGGGAGATCATTATGGTTGGAAATTCTTTCAAACCAAGTTCTACTTCAGAGATGGTTGGTGGTAAAGAAGTAATTAAGGTCAACACTGGACCTGTTACTAATGATGAAAGACTTCAGATGAAGAATGATCTGAAGGCTAGAGGTTTGTTGCTGATGACACTTCCTAGAGACCAAGTTCTAGCATTCAGCAAGTACAAGACTGCAAAGACTCTTTTTGAAGAGATCTGTAATGTTTTTGGTGGTAATGATTCCACCAAGAAGACTCAGAAGACTCTGCTGAAGCAGACTTATGAAAACTTTGGTTCAACAAGTAATGAATCAATTGATAGCATTTTCACAAGGCTACAAAAGATTGTTACTCAACTCACTATTTTTGGAATTGAGGTGGAAAGGGAAGACCTCAATCTAAAGTTCTTAAGAAGCTTACCCTCTAAGTTTGGAACCAATGTTGTTGTATGGGAAGATAAGCCAGATTTGGAGACCATGAAACTTAATGATTTGTACAATAACTTCAAGGTTATTGAACAAAGATTGAAGAAAGCTGGCAAATTAAGCTCAAGTTCAGGAAGTGTAGCACTCATATCATCATCTCTTGATGATAGTAGTTCAGATGATGAAAGTGATAGTGATGATGACAGTGCTAATATTGTTGTTTCCACTGGTAGTGGAAGTGTTTCCACTGGTAGCACAAAGAGACAGATTGCAGGACTTAGTGATACTACTTTTTATGCCTTTATATCTAGTCAAGTGGGTGGTTCAATTCTCAATCATGAGGATTTGGATCAAATTGATGAGGATGATATGGAGGAGATGGACATTAAATGGCAAGTGGCATTACTAAGCTTAAGGACAAAGAAGTTTTGGAAGAAGACTGGAAGAAAGATCAACATCAGTGGCAATGAAACAGTAGGTTTTGACAAAAAGAAGGTGGAATGCTATAATTGTCACAAGAAGGGGCATTTTGCCAGGGAGTGCAGAAAGCCAAGGAAGTCTGACAACAGGTCAACTTGGTACAAGCAGGACAAGAAGAAGGAACCTACTACTGATGAGCCAAAGGGGCTATTAGCTATTGATGGAGTGAGCTTTGATTGGAGCTTTATGACTAAGGATGAGGAAGATGATTCAGAGTCTGCAATGGTTGCTACAGAGCTTGCACTAATGGCTTTTTCTGACTCTGAGGTACAAATTAATAATGCTTGTTCTAAATCTTGTAAGGCATTAAAAGAGTATGAGAAACTTAAAGCACAATATGATGAACAATTGCTAGAGTTAAATCATACTAATTATAACTTAGCAAATCATAAAAGAGGCCTAGGTGTTTTAGAAACTCAATTAGAGCATTATAGGGCAAATGAATCTAAGTTCAATGATGATATTGCAGTATTAAGAAGAGACTTAGATTATCAGGTTGCTGTGAATAAGGTTCTTAGAGAAGAACTAGAAAAGGTTAAAATGGCTAGTGAGAATATTTTGATAACTAAGAAAACACTGGATCACCAATCCAAGTGTATTGACAAAATTTGGGAAGCCCAAGTTGTGAACAAAGCCAAATCAGGAGTTGGATACAAATCAGTTCCACCACCTTTAAGAGGTGTTCCATCACCTCCTGGCATTGACTTAGCTCACACAGGTTTAGAAGAATTCCAGGAACCACCTATGACCTATGGACCAAAGTTTGTTAAAACAGTTGAAATTGAAAAGTTTCAGGTTGAGGTTGATACATTTGATAGTGCTAGTGACTCATCTCTTAAAGATGAAAATTTGAATGTTGAGTCTAAACCTAGTGTTCCTGAGAATGTTAAAGTGGAGGTTAAAAAGTGTATTCCTGATGTTGTCAAAGAGAAGCCTAGGTCACAACATAATTTCACAAGGCCCATTACTAGATATGCAGAGATGTACAGAAGTAGGTCACCAACTCCTAGAGGTAATATGAGGAGTTGGAATCATGTTAAATCTAGGCAATTTGGTAGTGATTTTGTGTTCAATAACAAACCCTATCATATATGTGGTAGCTTTGACCATTTGGCTTATAGCTGTACCTACCACTTGGGTAGAAGGGAAGTGTTTGGGAATACAAGGGTGAATGGCCAAAATGCTAATAACTTAACTCACCCAAATCCACTTAGCAATATGATTCCCAGGTCTGTTTTACTTCATTCTGGCATAAAACCAATTTCCACTGCTAGACCAGCAGTTATCACTGCCAGTAATAAAAACAGAGTTTATCCTAAGTCCCCTGTCACAAATTTTGTTAAATCTAATCAAACAGGGAAAAAGACCAATTTTTAAAAGAAAGTTAACAATAATCGCAAGTGGGTACCCAAAATTTCAAAACCAGCAGTTTCCACTGCTAAGCCAGCAGTTACCACTGCAAGGCCAAAGGTTACCACTGGTGGGTCTGTTAACAAGAAAAGGGTAAATATGGGCAATGTTGTTAAGGCCTTAGCACGTTGGGAATGGAAGCCAAAAGGAACCATCACCTCAAACAATCCCGATGGTGTATCAATGACCTTTGATAGATATAATTATATTGATACACGAGGCAGATCCAAGTCATTTGTGGCTTAGGTCCCCAAAAGGAACTAATTCCTTTATTTTGTGTGAAGGAACATTCAAAGACTACAAATGATCAAGGATACTCAGACAGTGGATGTTCCAGGCACATGACTGGCAATAAGTCCTATCTTTCAGACTTTCAACCTTATGATGGACAATTTGTCAGCTTTGGAGGAGGAATTGGTGGCAAAGTTTCTGGCAAAGGAACAATCAAGGCTGGAAACATTGACTTTGAAGATGTGCAGTATGTGAAAGAACTCAAGTACAACCTTTTTAGTGTGTCACAGATGTGTGACAAGAAGCATAGAGTTCTATACACAGAAGATGAATGCTATATCTTATCTAAGGATTATAAGCTCCCTGATGAAAATGACATTTTGCTTAAAATCCCTAGAAAAGGTAATCTATATAGCATTGACATGAAGAACATAGTGGCTAATAATGATGTTACTTGCTTGCTTGCAAAAGCCACTTTGGATGAATCAATGCTTTGGCATAGAAGACTTGGTCATGTTAACTTCAAGACCATCAACAAGATTGTGAAAGATGGACTTGTTAGAGGTCTACCAGAGAAAAGATTTGAAAATGACCAAACTTGTGTTGCCTGTCTCAAAGGAAAGCAACACAGAGCTTCATGCAAGACCAAAGCATTCAATTCTATTGATCATCCACTCTTTATGCTGCATATGGACTTGTTTGGTCCTACTTCTGTGAGCAACATCAATTTGAAGAAGTATTGTCTTGTTGTGACTGATGATTTTAGTAGATTCACATGGATTTTCTTTTTAAGAACCAAGGATGAAACCACTGGCATCCTTAAGAAAATCATCACTGAAGTTGAAAATCAATTTGAAAAGAAAATCAAGATCATCAGGTGTGACAATGGGACAGAGTTCAAGAATAAAGTTATGGATGATTTCTGCAGTGACAAAGGTATTAAAAGAGAATTTAGTCTTGCAAGAACTCCTCAACAAAATGGAGTTGCTGAAAGAAGAAACAGAACACTAATTGAGGCTGCTAGAACCATGTTAGCTGATTCCAAGCTTCCAGTGACTTTTTGGGCTGAAGCAGTTAACACTGCTTGTTACATTCAGAACAGGGTTTTAGTAGTCAAAAGTAAGAACAAGACACCTTATGAGTTATTCAGAGGAAGACCTCCTACTTTGGAGTTTATGAGGCCATTTGGGTGTCATGTCACTATTCTCAATACCATTGATCATCTGGGTAAATTTGAAGAAAAGTCTGATGAAGGCTTCTTTGTTGGATACTCTATGGTTAGCAAGGCTTTTAGAGTCTATAACTTAAGAACAAAGAAGATTGAAGAGAACTTGCATCTTCAGTTTATTGAAAATAAAGCAAACATGGTAGGTTCAGGACCAGATTGGCTATTTGATCTTGAAACATTATCAAATACAATGAATTATATACCTCTCACTTCAAGCACTGGAGACAAAGATCTTGAAGATTCAGAAGAACTCATTGATGAAGATGAACCTTGTAAGGATGATGAAGATCAAATTGTTATGCCACTTTGGGACTTTGTTGATAATTCTGAAAAGACAAGTGATGCAGATGGTGTGAATTCTGATGAATTGAATAAAGAAATTCCTACTAGCAGTGGTAACTCAATTCCCACTGCTACACAAGAAGTTTCCACTGACAGCCCAAATGTGGACCATACTTCTCAGGAATCACCAAGTGATGATGTAGAGATCTCAAACATGCCTACAACATATGATATTCCTAGCACATCAGAGTCTTCAATTCACAAAGTGCATCCACTTGATAATGTTATTGGTGAACTTTAATCAGGTGTGAAGACTAGAAGACAGACAAAGAAAGATGATATTCATGGGTTCATAAGTGAAGTATATGAGTCCAAGAAACATAGTAAGAAGAATAAGTGTTTGTTCTTCTGTTTTCTCTCACAAGTGGAGCCTAAGAATGTTTATATGGCTCTAGGAGAATCTAGCTGGGTTGAAGCTATGCAAGAAGAGTTGCTGCAATTTAAACTTCAAAAGGTTTGGGTTCTTTGTGACTTGCCTGATGGTATGAAGGTCATTGGTACTAAATGGGTTTTCAGAAATAAGAAAGATGAAAGAGGTATTGTAATAAGGAACAAAGCTAGATTGGTTACTCAAGGATACACTCAAGAGGAGGGTATTGATTATGAAGAAGTTTTTGCTCCTGTTGCAAGGATTGAGGCTATTAGATTGTTTTTAGCCTATGCATCATTTATGGGCTTTACAGTCTATCAAATGGATGTTAAGAGTGCCTTTCTGTATGGTACTATTGATGAGGAGGTATATGTCTCTCAACCTCCAGGCTTTGAAGATCCTCAACACCCAAATAAAGTTTATAAAGTGGTTAAGGCTCTTTATGGTTTACATCAGGCTCCAAGGAAGTGGTATGAAACCTTAGCTAATTATTTGTTGAATAATGGGTTTCATAGAGGTAAGATTGATCAAACTTTGTTCATCAAGAAAGACAAGGGTGATATTCTACTTGTGCAAGTGTATGTTGATGATATTATCTTTGGATCTACTAAACAAGAGATGTGCAAAGAGTTTGAGAAGCTGATGAAAGATGAATTTCAAATGAGTTCTATGGGAGAACTTACATTCTTTTTGGGGCTGCAAGTACAACAGAGTAAAGAAGGCATCTTTATCAGTCAAGACAAATATGTGGCTGAGATCATTAGGAAGTTCAAGTTTAATGATGCAAAACCTTCAAATACCCCTGCTGATAAGACCACTCATCTATTGTTGAAGAATGCTAGTGGTGCTAATGTTGATGTTCACACTTACAGATCTATGATTGGTTCTTTGATGTATCTTACTTCATCAAGGCCAGACATTATGTTTGCTGTATGTGCTTGTGCAAGATTTCAAGTGACTCCAAAGACATCACATATGACAGCAGTGGAAAATATTTTTAGGTACTTGAAGACTTATCCTAATCGAGGCTTATGGTATCCAAGAGACTCTCCTATGGAATTGATCACATACTCAGATAGTGATTATGCTGGTGCAAGTTTGGATAGAAGATCAACTACTGGAGGATGTCAATTTCTTGGATGTAGATTGGTGTCATGGCAGTGCAAGAAGCAAACTATGGTTGCTACTTCAACCACTGAAGCAGAATATGTTGCAGCTGCTAGTTGTTGTGCTCAGATCCTTTGGCTTCAGAATCAATTATTGGATTATGGGTACAATTTCATGAACACCATTATCTATATAGACAATAGTAGTACCATATGCATTATTAAAAATCCTGTGCAACACTCTAAAACTAAACATATTGAAATTAGACATCACTTTATTAGAGATTGTTTTGAGAAAAAGCTGATTAATGTTGTCAAAATCCATACTGATGACAATTATGCTGATTTATTAACAAAAGGGCTTGATGTGGGTAGATTTCAATACTTGGTAACATGTATTGGAATGCTAAATCCATAAATCTTTGATGTCTAATATTTTTCAGTGTTGCAGGATAGTTTTTAGGTACTAATATTGTTTGTATGGTATGTATGGTTTTTGTACTAACTTATATGCAGAGTTATCAAGAGCACAGTGGAAATAAACATACAACAGTGGAAAGATTGGTGATAATAGCAAGAACAAAGAGTACTTTTATTAATCATAAAAGAGAAGTATATCACATCCATTCAGAAAACATTGTCACCAACACAGTAAACCATTACAAAAGACATAAATCTACAACCTAACACCTACTCCATAGGTTTCTTTCCTTTTCCCTCATACTGATGCTTGCCCTTGGAAGCCCTCTTTCTCTTGTCATCAAAAGAAAGTTGTTTCCTTGGACAAGCAAGTCCCAGAACTTGCTTGGGAGGCCTTGATGCTTGGGTAGGCTTTTCAACAGCAGGCCACTTCATGTTGTTTATGGCAGTTGTCAATGCTGTGGTGAGGGCCTTTGGAAGCTCTTTGGAAAGATCAAAGGTTGGATCATTATCATCATCAGATGAAGAGCTTGAATAAAACTCTAGAGATGGAGCAGGACCAGCTGAAATCTTCTTGTTAGGCTTCATGCTTGAGGATGTAGCTGTTGCAGCACTTGGTGAAAAATATCCACTCCATCCAGCTGAAAGTTCTTCAGAGTCAGAGCAGTAACTGATTTCCTCATCAGATGAGATGTAGATTAAAGGAAACCAACTCATGATAATGTTTAGGGTCTGTGTTATTGAAGATGATTGTTGATGAGAGATAAAAGTTTTTGAGCCCCCTCTTATAGGCAAAGTCAAGGTCGAATTCTAATTAATGAAGAATATTTACTCTTACCTGTTTTGGTAGGTTGGTGGAGTAAATTTGGTTATTATCGGGTTGACTTTTGGAAGATATTTTTGTGAATAGTAACTTGGTTAAAAAGTTACTTTGGGTTAATTTTTATGGGTTAAGTTGAGAGTTACTTTGTGTTGCAGCATACAACCCATATTGTTGGAGTCATTGGAGTTATAAGGTGTGTATCATAGACACACAACAAATGGTTATTGATTCACCATGTCTAATCCACATAAGAATCAGCTAGTCCAGAGCAAACGGCTACTGGTAAAGATTTATCAAATCCGTTTATGGTTGATAGTTTACCAAAAACTATATGGTTATCAACTCACCATACTCCACGTGATCAAGAGTTGGCTAGTCCATAGCAAACGGCTCATGGTAAAGACATATCAAATCCGTTGATAGCTGGTAGTTTGCTAAAAACTATGATAAGAGCATCAAATTTTCATGTTTTATTAACCACTGCTCTTTGATATGTTGTGAAAATTTTACCACTGCTAGTTCATTGGTTACCACTGCAAGAGTAATTTTCCACTGATGAACTAGCCGTTACAACTGTTGTGTCAGTAATCTATTTTTTACTAGCCGTTGTAAATATAACCGTCTTTCCTTATTAATAGGGTAAAATCTTTTGTGAATTATCTACTTACTTATTATAAATTATTCTTTTCCAAAGATAATTCTTTCTAAAGATAATTCACATTGCGCAACCTCCTCAAACACTATTAGTATAAATTGATCATCATACGGCTTGCTTTTTATCTTGATTACTAACACTTTTATTCTCTTTTTCACAAATATCATGGCGATTCTAAAATTTGTCGAGGAGCACAACCAAGTGGCCTACCTACAAAAGTCAAACGAGAAGAGTGGCCGTGTTTTTCATCAGATTGTGGATTTTCTAAATACAACTCATATAAGGTTTGCCTTAACTATTAATCCCACAATCTATGTCTCTCATATCAAACAGTTCTGGAACACTGTGGAGTCCATAACTCTTGAAGAGGGAGACACACATGAATCTGTGGATGCTCTAAGAGCCACAGTGGATGGGGTAACTATTGATGTTACTGAGTCATCCTTGAGGAGAATTCTCCAATTGGATGATCTCAATGGTATTATCACATTACCCAATTCAGATATCTTTAAATATATTGCTTTAATAGGGTATGATACATCTGAACAAAAAGTAACTTTCAGAAAAGGATGTTTTTGTCCCCATTGGAGATTTTTAATTCACACTCTTTTACATTGCCTAAGTCCTAAGAAAACCTCTTATGAACAATTTGCATCAACCATGGCTTATCCTTTGGTTTGTTTGCAACTGATAGGACTTTCAATTTTTCAAAGTTTATTTTCAATAATATGAAAGGCAATGTAAAGAGTCAATATAAATTTTTGATGTATCCAAGGTTTGTGCAAGCAGTGTTAAATGAATTTCAACTGCGACCTCACAATAGAATTTATGAACCTTCTTGCCTTAAGCCAAAAGTTTTTCAAAACATGAGTAAGGCTTCAGATCTTTGGAATGGGGAGGTTCATCCACTTTTTCCTCAAATGCTTGCTAAAATTGCTCATGTACAGGGTGAAGATGCAACCATCCCAGTTGTATCCCAAAACACACCCCCTATTGTTGTTCCACCAATTCAACATACCCCTGCTGTAACTCACACTTATGAGAGAAGGTCTAAACAGCCAACTTCTCTCATCTCAACATTGCATGTTGTTGAACCTTTTGGTTTAGGGACAAGCAGTGGTGGTTCGAGGCTTAATCCTAGTCCAACTAGGGAAGAGCCTGAATCAATGCCTCATGATTCACCTCTCCCAACAGGTTACACAGTTGGAAGTGATGAAGGCAGTGTGCAACTACCTGAATTGATGGACATTTGTACCAAATTAGTCAAGCAGGTTCAAGCTCTGGAGAAAGATCTGGCACAGACCAAAGAACAACATGCCACCGAGCTGAATCAATTGAAGGCTGAGATTCAAAGATTGCAGAATGAAGTTGAAGATCTCAAGAAGAAAAGACCTGCTAAAGTTGTGTTATCTTCATCATCTTCACCTCAGGATGAGTTTTCTGCAAGTTCTACTAAAGATTTGGGAGATTCTTCCAAACAGGGGAGGAAAATAGATGCAGAGTTTAAGGGGAGGAGTACTAATTTTGAAAAAGTGTTTGCTGAGCTCAATGATTCTGAAAGTGCTCAAGCAAGTGATGATGTAGCTGAGACTGAGGGGAGGAAATTGGATTTTGAAGATATGGATGCTGAGGCTGGTTTTAACTTTGATGATTTAGTTGGAACTACTCAACCAATTTCCACTGAAGCAGAACAAGTTCTAGAAAACGTATATCACTAGGGTTACACCTTGAAGCTCTAGAAAACGTATATCTAACCTTTAACCTAGGATCTCCTTTTATAGCACAAGGAATCCTCTTCTACAAGATAAGTATAATGCTAATAGAATAAGATATACACAAGATCTATTCTATATTTATCTAAACATGTTTCCTAACAGTTATCTAATAAGCAGTGGTAATATATGTTCTTGCAGTGGTAATGAGTTTCCACTGCAAGTACAATCTTCAGCAGTTGTAACATCTTCACTTAGCCGTGGTAACTGTTAGTATAATTCCCAACAATCCTCCCCTAACTTATGATTAATAAATAAATCAATAAGTTTCTTCAAGTATTCAGCAAACATGAGGATATGGGAATTCTTCCAAACACTTATCTTCTTCTTCTTAACTCTTTATCAGCTCTCACACTTTGATCATAAATCCTTTGTAACAAATCATCTATGACTTCAGTTCTTTCCCAGCACCTAAGCTTCTCTGACAACATCACTGTCAATACTCCAGCTCTCAATGGATATTCTTTCTCAGCCAACATAAAGACATCAACTCCATCTTGAGTAGAAATATGATGCACAGAACTTGAATCATAGAACTTCCACAAAGTTCTCGTGCCATGAGCTTCAAATCTCCAATATCTATCACTAGGGTCAGGTTCATATAATCTTCTGAAGTGAACCCATAACTCCTTAGCCTTGACATCAACAAGTTCATCCTTCTTGAACTGATCTTGAATAATCCTCCACAAAGTATCCAAGTCTTCTCTATCACAAGATCTAACAATATCTTCAAAATCTCTGCAAATGCTTGTGACACTTCCAGTTCTGATGATCTTCCAAGCTACACCAAAACTATCAGAAAAGATCTCCCAACCAACTACTGGATATTTTGTTTCTAGAGGTTCAATATTAAGAACATCAGTCTCTATAAACAACATGTTTGTAACTTGCTCTTCTGTCAACTTGCTAGGACCCTCTT
This sequence comes from Artemisia argyi, assembly GCA_030686995.1. Classification (NCBI taxonomy): domain Eukaryota; kingdom Viridiplantae; phylum Streptophyta; class Magnoliopsida; order Asterales; family Asteraceae; genus Artemisia; species Artemisia argyi. The sequence goes on along the minus strand of CM060694.1, from coordinate 86,785,445 downwards.
CTGCTTGAGATGATTCCTGAGTCTTCAATTTCTTTGCATCTTTTGATTCAAGACTCACTCCAGACCTTTTTGTCTTCATTACTATAGGTTCTTGATCCATTGGAATGAATTTACTATCTTGTCTTTTGATTCTGTAGTAAATACCTTCAATCTGATCATGTGACATTCCTTTGAATTGAGCCATCTTCATATTACCAACATGGCAACAAAAAGTCTTCATCTTAGCAATGATCTGTGCCTTTGTAAGTTTCCTTGGCTTCTGTTGGCCTTTTCTAACATCCCTAATGATTTCATCAAGTGCCTGCTGATTCTTCATTTGAATGAAGTCTTTTAATTGAGCAGACCTTTGTTCTTCATCCAAGGTTGTATTTGCAATAAGTTCAATAGCCTTCTTCCTGATTATTTGATCATTGTTAATCAAGTAGTCAATCTCTTCTTCTGTAGGCACATAAGTGAACAAAGGAGATTTCTCATACATGACAGTTGGTGAAACACTTGAAATTGGTACTGCCATAACAGCTTCAAGCTTATACAACCTCTTAGCTTCCATAAAACTAGCAACTTCATATTCCTCTAGCTTTCTCTTTCTTTCATACTCTGCTGCTTGCTCATGCTCTGCCAATCTTGCATCAAAGTCAATTTGAGCTTGATCTTTCTTAGAAATCTTTCTTGTTTGCTCTTGTTCTAAAGCCATGACAATAGCCTTTCCTTTGACAGATCTTATTCTGGCAGCTTCTTCCTCTGCAGTAGTAATTACTTGAGTAGCAGTGGGAACCTTTTCACTTGCAGTGGGAATTATTTGATCAGTGGGAACTTGTTCTGCTTCAGTGGAAATTGGTTGAGCAGTTCCATAAACTCCAAATATAGAATAGATCTTGTGTATATCTTATTCTATTAGCATTATACTTATCTTGTAGAAGAGGATTCCTTGTGCTATAAAAGGAGATCCTAGGTTAAAGGTTAGATATACGTTTTCTAGAGCTTCAAGGTGTAACCCTAGTGATATCAAGATCACTCGTATTATTATTATTAATAATATTGGAGCTAATCATTTGTTTACATTCATTGTTCTTATTCATATACAATTGTCTTACTTACAATCAAACTTCTAAGTGTTACTAAGTAGATTCCGCATACTTAGTGATATAACTCAAAGTATCAATCTAACACAAGTTCTAGGTGTTTAGATCCATCAAGGTGGACTAAATCAGAAGAATAATATTGCATAAGTACTGGTATGATTTGTTTTGAATAATAAGTATTTTTTCTCAAAATACTGCAAGACAAACAGTACTTTACCAAAGTACTGCTTGCTGCATAAAACCAGTAAAAGTCCTTTGTAAAATAAAGTAAAAGTTTTTGAAGCTTAAGATGATATAAATAAAATGATTTGAAGAGAAAAACATGGTGTTAGTACTTGTACTGCACAGCAAATGGTAATCAACTCACCATGTTTAACAAACAAGAAAGAGTTTGACTCATCATGAGGGTACGGCTCTGATGTGATAATCAAATCCATTTTTAGTTGACAATTTACTAAAAATTGTATGGTGTTCAACTCACCATATCTGTAAAATTGAAGAGTTGACTAGCCCACAAGAAAATGGCTTGTGGTAAAGGCTGTGGAAAAATCCATTTATGGTAATTAGTTCACCATGGTTGAAATCAAAGAACTAACTAGTCCAAAAGCAAACGGCTATTGGTAAAGACTACTCAAATCCGTTAATAGCTGATGATTTGCTAAAAATCATATGGTTATCAATGTACCATGGTTATTCTAACCTAAACATTGGCTACTCCAGAGTTAATGGCTTTGGTAAAGAGACATCAAAATCCATTAAAAGTTCAATGATTCACCTCTCACAGAAGTTTACACATCTGGAAGTGATGAGAACAATATGAAACTTTAAAAGATTTGATGTATACTTTGTCAAAATTTTGCTGAGTTACTGTAAAGATATCATCTGAAGCTGATCAAGAGCACTTTGACATACAAGATTGAAAAGAGATAAAGATACAATCTTCCTGAATGATAAAGATATTGAAGATCAAAGAAAGTAAAGAAACTTGAAATCAAGCAAGTGGAGTTCAAGTTAGAGGAGGATTGTTGGGATATAAAGATCTAAGTACTGCTGGAAAGATCAAAGTACTGCTATGTCAAAGTACTGCTTAAAGTCAACATGCTGTTCAAGGTCAAAGTACTGCTTGTGATTGAAGATTATGCAAAGTACTTCTAATAACAAGGACTTACGTGTAATATTGTTTAAAGGATTATTATGTAATGTTATATGAATATTCTAGAATTAGTTAGGGATAATTACTTGTCGTTCAAGTAAATATTGTAAACCGACTTAAGGTTATCCTTATGTCTATAAAAGGAGCCTTATGATGGTATTTGACGTACAAAGTTTTCTTAAGAGCCTTAGAGTTTCACAAAACGATTTTAGTGAAGTTAGGGATTGTTAGTGAATTTGTATTTAGAGAAGCAGGTTCAAGAGTTGTTTTAATATAAACAAAGTTCTTCTTAGCTTTGTGTTAGTAGATTCCGCATACTTTACAAAGTAATATCAGTGTTTCAATATTAACTGTTTTGAGTTATTCAAGATTGTTAAAACCTTACAAGCTACAAAGTAGTTTGGTCAGAGTATATCGATCCAACACATGAATGTAGTACATTTTTGTGGAACAACTTAACGCTATACGAAACTGGTAGTCATAAGGGTTGTTTTCGGAAATGTTACAAAGTTTATGGGTTTTGCTTGTAGTCAAGATAGAATTTGTTCCTTCAAATTTATTTTTGGAGTTTAATACTGCTGGGCCCCTCGTAGGGTTGGTAAGATGTATGTGTGGCCGCACCCAAGATCTCCCCTGAATATGTTCAAAAGATTTGATAATCTTTCTCAATCACAAACAACGAGAAACAAAATGGTTAATTAAGGAATGACTTTAATCCATATCCTTATTAACGTGGTATTAGAAACAAAAGGATAATAATAATGAGAAATCATTAAAAGTTTTTTCCAGGAGCCTTACTCGAGATCGTACTAGAGGCATCGGCGTGTTGCAAGATGCTAACCGATGTAATCACACTATTAAGATATGTTCAAGTGGGAGCTGTTAGTTTATGAACATAAATTAATAGTGGTGTGTTAGGATCGAACTCGAGATCACGGGATTGCACACTTTACGTATGAAGAGTAAATGAATAATTATTTATAAATGTTATATATAATTATTAATAAACACAAAATGAGTAACGACCGTTAGTATTTAACGGAGAATGGCTAACGACCGTTAAACGAAAATAAGGAAAGTTTATTGTATGAATTATTGGAAAGTCAAGAAGGTTCCGGAATCCCTAGGGGAGTTTCTAAACCGATCGGCCAAGACAAAGGGGGCACCTCCTTTGTGCCTTGGACTCCAAGTAATCATACACTATAAATATAAACCCAAGATTCATTGTTTCTCATCTCTTGTACACATAGTTCTTGGTGTTTTTCTCTCCTTCTTTTCTTGTCTCTATAATCGATCCATCAAACCCTTTTACAAAGGGATTCGATTTTTATAAAGCTCAAATCGTTTTGTGTTTTAATTACTTGCATAATCTTTTACTTGAGTTAGTACGTGTGTACAAGAACGTGATATAACCACACTATTGGTTATATCTTGGATTGAATAACAAAAAGGTAAGGGGTTATTCTTACAATCCACATAAACCCTAATTAGGGATCTTGAATTGAAGATTCAATTGATTCTTGTTCGGGCTAGAATCACAAAGGTATGTTTACTATTTATTATTGATTAATTAATTACATGTTATATGATTTTGTTATAACGCTTCCGTATGTGCTTACTTGATGTTATTGGTTTATTTATATGCATGTCATGATAATATAATTCCAACACGTTTTATATTCTTTGATAACAAAAATAAAAGTAATTATAACAAGTAACATTCCAATATTATTGTGTCTAATTCAACACCATACTAATCAATACACTTTATTTTCTTAAATATAATTAACTTTTATACTTAAATTTAACTAAAGAACCAAACAAAACAAAAAAATTTAAATACCTCATGAGTTTGTGAAATGTAGTACTCTTTTGGGTACAAGTAGCAAAAATAAAAGTGCTTTGTTACAATAAACAAACCCACGTGGCCATCTCCCACCCATACACAAAAGTCAACCTTATCTTACCCATATTTTTGAAACAATCTCAAAAACAACTCTATCTTCTTTAAATGTCATCTTCTCCATTTTTTTTAAGAGACATCTTCTCCATTCCAACCACCTCCGACTTTTTTATTTTCTTATTATTATTTTTCTAACGGCTCCTTTCTTCAACTTTACTCACTTTATTTCGTTTATTTGGTTTTAAGGGAGGGGGGGCAAAATACGACAAACATAAAATTATTAGAAAAAGCTACACTACGCCAAAAAATTGAGAGGGGGCACGTGCCCACAGTGCCCCCTCCGTAGCTCCGCCCCTGCCCAAAATGTCGTCGTTAAAAGTTTTGGCGACGACATGTAGTTGCCAAAACTTCATCGTCACTAAAACCTTTGGCGACGAAAGTCAAAGGCCTTTAGCAACGAAATGTAAGGCCCAAAAAAAATCGTATTCAAAGATAAAATAAGTAAGGTTCATAGACTTTTACGAACAATTCTTAAATAAATAAATAAACAAATATTTAAATAATTAACATAAATATATAAAATTTATATTATTAAAATAATAAGCGATTTATGCTGGGGTTGACGTCGCTAAAAACCTAATTTAGCGCGACATAAAAGTGGTTTGCGAGTAAAAAAATTGTAGAAATTGCAGCATTTTCATATTTTTTCGAGAAAAATCTATCAATCTCAACCTGAAAATTACTGAAACAATGATACAAAATTATTAAAATTCATTTGTCAACTTACTCATTCCAAAACAATCATACAGAGTCATAGTTTTCAAAATAACAATACAAGCTAATACTAACATGTTGATACAAATAACAAAACAATGTCAATACAAATACCATGACAAACTTAATCCCTATTCATCATCATCATAAGCATCATCATAATCACCACCATCACCATGTGTTGTTAAGGTTTTTGGCGGACTATATTGGTTTTGACAGATTGGATTAATTTAATTTTAATAAAAATAAATTATTTAATATCAAAATAACTATTGTTTAATTGATATATAGTTTTAGCAACGACAATGTGTCGTCGCTAAAAGCGTAGGCCCCAATATTAAACGTATACCAATTGCAAAATAAGTTTTATCATTTTTCATTTTAGAACTATATCAACTAGTCGGGCCTCGGTCCGCCGCGTTGCGGCGGGCCATTGTAGTTAGCATTTCTATGTAGTCTATATGAATATGACAAAGGAAAAAGGAGAAAAAGGAACTTGTTTTTATACCGGTCCGCCGCGTTGCGCGGGACGTCGTAGTTGGCATTATTTTTTTTAAACTGGTTATCGTTTGCAAGACCGCTAAAGCTCATAAGCCCTTCTACTTATTGGCAAGATTGTGGTTGCATTGTGGTTGCGTATATTTTTTTCTTTTGTCAGGAGCCTTCAACTTTTATTAATTCATGTAAACATAAACCAAGTGCACATGCTAATAGCTTAAAAAAAGGAAACATAATGATATTTCCCATTGCAACTTAACAGAAGAATTAAGGTAAGTTCCTTGAATACCAACAATACAGTCATCATAATGCTAAAGGAATGAACTGTCAAAACGCATGGTAGCTTTACATGCCAAGTTTCATATGTCACGTATAGATTAAAGGTACATGAATTTTGACAATTCACCCAAATCCTATGGTTCAAGCCTGGAAAACTGCACTAAAACATGCATGAAGGCCCTTTCAGCAAAAAAATATATCCTTCTGAGTACTCACAAGCCGCCACTAACCAATTTTAGTGGTTGCTTTAGAAATAAGCAGGAAACTGAGGGCACACATCAAGACTCAAAATATATATCACAAACATGAAGAGGCAGCGGAAGCCTTTTCGAGCCTTACTTCTATATTCTTACCCGTCTTTTTTTTTGCATTCGGATCAGTCCATTTGTCAGTGACTATAATTCCTGCATAACTACATGATTTATCACAAAAAAAAAATATAAACTAAAATGCTGCAAGTATAATAGCTTTAAATCTTTTTGTACTATAATGTATATTACGTTTTTAGACTATTATCACATAAATCCTTACATAACTAAGATCAAGTAATCACAATCACTGAGGTAGCATGGTATGTAACTATATAAAGTTTTCTGTGTAAACCACTATTAGGTCCAAAAATAAAACTTAACTACTTGTTACCATTGTTGATACAAATAATGCCTAAAAATGTTATTAACATATATCGATATCTCTATGTTTTGATAATCACAAAACCTAAACTCATTGAACTACAAATTATGACATAAACAAAGGCGGAAGCTCCACGCACGGTTTTAAAGCCGAGCCTTTCCAGCAATGGGGCCTAGGGACCGATATGATGATTGGTTTAGGTAGGACGGCCGGCCTACTACGGGCACATATAGGGATTAGTGTGTGAGACCGCGATCCACAAACTGACGCATGGGACTCACCCTTTACTTGGGAATAGAGAGGGGAAACATAGCATGTCACAAGAGCGAGGCGAGGTTTGGAACTTTACTGCGAGAGGGACGCCTCGCGAGCCGGGATTTTAGAGATGAGGCCTTTTGGCGAAGCCAAGTCAATTTCGGGCCACCAAACCCTGCAACTGATGAAAAGGCCAGTATTTAGTCAAAAATATTCACTTTAACATCCAAATCACTTAAGTTATGAATAAACAAAATGTCTGATGCATTCTATGATCAAAGGAATTTTTATTTTTACAAACCTTACATTTTTGATAAAATGGGACAAACATTTTTAAACTTATATAAAATGTTTTTATATTTATAAGAAATGTTTTATTCAAAATAAATATTTTGAATTCCAATTTCTACCCAAAAAACGGCTAGATTCTTCAGACAAAATCTTCCCCACAGAAGGACAAAAAATTCTGAAGAAAATATTTTTTAATAGGGCGGCCCCCTTAATGATTATGGGGACCGGCCCCTAATTAAGGGGACCGGCCACGCTCCTGAACAGTAATTTTTTCCCTATAAATACCGGCTCAAATCTGGCATTTTTCCATACCTTTTGCACTGTAAACTTTCTTATCTAAATCTTCTATACCATTCTCTTAAACCCTTTGATCATATAATCATAAACTTTTGTTTCCAAGTGATCCAAGCTTCAATCTTTCAAGTGTAAGAGAAGAATACTTCAATCCTTCAAGATAAGAAGTATTACAACTTGTTGTGACCTCCACATCCAAGTTGTTTGTGCATCATCACTTGTATAGTATTCATCCATTTGTGTATTAGTTGTGAATATTGGTTAGATAGAAGTAAACATAAGGAGTTAGGCTAGTAAGGTGTGTAGGTAGAGAAGTTGTGAATTGATTGTGGTGTGCAAGTAGTATAGGTGTGAAGAAGAAGTAGTGTGATTAGGTAGTGCTTAGGTGTGAAGAAGTTGTGAAGTAGTTGTGTAGAAGTTGTGAAAAAGGTGTGACGAAGTTGTGGTGTGTAAGGTTTTCTCCGCCATAAGGGAGCTTGTTGACATAGTGAAGAAAACTCTCGAGTTAGATGCTCGGGGAGTGGAGTAGGGCAAGGGAGGTGTCCTTGTAGCCGAACCACTATAAATCTCTTGTCTCGCGGTTAGATCTTTCCATCTCTTACTTATTATCTTGCTTATATCGTTATTAATTTTGTAGACGTAGACGTATATATATTGTTGCTCATATAGTGCTAGTGTTGATTTCACTTAAAGATCAAACAAAAGTTTCATTCACAAAACAAAGTTTTTCAATCAAACTAAAAAGGTAACATACATATAATTGATCATTTCGATCAAGTATAGTTTTCATACAAAATATAATTAAGGATTACAAAATAAACATTTACTTACTTATCTCTCGTATATAGCTATAATTGCTTATATTTTGCATGTGTTGATTTCACATACTTAGCTTACATTATTATTATTGTTCATACTTAGATATAGTTGTTCATATTGTTCAAGATTTAAGTTCACATAAGATTGAATCAAAGTTTTAAAAGTAAACAAGGTTTTAAAACTAAGCTAAGTTTTCATAATGAAATAAAAAAATACGTAAAACTATTCAACACCCCTTCTAGTTTTTCACAATTGGTACCAGAGTCAGGTCTAACAAGATCTTTAAAATATATTGTATTTTAAAACTTGTAACGATCTATGGAATCTGGAAAATATTTAGAAGGGCAATCTATGCAAAGACCACCACTATTAGAAAGTGATGGATTTTTATATTGGAAAAATCGATTCGAAACTTATGTGAAATCAAAGGATCTAGATTTTTGGCATGTTATTACTAATTATGATTTTTTACCTTCTCAAAATAATCCCGAAACAAATAAAGATGAAATAGTACCTTTTGAAAAACAAAATGATGATTTAAAAAGAAAACTTTCTAAAAATAATGAAGCAAAAATGGTTATTTACAATGCGTTACCACGTAAAGAATACGAAAGGATCTTTATGTGTGAAACCGCAAAAGAAATTTGGAATTCTTTACTAATAACTCACCAAGGTAATAGTCAAGTCAAGGATAACAAAATAGATCTACTTGTGCAAAAATATGAGCAATTTACGATTCCGGAAGAGGAATCAATTGATAATGCTTTTGCTAGGTTTAACACTATCATCACAAGTCTAAAAGCAGTTGATGAGAATTTTTCTAGTAAGAATTTTGTCAGGAAATTTCTTAGGGCCTTTCATCCAAAATGGCGAGCTAAAGTCACGGCTATTGAAGAATCAAAGAATTTGTCAACTCTACAACTTGACGAATTAATTGGGAACTTGAAAGTACACGAGGTCATAATAAAGAAGGACTCCGAAATAGTCAAAGGAAAAAGAGAACAAAGCAAATCCATTGCTTTGAAAGCTAGGAGGGAATCTAGTGACGACGAAAGCTCAACCTCCGAAAGTGATGATGAAGAATACACTATGGTCGTAAGAGATTTCAAGAAATTTTTCAAAAGACGAGGAAGATTCGTTAGACAACCGCATGATGAAATGAAAGTATCTCAAAGAAGTAAAGATGACAAGAATGGGAAGAATGAAAGGAAGTGTTTTAAATGTGGTGATCCAAATCATCTCATCGGAAAGTGTCCAATGATGTCAAGAGATCAAAATCAAAAGGCGTTCATTGGAGGTGCTTGGAGTGATAGCGATGAAGACAAGAAAGAAACCACAAAGGAGGAAAGTGTCTTATGGCTAAGACGTCAAAAGAGTTACATTCCGAAACCGAATTCTTTAGTGATGAAAAAATATCATTAGATGAAAAAGACCTAGATAATGAATATAATAGATTATGCAAATTAGGTCAAAAAGTAATGGTTAAAAATAAATCACTAAAATGCATAAATACTCAACTAGAAAATGAAATACTTGAATTGAAAGCTAAAATACACCACTTAGAAAAGGACATTGAGGAATGTAAATCATGTCAGGATCTCGAATATGAAAATGAAAAACTTAAGGAAGAAATTTATAAACTTGATAAATTTAAAAATAGTAGTCACTCATTTAGGAAAATAATAAGTATTCAAAGAGCATCCGGAGATAAAACCGGTTTAGGATTTTGTGGAAAACTAGAAGGGGGGTTGAATAGTTTACCGATTAAAATCTTTTTAACTTGTTAAGTTAGCTTTGAAACTTTCCGTTTGATCAAAGATATATACACAAACACAATATATAACATTCAAGTAAATGAAAGAAACGATCAAACCACAACACGAGTATTTATCGTGGTTCGGCTACAAGGGCTCTTTTTCCTTGCCCTACGTCCACGCCCCGAGTATCCAACTCGAGAGTTTCTTTCACTAGTCAACAAGCTCCTTTCACCGACAGAGAAAACCTTACACGTCGCTTATACTTTTACCGACACAAAGCTAGATGTCGAGTTCTTTACCAAGGGTACAACCACTCCCGTTAGTTCTTTTACAAGGGTACAACTACTCCCGATACACTTTGTATTTTGAGGACTAAAATACTAACCGATCACTACTGAAAATACACAATCAAATGAAGTGTAAACTACACAAGTCTACACAATGCTAAGCTAACAAGTCTTGCAACGTTGTGTTGAATACTTGTTACTTTTAGTAAGCTCGTGAATCTCTTTGCTACAAAAAGAAACTTCACATATGAAATGTTAAGAGGTTAGATGAAAGAATGAATGTGTGTGTGTAAAATATGATGTAAAGTGATGAGCCAAAATTCAACTTGTGGCTTGATATTTATAGCCAAACCTTCTGCAGGTCTGGCGGATCAGGCGGACCCCTCAGAAGGGTTCCGCCCGTGTACCTCCAGGGTACCACCGGGCTTGCAGTTGGTTGTGCAATAAATCTTGCAAACCAAACAAAGTCACATCTCATTACTCTTGCAAACCAAACAATGTCACATCACATAATATCAAGTCAAACACTAAACTTGCAAGCAACATCTTAGTAAGTCAAACACATTTCTTTCCATAAATGTATAATGACAAAACTTGCCATAAATGTGATGTGACAATTCTATTTTTAGAAAATAAAAAGTGTTGTGTTTTATGAAATGTAAAATGTAGCAAAAGTCTAGTTTATGCAAGTCTTTAAAACTAAGATTATGTTTTACTTAAAAACTAAAGTTTACATTTTGTCGTTAACAAAACTTAGCGAAGATCGTAAAATATAAATAACGTTTTTAGGCGATATTTGTATTAACACTCTCCCCCTTTTTGTTGATGACGGATTTCAATATGTTTGGTACGAGCATGATGACGGATTTCAATATTTCCTTTTTGCTAAGATCAATGGCACCTTTGTTGTCACAAAGAATTGTGATGTCGTTGAGTTGAATTCCGTAGTCGACAAGAGCTTGCTTCATCCAAAGAGCTTGTTGACATGCCTTTCCGGCCGAAACGTACTCGGCTTCCGTTGTTGAGATAGCAAGAGCCGTTTGCTTCTTAGAGAACCATGAGGTGAGACAATGTCCAACAAAAGTACAAATACCACTTGTACTTTTTCTATCGACATAGTCACTGGCATGATCCGAGTCGGCATACACTATGGTGTCTATTCCCGTTCCTTTGGGATACCATAAACCTAAATGTGTAGTGCCCTTAATATACCTAAAAATCCTTTTAACGGCTTCGAGATGGGTAGTTTTAGGATCTTCTTGAAAACGAGCACATAGAAAAACACTAAACATAATGTCGGGTCTACTAGCCGTTAGGTAAAGTAGACTACCAATCATACCTCTATATTTAGTGCTATCTACGGATTCACTTTCCTCATCCTTAGTGAGTTTAGTTTCCGTGGACATGGGAGTTTTGATAGGTTTCAAATCTTCTAATCCAAATTTCTTAAGCATGTCCTTAATATATTTAGATTGGTTAAAGAAGATACCATCTTCTAGTTGTTTAATTTGGAGTCCTAGGAAAAAGTTGAGTTTTCCCATCATACTCATTTCAAACTCTTCATGCATGATTTTTGAGAAATCCACACATAATTCTTGACAAGTTGATCCGAATATAATGTCATCAACATAGATTTGGACTATGATAATATGTGAATCTTTCTTCTTAGTGAAGAGAGTATTATCAACTAAGCCCATGGTATACTTATGGTCAACTAGGAATGTTTTGAGTCGATCATACCATGCTTTTGGAGCTTGCTTAAGTCCGTAAAGAGCCTTTTTAAGTTTGTAAACAAGATTTGGTTTTTCAAAATCGATGAAGCCCGGTGGTTGAGCAACATACACTTCTTCATTAATGACTCCGTTTAGAAATGCACTTTTGACGTCCATTTGAAAGAGTTTAAAATTGTGTGCACATGCATATGCAAGTAAGATTCTAATTGACTCGAGCCTAGCAAACGTAACATTACCTCCGTCACATTTGTGATAAGACGTGAAGAGGCTTTTGTTACCCGTCATGTGCCTTGAACAACCGCTATCTTTAATCCATTCATCCAGTTCCAAACAAACTTTGAGGCACACCTATTTTATGAAAAACACTCAAACATTTGGTCCCCAATTTCTCATGGGTCCATTTTGGTTAAGCATACCATTAATTTGTTCCAAGTATGAAAATAGAGCATAAGGGTTCCATGGCATGTGGTTTGGAGTTTGGTAATGTCTAGGAGTGTTTTGGTTCCAAACATGTTGGTAGTTTGGTCGAGCGTTGAAGTTGCTCTTTGGAAAGGGGCATTTGGGAATTGGAGTCTTAGGTCTTGGTTGAGTAGTTTTAGCTCTAAATTCATTTTTACTAAATCCTACTCCAGTTTTAAACACGGGTTTTGTTCCATTTTTGTATGTAACTTTAACAAATTTTGAACGATCCGAAGTGGATGGAGTTACTGCTGCAGCAGACCTGGCGGAACCTTCGGGACCAACGGGCGGAACCCTAAATTGGGTTCCGCCTGATCCGCAGGCTGCTATAGCAATTTTATTTGTTTCTTGTGCAATCTTTTCTTGTTTCATTTGACCCTTTGAAGTTTCTATTTTTGTAAATCCTAGTCCTGTTTTATCAAAGGGTGACTTTTGAAGTTTCATAATTTCATCCGCACAAGAAATGCTCTTATCGAACTTCTTAAACTTTGTGGTTTGTTTTATTAGATCATTTTGAGTAATTTTGATTTTCTCAACTTCTAGTTTAAGCTCTTCACATGATTTGCAAGGTGTGTCAATACCTTTACTCTTTTCTAATCTCTTGGCTTTTTCTTTTAACTCATAAACTTCATTTTCTAAAAACTCCTTTTTAGTTTTCAAAAATTTATTTTTGTTTATGATTTTTAAGCTCAATTCACAAAGTTTGTTATATTCTTTTTGTAAAGTGTCATCATCAATAGAGGAGTAAGATGAGTCGGATAATACCTCATTTGAGTTGTGAGCCATGAGAGCAATATCGTCATTCTTTGGCTCATCGTCATCTCCTTCATAGTCACTCCAAGCACCACCCACAAAAGCTTGTTGAGGTTTGCTCTTGGGTGGTTTTGGACATTCTCCTACAAGATGACTTGTGTCTCCACACCTATAGCATTTTCTTTCAACCTTTCCTTTCCTATCATCACGATCTTTTCGGAAAGTTTTCTTGTCATCTTTAGGTTGCCTTACAAACTTTCCTCTTCTACGAAAGAACTTCTTGAAGTCTCTAACGGCCATAGCATATTCCTCATCATCACTATCCGAAGTAGATTCCTCATCATCACTTGATTGGACTCTAGCTTTCAAGGCAATGGACTTAACTTTTTCCTTCTTGCCTCTAACTAGTTCCGAATCTTTTTCCATTACCATTTTGTGAACTTTGAGGTTTCCAATTAGCTCATCAAGTGACATGCTTGAAAGATCTTTGGATTCTTCAATTGCCGTCACTTTTGCTCTCCACTTCGGATGGAGTGCTCTAAGAAATTTCCTGACAAAGTTCTTACTACAAAAAGATTCGTCAAGTGCTTTAAGTGAAGTAATAATAGTATTAAATCTAGCAAAAGCATTATCAATAATCTCATCTTCGGAGATAACAAATTGTTCATATTGTTGAACAAGAAGATCAATTTTGTTATCTTTAACTTGTGAGTTTCCTTGATGAGTGACAATTAAAGATTGCCAAATATCTTTGGCGGTTTTACACAAAAAGACTCTTTCATGTTCTTTCTTAGGCAAAGCATTGTAAAGCATCATTTTAGCTTCATTATTTTTACCTATTAATTTCTTTTGATCATCATCTTTAATGTTAGTAACTACGTTATCACCATCAATGATTATATACCACAAATCTATATCTTTAGATTTCACGTAAGTTTCAAAACGGTTTTTCCAATATATAAAACCATTTGCTTCAAAGAGTGGTGGTCTTTGCATAGATTGCCCTTCTTTGTAATTTTCAAAATCCATGGATCGTTTCAAGTTTTAAAACACAATATATTTTAAAAGCTTGAGTAACATAGCTCTTGATGCCAATTGTGGAAAACTAGAAGGGGGGTTGAATAGTTTACCGATTAAAATCTTTTTAACTTGTTAAGTTAGCTTTGAAACTTTCCGCTTGATCAAAGATATATACACAAACACAATATATAACATGCAAGTAAATGAAAGAAACGATCAAACCACAACACGAGTATTTATCGTGGTTCGGCTACAAGGACTCTTTTTCCTTGCCCTACGTCCACGCCCCGAGTATCCAACTCGAGAGTTTCTTTCACTAGTCAACAAGCTCCTTTCACCGGCGGAGAAAACCTTACACGTCACTTATACTTTTACCGACACAAAGCTAGATGTCGAGTTCTTTACCAAGGGTACAACCACTCCCGTTAGTTCTTTTACAAGGGTACAACTACTCCCGATACACTTTGTATTTTGAGGACTAAAATACTAACCGATCACTACTGAAAATACACAATCAAATGAAGTGTAAACTACACAAGTCTACATAATGCTAAGCTAACAAGTCTTGCAACGTTGGGTTGAATACTTGTTACTTTTAGTAAGCTCGTGAATCTCTTTGCTACAAAAAGAAACTTCACATATGAAATGTTAAGAGGTTAGATGAAAGAATGAATGTGTGTGTGTAAAATATGATGTAAAGTGATGAGCCAAAATTCAACTTGTGGCTTGATATTTATAGCCAAACCTTCTGCAGGTCTGGCGGATCAGGCGGACCCCTCAGAGGGGTTCCGCCCGTGTACCTCCAGGGTACCGCCGGGCTTGCAGTTGGTTTTGCAATAAATCTTGCAAACCAAACAAAGTCACATCTCATTACTCTTGCAAACAAAACAATGTCACATCACATAATATCAAGTCAAACACTAAACTTGCAAGCAAGATCTTAGTAAGTCAAACACATTTCTTTCCATAAATGTATAATGACAAAACTTGCCATAAATGTGATGTGACAATTCTATTTTTAGAAAATAAAAAGTGTTGTGTTTTATGAAATGTAAAATGTAGCAAAAGTCTAGTTTATGCAAGTCTTTAAAACTAAGATTATGTTTTACTTAAAAACTAAAGTTTACATTTTGTCGTTAACAAAACTTAGCGAAGATCGTAAAATATAAATAACGTTTTTAGGCGATATTTGTATTAACAGATTTAACTCAACCAAAGCTTCAACCAGTGAAACTAAAAATGTTAAATTTGAAAGTAAAATTAATGAACTAAAACCTTTAGAATCGAATAATCAATATATATACTTATTAATGATAGAAAAATACCTCTTGCCAACGATGAAGAAGTAAAAACCTTTTATAAACCATCCTTAAACACCGAAGTAGGATCAGCTAAACCCAAATTAAGATCTAAAACTCCACCACCAAGAAAACCTAACAATCATCATCCAAGATCTAAAACACCTCAACCTAGAAGAAATCAAAATAGACAAAATTACAATAACACTAGAAATCAAATGTGGAATTATCAACCAAGTTACAATCCTTGAGGAATATTACCACCATACATGCATCCTAACCAAATGTTAAATATGTTTGGACCAAACAACTTTGGACCAATGAGACAATGGGGACCAAGTGGCTAAGTTGTCATTCTTCGAAGAAGTTGGAATCTCATCTACAAATGACTTCTATAAGTCAAAATAGTCACTTGAAGTGCTTGAAGAAAATCCATTGAAGACTAAAAGGTACGCGTCTCTTTTAAGTTCATCGCTATAATTTGCATGCTTAGATAAATGATTAGTTAGATTAATGCTTGGCTATACATATATATTGTTTGTAACTCTTATACGCATATACGTACATAATAGCTTATATACTTATAACCTAGAAACATCATTAGTTGACTTTCCTAGGAATAAAATGAAATTGTTCATTGTCGAACAAAATAGAAAATGGAAATCTTCTATATCCACTAATAGCAAACTCATGGTGATGAAGTGAAATGAGTTAAGTGGATTAACCATTAATATAGAAGTAGGATTAGATCCCTTGTGTAAGAAAACTATGGATGAAACAAGCTCTCGTAGACTATGGCATTAAGTTAGATAAGTGTGCAATAACAAAGGAGCTATAGATGTTAGGATATACCCCATTCAACACCCTCGCATCAAACATGTAGAATTATGTCATCACTCACTTAAGATCATAGGTTATGTAGAAAAGGATAGCATAGGACAATAGGCTTAACCAATCCTCTTGAGAATGAGATCTTTAATAAACATCTTTTAAAAAATCTATGATTAATGATATTTGTTGTCAAAAATCTAATATCTCTAAAAATATGCAAAAACCTCACATTTTGGAAAATAGTTTTTCAAATGACCATCCCACTTTCCAATAACATATTTTCACTCTCAATATCCACAATTTTGTTTTAATCAAAACCAAAGATTGGGAAAATTTTCTTTACCTTTCATTAACATATTTTGAAGTAAAACCCAATCTATTTTATTCAAATAACTCTCACATCTACGTGAAAACTTACTTTCAAACATTGGTGAATAATGCTAAAAACGTCTCTTTAAATCATGCATGGTGATCTCATATATGTCATCTATATTTATATAAATGACACTTATAAGTGAACTTAATTAAATCAAGAGGACCATGGTTTGTCTATTAAGACTTTGTTTGTAACAAGTCTAGAAATTCATGCTATCATAACTACCCACTTATTGCACATTGATACACATTAGGATTAATCCTCCTAGTTATGTAGTTATGAAATACTTGATGTTGCTTATTTTTTCCTAGCACTTATATTTTACTTGCTTGATGAGTATGTTTGCATGCTAGATGAAATTGCCTGTTTACTTAATCTCTTTGGTTAACATGCTTTCACCACATAATTGCCTACATAATTAGTATATGCTTAATTGCCACAAAGAGTTGGACTTGTTTTAAACCAAAACACAACCTTTCTGCAATTTACTACCAAAAATCATTTTCTGGCAATCTGGGAATCACCAGATGGGCGGCCCCCTTAAATCATAAGGCGGCCCCCTTAATTATTAAGGGAACCGGCCTCCAATTAAGGGGACCGGCCATCTGATGGTCGAAGGTGTTGTTTCCTTTTTCTACTTTTTAGCCCATTTCATTCTACACTTCCCAAAATTCACAAACCTATTTTATCCTAAACCTTCTATCAAAGTTTATACATCCTTAATCCCACCAATCCTACATTATAAACACTCTCATTCCTCTCAATCTCTACTCATCCCATCATGTCCTCTCCCATTAAACCAAAAACACCAAGAAACCCGTTTGGAGAAGAAAGTCTAACTTCCATTAAAAGCCCATCAAACCAAATGATGTTGTCAAACATCCAACACCAAATTTCTCCTATGTCTTCAACATTACATACCTAACATCTTACTCTCCTTCCCACCAACATTACATATTAACAACCTTTACTCACCCATATCCTTCTACATTACACTCAAACCTCATAATCTTTACACACTCAAACTTCATAACCTTTACTCACCTCAACCTCAAATTTCATCTCCTAGTGCACCTAATGCACCATCTATAACACCCTCCTACCAAGTAATCCCTTCCATGAACATCATTCTTTCACTCTCACCAATCACATCACTTGATACTTATTTCCCATCTTCACCAATAATTCCACCTAGTCATCCTCACAAAAAGATTCAACCATATAACCATTCCCTACACTCTATAAAGTGTGTCATCACCACTACAACTTAACCCATGAAGGTCAAACCATATTTCATGATACACAAACCTCTTGTTCACTCAAATGAACCCTTTCACAAACCTCATCATAATAACCAAACATCCATCCTTGTTCCCAAAAATACACCTTCATCTCACCCACATTAGTCATATGAAGAGCATGCTCAATCTCAAAACAACAATCCCTAATAACAATCACACTGCACCATCATCACCTTCCTCCGAACACTTGAATTTCATCGAAGAACTTATGGAAGCCCATGAGCTTTGTGCTCTTCTTGCCTTACACCTTGCTCAATGCAACTTGGAACAACTTTCCTCTAGCTCTCCTTCATCACCCCACAACTTGAAACAAGTTGCAAAACATGTCAATAATTTTCCTTGTTGCATCTTTCTCCTAAAAACCATTGCATTCAATGAACACTTCACTTGGATTGAATATCTTCTCACTAGATCACATCCAATACCCTAACTTGAACAAAATCCAAAACCTCAGTCAACCTCTTCTGCTACAAACTCTCCAACATTCATGCACCCAAACATATACCTCCATTAATCCAACAACCTTACCCTAACTCAACCATTTTCGTTCCAAACACTCCATCATCAACCATCTAAGCATACTATATGCTTATGATTTTCACTTTCAAATACGAATCAACCAACCTTTTGTTGCAAGCAAGCCCGATGGCTCTCTTTGACAAATTAGGATCTTTTACTTATTGAATGCATTAAGCATAATAAATGAATATATTGCTACCTTAATATTTGCCTACTATGCTTGTTGTTTTCCTTATTTTGCTATATATGCTTGTGCTTCTAATATTTTTCTTACGAGCATTCCATATCTCGATTCCTTGGTGCCCTCGAACGAGGGGGAGCACACATCAAGGGGGAGCTTTCATCCCATCTAACTTCATTTATGAAGCTAGTCGGCATAACCTTTTTGATTCTATAAAAAGGGGGAGAAGTGAATATAAACTCACTAAATACATGTCTAAAAATTAATTTTTAGACTTGATGAGTTTAGGTTTTGTAATCATCAAAAAGGGGGAGATTGTTGTTATAAATAATGCCTAAAAACGTTATTAACATATATCGATATCTTTATATTTTGATAATCACAAAACCTAAACTCATTGAACTACAAATTATGACGTAAACAAGTATTTAGTCATAAATATTCACTTTAACATCCAAATCACTTAAGGCATAAATAAACAAAATGTCTAATGCATTCTATGATCAAAGGAATTTTTATTTTTACAAACCTTACATTTTTTATAAAATAGGAAAAACATTTTTAAACTATATAAAATGTTTTTATATTTATAATAAATGTTTTATTCAAAATAAATATTTTGAATTCAAATTTCTACCCAAAAAACGGCTAGATTCTTCAGATAAAACCTTCCCCACAAAAGGACAAAAAATTCTGAAGAAATTTTTTTTAATAGGTTGGCCCCCTTAATTTTGTTACGCGGCCCCCTTAATGATTATGGGGACCGGCCACGCTCCCGAACAGTAATTTTTTCCCTATAAATACTGGCTCAAATCTGGCATTTTTCCTTACCTTTTACACTATAAACTTTCTGATCTAAATCTTCTATACCATTCTCTTAAACCCTTTGATCATATAATCATAAGCTTTTGTTTCCAAGTGATCCAAGCTTCAACCTTTCAAGTGCAAGAGAAGAATACTTCAATCCTTCAAGACAAGAAGTATTACAACTTGTTGTGACCTCCACATCCAAGTTGTTTGTGCATCATCACTTGTATATTATTCATCCATTTGTGTATTAGTTGTGAATATTGGTTAGATAGAAGTAAACATAAGGAGTTAGGCTAGTAAGGTGTGTAGGTAGAGAAGTTGTGAATTGCTTGTGGTGTGCAAGTAGTATAGGTGTGAAGAAGAAGTAGTGTGATTAGGTAGTGCATAGGTGTGAAGAAGTTGTGAAGTAGTTGTGAAGAAGTTGTGAAGTAGTTGTGTAGAAGTTGTGAAAAAGGTGTGACGAAGTTGTGGTGTGATAATTGGTGTGTAAGGTATTCTCCGCCATAAGGGAGCTTGTTGACATAGTGAAGAAAACTCTCGAGTTAGGTGCTCGGGGAGTGGAGTAGGGCAAGGAAGGTGTCCTTGTAGCCCAACCACTATAAATCTCTTGTCTCGCGGTTAGATCTTTCCATCTCTTACTTATTATCTTGCTTATATCGTTATTACTTTTGTAGATGTAGACGTATATATATATTGTTGCTCATATAGTGCTAGTGTTGATTTCACTTATAGATCAAACAAAAGTTTCATTCACAAAACAAAGTTTTTACAATCAAACTAAAAAGGTAACATACATATAATTGATCATTTCGATCAAGTATAGTTTTCATACAAAATATAATTAAGGATTACAAAATAAACATTTACTTACTTATCTCTCGTATATAGCTATAATTTCTTATATTATGCATGTGTTGATTTCACATACTTAGCTTACATTATTATTATTGTTCATACTTAGATATAGTTCATATTGTTCAAGATTTGAGTTCACATAAGATCGAATCCAAGTTTTAAAAGTAAACAAGGTTTTAAAACTAAACTAAGTTTTTATAATAAAAAAAATACGTAAAACTATTCAACACCCCCCCCCCCTTCTAGTTTACCACAACCATTATTGGCCGTCTGACCTAAACCTTCTCTTTAAAGTGAAGAAAAGTAAAACCGAATCAATGAAGTAACCATCCTAGCCTATTTGTTAGAAGCTTTGTTGCACCTATTTTGAATCTACAACCTCAAAAGAACCCAATAAATATCTATCTGCACAACTACCTTCAACATATAACACATCAAACATTAACCAATTAAATGGACCACAATTTAATTAATATCTTAAATTGACAATAAGCATGATTGTGAGACACTAAAGTAAATCTTTCTATCATTATGGGCTATTCTATTTTAACTATGACTAAGCATCTAAACAGTGTTTCAAGTGAATCCCCATAACTTGGCGAAACCCAAAACTTTGAATCAAAAATGATATCAAATGTAGCTACATAATCAGTTTGATTGTTTAGATTAACAACCTCTAAAACAAATACATAAACATTAGAAACATTAAAAAAAAATACCTAGACCAATACGATTTCTCGTTGGATACAGGATTGTATGATTCCCGAAGGCCTTAGAAAGTCATTTCCCCTCTCGGACATCTCAACTTTCAAGCAATGCCGCTCCTTTTCAACTCGGTTGCTGTCGCAAGAATCCTGTTGATTACATTAATTTCCAGTGGGTTGTTCTTGCTCTGTTACATTTAATTGAAATCAACATTACTTACATATAAACCGATTAACTTTATGACTTTTAGGGTTGAAAAATTAAAATCAAGTCACCTTTAGTGGTCATCGCAGCAAGATGTACCTTTGAGTAGGCAGTATTTCCAGGCCAAACAATAGCCATAGTAATTGTATATATTATAAGTAAAACCTCGAGAAAAGGTTATCGGGGGCATTTATATTTGTCATTACTCATGTCAAGCACATAAAGATCATCTGTTGAATGACCTGCAGGACCTATGCCTCCCTGATACAATTGATCAAAACCAAAATCAGAACAAACTAAATAAAAAGCTCGCGCCTTTAATAATTATATCAATATCATAAATTTACCTGAAAAAGAACCATGGTTCCAATAGCAGTAGCTGCATGAGCAGCCCTAGGTTAAGGTGGTTCTCCAGCTGGTCGAATTCTGAATTTCATTTTTCCATAGCAGTACTGCTATCTTCTTCCCGTTCGACTCTCATCGAACAGTTAGCGAGCGGAACGACACTGATTCATTTATACCTGCCAAAATAAAAAAATGGTGCCTTAAGTTAAAAAATAAAAAAAATAAAAAATAATAAAATAATAAAAGAAAAAAAATTCGTGCCTTAACCTGAGACTCAAGCGTTTGGGTGCTGAAATGTGCAAACCTTGAACCTTCAATATTAATCAAACATGCAGATTTGCAGGCTTTGATTTAACTGAAATGCTGGTTAAAAACTATAGATTATGCACACCTCCATTTGAAGGAATACTCCAGCTTGAATCCTGATATCGATAAGAACCTGCAACAACCACTGGTCTTACTTAGGCACACGTTCAACATCAATAGCTCATTCATACATCTAGCCAATACATCTATAAAATATCAATAATTTTCTGCTATAATAATAAGCATTATGTTTTAGAATAGAACGATGTTTGTTTATTTGATGGGTGCTATAATGTAACTTATACAATACCTTCGAGGCGCTGCAAAGTGTAGGAGTACATCATTAGCCAGGTGTGTTGCATAAGTCGCCTTGATACTGCAAGATTAATATAAAAGAATAATAAAGTTTGGCGTTACAGTTGTAAGTTATAAAATTTAGGAAAATGCATCAGAAGCTTTAACTTTTATTTCAGATGCGGCAAAACTCTTTTTTGTCTTCAATTTGTGAAAATAGATTGTGTTAACCTGATACTCCTTACCAAGATAGACGTGTATCAATCTTGAAGTTAACAGAGCGAGAACGTGGAAGTCAGAAGTTGCCTTTTTACAAACGGAATTTGACTAAAATTTAGTTGCCTTGTGAGAAGCAACATGCATGCAGACGTAAGTCAAAAGTTCCATTTTAAAAACCTTTATTTCTTTACCATCTCCAACATCCTACCTTCAGATTATCAAGAATACAACAGCATCAGATTTTAGAGCTTAAAATACGTGGAACTTTGTAATATTTGAAACTTACCAATAGAAGAAAGGTTGAGTGCTTCTGCTTTTGAACCAAAGGTTCAAGTTTTGGCCATAGGGATGGTATGGCTCGATCTGCAAGTAGCCAGTGACGAATTCCAAGGTAGAATCATTCCATAAAATCTTTAAAGCAGCATTTTAAAGTGAATGTTGATGATAGATTTATAGATAGAAAATGATGTAACTACCTGCAACTTCAAGGCAACGGTGCAGGGCCAACTTTTTGGAGCTTAAAGCCAACATTGGAAGGCAAACTTCAGTGGCGCTTGTAGGTGCCAACGACCACCACAACATTGCAGTTTCGTGTTTTTCATGAATGTAAAACGACGCTAAACTCTGATCCAAGGGTGCAAAATCTAAAGCCCTCTACTTATAAGAGATTCACCCGGTTTAGAACACCAATCTCATAAATGAGAAAAACCTTGAATTTTTTTAAAGAAAAGCTGAAAGTTAAAACAACTTACCACACTTCCACTTTTCTTGCATGGTAGCCGCAACTCACCGACACTTTCCAGTCCATCTACCTGAACCCTGAATCAGTCCTATACTCCTATTAGTAGGTTAAACTATGATAGTCAATACAATCCATCTTAATTTCATTCTATATTAAAAGTAATTAACCTTTATATTTTCAACAACTTGTATTTATAAAACTAACAAACTCTATGAAATTAAACTAAAAAAATTAAAAAGTAATCTTACTATATTCAGTTTATTTAGGAAAGCCTTCGATGAATATCTTCTTAAATTTTACATAAATTTAAAAAATAAATAAAGACCAAATTAAAATTCTGGTGAAGATTGTAAGCGAAAAGTAATAATGGATTTAAACGTACTCGATCATTTGAATGTGAAGCAAATTTCTTATTATCTAACCTGATAGTAGCAAAACTGAGATCGGTTTTTGGGAGGTGGACCTTTTGTCAATCGTAGTTAACCAGCACATAGAACGTGTTGATATAAATAATGCCTAAACACATTATTAACATTTATCGATATCTCTATGTTTTGATAATCACAAAACGTAAACCCACTGAGCTATAAATTATGACGTAAACAAGTATTTAGTGATAAATATTCACTTTACATCCAAATCACTTAAGGTATGAATAAACAAAGTGTTTAATGCTTTTTATGATCAAAGGAATTTTTATTTTTACAAACCTTACATTTTTTATAAAGTGGGACAAACATTTTTAAACTTATACACAATGTTTTTGTATTTATAAAGAAATGTTTTATTCAAAATAAATATTTTGAATTCAAATTTCTACCCAAAAAACGGCTATACTCTTCAGGAAAAACCTTCCCCACAAAAAGACAAAAATTCTGAAGAAAATATATTTTTTTGTTAGGCGGCCCCCTTAATTATTAAGGGGACCGGCTAGTAAATTAAGGGGACCGGCCACACAATTAAGGGGACCGCCCACGCTCCCAAACAGTATTTTTTCCCCTATAAATACTGGTTCATTCCAAAGATTTTTCTCACCTTTTGCACCCCAAAACTTTCTGTTCTAGATCTCATTTCTATTCTCTAAAATCCTTTGATCATACATACATAAATCTTTGTTTCAAAGTGATCCAAACCTCTACCTTTTAAGTGCAAGAGAAGAATACTTCAATCTACCAAGAGAAGAAGTATTACAACTTGTTGTGACCTCCACATCCAAGTTGTTGGTACAACATCAAGATTATTTACACTATTCTTTGTGAAGATTATTGTGAATATTTGATTGTAGATAGTTGTGCTAGATATATAGATTGTGTGATTAGTTAGTTGCTTGGTGTGAAGAAGAAAAGTTAGGAATTAGATTGTAGTGAAGAAGCTAGGTGTGGAGTAGTTAGTTGTGAAGTAAATTGATTTGAAGAAGGTGTGTAGAAGTTATGACTTAGGTGTGAAGAAGAAGTGGTGTGTAAATTGGTGTGTAAATTGGTGTGTACGGTTTTCTCCGCCATAAGGGAGCTTGTTGACATAGTGAAGAAAACTCTCGAGTAGGTGACTCGAGGAGTGGAGTAGGGCAAGGAAGGTGTCCTTGTAGCCGAACCACTATAAATCCTTTGTCTCGCGGTTAGATCTTTCCGTATCTTACTTATTATCTTGCTTATATCGTTATTATTTTTGTAGACGTAGACATATATATATAGTTGCTCATATAGTGCTAGTATTGATTTTACTTAAAGATCAAATGAAAGTTTCATTCACAAAACAAAGTTTTTACAATCAAACTAAAAAGGTTACATACGTATAATTGATCATTTCGATCAAGTATAGTTTTCATACAAAATATAACTAAGGATTATAAAATAAACGATTACGTACTTATCTCTTATATATAGTTATAATTGTTTATATTATGCATGTGTTGATTTCACATACTTAGCTTACATTGTTATTATTGTTCATACTTAGATATACTTGTTCATATTGTTCAAGATTTGAGTTCACATAAGATTGAATCAAAGTTTTAAAAGCAAACAAGGTTTTAAAACTAAACTAAGTTTTCATAATAAAATTAAAAAGACGTAAAACTATTCAACCCCCCCCCCCTTCTAGTTTTCCACAATTGGTATCAGGAGCCACGTCTAGCAAGATTTTTAAAATAAATTGTATTTTAAAACTTGTAACGATCTATGGAATCTGAAAAATATTTAGAAGGGCAATCTATGCAAAGACCACCACTATTTGAAAGTGATGGATTTTTATATTGGAAAAATCGATTCGAAACTTATGTGAAATCAAAGGATCTAGATCTTTGCCATGTTATTACTAATGGTGATTTTTTACCTACTCAAAATAATCCCGAAACAAATAAAGATGAAATAGTATCTTTTGAAAAACAAAATGATGATTTAAAAAGAAGACTTTCTAAAAACAATGAAGCAAAAATGGTTATTTACAATGCATTACCACGTAAAGAATACGAAAGAATTTTTATGTGTAAAACCGCAAAAGAAATTTGGGATTCTTTACTAATCACTCACCAAGGTAATAGTCAAGTTAAAGATAACAAAATAGATCTTCTTGTTCAACAATATGAACAATTTACGATTCCGGAGGAGGAATCAATAGATAATGCTTTTGCTAGATTTAACACTATTATCACAAGTTTAAAAGCACTTGATGAGAATTCTTCTAGTAAGAATTTTGTTAGGAAATTTCTTAGGGCTCTTCATCCAAAATGGCGAGCTAAAGTCACGGCTATTGAAGAATCAAGGAATCTGTCAACTCTACAACTTGACGAATTGATCGGCAACTTAAAGGTCTACGAAGAAATAATAAAGAAAGACTCCGAGATGGTCAAAGGAAAAAGGGAGCAAAGCAAATCAATTGCGTTGAGAGCTAAAAAGGACTCTAGTGACGAAGAATGCTCAACCTCCAAAAGTGACGATGAAGAGTATGCTATGGCCGTACGAGACATCAAGAAATTCTTCAAAAGACGAGGAAGATATGTTAGGCAACCATATAATGAAAGGAAGTGTTTTAAATGTGGCAATCCAAATCATCTCATCGGAAAGTGTCCAATGATGTCAAGAGATCAAAATCAAAAGGCGTTTATCGGAAGTGCTTGAAGTGATAGCGATGAGGACAAGAAAGAAACCACAAATGAAGAAAAGTGTCTTATGGCTAAGACATCAAGCGAGGTACGTTCCGAAACCGAATACTTTAGTGACAAAAATTTATCATTAGACGAAAAAGACCTAGATAGTGAATATAATAGGTTATGCATATTAGGTAAAAAGGTTATAGCTAAAAATAAGTCACTAAAACATATTAATAATCTATTAGAAAATGAAGTACTTGAATTAAAAATTAAACTACAACATTTGGAAAAAGGAAAAGAAGTTTTTATAAAATGTAAAACATGCTTAGAGGTTAAAAATGAAAACGAAAAACTTAAAAATGAAATTTTCAAACTTGACAAGTTTAAAAATTGTAGTAACCCACTTAAGAAAATAATAAGTGTTCAAGAAACTTCGGGAGATAAAACCGGTCTAGGATTAACTTCAACTAATGTTTCAACTAGTGAAAATAAAAGTATAAAGTTTGAATGTGAATCTAGTAAACAAAAATCATTAGAATCAAATCCTAAGTATATACTTACAAAAGATAGAAGAATACCCATTGCGAATGATGAAAAAGTAAAAACTTTTTATAAACCATCCTTAAAGACCGAAGTAGGATCCTCTAAACCTAAATTAAGATCTAAAACTCCAACACCAAGAAAACCTAACAATCATCATCCAAGATCTAAAACACCTCAACCTAGAAGAAATCAAAATAGACAATATTACAATAACACTAGAAATCAAATGTGGAATTATCAACCAAGTTACAATCCTTGGGAAATATTACCACCATACATGCATCCTAGCCAAATGTTAAATATGTTTGGACCAAACAACTTTGGACAAATGAGACAATGGGGACCAAGTGGCTAAGTTGTCAATCTTGGAAGAAGTTGGAATATCATCTACAAATGACTTCTATAAGTCAACATGGTCACTTGAAGTGCTTGAAGATATTCCATTGAAGACTAAAAGGTACGCGTTTCTTTTAAGTTCATCACTATAATTTGCATGCTTAGATAAATGATTAGTTAGATTAATGCTTAGTACATAATTGCTTATATTCTTATAACCTAGAAACATCATTGGTTGACTCTCCTAGGAATAAGATAAAACTGTTCATTGCCAAACAAAATAGAAAATGGAAATCTTCTATATCCACTATTAGCAAACTCATGGTGATGAAGTGAAATGAGTTAAGTGGATTGATCGTTAATATAGAAGTAGGATTAGATCCCTCGCGTAGGAAAACTATGGATGAAACAAGCTCTCGTAGTCTATGGCATTAAGTTAGATAAGCGTGCGAAAACTAAGTAACTATAGATGTTAGGTTATACCTCATTCAACACTCTCGCATCTAACATATAAATTATCGTCTTCATTTCCTTTAGGATCATAGGATATGTAGAAACGATAGCATGAGATAATAATATGCTTAACCAATCCTCTTGAGCATGAGATCTTTAATAAACATTTTTTTAAAAATATTTGATTTATGATATTTGTTGTCAAAAATCTAATATCTCTAAAAATATGCAAAAACCTCACATTTTGGAAAATAGTTTTTCAAATAACTATCCCACTTTTAAATAACATGTTTTCACTATCAATATCCACAATTTTGTTTTGATCAAAACTAAAGATTGGGAAAATATTCTTTACCGTTCATTTACACATTTTGAAGTAAAAACCCAATCTATTTTATTCAAATAACTCTCACATCTAAGTGAAAACTTACTTTCAAACATTGTTGAATAATGCTAAAAACGTCTCTTTTAAAATCATGCATGGTGATCTCATATTTGTCATCTATATTTATATAAATGACACTTATAAAGGAACTAAATCAAATAAAGAGGACCATGGTTTGTTCATTAAGACTTTGTTTGTAACAAGTCTAGAAATCCATGCTATCATAACTACCCACTTATTGCACATTGATACACATTAGGATTCATCCTCCTAGTTATGTAGTTATGAAATACTTGATGTTGCTTGTTGTTTTCTAGCACTTATATTTTACTTGCTTGATGAGTATGTTTGCATGCTAGATGAAATTGTTTGTTTACTTAATCTCTTTGATTAACATGCTTTGGCTACATAATTGCCTACTTAACTAGTATATGCTTAATTGCCTCAAAGAGTTGGACTTGTTTGAAACCAAAAACACAACCTTTCTGCAATTCACTACCAAAAACCCTTTTCTGGCAATCTGGGAATCACCAGATGGGCGGCCCCCTTAATTATTAAGGGGACCGGCCTCCAATTAAGGGGACCGGCCATCTGATGGTCGAAGGTGTTGTTTCATTTTTCTAATTTTTAGCCCATTTCATCCTACACTTCTCAAAATTCATAAACCTATTTTATCCTAAACCCTCTATCAAAATTTATACATCCTTAATCCCACCAATCCTACATTATAAACACTTTCATTCCTCTCAATCTATACTCATCTCTTCATGACCTCTCCCATTAAACCAAAACCACCAAATAACCCGTTTGGAGAAGAAAGCTTAACTTCCATTAAAAGCCCGTCAAACCAAATGATGTTGTCAAACATCCAACACCAAAATTCCTCCTATGTCTTCAACATTACATACCTAACACCTCACTCTCCTTCTCACCAACATCACATATCAAAAACCTTTACTCACCCATATCCTTCTACATTACACTCAAACCTCATAATCTTTTCACAACTCAAGCAATGTTGTTCATAATCAACCAACACCTAAACCTCACTCTCACACAAATGATCCATTTAACAACAAATCATCCATTCGTGCTTCTACTAATGCTCCTTCGTATGATGAGCATGCACAATCCCAAAACAATAATCCCAACCTCATTACCAACACTTTACATAGCATCTCTTCCACCCATATCATGTTTTCATGATTACCCAAGCTCAAACATGTCTCCACCACCAAGAGTATCACCACCACATCCTACAACTTCACATGCCAGTCCTATGTTGCATGTTCAAACCCTCACCCAAGACAATTATCATGCTCCACCACCATCACCTTCCTCCGAACACTTAATGTTCGTTGAGGCGCTAAAAGAATCCCATGAGCTTTGTGCTCTTTTAGCCTTACATCTTGCTCAACGCAATTTGGATCCACCATCATATAGATCACCCTCATCACCACACAACATAAATCAACTTGAGAAGCATGTCAACAATTGACCTTGTTGCATCTTTCTCCTAAAAACCATTGCATTCAATGAACACTTCACTTGGATTGAATATCTTCTCACTAGAATACATCCAATACCCTTACTTGAACAACATCCAAAACCTTGATCAACCTCTTCCGCTACAAACTCTCCACAACCAAACTCTCCAACATTCATGACCCAAACATATACCTCCATTAATCCAACAACCTCAACCTAACTAAACCATCTTCATTCCAAACACTCCATCATCAACCATCTAAGCATACTATATGCTTATGTTTTTCACTTCCAAATACGAATCAACCAACCTTTTGTTACAAGCAAGTCCGATGGCTCTCTTTGGCAAATTAGGATCTTTAACATAATCTCTTTGAATTAATTGTTATGTATCTTTAATATTTGTTTGCTATGCTTGTTATTTGTATATTGCATATTCTTCTATATATGCTTGTGCTTCTAATATTTTTTTTGCGAGCATTCCATATCTCGATCCCTTGGTGCCATCGAACGAGGGGGAGCACACATCAAGGGGAGCTTTCATCCCGTCTAACTTCATTTATGAAGCTAGTCGGCATAACCTTTTTGATTCTATAAAAAGGGGGAGAAGTGAATATAAACTCACTAAATACATGTCTAAAAATTAATTTTTAGACTTGATGAGTTTAGGTTTTGTAATCATCAAAAAGGGGGAGATTGTTGATATAAATAATGCCTAAAAACATTATTAACATTTATCGATATCTCTATGTTTTGATAATCACAAAACGTAAACCCATTGAGCTATAAATTATGACGTAAACAAGTATTTAGTGATAAATATTCACTTTACATCCAAATCACTTAAGGTATGAATAAACAAAGTGTTTAATGCTTTTTATGATCAAAAGAATTTTTATTTTTAGAAACCTTACATTTTTTATAAAGTGGGACAAACATTTTTAAACTTATACAAAATGTTTTTGTATTTATAAAGAAATGTTTTATTCAAAATAAATATTTTGAATTCAAATTTCTACCCAAAAAACGGCTATACTCTTCAGGAAAAACCTTCCCCACAAAAAGACAAAAATTCTGAAGAAAATATATTTTTTTTGTTAGGCGGCCCCCTTAATTATTAAGGGGACCGGCTAGTAAATTAAGGGGACCGACCACACAATTAAGGGGACCGCCCACGCTCCCAAACAGTATTTTTTCCCCTATAAATACTGGTTCATTCCACAGATTTTTCTCACCTTTTGCACCCCAAAACTTTCTGTTCTAGATCTCATTTCTATTCTCTAAAATCCTTTGATCATACATACATAAATCTTTGTTTCAAAGTGATCCAAACCTCTACCTTTTAAGTGCAAGAGAAGAATACTTCAATCTACCAAGAGAAGAAGTATTACAACTTGTTGTGACCTCCACATCCAAGTTGTTGGTACAACATCAAGATTATTTACACTATTCTTTGTGAAGATTATTGTGAATATTTGATTGTAGATAGTTGTGCTAGATATATAGATTGTGTGATTAGTTAGTTGCTTGGTGTGAAGAAGAAAAGTTAGGAATTAGATTGTAGTGAAGAAGCTAGGTGTGGAGTAGTTAGTTGTGAAGTAAATTGATTTGAAGAAGGTGTGTAGAAGTTATGACTTAGGTGTGAAGAAGAAGTGGTGTGTAAATTGGTGTGTAAATTGGTGTGTACGGTTTTCTCCGCCATAAGGGAGCTTGTTGACATAGTGAAGAAAACTCTCGAGTAGGTGACTCGAGGAGTGGAGTAGGGCAAGGAAGGTGTCCTTGTAGCCGAACCACTATAAATCCTTTGTCTCGCGGTTAGATCTTTCCGTATCTTACTTATTATCTTGCTTATATCGTTATTATTTTTGTAGACGTAGACATATATATATAGTTGCTCATATAGTGCTAGTATTGATTTTACTTAAAGATCAAATGAAAGTTTCATTCACAAAACAAAGTTTTTACAATCAAACTAAAAAGGTTACATACGTATAATTGATCATTTCGATCAAGTATAGTTTTCATACAAAATATAACTAAGGATTATAAAATAAACGATTACGTACTTATCTCTTATATATAGTTATAATTGTTTATATTATGCATGTGTTGATTTCACATACTTAGCTTACATTGTTATTATTGTTCATACTTAGATATACTTGTTCATATTGTTCAAGATTTGAGTTCACATAAGATTGAATCAAAGTTTTAAAAGCAAACAAGGTTTTAAAACTAAACTAAGTTTTCATAATAAAATTAAAAAGACGTAAAACTATTCAACCCCCCCCCCCCTTCTAGTTTTCCACAATTGGTATCAGGAGCCACGTCTAGCAAGATTTTTAAAATAAATTGTATTTTAAAACTTGTAACGATCTATGGAATCTGAAAAATATTTAGAAGGGCAATCTATGCAAAGACCACCACTATTTGAAAGTGATGGATTTTTATATTGGAAAAATCGATTCGAAACTTATGTGAAATCAAAGGATCTAGATCTTTGCCATGTTATTACTAATGGTGATTTTTTACCTACTCAAAATAATCCCGAAACAAATAAAGATGAAATAGTATCTTTTGAAAAACAAAATGATGATTTAAAAAGAAGACTTTCTAAAAACAATGAAGCAAAAATGGTTATTTACAATGCATTACCACGTAAAGAATACGAAAGAATTTTTATGTGTAAAACCGCAAAAGAAATTTGGGATTCTTTACTAATCACTCACCAAGGTAATAGTCAAGTTAAAGATAACAAAATAGATCTTCTTGTTCAACAATATGAACAATTTACGATTCCGGAGGAGGAATCAATAGATAATGCTTTTGCTAGATTTAACACTATTATCACAAGTTTAAAAGCACTTGATGAGAAGATTATTTACACTATTCTTTGTGAAGATTATTGTGAATATTTGATTGTAGATAGTTGTGCTAGATATATAGATTGTGTGATTAGTTAGTTGCTTGGTGTGAAGAAGAAAAGTTAGGAATTAGATTGTAGTGAAGAAGCTAGGTGTGGAGTAGTTAGTTGTGAAGTAGATTGATTTGAAGAAGGTGTGTAGAAGTTGTGACTTAGGTGTGAAGAAGAAGTGGTGTGTAAATTGGTGTGTACGGTTTTCTCCGCCATAAGGGAGCTTGTTGACATAGTGAAGAAAACTCTCGAGTAGGTGACTCGAGGAGTGGAGTAGGGCAAGGAAGGTGTCCTTGTAGCCGAACCACTATAAATCCTTTGTCTCGCGGTTAGATCTTTCCATATCTTACTTATTATCTTGCTTATATCGTTATTATTTTTGTAGACGTAGACATATATATATAGTTGCTCATATAGTGCTAGTATTGATTTTACTTAAAGATCAAACGAAAGTTTCATTCACAAAACAAAGTTTTTACAATCAAACTAAAAAGGTTACATACATATAATTGATCATTTCGATCAAGTATAGTTTTCATACAAAATATAACTAAGGATTATAAAATAAACGATTATGTACTTATCTCTTATATATAGTTATAATTGTTTATATTATGCATGTGTTGATTTCACATACTTAGCTTACATTGTTATTATTGTTCATACTTAGATATACTTGTTCATATTGTTCAAGATTTGAGTTCACATAAGATTGAATCAAAGTTTTAAAAGCAAACAAGGTTTTAAAACTAAACTAAGTTTTCATAATAAAATTAAAAAGACGTAAAACTATTCAACCCCCCCTTCTAGTTTTCCACAGAACGCATCATATCTGAACCGAAAGAAGCCAGAAGGTGGCTATATAAAAGTCTGAAAATAAGCTTAAATGAGCTTTTCCACAAAGAATCTTTTCACTTTTAATTAAAAAAACATAAACCTAGAACCAAAGAATCCATAAGGTGGGTATATAAAAGTCTAAAAATAAGTTGAAACAAACATCCCATAGCAATTCCAAATCAACAATTATGCTTATATCTAAACTAACATTCGGGTTTTTTTTGTTTTTTTTTTAATTTTAACAATTTCAAAAACAAAATTATAACTAAACGAAAACATAACAATAAGCATTCAAAACAGCAAAATATCATAAACCCACATCAGAAATCGTGCAAAATACAACTAATTATCATAAACACACAAAAATCTAACGAAGAACAAAATCCCATAAATTAAATTTTTTAATTTACCTGTTATTAGAAGTGGGTTCGCAAATTTAGGGCGTCGTACGCCCACCTTGGCTGCAACGACAAACCCCATGTAGCTACCCTGCCAAGATACGCGGCGTGACAAGAAAACGATAAACCAAAAATGTTACACGTCAAGCAGCATCAACCTCGCGTCGTGATTTGATTTTAGATTTGAATGACTATTTGTGTTTGTTGAGATTGTTCCAGAAGTTTGAGGCGTTGTTGTTCTAGGGTCTTCTGCGTCTTCATCTTCTATATATCACTTAAGGTGGGCCAAAAACATGCCGGTGGACCAGGCCATCTGTGGAAAACTAGAAGGGGGGTTGTCACAACTCGTAAATTCTGGTCTTTTCCCGAACTTTCAACATTTACTATTCATCGGTTACTATTCATCGATCACTATTCATCATTTTACTATTCATCTTTTTCGGAGTCAGTTTGATATTCTGAGAAGCGTTTTAAAATTTTACTATTCATAAAACACTATTCACCTCCGGAGAAAAATTGTCATTTATACGTGGGTTGCGTCATTTTTGTAAACGTACGGTTATCTACCTAATAAACGTTATCTTATGAGCTATTATTTTTAATAATTAATCCGACAATCCCAACTATGGTCCTAACACATTTTTATACTCATAACAATAATATAAAAATTATATTATTAATTTACCCGGTGTTTTCAAATCAACTGTTACGTTTTCCGGTCAAAGCTTATAACTCCGTCGGTTTGCGTTATTTCAACCCGATCATTATTTTAACTTCCAATTCTCATCAGGAATAATATTTTACAACTTTTACAACTTCGTCGTATTTTATTTCACCTCGGTAACATTTATTTTAGTTAACTCGGTACCCGATAACACCCAATACACAACCAAAACTAACTAATATCTAACCAATGTAATACCAAAAGTCAAGATTTCTCCACAAAATCTTCCACCCTTTGAAAATGCCGCCCCCCCCCCCTTGACCCTTTCCCCTTTTTGTGGATCTTGTTCCCAAAAATAAATATATAAACTTCATTATTATGACATTCTTCATTTTAACATATCAAGAACTAGCAAACACTCTCTTTTTCTTTCCTTTGGTGTGGTGATCGGCCAAGAAAAGAAGAACAACAAGAAACCATAAATTTTTGGAGATCAAGTTATATTCAAGTTTATTTAGTGATCCTTGTTAGGGTTTTGTGGTAAAACTCTAGTTTTCTTTACATCATCATCTTCAAAACTCATCCAATCATCAAGTAAGCTTCAAGATCACTTGTTGATCTTTCCATACTTTCATTTTTCTAGTTTCATGTTGTTATTCAAGATCTACATGCATATGTTAGTTATACCACTCATTTATATATATATCTAACTTTTGATCCCTAGAAATAGATTATAGTTAGATCCTTGTTAGATCCACTTGATTTATAATGTTTAGGAACCCATGACACCCTAAGAAGGTGTATGGTAAGATTAGACTAGATTTGTGGTGATTGAAAGTGGTTTGGTTGGATTAGAAACTAGTTTGGAACATTAGAAATGGATTTTAAACATATATACAAACCTACTGTCCTTAAAATGAAAACGTGGCAAACTCAGTGGGTTTGGGGTAACTTTTGACCAAATATTTAGAAAATACATTCCAAGACGGAACTATGGCCGAAAACGGGGATGAAAACGAGTTAATAACGAAGGAGATACGCTAAAAACGAGTTTAACGACGAAAACTATATTTTCTGAAAACTGCATGCTGTTTGACATTTTTCGTTGGATGAATAGAGGCGTTAGACGTAACCTAGAGGTGCCAAACTACCAAAAATATATTAGTATATACTAAAACGAATCCGTGGATATAAAGAACGAGTAAAATGAGCTTAAAACGACCAAGTTATACATGTTTTAAAATCGTCAAAACTATATATATATATATAGTCACTACTAGAAAATAATATAACTACGTACTAAATAATATATTTTCTAGATTTCTTATTCAAGGAGTTTATTTTTAACTAACGAAATACGTACGACCCAAGGTTTATTTATGCGACTACTAGACGATATCTTAAGGTTTTCAAAACGAGGAATATAACACTAACGTTTTTATATATGATATATTACGACAAGTTTTATTATTCTAATTGGACTTATTTTTCTTAAGTATGGAAAATACTTTACTTTGACAATAACACGTATTTTCAAGTTACGAGTGGTATAGGTATCATGTGCATGTGCATTCATTACATCCTTTCATGATCTAAGTAGATCACTATCATTCATATTAGGTTGCGGTTAGAAATCGAACCTCATTTCTGTGTATCCACTTTTGTCATCGTAGCTATCGCACCAGGTGAGTCATAGCCCCACTTTTACTCTTTATACTTGTTTTAACTCTTTGGGGGAGATACATGCTCAACTAAAAACATACTTTCTTAATACTCAAAACATACCTTCTTGATACTCAAAACATTTATTCTTGATTGTTTTATTCTTGATTGTTTTATACTTGATTGTTTTATACTTGATTTCATACATACGTGATTGTGATATACTTAACTGTGTTATACTAAACTGTGATGTGTATTCTTGAGCTACTGAGACTTCCAATGGCCCCAGATTAAGTTGCTGGGCACAACCATGGAGACTTATATACTTCCAATGGCCCCAGATTAAGTTGATGGGCACAACCATGGAGACTTATATATTTCCACTGGCCCCAGATTAAGTTGTTGGGCACAATCATGGAAATATACATACAAACGTGAGGTCTTCGGAGATGAAGTGTAGACTCACGACTAATTGCTTAACTGTTGTGATAAACTTATATATGTTTTACTCATACTATATATTGTAGCAGTGGGTTGTAAACACACAGGTTACAAGGCTCTTATGGCGGGACTTGTAACTGAGTGGATTTACGATGCCTTTGCTGGGAAACCTTCATACATATGCATAAACTTTATTTGTTAAACAAACTCTATGAACTTACCAACCTCGTGTTGACACTTTAGCATGTATTTTCAGGTTTTAACCAATGGCACGCTACTGGAGGTTTTGGCAGGGCATGACATGGTCATAGAAGACTCTGATTATTTATATGGGGACCGTTTTAAACTATTTTAAGGGCCTACTTCCGCACTACTTTTAACAATGTAAATTTAACATTTTTGATTTAACTATTTTATTCTAAATGATTGAAGTGAAAACCATTTTTGAACTTGTGTTGTAATACCAATTGAGTTACACCCCAGCTACACGTATGCTTCCGCTGGACCCGATTTTGGGGGTGTGACAGATTGGTATCAGAGCTCTGGCTATAGCGAACTAAGTGTTTTTAAAACCTATACTATAGCTACTTTTACGAAAAACTTAACCCTATGACCGTCACGTGCCTGCCTGCCAAGATGATGCCTCACTTGTAGTTTGTTGCTGACTTAGGTGATGAGAATTGTGTCTTATTATCTGGTTTATTATATCCATTTATTCTAGTTGATTTCTATCATTGTCTTTCATATAAGCATGTTCACGTATCATATATGTCACCCTGTTATGTTTCTCCTTGCATAGTTTCATCATTTGACCTCGAGTTTGGTCACCTGCCTTAGTCTTTCTGAACGTCTTGGTATTTGTGATGGACATAGTATTAGTATAACTGAGCTCAGTATTTCAAAATTCATGGAACCTCGGTGGAATATAGACTAGTCACCTATATTCAACCCGGGATAGTGGGACATAGGCTGACTACCTATATCCAACTCAGAAATGAATTTTGCAACACTGAGAATGGTTATAATAAAATTCTGTCTGGATTGAATCCTCAACTCAATTTCCAAATGTTTCATTTTGTGTGTGTATACCCTCGTTGTCAGAACGCTTATACTTTTCATCACTTCGTAAACCGCCACCTGAAGGCACGTCAACTAGTCATTTCATCTCATGAATTTTCACCTTTATAACACTTCTGAGACCAACGTTAACTGAACTTCGGGACGAAGTTCCCTTAAGGGGTAGAGACTGTCACAACTCGTAAATTCTGGTCTTTTCCCGAACTTTCAACATTTACTATTCATCGGTTACTATTCATCGATCACTATTCATCATTTTACTATTCATCTTTTTCGGAGTCAGTTTGATATTCTGAGAAGCGTTTTAAAATTTTACTATTCATAAAACACTATTCACCTCCGGAGAAAAATTGTCATTTATACGTGGGTTGCGTCATTTTTGTAAACGTACGGTTATCTACCTAATAAACGTTATCTTATGAGCTATTATTTTTAATAATTAATTCGACAATCCCAACTATGGTCCTAACACATTTTTATACTCATAACAATAATATAAAAATTATATTATTAATTTACCCGGTGTTTTCAAATCAACTGTTACGTTTTCCGGTCAAAGCTTATAACTCCGTCGGTTTGCGTTATTTCAACCCGATCATTATTTTAACTTCCAATTCTCATCAGGAATAATATTTTACAACTTTTACAACTTCGTCGTATTTTATTTCACCTCGGTAACATTTATTTTAGTTAACTCGGTACCCGATAACACCCAATACACAACCAAAACGAACTAATATCTAACCAATGTAATACCAAAAGTCAAGATTTCTCCACAAAATCTTCCACCCTTTGAAAATGCCGCCCCCCCCCCCCCTTGACCCTTTCCCCTTTTTGTGGATCTTGTTCCCAAAAATAAATATATAAACTTCATTATTATGACATTCTTCATTTTAACATATCAAGAACTAGCAAACACTCTCTTTTTCTTTCCTTTGGTGTGGTGATCGGCCTAGGAAAGAAGAACAACAAGAAACCATAAATTTTTGGAGATCAAGTTATATTCAAGTTTATTTAGTGATCCTTGTTAGGGTTTTGTGGTAAAACTCTAGTTTTCTTTACATCATCATCTTCAAAACTCATCCAATCATCAAGTAAGCTTCAAGATCACTTGTTGATCTTTTCATACTTTCATTTTTCTAGTTTCATGTCGTTATTCAAGATCTACATGCATATGTTAGTTATACCACTCATTTATATATATATATCTAACTTTTGATCCCTAGAAATAGATTATAGTTAGATCCTTGTTAGATCCACTTGATTTATGATGTTTAGGAACCCATGACACCCTAAGAAGGTGTATGGTAAGATTAGACTAGATTTGTGGTGATTGAAAGTGGTTTGGTTGGATTAGAAACTAGTTTGGAACATTAGAAATGGATTTTAAACATATATACAAACCTACTGTCCTTAAAATGAAAACGTGGCAAACTCAGTGGGTTTGGGGTAACTTTTGACCAAATATTTAGAAAATACATTCCAAGACGGAACTATGGCCGAAAACGGGGATGAAAACGAGTTAATAACGAAGGATATACGCTAAAAACGAGTTTAACGACGAAAACTATATTTTCTGAAAACTGCATGCTGTTTGACATTTTTCGTTGGACAAATAGAGGCGTTAGACGTAACCTAGAGGTGCCGAACTATCAAAAGTATATTAGTATATACTAAAACGAATCCGTGGATATAAAGAACGAGTAAAATGAGCTTAAAACGACCAAGTTATACATGTTTTAAAATCGTCAAAACTATATATATATATATATATATATATATATATATATATATATATATATATATATATATATATATATATATATATAGTCACTACTAGAAAATAATATAACTACGTACTAAATAATATATTTTCTAGATTTCTTATTCAAGGAGTTTATTTTTAACTAATGAAATACGTACGACCCAAGGTTTATTTATGCGACTACTAGACGATATCTTAAGGTTTTCAAAACGAGGAATATAACACTAACGTTTTTATATATGATATATTACGACAAGTTTTATTATTCTAATTGGACTTATTTTTCTTAAGTATGGAAAATACTTTACTTTGACAATAACACGTATTTTCAAGTTACGAGTGGTATAGGTATCATGTGCATGTGCATTCATTACATCCTTTCATGATCTAAGTAGATCACTATCATTCATATTAGGTTGCGGTTAGAGATCGAACCTCATTTCTGTGTATCCACTTTTGTCATCGTAGCTATCGCACCAGGTGAGTCATAGCCCCACTTTTACTCTTTATACTTGTTTTAACTCTTTGGGGGAGATACATGCTCAACTAAAAACATACTTTCTTAATACTCAAAACATACCTTCTTGATACTCAAAACATTTATTCTTGATTGTTTTATTCTTGATTGTTTTATACTTGATTGTTTTATACTTGATTTCATACATACGTGATTGTGATATACTTAACTGTGTTATACTAAACTGTGATGTGTATTCTTGAGCTACTGAGACTTCCAATGGCCCCAGATTAAGTTGCTGGGCACAACCATGGAGACTTATATACTTCCAATGGCCCCAGATTAAGTTGCTGGGCACAACCATGGAGACTTATATATTTCCACTGGCCCCAGATTAAGTTGCTGGGCACAACCATGAAAATATACATACAAACGTGAGGTCTTCGGAGATGAAGTGTAGACTCACGACTAATTGCTTAACTGTTGTGATAAACTTATATATGTTTTACTCATACTATATATTGTAGCAGTGGGTTGTAAACACACAGGTTACAAGGCTCTTATGGCGGGACTTGTAACTGAGTGGATTTACGATGCCTTTGCTGGGAAACCTTCATACATATGCATAAACTTTATTTGTTAAACAAACTCTATGAACTCACCAACCTTGTGTTGACACTTTAGCATGTATTTTCAGGTTTTAACCAATGGCACGCTACTGGAGGTTTTGGCAGGGCATGGCATGGTCATAGAAGACTCTGATTATTTATATGGGGACCGTTTTAAACTATTTTAAGGGCCTACTTCCGCACTACTTTTAACAATGTAAATTTAACATTTTTGATTTAACTATTTTATTCTAAATGATTGAAGTGAAAACCATTTTTGAACTTGTGTTGTAATACCAATTGAGTTACACCCCAGCTACACGTATGCTTCCGCTGGACCCGATTTTGGGGGTGTGACAGGGGTTGAATAGTTTTACGTCCTTTTAAATTTATAAACACAAGTTTGTTTTAAAAACTTCGATTCTAGTTTATGTGAACTCAATACTTGCACTATATGAACAATTGTATGGAAACTAACTAACAAAGCCAATATAGTAAAGGTAAATAAATAGGTAATAAGAAGAGTTAGAAAGATCAAACCACAACACAAGGGTTTATAGTGGTTCGGCTACAAGGACACCTTCCTTGTTCCTACTCCACTCCCCGAGTCACCTACTCGAGAGTTTTCTTCACTATGTCAACAAACTCCCTTTTAGCGGAGAAAACTTTACACACCAATTTACACACCACAACAACTTCACAACTTGATCACAACTTCTACACAACTTCTTTACACCAATATACTACACACCAATCTTCTTCACACCTATCTTCTACACACCAATCTTCTACTTCACACCAATCTTCACAACTATCCTACTTCACTACTAATCAACTTCTACTTCCTACACAACTTCTATATCTTCTAAACAATATATAACAAGCACAACACAATATTCACAAATGAATGTATATATACACTATGCACAACTACTCTTCAACACTTCTTGAACTTGGTTGTAGAAAGTGTGTTCTTCTTTTGCACTTTGGATGAGAATGGATGATGAGGGATTGAATCACTTGAAACAAAGATTAATATACAAATGATCAAAGGGTTTTAGAGGATGTTTAGAGAGTTATAGATCTGAAAATTTTGTGTAAAAGGTAAGGTAAAAATCCAGGTTTAAGGTGGTATTTATAGGCAAAAGATTCTGATAGAGGAACGTGGCCGGTCCCCTTAAATCAAGGCCGGTCCCCTTAATTTTAAGGGGACCGCCCCTTATAATTAAGGGGGCCGCCCAGCTGAAACGGCCAGAATCATTGTCTTTTAGTGGGGAAAGTTTATTTGGTGAAAAACTAACTGATTTTGGTTAAAAATTTGAATTCATATATTTGGTATGAATAAAACATTTTTCTTTATTACCAAAAGTGTTTTTCAAAAATATATATAGTGTTTATATAATTAAATAAACTTTGTGTTAGTTAATTAAATACCCCTTTGATCATGAGATGTATTAAGCACTTGTTTATCCATACCTTAAGTGATTAAGTTGGATATAGTGATATAAACTAGCTTAATACTTGTTTACGTAGTAATTATACGATTGACGATTTTACATTTTGTGATCGTCAAAATATAGAGATATCGAAAGATATAAATAACGTTTTCACACATTATTTATGTCAACAATCTCCCCCTTTTTGATGATTACAAAATTTAAACTCATTAATCGAAAATTAGTATATATTCAAGTATTATTGTGAGTTTATATCACTTCTCCCCCTTTTTGTTAGCATCAAAAAGGTTATCCCGTGTTAATGTAAGCTCCCCCTCGAAGTATACTCCCCCTCGTTTTGAGGCCACAAGGAATCGAGATATGGATATCTTGCAAAAATATTTAGTGGCAAGCAACATATATATATGTATATAGCATGCAAAAGTGTAAACTAAACATAACCATATCATTAATCAAGTGAAATACATTCATTAAGCATTACATCAACAAATAAAATAAGTAATGCAACTAACAAAAGCCTTTAAAGGCTTACAATCATCATTGAAATAATAAACCAAAGCTCAAATATGAAAGTCCTCTCTAGAGCTTGCCATCCAAAATGGTTTAATACAATTTTATTTGTGAGACACCAAGCATGTTTAATTGGGAGGAATGGATGGTGAACATGGAGATGGTGATGGAGGAGGAGTGTTTGTTGATGGTGGTGGAGGAGTTGAGTTTGTTGTTGGTGGTGGGTGCAACAAGTTTTCAATATGAGAAAACATGTATTGGATCTCATCTCTTAATCCGAACACAATTGTTCGGTTGTGAATGCAACAAAGGCAATTGTCTCCATGAGCTTCAAGTAAGCTCCATGGGACGGGGTTATAGGTTGGTGGATTGATAGGAGATGATGAGAAATGTGCATCAAGAGGTGTTAATGGTGATAATGAGAGAGTGAGTGCAGGAGTTGTGTTTTCATTGGTAGGTTGTGATGGTTGATCAATTGTTGGAGGAGATAAGTGGGTGTTGATGTAGTCATTTATGGATGAAGTGGATGGTATGGAGGAAGTGGAATTTCCATTAGTTGATGGTGTTTTGGAGGGTGCATTTGGTGCACTAGGAGATGAGCATTGAGGTGGTGGTGATGGGGTAGTGTTGTCTTCATTTGTAAGATCAATGAATAATTGTTTTGGTGGAATAATGACAAGTTTTTGTTTCTTGACATTGTTTGAATAGGTGGTTCTTGGTGATGACATGATAAAAGGATGATGTTTGATGAAGGTTGAGGATGATGGAATGTGAATTAAACATGCATGGGGATTATATAGTGGCAAAACATGTTTAGAAGTGGAATTAGTTTGAAATTGTAATGTTAGATTCCAAAATCAGTTTGGTTTTTAAGGGAAATGGTAGCTGAGACTAGCAAAAGAGATCACAAGGTGCAAAAGAAAACAGTGTAAAAACTGTTCCAGATGGCCGGACCCCTTAAATGGAGGCCGGTCCCCTTAAATTTAAGGGGGGCGCCCTTATGAATTAAGGGGGCCGCCCATCTGACGACCCAGAAATCAAAAATTTTCTGGAAAAATGTTATGTTCTGTTTTGTATTTGCAGCAAGCTCTATTTGGACATTTCACATTTGTTTTGGTCTATTAGAAAGCATACATGTCATATATTTATATAAACATTAACTAATCATGCAAACATATATATAGATTAAGAGAAGCATGCATTAAAAAGCATATATTAAAAACAATCAAGTTAGCATCTTAAACAAATATCCAAATAACAAGTACTTCCGAATATACTTCGAACAAATAGCACACAAGACATAAAAATAAGTATTGTTCAACAAATATAATCCAAGCATATCATCTCTTTTTCTTCCCGAATATGCCCTTCAATGTCTTCCCGATAGATTTGAAGCCACCTCTAACTTCTTCATGCAAACTCTTTTGTCTTCTAAGCATCTCGGTAGTTCGTTCATGAAGCACTTCTTCGGTTTGATCACTAGGAGATGGGGTAGAATACTCGGGATAGTCAAGATCCTCTAAATTGTCAACGAACTCAGAAAACGAAAGGGTACTAGCATCATGGATGTTTTCTTCCTCATCATCATCGTCTTGCCTTGAAGATGATCCATGAAAGCTATGACGACGAGGTTTACC
The DNA here is from genome assembly GCA_030686995.1 of Artemisia argyi. Taxonomy (NCBI): domain Eukaryota; kingdom Viridiplantae; phylum Streptophyta; class Magnoliopsida; order Asterales; family Asteraceae; genus Artemisia; species Artemisia argyi. The sequence continues at coordinate 86,741,749 of CM060694.1, read as the reverse complement.
CTTGTCACTTCGAGTTCGTCGAGCTTGTTTTAGAGCGAGAGGACGTAGAGTGGGGTAGATGGACTCATAGATACTATTGTCAAGATCGGGGTAGTACTCGATAACATGACGATAGAGACGAGTGAGGAACATTCCATATGGAAGGTTGGCTTTGGGAGTTTTTCTAGCACACTCAATCCGTTTGATAAAGAAGTAGGCCAAATTGTACGGCTTTTCGACAGCTATACAATACAACATGTGAGCAAGGCACGCCGGGAGATGGTCCCGGTGACCTCCAGTACCAAACGCATTCTCACGAATGAGTTCTTCCCAACGCTTCATGTGGGGGCTTAATTCCTTGAGGAGAAGTTGGTATGGAGAGATTTGAACGTTTTTGGATTTTATTTTTCGGCTTGTGGTGGCATGTTCCACACCAAGGATTTGACGAATTTCGTCGGGATGAGGAATTTCGTCGAAATAGGGACCGAAGGTTGGTCGATAGCGATTAAGAGATTCGAGGTCCCACTCGTTTGTGAAACGGCTTGACCTCTAAATGGAATTTGGAGGATATGACCAAATTGTTCGAGAGTTAGGGTGATAAATTCATTTTGAATCATGAAAGAGATGGTGATGAAACCAAGATCATTGGCTTGGATGGTGACTTGGCTATAGAAATCCATTATGAAGCGAGGAATGATAGGTTCATTTATTTCATAAATACAATTGAAGTTGATGCTTGTAAACACGCGATTTATGTAGTCGGATTGAGCAAAAGCAAGATCTACTACACGTCCTTCATGAACATTTCTATCTTCAATTTGACGATATATAAGTCCAATGGAAGGAGATGTGGTAGGGAGTTGGGAAACTTTAGGAATGTAGTTTTTGGTGTGAGAAAGATCTTCGGTAGTTGCTTTTGGCATTTTCACCTAAACACATCAACAATACAAAAAGACCAAAATAAATATAAAGAAAGATAAAATTATATGTATATTGTTAAGGCTTATGTTGGAACGTAAACATACTTCGTTACTAATCCTAAGAAGTAGATTACCATGTTCCTTAATATTGTTTTTAACTCGTTCTAGATATACTTTACGATGTTTAATATGTAGTTATGGACAAATCCAAACGCCCTTTTAAACATCTTAATATATCATGAAATTTACTAGATTTACATTAGATTGTAAAACTAGCTATTTCTTGCGAGTTTCTTATGCATGTGATTTGTTTTTGAAAAAGATGGTTTGTATTTTTACTTAAAAATATCATTTTTAGTAATAAACCAAACGCTTCCTTAACTATCGACTCATACCACTAGTATGTCAATATATATATGAATTATATATTTTGAAAAGTTCGATTTGCAATTTTTAGGTTTATAATTATAACAAAGTTTTATAAAAATTATAATGTCTAGGTTTCAATATTATTTGGACATAATCCAAACACCCCTATATCGTGAACCAATATAATTTTTCTTGGTCGAAAAATGTAATTTCAAGTTTTACAAGTTACAAAAGTATAATGTGATTAGTTTTAACACGTTTTCAAATCATTATACAACAATGAGTTTACTAAAAATTTTGAAAAGGAGTGTATGAAGTTTTTCAAAAATTTTCGACATGATAGTTTATAATTACTAGTTTCTAGTGTTGATTAATCATTCTAATCCTAGGGGAAGCATTTGGTTATGGAGTTTTAAGACTTAATTCGAAAGAAATTGTGAAATTGACGAATTTTATAAAACATGCATAATCATGAGTATGACCAAATAAGATGAAATTAGATGAAATGTGTTATGAAAAACTTACAATACGTAATGGTGATTGTGTTAGATGAATTTGCCCTTTGCGAATTAACCCGAATTATGTGATTTGGAAGTGATTTGAGATGTTTTTGGGTTTTGGTTTTCGTCACAGCAGAAGCAGGGGAAGGGGAGTATGAAAAAGTGGAGTGTTTGGCAAAAGGAACAAAGAGAAAAACGGGTTTGAGCTATCAGATGGCCGGCCCCTTTAAACATTAAGGGGGCCGCCCTTCATTTGGCTGCCGGTCCCCTTAAACATTAAGGGGGCCGCCCTCCAAAATTTGATTTTTGTGATTTTGGTTTCCGGAAAGAACAAGAAAATATTTATATGTATGTATTAGATTTATATTTAATCAAAAATACGTTGGAGGGTATTCGCACGGAAGGAATTACTTGACACTTTTACTTGACATTTTGCCAATTAAATTTTCTTGATCATTTCGGATGAAATTTATCAAGTTGTCAAGTACACGAGAAAGTTGTGGAAGGTTCATAAGTATATGTATATATATATGTATGTAGTATGGGCTTATAAGACGAGAATAAAGGAGGGAGATGTATGCAACGGAAGCCGGGAGTTTGTTTCATCCATAGATTTTTCGACTCATCTCTCTTCATCAGCATGAGTGTTGTTGAACGTTAAAGTTCAATAAGGCAAATGGGGAAAAGAAAAGGTTCGTAAACGAACAATTTCTAGTTCTAGAAAATCAACAAATGAATTTTCTAGGTTATAAGATCCTAGATATAGCTAAGTGTATATATATATATATATATATATATATATATATATATATATATATATATATATATATATATATATATATATATATATATATATAGATATAGTATAAGTAAGTAAGTATATATATGTATAGAAATAAAACCTAGAGGGAAAGATGAACCAATCAAAATCACATAAAAACTAGATACTAAACTAAGCATGCATTTGTTGACAAGGAAATAAAAGGAAATGTGTACCTTTTGTCTTTAATGCGTTTAACTTCAAAATCTTCAAAGGAAAGTCCGAACACGGGGTGACATCAAAGATTTCCATGTATGAATGGCGAAAATTTTTACGTTGGTCCCCATTGTCTCATTTGACCAAAGTTATTTGTCCCGAACATGTTTTGTATTTGACTTGGGTGCATATATGGTGGAAACATTCCCCATGGATTGAAGTTTCACATTTGTTGATTATTGTTAAAGTTTCGTCTATTTTGGTTTACTCTTGGTTGAGGTGTTTTAGGTCTAGGGTAAGAATTATTCGGTTTCCTAGGTGGTGGAGTTTTAGATCTTGTTTTAGTTTTGGACGATCCTACTTCGGTTTTTAAAGATGGTTTATAAAACGGTTTTATTTCTTCATTACTAGCTAGAGGTATTTTCTTATCATTTATGAGTATATACTTAGGATTAGATTTTAAAGGTTTTAGTTCCTTGAGTTCGCTTTCAAATTTAACATTTTTAACTTCACTTGTTGAGGCTTCGGTTGAGTTAAAACCTAGACCAGTTTTATCTCCGGATATTCTTTGAATACTTATAATTTTACTAAGTGAGTTACTACTATTTTCAAATTTATCAAGTTTGCAAATTTCTTCCTTAAGTTTGTTGTTTTCACTTTTAAGCTCTTGACATGATTTACATTCTTCAAAAGTTTCTTTACCTTTTTCAAGTTGATGTATTTTAATTTTTAGTTCAAGTACTTCATTTTCTAATTGGTTGTTTATGTATTTTAGTGATTTGTTTTTAGCCATAACTTGTTGTCCTAGTTTGCATAATCTATTGTATTCACTATCTAAATCTTTTTCATCTAATGATAGATTTTCATCACTAAAATATTCGGTTTCGGAACGTACCTCACTTGATGTTTTAGCCATAAGACACTTTTCTTCCTTTGTTGTTTCTTTCTCATCTTCATCGCTATCACTCCAAGCACCTCCAACAAATGCTCTTTGATTTTGATCTCTTGTCATCATTGGACATTTTCCAATAAGGTGATTCGGATCACCACACTTGAAACATTTTCTCTCATTCTTGCTATACTTGTCATCATTATTCTTTTGAGATGTTCTTCTTTCATCGTGTGGTTGTCTAACGAATCTTCCTCGCCTTTTGAAGAATTTCTTGAAATCTCTTACGGCCATGGCATATTCTTCGTCTTCGCTTTCGGAAGATGAGCTATCTTCGTTGTTGGATTCCTTTCTAGCTTTCAAGGCGATTGACTTGCTTTGCTCTCGTTTCCCTTTAACCAATTCGGAGTCCTTCTTTATTATTGCTTCGTAGACTTTTAAATTACCAATTAATTCATCAAGTTGTAGCGTTGACAAATTCTTTGATTCTTCAATAGCCGTCACTTTAGCTTGCCATTTTGGGTGAAGAGCTCTAAGAAACTTCCTAACAAAATTCTTACTAGAGAAATTCTCATCAAGTGCTTTTAAACTTGTGATTATAGTGTTAAATCTAGCAAAAGCATTATCAATTGATTCCTCTTCCGGAATCGTGAATTGCTCATATTGTTGAACAAGTAGATCTATTTTGTTATCTTTGACTTGATTATTACCTTGGTGGGTTATTAATAAAGAGTTCCAAATTTCTTTTGCGGTTTCACACATAAAGATCCTTTCGTACTCTTTACGTGGTAGCGCATTGTAAATAACCATTTTTGCTTCATTATTTTTAGCAAGTTTTCTTTTTAAATCATCATTTTGTTTTTCAAAAGGTACGATTTCATCTTTCTTAGTTTCGGGGTTATTTTGAATAGGTAAAAAATCACCATTGGTAATAACATGCCAAAGATCTAGATCTTTTGATTTCACATAAGTTTCGAATCAATTTTTCCAATATAAAAATCCATCACTTTCAAATAGTGGTGGTCTTTGCATAGATTGCCCTTCTAAATATTTTTAAGATTCCATAGATCGTTAAAAGTTTTAAAATACAATATATTTTAAAAAATCTTGCTAGACGTGGCTCCTGATATCAATTGTGGAAAACTAGAAAGGGGGTTGAATAGTTTTACGTCCTTTTAAATTTATAAACACAAGTTTGTTTTAAAAACTTCGATTCTAGTTTATGTGAACTCAATACTTGCACTATATGAACAATTGTATGGAAACTAACTAACAAAGCCAATATAGTAAAGGTAAATAAATAGGTAATAAGAAGAGTTAGAAAGATCAAACCACAACACAAGGATTTATAGTGGTTCGGCTACAAGGACACCTTCCTTGTTCCTACTCCACTCCCCGAGTCACCTACTCGAGAGTTTTCTTCACTATGTCAACAAACTCCCTTTTGGCGGAGAAAACCTTACACACCAATTTACACACCACAACAACTTCACAACTTGATCACAACTTCTACACAACTTCTTCACACCAATATACTACACACCAATCTTCTTCACACCTATCTTCTACACACCAATCTTCTACTTCACACCAATCTTCACAACTAACCTACTTCACTACTACTCAACTTCTACTTCCTACACAACTTCTATATCTTCTAAACAATATATAACAAGCACAACACAATATTCACAAATGAATGTATATATACATTATGCACAACTACTCTTCAACACTTCTTGAACTTGGTTGTAGAAAGTGTGTTCTTCTTTTGCACTTTGGATGAGAATGGATGATGAGGGATTGAATCACTTGAAACAAAGATTAATATACAAATGATCAAAAGGTTTTAGAGGATGTTTAGAGAGTTATAGATCTGAAAATTTCGTGCAAAAGGTAAGGCAAAAATCCAGGTTTAAGGTGGTATTTATAGGCAAAAGATTCTGACAGAGGAGCGTGGCCGGTCCCCTTAAATCAAGGCCGGTCCCCTTAATTTTAAGGGGACCGCCCCTTATAATTAAGGGGGCCGCCCAGCTGAAACGGCCAGAATCTTTGTCTTTTAGTGGGGAAAGTTTATTTGGTGAAAAACTAACTGATTTTGGTTAAAAATTTGAATTCATATATTTGGTATGAATAAAACATTTTTCTTTATTACCAAAAGTGTTTTTCAAAAATATATATAGTGTTTATATAATTAAATAAACTTTGTGTTAGTTAATTAAATACCCCTTTGATCATGAGATGTATTAAGCACTTGTTTATCCATATCTTAAGTGATTAAGTTGGATATAGAGATATAAACTAGCTTAATACTTGTTTACGTAGTAATTATACGATTGACGATTTTACATTTTGTGATCGTCAAAATATAGAGATATCGAAAGATATAAATAAAGTTTTCACACATTATTTATGTCAACACCATCTTAGCCCAAAAAAAGGGCGGGTACTGTAGCTACATAAACGACGTCGTCTGTGATGGTGTATTATATATATACTAATTGCAAAATAAGTTTTATCATTTATATCTATTGCGAAGCGCGAATGTTCACAATCCTCGTATATGTACATCAAGAAGAGAGTATAAATAGACTTAAGCCTTTCTTCATTTCTAAAAGTATTAAAAAACAAAAAAATAATAAAAAAAAAATAATGCAACTCACAATCACAAATGATTATGTGATTCACGTAAGTTTTCGTGGGTCTACATTTAGGGAGAGACCTACATGGGAGCCGGACGTGACACGAGTCATAGTTTTTTCGGGTAATGACGTTTTTTTAGTGTATGAAACATCCAAAAATATATTCACGCTACTTACTTTTTTTTACTGGTGTGACTTTAATTTATCCAAAATTTCTTAATGGTGCAAAATTTAATTCTAAAATAAAAGAATAATATCCCAAAACCCTTCCAAAAGATTTTGTGGTTAGAATCGTACAATTTCCCAGCCACACAACAGTCACCTCATACACAACTCTCACCTAACCGAACCTTCCTTTCTTGATACACAAAGATCTACTCCTGTTGATCAAAGTTGGAATAATTGGTTTTGTGGTGCATTTAGTCGATGCTTTCTTAGAGATGATGTTACATGTTACGTTTTCGACCACGATTTTTCCGTTTATATAGGTATAACTCTCACAATCTATTTTCTAAAATGCTATTAAATTGCACTTGGTAGTTTATTTTTGGTTTAGATGTGGTAATGGTGAAAATCGTATTATTGTGTTGCCTTGAAATGTGTAGCTACTTGGCTACTTTAAATCACTGGTTAACTCCTAAACATTTTTTCATAAACCAAACATTTTGTCGTTTATACTATTAAGGAAGTTTGATCGTGCGGTGTGTTGACAAATGATTACTGCCTTTGATTACATTGATGTTTTGTTCTGATATCATTTATGTTTCTAATTCGTTTATGACTTCTGTGTCTATGTCCACCTCACAAAATTTTGTTATAAACTTATAATGCTAAATCAGTAATGCAAAATGTTCTCTTAGTGGGGGACTTAAATTGTTATGGTCTTGACTAAACATATATATTCATAGCATATGGGGTTGCTAAGATAATCAATCTAACAGTAACTCTTAACTGGCTTGTTATAACTTATAAGTGATACTAATCACAGAGATATTAAATGTGTCGATTAAAAAAATTATTGATTCTTTTTGTCCAAATTTCAGATGAATGAAGTTAAAACTAAAACTGCAGCCGCTGCTGCGGGAACAACATCGTCAGAAAGCTTCTTAGGTGGAGTCTCAAAAATAATCAAAGCTTCACATTTTGATCAAGCATTGAAACAAATCTTGCCTTTCGTCCAGGAAGGAGACGAGTAAAATAACGGATAACTGGATAACGAGAATGCATAGTAAGTAACAGTTATGGATACCAGGTTGTAGTCTGTTTTAAACAAACAAGACAAAAATCAAATCTTAAGAATCAATGTAAGTGATGATAAAGAAACAAGATGGCACAGTAGCATAGTTCACAATGACGATCATTTGAAACTCTTCTCCACTTCAAAGAACTATTGTAGTTCATGGTAATGCTATATTTGCTACAACAAAACAAACAAAAGATATATCTTTTGTTTGTTTTGTTGCATCAAAGACAACATTACCATGAACTACAATAGTTCTTTGAACTGGAGAAGTGCTTTCCAATGATCGTCATTGTTGACTATGCGACTGTGCTATCTTGTTTTTTTTATCATCACTTAAATTGATTCTTAAAATTTGATTCCTGCCTTGTTTTAAAACAGACTACAACTTGGTATCCATGACTGTTATATATATGTCTTAGTAACTCTATGTACAAATCACTTTCTTTTTTATCGTTTTAGCTTGTGTATGCAATTATGCATGCTCTATCTCAGGCCATTTATTCACGACATTAAAAAATTCCAACACATTTGATGGTTCATAATTTCAGGTGTGTATGCATAAAAGTAAATTTTGTTTGTCATGCTTAATTCAGTGTCAATTTTACTTTTACTAATAGATATTTACATTCACTAATGACACTATATTTCTGTAGAGAAAAGCCATATTTCGGTATAGACAAAAGAAGAAAAAAAACGACCAACTTTCAAATTGATTGGTATGCAGTATGATAGATTTGAGAGTGCAAACCATCAATTTTGTTAACAGATAACTCTGGACATTCAAACATGCATGAGCCGTAATAATCAACAAGCAGCAGTTATAGTATATAAGCCAACAATCAAGAAATATCAAGCGAAAACATCATGAAAATACGACAACTTAAGATACCCACAGGCAAACACAACACATACTACTGCAACTACACTTCATAATATCATTGTTATAATCGAAACAACCGATTGCTAGCTCTTTTTCCAAAAGGTAAACCTCTAAACTGGTTTTCATGTAATCTGTGCAGTATGTGCGCCCTACGCCTTGTATCAAGTTATTTTGTTTCCTTTTGTTTTTTGCCACAATGAATGTTGGGCCCTCCTTGAAACATAAAATGAAATGTTGTGTGTCCAATATTTATTTCGACCTGTAGTTCAAGTTTTTCAAGATCGGGTTTAGAGGTGCAACATTGTAACCGGGGTTTTTTTTAACCGGTGGTTAAACCGGACCCGGTTTTTTACAAAACCGGTTATAAAAAAAACCGATCCGGTTTTTTAAACCGAACCGGGTGGACCGGTTATGGGATTTTAGGCTCAATCGGTTTTTTACCGGTTCTATAACCGGTTTTACCCGGTTTTTAAATAAAACCAGTTTTAACCGGTTTTATTTATTTTTTATTTATTTATTATTTTTTTTATATATATACACCCTTATAAAATATATATTTTCGGTATATATAAATAAAATAAATAAAAATGTAAAAATTTTATAACAAATAGGGTGCGTTTGGATGTTTTACCGAGCAAGAAAAGAAAAAGAAAAAGAGGAGGAGGGAGGTGGTGAATCGTAGTGTTGTTGATGGTGGTGCAAGGGGCGGCGGCTAGTGGTGTTTAGAGGGGTTCGTGGTGGTTTTGATTAAATCGGCTTGTTCTTCTGGAACGAGCACGTCCCGATCTATCTTTTGGTGTAATAAAATAAAAGTGGCCGGAATCTCGCCGGAGAAGACGGCGGCAGCCGGATTATAGAGAGAAGGGAGAGAAGAGAATTTTAGAGAGAGAGTGGTGTGTGTTTATTAGTGGGTGAAATGAATTTTTAATAAAATAAATGGTTTATATATTTAAATGGGAAGGGTTAAAATGAAAATGTTAGGATTGAGGGTGGAAATTATAAATAAAAGGAAGGGGGCCATTCTTGTCAACTAGCAATACTTCTCACGATAACGATAAAAAATCCAAATCCAAATATTTTTAACCGAAAAAAACGAACCGGTAAAAAACCGAAAAAAATCGATTCCGAAAATTGGTAACCGAAAAAAACCGATCCTGAACATTTATAACCGAAGAAAACCGATTCCGAAAAACCGAAACCGAACCGAAACTGATTATTCGAAAAACCGGTTTTTTTATAACTGGTTATTAAAAAACCGAAAACCGAAAAAAACCGATTTTTTTGCACCTCTAATCGGGTTTATACTTAGGATCGTTTTCGTTTTTGCAATCTCAAAATCGTAAGATTGGATTGGAATCTAAGATCTTACCAGAATGCCATTTTCATAATAATCTTTGTAATATTATTCAAAACTACAAATTAATATATTATAAACATAAAATTATAAGAATGTTTCATGAAAATGTTGTTATAAATTATGAATATAGAATGTTTTAGAAGATCAACATGTTGTTTTTCTAATTTTATAAAATATAATCCATGACTTGGTAGTTTTTTAGTTTGTATTTCGGGAAAAGTAAGGTCGGATCGGATTAGATCCGAATATCATATTTTCAATATCGAGATCTTAAACTTGTTGAGATCCTATATTCCTATGTAAGATCTAGATCGTTTTCGCTTTATAGTATCGTAAAATTGTAAGATTTTAGATCATGATCAGGATCTTAACGACTATTTTTTAGAAATAAGGTGCACTGTAGTATTCTAACAATTATTATTGTTGTTGTTAAAAGTATTAATAATTTTGTTATTTTATTTGATAGGTATTTTACAAAATATGAATTCCAAAAGAGATTAATTAGTTTAATCAAATCAAAGCACAAAGTAGCTAAAGTATATTAGCCAACGTTACAGCTCACTACAAAAGTGGATTTCGACCCAAAACGCAGGCCCACCCTTGTTAACATGGTATGCATTCTTAGGACTTTGGAGTATTTAATAAAACTAGAAAGGTGCCCGCGCGATGCGGGGGCGGATTGTTGGGGTGAAGAGGAGGGAGGTGGGGTGGTGAAAAGTGGTTGTTGAGGTGGTTATAAATTGTTGGGGGTGGTTATTGAGGTGGTTATAAATTGTTGAGGGTGGTTGTTGAAGTGGTTATAAATTGTTGAGGGTGGTTGTTGAAGTGGTTATAAATTGTTGGGGGTTATTGTTAGGGGTGGTTGTTTCCATAATTAGTAAGTAAAAGTCTGAATTTTTAAGTTTTTCTAATTATAGAATAGTTTCAAATACATTATATAGTAGTATAGATATAGATATAGATATTTATTTAATTTTAGAAAATCATAAGCTTGTCAGATATGAGTTTTTTCTTTCAGTCATGTTTCTCATCATAGACGAACAATGTAAAGATGTACAACATCATTTCGACGTCATCAGTCGAATGAATTTTATGTGTTCTTTAATTGATTTCGACATTGACACAATTTTGACAACAGCGCCTAGAGGAACGGCGTAAATTCCACCCCGCTACTGTGATCACAACCAATACAATCAACTAAACCAACTAGGCAACTACCATAACGTCTAAGGAACAATATGAAAACCATAACAACTATCGTAAAGTACACACGAAAGTATGCTACTTTCTTATTGATGCACTTAATGCATTGGAAACGCCTTGAAGGAAGTATATCGAACCTAAATTGGACATCTGTTACCGAAATATCTGTGAGTACTTGTCTTGTTAAATTTATTAAAGTGAGAATTTTCAAACATAAAATGATCGAATAAAAAGTAACTCGTAAATACAATCACTAAGACATGCAAAGAGACAAGTCACGTAATGGAAAATGAAAACGCATATTACGAAGAAAATAAATGTATACCACTTTACGGTGGTCGTTGTAGTCTGTTTTAAAACAAGACAAGAGTCAAATCCTAAGTACTGACAGTAGCAGCTGCGGTAAGACACACGATAAAAGATTAACAGGCCATACTTTTGAACCTCTCTTGCAGTTGATGGTAATACTGTTTTTGCTGCAACAAAACAGACAAGATACACGAATGTTAGAAAGTCCATTAACCGTATACACATCCTTCCAGAGTCGCAACTGACAAATCAACAGCATCATAAAGTATTATACTATTATTGCATATTAAAAAAAAGTCAAAAATAACTTTACTGATCTGGATTTTGTCAAGTATACTTCGATTAAATATTGCCTGGCAGTAGAGCTGGCATTTTAAGCAATTTACTAACAAATGGGTCAATTCAGGTGGTGTATTACATGTTCAACAGGCCATATTTATATTGCTAAAATGGGTCAAAATTCCCACAAAGTCCAGTTTTAACGCATACAGCATCCTAACAATTCAAATTATTATTGTAAAGATATTGTTTGCGTGATCATTCTTAACACATTAGCTATTTAAACCCATTTCAACCGGAACTTGTTCTTATTTGTCACCCAACTTGCCCATCTTGCCACCTCTAATAGTAGGACATGACAAAATATAGAAGTAACTCATACCTCTTCTGAGACGGAAGGCGAGATTTTTGCCAATCCTTGATAGAAATGAATAGCTTTGATCGTATGTGGCATTCCACCTAAGATGCTTTCTGACAATGATCCTGATATTCCCTCCTCCGTAGCCGAGGTTGCACCTTCAATTTTACTAAGTTTCTCTTCAATAGAGGCCATGACAGCTTCATTCATCTGTAATTTAGACAAAATGAATCAATAATTTTATATAAATGATTTATTTAGCATCTTTGTGATTTGTAGCACTTATAACAGATCAAAAATACATACCAATGAAAAAAGATCGGCTCCACTAAAATTTGCACACCCATCACTCCTCCCAATAGCAACCAAGTCCACATCAGTATCTAGTGGCTTCTTTCTAGCCAGAGCTTTCAAGATCAACCCACGTTCATCTGGATTTGGTAGAGGAACATATAGAAGCTTCCCAAACCTTCTCGACCGTAACAAGGCTTTGTCCATCACCTCTGGCCTAAAGACATGTCCGCAGAATCAGTAACTAGTAGATAGGCGGCTTGGTTAATGATCAAAATGGGTACTTTTGGTGTGGCCTAAAGACAGATCATGAACATAATTCTTTTTATCCTAAAATTTTTACCCGAGAGAGAGAATAGTTCCTTCTTTCAAACATAAAATTAGAAGGTTTTATGAATTTGGGATACAATTTATTGCTAATTTTGACCTGTTTCTTTTTAAACTATTTAATGGATTTACCTTTTTGACCCGTGAGAGATAACAACAAAACCTGAATCGACCCGGTAATTAGTAAATGAGTTAAGAATGCCATCTTTACCAACTAAACTGCTTTTCATAGATCAATTTGAACAGAGGGATGAAGTGTTGCACCTGTTAGTGGCACCAATTATATAAACTCCCTTGCGTTCATCAGCCCCATCTAGCTCAATCAATAGCTGCAAACATAAAGAGCTTTCACTTTAGGGGGCAAATTATTCTTACAGAAGTGATTATATAGACGCAAGATAAGCGAGCTTAAATAATTAATTTTGTAGATTTTGTTAACCTGATTCAAAAGTCGCTCAACAACCCATCCCCCTTCCTGCCCTCGATTTGTTGTCAGAGAATCTACCTGAATCAAACAAAGCAGCAGCAGCATCGATTAAACGCCATTGCAATTTTTTATTCCAGTAACCAAGAACTTGTATAACCCAAGCAACTGAAGCAAAAGAAATTTGTCAAAATCATATAAGATACAAGAAAACCTCATCGAAGAACAGTATGCATGGAGAACATGTCCTTGCACGACTGAATATCGTCCGCACTGCCAATTCACTCTCACCGACATATTTTTTCAGAAGTTCCGGACCCTTCACAGTAATAAAGAAATACTTCAGTTTTACGGAACGGTAGATAAGATGCTAGAGAGTAGAAACAGCTGACAGACCTTAATGTGTATGAAATTTGCTCCCGCTTTGTTAGCAACAGCCTTGGCAATTAATGTCTTTCCACAACCAGGAGGCCCATAAAGCAAAAATCCTGTCTCCGGCTCCACTTCATGCTCTTAAAAAAGATAAGTTGCATATAAGAATACATTAATTAACAATGAAAAGAAACTCATTTCATGTAATTCGCATCAACATATTAGATTTACCTCATACACATCTGGATATTTTATACGATTAACTAAGTATCGGTCAAAAACTCTTCTCAACTGATCAAAACCTCCAACGTCTTCCCATCTGACATTTGGAATGCTCGAAAATCCTTCTCTTGTAGACGAGGGTTGAACCAGTTTGGCTGCAACCTTTAAAAAATTACAAAAATATATCAGCAACAGCAACAAGTAATCAAATTTGATAACCATTAAACAAATTTGATAACAATTAAATTACAAAGTCTCTTTACCTCAAAATCAGACATTGTGATGATAAGTTTTTCCATCTGTTCAGGACTCCATGCCTTCCTCAACCAGTCTTCGTTTTCTTCGGTCAACTTTCTTTCATCAATAACTCTCTTTAAAGCAACTCTGCCAGCCTGGTCCACCAATGCTGATAAATCAGCTCCAACAAAACCTGGAGTTGCCCTAGAAATTTTGACCAAATCAAAAGCACCTTCAACTTTCAAACTTCTTGTAAGAGTAGCAAGAATCTGAATTCTAGCCTTTTCATCTGGAACGCCTAAAGTGATCTCATGGTCAAACCGCCCTGGTCTTCTTAATGCTGTGTCAAGAGCATCAGGTCTATTAGTAGCACCAATCACTAAGACATGTCCTGGTTTGCCATCGGCTGTTTCTGTGTTATTTGAAGTACCGTCTGGGTTAGCAACCCTGTGAGATTCATCCATACAAGTCATCAACTGTGTCACGATGCGCCGTTCCATTTCCCTTTGTTGATTTTCTCTTTTTGAAGCAATTGCATCGATCTCATCAATAAAAACTATAGATGGCGCAGTTCTATTTGCTTTTGTAAACAGCTCTCGTATATTCTCTTCTGATGCACCTGATGATAATAGACGCCACTTAAGAGTTATTGTTACAAAATATTATTGACTATTTGAGGTACCTAATAATATAGTCCACTTAATCCATATAGTATGAATATGTGATTATACATGTTTAGGTAAGACCAACGAAATTCTTTAACGATATAAGTCCCCAACTAAGAGAATCTTTGGCATTACTGCTCTAGCATAATATCCAAATTTTGTGAACTAGGCATACGCATAACTTGCATAAACAATTTAGAGCCATAAAAACAAAATGGCTATCTAAGTCAATCATCATTATCAGTACACCTCAACTGTACACATGATCAAACTTCCTGGCAAATGAACATGGTCTTATGACACTGATAGAAAGTCGAGTTACCGTAGAGTGACAGCAACTTTATAGCCATGGATCAGAAAGTAAGCCAACAACTCTATGAAGTGGGGTAAAATAGCGGTGGCTGGTGCCCGCCTAGGGGCCGACTAGTCCGCCTAGGCTGATTTTTGCAACACTGGGTAGATTTACTAGTTCCAATATTCATCAAAGGGTCAGGAAAACGAAAGAATAAAAAAAACACGCAAAGTGAATATTGGCCAAAATGTAGTTTAGAACACTAAATTAGGCAAAGTAAATCATCTGAGTACCGGTAACTATGACAGGCGCAACTTGGTACCGTGAAAATGGCAAATAAGATATATAGTGTACTACCCTGGACTAAAATTATTTGTTTTTTGGAAGCTAAAAAATGTATTTTAGCCAAATTAATGATACTTTAGATCAAATATTATTAGTCCAAAGAATGATACAGATATAGTTTTTCACAAGATTAAATTACTTTTCAATATTTCGAATTAATTAATGTTATAGTATCTAAAAATTATATTTCGTACCATAAACTTGCTAGATAGATGTTTTACTAGATCAACTGTTGAGTAGATTAATCCAGGGAGGTTGTTTGCCAAGATCAATTGTACTAAAATGCATTTTGGCCTATCACAAACAAACATTCGAAGAGGATAAAAAAACCAAACAATGCGAATCAGTGCATACAAAGATTACACATATCCCGTTCAGGAGCCTTCTACTTGTACTGGATTAGCTACTGCTTTTGGATGCACAGCCTAGTAAATCCCACAACCAAAAAAAAAAAAAAAATATGCCTAGTTGGCGAACTTAATATAATTAACTTATCTATGCATGGTGGTGTTATCTTAATGTAAGCTCTGCTCAAATAAGGGTGATGCGATGTATTGATACCAAAAACAAATATAAAACATTAGGCAAAACAAATGTACATCAAGTATACCTGAAATGCCAGACACCAACTCAGTAGAGGAAACCTTATAAAAAGGAGCACCAGCCTCATTAGCAATAGCCTGAGCTAATGTAGTCTTCCCACAGCCAGGAGGCCCATTTAACAATAACCCCGACATTGGTTTAACACCAAGAGACCCGGGCACGGAAGAAAGGAAGAAGCACAGACACTTTCAACTCATCCAACACTCCATCCATTCCACCTAAGTCCTTAAACATCGTTCCGTTATCACCATTTGATAAATTATTCGGTTCCTTCGAGCTTGGTCTTACTAACTTATTAACACCTTCCTTCATCAAATCAACTTTTTTATTATTAACATTAACAACTTCGAACTCAACATTTGTGTACTTTTTCCTTAACACTTGCTTAGTTAAGTCGGTTTCATTTATATCTTCTTCCTCGTCCGAAGATTCTTTCTTTGCTTTTTTGCTTACAGGTGGTGTGATGGAGTCATCATTACTTCTTTTTAAATTTTGAATTGAAGCTAGTGCTTGTTTGGCCATTGCAGTGAGCTGTAAAAGCTTTTGCCGTCGGTAATCGGGATATTTATTGACTAAGCCCGTGATGATCTCGTCTGCGGAGGAAGGCGGAGAGTCCCCATAAATTTCTTTTACACGCCGGATAAACTGCTTCTTGAAAACTGAGGATTTTGCCGTCACCATAGTTGAGGCGTTTTGTGTTTTCTGTTACGTAGAATCCTTTGTTATAGCCACATATTTCAAATAAGGAAAGAGAAATAATAGGAGATGTATCTATTTTTTATGGGTGCATCTAATATTTGTGGTTGTAGTTTCTTCTCATTCTTCTCATCTTAATTATATTTCTCATTTGATCCTAAGTCATATACTTATATATACTAGGAAGTCTAAAATACCTTGTGTAGCACGGCTCAATATAAGTTTATAATATAAAAGCCCTTTTTCTTTTTCTTTTTTCCTTCTTTTATCATCACCATTTAACACAATTCAAAATATCGAATTTCATGTTTTATGTTTACTTTATAAAGGAAAATATTTACCGAAACAACTTTTTTACTTATATAAACAATGGGTGCGTTTAGTTGAGGGAAAACACCCTTATTTTCCACAAAATGTTTAAAGGAAACAATGAAAACAGAGATCGCGTTCAAATAAGTGTTTTCCAACAAAATGTTTTGCGAACACAAATTCTCTCAGGAGGTAATGGTTGGTACTCACTGCAAGGTGTGTATTCCTAGTTGTGTGAAGCCATTGTAGTAGATGGAAATGTAGCACAATGAGTATAGCCCTTGCCGTGGAGAGGTTATGGGTGCCTAGTGATGTCAATCTCCTATCTACCTTGGTCATTGTGGTGGCAGGTTGAATGATCTGGGTGAAAGGAGTTTTGGAAATATAGCTAGATGGTATGGTGCTATTAAGGTGAATAAAGTGATTAGAAGAATGCTTGTTTGCTGAATGATGTTTGTTGCAGACATCTCATGTTCTGTTATGTGTACTTTAGTCTTGTCAGATAAGTTTTTCTAGTCTTGTCTAATATTGGATGAATAAGGTAGATAAGTTTGTATCTGTTCTTGGGCATGTCCAATGACAGATTTATGTTATCTCAAAAACATTGTACTATATTTTGGAATAATAATATATTTTCACCTTTGCACAAAAAAAAAAATAGACAAAAAAAATAGAAAAAAATAGAGAAAAAAAACACAAATTCTCTATTTTCTAAGTTAACAAAGAAAATTACAAAACAAATTTTAGTTGTTTTCCTTGTTTTCCTCTCTAACCCACAACCCTCCATCCCTTTTGTCAAAATAGAAAATACAAACATCAACTAAACGCGTTTTCCATATTTTCAAATGTTTTGTGGAGATAAATTTTCCTTCCAAACTTTTACAAAACTAGAGATAGAAAACAAGAGAATTTCTCCAACTAAACGCTCCCTAAGTGTCTTATCATCCTCCTCGTAATACCAATGCAGTTTATTCTAAATGTGCACTTTCATATACTTTTGACAAAAAAAATTATTTTTGGTTTTTTCGTACTAGAATTTGCATGATATATCACTAGTTATTAAGTTCAAACACTCAACATGCTGTCGTAAAATAGATATAAGTATTGTGTGTAGAACTCTAAATAATTCACAGTTTTTTGCATTTAAAAATGTGAATCATTAACTAACCACATATTACATATAATTTTTGAATCTTCAAGTCAATACAGTTTAATTATAGAAGTTGGAGAAAATCTATGATTTTTTTTCGATATTCAAACTCGCTTGATATATCACATATGATATAAAACTAATTTGTAGATTCGAAGACTGGACATACTTTAGTAAAATAGACATAAGTATTACTTTTCAGTACAAAAAACGGTGAATATCTTGGAGCTATATACAAATATTTATGTCCATTGTACGACCATATGTTGATTGCTTGAACTTACAGATCAATATTATATCACATGTGATATATCAAGCGAATTTGAATATAATTTTTTTTCCTTCTATTTTCTCCAACTTCTATAAAATACTGAATTTATTTAAAGGTTCAAATATTATGTGTTATATATCGTTGCAAAACTAAGGTTGTGTATTTTCAATGCAAAACGTGAATCTTTATGAGTTTTATACAAATACTTATATATGCTCATTTTACGATATCATGTTGAGTGTTCGAACTTACATATTATTGTTATACCACTTGTGATATATTATATCAAACAAAACATTGTACAGAAGAAAAAAAAATCCTAAAAGGTTTGTCTAAAGAAGATGAAAATGCACTTTATTGAAAAATAATTAAATCTTCGTCATGATGGTGTAATTTACATAGGTTAACGATTTACGGTTTTTGAGATATGTAATTTTTTTTAAAAGGGTAGAAGTGAGTTTTAATTAGGAGTAAACTGCAAAAAATTGTCCATAACTTTGTCATTTTTTGCAAGAAATGTCCCTTTTTTAAAAATGTACAAGAAATGTCCCGAACGTTTGTGCTTTTTGCGAGAAATGCCCCTAAGGCGTAATTGTTCAAGCAAATTCTCGTTTTTGGCTAACGATCGTTAGTGGCCATGTGAATGACTAATTTACCCTCGCCTACTACGCGAACATTTTTTGCAATTTTAAGTTTCTTTTGAATTTGCACCATCACCCTCCTTTACCACCACACAACCGGCACCACCACCACCACCACCACACAACCACCCTTTACCCTTCATCTTCATCTTTTCCAGTGACCAAACCCAGATTCCGGTGACGAAACCCAAATTCTCGTCATTTATTTATTTTATTTATTATTATTATTATTATCAATATCATTATTATTTTTTTTATCTTTGTAATTATACTTTGATCATCATTTATATTGAATATCTATTTAAACTAATTTATATAAAATGACATTTTATCATTTATTTTGTGACTGGCCAATTGGCCATTCATGGTGAATCATTACAAAGTGATGTTTAGAGATCATTATGACTTAATGACATTACTAAATCATTACAAACAACATGGTTCTGCGACAAAAAGGCTTCTATAAGACTAATGCTAGTGGTGACATCTTTCTCACCCAAGCAACCCCGCCACGTCAACGTCACCCTAGCTTTCTCTCTCCACAACTCCACTCCAACCTCAATTAGCTAAAAGCAAACCCATAACTTTTTTTCGGTTGAGAGTGCAACCGAGTTTTGGAAAAAGTCATGGGGCGACGCGTTGCTTTTGGGAGAGCTAGGGGAGAGGCGCGTTGCATATGGAGTCTTGTGTTGATGCATCACCTCTCGTTGTAGTGAGAAAAAATGACATCTTTCTGTACATTGGATCTCATTCACATAAATTTATTTGAATCAAAGCTCAAAGGCAAGCTCTTGTATTCTCATCTACTATACTTGTTACATTGTATAGATAAATTAAACACAAACACAAACACCCCCAAAATGACGTCACTAGCATGGTTAACCTGCAAACCCTAACAGCGACGGCAAAGACCACAACATCGCCGTCAATAACTCCTCACCATATCGAGTATTCTCACCAACTACCACCTCCTCTGCAAAACCCTAACTGCGGCGAAAAGACCACAACATCTGCTCCTGTATTCTCAACAACTACACCTCCTCCGTCCCACCTTCGCCACCGAATCAGTTGCGGAAAAGACCACATCATCGCCGTCAATAACTCCGTCACCAAATTGAGTGAAATGGGACTACAGAGGTCAACGCCAAATCATCTTCTTAGGTCAGTGGATAGTGGCTAACGAAGATACCGGTAGATGCATAGGCAATCCTATGCTACCTGATGCGTGGTTTTGCAACCTTCCAAAAGGTTTTACCTCTCAAGGGATCTTGAGGAGCTTGCAATCCCCAACGGGCAGTGTACCTGACTGATGTAGTATAGTGTAGTGGCAAGTACCGGGGGATTGATCGTTCTCTCGGGGAATAGTGTCGTTAGGATCAAAACTTAATTAAACTAGGTCTAGAGGTGAGGGATGATTCTTTTTGTATTTTTATAGTTTTTTAGAAAGCAAGTAAAAATCTCGGGTTTTGGAAGAGTGGGCGGAATTAGTTGCTAGTCAACTAACCCAAATAACTACTAATGCAATAAAAATAAAATAACAAGAAAGTAAATTTGGGAAAAAAAATAATGAGAGAAACGTGTTTACTTAGATTTCACTACTCCCTAGCTATCTTTTACTAGTTGATTAGTTTGTTACAATTGCGTGGATGACGGGTTATATTCCTTAATACCATTCGTAGGGCCGTGTACGATCTTCCCTAACTCTATAAGCTTCTACCTCTTCCTACGTCGAGCCGACTACTAGCTCCTAACATGGCCTCCTTAGTAGTTACTCATGCATTAAATACAACCAATTAATCGTAGTACACATCCGATTCATGTATCTTAAGATGTTCAAGCATGTTACCAATTGGAAGTCTGCCAGTTTTCTTAAGCCTAACATCGATATCATTCATCCATTACAATTAATAACAACCAACCAACCAATAATCAATAGCTAGGTTTCATTACATCTAAGCAAACACGAAGAAAACCTAGCCTAGCATGTTAAAGTAAAGACAAGCATAAGATAGAATCAAACAACACATAGACATATTGAATGATTATTGGAAGACTTATTTTTATTAAAACATGGATGATAAAAGGGTGAAAAACCCTGTAAAATTCGACCTAGGGTTTCTCCACAAGTTCTCTCAAAAGTCTCTCTAAAATTCTCCTCTTAATACACGAAAATTAGAAAACTATATATAGATTTTGGGGTCTGACGGTGTCACGTTGTGACTCTAACGCCGTCAAATCACCGCCAATATTCTTCTCGTATTGCCTAGATCCAGATATGACGCCGTCATGTGTTAATCTTCTCATGGCCGTCACATGTAATTTGCTCTTGACAGCCTTGGTGACGCCGTCATGTGTTAAATCGCAAAAACATTTTGGCGCATCTCGTTATACTTTTTATCCACCTCTTTGCCATAACGTGACGCCGTCACATACAATACGTGATGCCGTCAGGTACTATTTCCAGCTTGATTTGGAGACTTTGCCGTTTTCTTCACTTTTCGCTCCAAAAACGTCCAAAATGCTTCCTTTTCCAGATTTCTTCTCCAAAGTACCTAAAATGACAAAAGGAACGATTTAGGGCAATATTTGATAAAATAATCTCGATTTTGGGCTTAAATGACCCCCAAAAAGTGGTACACTTTTCGTTTCATCAAATACCCTTACACTTGAGATTTGCTTGTCCTCAAGCAAATGCGCTTTTATTCTAATCAAAATACAAGCTAGGGGTCATTTAACACTAATATAAAAGTAATTACAACAATCATTCCACTTCAACCAAAATAAGCACGGAAATTATACACTAGCACCTCACAAATAGTGTTTAGATACTCACATCTCTCGGGTGTAATAAAAGTATATATCACAATATGAAAATGGAAAATATCTCTCACTACCTGTCATAGCACATAGATTACCATAGGCTTGGGAAAGGATTAAACCTTCACCACTTGGCGTAAGCACCTAGGATAAACTATCAAAGAGGTCTTTTTAAAGGGTTGTAACGAGAGGTGTAGGGATATGATAAACACGGTTTTGTTGGATAAAGGCAATCTTTACTGGTGGCGAGTTAATCATCTTGGTCAATTACATGTACAATGTGGCGTTGCTAAGCCAAGACTCGACTCGACTTAAGCTAATCAAAAACTAATCAAAAGCATAAAATAAATATAAAAGGAAACGGGATGGTAGTCCGTATGTTTTTCTTTTTCTTTTTCTATTTTTTTTCTTTTTCTTTATTTTTTTGATTTTTTTTACATACACTCTTACCCTACCCTCCAAAATAATACATCATAGGGGATTTACATTCCCCTTACACTTGAACTTTTACATTACAATTAACTATTTTAATGACTCGAATTAAGATAATCAAAACACTTGGAGTACTTTTTAAGATGAACGCACATATGGGGGTAATAAATGATGTCTTCCCCAATACTCCATAACAATAGTACTTTACCCATGAGTCCCAATCGTCCCAAAACAATATGTACAAGATATGACTCGACTTAGCAACCATGTAATCAATTAGACAATTAACTAAGGGTTTAAACATATAACAATAATGCACTAAAGATGAGTGCATACAAGGAAGGCTAAGGCGATTTGGGTGTACATTTGGGGTGGATTGTAAACAAATTCTTCCTTTAAGTAAAATGCTTAAAGTTAGAAACGAAAAAGATAGGCTCTGAGGGGTGTACTAGGGGTATCGTGTACTAAAAATGAGTACAACGCAAAGGTGTGGGGAAAATTAATTGACTTTACTAGTCAAGTGATTATGACTTCATTGGCCAAGTAATTATGATACGGGTTTAACACAAAGGTGATCCTAATGTCTCTTATCATTGAGTAAATCCTACTACACGAATGTAGTCTCACTAGCGGTCTCGAGATGGGTCACTAACGCAAGTTCTAGAATCTAAGTACTACCGGTACACTCATAAGCACCAACAATGAATGCTTTTTCCTAAAGATCTAAAGGCGAACCTCACATATTTGGGGCGGAAAATTTTGAGTGGTACGGTTTTTGTACTAGTCATACAACTCCTATCCATGAGACGCTTATTAAGATTAAAGCTTCACTCCTAAATATTGTAAAAAAAAATTAATTTGGCGCTAAAATTTCCCTAACAAGTATTTCTCTTAGTTTTATTACACACCTACTATTAAACAAACAAACTCAAGTGCAACTGCATTCTCTAAGGTATCATCATTTACCCTCCCCTTACACTTAGGCTGAACATTGTCCCCAATGTTCAATAAAAAGGATGTAAAAGTAATGAAGGTAAAAGAATGAAACAAATACTCCCCTAATTCGTTCGGTGTGGATAATGTGGTAACAAGGTTAGATTCTCCTCCAAGAAACTGAACGTTGAAAGCTTCCCTCCAGAAATATAAATCATCTTCTTGTCCAATATAACCTGTTAAACCTAAGAAAACAATCAAGGCAAACCTCGCGTAAAATCGCCAGCAATCTATATATATTAATGATTGTGGAATGAATGTTTGCAGATTTCCTGGAGTTTATAAAACTAAAGAATTAACAAAAACTTTAAGACTCTGGTAGAAAAACAAAACTCGCAAAATTTTTCAGAATTTTACACCTGACACCGTCAGGTTATAATCCTGACGTCGTCAGAGTGCTCTGACAGAAATCTTATGTTAAGTTTCCAGAAAATTTCTGAAAAAACTCACACCTTAATTCCTGAAAATCCTGCAAAACATCTGATTAGATGTAATTTAAGAGGTTAAGTATTTTTCCGAAGAAACACTCGTGAAAGTATTTCCCCGGGTCGTGGTCCCAGCGAAGGTTGAATGGAATCGTGATTTTGGTTCGTGAATCGTGTAGTGAATAATGAAAATAAGAGAGATTTGATGGTAATTTTAACTACGGAAAGTAAAACGATATTAAAAAGCATAATATATAGCACTTAAAATGATAACGTAAAGAATTTAAACCTAAAACGAAATCTATTCTAAAAACGCATAAACTAATTTAAAAATTACGTACATGCGCAAAATAAAAAGTGAAATTAAGGCTCGACTAATCCTACAGGCATGAAAACAAGTTTCCTACATTCCTAAAGATAAAAGGAAATTTTGGGAAAAAGAAAAAATATTTTTTTGACTTTTTATTTATTTATAGTGATTAAAATACTAAATTTTAGAAATAAAATGTTTAAAAATAGCATATGATTTTGGAAAAGTCTCAAATTTAATAGAAAAATTCTTTAAACTAACCTAATCTAAGGAAAAATAATAAGTTTGAAAAAGCAGTTGGTAAAAAGCTACTATTAAGCAAATCAGATAATAAGCTTAATAGAGAAAATAAAATTACTACAAAAGAAATAAGGATGCAAGGGATAACAGATAAAGACCCAAGGGCATGTTGGTTTCTGTGTGGTGTGTTGTAGTTTGGTAAGGGTGTAGACCAGGGTTCAAACCCTGGTTATATCTTTTTATAAAAAAATATTTATTTTCCTACTTTTCTTTTGCAAAACAGAAAATACTAATGAAAATGCAAACTTTTTGTGAAAACTAATCTTATGAAAAACAGAAATAAGCTCTGAATAAGCTTGTAAATCATTACAGTTTAAACTTAGAAGCTAAAATGGAAATTAAAACAAAATCTATCCTAACTGACAATAAGCTAGAAGCTAAAGACACAAAAGCTAAAACTAACCTAAGAGCAACCTATCAAGCTAACATAAACAGTCTAACAAGCTTAGTTCATTACAGATGCTAAACAAGTAACAAGCCAAATTCCAAAAATACCCACTTTAAGCCAATATAATAAGTGCTAAATAAGTTGTAAAGGCCATAAGAAGCTGAAATCTAAACTATTTTGTGAAATCAAGATTTTTGAAAAGCAAAAATAAGTTGAGAAACATCTGAGTAAATGAAACAGATTGAATTTAAAGCTAAACAAAGAAAAATGTGAAACTAAGATTGAGCACAAGCTTGCAAAAACTGGAGCTCGACTTAATAAGCTACTCTTACCCTAAAAGCAGTCCTACTGAGCAATTCTAAACCTAATAAGCCAGAATAGAAAAGCAAATAAGCACAGAAAGTAAAAATGAACAACAAATGAGCTGAGCAAAATTAGAACTAATCAGATCCTATGTGGGCAACTAGAGTGGCAAAATAAGCTGAGCAAACAAGCTTATAAATCCAAAACAAGCCAATAGCCTATAAGCCAGAACTATGAGCATTCCAAAAATCCAAAAATCAATTCCTAAGATGCACCAGACAAGCAATGAGTCTAAGAAAATGACTGATTCAACAGAAAGTTAAAGTGCAGGGCACTATCAGGTTCTAAAGGGACTATCCAATTAAGCTATAAACTACAAAAATAAGTTCAAAATGATGAAGTCTATTCTACTAACTAACTGTGTAAACAAAATCAGGGCCTAAAACATTCTATCGCTATCCTAAATCAAAAGTTAAAATGGCTATAGGTTAACTGATGCAGAAGTGAGAAATGTGACAGATGTAAACTTTTGGTAATGAACTTGAGTAAAAGTGAGCTAGATGCAAAAGTACCAATTGCATAAACGAATTATAATCTATATGAACTAGATTCAACTAAAAATTTCAACTAAATGCAACAAAATGATATAATGCAATAACTAAATCTTAAAATAGTTATGAGCTATGGAAACTAAAATTCTTATGCAAAATCTACTATACTTGGTGAAACTAACTGAATTAACTATGGAAACTCTTCTATATCACATGAATGCTATTACAATCTCAAATAACGCCTAAATCAACTTTGACCTCAGGAAGTTAAACTAACCCAAACAACCTTTTATTCTAACTATTGGATATTTTTTTAATGATTAAAACTGAATTGAGCTCTGACTTGAATTCTAACTGATTAAACAATTATAAAAAAACACTATTAACTAATTAAAACTGAGAATAAGTACTAAGATAAGCTATAACAGATTATGGCTAATATTTTTAGATTTTATATGATTTTATAGAAAAACTGAATCAAAGAGACTACAAGCTAGATATAATCAACTAGAATGCATAAACAAGTAAATATAAGCAAATAAAAGCAGTAAAATAAGCAAGTAATCAGTAGAATAAGCAATAAGCTGTTTGAAAAAGCTAAAATTAAAAGTAGACGTACTTATTTCTCTCTTGCTAATTCTGAACTTAAGGACAGGATTTAACAATTAAAAACTCACAAAAGCTATAGAGGAGCTTATATGAGCTTTATGAGACAAGAAAAGAGTTTATTCAACCATGTTAAATCAAAATAATAAGCTGAGAATTACTTAAACTATAATTAAAAGGGAACTTGATTGTATTAAAATTCTGAAAAAGCATAAAGTTTAAAACTGGAAATTACAATAAAAAGGCTTTAAGCAACAATACGATAAGCTAAAAATTAAGCTACTCCTAAACTACACTATATTAACCCTACTCCTAGTGATTTCAAAGTGTGAGTGAGGAAGAATATAAATAGCCAATTGAGGAGACAGGTCTTTAGGGCTTCAGAAGGCTCCAGAAGCTCTTATTTCATCCCTTGGATCAAATGGTATCATGATAATCCAATCCTAAGCCCTTGGATCAAATGGTGTGGGGTGGCACAGCCAATCAGGGGTGAGAATTCGTCCATGCTGGCAATCTGAGCGTGTGCACCTTCTCTGTCCTTGTCAGAAGGATCCAATGATAAGGAAATGATGTGTTTGCTCCAATATATCTCTGCCAAGTGTCCACAAGGTCCGACTAAGCTTGAATATTCTCTCTGTCACGCTCAAAACATGTGGGATAGCTTCTAGAACATTAAATTGATGGTTAATTGGATTTACATGGGTTAATTTGGGTTGGGGAAATTTAGGGTTCATGTGAATTAAGGTTGGGGATGTACGGTGTGTAAAAGGGGGCGGTAAATGTTTATTTTATTATTGTTTGTTTTTTTCTTGTTTGACTCGTGTAAATAAGGATTGACCGAGAAGGGATGGGCTCGGGTATTTGATTTTGGGCTTGGATTTTGTTTTATGTTGGATTGGACTATGAGATTACTTGGACTTGGATTTGGCAAATGGTCTAGGATTATGCAATTATAATTTCAGCTTTTGACAAGGACTAAATGTGTACCAACTGAAATTTGAAGGACTACAACTGCCATTTCCTATAAATGTGATCCAAGGGCTTCAGTTGTAATATTCTGATTCTCAAAGGACCAATATTGTCACTTCTGCAAAGATATCTTCAAAGGACAATTTTTGTAATTTCTGAAACTTCAGGGACTGAATTTGAACATTTCTTCAAAATTCATCCAGGGACTATTCTTGACACTTGAAGCATTCCCAAGGACTTCTAATGACTTTCTGAGCTCTGATTTGACTTTTGAATTCCCGGTTTTGACTTTGAACACTCATTCCACTCTCGTGCTTGTTTTTGCCGGTTTTTCATTGTTTTTCGTCCTTTTATGAAATATCCGTACCTGCACATTCACAATCACAAAAACGCACTTTCTTTGGCAATTTGGATTATTTAGTCTCATTATGGTCAATAAAAGGTGAGTGAATAAGCACTCACCAACATCATTATGACTCGATACAAGCATTTGACTCACACAAATACTAATATGTACATTCATTTAATATTGTTGTGGTTCATGTTCAATCTCGTTCTTAAAACAAATTTAGATTTCCCTTACACTTATCTTTTGCAAAATACCTTTATATGAAGTTAAGACGAAGTTAAACAACAAAATAAAGCATTTTCACAACTTACTTTGAAACATGAGCCACAAACAACAAAAATAAAATATACATACGGAAACAAATAAAATCAAACAAACAAACAATCAAACAAAGCTTGGGTTGCCTCCCAAGAAGTGCTTTTCTTTATTAACGAGTCTTGTAGCTAGACTCAAGGTCATGGCCTACGTTTTCCTTTCCCACTTTTCAATCGATTCTCTTAACCTTTGAACTACTTCCATGTCAACTCTATACTTAGGCCCGAGGGTTAAGCAAATTTTTATAGTAAAGGCTCCTCTTCTCCCAATCAAAATTCATTCCTTTATTCTTATCTTCTTCGTTAATGTCCTCGATTGCACTAATGTTATCCATATCAAGTTGAGGCACATAACGAAATTCCTTCATTTTATTAGGCATCCTATATGTGATCCTATCGATTTCATTAGAAAATTGGACCGTTCCTTCTATCCGATCGTGTTTTAACTTGGACTCCTCAATAAATGGCCTACCTAATACAACATTGGAAAGGCGACAATCTATAACATTAGCCAAGTCTTCGACAACCATAAAGTCAACGATATAAGTAAAGTTCCCAACAAAGACATGTAAACCTTTAATTCTCCCGACAAAATTACAAACTCAACTGGGGTATTTGAGATCTCTCCTAGGTTCGAGTCTTGTTTTTACTATATCATTATAAACACTTGAAGACATAATGTTGATCGGCGATTCGAAATCGATGTAGGCTTGATCAATGTGTTTATACCCAATCATGCATGGTATCTTCACATTCCTAGGGTTACCTCTCTTAATCTTAGGGTTAATCTTAACAAAAGGGGGCCAAGGATTATCAACAAGGTTGTTATAGTAAGCGATTTCCTCCTTAGTGGGATATAAATTGAAATAATTATCATCTAGATCCCCCTCTTCTTCTTCCTTAACATCTTCCACAATTGCCAAGTCATTGGGTTCTAGTTCCTTATCTAAGTCCATGGCTATTGCTAGGTCATTAAGCGCATAATCAAGCTCAATATCAACCAATCTATTGAGTTCTCTAAGTTCCCTAATCTCACTCTCAATCTGTTCACGCAACAAAGCAACTTCACTTGGTGAAAGGGGTGGATTCGCGTTTTCCATAGTTGCCAACGGAATAATCAATGAGGATTGTGCGAACAAACACACAAAGAAATAATATACTAAAGAAAGCTAGTAAAATAAAATAAAAATCTTACTAGAAAGGAATCTAACAAGTAGACCTAATAAAAAGAAATTTCAACCTAAACAATAACTATTCCCCGGCAGCGGCGCCAAAAACTTGATACGTGGTTTTGCGACCTTGCAAAAGGTTTTACCTCTCAAGGGATCTTGAGAAGTTTGCAATCCCCACCAGGCAGTGTACCTGACCGATGTAGTATAGTGTAGTGGCAAGTACCGGGGGATTGATCGTTCTCTCGGGAAATAGTGTCGTTAGGATCAAAACTTAATTAAACTAGGTCTAGAGGTGAGAGATGATTCTTTTTGTATTTTTATAGTTTTTTAGAAAGCAATTAAAAATCTCGGGTTTTGGAAGAGTGGGAGGAATTAGTTGCTAGTCAACTAACCCAAATAACTAATAATGCAATAAAAATAAAATAACAAGAAAGTAAATTTGGAGAAAAAAATAACGAGAGAAACGTGTTTACTTAGATTTCACTACTCCCTAGCTATCTTTTACTAGTTGATTAGTTTGTTACAATTGTGTGGATGACGGGTTATATTCCCTAATACCATTCGTAGGGCCGTGTACGATCTTCCCTAACTCTATAAGCTTCTACCTCTTCCTATGTCGAGCCGACTACTAGGTCCTAACATGGCCTCCTTAGTAGTTACTCATGCATTAAATACAACCAATTAATCGTAGTACACATCCTATTCATGTTTCTTAAGACGTTCAAGCATGTTACCAATTGGAAGTCTGCCAGTTTTCTTAAGCCTAACATCGATATCATTCATCCATTACAATTAATAACAAACAACCAACCAATAATCAATAGCTAGGTTTCATTACATCTAAGCAAGCACGAAGAAAACCTAGCCTATCATGTTAAAGTAAAGACAAGCATAAGATAGAATCAAACAACACATAGACATATTGAATGATTATTGTAAGACTTATCTTTATTAAAACATGGATGATAAAAGGGTGAAAAAACCCTGTAAAATTCGACCTAGGGTTTCTCCACAAGTTCTCCCAAAAGTCTCTCTAAAATTCTCCTCTCAATACATGAAAATTAGAAAACTATATATAGATTTTGGGGTCTGACGGCGTCACGTTGTGACTCTGACGCCGTCAACTCGCCGCCAATATTCTTCTCGTATTGCCTAGATCCAGATCTGACGCCGTCATGTGTTAATCTTCTCATGGCCGTCACATGTGATTTGCTCTTGACGGCCTTGGTGACGTCGTCATGTGTTTAATCCCAAAAACATTCTGGCGCGTCTCGTTATACTTTTTATCCACCTCTTTGCCATAACGTGACGCCGTCACATGAAATACGTGACGCCGTCAGGTACTATTTCCAGCTTGATTTGGAGACTTTGCCGTTTTCTTCACTTTTCGCTCCAAAAACGTCCAAAATGCTTCCTTTTCCAGATTTCTTCTCCAAAGTACTTAAAATGACAAAAGTAACGATTTAGGACAATATTTGATCAAATAATCTCGACTTTGGGCTTAAATGACCCCCTAAAAGCGGTACACTTTTCGTCTCATCACTACCCAATTATTTGTCATCATTGTTCTTGTCCGTTATCACGTATGAATGAATGATCCTACTTTACGCACAATCACCTAACAATATCAATATTAGACCTATCTTTTTATTCAATCACTAATTCATAAAGAGACAAAACACAATGTACAAAGAATTTAAAGAGACAAAAAAGATAAATTAGAGTTGCATAGATAAGAATTAAGCATGAATCAATAAATATGAAATTGTCCATGTCAAAACTTAAGCTTGTTGTATAAGTTTAAAAAAAGTTTAATTAGAAAGATTGAAAAAAAATGACAGGAATCTGGGTTTGGTCACCAGAGAAGATGAAGATGAAGGGTAAATGGTAGTTGTGAGGTGGTGGTGGTGGTGCCAGTTGTGTGGTAGTAAAGGAGGGTGGTAGTGCAAATTCAAAAGAAACTTAAAATTGCAAAAAATGTCCCTGTAGTAGGCGAAGGTAAATTGCATAAACTGTCTCTGTAGTATGCGAGGGTAAATTAGTCACTCATATGGCTACTAACAAAGAAAACTAACGATCGTTAGCCAAAAACGAGAATTTGCGTGAACAATAACGCCTTATGGGCATTTCTCGCAAAAAAACAAAAAAACACAAATGTTCGAGACATTTCTTGCACATTTTCAAAAAAAGGACATTTCTTACAAAAATAGCAAAGTTTTAGGGACATTTTTTGCAGTTTACTCTTTAATTAGAAATATTAATTAATTTTCTCTTCTTTTCTTTAACAAAACGAGA
The DNA here is from genome assembly GCA_030686995.1 of Artemisia argyi. Classification (NCBI taxonomy): domain Eukaryota; kingdom Viridiplantae; phylum Streptophyta; class Magnoliopsida; order Asterales; family Asteraceae; genus Artemisia; species Artemisia argyi. The sequence goes on along the minus strand of CM060694.1, from coordinate 86,710,776 downwards.
CAGCATGACCCGTGCGATGCACGGGCTTTGTTCAAAATGAAAGAATCATGCATGTATTTCGGGTAAAAAGGTATTTGAGTTAAGTTGACAGATTGATTTCTTTGACTACAACATTTAAATTCATCAGTTTTGATCATTATAACCCCCCGTTACCATGCGATAGATAAGACATTTCAAACAAGTTATAAATCACAACTCTGAAAGAATAGTTAACATGTATTGTATTCATTAAGGTCTTCATTTAACTAAGATTGTGTCCAACACCACAAAACTTAATTTTAATCCTACAATCCTAGGCAATAGTAATAGAATGAGTTGCTAAGCTCTCGGTCATCATCGATCCGAAATCTGTCAAAATTATAGATGAGAACATTAATCATACATGATATGCATAGCGTAGAATCTACACACACACAAATATTCAGACATGGCTAGAATATTGATCATAACTATCTTAACTTATCTTTACGATAATTTAAAAATCAAATTTATTTTTAATGTCTACCTATTTTGCATTGCCTAGCCATTTTGAATTGACACTTGAATTTACTATCCTTAAAATTAATAGAGTAAAATACATAAATGGTCCTTGTGGTTTATCGGTTATTACGGATTCGGTCTACTTTTTTCGTATTGAATTTAGTTACTAAGGTTTCGGCCCATCACAGATCAAGTCCAGTTTTCCTAATTCTGTTACTGTGTGCTAATGACTTTTTCTTCAATATTTACCATTTATATTACTAATTACTTACTAAACTTGATGAATAAACTTTAGAGGTATGTTACACCCACTGACCCACCAAAAAAATATCAACAAAATAAGATGTCAAGGAGTGATTGATGTATTTTGCTATAATTTCTCTCTCATTAAGCTAATCACTATCTGACACCTTATTTTGTGGATGAATTTTTATTTTATTTATTTATTATAATTATTTTCTTTTATAGATGTAGCATTTGCCTAATCTTTAAGCACACCAAAAACATATAAATTAATCATGTATGCTTATTCACAACTCCGATACACAAATGAAAACACATTTTTAGCTTAAAATTTAATTTATATCAGTTGAGGAAATCACATTTTTTTGCAATAAAAGAATGCACATTCATTAAACCAAAATATCATACTCCACTTATCAAAACAAAATATAAAAATAAAAATCATACTCCAAATTCTTATCAATCACTACCACCTAACTCTGCCTCTTGTATCAAAATTTAATCTCAAGCTCTTGTTTTTTCTTATTTCAGATCTTGAAACCTTAAACCAATAACAAAAACCTAAAAAACCCCTACCACCATTAGTAACATATAACTAAAACCACCACCATTGACAATCGTTCTTAAAGCCAATAGATCCGGCGCCGATATGGTGATCCAACGACAGCAACGTGGTGGTTTCAGAACTCCACAGATCCGACGATGGCTTGGTGTATGGTTGTTTTAAGATTTGTTCTATGGTGGTGGTGTTTTGGTGTTGCTTGCCAAATGAAAAAGATTAAATCTATGATGGGTATTTCTTAAATCTTGAAACTGTTGTTAAATTGTGTTTAAATTATTACTTGTGTTTACTAATTTAGGAGTTTAGGGTTTTAAAGAACAAATAATTGGTGGGCATTTGTGAAATCTGTAATTGATTGTTGAGTCCTTGCGCATGCAGTTTAGTTATAAAGAATATGGTTTCAAAGATCAAATCTTGAAATCTAATGATAGTTATTGCTTTTGTTTAGACAACAGTGTATCAGATTTAAAGCAATGCTGAGACATTAAGTTGTTTATTATGAATAGCGATTGTACGTTTCACTTGTTTTGGGTTTTATGAGTTACAGTAGTTACTTTAATTTGGTGTAATTTGTTTGATGATGGTAATAGTTTGCATTTTCTCTGTAATTATGTATTGGAGTTTTATGTAAGCTAGGTACTTGATTAGCCTGTGTCGTCCCCCATAAGTTTAACCCGTGATGTTAAACTAATTTGGTTATTATTATTGTTATTATTAGGCTATGTGTGGTTTACTAATTTGGTTATTATTTTTTTTTTGGTATACCTAGGTTTCCGACTCGACATTGCGAGCCGACTAATCCCAGGATGACTACCCTTTTGGATTGCCCGAAGTCATCGCAGGTGAACCTCCATAGCTAACAGGGGATTAATTTTCTCCCCAGGGTTCCAACCCAAGACCACTTGGCACTTTTGTCCTAAGAGGCTAAGCCCTTACCACTGGGTCACCCCTATCGGTTATGGTTAATTTGTCTATCAAAGTTTATAAGTTTGTCTTGACTTTTGACTAAGATGCCATTAATTGCGTGCAAAGTTTATTATCAGTGTGCCTATGATATACCAATCTAAAGGTAATATGCTGAGAGTTTGGAAATTTATTATGCTATCTTACTCGTTTTTAAAATCAAGTCAAGCGTCAAATTCTTAATGCCGAATAGTTGAATCCACTTATTATTTGCCTCAAAAGCATCAGGCCTTGTTGCAACCTGCAGGTTAGATTTTTTTTAGTTATTTCTCATCAGGAATCACAACTTCTTGATGAAGTGTACAACATTTGAGTTTAGACACCTTTAGAATTATGTCTATATTGACATAAGTGTGCAATCCTTAAGAATTATCTGTTCGATCCAAGATTATGCTTTTATAATTGGATAGTTATGTTTTTGTAACTCTCAATCTTTAAAGGAACATGATATCCCCTCTTTATTATGAATGTAAGTTTAAGAATTGTTTACACGATGATCTCACAATTAGTAACAGTTTTGTGTTTGTTACTTTGTTCTTAGAGAAGCAATAACTATAAATGGATTTTGAAGATTTCCAGTGATTGCATAAACCGAGCCTTTTAAGGTATGTATCTAATTTCTATCAATTGCTCCGTTATGCTCTTACCCTTTTGAACCGAGATTAAAGTTTTGTTCCAACACTTATGAATAACAATAGAGAAATAGTTGAACATTTTCCATTGTTTTGCTCATATGATCTATATTGATAGAATTCAAAACTTTTTCCATTGTTTTACCAGATCCTGTTGTCCAACACATATTATCAACCTTGAGAAATTCCAAAGACGTGACATCTTGTAATTGCGTCTCCAAAAAATAGAAAGACTCGATGCCTTACATTGGAAGCATTTACTTCAAGCGTAGCATCTTTGACCACCTTTCGAATGTTTAATTGTTTATAAGAAAATTGTTAAGATTTCAAGTTTAGTATGTCGGCGGTAGAACCACTAAAACACCAACGAACCCACCCAAGATTTATTTCCTTATAAGTACTTATTTTGAGTAAAGTTCCTTATTCAGTATGTTCTTCAGGATCTTTGTTTCCTGAGACTTCTTTAAAAGCAACTTCCACTATGCCTGAATCTTCTTCAATGCACCTTTAGTTAGTGTGGAAAAAACAAATGTTATCGTTTGTAAGACTTTTTTCTATGTGAAGTCTTAAAATTTCTAACCTTTTCCTTTTCCTTTTTTTTTTGCTCAGATGCCTTTGCTAGGTTACACATTTTTGGGGCCCTTACCAACCTTTTCATCAAGGACCTCTGAATCTCCTCACTGTTGTCCAGTGTTTACACATTAGAAGCTTCACCAGCCTCATAAAGCTCTGAAATTGCAGAAGCAGGGCCTGGGAAAATGTTTCTTTTGTCGCGCCCTAAGGCCAAGAGCTCTTTCATGGTTCCATGCTTTGGTTCAGAAGCCACAATAGGTAAGCTTGTTTCAGTCTCATCAACATCGCTGAAATTTATAGCTGTTATTATTGTTCAAAATTTTTGAAGCTGTACATGTTTCTAAATGCATGATAGTGAGGACCTGATTTTTCTTTAAACTCAATGGCTGCAGGAATTTCATCACTATCCAAAATAAGTGTTGATAAACAACTCGTCAAGCAAAGTTGACCTAGAAAGTAGAGATGGACCAAACGTTAGATGCAACAAATAGTAAAATGGGTGCTTACTTGACATAGGGTTATGATTACTGCTGTAATATCTAGCACTCATCAAAGTCAGGATTATGGTGCAATCATCCCCTAATTTTCCCCATAATGTCACTCTAACCACGCGTCCCCTGTTTGAGGTAAAAAAAAGCTTATTTGTATGTGTACTTTGGAGCCAAAACCATAGAGGGCTGGCTCATATGTGTAATTATAGAAAGAATACATTACCTCTCATTTGTATGGTTAAAATCGAGGGTCTTTGACCTGGTCCTCAGTTGTGCAGATTTGCCGACAGTCATAACAGAAACCATACATATGTAGCAATCAATATTGATTTAACTGTAAAGCAAGAATTTTTTCAAAGGAAAGATTTGTTTACCAATCAAATACTTTTTTTCTTCTGTAGGTTGGATGTTCTCAAAGTCCATAAGCTGAAAGGGATTTGCCGATGGTGAGTGCTTATTCACTCACCTTTTCTAAGCCAAAATTGGACCAAATAAACCAAAAAAACTAACCAATAATGCCAAAGAATGTGTGTTTTTGTGTTTGTGAATATGCAGGAACGGATATTTAAGAAAAGACGAAAAATCACGAGAAAATGACAAAACGGGCACGAGATTTGGAAAAGTTTAAATAAAGCCGGAACCGGGGAAGCTAGTGGTCAAAGTGAAGTTCATATGGTCAATTGGAATCCTCAAAGTTTCAAGAATCACAAGAATGACCCTTGGTCATAAGTTTGAAGAAAGTTCACATATGGTCCCTTAACTTTCAGAAGATGTCACTTTTGGTCCTTATGAAGAAACTTTGGAAGATTGGTAACTCAGGCCCTCCAACATTCAAGAAAAGCCACAATGAACCCTTGGAATAATATTATGGAAGTATGGCAGCAAAGGTCCTTGAAATTTCAGATTATACAACAAAGGCCCTTAGTTTTTATTACTACTTCTAACCGGATCCTATAATCCCTTAATCCAAAATATATAACAAACACAACCCATCACCACTGCTGGCCCAAGAGCACTCGAGCCCAAAACCCAACCCTGCTACACAACCCGGTCAAACCCCCAAATAAAGTCAAAATTGAAATAAAAATATTACGCGCGTTTTCACTGTTTATCCTCTTCACTATTTTACCCTGCACCTCAGTAAATTAAACCTCGTACCTATCACAATCATAACCTCGTACTAAGCATCTATCTAGAAGCCGGACACGTTGTCAGAGATGTGGTCATATCCCAGCTCACATGGCCATTTCCAAGCCCCTGATTGGACGAAGCTACGTGGAAACAAGATAAGCATAAATTCCAACGGCTAATGATTGAGTGAGTGTCGACATCATGATAAGATTGAAGATTTATGGCTGAAATTGGAGCTTCTAGCATCTTCTCAAACCCTAGCACCTCACCTCCCCTGCTCTGCTATAAATACCCCCCCCCCCCCCCTGTATACGTTTTTAGTGTGTAGTTTCTTAGTAATGTTATGCTGCCATTTTCATTTCTCAATGTTTTCTTAGTTTAATTGTAATTTCAATTTCTTAAATAAAAGTTCTTAGTTCTTATTCAATATTTCATTTTCCTGTTTTAGCTTAATTAGTTAAATTACCTTTAGCTTAAACTCTCTTATTTTAGCTTTTTACTTCGTTCATAAGCTCTTTTGTCAAAATCTTATAGTTTAAAAGTTTATTTCTTTCTCAACTATTTAAATCTTTATAAAAACTAAAAAAAATAAAAAAAAAAACTGAAAAATACAAAAAGATGTCTTCTTTTTCTTGATTTATGTTTGATTTAGCTTTTCAGAAGCTTATCATAGCTTAACAAAAGTTTACTTACTTATTTATGTAATCAAAATTATAAAAAAAAAAATAATAAAAAAAAATAATAAGAATCTTATAAAAACCAAAAATATATATTCTGTTTTGTTCTCCAAATCATTTTTAGTTGTTTGTTTGTTGTTTCCACAAGCTTATTCAAGCTTCTATAGCTTGTAGTAAGCCTTGTTTGTTTTCATTTCTCAAAAACTCAAAAATTACAAAAAGTCAATAAAAGTCAACTGTAACAGCTTATTTGAAATAAGCTGAGCTTATTGGGAATTTAAGGCAGCCAAGAGGTGCCTTGGCCTGTCAAAAACAGGCTAGCTTAGTGACCCCCCTCTGTTTGAGCTGAGGGGGTTTGAGTTTGTAGGTTTCATATCATTCTACTGTTTCATCTGATTAGCTTCATAGTAATAGTATAAATCTGTTTTTAGTGGCTTGTATACTGCTTATATAGTATTGTTATTGCTTATTAATGGATAATACTAGTTGCTTGATCATATTTGAGTAGGGGTTGGTGTTTACTGTTTCATCTAATCATACATCTGTGATCATTTGTTTTTTTATGTATTGGTGTTATTGGATCTGAGTTGATGATGTATTTCATGTTTGTTGATCATATCGAGTAGATTGGATTTGGTTTGGAGGTGATTTGAAGGTTCTGAGGTGGTTTCATAATTGTGACAGACCCTAAGGGGGTGTTTGGTTGGTTGTGATTTGCTGATATAAGGCTTAGTTTGGAGGGTATAATTGGTTTAAACAGGTCACTAGGGTAATATTATAGCTTAGTATAACATAAAATCTAGTAGGTTATTAGTTAAAAGTCAAAATCATCTTGCATCATTCATACAGTTAGTATTAAGTATATTTAGGCTGCAAATCTCATTAAGTAGTTGTATTAGTGGTAGATATAGCTTATTTCAATCATATTACAGTTAATTAATACATCAGTCATCAAATTAGTGAAATCAAAAACCAATTTAGTCAACCTTCTGTTTTAAATAAAGTCAAAATATGTTTCATACTCAGATTTTGGTCAAGAATTTGTGAGCTTGTGTAGCCTTTAAATACTTATTCAAATCATTGTAGTCTGATGTTTTGGGAAGCTCAGTAACTAAGTTTTATATTTCAACAAGAAAATCTGGTTTTGAAATTAATTTGCTTATCTGAAAAAGTCTTTGAAGTTGGCTTATTGAGACAAAAGGTGCCCTGCACCTCAGTCCTTAACCCCACTTTGTGGGCAAGTTGAGGTTAGTAAATTGAATCTAGGACCTGATTTCTTGGTTGTTTTGAGTTCTCATAGTGGTAGTGATATAATTGCCCTCATTTGCTTTTACTTCTGAGCTTATTTGCATAACTTATTTGATCAATCTTTTTGAGTGTTTCTTTTTATATCTGTTTTCAATAGTGGGCTGTAATTGCTTATTTGAGATCTTGAGTTGCAAATTTTGAGTGTTCTGAGCTTAACTTAGTCCATTGCACCTATTTCAAGTGATAATTGGCCTTGGCTTATTCTGCTTAGCTTATTTGCCTTACTTAGTGCTTATTGAGCCATATTTCATCATTGTTTGTACTTCTGTGGATCATAAGGCCTTATTCTTGTTCTGATAAGCTCAGTTTAGTATAATAAGCATTTGATAAAAGTTTGGTCAGAGTTTGGTCAACTGTGCTTAGAAATAAGCACTTAAATAAGCTGTTTTCAAGCTAATAAGCACTTACAGTGCTTATTTTTAAACTTTTCTATTTTTCCTAGATTCAGAATATAATTTTAGATTTTCCCAGAAATTTTCATATTTTTCTGAGCTATTTTGCTATTTTTCTTATTTAATTTTCATTTTTAATCATTATTTAATACTTTTTAATTATCAGAAAATCCAAAAAAATCAGAAAAACCCCAGAAAAATCCAAAAATATTTTAGAAAATAGTTTTCAATTATTTTAGAATTTTAGAAATTAAATTTGCATTTTTCTCACTTTATTTACATTTTCTTTTAATTATTAAATAGTTTAATTAGTTTTTAATTCATAAAAAATTATTAAAAAGTCTAAAAAATATTTTTCTTTTTCTTAAAATTTTCTTTTATCATTTTTAACTTTTTAAAATTATTTTGAAGTCCGTAGGATTAGTGTAGCTTAAAACTCGCGTTTTATTTCGCGCGTTACATTAAGAAACGCGCGTGCATTCCCGTTTTTGCGTTTTAGACCTTGGTGCATTACTAGCTTTTACTCTTTGCATGTTTAATAATTGTTAGTTGATAATTGAATTATTTGATCACTATTTGCCTTTTTCACCACTTTTCAAATCACGATTACACGAATCAATATTCTTGATTCCATTCACACCTTCACTTGGAAACGACTCGGGTGATTCGTATTTCTTGCGGATCATTTCGATACTATACTACTATACTAGAATTGGTTGAATCAATTTTTGGCGCCGCTGCCGGGGAAGGCTTGAAGTGAATTTTTGAATATTGTTTTGAAAAATCGTGTTTTGTTAAGCCTTCCTCTATTTTGTATATATATCTCTATAAAAATTGAAAAATTCAAAACACTTTTACTAAAGTATTTACAAAATACCAAAAAAATAATAAAAGTTACAGCCTCAACTCGATCGAAAGAAAGGGCGTTGTAAACCAAATAAGTCTCCCAATATAACGAAAACGTAATTTAGTTGTTTATCGGACTATTTCAATTACTACAACCGAATAAGCGGGAAATACGGATAGCTTTGACATTAAATTGCAAGCTGAAGAGAGATCCATTCTTCTCTCCCGTCCTGTCGCGCGTGGTTTTGAAAGAAACGGTTTTCGATTAACGTTACGTTTTAAGAAAAGAAAAACAAAAAAATAAAAAAGTTTTTGAGAAAAAATAAAAAAATAAAAATTGAAAAATAAATAAAAACAAAAATATTTTCTTTTCTATTTTCTTTTTCTTTTTAATTTTGATTTTGGTGTATGCACACCCGTTCTACTTCTGAGAATCTTACTTCTCCGCTCTCAAATCCCGAAAGGGTAATACGACACACACACCGTGTCCATTTTCTTAACGTTGAGGAGATGGATATGAATGATCAACACCCTCCGGTGGGTGGTGATGAAAACCAACACATGCCGGCTCCCGATCTCCGAACGACGGAGGAGCTGTGCCAACCCACGATGCATGGTAGAGGTGGCCCGATTGCCCCTCTAAATATTGAGGCTACGGATTTTGGACTTAAGCACCACATGATACAACAAGTCCAAAATTCTTGCCAATTTTGTAACAATTCGCAATTTCAGGTTAACTTTTATTCCCGAAAATTTCACTATTCACTATTCACTATTCACTTTTTACTATTCACTTTTTACTATTCACTTTTACTATTCACATCAAAATTTTTTATTTCATATTCTCGTAAGTTAAACTATTTTAATGATAATCCGAGAATTTGACACTCGTCGGATCATTTCTGCAAAAATCACGAAGCCGTGTCCGAGATTTACTTTTAGGTTTAAACGTCTTTCCAGCATCCCGATATATCCATAAAACACTATAAACAATAGAAATATGATTTTCTCTCATTTTAGGACAATTCCAAAAGTTTTGGAATTTTACGTTTTTCAGTTCAGCGTTTTACGCGAATTACGCGTTTTAGACCCGTGTTTCTAGTTTTTAGCAGGGTTTTAGCACCCGATAGAACCTACCACTCATTTTATATTTTATTATGGAGTATATTGATAAGTTCTAGCATGTTTATAAGTTTCATATTTTTAGGATACCCGGTTTTACGTTTTGAGACTTAAAAACTTACGGTTAGCAACTTACGGAGTCAAAACTAGCTACATACTTAGGATATTATCATCCAAAGACCATGACTACTCATCTAGTCACCCTTATCTCTTCCAAACCGACTTAGGAGGGGGGAGAGTCACCATGTGTGGTTAAATCTTGACTTTAGTCATTAAATCATACTTATTTACAACTTTGTCACCAAGTTTAGGCACTTTCCTAACACTTTCCTAACCTCCTCATCCTAGCCTATATAAATAACTCATTCATGACTTAGAAAACTCATTCTTCTTCCTTTCTTCATCAATAAAAACGCCACACCCTTTAATCCTAGCACCATGATCCTTTGATCTTCAATATACAAGTTACACTACAAAGTTCAAGGTCTTAGTATTCTCTACCTAGTTCTCAAGTTTGTTTGGTGATTCCATGGTTGATTTAGGAGCTACACAAGGTTACTAGGGCTGAAGTTAAATGGTTTTCACAAGGGTTAGATCAAGGCTAGCAAGGGTTACAAGAGTTATGGTGAAGGGTTTACAAGATTAGGTTTAGTGTCCTAGTTCTATACTTGACTTCCTTTCTTAAGTGAAAGCCAAAAGTTGGAAGAAACCCTTATACACTTTCTTGCTCAATATCATTTTCATGCTCTTTGTGTTCTTTTCATGCTATATATGTTCTTTTTATTGTGTTCATGATGTTTAAAAATGGATAAAACAAGTATTGGTATACATATGTTAACTTATGACAAGCAAACAAGCAAACTAGTGATTTTTATGGAGAACCACGACCAAAATAGTACAACTATGATATTTGACACTTACTTACTGTTAAATAGGACTTAAAAAGGAAAACATAGCAATTTGAATCACCTAAAACGAGTACACGAGTCAAAAGTTATGGCCATAAGAAGTTAGCGACACCAAAACGCCGAAACTGCCTATAACCTACTGTTTCGCATTCTGCCAATTTGAAAGTCACTCTTCTGGTCTGATTCATCAAAAAGTTAAAACACGAAAGTTGTCCGGAACGACGTTTTCGTTCAGGAGCAAAGAAGCTCGAGCCCTGAAAAGGCTTTCCGAGTGATAATTTCTTCAAATTCTTAACAGCCCATTTTTAGACCAAAGTCACTATATAATGGTTATAATTAGATGAGACCAAGAGGTCTAATGACCTAAAGCCAAGACCACAACCATGGCTAAAGCCAAGGTTGAGTCTCAAGACCATGGTAACAATGACCAAGGTCACGGCAAAGCCACGGCTAAAGACCATATAACTTTTAAAGATCAAAAAGCTTATATATATATATATATATGTTATCAAATACTACAATAGTAGGGAGCCTCATGTGAGGAGTTCATTAAGTAAGCCGTCGAGACGAGTTGTGGATTTACGAATTAAAGTGTCCTGGCTCCTCGAACGTTTACTCCATGACTTCTGAATTATGTCGGCCCGAACGGTAGTAAGAGATATACAACCTATACATGTTTCATAGACCACTTATATTCAATGACTTACACTATATACTAAGTACTACATCATGAACATTGTGCAAGACATATATAGGCAATTCTTCGTATTCTTAGACGTACTCCAAACCTAAGTCGCAACGTTCTATTATAGGCTGCTCTTAGAGACTTTCGCGATTCGACTACCACTTTCATTACTCATTACATAAGCTTAAGGTGAGTCATAGCCCCTACTTTTTCATACTTGTTTTAACTCTTTGGGGGGGATACATGCACAACTACTTGCTTACTTGTACAAATACTCAAAACATTTATACTTGATTGTTTTATACTTGATTGTCTTATACTTGATCGCATTATACTTGATGTCATATATACATGATTGCATTATACTTGATTGTGAGACTTCCAGTGGCTCCAGATTAAGTTGCTGGATGACCATTGAGACTTTCGGTGGCTCCAAATTAAGTTGTTGGATGACCATTGAGGCTATTGATACATCCTAACATTTGCGAATGTTGGATACATCATAAACGTGAGGTCTTCGGAGATGAAGAGTAGACTCACGACTAATTGCTTAATTGTTTTGATGAACTTATACATGTCTTAATCATACTATATTGTAGCAGTGGGTTGTGAACACACAGGTTGCAAGTCTCTTATGGCGGGACCTGCAACTGAGTGGATTCACGATGCCTTTGCTGTGCGAATATTCTTTTAAAGCTTTTCAACTGTTTTAAGACAAACTCTATGAACTCACCAACCATTGTGTTGACACTTTAGCATGTTTATCTCAGGTTAGTAAGGCGATAGCTAGTGCGTGGAACATAGAGTCAAGCTGCATATTCTGAAGACTTACGCTTTTATCATTTACCATTCAAAACACTTTGTATACATTTATGTATCATACTTTGGAATCTCATGTTTGTAACTTTGAATTCATTAATCGAATGGTAACTTTTCAAAACGTCTCATTTAGAGTTCGTTTTCTATACCTTGTACTTTGTATTATGAAGTAGCACCCCTATGACACAGTCTTCCGCTGCGGTATTTTGGGGGTGTTACAAATTTCACGGATTACCGGGTGACGATGCAAATAAGCATCTCGATAAGTTTTTAACCGTCACCCAAAATATGAAACAAAACGGGGTCTCCGATGACGCCCTCCGTCTCTCTCTCTTCCCCTATTCTCTTACGCATCATGCCACCGCGTGGTTTGATCGCCTTCCCAAGAACTCGATTCATACTTTCAATGAAATGGTTTCCAAGTTCCTGGCGAAGTATTTTCCACCATCGATGGTGACGAAATTGAGGAATGATATTAGCAATTTTCGACAACTCCCCGATGAGTCTTTGTTTGAGGCTTGGGAGCGTTACAAGCTTGCCAATGATCGTTGTCCGAATCATAATATGCTTCTCGTCACAATAATTGATACGTTTTATAATGGATTGACTTTACGACATAGGGACACGATCAATGCTGCAGCTGGTGGTACTTTTATGAAACGTCGTCCCGAGGATTGTTACGAGCTAATTGAGAATATGACGGCCCATTACAACTATTGGGATTCCTCAGCCGAGAGGAATGAGCCAATAAGATCGACTGCGACTCTAAACTCTTCTTCTAACCCCGAGCTAGCCGTCTTGAATAAGAAAATTGACGATTTGTCGACGGCTATGCTAAGAATGTACCAAATGATGCCGAATCAAACCAAAGACACACAAGTTAATGTGGTCAATGTCGTTTGTGAAACTTGTGGTGGTCCACACCCGTATTATGAATGTCCGACGACCGGCTCTTTTGCTCAAGAGAACGTGTATGCTGCGAATATGGGTGGCAACAGTTACCCACCTCTTCAAAGAGATCGTAATCTCCTCAGCTACCGTTCAAGCCATTTTCAAGGACCACCCGGGTTTAATCAACCTAATCAAGTGAATCAGAATAACAATGTGCAAAACCGTAATCATCAATTCAATAACAATCAAAATCACAACCGTGGAAATAATGGTTTTCAAGGTCAAAATCAGAATTTTCAACAAAATCAAAATCGGGGAAATTACCACCAAGGCCCGCCTCAAGGGAATAATTTTCAAAACAATGGGAATTTTCAGAATAACAATCACGGAAATGTTAATCATGGGAATCAGAATAATGGCAATTTTCAAAACCGTGGGCAAAGTTTTAATAATCAAAATCAAGCTGCTATTCTAAATCCGTCGCCCACGGAAGAGTTGATTAAACAATTGATTCAAGGACAACAAGCTTTAATTGCTAAACAAGATGAAACAACAAAAATGTTTGCAACTCAAATCAATGATATCAACAAGCGTTTAAATGATCGACCCTCGGGCTCTGGAACTTTGCCTAGCAACACGATCGCTAACCCGAGGGGCGATGCTAAAGCGATCACGACAAGGAGTGGTGTTTCTTATGATGGACCAACGGCTCCGACTACCTCTTCTTCTCTACCTCCCAAGGTAGTCGCCCGTGAACCCGAGGCGACAACGGATACGGAAATTCCTATTAATAATGGAAGGACCGAAGACATCCAACCTCCGGTGGTCCCGACGTCCAAGGGTAAAGAAAAAGTTGTTTATGAAAAAGATATGCCCGTTAAAACAAAGTTGCCTTATCCGTCACGTTTAAACGAACAAAAGCACTGCGAGAAAGATAAAAACCAAATGGAGAAATTTTACCAAATTTTTCAAGAATTGCACTTTGATATAAGTCTCGCGGATGCTATACTTTTGATGCCCAAATTTGCTTCGATACTAAAAGGACTTTTAAATAATAAGGAAAAGATTTTTGAAATGTCGAGAACCCAAATGAACGAGAATTGCTCAGCGGTTCTTCTTAAAAAGCTACCCGAAAAGCTTGAAGACCCTGGCAAGTTTCTTATACCATGCAATTTTCCGGGTATGGTTCAATGCTTCGCCTTGGCCGATCTTGGTGCTAGCATTAACCTAATGCCATTGTCGATTTGGAGAAAGTTGTCTCTCCCTAACTTGACACCGACGCTTATGACCCTCGAGCTTGCCGACCGATCTACGTCTCGTCCAATTGGCATAGCCGAGGATATTTTTGTCAATGTTGGGAAATTCCATTTCCCTGCCGATTTTGTGGTTGTTGATTTCGATGCCGATCCACGGGTTCCTCTCATTCTCGGGAGAGGTTTCCTAAGGACCGATCATGCTTTAATTGATGTTTATGACGAGGAGATTACTTTACGTATTGGAAACGAAGCCGTCACTTTTAACCTTGATCAAACCGCGAGATACTCCTCCGATTACGATGTTTCTTCCGTCAACCGAATCGATGTTATTGACGAAGCTACGGAGGAGTATGCTCAAGAAATTCTTGGTTTCACCGATAATGCTTCGAGTGGCAATCCCACTCCTTCTTTTGAACCGATCGTCTCCAATTCTTCCCCTTCCCTCACTCCGTTTGAGGGAAGTGATCTCGCTTGGGAAGAAATCAATGCTTGTCTTTCAAATGAATCATTTTCACCGGAAATTGATAATAATAACTTTGATCCGGAGGGGGACATTTCATTAATTGAAAAGTTGTTAAATGAAAAACCAATTGTTTCTTCCCCTCCGGTAGACTTAAAAATGGCAGACATAAAAGAAGTAAAGCCGTCTAGTGAGAATCCTCCGGAGCTCGAGCTCAAGGATTTGCCTCCTCATCTCGAATACGCATACTTGGAAAAAAATGATAAATTACCGGTTATAATATCAAAAGGCCTTAGAGATGAGGAGAAGACACGACTCTTAGATGTGCTTCGGAAGCATAAAGGTACGATTGCTTGGCAAATATCTGACATTAAGGGAATCGACCCTCGATTTTGTACTCATAAAATTCTGCTTGACGAAAATCACAAAGCTTCCGTCCAACAACAACGACGGGTTAACCCACTAATCCACGAAGTGATCAAAAAGGAAGTTATTAAACTCCTTGACGCTGGAATGATTTATCCAATCTCGGATAGTTCATGGGTTAGCCCGGTTCATTGTGTGCCAAAGAAGGGCGGAATCACTGTTGTGAAAAATGACGATAATGAGCTTATACCGACTCGACTTGTGACCGGATGGAGAGTTTGTATCGACTACCGCAAGTTGAATGATGCAACACGTAAAGACCATTTCCCGCTTCCTTTTATGGACCAAATGCTTGAACGGTTAGCGGGAAATGAGTTCTATTGTTTCTTGGATGGCTTTTCTGGGTACTTTCAAATCCCCATTGATCCCCCGGATCAAGAAAAGACCACTTTTACTTGCCCGTATGGAACGTTTGCCTATCGGAGAATGCCCTTTGGCTTATGTAACGCTCCAAACCATGGAAGTGTTCATGGACGACTTCTCCGTCTACGGAAATTCTTTCGACTCTTGCCTCTCCCATTTAGAGAAAATGCTGATACGGTGTGAAAACACCAATTTGGTTCTAAATTGGGAGAAGAGCCACTTCATGGTTAAAGAGGGAATAGTCCTCGGCCATAAAATATCCAAATCTGGAATTGAGGTGGATCGGGCAAAAGTCGATGTTATTGCTAAATTACCACACCCGACGATCGTCAAAGGAATCCGAAGTTTCCTTGGTCATGCCGGCTTTTATCGACGTTTTATACAAGACTTCTCCAAAATAGCCCGGCCTCTGACCCACCTTTTAGAAAAGGATGCTCCGTTTAACTTCACAAATGAATGCGCCGATGCATTTAATGTTTTAAAGAAGAAGTTAACGGAGGCACCAATCTTAGTTGCCCCCGAGTGGAGCTTACCATTTGAGCTAATGTGTGATGCAAGTGATTATGCCATTGGTGCAGTTCTGGGGCAACGTAAGAATAAATACTTTCAACCGATACACTATGCAAGTAAGACTATGACCGAGGCCCAACATCATTATACAACCACTGAAAAGGAAATGTTAGCGGTCGTTTATGCTTTTGAAAAATTTAGGTCTTATTTGCTCTTTAAAAAGTGCATAGTGTATACGGATCATTCGGCCTTAAAGTACTTAATGGCTAAACAAGATGCGAAGCCACGTTTAATGCGGTGGGTTCTTTTGCTCCAAGAATTTAATGTCGAAATACGAGACAAGAAAGGAGCTGAGAATCTTGCTGCCGATCACCTTTCACGACTTGAGAACCCCCATCAAAGTGTTCTCGAGAACAAGGAAATTAACGATGCTTTTCCTCTCGAGACACTTGGGAGTGTGACCGAAATTGACCAAAGTACCCCATGGTTCGCCGATTTTGCGAATTACCATGCGGGGAATTTCATTAGGAAAGGGATGTCGTCCCAACAAAAGAAGAAATTCTTTAAAGATGTCCAACATTATTTTTGGGACGACCCCTACTTGTTCAAATTCTGTGCGGATCAAGTGATCCGGCGGTGTGTTCACGGTACGGATGCCGTTGAAATACTTAAGGCATGTCATAGTGGACCCACGGGGGGACATCATGGTGCCAATTTCACCGCAAAGAAAGTGTTCGATTCCGGCTTCTATTGGCCGACGATATATCGGGACGCCCATGAATTAGTGAAAACATGTGATTCTTGCCAACGTCAAGGGAAAATCTCTCAAAAAGATGAAATGCCGCAAAATGCGATTCAAGTTTGTGAGATTTTTGACGTTTGGGGCATCGATTTCATGGGGCCATTCCCGTCGTCTAGGGGTAACAAATACATTCTCGTGGCCGTCGATTATTTGTCCAAATGGGTTGAAGCAAAGGCGCTCCCCACCAATGACGCCCGAGTAGTTGTGAAATTTTTAAAGAGTCTATTTGCCCGATTTGGTGCACCTCGAGCCATCATAAGCGATCGTGGGACCCATTTTTGCAATGACCAATTCGCTAAAGTTATGCTTAAATATAGTGTCACACATCGTCTTTCCACGGCTTATCATCCACAAACGAGTGGTCAAGTGGAGGTGTCCAATTGTGGCCTCAAAAGGATATTAGAAAGGACCGTAGGTGAGCACCGTGCCTCTTGGGCCGACAAATTAGACGATGCTTTATGGGCTTTCCGGACCGCTTACAAAACCCCAATCGGGTGTATTCCATATAAGTTGGTTTACGGGAAAGCTTGTCATTTGCCCATCGAACTTGAGCACAAGGCCTACTGGGCCTTAAAACATGCAAATTTTGACTTAAAAACCGCGGGTTATCACCGAAAAGTTCAATTGAACGAATTAGTCGAACTTCGTGATCAAGCTTACGAGAATTCTTTAATTTATAAAGAGAAAACAAAAAGACTTCATGATGCCAAGATCAAAGACCGCGTGTTCAACGTTGGTGATCAAGTGCTTCTTTTTAACTCTCGGTTAAAGATTTTCTCGGGTAAGCTTAAAACCCGTTGGTCTGGACCATTCACCATTACACAAGTATTCCCTTATGGAACTATTGAGTTGGCTCAACTTGATGGGCCCAACTTTAAGGTGAATGGTCACCGTTTGAAACACTATTTCGGAGGGGACGTACCAACCATGGTAGTCCCGGATCTCCAAACTTTCCCCAAGGACGAATGAATTCGGGGATCGAGTCAAGCTACGTGACTCGATAATAAAAAACAAAGCGCTTCGTGGGAGGCAACCCATGCTTATCCAATATCATTTTCTTATTTCTAATAAATAACGTGAAGAGGGGGTACCTCTTCCAATCTCGTGTTTCGTGGTTGTTTGTGATGATTGTCCAGGATTGTCCCCGATTTATGATGACTCTCGTGCTCGTGGTTTTGTCTTTCTCTCCACTCGAGTCTCATTCATCGTTGCTTATGGAAATCCTATATCCGTAAATCTTATCGACTAACGTTTTCTTTGGCATAATTAATAAACGGCCTAGATTTATGTTAGGATTACCTTTGCCCGTAAAACATTGAGGACAATGTTTCATTCTAAGTCCGAGGGGGTGAATCTTCGATTCGATTTTGACCTTGCAGTTTTCACCATGTCATGTACTCTCGTAACTTTGTTTTTCCACCAAAAATGAAAAAAAAAAATTGAAAAATTTGAAAAATTTCTAAAATTTTGAAGAAAAGTGAACGAAAAAGTCATGAAAAAGCACAAAAAAATGAGAAAAAGTGAGAAAAAGTTGTGCAAAAATACAATAAAAGTATGAATAAGTGATTTGACACCTTGTTGACTTTCTTGCTGGCGAGAGTAGGAATAAATATTTTGACTTGACCGGGCGTGTTGAGCCCTAGCTTGTTCCCTTAACCAATGATAATCATAAAAGTTTATGCTAGCCTTGTACACTAGGAGCTACTCTTTTGTCGGCTCCCGTACTTGGCTTTATACATGCACGACTTGAAAAAGCTTTCGCTAGTCTTTTACATCAGGAGCTAGAAAACGCGAATTCTTCTTCTAGAGTTTGCAAGTTCCCGTATCTGACTTTATATATGCGTGGCTGATTATCGGCAAAGCATCTGCTAATCTCATTATTTGAGGTCTTAAATTTGCAGAGAACGAGAAATGATAGAGTTTATTTACAAGTTTAATGCTAAACGTGGAGTAGTGGTTCTCTTTAGAGCTCATAGGAGGTACTCGTGGCTTTTTACTCCCATCAGATACGTCACCAATATATATAATAGATGTTTTAGGTTAATTAGTGGTATTTCGGTTTGAATAATATTTAGTTCTTTATTTTCTTAAGAGAATTTTTGCTTTAGAAGTTGGGTACATATCAAGGAACACCAAAAATAAGAGTCAAAAAGTGAAAAAATCAAAAGTCAAAAGTTGATTATCTATGTGGTTTTGGAGCTACCCGTTAAGCTTCCATTGATGTTGAGAAAAAAGTCAAGAAAGAAAGAAAAAAAAAGTGAAAAGTATGAAAAAAGTGAAAAATGAGAAATGAGAAAAATGAAAGTTGAAGTATTGTTGAATAAGAGCTATGTATGTATCAATAAGTTGTTGGCGCGTGAGGTGCATGTGATAAGTGATTAGTAATCAGTCACATGAGGTGCACGTGATCGTACTCCGCAACTTATATTTCTGATATTGTATGTACCCCAAATTCCTTGATGTGGACCGAATTTCTATTGCAGTGGTTCTTAAGAGAAAATGAGTAACTATTTATCGTTTTAACTTAGGTGTCACTATCGGACTAAAAATTATTGAAACGAGAAAATATGAAGCGATTCATTTCTCAACAAAAATAAAATAATGAGATACAAAAAACTTAGGACATGGGAGTAAGGAGTTTCCACGAGTAACTTTTATGAGTAGTGTTAGCATTAAATTTGTAGATAAGCTGTGATCTCGTTTTTACGCTTAGTTTGGGAGCTCGTGAAAAATCAAGGATGACGATTTTTATCCGAATGGTCACTTCTTAAATAGAAGTGTTTCTACTCGTCGACCCTAATAATTATTGCAAAAATAATGAAAGTTCAACAAACCGTCACAAGTATAAAGTGGTGAAAAGTCCAAAAATAGAATAAAGTAGAATAAAGAAAATAAATTTTGGAAAACGGAGCATTTGCGGGATTAAATGATTTTATGACTTCTTTTGAACCTCCTTGCTACTTTACAAAGTTAGTAGAAAGAGTTATGAAATTATTTATCTCGTGAGCGTGAATTGATCACATTGCGTGAGGACACGGCAATACTTTAGTCCGGGGGATTTTGGTGAGTGCTTATTCACTCACCTTTTCTAAGCCAAAATTGGACCAAATAAACCAAAAAAACTAACCAATAATGCCAAAGAATGTGTGTTTTTGTGTTTGTGAATGTGCAGGAACGGATATTTAAGAAAAGACGAAAAATCACGAGAAAATGACAAAACGGGCACGAGATTTGGAAAAGTTTAAATAAAGCCGGAGCCGGGGAAGCTAGTGGTCAAAGTGAAGTTCATATGGTCAATTGGAATCCTCAAAGTTTCAAGAATCACAAGAATGACCCTTGGTCATAAGTTTGAAGAAAGTTCACATATGGTCCCTTAACTTTCAGAAGATGTCACTTTTGGTCCTTATGAAGAAACTTTGGAAGATTGGTAACTCAGGCCCTCCAACATTCAAGAAAAGCCACAATGAACCCTTGGAATAATATTATGGAAGTATGGCAGCAAAGGTCCGTGAAATTTCAGATTATACAACAAAGGCCCTTGGTTTTATTACTACTTCCAACCGGATCCTATAATCCCTTAATCCAAAATATATAACAAACACAACCCATCACCACTGCTGGCCCAAGAGCACTCAAGCCCAAAACCCAACCCTGCTACACAACCCGGTCAAACCCCCAAATAAAGTCAAAATTGAAATAAAAATATTACGCGCGTTTTCACTGTTTATCCTCTTCACCATTTTACCTTGCACCTTAGTAAATTAAACCTCGTACCTATCACAATCATAACCTCGTACTAAGCATCTATCTAGAAGCCTGACACGTTGTCAGAGATGTGGTCATATCCCAGCTCACATGGCCATTTCCAAGCCCCTGATTGGACGAAGCTACGTGGAAACAAGATAAGCATAAATTCCAACGGCTAATGATTGAGTGAGTGTCGACATCATGATAAGATTGAAGATTTATGGCTGAAATTGGAGCTTCTAGCATCTTCTCAAACCCTAGCACCTCACCTCCCCTGCTCTGCTATAAATACCCCCCCCCCCCCTGTATACGTTTTTAGTGTGTAGTTTCTTAGTAATGTTATGCTGCCATTTTCATTTCTCAATGTTTTCTTAGTTTAATTGTAATTTCAATTTCTTAAATAAAAGTTCTTAGTTCTTATTCAATATTTCACTTTCCTGTTTTAGCTTAATTAGTTAAATTACCTTTAGCTTAAACTCTCTTATTTTAGCTTTTTACTTCGTTCATAAGCTCTTTTGTCAAAATCTTATAGTTTAAAAGTTTATTTCTTTCTCAACTATTTAAATCTTTATAAAAACTAAAAAAAATAAAAAAATCTGAAAAATACAAAAAGATGTCTTCTTTTTCTTGATTTATGTTTGATTTAGCTTTTCAGAAGCTTATCATAGCTTAACAAAAGTTTACTTACTTATTTATGTAATCAAAATTATAAAAAAAAATAATAATAAAAAAAAATAATAAGAATCATATGAAAACCAAAAATATATATTCTGTTTTGTTCTCCAAATCATTTTTAGTTGTTTGTTTGTTGTTTCCACAAGCTTATTCAAGCTTCTATAGCTTGTAGTAAGCCTTGTTTGTTTTCATTTCTCAAAAACTCAAAAATTACAAAAAGTCAATAAAAGTCAACTATAACAGCTTATTTGAAATAAGCTGAGCTTATTGGGAATTTAAGGCAGCCAAGAGGTGCCTTGGCCTGTCAAAAGACAGGCTAGCTTAGTGACCCCCCTCAGTTTGAGCTGAGGGGGTTTGAGTTTGTAAGTTTCATACCCTTCTACTGTTTCATCTGATTAGCTCTCATAGTAATAGTATAAATCTGTTTTTAGTGGCTTGTATACTGCTTATATAGTATTGTTATTGCCTATTAATGGATAATACTAGTTGCTTGATCATATTTGAGTAGGGGTTAGTGTTTACTGTTTCATCTAATCATACATCTGTGATCATTTGTTTTTTATGTATTGGTGTTATTGGATCTGAGTTGATGATGTATTTCATGTTTGTTGATCATATCGAGTAGATTGGATTTGGTTTGGAGGTGATTTGAAGGTTCTGAGGTGGTTTCATAATTGTGACAGACCCTAAGGGGGTGTTTGGTTGGTTGTGATTTGCTGATATAAGGCTTAGTTTGGAGGGTATAATTGGTTTAAACAGGTCACTAGGGTAATATTATAGCTTAGTATAACATAAAATCTAGTAGGTTATTAGTTAAAAGTCAAAATCATCTTGCATCATTCATACAGTTAGTATTAAGTATATTTAGGCTGCAAATCTCATTAAGTAGTTGTATTAGTGGTAGATATAGCTTATTTCAATCATATTACAGTTAATTAATACATCAGTCATCAAATTAGTGAAATCAAAAACCAATTTAGTCAACCTTCTGTTTTAAATAAAGTCAAAATATGTTTCATACTCAGATTTTGGTCAAGAATTTGTGAGCTTGTGTAGCCTTTAAATACTTATTGAAAATCATTGTAGTCTGATATTTTGGGAAGCTCAGTAACTAAGTTTTATATTTCAACAAGAAAATCTGGTTTTGAAATTAATTTGCTTATCTGAAAAAGTCTTTGAAGTTGGCTTATTGAGACAAAAGGTGCCCTGCACCTCAGTCCTTAACCCCACTTTGTGGGCAAGTTGAGGTTAGTAAATTGAATCTAGGACCTGATTTCTTGGTTGTTTTGAGTTCTCATAGTGGTAGTGATATAATTGCCCTCATTTGCTTTTACTTCTGAGCTTATTTGCATAGCTTATTTGATCAATCTTTTTGAGTGTTTCTTTTTATATCTGTTTTCAATAGTGGGCTGTAATTGCTTATTTGAGATCTTGAGTTGCAAATTTTGAGTGTTCTGAGCTTAACTTAGTCCATTGCACCTATTTCAAGTGATAATTGGCCTTGGCTTATTCTGCTTAGCTTATTTGCCTTACTTAGTGCTTATTGAGCCATATTT
The DNA here is from genome assembly GCA_030686995.1 of Artemisia argyi. Lineage (NCBI taxonomy): Eukaryota > Viridiplantae > Streptophyta > Magnoliopsida > Asterales > Asteraceae > Artemisia > Artemisia argyi. The sequence goes on along the minus strand of CM060694.1, from coordinate 86,688,258 downwards.
CATCATTGTTTGTACTTCTGTGGATCATAAGGCCTTATTCTTGTTCTGATAAGCTCAGTTTAGTATAATAAGCATTTGATAAAAGTTTGGTCAGAGTTTGGTCAACTGTGCTTAGAAATAAGCACTTAAATAAGCTGTTTTCAAGCTAATAAGCACTTACAGTGCTTATTTTTAAACTTTTCTATTTTTCCTAGATTCAGAATATAATTTTAGATTTTCCCAGAAATTTTTATATTTTTCTGAGCTATTTTGATATTTTTCTTATTTAATTTTCATTTTAATCATTATTTAATACTTTTTAATTATCAGAAAATCCAAAAAAATCAGAAAAACCTCAGAAAATTCCAAAAATATTTTAGAAAATAGTTCTCAATTATTTTAGAATTTTAGAAATTAAATTTGCATTTTTCTCACTTTATTTACATTTTCTTTTAATTATTAAATAGTTTAATTAGTTTTTAATTCATAAAAAATTATTAAAAAGTCTAAAAAATATTTTTCTTTTTCTTAAAATTTTCTTTTATCATTTTTAACTTTTTAAAATTATTTTGAAGTCCGTAGGATTAGTGTAGCTTAAAACTCGTGTTTTATTTCGCGCGTTACGTTAAGAAACGCGCGTGCATTCCCGTTTTTGCGTTTTAGACCTTGGTGCATTACTAGCTTTTACTCTTTGCATGTTTAATAATTGTTAGTTGATAATTGAATTATTTGATCACTATTTGCCTTTTTCACCACTTTTCCAATCACGATTACACGAATCAATATTCTTGATTCCATTCACACCTTCACTTGGAAACGACTCGGGTGATTCGTATTTCTTGCGGATCATTTCGATACTATACTACTATACTATAATTGGTTGAATCAGCCGACGTGGCACGTGGCTAACCTTTTTGCTTTTTTAACATACTCTTGGGATGAGTTGGTTCCAGATATTACTGAGTAGTAGTATTGTTTCGAAATTGTGGCTTGTGTGTAATTTATAGGAATCAATGTACATGGTAGATGAGTAGACACATTTAATGGTGAGGAGATGAAAGGAGGTGTTGATGGAGCATGGAAATATGAAAGGGTTTGCATTAATCGGTTGGTTTGGGCAGTTTTAAAAAATGCCTTTATGATTGAGTTGTTTTTATAAGTTATATCATTTATGGCACGAAAATGCACTAATCGAGTTGTGTGTCCAACTTTTTGTTAGTTCATTAATGTAAGAGCAAATTTATGCTTCATAACAATAAGCAAGGTTTTAGACATTTCAGCTTTATTTATACTTAAAAGCTCTTAAAAAGCTCCGCATGTATTAAATTCATTAGCTTAAACTACATATTTGAGTTTCTTAGCTTGTGACATTAATGCTCACATTCAATAGGGGGAACTCATTCTTTATATATTGATGAGGCGAAAAGTGTACCACTTTTAAGGGGTCATTTAAGCCCGAATTTGTGATTATTTGATCAATTATTGCCCTAAATCGTCCCTTTTGTCATTTTAGGTACTTTTGAGGAGCAATCTGGAAAAGGAAGCGTTTTGAACGTTTTTGGAGCATAAAAGTGAAGAAAACGGCAAAGTCTCAAATTCCTTGCTGGGAACAGTACCTGACGACGTCAAGCTTTAACACATGACGGCGTCAAGAGTGACAAAAGATGTGGATGTGGAACTTATAACGTGACGGCCCAGAACAATTTTAGTGTTAATGGCCTGACGGCGTCACCAAGGCCGTCAGGGTCCAAATACAAGTGACGGCCCAGAGAAGATTTGCACATAAAGGCGTCAAGACTGGATCTAGGCAATACGAATTTCAACTTGGCGGCGAGTTGACGGCGTCAGAGGCTAATACATGACGCCATCAGGATGCTTAGTCTATATATATTTTTCCAATTTTTCAATGTAAAGTGTGGAACAAAAATTGTGGAATACTAAACACAAACCCTAGGTCGAATTTCCTGCTTATTGAAGGGATTTTAAACCCTTCTTTCTTCCATGTTTTAATAAAGATAAGTTCTCCAATAATCATTCAATATGTCTATGTATTGTTTGATTCTATCTTATGCTTTTCTTTCTTTTAACATATTAGGCTAGGTTTTTATTGTGTTTGCTTAGATGTAGTGAAACCTAGATGTTGATTATTGGTTGATTGTTTGTTTATAATTGTTACGGATGATTGTTTTCGATGTTAGGCTTAAGAAAACTGGCAGACTTCCATTGTTAACTTGCTTGAACGTCTTAAGAAACATGATCGGAGGTGTACTACGATTTTTGGTTGTATTTAATGCATAAGTGAATTCTAATGATCCCATGTTAGGAGCTTTTAGTCGGCTCGACATAGGAGTGAAGTAGGATATTATAGAGTTAGGGAATATTGTACACGGCCCTACGACTAGTATTAAGGAATATAACCCGTCATCCATGCAATTGTAACAAGCTAATCAACCGGTAAAAGATATCTAGGGAGTAATGAAATCTAAGTAAACACAACTTTTCTCATTATTGTTTCCACCACATTAGTACATTAGTTTAATTTTCATTTCTTTTATTTTATTTTGATTGCATTTGTAGTTAATTGGGTTAATTGGCTAGCAACTAATTCCGCCCACTCCTTAAAAAACCCGAGATTTTACTTGCTTTCCATAAAATATAAAAATACAAAAAGAATCATCCCTCACTTCTATACCTAGTTTAGTAGGCTTTCTAATCCTATCGACACTATTCTTGAGTTGAACGATCAATCCCCTGGTACTTGTCACTATACTATACTACAACGATCAGGTACACTGCCTGGTGGGGGTTGCAAGCTTCTCAAGATCCCTTGAGAGGTAAAACCTGTTGCGAGGGCGCAATCCCACGTATCAAGTTTTTGGCGCCGTAGCCTGGGGAATAGTTATTGTCTAGGTTAGAATTTCTTTTTATTAGGTCTACTTGCTAGATTTCTTTCTAGTAAGATTTTTATTTTATTTTTATAGGTTTTCTTTAGTCTATCTTTTTCTTTGTGCCTTTGTTAATAAATTAAGTTCATTGACTATTCCGTTTGCCATTATGGAGAACGCGAATCTGCCCTACTACCAACCACGAAATTCACCCACTCCAAATGACATCTTGATGTTCAAACAACATCAAGATGAACCTATCTATGATGCATGGACTCGTTTTAAAATTTTACTCCGAAAAGTCCCTCATCATAATTTTGATCTGTGGTCCCAAATTGAAACATTTTACCATCGTGTCAACCACTATACCAAAATGGACATTGACCATGCCACGAAATTCACCCACTCCAAATGACATCTTGATGTTCAAACAACATCAAGATGAACCTATTTATGATGCATGGACTCGTTTTAAAAATTTACTCCGAAAAGTCCCTCATCATAATTTCGATCTGTGGTCCAAAATTGAAATATTTTACCATCGTGTCGACCACTATACCAAAATGGACATTGACCATGCCCCAGATGGGGACCTTTGGGGATTAAGTACTGATGAAGCATGGGAAACCATAGAGAATTGTGCCCAACTTGCCAAAAAAATGGACAACCCAACAAGTGTTGTTACAGATCAATTGATCGCAAGTTTGAGGGAACAAGCAAGAAGTTTGTTTGGGGATAATAGGCTTATAGATGACATACCTAGGTACATGGAGTGGTTTAATTCCACCATAATACAAGATGAACACATAGGTATTCCAGATACAATGGAGGATGAGGTGGATAATATAAGCCCACTCAGTGCTCCACAAGTCCCACCATTATTTTAGGCATACACACCGCCCGTGACATACCTGGAAGAAGTAGAAGAGACTATAGGAACCCCAATTGAGGTAGAGCCCTTGGACCATACACAACTAGATGAAATAGGTTTGAATACTTGTAGTCACAACCTTTCTCTTAGTTCTAAGGAAGTTCCTAGTTTTGATGAACCGGAGCCTCAACCAAATCCGTTACCTAATCTTCCATCCTTGGATGAAAATTTAGGAATTGAAAAAGGTCCCGATTCACCAATCAAACATATAGTCCGGGTAGTCTTAGGATAAAGGTGGTAGATTTTAAGCCATATAGAGAGGAAGCCAATATAGGAGTGGAACATAACCTTACATGCTTAAATCACCCATTCATGATTGATCACAAAAAACATTATGGGTTTAAACCGGGTTTATTAGGTCAAGATGGATTCCCAACTAGGAGTCTCTCGAAATTGATAGAAGATGATCCCTTTTTAGGAGAAAACTTCAACTCACCCATTGACCCAATTGAACTAGGTAAGGTTATGATAAAAGGAGCACACCCGTTTGAGCATATAATTCATTCACCACTCTTTCCTCATGTGGCATATTTCCACCCTAAAGGTGTGTATTGCTACTTTCACCCGCACTTAATCCTAAGTGTAGGGAAAACTTCCCCTATTTCCGTTAAATAAGGGTAGAGTCAGGCTCGTGACTCGAATAAAAACAAGCGTTTCTTGGGAGGCAACCCAAGCTTTATTTGTTTGATTGTTTGTTTATTTGATTTTATTTGCTTCCGTATGTGTGTTTTATTTTTATTGTTGGTAGATCATGTTTCAAAGTAATTTGTGAAAATGCTTTATTTTGTTTTTAACTTCGTCTTAATTACATATAAAGGTATTTTGCAAAAGCTAAGTGTAAGGGAGATCCAAAATTGTTTATAAGAACGAAAATGATCATGATTCGCCACAATATTAAATGAGCATGTATATTAGTATTTGTTTGAGTCAAATGCTTGTATCGAGTCATAATGATGTTTTGCAGGATTTTCCAGGAAATAAGGCATGAGTTTTTCTAGAAATTTTCCGGAAACTTAACATAAGATTTTTTCAGGAACATTCTGACCGCGTCAGGAGTCACAATCTGACGGCGTCAGGTACTAAAATTCTGAAAAATTTTGCGAGTTTTGTTTATACCGGAGTCTTAAAGTTTTTGTTAATTCTTTAGTTTTGTAAACTCCAGGAAATCTGCAAACATTCATTTCACAAGCATTATATCTTAAATTGTTTTCTAGGATTTGTTAGTATATATAGATTGCCGCCGATTTTACACGAGGTTTGCCTTGATTGTTTTCTCAGGTTTAACAGGTTATATATGACAAGAAGATGATTTATATTTCTGGAGGGAAGCTTTCAACGTTCATTTTCTTGGAGGAAGATCTAACCTTGTTGACACACTATCCACACTGAACGAATCAGGGGAGTATTTGTTTTCATTCTTTTACCTATTTTACTTTTACATCCTTTAATTGAACATTGGGGACAATGTTCATCCTAAGTGTAAGGGGAGGGTAAATGATGATACCTTATAGGATACTATTGCACATGAGTTTGTTTGTTTGATAGTAGGTGTGTAATAAAACTAAGAGAAATACTTGTTAGTGTAATTTTAGCGCCAAATTTAAAACTTTTTACAACATTTAGGAGTGAAACTTTAGCCTTAACAAGCGTCTCATGGATAGGAGTTGTATGACTAGCACAAAACCGTACCATTCAGAAAAATTTTCCACCTAAATATGTAAGGTTCGCCTTTAGATTTGATAGGAAAAGCATTCATTATTAGTGCTTATGAGTGTACCAGTAGCATTTAGATTCTAGAACTTGCGTTAGTGATGCATCCCGAGACCGCTAGTGAGACTACATTCGTGTAGTAGGATTTACTACATGATAAGAGGCATTAGGATCACCCTTGTGTTTAAACCCGTATCATAATTACTTGACCATTTAAGTCATATTACTTGACTAGTAAAGTCAATTAATTCCTCCCACACCTTTGCGTTGTGCTCATTTTTAGTACACGATACCCCTAGTACACCCCTCCGAGCGTATCTTTTCGTTTCTAACTTTAAGCATCTTACTTAAAGGAAGAATTTGTTACAACCCACTGATGAGTGTCTAAATACTCATCATTTTATACCAATCTGAACTGCCAAAACATCCAAAAACACTCAAACATGCATCATAATACTTAAAATATCTTAAAAGTGTGTTTTATATGTTTCAAATGCAAAATATGCAAAAACAGATGAAAAACGTACAAAGTTTGCATAATTGGCAGTTTCAGTCCCTCAAGTTTCATAAATTGGCAAAACTAGTCCCTGGTTATTCTAAAAACATGAAAATGTCATCAAAGGTCCTTTTAAATCATAAAGTTACATATTTAGTCCTTTGGTGCAAAGTTTCACAAAATTACAAGTTTAGTCCCTCAACTTTGGAAATTGACATAAATGGTCCCTGGGATGTAAAAACTTTGAGAAAAGCAAATTTTGGTCCTTGTAATATTAATCTTTTGCAGGAATGGTCCTTGGTGTGAAGTTTGGTGAATTTACATGATTGGTCCCTGAAGTTTCACAGTTTGGCAAAACAGGTCCCTCAAAGTTTCAAACTTGACAGTTTTAGTCCCTGGGTGTTCAAAATGGGAAAATTATCATTAAGGGTCCTAGGGAATTCATAATTGTCACTATTAGTCCCTGGATGAAAAGTTTGGAGAAATTACATGTTAAGTCCCTGAAGTTTCAGTTTTGGCAAAAATAGTCCTCGGGTATTTAAAAATGAAATTATCAAAACATACCCTTATACTATTCACATATGGCAATTTTGACCCTTGTGATTACTTTGGGAAAATACCAATTCAGCCCTTTAACTTTGAATAAATTACAAAATTGGTCCTTGTAATTTCTTAAAAACCAAACGGATCCTTTTATTATTATACCACCAAAATCCTAATCCACTAAACCTAAACTATCCAGCCCACCCACTATCCTATTACCCAAGCCCATGTGATACCAGCCCAACACCAAAACAAACCCACCCTTTAATATTAAAATGGGTCAAACGGTCAACAAACCGCCAAAACCACTCCCTACTGTTCATCTCCTTCTCCCTCACCTGCATCACCCAAACCACCTGGTATTCCACCTCCACCTCACCTCCCCACTTGCTTACCCACTCTCCTCCACCTCCACAACCCTCCAAAACCTTGAAAACATCCCCACGTTATCTACAGTACCCAATTGAGACTTTGGCGCCAAGTTTAATATTTGAACGGTGTGGATTACTTTGACCATATCAATGGCTACAGATTGGTGGGAAATGACAAGTGGGTCCTACAAAACCTCTAAAGTCTCTACAAAAGGATGAAAAGGCAGTGGTGAAGAAGTATTAGTGTAAGTTAGGAGTAGTGTAATCGTAGTTAATTAAAAATCTAATTTAGTTGTAATTTTCAATTCCAAAAGCTTCTATCCTGTTATCTTAATATAATTTGAACTTTATTTCATCTCAATTTCAAGTTTCAGTTAACTTCTCAGTTTATGTACTTCAATAAATTTCAAAAATACCAAGTTGTTGAATTTGTTGTTATTAAGTGTTTTAGTGGCTTCTCTGAGCTTATATAAGCCTTGACAAAGCTTGTTAACCTTTTAGAAGCTATAAATTAGCAATACTCAGTAAACTAGAAAAAAATACCAAAAATCCCAAAGAAAATATAAAGAAAATAAAAAAATAGTGTTTTAGGAAGAAGAGAGCTGAGCAAGGTGCAATTTGGATTGGTTAAATTGGTCTGGTATTAGAAACCTTGTGGAAGGTTGTTAGGATAAATCTTGGTCCTTGGTTTCATGTCCTCAGCTTTGAACCACTTGTAAGTTATAAATCTGATTTTTGTATAATCTTGTTATAATTGTTATTTGTGGTAATTTAGTGTTCAGTTAGTCTTTAGTTAGTATATTGAATCTGTTTAAATCATAAAATCAGTAGTGTAAGCTAAAAATTCATAGAAGTTAGTGAAACTGCCAACATAAAGGGGTGTTTGGTTTAACTCAGTTCAAGCAAATCTTATTGTTGTTTCATTGTTGTTTCAATTTAGGAAGTATGCATTAGGGTAATAAAGGTCAAGTAGAGTCTAAAAGTTAGGTCTCTTTTACAACAAAGTCAAAAAAATCAAGGAATCCCTCCCCAACAGTCCACTGTTGGGGATTTGAGACTCACAACTCACCATATCAAAGCATACCCCTGTACTTTAGTCTAAATTAGTCTTATTGTAGCCTATTACTTCCATATCAGTAGTTTAGATCACTTAGAATCTCACCAAAGTCAAACTAACAAGTTTCATCAAAAAGTCAATTTTGCTCATCTCAGGTTTTTACAAAAATTCAAGAAATTGTTTTGATTTATGAGAGTTGATTGAAACCTTGAAACTTGTTCCTAATCCTAGCCTACCACCTCAACTTTTAGTTCCCACAAGTTTTATATTTTTAAGAATTTTGTACTGGGCCCCACTCACCCCCAAACACAACTGCAGGGCTGAGAACTCCCCTGTGCAGCAGATAACCAGGCCACACCACCACCTTTGGTGGTGGTTTGTGACTACCTCAGTGGGCCCCAGACCTCCAAATTAGTTTTTCCCAACCCCCCTCCTAGTAGGCTCTTAAGATTGACCATTTGTTTGACCTGAATCCCAGTGGACCCCCACCTAAATCAGACCCAAAAGTTTGTCCCCATTCTGTGTTCAAATCAGTCTTTGGAATAGCTTATTTTTGCTTATTAGCTTATCTACTGAGCTTATTTGGTAAAATTGAGCTTAGACAAGTCCAAAGTACTTATTAGGACCAGATTTATCCAAGGTGGGTCCCACATAAGCTCATTTGAGCTTATTTACCTTTTCAGTCAACAAAAGTCAACTGTGGTAGCAATAAGCTCCCACAGTGCTTATTATTAAGCTAGAAATTTATTGTTTTTACAAAAGTTGCTTATTTTTATATATAATATAGTTTTGTAAAAGAAAAATCAAGAAAAAACAATATAATAGTAAGTGATAGTTTCTATTTAATTTAATTTAATTTTAATTTTCATTTTTAGATTTTTATTAAGTAAGTTGTGTTTTTATATTTTTAATAATTTCATCTTAGGTTAAAGTAATTATAATAATTTTTTCAGATTTTAGTTTTGTAATTTAGTATTTATTATAATTAATATTAGTTTATTTAATAATTAATCAATAAATAAGTTTTAAATAGCATAATTAATTTTTATAAGTCAAAACCTAGTTTTTATATTTTTTTATAGCTTTTATAAGTTATAAAATAGTTTTATAAATTTTTTCATAATTTTCTAAGTTAGTTTAGTATTATTTGTAATTTAAAATAATTTAATTAGTTTAATTAATATTAATAGTTTTTAATTAATAAAAAGTTCATAAAAAGACAAAAAGATTTATTTTTATTTTTTATACTTTGTTCAAGTTCTAATTTAAGTTTAGAAATTATTTTTGTAAGTTTTTAGTTTAATTTGTAGTATTTATAATTTTTAGTTTGATTTAAATTAGTTTTAATTAAATAGTTAAATAAGTTTTTAATTAAATAATTAATAATAAATAATAAAATAATCAAAAATATAGTTTTCTTTTTAATTTAATTTTATTTTTAAGTTTAAGTTTATAGAATTTTCATTTTTAACCGTTGTGGTTTATTTTTCTTAAAACTCACCTTTTTCTCAGTACGCAGTCGCGTCTGATTTTAATTTGGTGTACGTTTTAGATACCTAGCTTTCACGTAATCGTTAAAATAGTTTATTTAAGTTATTTTAAGTTATAAAACCTTAGTGTAATCACACACACACACTTTTATACCTTTCCTGTTCACATTCACTAATCACAGATTCGTTTTTAATACCATCACAACCTCGTTGGGACATTACGACCCGGGGAAACACTGTATTCCACGGAAGCATTTGCCTCAGCTGTTTGACTATTATACTTGACCATTCACAAGTGGTTGACCAATAATTATCTGACCGTTTGAGGCGAATCAAAATTTGGCGCCGCTGCCGGGGAGGTTGTGCGCTTATTTTAAACGATTTTGCGTGTTAGTGATTATGGATATATATTTATTGTATATTTACCATCTTTTATCTTTCCTATTTATTTGTTGTTTCTTAAATTTAACATAATTTAGGCTTTTATGTTTTGGAATCTGACTATGGTTTGAAATAGTATTTTAACTGTCAATATACATAATTTTTGATAATCCTAGGCTTAAACTGCTTGACAACATGTTTATGCTTAAAAAGATTTGAATCTTGACAAATTATAATCTCTGGATTGGATGAAATTGGTTTATACAGTTCTATGCTTTGAAAAGCTCAATTAGGTTTCATTTAAGGATTGTTTGGATCTAATGGTTTAACTGTGTTAGAGGTTGTGTAGGGTGTTATTCTTGTTTGATATATGCCATATATGATTAATTTAACTCAGTGATAGCTTCAATTAAGTGGTGTAGCTTGCAGAAAGTCAAAATTGACACTTTGATCATCTTGCATGAGCACTGTGATGTTGTTAGACCCTAGAATCTTGTATATTAGTTTAAATGTTGTTTATCTTTGATAAAATTCATATTATAATATAAAAACAAAAACAGTTCCCGAAAACATTTTAAAATTGGTTTTCAACGAACACAAAAAACCAAAAATACTTTCTATCCTTGTATGTATATTATACTTTATCATTCAACTCCGGGGCTGTCAGGGCATATTTATTACAGTTAATCATTCACAAGTGATTAGCTAGCGTGGTAAACCTGACACTAGCCTAGGAGGTAGTGATTACATATACTATATCATATTTCATTTCATAAACAATATAAAATACAAAAACATTTTTCCTTTGCACACAACTTGCCCAGTTTGATTAGTCCCTCAGTTACAACATTTGGTTGTTGGCTGTTTTGAAAACAATTTGGTAAACGTTACAAACCTAGATTCCTTTTTAAGGGGCGGAAACGCGCAGTTTGTTAACTCCTCTATTGAGAACGTTTGATCGTTCAGTTGTCGGATTCCAGTTGCTGAGCTTTGTCAAGCCCAGATTCCCTTTCGAGGGGCGGTTGTTAGGATTTTTCTTTTCTCTGTATATATATATAAAAAAGATAAAAATACAAAAACATTATAAAATATAAAATACAAAAAGATTTTAATGGTTGAAATCTATTTGTGGATTGAAAATACTTTTGACTGTCAATTTTCCTAATCTTGATATTCCTAGGTCTAGATTGGTTTAATCACTGGTCTACACTAAAAAGGATTCGATATGCATAGCCCAATCCCTGGAAAGAGATAGATTAGGTTATTACAGTTTCATGTATTGAAAATCTCATTTAGGTTTCATTGTTAACCGTTTCTTTGTATATATATATATATATATATATATATATATATATATATATATATATATATATATATATATATATATATATATATATATATATATAAACCTCAATAAAAAAAATAAAATAAAAAAAAAATAATTAAAAATTATTATTAAATATAAAATCTAAAAAGAATCTTCGTATCATTTTCTAAGTTTCCTACGCTCAAAAAGGATCCTTAGACTGATAAATTCTTCATAATTCTGTGAGTGGACTCCACTCCTATTTCTTACCCTTTCTAACACCTAAGTGTGCGGGTGTGCCCCACATTTCGTATATAGATCTGAAAAACTTTGAAAATTGTAAATACAGAAAAATAAAATAATTGTTGTGTTACCCCACTTAGCTTTAAATGTTATCTTTTTACGTTCAAGGATTCGACATAATAGCCGGGATTTTGAATATTGAGGACAATATTCATTTCTAAGTGTGGGGGGAAATTCTGGCGAATTTGATCACTTATGCCCTTTTTCCCAAATGTGCAACCAAATCGCCTTAGCCTTCCGTGTATGCACTCATCTTTAGTGCATTATTGTTATTTGTTTAAACCCTTAGTTAATTGTCTAATTGATTACATGGTTGCTAAGTCGAGTCATATCTTGTACATATTGTTTCGGGATGATTGGGACTCATGGGTAAAGTACTAGTGTTATGGAGTAATGGGGAAGAACATAAATTATTACTCCCATATGTGCGTTAATCTTAAAAAGTACTCCAAGTGTTTTGATTATCTTGATTCGAGTCATTAGAGTAATTTATTGTAAAGTATGTAAAAATTCAAGTGTAAGGGGGATGTAAATCCCCTATGATGTATTATTTTGGATGGTAGGGTAAAAGTGTATGCAAAAAAAGCATCAGTTCCGGGCAACCGCTCAAGTTCAAGTAATTCTGTCCTAGGAAGAAAAAAAATCGAAAAAAAGGAAAGAAAAAGAATATATATACAGAAAAAGAAAAAGAGAAAAACATACGGACTACCATCCTGTTTCATTCTATGTTTGTTTTATGTTTTTGTTATTTTTGATTTATTAGCTTAAGTCGAGTCGAGTCTTGGCTTAGCAACGCCATATTGTACATGTAATTAACCAAGATGATTAACTCGCCACCAGTAAATATTGCCTTTATCCAACAAAACCGTGTTTTCCATATCCCTACACCTAACGTTATAAGCCTTCAAAAGACCTCTTTGATAGTTTATCCTAGGTGCTTACGCCAAGTGGTGGAGGTTTGATTCTTTCCCAAGCCTATGGTAATCTATTTGCTATGACAGGTAGTGAGAGATGTTTTACATTTCCATATTGTGATATATACTTTATTACACCCGAGAAATGTGAGTATCTAAACACTATTTGTGAGGTGCTAGTGTATGACCTCCGTGCTTGTTTTTGGTTTTTAGTGGAATGATTATTTGTTGTAATTACTTTTATATTAGTGTTAAATGACCCCTAACTTGTATTTTGATTAGAATAAAAGCGCATTTACTTGAGGACAAGCAAATCTCAAGTGTAAGGGTATTTGATGAGGCGAAAAGTGTACCGCTTTTAAGGGGTCATTTAAGCCCGAATTCGTGATTATTTGATCAATTATAACCCTAAATCGTTCCTTTTGTCATTTTAGGTACTTTTGAGGAGAAAAATAGAAAAGGAAGCGTTTTGGACATTTTTGGAGCATAAAAGTGAAGAAACGGAAAAGTCTCAAATTCCTTGCTGGGAACAGTACCTGACGACGTCAAGCTTTAACACATGACGGCGTCAAGAGTGACAAAAGAGGTGGATGTGGAACTTATAACATAACGGCCCAGAACATTTTTAGTGTTAATGGCCTGACGGTGTCACCAAGGCCGTCAAGGTCTAAATACAAGTGACGGCCCATAGAAGATTTGCACATGAAGGCGTCAAGACTGGATCTAGGCAATATGAATTTTAACTTGGCGGCGAGTTGACGGCGTCAGAGGCTAATACATGACGCCGTCAGGATGCTTAGTCTATATATATTTTTCCAATTTTTCATTGTAAAGTGTGGAACAAAAATTGTGGAATACTAAACACAAACCCTAGGTCGAATTTCCTGCTTACTGAAGGGGTTTCAAACCCTTCTTTCTTCCATGTTTTAATAAAGATAAGTTCTCCAATAATCATTCAATATGTCTATGTATTGTTTGATTCTATCTTATGCTTTTCTTTCTTTTAACATGTTAGGCTAGGTTTTTATTGTGTTTGCTTAGATGTAGTGAAACCTAGATGTTGATTATTGGTTGATTGTTTGTTTATAATTGTTACGGATGATTGTATTCGATGTTAGGCTTAAGAAAACTGGTAGACTTCCATTGGTAACTTGCTTGAACGTCTTAAGAAACATGATCGGAGGTGTACTACGATTTTTGGTTGTATTTAATGCATAAGTGAATTCTAATGATCCCATGTTAGGAGCTTTTAGTCGGATCGACATAGGAGTGAAGTAGGATCTTATAGAGTTAGTGAATATTGTACACGGCCCTACGACTAGTATTAAGGAATATAACCCATCATCCATGCAATTGTAACAAGCTAATTGACGTTGTATCGGGTCCTCGAGGACCCAATTCCCTGACAAACCAAATTGTGACCCACTGACGAGTATAATCCACTGACGAGTATAATCCAATGACGAGTGTAATCCCCTTACGAGTGCAATCCACTGACGAGTGCAATCCACTGACGAGTGCAATCCACTGACGAGTATGATCCACTGACGAACCAAGGTACACTGATGATTCAAAAGGACGATACCAAATGATGAACCAAAAGGACGAACCAGAAGGTTCGTCACTAGCCGACAAGCTCCACGTCATTACAAAAAGGACGCCCTAGCTATTGGGCTGTATGGACAAGCCCATGCTTAATTCTCGGGATAAGTAAGTAGTTTAAATAGCCCCAACTATTCACAGTTGAAGGCAAGATTTCCTGGAGAGCAATTACTCCGAACCGAACTAGCACTTATACTTTATACTTCATACTTTACTCATATCACAAATACTCATTCTCACACCGGAGCTGGGTCTCGGACTAAACACCCGGGGCGAGGCTAACGTGTGCTACTTGTTTTATCACAGCTCAAGACCTAGCAGGAGATACGAAGTTCCTTGAGGTTCGGAGCACGTCAGTAGATACGAACATCGTTGAAGACCCGGACTGCTTCTCCATATCCTAGGTGCGGATTATTGCATCTACACTAATCAACCGGTAAAAGATATCTAGGGAGTAATGAAATCTAAGTAAACATAACTTTTCTCATTATTGTTTCCACCACATTAGTACATTAGTTTAATTTTCATTTCTTTTCTTTTATTTTGATTGAATTTGTAGTTAATTGGGTTAGTTGGCTAGCAACTAATTCCGCCCACTCCTTCAAAAACCCGAGATTTTACTTGCTTTCCATAAAATATAAAAATACAAAAAGAATCATCCCTCACCTCTAGACCTAGTTTAGTAGGCTTTCTAATCCTAGCGACACTATTCATGAGTTGAATGATCAATCCCCCGGTACTTGTCACTATACTATACTACAATGATCAGGTACACTGCCTGGTGGGGGTTGCAAGCTTCTCAAGATCCCTTGAGAGGTAAAACCTGTTATGAGGGCGCAATCCCACGTATCATACATACTAGTCATTCAGACCCGTGTGTTGCACACGGGCTCTATCTAATTGGTCATAGTGTAATGTGTGGTATTTATTTTTGTCATTAGGTTTGTAAGTTGTGATGGTATCACAACTTTTTTAAGCATCGCATGAGTTTATAAATGAGTTTAATTAGTTGTTTGGTGACTTTTATATTTAGACCGAGTCATTCATACCTGTGCGATGCACACGGGCTTAATCTAAATGTTCGTTAGTGTATTGTTCAACATTAATTTTCGTCATTACATGGGCTGTATATAAGTGTTCATAGCGTAATCTTTGGCTTATTTTCGTCATTGTATATCTAAGTTGTGATGTTATCACACCTTTTCTAAGCATGACGCACATTTAAATAGTTTATTGACATTAAAATATTATATGTGAAGAGACTTTTTTCAAGATGTTACATTTAAAAGTCTCTTCACATGTAATTTTTTAATATGTATAAGTTACATGCTAAATGTCAAAGGGGGGTTAAACGAATACGGTTCTTTCAAAATAAATGTAAACCTTATATAAAATCATAACAAAGTGATATTCTCTATATTTTGAGATCTAACTTGTGACAATGAATTATCCTTTTGGTTTATCATATCAAATACGGTAACTCGAAATTACTATGCTTAGTTACTCGAACTTTATTTTATCCACAAAAACCATTTAAGTTTCAATATTTTTTTATTGTTGTGAAAATCGGTCCAATATTGTTAGTATATTTAATTTGTAGCATATTGCATATATAAATATATTTGAAGACATCAATCTCAACATATAATTTTTCTAATCTTAATAACTAATATAACAATTTCATTTTGCCAAATTTGTTTGTCATTCTACAAATGAAACTGAAATCATATTAAGATAATCAATTAATCTCCATAGTGATATTAACACACCGCAAGACAAAAAACTACATTAAGAGCAAAAATATTAAAATGCACCAACAAAGTGTAGTAATAATTATTGATTAAAAATTGAATGCTCGTCACATTATTTTCAAGAAACTTACTTGTTAACGAATCAATAGTATTAGCCCGTTTATCGGTATTACATTAAGTAAAATATTGTATGTTTAATTTGTTACATACAATTAATATGAATGCTAAGTATTCATTCCACCGATGGTCGTGGCGTTGTTCTTGTTTTTTGTTGTTGTTGTTGTCTTTGTCGTTGTTGTTCGTTGGCCTTTTGCATGTTTTGTTCTTGATATAATTTTTGTGACTTCTCGATCTCTTTCTTTAATGATTCTTGACGTGCTACAAAAAACAATTAGATATAGTTGATCGTTAGTAACTTAAATACAATTAATCAATATAATGCATTTTCGATCAAAGTAAAAATGTCCGTACATGTTTCACTTAATTGATAAGACAACGATGTGTAGGATCTCTTAAACCATTAGAGAAGATGATGTTACTACCAAACCTCCTAAGCGCCATCTTTATGTCCTACATTGTTACACACACAAAACACACGTGAAATTTACATGAAATAATATAAATCAATATGCTAAATAAGTAAGACGATATGATGCTTACTTTACCACCATAATAAGTTGTAGCCCAATGTGCACGTGGTGTGGGGGAAGTTATAGTTTGTTGTGTGTGATTTTTGACACATTATATAGTTGATAAAATATTTGTAACTCAATAATTGGTGTGTTTAATTTATGCATTCATGTCACCAAACACTTCATCTCCTATGTACTTATGCTTATGCATGACTATTAAATCAATGTACTAACAAATGAAGCATCCACATTTCACTTTCAATTCATGAGACATTTATTATGACCACTTACATTTATAAGGCTACTTAAGCTTTTAGTATATAAGATATATAGATGATCCGAAAATAATACTCCTTCTGTCTCAAAATTATAGTCCATATTTCATTTTTATGATGTCTCAAAATACTTGTCCACTTTTTATTTTAAGTAAAAAAAAAGAATTTAATGAAAGAATATAATATTTTAGTGGTTGACATTTATAGTGATTCCAATTTTATTAAACTTTGTGATTTTTGTCAATAATTTTGAGACGGAGGGATTAGTCACTAATTGAACTTTACTTGCTTTCTTTTCATGTAGGGATGGCAACGGGTCGGGTTTGGGGCGGGTTTTAGTGTACATGTACATGCGCACGTTTATAATATCCAAACCCGTACCCGCCCCATTACCCACCGGATACTCGGTTAATATCATCCATCGGTTTCTCGAGTTTCCCCGCAGGTATCGGTTATCCCCAATTAAAATTATATGAAAAAATAACAGCAATAAGATTAAGTCACACTAAAATTCACAGACAAAACAAGATAAAACACCCTAATATATTTGGTGTGTGCTTATTCACACACCTTTTTCTAACCAAATTAAGACCAAAACGACCAAAAACGAACCAAAAATTCCAAAGATACTGTGTTTTTGTGTTTGTGATCGTGCAGGAACGGATATTGGAAAAACATGCATAATTGAGGCCAAAAAGACAAAAACGAGCACAAGATTTAGAAAATTGTCAAAAGCCGGAGCTTGGATGGGAAACGAAGCATAATGGAGCATTACCGGACCGACTCGACACCAAATGAGCTTATATCGAAGAAAATGATGAAAAGTCAAAGGCAAAGTCAATCCCGGGAATGTGACATTGAGGGGAGTGTGGAAAACCAAATCCAAAACCCGTAATCACCTTTTTACCCTTAACCTTAACCCAAAATGACCAAAATACCCCTCATCCGACACCAAATTTCCAAATTACCCTTTATCCCAAGCTTAAACGAAAAATCATTTTCTAAACCCTTTTCCAAAAACCACTTTTCAAAATAAAATCACCAAACCCTTTTTGTCAAAACGTTTTATTAGGTATTTATTATTATTATTATTATTATTATTATTATTATTATTATTATTATTATTATTATTATTATTATTATTATTATTATTATTATTATTATTATTATTTAAAATAAAAAAAAAAAAAAAAAAAAATTAGTTTACAAAACCAGTTTTTACTAAACATAAATCCTATTCACTAAACTCAAATCCAATCCAAGTCCTAAACTTAACCTCTAATAAAACCACACCCCATTTATTCCCTTAGCCCATACTACTTACCCAGTCCACTACCAAATCCAAACCCAACCCAAACCCTTTTATAACAGATCCACCCCCAATTCCACTACTAAAAAAAATGCACCCTTTGTTATCCCTTTGACCTAGTCAAACTAGCAACCCTTCTTCAACCCCCTGCTCTCTCTTTTACCCACCATACACATCCCCACCTCCACTCAACCTCCTGCTACACTCCACCATCTTCCCAAGACCTCAAAAGCTCCCTATTTCTCCATCTCCAAGACAACCCTCACGGGTACCCACTACCACGTTGGCAATCCACCTCCATTTGGGCACCAAAAATGCTATTAAGGGCTGTGATGAAGTCAAGGATAATCCAAGGGTTCAGAAGCAAACACAACAAGCACAATAGCATTCCAAAAAAGCACAACATAAAGAAAGCACAAAGGCAGGAATAGAAGGAAGCCCTAGTTTTTACTTTTAATATAAATAGAACATGCTTGTATGCCATTGGGGGCTAAGTAGGTTGTTAGCTTTAGTTTGAGTCTTTAGTTTTTAGTTTCAGTTTTTAAAAGTTTTTATAATTCCC